>OX577846.1:2500000-5000000 GCA_951213275.1 Idaea straminata | reverse complement strand
TTTTTGGGATCTGAGGGGGACAATTCGGTTACTGGTTTCTGATGAAACACTCGCTGAGGTAAGACTCTAATCTCTTCGGTCGAAATATCCTCCGGCTCCACCTATGATTTTCCCAAACGCTCCTGTTTTAACCACTGTATAGACCATAAGCATAATCATCATTTATTACTTCATGTATAGATAGGTAAAATAATTTACCTATCTATACAGTGCAACAGTCAAAATTATTTTTACTAGCAGCGCTTTACGGTTTCACCCGCGTAATTCCCGATCCCGTAAAACTAGCCTATGTTATTTCCAATGAATCAAAGTATTCCTCATACCTTTCATCAAAATCGGTCTAGTAGTTTTGGAGCCTTTTCGTTACAAACAAACAAAAAATAATTTCTCTTTATAATATTAGCGTAGATAAAAACGATGTGCCAGTATAAAAAATAAAATACAGTAACTGCATACAATGATAGGTATTGTATAAATCGCTCGTCTACGCGCCCCTCACGGACGATTGGTTTAGTTAGCATTGAGCGTAGCGCCTCATTTACTTGCCGCCCGCTCGGCATCACCCGCCCGCCGCAACACGACTTTATCACTACTCTTTTCATTTTGACATGCCTCTAACTATCGCAAGTGATCGGTGTCAGGGAAGATTTTTTAATTTGTATATATTCTGTAGGACTATTCAATTTATACAATTTTAAGAAAAGATGGATGGACTGCGTGAGACAAGACATAAATGTTAACCATGAGATGACGACTAATAGAAGTGAATGGAAGAAGAAGACATACTGCGCCGACCCCAAATAAACTGGGATAAGGGCAGGAAGATGATGATTCAATTTATACATTCTTCTTCACAGAAAAAAAAGTTTCTTGAGGCAACAAATAATCCTCTTTATAGAGACGCTGAAGAATAATGTCTTGTTTCTAGTAAAAAATCTTAAAATATTCGTAAATTAAGAATACTGCTTATCATTTTAAGATTTTTTACTAAAACCAAATGTCTAATTATTCTCTAGGATCTATAGGGAGAGGATTACTTCTTGCTTCAAAAACCTTTTTTCTCTGCTCGTTCTTTCCTCCGGATAAGGTCGACTAAGCTGAGAGGTGTTATAGGTTCTGGTCAAGCCCATTCTTCCACTGCGTGTCCTTTTCTCTATAGCATCTTGAATGGCTTGGATTTAAGTTGCTGGCGCTGGTTAAAACATGTATTTTTGATATAAGGGTTAGAATTATTATTAGTTTTTAAATTTCATTTTTTTTATTTCTAGTATTTCTCTAATAATTATTGTAATAATAATAATTTTTAGAATCACCTAACTGTGTGCATGCTTTTTAACTGTAAGTTGTGTATAGTTGTAAGTGGGTCTCAGATTTACCTAGATTTATCTATTGTATATTGGAATTTTGTAAGTCTTTGATCTGTTACCTGTAACTATACCTAATAAAATAAAATAAAATAAAGGTTTGAGATTTTAGTTTTTAAAAAAATACAATCAATTTTATTTGTTCATTTGCAATTTCTAATTTTTTGCTTTATTTGACTATGCAGATAGTTACATATTTTTAAAATACATTCATTATTAGAAGATCCTTGTTATTTTCAAGATCAATACTAAAATAATCACTTCATAGAAAATAGTAGAAAGATCTCATTAAATCGAATGCAAATGTCTAAGTCATAAAGAAATAGCGCAAAAGTGGGAAAGGGCATCGGTTGAGCGCCCAGCAGGTAGATGGATGGCGGACTTTTAATGATCCCTTAATGATTGAGCCTGAGGCAAGGCGACACCACGCGTTCCTCGATAAATAACATCAACCTGTATATATCTAGCATAGTTTTAATACACCGTTTATAATGGTGTGGAAAGGTAAATGGAAAACGTTTCACTGCGGTGAGGCTTTGATATTTTTAACGATGCGTAGAAACACTTTGGTATGTCATGCAGTTTTTAAACGGCTAAAGAATTATATACCTACGATATTTGTATCATAACAAATTCTATACAAGACGAAAACAAATCTTTCCCTTTTCCACAACTTCTTGTCCATGCAAAGGTTGCCTGGAAGAGATCGCTTGTTGCGATAAGGCCGCCCTTTGTACTTAGTACTTAGCCCTTTGTACTTAAGCGTTGTTTTTTAATATTAATGTCATTTGAAATTGGTGTTTACAATAAAGAATTTATCTATCTATCTATCTTTTTAAACACTTAACAGATGTTAGTTTCAGCTACTCCATCAATCTGTACTTTATTAGTGTAAAGGTCCTATCTACTCGTGGAAATAAAAATCTAAAGATTTCGCTGCACTAATAAAACAAAAAAAAAACTAATACATTCATTAGAGTGAAATGATTTTGTATTTTCCATAAAATAACTTACTATTTTAAGTTTATTATTATGTGAAAACAAGTTCGTATTAAAACAGTTTTAATGTAATTATTACTTGCCAGAGGTAAATTTGTTAGCATCGTGCACTGACATAAAGATAGTCGCATGCACCTCAACTTAGTTACCTTCGGTATTTTTGCCCTGAGACCATACCTACCTAGTCAGATTAAATTACGTGCGCCTGCACTAGGACGTGCGGCGTGTCTCCAACGGCGGACCATTAAAAATAATCGATGCTTGTGAAAATATCGAGGGCTTTCCACTAATGACATGGCGCGGGAAAACAAACGGGGTCGAATCACTGGGACTCGATGTGAGTATGTGCTCAGGAGTGATCGCTCGATTTGCGTTCAAGACGAACCACACTCGGTGCACACTTGGTCTACTTGGCCCAACCGGTGTGAGCACTTGACGATTTCCGGGAATGGACTCCACATCGAGATGTTTAATCGCTTTCTCGTATGTTTGATGACGTACCACTTGCTTGAGAAAATACAATTCATTACCTAAGAAAAATTAAAAATTAAATAATAATAACTTAAAAAGTAAGATTTAAATGCACTTACCTAAACTGAATATAGCAATTTTACGTAGGTACCTACCAGATCCAGTTTGGACTTTGGCTGTCTGACCCCAAAGTAGATGCAGTTATTTTTCCCTTTCTTTAAGTAGGTTTTTTTAACTAGATTTTTAAGCTATTGCATAGCTTTTATCGCGAGCTTTGAGCGCCGCGACCGAGTCAAGAAATTCCGTAACGAAAATAAAACCTAACACCCACCACTCCGCCTACCATGTAGCTCGGCCGAGCGTTTTTATTTTTGTCTACTATCATTGAACATTGAACTCGATCAGGCGAAAGCAACTAAATTCTCTAAATTACAATCAGTAATCCTTTGGGATATCTGTGGTGAGAAAGTGATTTCAACTACTCCATCAATCTGAATTTACCTATTAGTGTAAGGGTTGTATCTACTGGTGGAAATAGAAAACATAAGATTTCGCTGCACTCTCGAGGTGCTATTCTGTTCATTACTTCGAAAATTTTAGTTAAATTCTTACCAAATTTTTGTGAGACCGCCTCTGAAGTATCCGCTTTTCAACAAAAATTAATTCTATTTATCAGTCGAGCAGCAGTAATCGGTGAAGTATAAAAAATATATGCGATGAATTGAGAACCTCCTCCTTGTTGAAGTCAGTTAAAAATACTTTGTTCGGGCTATGACGTTCGTAATAAGATCTTATCATTGTGGTACAATAAGTTTACTAAGTACCTAGACTGTTTGAAATTTCCAGACAATTAATTCGACTTATTTTACTTTCAATAGATAAAACTTCAAAAGGCATTAGAATTTTACGAGGCAGTACGAAAACCGAAGTTTATTTCGTGAATTCAGTGTTTAATAGCTTAATTCACGTGAAAGATATTCGCGGAGCGAAGGGTGTTCGCGGTACGCCACGCTCTCCTTTGTTTTTCTACCAAATGAAATTATTGGGAGAATAAAATATTTTACTGCCTGTCAATTTGGTGGGTTGGTACTTCAAGAAAACGTACCAGAGGATATTAAGCAGAGGTTAAAATTTTATTTGGGAAGAGTTATTGGTCGAAATGCGCGCAGTCTCGGCGTGATGTTGTTAAATTCTGCAAGTGGCGTTCGTAGGCTATTATTGCTTAATGTAAGACAATGCTTACAAATAAAATAAACTATTATTTATTGCTAGAACTGGCAGACATCGTAGGCGATTAATAACTTATAATGAATAAACAATGAATAGTTTGATCGAATGTGTCGCCAATACCTATTGAAACTATCAATAAAAAGGGAAAGGAATAAACAACAGAGCAATTTAATGACACGTCGATATTGGCAAATTGACATCAAATGTTTGATTTTAAAGTAGTTACAATTTTAAATGATTTTCTTCAAACTCACGAAAACTGAAAAATGAAAATATCTATGAAATATTCATTATTCTATGATCACTATCTAAATAAAATTCTCGAGTCGCGGTGTTTCTAATACCTATATCCACCTAAACGGCTGAACCGATTTGTATGATTTTTTTGTGTATTTCGTTAGGTCTTAGAATCGAACAACATCTATTTTTCCCCCCTTTTTTATCTTTTTTTTTGTAAATGGCAAAACAACGTTTTCCGGGCATCTAGTATTATCAATACAAAAACACGTGTGGCACTCGGGGACTGCCGCGGTAAAGCTATTGCATCGTGCAAGCTTCGTACAGTTGTACCATATACATACACGTTAAGCGAACACTCGGCCGAGCTACATGGTAGGCGGAGTGGGGGGTGTTAAGTTTTATTTTCGTTACGGAATTTCTTGATTCGGTCGCCGCGCTCAATGCCCGCGATAAAAGCTATGCAATAGCTTAATATTCATTTTCATTGAATCTTCGTCGATATGAATATGAGTTTACCTTCAAACAACAAAGCATGATGTAATTGGTGCATTGTAGGCTGCCGCGGGCGGCCATCGTTAGCCTTTCTTTTGTAGACGCGGTTTTGTCCGGGCCCGTGCTTGCTAATTAACTATGATATTAATTGACGCGGCAAAGTTTCCGACTGAAACTTGAATTAATTGGCACGTCCGACTTCAGCCTAATTAGGAGCCTGAGGCTTTTCAACGTGGTGCTCGTTGATGCCGTGGAAAACACACAAAAGTGTTGTGAGCAGACTGAGAGCAACTCACAACTCTCTAATCAAATTATTAAGTTTGCAGTTAATTGAGTGTGTTACGTTCATTTCTTCATATTTATACGTAAGTACTACACTTCGTTGAATGAAAAAAATACATACTGAATTACTTATTAAGGTACCTGCGGATAATAAGAGCCAAAATCGGAAACTACTTAAAAACAGCTTATTAGATAAATATTTTTAATCTGAAAAACAATTCATCTCTTTATTTTCCAGTTATTTTGACTAATATCAAGGTTTTAAAAAAACCTTTGTAAAAGTCAAAAAACAAAAAAATTAAAAATGAATTAATCATTCTGGACTGAAGAATTTAATGGAACCCATTTGCAATATATTTGTCGACCTGTTTAATCTATATATATAAAAGAAAGTCGTGTTAGTTACACCATTTATAACTCGGGAACGGCTAAACCGATTTGGCTGAAAATTGGTGGGGAGGTAGCTTACAATCATAATACGGACATAGGATATTTTTTTCGATATTCCCACTTGATCGGGACTTACGCAGGTGAAACCGCGGGGCACAACTAGTTTTATATAAAATACTTTTCATTAATTAAACAGCTCGATGAAGGTCGTCCTTAAAGGGATCTCCGACTATTAATAAATATTGCAGGACGTAAATATTGCAGGACATTCTACACATCGCCATCTAGCCCCAAGTTAAGTAACTAGACTTGTGTTATGGGTGCTCGACAACGGATATACTACTTATATACTTTTCTTTTGTAAATATATACTTACTAGCTGCGCCCCGCGGTTTCACCTGCGTAAGTCCCGATCCCGTGGGAATATCGAAAAAAATATCCTATGTCCGTCTTCTGATTGTAAGCTACCTCCCCACCAATTTTCAGCCAAATCGGTTTAGCCGTTCCCGAGTTATAAATGGTGTAACTAACACGACTTTCTTTTATATATATAATTAATTTCGCCATAACTTCAAAACCAAACGTCCAATTTTAATCATTCAAAGACCAAATATTATCTCCATAAACTGTTCTTAGTGATGAAATCATTTATTTTGATAAGGATTAATAGCATGAGTAAAATAAACGCGTTTAAATGTAGTCCAAAAAAAATTCAAGATTTTTAAATAAAAAAATGGTTGCTGTGCCTCACTCGACATAGATGGGTATAGTGTGTCGCGGACTTTTTTGTAGATATTTATAAGATCTACAATTAATTAGAACATTTTATGGTTCTATCTTTTATAGTTTAGGCAGCGTACGCAAAATAAGTAACTTTTCTGGTTGATTTTTTACACCTTGTGTCCGAAAAACCCAAATATCTTACGGAACCCTATTTTTTTCCAAAATAAAATATAGCCTATGTTACTCGTGGATAATGTAGCTTTCGAATGGTGAAAGAATTTTTAAAATCGGTCCAGTAGTTTTTGAGCCTATTCAGTACAAACAAACAAACATACAAACAAAGTTTTCCTCTTTATAATATTAGTGTAGATAATACATGGAAATAACCAGACCACAGACAAATATCTAAGCATAAATACTTGTCAGAGGCGGGAATCGAACCCACAACCCTGAGTTTGGAGTCCGGCATGGTGACCATTGTGCCAACTGGGTCGTCAATTAATGGCCCTTATTACCCGCAGGTACGGTATTTGTTTTCGAAGCGGTTTTCAAGTAACTACGTCTTTTGTAAAAAAATCTTTTCGTTCATTATTCTACCTATAACTATAGACACCTAGCAATAAACCATAACAGTGTATCTCTATGTTATACCAAAGCGATTGTTCGTCATGCTGTCGCCATACAATACACAAATACCAACAACAATAGTGTTTAACTTACCACATGTCAACATTAATAATACTCGCATACCTATATCTACTTATCTAAGTATAAACTATACTTGAAGTTCATTCAGAAACCGAATGTTATTTAGCACAGTATAAACACTGGCCGAGGGAAGGATTGGCCGAAGGGTGTACGTTTTGTCCCGGGGCGCAGTATAACCTCCATAATTAACATACATTATGAATTATCGAAAATGACCCTTTCCAATACACCTAATTATACGTTACCGAGTTTCGTAGAACGTACCCAGCGAGTAATGAATAGCTTTCTGTAATATTAATTCGTTTTGCCAACCTTTATTAGATATCTTTGTAGACGAATCATATTTTATGGGCCATATTATGTGTTAATTGGCTTTATTTTAGTGTAATTTTGTAATTTAAGCGTGGGAATGCGATTCGGATAATATCAGACTGCATGTTATAATTTTTTGTTTGTTTCTTTATTTGATTGTATGTTGTTCTAAAGTAGGAAGAGGTACTTACGTGATTTGGTTATCACTTCACTACATAGTATAAAACAAAGTCGCATTCTCTGTCCCTATGTCCCTTTGTATGCTTAAATCTTTGAAACTACGCAACGGATTTTGATGCGGTTTTTTTAATAGATAGAGTGATTCAAGAGGAAGGTTTATATGTATAATAACATCCATTAAATACTGGAGAAGTACTGTTATTTTTGAGGTTTCTAATGTGATGTCGTAAATAATTACATTTTTTCCGCTTACATTACAAACGCAGGCTGAACCCTATGAGTTTTATCAAAATAATGTACTAAGTATTGTACACATTGAAAAGGTCTACAGAAAAGTCCGTGATGGTATATGTCTATCTCTTATGGATAACCCACAATAACTTTTTTTGTCATTTACTTTTTACGACAAATAATGGCTAATTTTCGAAGCGATTTTAACCAATACAGCATTAATCCTTAACCAATTAAATACCTTGAATACATTGTTCATTTAATATAGATCTATATGGCTCTTTACACCGTATGATTTAAGTGAATATTTTCGAAGATATTACAGATTTAAAAATTGCGGGATGTAGCGTTTGCGGCGGTACCGGCCGGCCGCCCGGTGCGGCAAAAAAATGTAAAAAGTAAATAAGTAAAAATGTAGTGTATGAATTTAAATATTCCAAAGATAGCAGGAAATCTTCATGGTGTAGGGAAAGGGGGATTGTTTTACTCCAAATTTAACGCGTGCGGGCCACGGGCAGTAATGAATAAATCAAAACTACTGAATTGATTTTAATCACATAGTCTATATATTTTATACCCGTGCGAAGCCGGAGCGGGCCGCTATGTTTTTATATACAACGTTCACAGTTTTTCTGTAGTGTATTTAGTATCAGCATTGCACCCGTGCGAAGCCGGGGCGGGTCGCTAGTTTAAAATATTGTGTTGGTTATTTAAAATATTAATTATTATTTCCAGATAATTTTACACAGCGCTATCTGACCCCAAACGAAGCTACTTTGTGTCATGGTGGCCAGACAACGTATAGAATGCTTAAATACTTTTCTTTTATAATTACACTAGCTTCGCCCTGCGATTTCATCCCGTGGGAATATCGGGATGTACTTGTACTTGTATACAGGCTGTTTTCCGCCATTGGACCGTTTTTAATTGGGTCCTTTTTGCGTGAGGATGGAGTAGGCTTGCCCAGCACCTACTACCCTCTCAGCTTAGTCGACCATGTCCAGAAGAGAGAACTTGTCAATACTTCTGGAGCCAACTAAGCCGCGGGTTTCATTCTTCACCGTAAGAGCAATGTCAATTAGCGCACATAAATTTTTCTTTAGAAAAATACATTGGTGCACGGCCGGCCGGGATTCGAACCCACGACCTTTAGAAAGAAAGTCGAGGTATCTACCACTATGCCAACACCGGTCCACCGGAATATCGGGATAAAACGTAGTCTATATTTTTCGATCTAAAATCAGATGCGGTTTATAAATACATAGAGTGATTCAAGAAGAGGGTTTTAGTATATAAAACAAATTACAACAACAGCTTTTCTTATATAAAGTTGAAAAATATCTAAAAATATTTATTTCAACCTGTCAATTGGGATTTATTTTGTCACTCGGTTGGTTCGCAGCTCTACCGTAACAAATGCTACGGCGAAAATAAGCTGGGGTACTACCGCGAAAGTACACATTACGTTTTGCAATTATCAATGTTATAGTTTTCAATAACTGTTAAATTTTTATTAACATTAAAACAATTCCAAAATAGGTACATAAAACACTAAAAAATAAATTTAAAAATTAAAACTAAACCTATTTGAACAAACCCCTCCCCAGCGTTCCCGGTGCAAAGCTGGACAATATGCAAGCGGCGTTACCCCGCTGAACCGCTATCGACAGCCTTTGCACCAGTATTGCCTCGGAACCCCCTGTCACGGAGGCGACGGCCAATCTCCCTCACAAATGCCAAACCCTCGGCCCCCCAAATAAAAATCCAATTATAATAATAAATTGAAAAGATATGTAGGAACTGACGAACATACATACTCACATAAAGAAACATACAAACGAGCCAAAAACCAAACCCTTTGCTGTATTTGGGTAAATAAAACAAAGATGCAAAGAAGAGACAATCCATATTGATTTTAAATTCATATAAAAGCAAAAAGTGGCTGACTGATTGACTATCGATAAAATTGTAGAATTTACACTACTCTGCTCTATTTCGTTATTCTATACTCTTCTTTTTTCTTTGCGACTTTTTCCACACTTTTCAATAAACGCAAATCATACCACGCCCACTAAAAAGGGATTTCCCAAAAAACCACGAAATCGAGTTTGCGGCACGGCACAAGAAGAACAGTTAATTTGAACTGGTATCTCGATTATTTTATTTTATTTCTCTTTAGTGGTAGGACGCAAATTTTTGAATCTTATTGGTCGCACAAACTGAATGATACGTTGTACTTGTGAATTTGTAAACGATCGGAACCAATGTACCTTAAGCCTATTTCATTTATTTTGTAAAATATTATTATGCTACGAAATACCCAATAACAGAAAAGCTGTGAAAATAATAACATGTAGAAATTCAACTCCGTAGGATAAGAAGAAGTGGTACTAATTTAGCTTACAAGATTTGACTACCCATAATCTTTAATTTTAAGACTTATTACGTCAAAAGCTTTCTTGACCCTTGGCAAAAGCGACAATGCAAAATTAATACAGTTACATACGCTGCGTGTTATGATGTGAAAAAAATATTTTGGTTTAAGTTTCCATAAAGACAAAGGTGTTACAGACAAAAGAAGTTCCATGAATTCTGCTTACAGGCGTTTAAATGCTAATAATATGAATTTGCAGCTGTTAAGAAACCACTTACACAAAGTTGTGAAATTTGTAAGTGCGTCTTCAGAGGACACAAGTGAGAAAACAACGCAAATAGGTATACTAAAATATCCCAAGTATTTTTATGGATAATTATAATTAATATTTGAACGGATATAATTAATATTCGCGTTTTTTATTATTTTTGTTTTAATCTGACGTTTTGGGAACTTTGCAGATCCCATGGTCACAGGCAGACCGGGAACTTTGCAAAAAGTTCCCGAAACGCCAGGTTTAAAACAAAAATAATGAAAAACGAGAATATATCCGTTCAAATATTAATTATAATTATGAGTTCAAATCGCGTAAACCTTAGCAAATACTATATTTTTACGGAGTTTGTATCGAATCGTCTCAAACTCAGGTCGTCTAAGGTAGCAACTCGTCTAAGCAGCGGATGGTTTAAAGCTATTGTCGTCATAAATGCAGGTGGTCTAAACTTCAATTTTGTCTAAATAGGGGGTAGTCTAAACAAAGTTTTCGTCATCAATCTCAGGTCGTATACAATTTAGTTGCGTCTAACCGAAGGACTAGTCTACAGTTTCGAGTTCAAAAAAAAGCGACGGAAACAAAAGACGATCGAAATGGAAACAAAATACGATCTATAACAGCGATATGCCGGTGCAAGCCTACTTGGTGTGTAGGTACTTACATGGAACCGTAAAAAAGTATAAAATTTCTCCAAATAATATTTTCTTTTATAATTTCGATAGGAGTTGACACAAGACGGCTCAAGTGACCGCTAATGACCGTCGTCGAGGGGATTGCGAAAACGCCTCGTTAGCGCGCCCGCGCCGCCGAGTGCCCATTGTCACACTTCTCGATTCCTACCAAGATAACACTCTTCTTCCCTAATCACATTTTTGTAATTATATGAATGGACAACAATTATTCTGGTTTTAATTATTCAACGTAATTGTTAAATGTTTTCTGAACAAACTAACTGCAATCGAGAGAAGCACGCTAATTAACTATTAATATATTCATAATGTATGTTTGTATGGCATCGGTAGGTAGGTATAGGCGTCTATAGTACAGTCTACATACAGTCTATATACCGTCTCCCCACAAACTGTTCTAATTTATGCACTCAATGATCAAGCTAAGTTGATTGCTTTTCTTTCCAACTAGTTAGCATATGATCGTGGTATACGTATTGTGTTAGTAATTCAGTTATGAAGTTTATTTTGTTAGGTTTTCATGTTGAAGATAAAAATACCAATTCGCGTATTAAATAGAACTATCATTCTCTAACCCATTTAAATTAGAGTGACATATCCTAGCAACGCTTTCTGCAAACAATTGTCGTCCACTTTTTACTTCCTAAATAATGCTTAGAGTAGGTAAGAATTGATTGAAACCGACGTTACTTTTCGGAAATCCATATCTGTAATGGAAGTATTAATATTTAGTTTTTAGTTCCGATATTTAGTTTTTAGTTCCGATAGTTAGTTTTTAGTTCCGATATTTAGTTTTTAGTTCCGAAATTTAGTTTTTGGTTCTGAACTAAAAACTAAATATTATTACTTTTTTATAAGTAATAATTCTTTAGATTTTGAGAGTTATATTTTCTTTAGCAATTCATTGTTAGAAAAAAGAAAACAGAGGGGAAAACAAAGAAAACATGTGTACAGCAAACTAGAAAAAAAAGATTATGTATTTCTGTTGCCACTATACCAACAAATAGGTATTAAAAACAGAAGAAAAACTATTAAATTATAAATAAAGTTAAATAAAGTTATGGTACAGCACCCTTCGTGCGTAAGTACGACTCACACTTGGCCGGTATTGTGTTTTTTGCAATCTAGGTAAGTAAGTACACAAGTATAGTTTTGGAAATACGTCTGTGTGGTCTAAAACTATGTATTTCCAATGCCATTTGTAACAACAATAACAGTAATAGTACAACAATAAGCCATTAGACAAGTTGTGGAAATTTTCCGGTTATTTCCGATTCACGCCGATTGTAAGAGCCGGCCATTCGGAGGGCTATAACTCGTGCCGCGTTGTTCGCGTCGAGTGAGGTCCTCGGCCTACGACCACTAGCTCTACCATATTTATGGCATTTTGTGGTTTATTTACGACCTATATAATGTGAGAGATTTATTGAGTGTGGCGTAATTAGCACGCGTTTAGATTTATAATACGGGCTCATATATAATAATATAAATGCGAAAGTTTTTTTTAAATAGACCGGTATATGATGTTACGTTTTCAAACAAAAATTGCTAAACCGTTACTAAAATGCTTGAATACAAATCAATTAATAGATATATTTTAATATATATTTTTTAATCTACACCTAATACTCTTTGGTACACCTGTAAAGATGCTGAAGGGCAATTCTCGGGCGCGTGATATAATTTCGAATTAGAGATATCTCGAAAAAACATGGCGGATGTCGATTGAAACAGGATTTTCGTATTCTCGAAATGTCACATTAGACAAATGTCTACGCCCAGCGCTCGAAACAAACGAGAATAGAGATCACAGAGTTACCTGAAAAAAAAGGCTCACTAGTTCAATTAACAATAGTTCAGTTAATACATAAAAATAACTGAATGCTCAACTGAACAACTGGGAACAAATGAATCAATGTAGCACCTGAAAACTGTGTCCACAAATAAAGTTATTCAATTGATTGTAAAAAACAATAACGATGAATTAGATAGCATCAGGCTTCGAATAACACATACCTAGGCTACTTTAATCCCGATATTCCCACTTGATCGGGACTTACACGGGTAAAACCGCGGGACGTAGTTAATACTTACCTGTATGTATATTAATACCAAGAGGGTACTTACCTAATGAGGTATTATGGATCAACTGATTGATTTTTATGATCATTCGTCTTTTTTATTCATCGAGCCACACAAGATGCTTAGGAAAGTATAATAAAATATATTGATCAGGTATTCGAATAAAAGAAAATGTTTATTTTTAAACTAAAGGTGGTAAAATAATCAATCGCAATCGATCACTTTTAACGCCTTATAGTGATACTCTAATTGGAAAATATTTAAATAATTTGCTATTATATTATTTCTACTTTTAATAAGTTTATTTTAAGATTAAAAATATTAAAGTTCTTCAAAGCATATGCTTTACTGCGCTGCTTGAGTTAAAATTTATTGGATTAATATCAACTTTAGAAGTCTATGGTGGGCCTCCATTTTTGGTGCTGACTTAACGCATATCTGTCATGTATTAGTAAATGTGAGAGCGGGGCGAGCGCGGCCGCGCCGGAACGCGGGGCGCCGCGGGCGCGCGTAAATCACGCGCAACCACTTATTAAGTTGTTATGGCCGCCAAGTTTGTGGCCCACGCGTGCCCGTTCTCGACCAGTGTGTCTACGCCCTTATATTTGCACTGGAATGTACAAAAGCCTTGTATTATGGTCCACTATTTTTATTTTTATCACGTATACTCAAATTACACTATTATTGTTCGTATCTTATAGCACTATAAATAATTATCTTTTGATGCCAGATTTATTCGATGCCTGAGCTCAGTGCTTGTACTGATGTAGAGAGTATGAAAGAATAGAAAATTTTAATTTAAAAAATTCCGTAAATTATATAAAAAAAAGAACAGTTGGTGTCACTAAAAGACTGTCCTACACCTAAATAAATAAATCGAAAAGTCGCAGTTGCATTTTAAAAGCCTTTAAAAAATATTATGACGAATAAATATCGAAGAAAAAAGTATACCTATCAGTAAATAAGTTAGTAAGAGGTGAAGTAGTATAGTAAAATGTATCACAATATGGAATAAAAGTCAAACATGGTCACTGAGAAAAGAAGAATAACGAAAGAATAGACGAAGTATGTTCATCAGGCTGAGGCACCAGGCTCTCTGATAGAGTTAAGAGTACTAATTTTATAGAAGTAAAACTAAATGATACGACTTGGTCTAAACCTGCCAGATTAGGTTTTTGAAGTGGAAAGAGTATTAGAATGGATAAAATAATGGAAAAAGAGTTACTTAGAGGAAAAACAATGAGATGGAAGGATATATTTTTACAGAAAATAGGCTTAGACTCTTCCCATCCCGTTGTATATTTCTCTAAAGATATGGTATAAATAAAGGGAAACCGACACCAAAGAGGTGACTATTAACGATTAAAATGAATTAAAATGTTTAAATATATTATTATATATAATAAGCCCGGGGCATTTCTCATAGGCTTTGAGTTTGAAATCTCTTCAAAACTAATAAGCATCATTTGTATACGATCAAAGAATGCCAAAGTTTGTGTTGTTCGCGGTAACCCTTGCCATTTTACGGTCTTCGGTATTGTGCAAAAGCAATATCTTCGAAAGTTGTGTTCCTTTGTATAGATGCAGACAACAATGAGCCATTTCGAATTAGCAATCGATTTATCTACGAATAGTTTTCACGAGTGGGCTCTGGACCCGCCCCACGGCACGTCGTCGCCTCGGTCGACGCAAAACGACCATAACCAATTTGTATTTTTACACGTTGTTCAGTTTTTATACCGGTGCCTTCGGAATGTTAATTGCCGGCGAACATTTTGATTTATATTTTGATATCAACTTCATATTGTTAATTGATTTTTATAAGTTTTCTTAAAACTTTTTATCCGCTGTAGGTTTTGTTATGACCTACCTCAGCGATTCTCTTAGATGAATTCTAATTTAAGACCAGAACGACAGTGTTGGAAATAGATGGTGTCGAGGTATTTATCGTTTATCAACACATAATGTTTTTAAGAATAAGAATAATTTATTGAATAAATTATTTTACAAAAATCAATTGAATCAATCGAATCAATTGTATTTAAATGTAGAGCGTTAGTCAAAGCGCGCTGCGAAATCGCCCGCGCCATACGAATAATGCAGTAGAAAATTCTTCTCTAACTATGGTAAAACAACACCCACATAATAAATAATTATAAGAGTAGGTTTTAATGACATAAATCACATAAAAACATGTACTAATAGCACTTGTAAAAAAGGTTTAAAAAAAAGGCTAACATCTATAAATTCGCAGATCGTGGAGGGCGTATTCAACAGAAAGATCTATTGCCTCTGATGATATGGCAACGACGTGAGACCTAACAATTCTCAGCTCAACATCTGAAATGAATTGTACGATAACCGCAGTTAAAACGGGTAAAAAAAGAGGTGTATCATGTGAAAATCTTACCTTAACAGAAAGTGGTACTTACAGGTTTGAAACCTACAATTTCTACAGCATAGATTACGTATAGATAGGTAAATGCAGTTGCAGATATCAAATATATCAGCTACAATGTTCAGTTTCCAGGGGAAAAACTAAAATAGAGTAGGTAAACTAGGTGAACCTATAGAATAAATTAAAATTTTTGAAAATATAATACGTGCTTTTATAGTAATGCTTTTTACCCTCACATACATATAAAATTCTTTGTCCTGAATGACTGACTGACGGATCAACGCACAGCCTAAACCGCTGATCGTAGAGACCTGAAATTTGGAGGGTGTGTTCTTTGTATGACGTAGGCATCCGATAAGAAAGGATTTTCCGAAATTTTACTCCTAAGGGGGTGAAAAAGGGGGGCAAAGTTTGTATGGAAAAACGAGATTCCTTGGTCCATTTTCGATTTTACGCGGACGAAGTCGCGGGCAAAAGTAGTTGAAATATAAAACAATTTTTAAAATAGATACATCTCAACACAGTTTAAATTAACATCCGGCGATCACAAAAGTCTGATTTAATGTAAAACAAAGTCCTTGTACTCGTATATGAAACACTGCAAAGTAATCTGCATAATTACCCACATACATCGATTAAGCCATAATTGTACGCAAAAAGCTCATTCTTTTTCTTTACAAGCTTCTGTACTTCAAGTTTCATCGTTTAAAAGACACCATAATGCCTGTCTATTAGAATAAAAGGGTAATTATACGGACGAACAACATGACAGTGGGCTTAATGAAGCTACCTGATGTGGATGATACGCGTTAATGCTCATATCATGGCATCATAATTTCATTCAATTTTTATTTTATCAGAAATGGAAAGTAAGTAGTAAAATTCTTAATGCAAAAATGGAATTACATATTCAGAAATAATGTCGACTTCGATTAATTTACAGTTATTACATTGTTTATAAGTTGATTGCTATGGATTTTTTCTTCCACATTAGCCTTTTTAAAAGCCTTCATATAAAAATGTCGTATATATATCGCACCTCCGCTCAAATAGCGTCATAATCGGTTCTATAGTCGAGATGTCGTCAGTGTGATATTAAAACGGAACACGGTATTATGTTATAGAATTTTTAATAAAGCGGAAAGTTTGTTTGTAGTATGTAGGTAATATTTGTTTCTCGGCTCATTTTGAGGCGGCCACGTAGTCTCCGCGTCCGCGACGCGCCTCGCGCCGAGGGCACCGCGATTGCTGTCTGCTTTGCACGTCGTCATTTCCTAGAAAGTAATTCAAATGGAAACGTGTGCGCTGTTATTAAATATTTCATAACTTACCTCGATCTCCTTCTGCCGTCTCTCCCCGTGTCTCACCCCGGCGACCGCATATTAAAGTCATAAAAAAGGGTTGTTTGATCTATCCCCTAAAACAATTTACATATCTCGGCTCAGCCCGCCGCTAAATTATTTAATTAAGAGAGGCATAAGTTTTTATTATTTTAATATGTCGGTTATAAAATTGTGTTAATGGAACAATACCGCCATTGTGGACTGAATTTTAACCCTTAAAAGCGCGAGATTATGAGCATCGGCTTAAATATTACGAAATACCCAGTGCTCTAATTTAGTTTCTCAAGTAATATTGTTTAAAATACAAAGTACCTACTACCCTTCTCCATCTTTCGTATTAGAATATTAAGGTCAATTTTCAACTCTAAGGCAGCCTAGAAATATTTGATTTCTTGCCCCATATCATCAAGATTCACAGAAGGCCACGAGAATTAATATTGATTCAAAGAGCGAAATATTTTACTTCTAAATAAAAAAAGCTGTAATTAAAAGTGAATTTAAGCAATAAACATTAGGAAGACAATAAAAAGTGGACACGGCACGTGCCATCCCAGGAATTCCTGTCCAAGTGGACACCCTACCAGCTTCGGTATGTTAACCAAATGGCAATGAAAACTTTAGACGAGGCTCGATTACTGTAATAATGAACACATTGAAAACATCCTGTTTCTTTAAAGCTTTAAGTCTTTTGAGAAGTCTTACAATATACTTCTAATTTACTTAATTAATTTAAATTAACATGCAATACAAAAAATAAATTGAAATAAGACCTTAAACATTAATATAATAACCAAACCAACTGTCAAAGTGTCAAACTGATTAAATAATATCAACCTTGTTGATTAAACTTTTTTTTTAATTTTTTAAGCACATGTCATGCAAGTTGCAAAATGTAAAAGTTGGGTTAATTTAAAAGCTATTTTAACATCCAGTACTTGTACTATAAAGTGTGTGACCAAAGTAACAATGAGTACCAGAAGTAGGATCTTTTACCAAAAATTCACTTCTATTTTATAGTCTGTGTTATGTTAACAGAGTACAACCTTCAGTATTAACATTCCCCGTAGCAGTTAACTGTTTAGTTGTTTTTGACCAGCAGGTTAATGAGAGAATTTTTACGTCCTCTCTAGAGCAATGAGGAATGCAAATTTCAGAGCGGTTTACGTAGTATAGTCGCAGAATTAACGTTGGCTTCACGCCTCTTTTATATCTGGACATTATCACGTGAATAGCTTTTTAGTATTGTTTTGTTTAGGAGCTTCTGCAGACTACAGACTCGCTGTCGATCGATTCGTCGACATTTAACGCTGAGGTTTCGTCGGATATGACCAAAAACGCGAAAGGCCAATACATACATTTTTGACGTTATAAATACGCTTATACGCGAATACGCGATATTTATCACCATATTTATCAAAATTTGGTAATCCTGATATTTCTGTAGTTAAAAAACATTTTAATGCATACACAAAGAACATAGTAAAAATTTAATACATTCATATGTGTTATTAATGACATGTACAGTCGGCTGCATAATTGCAGCCCCCGATAGAGTTCTAAAATTACTATTATTGGCATGTTTTCACTCTAATAATTTTTGTTTGAAAAATTCATGGGTTGAAAGACTTTAAACTTCATCTAAAGCAGGTGTCTTGAATCTTGCTAGTGTTGAAACATTCTTATAACAGCCGTTTTGGAGCTCTACGGTGGGTCTGCAATTATGCAGCCTACTGCAATTATGTACACGTGTTCATGTTCGTTCATAGAAAAAAAAACCCATAATTTTCTTGTCATTTCTTGGGCGCATTCCGAAATCACACAATATCTGAGTAATATGTGATATGTGAGTAATCAATTAAAAATTATTTTGGCACGAATATTTGAATAATGCCTAATGATATCCATTGTTTTTCGGATGAATATCTATAGTCTGCAGGGCTCTAAAGATGAGCGCAGTTACAGTTGATTATTGTAAGGGTAGAGTGTCAGTTTACTACCGTCGATAGCTCTCGTAGGGAAATAGAAAGGGATAGGTACAGTAATGTGGTAATTTATGTTCTATAAGCAGATGGGCTGTGGTATAAAAGTATTGTCAGAATTAATAACGTTAATTTTATAACACCTGTTGAAAATATGCCGTGTTGCATTATTCGAATTACAAATTGCTAGCACGACTTCAGTCCCACTTCGACACGGCAAACATGTGTTATTAATGACTTGGTTTTTGTAATTATTACTTATTAGGTCTTCGTGAACGACATTCCGTACATGTGTAAATTAATTCTTATTGAGATAAACATGGTAACTGATAACATCGAAAGTTTCTTTATCTTTCCTTGGTCGTGCATTATAATTATATTGTAAATTATTCTTTCCATATTAGTAGGAAGTAGAAAAAGTTGAATTGTAAATTGTAATAAAATGTGTGTAAGAAAAAATATAATTTGAGAAACAGTCTTTAACCAATAGATGGTATTCCATAAAAAAACTATTTGGTACTTATCTAATGTGAAATCATGGTAAAGATATTTGAATATTTATTCAACTTCTTCAATAACTCCGTGACCATCCTACTTTGTCAGGAGAATAAAGAAAAAGAGAGATAATGTAGTATGATGTAAACTTTCTACCGACTTCTGATTGCCTAGTACTTATTACAGACTAATTACAAAGTTTATTATTATATTCCCAACATCTCTTATGAGGGGAATACTTCGTATGATTCGTTGCAACAAACCACGTCTCATAATGAGTTGTAGGGAATAAACACAACGTTAGTTATGGACCACGAGTTTAAATTAAAAATTCAGATGAAGGCATAAAAGTGCAATGAAATGAAAACGGAAAGTCATAAAGTGAAAAGTTTAAGCAATTATGCAAACTATTAAAATTTAATTAATCAATGAATGTGCGAGATGCATCAGCGGGTGCTAGGCGGACGAGCGCCCACCGCGCGGCACAAACCGGCCAAATTGTCAACTTTTCGAATGAAACATGTTTTCATTCCAATTTTTATCAACAGCAATGTTGTAAATGGAACGGAACGTGCAATTTATTTCATTCAATCTTGATTGCTTATGATGTTGCGATTGTTAACTTTATTTCGTTTTGATTTACCATTTTTACTGAGTTCAATTGTTTTATATTTAAATATGTATATATACAAGTAATATGTATAGATAGAAAGAAAGATAACTTTATTTGTCATAGCGGATAGCTTTCTTAACAGATGACTAGGTCGGGTTGACTAGGTTTGTATTTATTATTATGTTTTTGATGTTATTTGCATCTTATTTAATTTCCTAAGTTTAAACACCCTACCATTCATCTAAATCGTTGCCTGGAAGAGATCGTTTTGAGCGATAAGGTCGCCCTTTGTAACACCTAGACTTAAGCTTTGTTTTTTATTATTAATATTATTTAAAATTGGTGTTTACAATAAAGAATTTATTTATCTATCTAGGTCATAAAAGTTATGTGTATGCTTAATTTTAGCACACATATTACCTATACGTTAATATATCATTCAGTCCGGATTTTGAATATTTACTTTATAGATTAGCATTAATTGATAGAAAGATATGTAGCGCAACTTTTTTAGGTCGAGTCTGTCGTCGAAGTTCGCAACTGCCTCGAGCCAGGTTCAATTACGGGGTTTCACCGTACAGCCAATAATTGGCGTCAGGGCTCGCGACAAAGCGCCCACAATGGGCCCTGATTAATTTCCGAACTACACCCGAATTCTAACTAGCAAACACGCGACGACCGCTCCGTGAAACCAGCACGGGAAAATTACTCCGCCGCTGTTTTGTGCATCGGACGAGGCCGGCTGTCGGCATTGTCTCGTCGCATGCCGGTGGTGAAATCCTGCGTTGTATTGTATACAACCTTTGATTCATATTGCCGTTGTATCTTTTATGTATATTTTTTCATTAACATCTCGTTGTTTTTAAACTTTTCAACTGACGATTACTTACATCAAGAAATGTCTATAAACTCAATCTTAGTATGCAGTTTGTAGAAACACTAAAGTTCTAGCTGTTAACGATGTTTAAATGTTTACACAGAACTCAATTAAGTTCCGAGCTTTGTTTATACGCTAACCATTAATTAACTAATGAATCTAATCTATATATGTTACGTAGCCGGTGCGGAGTATGGAAGATGCACAAAGTGAACCACACCAGCAGATACCGTGTTAATTGAATTTGTATCTATCAGATTATATGATTGTACAACAGAACAGCTGTAGCGAGAGTGAGCGTCCACTGCAGAGGAAATTAAACGTCATTCGGTCACTTTCTTCACACGGACAATAATAGCTGCACAAACGATTATGGTCTTATCTGACTGGATTCATTACCTGGGGTGCATTAGTTTCTCGGAGTAAGGAAACATAGGATTTTATTAAGCATTATTAGTTTGTTTATTCATTTAAAACTAGCTGCGCTCCGCGGGTTTACCCGCGTAAGTTCCGATTCCGTAAGAATATCGGGATAAAAAATAGCCTATGTGTTAATCCAGATCTCTAGCTATTTAGATACCGAGTTTCATCGCAATCGGCCCAATAGTTTTTGCGTGAAGTAGTAACAAACATACAAACTTTCACATTTATAATATTAGTCGGATGTAGGTTTTGGTACAATTCACCATAAAACTTGTAATGTAAACACCAGTAGATAAACTTCTTTGTTGAAATGAATATTTCGATAATTTAGCTCACATCTATGTCTTTCTTCCCTTTTCCAACTATGTGGGGTTGGCATAACATGTCATCCTTCTCCACTGTACTCCATTCCCCGTCAATTCCGCGCTTATTCTCCTTTTCCCCAAATCCTCCTTTAATTTAAAATTTGAAAAACTTTCTTAAAAAAAATTTTTTTCAATGCATTGATTCTGAAGTAATACATATGTATCAACAAGTCATTATCTACATCTACGCTAATATAATAAAGACAAAAGATTTTTTTGTTTACTGGAACGATTTTGATGCAACTTGATATGTAGGCTAAGTTAGTCTATGTCTACTTTTTATCCCAATATTCTCACGGGAGGAATGCGGGCGGAATTATATTTTGGTACTAATAAATAACAGACATGGTTATAAATTTCACTCACTCAGATAAAACGTTAAACAATAAGGCTTAATTAGAATAGAATAGAATAAATATTTATTGGAAAAGCACACAGACATAATAGATACAAAACAAAAAAGAAAGAAATAGGAACTAAGAAAATAAATACAATAAATACGCACAAGAAAAAAACACAAAAACAAACTGGGATGCCGTGTGCTGACCCAAATGGACCAGCCTCAGCATAAAAACTGTAGCCAGCAAGATGCTGGACTGCAGCGCTGGTCTTCCGGCCGGCTCAAGCCCAGCGATGCAGAAGGCACCGCTAATTCGACTTAGCTGACACAAAGCAAAGTATACATACGGCAGTCTTACGGGCCAACTAATCTACGCTGCGTCGCAGTATGTCTGCATCAGGAAATTAAAGCCAGACAGCGGCTGGTGGCTCTTCTTGTCTATGCCCGCTCAATTACGTCGCTTACTAGCCGCCGCCGGACTAAGCATTTGTTATTTAGACAACATGAACCTTAAGACTGATTAAATTTTAGTTTATTATTGTTTAATATTCTGAATGAAAGTTTTATCCATTTATTTAAATCTTAATTCTAACATACATTTCTCATGAATTTCACAAATAAAAAAATATATTAAAAAAAATAATTAATAAATATTTCAGGACATTCCACACATCGCCATCTAGCCCCAAGCTAAGTAACTAGACTTGTGTTATGGGTGCTAGATAACGGATATACTACTTATATACTTTTTTTTTGTAAATATATACTTATAATACATAGAAACAACCAGACCACAGACAAATATCTAAGCATAAATACTTGTCTGAGGCGGGAATCGAACCCGCAACCCTGTGTTTGGCGGTCCGGCATGGTGACCATTGTGCCAACTGGGTCGACGAAATAATAACACACATACACATCACAAATAAAAAATACCGTTCAGAGCGTCTCCACGCGGCATCGTCCCCAAAAGACTGGCGGCATTCCCCCTCTTCTTCACTCAAGGCTCAACCTTTGAGTGAAGAAGCCGCCAGCCCTTCGGTCACCTGATGCCGCACAAAGACGCCCCGCCAGGTCCTTAAAAAATAAAATGGGCACTAGGGCCCCAAGCTCCCAAGTCAAGTTTTAATTTGTTACTAAGATTTTTTTTTAACGCCTCTGCTTTCATTTATTATTGTTTAAAATTCTGAATGAACGTAAACCTCAAGTCAAATTGTTATTTGTTACTAAAAAATTTTTTAAGCCTCTGCTTTTATTCTAAGAACTATTCTGTTACGTTCCTATATCATTTTGTAACCTTGATTGTAATAAAACAGTAAATTAATATAAAACCTGTAACCCAGAGGGCCTTTGGCAGTGGGGAAAAAATATCGATGCGTGCCATATCCAGATGGACTGTCCATGATTTAATTAGAACTCCTTGTGACTAGACGTCTAGAACAACCCCCTTTTGTATTAATACCCCTTCGATGAAACAAATTATATAACTAATTATTCCCAATGAATCGGTCCAGTAGTTTAGGAGCCTACTCGTTTCAAACAAAAAAATCTTTCCTCTCTATAATAAGTATTTTGTAGATTTAAAGTATTTTCCATTTAAAATTTATTGATCCACTTACTAGTAAAAAATCGTAACAGTTATGTTCAACGTCCACTAATAGAATCGTTGTCGGTTGAATGACGTGACGATGCCGTCCATGCTGCTGTCGCAGCGACGCGGGCGGTTTAATTTCCTGCTGACGCCGCCCGCCACGTGATTGTGTTCTGAAGAACTGGTCTAATAGCTTGTTTACCTTTAGTTAGACATATACACATTAAGTAACATCCATGTAAAAAAAATTACGGGCGTTCGTTTCGGCTGATTTTTATCCCTGATATTACCATTTGTCGTGAAGTCTGCGAATAGATTCTTTTTGCCGAAATGATTCCTTCCCAATCTGCAAAATCCATTGACATAATATAGAAACCATACCTTTTATCACTAAGTTTTATCACCAGTCTGATGATCACATTACTTTGCATTTCACCTGTATGCTTCACCTGTATGCTTTACAGAAGAGTTTATCTGCACTTTTAATCTCTTCCCTAAAACAGGTCTTTCTCTGACACCCTAACTTTTATCCTCACATCATCTCTGCCGCCATTTTTATCCTTCATCACTAGCGCCCCCAACAAACCTATTTTCCTTCTCTATGTCCGAAAAATACGTTCCATTTCATCAAATCCTAATTTTTGCCAAGTTATTCTTCAATGACATTTCATTCTACGTGTATAGGTAACTAGCTTTTGCACGCGACTTCGTTCGCGTAGAATTTGGAAATTTGAAGTAGATTGGACCAAGAAATCACGTTGTCCCATACAAACTTTGCCCCCCTTTTCACCCCCTAAGGGGTAGAATTTCGGAAAATCCTTTCTTATCGGATGCCTACATCACACAAAGAACGCACCCTCTAAGCTTCAGGACTCTAGGATCAGCGGTTTATCCGTCAGTCAGTATTTACACAGTCACAGTCGTTCAGGACAAAGCTTTGTATATGTATAGAAGATAGATTATTCGCAACTTAAGGTGAATCCGTGAAGTGCAGGTAGTGTAAGCTAGATAAATTGTTTCGAATAGTACCTCCGTCCTTAAGAAATCTTCAAAAGAAAATTTGAAAATAAACTTTGGATTTCCTTACTGACGTAGATATAATAAATTTTAGAGAATAACACGCGCGTAGGTTGTACACCTACTTACTTTGTGAATAAAACGAGTAGTTCTATTTGTTCTATTTTGTGAACAAAATAAGTACTTCTAAAGCTTGTTAACGTTGTTAACAATACAAAACAGCGTGTAAAGTTTCAACAATAATTGGGGCCGAAAATAGTGCAGTTAGCGTGCGTGGTATCTAGTGCATCTCTTGGTCGTGGTCTTAGTACCAACGCGGGGCGTGCAGCGCGACCAGCCTCGCCAATTACACTCGCTGCCTCGCCGGCTAATGGGCCATTAACACTCGGCCGCTGCCATCGCTCACCTCCATCTATCCGCCTGTTATACACGGCAAATAACTTGATCGCTATTAAGCTTATTGTTGATCTATCATTATGAGTTACGTATATGCGAAGTAAGTTTGTAGGTTTACGAGAAAGTCTATGCAACTTTAGAATATTTGATTTCATTTCTATTGTAAACTTTGATGAATAGTGTGGTATAGAGTCCCTATATTTTAACTTGAGAGTGCGTTAGAAGTGCAATCAATGGTAAATACTTATTTAAACTAGTATCAACTTTGTGTTCATCGTAATGAGATTGATGAGACGGTTCTCTTTGATGTTCTGTACAATGTAGATATTGTAAAAAATAGATTAGCTTTTCAACTAAATTGCAGTTTTAGATAGCGACTTTGATGAATGTAAAATGTTGCGAATTAACGAGTAAATAGGTAGTACCAAAGTAATAGAAACTCGGTAGCGTATAGCTGGGTGTTTCGAGCACGCGAGGTACGATGCCCCGTGATCGGGTGAACGTTTCGCGTTAATTAATTGGGTATTTTCACACGTCAGCGGCTAGATCTCTCCAAATAGATCGGTGCGCGAGGCCCTTAATTAGCTATATCGACCTAAGCCATCTGTTGCGCCCGCGCACTCCGCCACGCCAATTTCGCGCTAGTCTCCGCTTCAGAATAGCAGTAGATAAGGCAACTAGAATGCAAGGTAATAACCTCATTAAAATTATACATTTTTTTTAAGTAGAGTTATTTTATGGAATTATTCTGAGAAACGAATCATTATTTAGGCAATGAACGATGCAATTCTGAACCATACTCAATGCATTTTAATCACATACATAGTTTACAGTACAGTTTTCAATTTAATTAATCTATACTAATATTATAAAGCTAATGAGTTTGTTTGTTTGTTTGAACGCGCTAATCTCAGGAACTACTGGTTCGAATTGTAAAATTATTTTTGTGTTGGATAGTCCATTTATCGAGGAAGGCTATAGGCTTTTTATCCCGATATTTCCACGGGATCGGGAGTTACGCGGGTGAAACCGCGGAGCGCTGCTAGTATTGCCAGTAAGAAAGTAGATATAGAATACGTTACAACGGCTAAGCTGTTACCCACACACCTACCTACGAGTCTATAGCATACATATGAGTCGCACGTGTTCTCTCCTATTCTCCGCCGACGATTGATACACGTCAGAAAACAATTACCTTTTTGTCGGCGAACCGATACTCTGCTAATTACAATAAGTGATCATTGACTTTTTTAATTAATACGCTCATTGAGGCGTCTATCATCTCGACTAGTTGCCAGTCAGTGCATTTAATAACGACTCGCCCGCGTCTTAGCTCTGCGTTGGAACGTCTTCGGAATGCCCATAGTTTCGCTCGCGGAATTTCTATTATTAAAATACAGTTTTAAAATGTTTAATCTACTGAGTCTTCAATTATGAAAGATGTTCAAAAGCATAAAGGATCTTTATAATTTCTTTATTGAGGAAATAACATAGATATATACAGAAGTATGAGTAAATATAAGTTTGTAAGCACTCATACGGTCGTTGGGATAAAAAGCTCACAAGCACTTAAACGTGAATTTTATTGAGCCGATCGATTGAAGCAAAATTAAATGTTGAATGCAGTATGAGTTGAGGAGATAACCTGTTTCGGTGCGCGAGCGGACACGTTGCATTCCTATCATAAAGTATGGGAGACGTACGGGCTTCGAGTAGTATAGCACGGAACGAGGGAACGGCGAGCCAGGCCGAGGGGAGCCTATAGCTTCGCCATAGTCACCCGCCCGCCCCGTGAGAGAAACGAATGTTACCGACCGACCTCTAATTACGTTTTATGCGATATCGCCATTTAATTAGCAACATGTTTCCCATTCCGAAACATTAATTAATATTTTCATCAGAGTTCTCCGCATTTAACTGTGCTTTTATTACTCTCTCGAGATTTTAATAAAGGTTCTCGACCACCCTCAGTCAAGCATTATTGTTTAAAAAAAATCGTGTTATGAAAATGTTATTGATGTCGCTACGAAAGATCGTTAATTTCACTGTCAATGGCATTTCGATCGAACTCCATAAATGTGCGATTTGAGTGAAAAGACTCATTGTTTCTTTTTAGGGTTCAAAGTAAAAAAAAAATATTCCATTGGATGCTTAATACATTTGTACAAAGACCACATGGATACGTCTTAGTTTTTAGGATGGGTTAGTTAGGATGTGTGCCTTCGGAACGCGCCCACCAATGAGAAGAAGGCACAAGAAACTAACGGGGTTTTTATTTTCATGTGATCACGCTCACAAAGGTCAATTTTACAAATATTTGAAAGTATTATTTGAAATGGAGCAACTAAAGTCACGTCCATGGGTGGTTATAATTAAGGTAAGACGAAGTATCATAGTACGCCTTACTGCACAATTCCGTTCCGTAACCAAAAGGTAAAAATGGGACCCTATTACTACTTCTCTGTCTGTCTATCCGTCTGTCTATCAACAGGCTGGATCTCATAAACCGTGATAGCTTGAGAGTTGAAATTTTACAAACAATGTATTTCTATTGCTGCTATAACAACAAATACTATAAACAGAAAAAAATATCTAAGGGAACTCCCATAAAACATGGTACGGAACCCTTCATGCGCAAGTCCGACTCACACTTGGCCGTTGTTTTTGTCTCGTCGAAGCGATTTTCGCAACAAGTGGTTGACATTAAACTGAGAACAGATTGCACATTCGTCACTTTTTGCAATAATAAAAATATCAAGATGTGTGTCTGTCGACAGCTACGCAAGAAGTTAACATCTCGATAAGCTGACGTCGGCAAGTGAATTCACCGGATAAGGGTTACAATTAATTCAATGGCCGTCCTGTAATTGTACAAACAGATTAATAACCGATACACGTAGTCGTCGACAAATTGCAACTGACCGCGAGTAATGACGCCAGGGGTGTGATGTCTCTCTTTAAAAATTACACGTATCATTTTAATTATAAATAGTGATTCACTAGCTTTTGCACGCGACTTCGTCCGAGTAGAAGTCGAAAATAGTTCTATTAGGTTTTTTGTTGCTGATCGGATTTAGTTTTCAAACATGTATCAAAATAAAATGCAATTGAAATCAAAGCACCCCTTTTAGCCCCGTCAAGAGATGAATTTCAATAAAATACGAAGCATGTCTTTTATTAAGAATGTTTATGCAAAAGAAGTAGATATTGACCCCGTTCACGTTGTCCCATACAAACTTTGCTCCCCTTTTTTCACCCCTAAGGGGTAGAATTTCCTAAAATCCTTTCTTATCGGATGCCTAACGACATACAGAAAATACATCCTCTAAGTTCAGCGGTTTAGGCTGTTCGTTGATCCGTCAGTCAGTCATTCAGCACAAAGCATATAAATAAATAAATATTGCAGGAAATTCCACACATCGCCATCTAGCTCCAAGTTAAGTTACTAGACTTGTGTTATGGGTGCTAGATAACGGATATACTACTTATATACTTTTGTAAATATATACTTATAATACATAGAAACAACCACACCACAGACAAATATCTAAGCATAAATATTTGTCTAAGGCGAGAATCGATCCCGCAACCCTGTGTTCAGCAGTCCGGCATGGTGACCATTGTGCCAACTGGGTCGTCAAACAAAATATAATAGATTACCATGAAACATTATGTAAGTAGACTTGTATAGGTAGGTTCCTAGTCTATTAAATAAGTTTTCACGGATCCAAGTCTTTACTTACGTAAGATTGTATTAGTTGGTACTTCTGTACTTAACTAACAGGGTATTTGCATGATTAAAGTCGATGATATTCCTATTACAGGGTACTGCTTAAGGTCCAAAAGCGTGAGAACAGCCCTTGAAGGAAACTAATTACGCCGAATGTGGCTTGGGCCTTCGGTTAATTAGAGACAGAGTGGCTCAACCCTCTTAATTAATACTTGTACCTAGAAGGCCCTCATGGTTACCTCCACTTTTGTTTGAATTGTTAATTCGTGATAAAACATGAGTGGGTATTATGTTAACATTATAATTAAATTCTAAAAAAGCCCAACAGGATTCTCTTTTAATTAAAATGTTCACTTGGCACAAGAATTTAATTATCTATATTACTCGGATAACAACAAAATTTGTGTGTTTCCAATTATTATGTTCTATTTTTAATTAATACTGTTCATATTCAATGGTGTTTGATAAAACATAATTCAGTAAGTAGACATATTCGTGACAACACTAGGTTGGCATGTCATTGCACAAAGTGACCGAGTTTAGTAGTATAGAGCTGCCTCCCAAACTGTTCCAAAGGGTTGTGGGCCAATAAATAATAAATTGCAGGACATTCCACATATCCCCATCTAGCCCCAAGCTCAGTAACTAGACTTGTGTTATGGGTGCTAGACAACGGATATACTATTTATATACATACTTTTCCTGACGCAAATACGACGGGGTGTTATAAGTTTGACGTGTGTGTGTGTGTGTGTCTCTGTCTGTGGCATCGTACCTCCCGAACGGATGAACCGATTTTAATTTAGTTTTTTTGTTTTATAAATATATACTTATAATACATAGAAACAACCAGACCACAGTCAAATATCTAAGCATAAATACTTGTCTGAGGCGGGAATCGAACCCGCAACCCTATGTTTGGCTGTCCGGCATGGTGACCATTGTGCCAACTGGGTCGTCGAATAAAGTCAGTATGAACGAATTTGATTTATTTATGGTGGTATTTTTGCTCTAGGACAATCACCTTTCGTGCAAATAAGGATGCAATAGAACCGATATAAACTCTATTTACGATCAGTCAGAGTAAAGTCGTAAATGTTAAATTGTTCTCAGTGGTGGATAATGGTGTATTTAATGCGTTTTGTTATGTAACCGGACCGTGTCCTACAATATGTCGTCTGAGGACATGGCTCTTCGATTAACATAAAATCCGGCCAGGCTTGCGCGGCCCTGCGTGGGCGCATGCTCTCGCGCATCTCTTTTACTATGTCCATACAACCCATGACACATAATACTCGGAAAACCAATCTCTTTGAACAAACAATCGTTTATTTATTTGCAGCTTTTTATTACCACAAAATTAGCCAGTATCTAATGGTTCCCGACCACTAGACCGTTTATAGTTCATTATTCAGCTTATTTATCCGTCTGATGTCGCAATGATGACAGCAGTCAAAAAATAATTAGTAGTTACTTGACCTTGCGGTCCAACTGCGAAGGAAAACCGCACGAGATCTGACATTGACCCGGGTGAAACATAGGTACAACAAAATTATGTTTTAACGTTTTTTCTCTCTTATTAATGTTTGTATACTTGCGCCATACTTATGCTGACAAGGTAGTTAAACTATTTAGTAAAAAACCTTCCAAGATGTTTAACTACACGCTAACTCTACAACTCTTATCTGTTCGAATAGGACGCACGAACTGATCATTACTACTTACGGGATCAATAATTCATTTCCAATTAGCTGATTATCACAGGACGGAGGTACATACTTCGAATGGACGTAGTCCTGTCATTTCACATTCACAGATGTATTTCAATTAATCGACGAACTCAATTTAAAAGGTGGTTTACAATGTGGTACGATACAGACTGACATGTTTGATGCCGAGCTCCGATGCGATGTTCTGATAACATTCCAGTTCAAGGATTGAACACGAAATTCTTGGCGTGGTCAAAGCAAAGCCATGATCGAGGACTGTGAATTGGTTCAGACGTATGTTCAAATGATTGGAATTCACTGACAATGATAGGTTCGCGTTATCCATTGGTGTCCGTGTGCTAATCTAGTCTGAGTTGAGGTAGATAGTCGCAGTGCAATGCTTCGCATTCCGACGGTTGCGACGACGGTGTGGCATATCCGATGATACGACGAGAGGTCTCGTCATCGGGAGATGGGATCGTGACAGAGAATTCGTCGGTCGACTGCCGGTGGAATGCGAACCGTAATTGATTTGTCCTGTGTAATTGACGATCAACGGGATTGACAGGAATATCGAATCGTCATGCTGTTATGATATCGAGACCAAAGAACTCAAGGACTGGAAAATGTTCTCCCTTCTAGTATCTTATGAGACGGGATTCCATAACCAATTTTTACAAAGTAGGTGATGTTGGATTTAATGATGTTCGCAAGGTTATCCATCATCATCTAACATCACAAAAACAGACATTTTCGTTTAAAAAAAAAATAAGTTAGCGCCGTTTCGTCGCACGCGATGCAAACAGCTCCAATCCAATAATACTAAAGCCAAATAAAATTAATATTCATAGCCGTTGTATTTATTGGCTTTCAATTAGTATAATCTTAATGGAGCATTAACATACGTGCGAGCGACGCGTCGAAGCATTACCATAGCAGCCATGGTGTTGCCAGATCCATTTAAGTATTTGTGTGGATTTTACGTTTGGTATTTTTTTCGATGTTGTTTTGATTGGAATTCTTCTTTTGTTAACAAAGTATTACGTTTATATGTCTATTTTGGGTGTAGTGTCGTTTCCCAATTTAATAAATCTATTCTTAACAACATAATAGTAAAGTATATATTCAATGTTAGGTTAATCTATACATATAATAAATCTGTAGACATCAAAAAATCTGTAATTGTAAGATATCCAGAAAAAAAATACACAGGTCGCCTTAAAATCGTTAGCTGAACACGATAGGGTACTTTTTAGAATTTTTGTCTGTTTGTCTGTTTGTCTGTTTGTCTGTTTGTCTGTCTGTTTGTTTGTTTGAACCAGGTAATCTCATAAACCACAGAACAGATTTCGACAAGGTCCACACAAATATGTTCAGGAAATATCAGATTAACATTTAGGGTATGTTTCAATTTGAGTTTAATACAATAATTAAGATATTTGATAAAAAAACATTTAAAAAATGTGAAATCGAAACATTTTTCCGTGGTAAAACGTAATCGAACGTCAGAAGGGAACAGTACCCTTACCACGGGTTTTTTTACGTATTCGATTAAACATAATATATTGAGTATTTACTATGAAACTTCCTAAAAATCAACTTACTAGGTCCACCCGTCTCTGAGAATATCGGTAGTGACACACTGACAGACAAACGGACAAGAGAGTGATCGAAAAAGTGTTTCTTTTTTTCGAGTTCTTCAAAAAGTCATGGTAGGGCTGCAGTACATGCCTCCGCTCAAGATGACAGCTGTCATAAAACCAAATAGTTTGCATTTAATACTACCTACGTGAAACTGAAAATGAGGTTAGTACAAAGAGGTACTACTACATAATATTACCGATCTCCTTTACCGAAGACCTCCGATGGTACACTTCTATCGCGCTTTTCTCCTGCTATAGTTTGAATTATGAGTTCAAGTAGCGGAAACCTTAAATAGTAAAAACAAAAAAAGAATTTTCCAAATCGCTCCAAGAGTTTACGAGTAATCAGCGAGCATACATAAAAAATAAATATATACGTGACGAATTGAGAACCTCCTCCTTTTTTGATGTCGGTTAAAAAATATACAGGTAGTTATTTGTAAAAATCATTTTTTCCCAAAATTACGTAGGCCTGCCAGCTACCTAATAAAAAACTGGGTATTTTGGTCAAGAATTTAGAAAATTGGAAAAGGGGTCCGGACATTCAGTATGGTAGCGTGGTTATGTTATGTTATGTTTTTTGCGCTGTGATTTTAGACCCGATGAATAAATTATGCCCAACGCTTTATAGGTTTTGTTTGATGGCATTATTTGTCATTTTCGATAGGTATGGGACTCAAAGTGAACCGCAAACTTTTGAAAAATTATAGGTTATCATTTTTCTTTAAATATTCCATTTCCGAAACGTCTCGCTTTAGAAGTTGAATGTCCTTTTGTAGTTTGGCATAAAGGTTTAATAATTTTACACAATTATTTTTGGCATAAAGTCACCGCGCACTCTTAGAAAATCAAGGAACATCACGTTTCTTCAAAAACCCTGTATCGAAAACGCTTTAGAGGGTTGGTGTTTTTATTATTTGTTTTTTTTTTTCGATGCCCTCTATCGATAGGTATGAGCCTCAAAGAGCACCGTGCACTTTTGTGAAATCATAGGACATCACGTTCCTTCAAATACACCGTTTCCGAGATGCTTTAGATGTTTGGTGTGAAAGCATTTTTTGTTCAACGTAATGCCTGCTATCAATATGTAATGATCTGAAGTATTAGTATTTGTTCTGTCCAATGGCCTTTCTTTTTAATCATTAATATTATTATTTGATAATAAAAACAATGTATATTATTATTTGCACCAAAATAGATTATTATTTGCATGATGTTGGTGTAATAAATACTATAATAACCTCTTATATGATTAATTGAAGAATATGAATCGAGACACAAAGGTAGTTGATAATTATTTTTTCTTTAATTTACAAAAATCTAAAGATAACTAGGAAGACAAAGTATTTTGAAAAATTTGTGCGAATAGAAATTGGACTTAGTTTTAGCTTATCATATTGTTGTGTATTATGTTTTATTTGTGAAAAATTAACAAAAATAGTACATTGTTACCCAAGGTGTGAAAGTCACTCATTGAGTCCCGAGACGGAGTTTGGCGCCCGAGCGTAGCGAGGGCGCTAATAGTTCGAGGGACTAAATGAGTGACTTTCACACCTTGGATAACAAGTGCTTTTCATTACGAATAAACATAAAATTCTTCCTAATAACGAGAGTGAATGAAAGACTCCATACTACCTGATCCTCTTACAAGGTTGGGACCAAAGAGGTTATAGATTATGTAGATTTTTTTGTTTTTGCTGTTTGTTTTCAATATGTTTTCAATACTCAAATACGTCGGTACTTACCGAAGTGATTTTTATTAATTAGTTTATCCAACACTGAGTAATGACGCGAAGTCCGTAGATTTAAATTACAGTTTTTGTAACACGGTTTGTCTAGAAAATGTTATTTACACAAAATACACAATCATAAATGAAAAACCAGATTAATCTTAACACAAAAACATAATAAAATAACAAAAGATAATACTAATTAAAATCATTCAAAATGCAAGCATTTCCTGCCAGTATTTTTTTACTCAAGGAACAACACTGACCGCACGGTCGCATAAAGCCACATCTGCAACATCTTCACAGGGCGCCGGCAGAGGCGCAGCATGGTCATACGTCGCTTTGACCATTTTCACCTTTACATTTATTTTATTAAATAAGATATCTTGAACTAAATATATCTACCTGAATTCGATTACTAAGAAAAAACCTATTATGTACTCTCTGTCAGTACTCTGGCAGTATGGATGAGCCGTGCGAAGCCATAATTTGACATGACAGCTGTCAGTGAAAGCGATTTTCCCTAGGGCTGAAAGTTTTTCTTTCTACACGCTCTTCAGGCATCTTTAGACCTACTTTCGGAGTATGAGTAAGTAAAGTGCCTTCGCCAAATCAATTAAAAATATAGTTTAAAAACAATGTAACTACCTATTTTGTTTTATAACTTACACCGAATGATAAATTGTATCTATGCCGAAAAATGCTAGGTATTCTATTTAACCCAAAACCACATCGCAAACGAAGTCGCGGGCAACAGCTAGTCTACTGTAATAAATCTGGAATGAATTCTTCTCTAAAAATTTTATTTTTCTAGTGTAGTGTGGGTATACTTAGTATATCACATATAGAGACAGACCATAGGAAAGCTGTTTGTTCGTAGACAGACCATTACTTTTAATGTGTCCTGTGATATGATGTCAATGAAACTAATAGACGACTTATATAGACATGGAAATGCTACGGCTGTCCCACTTATCCCGCGCACCGTTTGAAAAACGACATAAATGGGCAACGGTGTGGGTTCTAAGCTGGCAACATCGGTCGCGGAAGGCTCGCTGCCGATGACCTCTGGCGACCGGTTCCTCCTCCTCCCCCCCTCGTCCCTCGACCCCCGCCCTCTCTCGCGAGACGTTTCATTACGTTATTATTATATTAAATGCTTTAATACACAATGTAGGCATTAGTCGGCCGGGACGTCTCGTCCTAAGAAAGGGTAATATATTGCCCACGTAGTTGGCTCTTTTAATTTTTATTTTCGAGTCCTAAGGATTAGCACGGCAATCTTTATGGCCCTTTTCAATAGTGGATTGTTCTACAACAAAACAGTCTTTATTTGTAATTGAGCGAGTGAGTACCTACGACCGCGACGCACCATAAGTTCTTGGTATTTTCACCGAGACTTGTGACTTGTATTGTTTTGATCACGTATGAAATCATGCGAAGCTAATCCTACGGAAAAACTAAAAACATTTTCAGAAAATGTACCTTAATTTGAAGAAAATAAATAAATAGGTTTAACAAGTAATTACAAGTGTGGAAGTATTATTTAAGTTTTACACCTCTTCAATGCAAAATGCAAAAACTATTACTGAATCGAAACTTATTGGGAGGTAGAGATCCGAAGTTTTGAAACAATCCTTTGGCAATTTGTTTCCGGTATTCCCATGAGATCAGGACTTACCTACATGGTTGAATTGCGGGGCGCCTGATTTTATTCAGACCACAGAAGACTAAGCATTCTAAATGTTTTTTTTTGTTTTTTACACCTACACAAATACCCTAAAATAAAGCCTAACTAACCGAGCTTTAATATTCAGTTTGTTTCAACTCTTTCGTAAATAATTGGATCATATTTAATTAATGTAAATATTCTCGTTTTGGTTTTTGGACACATTGCTGGAATCTGATTCACGCTTAGTAACCAGTTTCCTTTTGTAGTGGTTATATAATATAATTTGAAAGTATAAGAACTGACTTGGTATGCAAAGGTATTATTGGAAGAAAAACAGTCAGGATTGATTTTGACGGAAATCTTTAAAGAAGTTGGACATAGGTGTTGTCTACTTCATGGTTGCGAAGGGCATCAAATATTGCTGGGTTGTTTTACACTGTCAGATGCTTTAGCAAAATCTATGAAAGCCAGGTATGAAGGTATGTTGATTTTTTTATGTTTTTCAACGGTTTGGTTGATAGATTAGAAATGTTCTGTGGTGGTGGCGAGACGATATGGACAAATTTATGACAGATTGGCAATCCGTCGCACAAGATCGCGATCAGTGGAGTAGAGAGGCTTTATCTTTATCTTTATCTCTTTAATTTTTTCACACTGTGCTCTGTTTGATTTTAAAGTTCAATTCAAAAAGCCCTGTTTACTCAGTCCACATCTTATTAAAATTATTATAGTATCGTCGACAACTAATCTAATTATAGAGATTGACCGGTCCGGTTCAGCCGGAGACGTGGGACCAGTATCTCCTCGGAATAAGGCACGGTCCAAAGTATCGTATTACATCTTTCGGTGTACTTGATCATGCCTCTTGGCTCAACTCTTTTATTTGTATTCTTTACGCTCTTTATTTTTATTGGAGCCGCTTTGAACAACGACCGCAACGACCGCTCCGCTTAGTACTCGCCGCAGATCTCGAAGATCGAAATTAGCCTCGAGATTCTACATAATAACTTCGTGTGAAACCATCTTTAGAATCAATATTCATTCACTTTAAACGGCTCTTGCGGTATCGCTTGAAATAATACGAGATTTTAACCGCATGGATCTCCGTAACCGTCTACTAAATCCAAATTATTATATCCTTTAAGCCAGGTTCGAGTCGATGTTTGAAAGTTATTAGAGCAGTCGTTAAACTAAGTAGAGTCGAGGCGCATAAATCGAGTTGGCACGTCAAAATATCAGTGGTAATAGAGCAAGTAGAGTGCGTGCGGCGAGGCCATGCCCCGGCCGACCAATTTATTCGTCGGGACGTCAGATTTCGAGGGCCTCGTTACGACTAAGCCTCCAATTAGACTTATCCCTAATTAAGAGATGCCAATAAATTACCCTCCATCACGGACTAACGAAGACGCGCCACACTAATAACGCTAATTGATTTTGAGTAATGAGCTCGAGTTTTGATGGATCTGATTGGGTATACGAGGGTGCGCTATCGATCACACTTATACTACCAATTTATATAAAGTAAACTAAACTTGAAGCGAGGAACTAAATCCACTCCTATCTAGTTAAATTATCCGGTCCATAATTTACTAAAAGCTAAAACACCAGTAAATAAAACACATTATTATAACTTAATAAAAATACCAGTGAATTCAGTCTATAAACTTAACAGAATAAACATAAGTATCTTTATAAATAAATTATGAATAACCGACGTCTACAAACAGTTAAGAGCAATTTTATTTTAATTGAATTCCATTACCTTAACGAAAGCTCACTTAAATTACTGAGACTAAACATGTTCGAAGTAAATTCATTTAAATTGTAAATGGTTACACACACCGCCTTTAATTAGATAAAGTGCGTAAAAGATTAAATTAAAAAACTAAGCTCCCACTTTTAGAACCACACTCTCTTTATCAATTCAAAATTTACGTATATTAAAAACTACCGGTTCAATTTAATATGTATTCATTTTTAAATTAGCATAGATAAACATACATATTTATGGCACAATTAACTGTGCCTTATATACTTATTTGAAATACTTAGATTGAAAGATTCAAAAGATAATTACAGAGAAATAAAATTTTCTCATATGTAGTTAGTTTGCAAACATTTTGCATGCAAATATAAACTAATAACTTCAGAAAATCTAATTTACCTTTCGAACAAAAAAAAACTAAATTAAAATCGGTTCATCCGTTCGGGTGCTACCACAGACAGACACACACACAGACACGTCACCCCGTCGTTTTTGCGTCGGGGTTAAAAATCAAATACTATAAAAAAATAATCAGTACCTAAGTTCGAAAATATGAAGGTACATTATTCGTGAATAAGTATCATTATTCATTAATTTAATTGTGTCACAAATAAATTCATAAAAAGTTTATGTATCTATGTACAAACGCTTGTAGTTTCTTGTTGTTCCCATTATTAGGCCGTGAACTTTCTCTGGTATAAAATCAGTAGAACAAGTCGAACGAGTTTAAATTAAGATAACATTATTAGATTTTACGATATCTAGGTGTTTAGCTAACTAGAAAATAAAAATCTAAACGCAATTGATTTGTAAAGTTTAAATATAGGTACTACCCACAATCATCATCTTCATCATATCAGCCACAGGACGTCTACTGCTGAACATATGCCTCCATCAAACACTTCCAGAGCGATCGGTCGCATGCTATCTGCGTCCAACGACTTCCCACAATAGCCACTATTAATTACTAGCTTTGAAAAGTTTTCCACATTAAATTAAATTACTTATCTATACGTCAACCGCACTCAGTAACGTTCCTTAATGAAACTTAAGTTATGTAGGTATCTAATAAATGCTTTCTCGCTCTTATGAGTGAAATTCTACATCAATGAAAATGTGATAAACTAATGTTTCATTTAGAAACGTTTCTGAGTACAGCGGTATAGTCCAACTTTTGAGTTTGAATATGACTTATATTCAAACTCAAAAGTTGGAAGTTTGTTTAAAGTTTTAAGAAACCCAAAAACTGTATTGCCAAAAAGAATATTGTTCAATGTTTCATATTTTCAGACCTAAGAGTGTCTTCAGTATATTTGATCATTGTCTGACTCTCTCTCCTGTACAATTATTAATCCTATCTGAAGGTGGAAGTCTGTCTTTCTGGTTTTCTATCCACTTCGCTTTATCTGACGCATCGCCTGGGGAAATTTTACAGTCTTTTATATAAACACTAGCTAGATGGGTCTAGCCGGAAGACCAGCGCTGCAGCTAAGCATGCTTAGCCGCAGTTTTTAGCTGAGGTCGACCCATTTGGGTCAGCACACGACTCCTCATTGTTGCTGTTTTTTCTTTGTCACTATATTGTTTTTTATGTAATTAATTTTCATTGTCATGTTCATTTCTTCCTTCCTGTGGTTATCGTGTGTTTGTACTCAATAAATGCTTTTCTTTCTTTTAGATATTTTTTGACCACGTCTGTTTGTGGATCTGGGATGTTGAACGTGACCATTTGGGTCCAGTATTTTGTGGCGGTCTTCTTTTTACTTGCCAAACCATCAGAGCCTTGCTTCATTGATTATTTCAATTATCAAGATGGTCAAGGGTGATGTGGCACCTATCATCGTATGGTCGGGTATTAATTGTCTTATGTTATTTTATATTGCTTTTAAAAATCTTACTTAAAACACTAATAAATAGTGTATGTGTACCAATATGCCAAGAGTTTTAACAAACAAGAACTTATACTAGTTTAAACCAGTATTATAGTGAGTTAGTTCGTTGATGAAGTTGTACATCGTGTGCTCGCGCAAGCAACGTGACCAGCCCTAGAGATCGTATCTGCGCAGGCGGCGATACATCGCCCGCTATCACAATCTCATTATTCCATACGATCCGATTAGCCTTGTATTTCTTACCTAAATATGTTATGTATGTGTGATTTGTATGGGAGCAGTTGTTAATGATAATGTTAAAAAAACAAATATATTCAAACTATAGTTGGAAATCTCGCGTGATTCTCGCATTGATCCTGAACGCGAAATTATTTTTTCATTACTCATACTCAGAAAGTAGGTCTAAAGATGCCTGAAGAGCGTGTAGAAAGAAAAACTTTCAGCCCTAGGGAAAATCGTTTTCACTGACAGCTGTCATGTCAAATTATGGCTTCGCGCGGCTTGTGCAATGTGCTTGTAGCCAGTATCAGTGTCATTACGCATTAGGAACTTCAAAAACCTAACCTCCTAGCTTTAGGTAACACCAAAGAATGAAAAAAGCACAGTGTTTACCTCGGGTAAAAGACTATTAGCGCCCTCGCTACGCTCGGGCGCCAAACTCCGTCTCGGGACTCAATGAGTGACTTTCACATCTAGGGTAACAATGTACTATTAAATCTCTTCTTGTTCTCGACTAAGCTATAGTATTTTTAGATTTAGTGTGCCATTTGAACTAACTGTCAACTATTATAAATTGCAGTGTAACTAATGAGGACAGTTTCAAAGTCGAATTAAAACTTTTTTCCGCAGAATACTTACGAAATAACATTTCATTTCTATTTTTGCTACAAGGTCATTTTTACCAAAAACTAATAAATATATTGATTTTTGCGGGCAAGTAGGTAATTTCACCTACTTTATAAACCTTACTATTATTGAATACTAGTAAAATTTAATAATAGTTAGTTTTTGCCATGTACAAAAAAGGGGAAAACAATAATAGTCTTCTTCTTCTCGTGTAGTGTGTGTGGCTCATCTATTGTTAGAGTTTTCAGATCGCCCTAAGGACTCTAACTTGACCTAGCGACTGCTAAACTGGAGGTAGCAACCGAGACCAACGGCCTAACATGTCTTCCGAAGCACCGAGGGGCTCACGAAAACACATTTTTTCCATTCTATTAATTGGTCACCCATCAAAGTAATGATCAGCGAGCTTCGCTTAGCTGTGAGCCTCCTCAATAATAAATAGGTAATATATCGATTTTCAGACATAACGAATAAACACAAAAATTTTCATACAAATCGGTTCAGCTGTTTATGTAGAGTTTGGCAACCATATAGGAACTTAAATGAGACAGTTTTAAAAGGTTTGGTTGTGATTGTCAAATTCCTTGCAGACGGGTTAAAATAAAGGCGCTGCGCTTGTAAGAAAAGTATGGAAGCACACCTCCAAACTTTTGTACGCCTACATTAGTAAATCTCAAATTTGATGATGCAGACTGTCACAACAGTTTCAATTAAAGTCATTACTGTTATCGAAAGCAGCTCATTATATCAATAGTAATGTAAGTGTTTGTAAGCGAAGCTACATTATTTGCCGTCATAGATTGGAGGCTCGCTCGCCCATCACTTGGCGACACTCAAAACTTGTTCTTCTCAACGATATCCTGTATTCTTTCACTGTATTACCAACTTTATTTTTAAGAAAATAAGCTTTATTTATCTTTGTACAATAACATGACAGTAAGTATGTAATGGTGCTTATAAGTTTGGGACCGTTATGGTAAAGTATATTAGATGTTCCAAGGTAGGTAATTTTTGAGTGTACTTCATATCGGATACCGTTGTAACTTAGTATTTGTCACTGTCATATATGCCACTTTAACCTGGAATTTGTTGGGAACGCTTTCATGTTTTTTTGTGTATCTTGCCTACTGCACAATATTTTTTGACTCTATAAATTAGATAGATAGATAAACACTTTATTTGTACAACACACAAAACATTGAAAGTAACAAAAAGGATGAGAAAGCTTATTAATTACAAAATTGTACAAACAGGCGACGTTATCGCTTAAAGCGATTTCTTCCAGGCAACCTTAGGATGGAGAAGGTCTGTTTAACTTAACTGGTAGGTCGTGTGGTGTAAGAAACACATAATAATAAATACCTATGTAAAAAAGATATATACTAAATACCTAAACATAGATATCATAACAAACACATAATAATATTAAATTACTAGTTTATTAAAGTTTCTTTCATACAATTAATGTCATGGACGGTATGGTAATACGAAAGGGGTTTGTTCTAGACGTCTAGGTTACTTTTGCTCTTTCGAAAACTTTTGAAAATTTTGTGGTTATGTTAATCGAAAATAATCTGTTTCTTGAAGTTAGAGGTCAATTAACGTTAGTTATTTTTATTTTCCGATTCTTTTAAAATGGACCTAATTAATGATTAAAAATTTCAATATTCGTTCAATTAATTTTCAGATTCCTGTAAAACGGAATAAGTGAAAAAATCATCAGTAGTTCCAGCATGGAACTGTTAATGATACTAGTTGCAACGAAGCTATTTGAGTAATTTGGAGTTTCATTTTAACATATATATGAATATGAATATGTTTGTTTGTTTGTTTCTATGTTAAAATGACAAACATTCATCCTACTAATATTATAAATGTGAAAGTTTATGTTAGTGTGTGTGTGTGTTATGTATGTATGTATGTTTGTTACTCCTTCACGCAAAAAATACTGGACCGATTGCGATGAAACTTGGTATCTAGATAGCTGGAGACCTGGATTAACACATATACTACTTTTTATCCCAATATTCCCACGGAATCGGGACTTACGCGGGTAAAACCGCGGGGCGCAGCTAGTAGACTGATAAACAAATTACCACTGCGGGCAGTCGGGTAAAGATATAAATAAAATTATATGGAAACTTTCGTGCGCGAGTCCAACTCACACTTAGGCGGCTTTTTTATTTTCTTCACCTAAGCACTTTGGACCTGAAAGAGTATACATGTATAACTACATAAATAACTAGCTGCGCCCCGCGGTTTCACCCGCATAAGTCCCGATCCGGTGGGAATATCGGGATAAAAAGTAGCCTATGTGTTAATCCGGGTCTCCAGCTATCTACATACCGAGTTTCATCGCAATCGGTCCAGTGATTTTAGCTTGAAGAAGTTACAAACACACACACACAAACTTTCACATTTTTTATTTTTCTTATAATATAAAAATGAATCGCAAAATGTGTTGGTAAGCGCATAACTCAACAACGCCTGGACCAATTTGGCCAATTCTTTTTTTGTTGTCTATGATATTGTCAAGAGAAGGTTTTTATGAAAGAAAATATTAAGAAAGTTGCGCAGAAAATGATTACGCAGGTGAAACCGCGGGGCGCAGCTAGTTTATAATATTAGTAGGATAGTAGGATACTCGTTTAAGAGCTCAATACTTTTAAAGCTCTTAAACTACATGAAACTTCGAACAACAAAATAATGTTTCGTAAAATACATTAAACAGAATAAAATGGAATTATGAAATCTCACCACGAGATAGGCATTGTCACCTCCAGCCTCCGCGGCCATAAGTTAAAGCCGGATGCAGATAGCCATACTTTATCTCTTACTTATATTATTTTATCTCTATGATTTACTAGTGAAACGCTAAAATTGTGATATACTGAGATTTTATTTTCTATTTGAAGGTATTTCCAATGAAAACAAATTGATAGAGTTTATTTACATTACACTTTACCTACTTCTACACTAAAAAAGATTTTCTTGTACCGAAACTACTGGACTGATTTTGATGAAACTTAGTATGAGGATACATTGGTTCATTGGAAATAACATGCTTTTTATCCCGATTTTCCCACAGGATCGGGCTTGTGGGTGAAACCGCAAAGCACTGCAACTCTATACTAATATTATAAAGAGGAAATCTTTTTTTGCTTGTTTGGTTGTAACGAATAGGCTCTGAAACGACTTGACCGATTTTGATGAAACTTGGTATGATTGTGTAAAATAAAGATACAAAAAGAAAGCTTGTTATAAAGTTATCAACACATTAAAATGTTAGGTATACTTAATTTTTTATTAAGTTTGGTCAGTAAATACATGAAGAGTTCATTAAGAACATGACACGACTCATAATCTTCCTGCCCTTATCCCAATTTATTTGGGGTCGGCGCAGTATGTCTTCTTCTTCCATTCACTCTCATTCACATTAGTCGTCATCTCATCGTTAACATTCATCTCTCTCATGTCTTGTCTCACGCAGTCCATCCATCTTTTCTTAGGTCGTCCTCTTCCTCTCCATCCCTCTACATTCATACTCATCACTCTTCTAGTTACATGCGTCTCTTCTCTTTTCAAGAACATGACACGACTATTCAATATTTATTAATTAGAAATCTTTACGATTAATATTATAAACAAGAAATTCGTGTAAAACGAACTTTCTCGAACAAGGTGAGTCTGTTGTGATTAATTAACGCGGTTGCTAATTAGTGCTCCAAGTCAACTCATTAGTAAGAGTAATTGAAACAAGCAATTGAATATTTCCCAGAAAAATATGCAGTTAATTTTATCTAATAAATACGTTCTAATGGTGAGTGAAAAGATAACTTGACCGATTATTTCGATTAAGTCCCGTTTCGTCCCACAAGCTAATGGCCCGTGTGGGATGAAATGCGATTTTTCAATTAAAGATTTTATTTTTCTTTGAATTGTTTTTATGTCCAAAGATACAGTAATGTTTAGATTATTTTAATATTATTATTTATAAAAAAAAATATATTATTCTTAATAGACAGTTCAATATTTTTAGATGATACACGGAAAAGATAAAAAAAATCGTTGGCGTAAAGATGGTCATTTTTGAATATTTTGATCCTTCATTTCATTCGAAAATTAGTCCAAGAATCTGAGTGCTATGGGGTGAAGGTACAAAACCTTCATACCTGTGGCAATACGTAATTTCTTCTCTAGGGTTGCTAACAAACTAGCCGTCTTAAATGTCGATAAAATATATTTTAGTAGTTCTTTTACTTATATTTAGATGTCTCAATTTAATGTGCTTATAAGAACTTGAGATGAAGTCATCATTATTCAAGTTATGTTTCTTTAGGGATTTACAAAAAGATTACTAAGAATATTTAGTATTAATAAGAATATTTATTGATCAACGGTATTGCCTATCCTATTCACCATTGCACAAATTGAATAAATTCGTCTCTAATTATTAATTCGACAAAACATCCTTTTGATTCCAATCGGTTTAGATTCAATTTAGCGTGGCATTTGCCCACTTATCGAGTATTGTTGGACTGAAGATACTTGCTTTGTGACGTTTCCCAACCCTATGGATAGCCAGCGGGGGGTGCTCGATGATTGATGGCCGGTAGTGTGCAACCGAGACGGTGATATCGACTGGCGTCTGTTGTCTCGCTCGGGTGCACAGCGGGCTGGCCTCGTAATTGAATGGCAATTACCTGGGCAGTAAATATGACACAAGCGCGTAATTGCAGGAGTGGAACGCGTGAGGCCCGAGTCCGCACTCTGCCTGAATCACAACTCTGAATACAGACTTTGAGATGAAATATTGAAATCACGTGCGAATCTGTCTTCACATTTCTTGGTCACACTCTCGTTTGAATTGAACCTTTCAAACTGTGGCTTAACTGGTTCCTCTTCTTTCACTCTAATCATTTATGACTCTTTGATTATTTGCTTTAATTTTTTTTTAATGTTTACCAACACCTATTGTTAATATGCCTGGTGCAAAGGCTGTCGATAGCGGTTCAGCGGGGTAACGCCGCTTGCATATTGTCCAGCTTTGCACCAGGAACGCTGGGAAGGGGTTTGTTCGATTAGGTTTAGTTTTAATTTTTAGATTTTATTTGTTTATATCTCGTATTTAGTTTGTAGTTCTGTAAAATCGACATAATTATGTTTTAAATATATAAATTGTATTGTTAACATTAATGTTTATAAATAAAGCGACCGACAAACTTAACGTTACCTACAATTTAAATTAAAATAACTTGACACCAACTTTAACGGTTGCTAGTTCTATATTGAAAAAGCTTTTGTTTTGTTCTCATTTCGTAGAAACCTTGCGTGATTGGGTTACATTTCGTTTTAATACCAACGTTAACTAAATTAAATGCCAATAGAATTAATGAATGTTAGTGCCTATTTGTACAGATTATTATTTCTAAAACATCATTAATACAACGAATCGTACCTAATAAAATGTTAAACCTACATTTTCTGATAGGTACGGTCGGCTGCATAATTGCAGACCCACCGTAGAGCTCCAAAACGGCTGCTATAAGAATGTTTTCAACACGAGCAAGTTTCTAGACACCTGCTCTCGGTGAAGTTTAAAGTCTTCTAACTCATCAATTAATCAAACAAAAAATATTAGAATGCAAACATTCCAATAATAGTATTTTTAACTCTACCGAGGGCTGCAATTCTGCAGCCGACTGTACGTATTTGTAGGCAATTTTCCGCCCCTGTAGTTCCAAAGGGTACGAGTAAGTATACAATATCGTTATTCTAGGTCGTTATTCATTTTTGTCTTTTGTTTGTTCATCTGAAAATATAATGTAATTAGAAAATATATAATTATTTTCTCGATATAGAGGACCATAGTAAAAACGTAATGCAAACCACAAAGTGAAAGTTATAGATATCTAATTAATACAAAAAGTCAAAGTCAAAATTCTTTATTCCTTTGGATGCTTAATACCTAGGTACAAAGATCACATGGACACGTCTTGAAAAATAAGTTAGGTTTTGTGCCTTCGGAACGCGCCCACCAATGAGAAGAAGGCACAAGAAACTCATGGGGTTTTTATTTTCATGTGATCACGCTTACAAAGGTCAATATTACAAATATTTGAAATGGAGCAACTAAAGTCACGTCCATGGGTTGTTATCATTAAGGTAAGACGAAGTATCATAGTACGCCTTACTGCACAATTTATGTTTTATAAAAGTTTTGAACCTGTTAATTTAGGTACCTAGTTATTAGAAGGTATGAACATGGACTATCTCTATGAAACGGAATGATGGACTGTGAAGAAGAAAGATGAATGCATGCAGCGGAAGTGATCATGTTGTGGTGGATATGTGGAGTTAAGGTTGAATAAATCGTGAACATTGGAGGAAGGTTGAAAGTAGCACCAGTTACGAAAAAGGTGAAAAGGTACCGTTTGATTTGGTTGGCATGTGACGAGGAGAGAAAAGACGCATGTGACTTAAAGAGGTTTGAGTATGAATGTAAAGGAAGGAAGAGAAAGAGAACGATCTGAGAAAAGATGGATGGACTGTGTGAGACAAGATATGAGAGAGATATGAGGGATAATATAATTGCTAATGGCTTAAGTGGAGAATGAAAAAAATAGGTACTGCACCGACCCTAAATAAAATAAATAAATTGGGACAAGGACAGGCAGAAGAAAAAGGAAAACATAGACTGTATATCTATCTATATTTAATATCATAAAACAACAATGAACCCGTGTCTGTAGAGTTTGTACGTAAAATATAATTTTAATATAAATTAAAAACACTATGAAGGCAAAGCGTGACATTAGTTTTCAATATTTTTAAGTTTTTTAATAAAAATGTACTTACCCTGTATTTGTATTGAAAGCTTATAGTTCTTTTTAATAATTAGGTACGGTTGGCTGCATAATTGAAGACCCACCAAGAGCTAGAGTAGAGCTCCAAAACGGATGTTATAAGAATGTTTTCAACACAAGCAAGATTTTAGACATCTGCTTTAGGTGAAGTTTAATGTCTTCTAACTCATCAATTAATCAAACAATTTTTTTAGAATGAAAACATTCTAAAAATAGTATTTTTCGAACTCTACCGAGGGCTGCAATTATGCAGCCGACTGTACCTAATGATTATAGAGAACTACAGGCTACGCTCTCTTAATAATAATTAAAGAATGTTTATGAAAAATTTGAAGTAGATTGGACCAAGGAATTACGTTGTCCCATACAAACTTTGCCCCCCCTTTTCACCACTTTAGAGGTGGAATTTCGAAAAATCCTGTCTTATCCGGTGCCTATGTCATGCAAAGAACAAACCCTCCAAATTTCAGGTCTCTACGATCAGCGGTTTAGGCTGTGCGTTGATCCGTCAGTCAGTCAGTCAGTAGTTCAGGACAAAGCATTTTATATGTATAGATATGTAGGTATGTTAAAAAAGAAAATGTTAGTTATCAATTAAAATACACCTTATTTTTTTCAACAAACAGCTGATACGGAACTGTTATTAATGAAATGTTTATATTTGAAGCTGTTAATTAAATTTTTAATTTAAACACAAATATATGCACATGGTTACAGGCTGTTGCTTTGCTCGTTGTGCCCCGAGCGATCTCGTCAGCTCGCCACCTGTCCTATACTACTGCATACGTAGGGGTGTTACTATGTGAACCTTTTAATATGTTATTAATGTTATAAAAATATGATAACTTGATATCCGATTCAAATCTGTATATATAAAAATCTTGTGTCACGCATGATGTATGTTGCCAATAAACTCCAAAACTACTGAACCGATTTCAATCAAATTTCACTTGTACCCGTATTTTGGTCTAACTTACTGGATATGATAGTTATCATCTCAATTATTCGCTTATGTCGTGAATGTAAACGAATAAAATGTATCAATTAATGGTTTCTTAAGCAAGTGTTTATTTACTGTTTAGTTTTATGAAGTTCTCATAGATAGCGGTGTACGTTGATTCATCGATAAATTTCTTCAATATTGTTTGACGTCTAAGTTGCAAATACACCCAATAGATGGCGCTGTGTTCGGGACTTACGTGGGTGAAATCGCGGGGCGTAGCTAGTTATCTATAAATAGGGTAACAGTTTAAAAATATTTGATAAAAACGAACTAGTAAGTTATTTAAAAGAAAGTTTTTCATTCAAATGAAAACAATTTTTAAAACATGGTTTCAATTAAAATTCAACACAACAGGCTAAACTAGCATAGCATGAGCTAGTCATGGCAAACCTACATGACAAAACGCCAGGAGTCAGGTTTTAATTGGCGTGGTGTCGAGTTCGACCAGAGGAGATGAGGGGGAGGGGGACGGGGGATCAACTCTCGACCGACATCGACACTCAGTTTTTCTCTCACCCTCTATGTGGCAACAGGTGGTTCGATGAACTGTCCAAATTTCCTAACCCCTAATAATCCTAAAACAAACAATTCTCGAATGTTTACGGTCGTTTAATTTTGAAACAATATTTCGTGATTAATGAATGCCACTTTAATATCAATCGTTCATTAAACCGATCTCGGTGTACAATCGTTCATTTGGTGCTTTCTCACGCCTCATTAAAGTCTTTTTCGTGATTCGGCGACCGCGTCTACCGTTTCCCCGAGTACAATGAGCGAGTGATTCGGCGGCGAATAACGAGGGCATTTTGTCGGCCGCCTCTCACGTCCGACGCCTTCCGACGCTCAATGAAAGTTTACCTGCAGCCGTAACGAGCGATTTGTCCCCTGGCCCCGGACCCCGCGCCCCTGGGCCCAAATCAAAGCCCATTCACATCTGCATGCCGACACAATGCTAGCAATTAGGCCGCGCCGCGCCAGGGTCCTACAATCGAACGTAATGCGCTCTCGTTCGATGACGACAGCCTCCACTCCGCCGCTCTGCCACCTTCATCCTATCTCTTGACACTTGTCTTCACTCTCAGATACTCTCAGAATCTAGACTAAATTCCTATGATATAGAAGCATTGATATTCTATAGACTTATCTTGCAACGATAAAGGTCTCATGGCAACAGCTTCAATTATCCAAAATATTTGCAGTATTTATTTATCTTATCTGAAATAAGTATTTTTAAGCTGCAATAATCATCGTAATTACCAGGTACTTCAATACAATACTGACATATATTTGTCTGTTTGTTAAGTTAGTACAAAAGAATACATATCAACCTAGGACTAATCGCCAGAAAGTCGAATTTTCATGGTAATTTTTAGATTTTTGGCGATTAGTCCACGGCTGTAGGATTATTTCTATAAATTGGTTGGAGTGTGGCAGTTATACGCGCAAAAGTATGTCTTTCTGCTGCTGGTATTCTCCAACTTATATACGTGTTTTCATAACGTGCCTCCTTTTTTGAAGTCGGTTAAAAATACGTAGTATCTATACAAGTCAGGTAAGTAGATGATGCTGTCACCACTTTCTTTGAGATGCATCTGTACAGGGTCTAAGGTAAAGGAAAGGTTAACTATCAACATAAATCTTTACATCACGTCATCGTGATAATATATTATTTCCATCACGACTCCGTAATAACTAATATTAGATAATAGCTCTTGACCTTACACCTGTATGGTTGGAGATTCGAACAAATAGTGACATCGTTTGACTTCCAAAAAACTTATGGAACGTTTGCTGTATGATTGTCCGATTTGTCGACATTCACTTCACCGACAGAACTATTATAAGACAGTTTTATCGACTGAATCTTTCAACGAATGTTTAGCCGACACTAGATATTATTTATTGTCAGAATCTTTCAACAACGTTTCAACGACTAAAAATGATTGAGGCATAAAGTACGCATCAGGTTTATGAGGTGGTAGAGCTAGCCACAGTACGTCGTTGTGCTAAACTAATGATTGGTAGAGCAGTGTTATTTTTTAACCTCCGAAGCAAAAACGACGGGGGTGTGTCTGTCTATGGCATCGTAGCTCCCGAACGGATGAACGGATTTTGTTTTTTTTTTTGTTTCAAAGGTAAATAAGTAGGGAGTGTTCTTAGCTATGTTTGATCGAAATCGGCTTAGCCGTCTGAAAGTTATGAGGGATATAAGTCAGGATTAAAAAAACGAATGTAAGTAGATAATAATATGCGAGTGTGGTATCAAAGGAAAGGGCATACTTTTTACCTTATTATCAGAATCAATACTCCTGCGCCAAAGGAGAGTCTCAACCCACAGTAAAAAGGACATTTTTCGACTTATCAAGCATGAGTTCGCACTAGGTAAAACATTTAAAGGAAATGCCTTAATTATAAATTATACTAACGTAACATTTATGTTTAAAGCTACTAAATACAATACTGAAATCAATTTCATTGCGCTAAGCACTCAATCTTTAATTAAGGGTAGGCTGTTAATTACAGAGTAGGCACGCAGGTACGGTTTGACAATGATCGAATAATTAACATTTGACAATCGCGTAAATGTATCCCGGGTGAGAGGATCCTAGTGCGCGGAGTGTGAGCTGCGTCATTAAGGAGTATTCAGGGTATCCGACAATATTCTTCATTTGCGTACACCGGGATAGTCGTCATTTGGCACATTGTGATCGTGCGCGGAGCGTGGACTGGACACCCGCCCTTGCATGCATTGCATTGCACTGCACACTGTGAGCTTAATTGTAACCCTTGTTATATTTGTATAAATGTGTTATTGTCAGTTTTATAGGTGTCAACGATATTATACTGTACTATTTCACCTTTTACTGATTAAGGTGCCATGATGGTACTTTTAGTTTAAGGTCACCTTATACAGTTTATAAAATAATTTGGTGGGAACGAAGTGAAAGCTAGATTTTCGCAATTGGAAATCGAAATGTGAAATTTTATTAGGTACTTTTAACTTTTTTCTATTTTGTGTTTTGTAATTATTTATGAAATTTATGTCATTATAAAATAAATCTTCGACTTTTAAGCTATTGCATAGCTTTTATCTCGGGCTTTGAGCGCGGCGACCGAATCAAGAAATTCCGTAACGAAAATAAAACCTAACACCCCCCATTCCGCCTACCATGTAGCTCGGCCGAGCGTTTATGGTACGACTGTACGAAGCTCGCACGATGCAATAGCTTTACCACGGCGGCGGTCCCCGAGTTCCATACGTTTTTATTTGTAATATTAACTGATTTAGTGTATTCAAAATCAGTAAGAGTTTATTACATATTTTTCCTCAACAACAAAACAATACTTAAATCACTGATTATATTGTACTCAAATCAAAAATACAAATAATAAGGATACTTTCAAGTAATTTTTCAATCCGAAAATCGATACAACTCAATTAGTCGACTTTCGTAGTACAATGAAAAGGTGCATTCGATATGCTAATTAACTTTACTATGCATACCATATTACATTTACATTCACCTGCCCTCTAATCTGTTTCATATTACCAACAGAAAAATATGTACCTTAGTTCGTGGAAATAAGATTTAAATTGTAATGGATTTCATCGTAAGAAACAGTGCGTTTTGTTTTCGTAATAAACCATTCTATGTATTTATATCTAGGCTGAGTCACCGATTACAACGTTAAATTCATCTAGACGTAATAGCCATGATTAATATGAGCCATTAACTTTAAACAAAGATTAATTTAAGACCGAAGCCTGTGCAGGCATTTCCCTTACTATGGAACAGTAGAAATAAATCGGTGGGCGTTTGTATTGGGATAAAATAGGATTTGGACCCTTGATTCTAAGTTATTTTGACATTATTTTTCAACTATAACTCATATCTGAAATGAATGTGTTGCTAACTTCAAAAAGTGTAACGCAGAATACTACGTCCCCGTAAGGTCACTAATACGAATCATTTTACAACTAATTAATTTACCTATAACCTATTAAACTAGATACTTTAACACAGATTCAAATGCAACAAATCAATAAATATTTAGCTTTCAGTCTTAAAATGGTCTTGAAAGAGAAACGTAGCTAATTTAGTTTAAAAAAGCCTAAATCAAGCAAAACAAAAACTATGAAAAAAACCCCTACAAAAAGAAATAAAATAACCCCGAAATTATGATCCTACGTAGGTACATTTGAATTTTTATTATTTTGTGTCGGGGTTTTTTTTAATTTTTAATTTAATTTTTATTTCTTCCTTTTTATAGGGAGGGACTTTTTAATTAGCTATTTGTAACGTACAAATCATGGCCTTTCATTTGATACCCCACTCGAGCCTATCTACTTACATTCGGTTTTTAATCCTGACTTTTATCCCTCATAACTTTCAAACGGCTGAACCGATTTCGATCAAACATAGCTAAGAACACTCTCGACTAATTCACCTTTCAAACAAAAAAAAACTACATTACAATCGGTTCACCTGTTCGGGAGCTACGATGCCACAGACAGACACACACACATACACACACAGACACGTCAAACTTATAACACCACGTCGTTTTTTGTATGTTGCCAATTAACTCCAAAACTACTGAACCGATTTCAACCAAATTTCACCTGTATCCGTATTTTGGTCTAACTTACTGGATAGGATAATTATCATCTCAATTATTCGCTTATGTCGTGAATGTAAACGAATAAAATGTATCAATTAATGGTTTCCTAAGCAAGTGTTTATTAACTGTTTAGTTTTATGAAATTCTCATAGATGGCGGTGTACGTTGATTCATCGATAATATTCTTCTATATTGTTTGACATCTAGGTTGCAAATACACCCAATAGATGGCGCTGTTTTCGGGACTTACGCGGGTGAAATCGCGGGGCGCAGTTAGTATTAGTATAGATAAAAGTCATATGACTGTATGACTCAGTATGACATTTTATATACATACTTATATCATAAAAGGGTCATACAGTACCTGTATGACTAATTTCATGCCTAGTTGGACTAGTTCAATCGAAAATGTTTCATGCGCTTGAGCACGAAGCCAATAGTAGGGGTAAAGAGTACAAGCTCACCTGCTCCGGCGCAGCTGAGATGATGGATCGTCACGGGACCGAATTAGCCCGATATCCATAGAATTTATTGAATTAACCCGAAATTGGTGCCGACCTTTTTCTTGTAACATGACGCTGTACTTGTAACGAGTTTCCTGTCTCAACTTTTAATGCAATTTCGCTTTTTAATTAATTGGCGGTTATTTTTTAATACCTAGTAAACGCATATTTAATAACACATTTTTTACGTAACTAAGTTTAGATTAATTTATATCAAAAAAAAATTAAAATATTTATTAATTATTAAATTATTCAAAAATGGGCGCACAGTAGTATAGATTGAACCCAGCTGGCACTGAACAGAACAGTAAGGAAAAAGGGCAGGGCTAAAATATATATCAAAATATCTCCATACATACCACATTGTCACTTTTTATTTAGTATATCTGATTTTTTATTTTAAAATAAAAACAGGTAAGCCAAGTAAAAACTGAACTTTTTAAATGTTGTCCTAAAGTGTTTCGAAAGATTAAACCCCCGAGGTTCCGTGGGAAACAAGAAATGAACTCAAAGTTTCGTTTCAATAGTTAACGTCTAATTATTGGCTTTTGTCTGTTTAATTGGTAATACGATAGTTATTTAACATTGTTAACTATTTGTTTATGGTTCAGTTAATAATTTGGTATATTTCGTCTATTTAAAAGCCGGGTGCTGTAGGCTTTGTGTGACTTAATTTAATTTTGAACACGATAACTTCACTATCGTGATAAAATCTACCAAAGTATTGGGACGTAGACGAACGAATTATTGAAATTAATGTTGATTCCGCCAAGAGCGCCTTCATTATCTGGTACAAGCTTTGTATGCTGGATATTTTCCTATAATGGTACTTTATTAAAATTTCTAGCAAATTTTATTATTTTTGTAACGATATAATTTGGAAATCAGTCCAGTCCACCTGCAGGATATCTATACATTTAAATTAAGCCATAATACAGAAGTAATTCATAAACCAATCGTTTCTTAGGATCTGACATCGTCAAAATAACTCACTCAGACTTTATTTTGCTTCAGTATGCAAATGCATTCCAATTAGCGGGTCTTACGTTTCTTGGTAGCTATAGCCACGTAATATACATTACTTTAGGTTGATGTTTTTTACCGCCCGGTGGTTGCGGTAAAAACGTATTTAGCCCCGAACGGGCCGGTCCTTCAAGGTTTCCTTATTAACGTCTAATCTTTGTCGGTACTCGTCGATCTTAATTAATTCAATGAAGGCATTATGGAGCACCTAGGTTAAGACCATGTGTTCGCAAATCGACCTTTGTGTTAAGCAACTTTAAGTAATCAAATACTATTTTTTTGTTATTTGGATATAAGTAGATATTGTAGTTTAAAAACCATATTTTTGTTTATTTCGGTTGAAAACATGATATGAACAACTTTGTTCGATAAAAAAAATGTTAGAAAACAGAGAATTTTTAGATCGTTTATTGGTTTTTATTCAAAACTAGTTAACGTATGTTTCTAAAAATTGAATCAAATGATAGGTTTTGACCTCTAGGAACTATATTTTTGGATAATAATGCTAAAATGTACAAAATGTTTTGCAAATCGATCAAATATAACAGTTAGCACGCGTCAGTTCCTCGCAGTCGGCCTGCGGGCGTCATCGAGGTAAGACCTATGCCACTTTTGCCGGCACGCTGCGTTCGAGCGAACCCCACGCGGAAGCTTGCATTTGCAGGGATGACAAACTTTTTTCCGCAAATAATAATTTACAAACTTATGTGCCCGCAAATAATATATACTAATATTATAAAGAGGTAAGGTTAGTAACCAGTTTGTACATTGTATTGTTGCTCCAGTCTAAGCAGCTAGGCTTGTGTTATGGTGACTAGACGCGATTGAGTGAGCGCAAATAATCTATACTAATATTATAAAGAGGTAAGGTTAGTAACAAGTTTGTATATGTATTGTATTGTTGCTCCAGTCTAAGCAGCTAGGCTTGTGTTATGGTGACTAGACGCGATTGAGTGAGCGCAAATAATCTATACTACTATTATAAAGAGGTAAGGTTAGTAACAAGTTTGTATATTGTATTGTTGCTCCAGTCTAAGCAGCTAGGCTTGTGTTATGGTGACTAGACGCGATTGAGTAAGCGCAAATAATCTATACTAATATTATAAAGAGGTAAGGTTAGTAACAAGTTTGTATATTGTATTGTTGCTCCAGTCCAAGCAGCTAGGCTTGTGTTATGGTGACTAGACGCGATTGAGTGAGCGCAAATAATCTATACTAATATTATAAAGAGGTAAGGTTAGTAACAAGTTTGTATATTGTATTGTTGCTCCAGTCTAAGCAGCTAGGCTTGTGTTATGGTGACTAGACGCGATTGACTGAGCGCAAATAATATATACTAATATTATAAAGAGGTGAGGTTAGTAACAAGTTTGTACATTGTATTGTTGCTCCAGTTTAAGCAGCTAGGCTTGTGTTATGGTGACTAGACGCGATTGAGTGAGCGCAAATAATCTATACTAATATTATAAAGAGGTAAGGTTAGTAACAAGTTTGTATATTGTATTGTTGCTCCAGTCTCAGCAGCTAGGCTTGTGTTATGGTGACTAGACGCGATTAAGTGAGCGCAAATAATCTATACTAATATTATAAAGAGGTAAGGTTAGTAACAAGTTTGTATATTGTATTGTTGCTCCAGTCTAAGCAGCTAGGCTTGTGTTATGGTCACTGGACGCGATTGAGTGAGCGCAAATAATATATACTAATATTATAAAGAGGTAAGGTTAGTAACAAGTTTGTATATTGTATTGTTGCTCCAGTCTAAGCAGCTAGGCTTGTGTTATGGTGACTAGACGCGATTGAGTGAGCGCAAATAATCTATACTAATATTATAAAGAGGTAAGGTTAGTAACAAGTTTGTTTATTATATTGTTGCTCCAGTTTCACGGTTTTGTAATGCGTAACATTTTTTTCTCGGCTAGGTCAACCCGCGATTGGGAACTTCGTTCCAATAAAAATATTAGGTACATTATTACAGCTACACATTAGTTTTATTATTTTATATATCGAGCCCAATTAGATAACGAAAACCTACTGTTGACACCTACCTACACTGTGGCGTGCCCACTGTTTACACCTACACTGTGGCGTAGCTTGATCGCGTACGCGAGTCGTTGCGCGCGGCTCACTTTCACGCTACGTCTTTGTGCGCGGAGGCTGAGGTAATGTTAAAATACCTACACACGGTACTGGAAGAGGGCCTTAAGGACTAAAGGTTGCGGGTCTCTTGGCCCTCTTACTGAAATTTAAAAACTTAACGTCGCCTTTCGTTCGCCGTAACGACTCACCGAATATACAGGGGGAGGCGAATTAATCAAATAATACCGCGGAGGTGAGGGGAATGCGCCCCAGCGAGCGCTGCCCCCTCCCCTCGCCTCGCCGCCCGCCGACCGCGTGGCTCAGTCGCGACCGAAGCGCCGCACGGGGAAGTGTCGCCGATCCCCACAAACATTACTACTTTTTTCGAAGTTTTCCATACAGTTTTGTTTTAAAGTTCCACGAGAAAGTTTTTATGTGACCGGTATTTCATTTGCAAGAACCGATAAATATAATACTGCGTTTAGCAGTTCAGTTTTGAAGTTTATACGTTGATTGTGTTTTTTTTGTTATTGTTAAGTTTTTTTGTTTGGTGCATCTTGCCGGTTCGGAGCCGGCGGCGCGGCGGTCCCTTCGAGGTACCGAGCCTGGACGCGCGGCTGACAGACCCAGAGGACAAAGCCTTTAGGTAACTATCGTAAAAATGATTGTTGTGTTGGGAACCTTCAAATGGCATAAACACTTTTCTGTCCTTGCAACGTTTTCTAACATAATGATAGCCTGATAGTTCATCATGATAATCAATCAGTACTTAATTATAATTACCTTAAAGCTGAACCATCTGACAGATAAAGTTTGTCTCCTGCATAACACAAACATTGGAAGACCACGTGGACAGCTGTCATATCAATATAATATTGTATCAATATTCATTGTCATGATGGTGATTGGTGAAGCATTGTAGCAATATTGCCCTTCGGTATAGGTATTATAATATTGTTTTTGTTTAGTTGTTTGAAAACATTGACATATTAACGCAAGACATTGTTATAGCTAAAATTCAGCTAAAATTACCTATAGTTAAAACTTTAAAATGATGACATTAAAATAGTTCAATAGGTTAAATGTATAGTAATTTATTAAAGAAAAAATAAAAAAAGTATCCTGAGTGAATCAGTACCTAGCTAATAGCTATCTATGTAAAATTAAATACTTTTACCTACCTATACTTTAATTACTTTTAAAATAAAAAGTTTAAAAATTTAAAAATAAAAGAAAATTAATGATAAATTAATTATGATGTGTAGTGGTATTATTCAAAAAACAACTATCAGTTGTTCCAAATCTTTAATTATTTCAAGCAAGTCGAGAAGAGAACACAACACTAATTATTTCACCGTCAGGTGAAACTCAATTACTAAGAGATAATTAAACCATCAAGGATTTATTTACTTTGAACATCAATTTTCTTTAAAATAAACCTACTTTTAATTAAAGCTTTAACGAAAAACAAATACAGGAGGAGGTGGTGGCAACCCTTACGCGCAATAGGGTCCTAATTGTGATCGTGGTTCGAACGATTTATATGTCAAAATACTAATAAAAATTTGGTACATTTAATTTATAATATTAAGTGAAAATAGGACATTAATTAATGAAGTTATTCTCGGACATAGAATGAACATGAAATAAGTATTATAACAATTAACTAAAATAGTAAAGATACAAACAATAGGTACAGTAGGAAGGAATGAAGTAATGAATTGAACTTGAACTTAAATCTAAATAATGAACACAATTTAAATAGAAATACACTATACAAACGAGAAATCTACTAATTATATCATGAAATCATACGTAATAATAAGACGGGTTGAAATTAATTTAAAACATGTCTAAGCAATATTATACGGACCAGTTCATTTCATCGTCGGTTTAATTAAAAACGAGTGCCCGCACCCCTCCCTCGTTTTCGGGTTGGAGTGCCCCCCCTCCAGCACCACCGTCTCGCTCCGCTTATATTTAGATAATTGTACAATCATCTAAATTAATGAGTCCTCTCGTCCGGTCCTGGCCTCTATTCTATTATGTTTATGCTGCCCACCCGGATACACAGTGACAATTTTAATTTAAAAAATTAATTAACTCCAGAGACTTCACCAATTTGTAAAGTTTACTGACGAAAATTGCTTCCAGTGCTCAAGATCTGGAAACGTTGAGCATTTTCATTTACTAACCTAATAAAAGTTAATTTTAAAGTTTAAATTTTAAAGTAGTTAATAAAGAAGATTTAATATTAAAAGCTTATTTCTATAGGATCTCAGTAAAGAAAAGTACAATCTCTGTGGGTGTTCACAACTCCCGGTTGACGACAGTGATAGAGCTCAATGCAATTAAAAGTTTCACTACGTGCGTGGACGGGGCGCTGAGCGAATCTACCTTAATTTATGCCAGCGATAAGCCCAAGTTATGAGAGCCAATTAATTACTTATTTTATGTAAGATTCTCATTATGATAATATGATAACGATGGCTAAATCTATTGTTTAGTTAAACATGAAAATGGTTTCACATCCATCAATTAAGGAAGTCGGTCAATGCCTGATGATGATTGGTCGACTAGAGCTAAAAGAGGCAAATCAAATTAGTGTTGCATCGATCATCGTCGATGTTACCAAATGAAATCCATCAAGCAACAGAAGTGCGGTGGTTGGAGTGGGCACCGCTCCCCAGAAGGCCGCGGGCGATCAGTCTAATGAACTCGACCCACCCTGCAGCCTGATTTATTAACGAATTAAACGCATTCTACTGCACCCTCATGCAAATTACGTTTTGTGTATGTTTTGATATTATTAACAAAAGCCAGGAAGAAACTACAGCAAAAATATAACGAATATAAGTGTAAAACTTCCTGTTTTTTAACCATTATTAAATTCATATTTGTTTGTATATTTAGCTACCTACTTGTATCGAATTATAGAGTTGAAATCACCATAATCTTTCTTAGTTACTCAAACTGAAAGACCATTTTTGCTCTGTTGATTCTTTCCTACCTACACATTAGCTCTTTACATTTAAAGAGCAAGTGAACAACTTGCTCAATAAGCAAATAAAACGGTCATAATGCTCCTGACTGGTTTTTTATGTCAACTATACTCATGTGCCATATGTACATTTTGTTTTGGTATTATAATTTGGATTTGGTATAGTGTAATGGATAATTTTGTAAATACATACTTCTGTAACGATATTTTCATTTGAAGTTTATTCTTTTTGCCATACATTTCAAATGAATAAATAAATATGTTTAATGCTGTATCCAGACGGTTTCTGAGTGCGACAGGTGTACGTTCCCATGTTTCGGTTATAAAAGCCTTTTATTTAGAAGAGAATACATACCTACTCCAATGCCGCAAATGAAAGTTGATTGTTAAGAGGATTACTCTTAAATTATTCTAATAAAATATTACTTTTTTGTTTTAGTTACCAAAAGTTTATGAGGAACTTCAAAACAATAAACAATCTCAAAAATCATTGGTTCATTCATTCTCTGTAGTATCCTTAAAATTAAAATACTTTTCAACTAATATCATCGAAAATACATTTTTATAAAGATTGGTATGCATTCATACATTGTAGATTGCCATAGGGATTTTTAGTAATTGGACGTTACCCTATTTTTATAATGACATAGGGCAGTTATAGGGGTCGTGAATTGAATTCGAAAAATAAATCAAACTAAATAACTAAATGTAGTTTTCTGTAATTCAATTACGGTTAATAAAATATTTCAATTAACGAAAAACATAAGAGATATAGCTAATAGAATATTATCCTATTGTTTGGAGTGGTAGTGGTGTATTATGGTATGGTGTCATTGATTATTCAAGCAGCAGACTAGTAAGGGAGACCGCGCCACTTCCTAAATTATTAAACACGCGTTACAAACACACCACCCCAAACTCATCTTCAGATACCCATGCAACTTCTTGATGTAAAAATAATTTGGTGATAGGCTTTTGAAAGGTCCAAGCTTTTCTTACTTTGTATTTTGTTTAATACAATATACAGTTATTTGCATGTCAATAAATTACTGTTAACATTTTCAAATGTAAAAAAATAATATAAAAGGAAAGTATATAAGTAGTATATCCGTTGTCTAGCACCCATAACACAAGTCTAGTTACTTATCTTGAGGCTAGATGGCGATGTGTGGAATGTCCTGCAATATTTATATATTATTAAATTTAATGATATGGAGACTAATTTAAAAAAGTGAATACCAAGTGGGCCAGCCAACCTGGAGGCATTAAGATGAATCTTTATTAAACTGTCCGACTTCATATTAATGCGAATCGACATTTTTTTAATCAAAAAACATGAGTATCTATTAAGAACTTCTTCCTTTAGCGATAGGTTTGTAATTTCTACTAATTATAGTAATGTGATTAAGAAATCTGAGTGAAACTACTTAAAGCTTAGATTGGAATTCTCATTGAGGCAGTAGGCTCATGGAACACCTGCTTCGATATCGCGCATTCCCTCTCCCCGACTTGTAAGTCCACATCGAGAGAACCGGTTCCGATTACAGGTTATATTATAGCCTCAGATTATAGCTGCCTACTTATCCGTTTGGCGGAAATGGACCTCACATTCAATGTTCCACATGATCATAATTAGATTCGGATTTAACTTTAATTTGATTGTCATTATCAGTATTTCGACTATTCTAGATAATATCGATTATACTCATAGATATTATAAACAAAAATCTAACCGTAGTTAAATGTCAATATTGCTTTGTTTAAATAACTACCTACATAAGTTTGTCATTCGAATGTTCGATTAGAAAATTTCTAACGATGTTTACAAAGCGATTATGGTGTAACCAGTGTTCCAGGAAGAAGCAATTCAACTACCGTCTAAAAATAAAAGTCAACCGTGGTTTATTTTGTAGGTAAGGTAAGTCAAGGAGGGTCTGGGAATGTTTAAACATTCAAGCATTTAGAAAAGATGTATCAATTTGAAATCTCTTGAATTTAAACTTTTATAAATTTTCACACACAATATATAGTCCAATAACGATGATTATTTTTTATTTCACATAATTTTAAAACCAACTTCAACCATATTTTTTATAGCTAAACCGCTAAGCTGATATTTTAACGGGATATAGCAAAACTGCACGACTATAGAATTCGTTAATGAAAGTTTTAATGCTATATAAATACTTTCTTGAATTCCTAAAAACAAAGATTTAAACTTATAGCCCATATCCGCGTAGCTATAAAATAAAGACTGTTGCGAAACAATCTTCACATTAATTGCGTTATTTTAAATAATTTTTGACTGACGTTCTTATAGGTTTTAGATTGTCATAAAGTTAAATAAAACTAAGATAAGTTCTAAGAGTTGTTATTCCGAATACTGAACCAGATTCTCAATTTAATAAAAACAAAGTAATTTTACTAAATCACTAGATTTCATCTTATAATTAGCTTCGATGAAATAATTTTGAGTAAGTACTTTATAATAAGTGCATTAAGAACTTAAAGATAAGAGATGGATGCATATTTCACTGAGTCCAGAAAGAGAGGCAACATCTCTCAATTTCACTCCACGTGCGGGCCGAGTAATGCCAGTCATCATATTTGATTGTTAAGGGAATTTTGTGTTGTAATTGGTCATAATTATTGTTTAGAAAGTCATCTTGAATGAACTGTTGTAAGTTCTTAATGGCTATTATGTGTTTTGTTGGTTTTTAATGGTCAATTTTTTATTTTCCTTTTACTCGTCTCTCGGTAGTCTTACTTCAATCATTAAATATCTCTATCCTTACATCATTATTATTCCGTGAATGTTGCGGTTTATGATAAAATAAGTCGATTGCACACGTATTGTATTGTAATACGGCTTGAAATAATTAATAGCTATCCTTAGCTAATACAGCCCATATTTCACCGGTTGCCATGGAAACAGACGCTCAAAACAACGGGGCCGTGTGGTCAACATTGGGTGTGTGTATCCGTTTAGTGTGTACCCATAACCAAGTAGTTATCTACCTAAAATAACTAATGAATATACGTACAATTTACACATTGTTAGGAGAATTGCATTTATCTACCGATCTTACCTATTTATCTAAAGAGTTTAATATTTTTGATTAGGTTTGATTATCGTAAGTTTTAGAAAGATTATAATATTAGTATAGATAATATGATGATGGTATGGTTTGGTTTTTTCTTGTGATTTATGGATTTTAATTATCTATACATATAAATAGCTTTTTCTGAAATAAATATATTGAATTGAATAAGAGTGTTAATAATATTATGTATGATATATGTGTGTCACGCTCACAAGATGAGTTTAGAACAATTTGTTGCTTCATTATTGGGGCGTCCGGAACGCTAACAGCAACTAAGTAGATAACAATCAACTGAAGGCTTGTTCGAGACACGAAATTAATTAAAACAAGTTTGTTCGCGGATCCTATGCAGGGCGAACAAAGCCGTGCTGAGTCACTAGGTAATTACACTATAGCAGACGTCGACGAGGCGCCTCAAATCTAACATTATCTTCTGGCTCATTATCGCTACCCTGTCACGAAACAACTAAGACAGACACCCCGGCATTGTAAACCCCTGAAACTATTATTTCGCAACTTGTTATCAATTTCCTCGTCAAAAATACCTTTATTTGCAAAGTCATCTCGAGTATCGACGACAGAGCGGATGAAGGGTTAAAAGTCCTTTGAAAGAATTCGAAAAACTTTCAATATTCTTCTGAATAATATCATGGTAATAACGGCTTGTCATCGGGTGTTTAATTATATTCAGTGATTAATTATGTGTAAAGAGTAAAGTCGGTAGATGTTTGATTGATGATGATCCAAGAACTTAGTAGCTCCACGCTTCTCTTTACCGAAACATTGTCTTGTGTTTTAATCGGTACTTTAAACGATATTTTGTTTTCATTGTTCCCTCATATTGTGGGCGATGTAATTTGATTTATATTCGTTACACTGAGTCATTATTGTTATTAATTTTATAATGGCGAAGACAATGCCTGTATTTATGTTCACCTAAGCTGACTCATTGTCGGATCCTAATTTATTTTGTAACTAGCTACGCCCCCAATGTCATATGCATTAGTCCTGATCCTATATAAATATCGGGATAAAATTGAATACATATTTCTTATCTAGCGACCGCAGAGCGCATTTCTTACTGATGCGCGATAGGCGGCCCCAGTTTTTACCTGTTATTTCAGTTTCTACAGGTTGGATTTTAATGTAAAGTATACCAAATCTACTTTGAAAATAAAAATGAGGTCAAACCAGATTTCAATAGATTTTTGCGCATACTTTTTATTTTATTCTTTTATTAAAAGTTTATCTAATTTTATATTTTAATTTTACTTCATTATCTAATTGCATTAAATTCGTGACAAATTCTTTGAGAAATCCATATTATTATTTCTCTCAGACTAGGACAAAATAGGACAAAAATGGGCAGAAGTTTGGAAACATTAATTTGAAGAAACTGATACAATAAGCCATCTGGTTAGAAAGTGGCGATTGACAGTATCCATAGCAAAATGACAGAAACACGAAACCTCCTTTTTGCCCCATTACGTTGTTTGTGTTTTGGTGTATTTAGTTATTTTTTTATTTTATTTATTATTTATATTCCACACGATAGTAATTTACGATGAGGTCTTAGATGTAGCACTCTTTCCTAGAATAAACCAAGACGTTCGTGACTCAAAGACCCACAAATAAATTGTTATGCATTGCTTGCAGTCAATAGACAGTTTTGAAGACTCTATGCTGATAGAGAGTGGTCAATGTTTAGCATCTGTCTCTATCCCAGTGAATATTTTGATCCAGTTTGTATGTTAATAGGAAAGTGTGAACATTCAGCTCACATATATTATTAAACAACAGGCGATTACCTACTCTCTAAATTTAGATCTGCATAGACACCGACAACGGACTATAGGCCATTCGGTTGTACGCGTTTCCTGTAAATCGTACAGTTTATCCGAATTATGCGCATTAATTTGCACACGATGACATTAGTTCCGCACACATTATTGATGTCTGTTATCTATCACGATCGTGTATTCGCTTCTAGAATTTAGATATTATACTGTTTTTTTTTTAGTTTAATATAAAATAATTCTCGAAAAGCTTGGTCGCTGAATAAGTCATTCATTCATTCTATAAACACGGGTCGCGATTGCGTTATAACCAAAATTGATTTTAATATTTACTCGACGTTTCGATCGGGTTCCACCGATCATGGTCGCGGGAAGACATTGTCAAGGTCGTGTCTTCCCTCGATTTTAATTAATAAATAATAAGTCATTCAGAAATTCAAGTATCTTAGTTAAATTAAGACGAATTGAAGAGTTAAGGGCAGGTGCTAATAAAGCTACCAAAATCGACCTTTGTTTTAAGCAACTCTTAGTAATCAAATACTCGTTTTTTGTTGTTTGGATATAAATGGATATTGTAGTTTAATAACCATATTTTTGTTTATTGTGGTTGAAAACATGATATGAACAACTTCGTTCGATAAAAAAAATGTTAGAAAACAGATCATTATTAGATCGTTTATCGGGTTTTATTCAAAAAAAGTTAACGTTTGTTTCTAAAAATGAATCAAATGATAAGTTTTGACCTCTAGGAACTATATTTGTGGATAATAATGCTAAAATGTTTTGCATATCGATCAAATAAAACAGTTAGCACGCAGCACGCTACGTCTTTGAGAGCGCGGGCTAAGGTAATGTGAATACCTACACACGGTACTGGAAGAGCGCCTTAATCAACTCTAGGCCTTATTCACAATGTCAAAACATGTTTAATGTCAATGTCATGTTTATTCCTGCACCTAGTCTAACCAATATAATTAATTATTTAAGTATATAATAATACTACTATTATTAATATTAATTAACATTAATATTATAATAATACTATGTAAATACATACAAAGTATAATTTAGACTCGAATAAAACAATCAAGTCGTATCTGACGACCTCGGACATTATAAAAATGTTTACAAAGAATACCGCAGAAATAATTCTTGAGAGATTAATGGCGAGCGTATAATAATTTGCACACAAAACGTTTTATAATTAAAACGGTGTTTAAGGTATAATTCTTAGTTCCCACGTTGCTGGTTCGTCGTAAAGTTTTCTGTGATTTATCTAATCTGAGGAGGGCGGAATATTTGCACGCTGATAAAGTAAAGACGAGCGAACGGCCCTTTTGCAATATCGCTCTACTTTAAATGTTGTCACGGCTTATTTGTATTCTGATTAAGTTTGCATTGATAAGAAAGTTAACATAGGTATACCTGTGTTTTTTTATAGATAGTCGTTGTATCTTCTAAGTAACATGAGTTAGGCTAAAAAATAAGGTTACAGGGAAATTACCGCGGGTTTACGAGCAGCTTATCCAATACTAGCAGCGCTCCGCAGTTTCACCCGCGTAACTCCCGATCCCGTGAGAATATCAGGATAAAAAGTAAGTCGATAAATGGACTATCTAACACAAAAATAATTTTTCAATTCGAACCAGTAGTTCCTAAGATTAGCGCGTTCAAACAAACAAACTCTTCAGCTTTATAATATAAGTATAGATTATAAAGCTGAAGAGTTTGTTTGTTTGTTTGTATAGATGAGATAACCTTACAAAAAACTAGATTTTCGAAAAACCCTTCCTTAATAGATACTTACCCAAAATTTCAAAACGAACACACCCACCTAAAGTCAGTCAGGACTTTAAATTTTATATTTATTTAAATCCTAACTAATATTATAAATCCGAAAGTTTGTAAATTAATTTGTTTATTTCCTCTTCGCGATCAAACGAGTGGACCGATTTTGAGAATCGGCATAGTGGTAGTTTCGAATACTTGTAGAAAAGGACAAAGCATACTAGGCGCAGCGAGTGGATGATAAAATTCAGATTAAAAAACTTTAATAAGTACACATAAAAATGAAGAACGCATTCGGGATACATAACTGAGCGCAAGTATGAAGATATTGAAACTAGAGTAAACCTTATTTCAATGGATTAAGAGCAAACAAAGAATACATGTTCCATTGAAATTGGCAACGGTTCACGAGGGTTCTTCCCATAAGTTAAACATGCAATTCGTTGCTACATACAATCAGTAAAATGAGCACCCGTCAATGCAATCAATTTTTGCTTGGGGTGAGAGCGAAGTTCACTGGGTCAATGTGAATGTGTGACACTTATAAAAATTGTTTTTATAATTTAGTTTTGTTGATTGAATTTTGTATACTCTGTATATAAATATTGGCCTTTACATTTAATCTTGATTATTTATCGCCAGATTTTTTTTATCCATGTTATTTAGGGCGCTCTGCTAGTGACTGGGACATGTATGTATGGAGCAGGCTTGGCCAAAACTTATACCACCCCCTCAGCTTAGTCGACCGTATCTAGAGGAAGAACTCGTCAATACTCCTAGGGCCAACTAAGTCGCGAAGTTCATTAGCGCATATAAATTTTTTGTAAGGAAAATCCCAAGATATTTTCCCAAAGAAATTGCATGTAACAAGTTACACGGCCGACAGGGATTCAAATCCACGACCCTCAAAATGAAAGTTGAAGTATCAACCACTGGGCCTCAATAGCGCTCAAAAGATACATATTCCATGTTTATTAAAAGCGAATTAGTATTTCACCAAATTTCGAATAGTTTATACCTATTAGAATTTTACAACACTCCTTCATTTAAACCGTAAAATTAGCAATTTAATTTCAACAACTTTGTGTCGAGTCTTCAAACACAATCCATTATGAGATAAGACCTAACTATTGTTGCGATAACGTTACCGTACATGGTAAATTAATTAAATATCGTAGTTAGTGTTCATAATTACTTGTACTAAAACAACAACCCCTTTGTGTACACCGTGTGGTACCTACGATCATGTGTGTGCAATATATGTTATTGTACTTTAATTAAAAATAAATAAAATAAATTAATAATTCTTCTTCTCGTATAGTGGTGTGGCTCACCTATTAGTTTTCAGGTCGCCTTATGGCCTCTAACTTGACCTAACGACTGCTAGTAAAGGTAGCAACCGGGACCAACGGCTTAACAAAAAAAAAAACATACTTTGCTGTTAAACTTGTTATGGTTATTGGTTAAGTGCCTCTACGTGTTGGCTTTGGCTCCACGCACGTTTTCCAAAGGCCCGGGGCTTCATATCACCGTGATATGGGATACATAACAGACAATAATAATAATTTGTTAAAATATATTTTTTTTTAATATAAATTATCGAATACCCAATTATTATCCTTCAGGTACAAAGCAAAGATAATGGTGGTCAAGCCTCAATCTGTCACCACGCAATTGAGCCCGGCAGGGCTTATTTGTGAACTTTTATGTCTAATGTAACATCTTTTGTACTACGATATGAATGCAAATAAATAAAATGCTGAACAAAGGGCTGACTGTTACTTTGGCTAACGGATCAGTATTGCTATCCGAAGATGTAATGCAGTCAGCCTGGACCTTATCTAGGGAAAGCCATATCATTATTTTTTGTTTTATAAAAAAGCATACTGCATTAAATCCAGTATTTTTTTGATTTATAAAAGAGAAGAAGCCCGCACCATCACCTAAAATCGCAGAACCATTTTAGGTGACAGATCAGGCAAGTGTGATACGTTGACCCAACATTTGTACAAAAAAATATTTGGATTTTATGTGATATTCTAAAAACCCTAAATTTATTTATATATAGCTAAATAACCACAGCAGCGCGCTCGCTTACGACGGACATTCTCTTTGTGAACCGAACTATCATTCTCCCCCTACCATTGTATGCTGATACTTCCACTTTATCGTTTGCGTATCGCGACCCTATAGGAATCTGAAGATTACAATCAGCATAATTTCATGGTACGATGGTGTAGTTAGACAAATTGTGCTTTGTTTAAAATACCTGTAAATTAAAATCCAATTAATGACTCTTTTGTCTGTTTGGCCTCGTTATTACCATTATATGGGTAGCCTATTTGCATCTAATCTTTAATTTATACGTCTTCGTAAAGCTATAAATTATAAAAAATCCCATCGCCTCATCCAAAACGAGGTTTAAGGAGATATGGATTAAATATACCTTAGATTTAGACACAGATTTACTCGTGAACTATAGTCTAAACACTACCCATGGAACAAATATCTGTACATAAATATTTATTTGAAGCGGGAATCGAACCCATAATCTTCTGCGTCGCAGAGGCCGTCAAAAGAGTTAGGTTACATTAGATTTATTATTAAGAGGAAAGGTACCCGGTCGCTTCTCATTAATATATATTTCGCTTAATATTGTATGCCCAGTGTGGTGAACTGTTGTGACTATTTTAAGCATTATCATCGGCTCATGTAAACAGTTTCACAATAAATTAATTATATTCTATTCTCCATACAAACGTAGTCGACTGTTTCCTCCCTGGATAATGACACTAACACAAATATTTTTGTACCAATTAACCTATAACTGCCATGACCAATATGACCATGCCCCTATGTCTTGGTTTTTTAAATATTCTAATTATAATAGGAATTTAAGAAATTATAAGTCTTATTAAACAAAATGCATGGTCATGGCAGTTATAGGTTTTATGCCAAAAAATATTTGCTCTAGTGTCATTATCCAGTGAGGAAACAGTCGACTACGTTTGTATGAAGAGAGCGCCGGTACTCTTTCCTTTTAAAATCCAACAAAATTTTAATTTGTGATCGATATTATATTCTGATTATTATAGGAAGTAAGAGTCTTAAAAAACAAAAAAAAATATATAAAATAAGACATAGGGTCATGGCAGTTATAGGTTTTATGCCACAAAAATATTTGCTCTAGTGTCAGGGAGGAAACAGTCGACTACGTTTGTATGGAGAGAGCGCCGGTAGCCTTTCCTCTTAAAAACCAACAAAACTTAAATTTATCTTAAAAGAAACGTAGATCATGTCTATATGGTGGGAAGGTAGATATAATAAGCACGTGTAAATTAAACTCGGTTGTCGTTTAAAATTATAAAGGAACGGGAACTTGTTAAAGTATTCCGAGACGTGTGAAGTTTTAACGAGGTAGATATAAGAGGCCTCACGATACTTATTAGTTTAGGTATTATTGTAGGTGTTTGTGTCGTACGAATAATAAATAAGTGGAAAAAGTTAGATACGATTCACTTAAGTATATTATTTATTATATTGAGTTACTTTATTTTTTGATATATCCGCCTCGAAGGACCAGTTTTTACGATCTCTGCGGCGTCTCTGGCTGACATTTGCCTACGAGGCAGAAGTTTGCGGGTTCGATTCCCGTCTCCAACAGATATTTATGTACAGATAATATCTGTTTTTCTGGTATGGGTGTTCCTGTATTATACTAATAATTTTATTTACAAAAGAAAAGTATGTATGTTATCTTGCCGTTAATACGAGTGTAGTGGCTTAGCTGAGGGCTAATAGGCGATGTCTAAAATTTATAATATTTTTTAATTATACATATATATTTTAGTACTTATACACAACATACCAAAAAGGACAGATATATTTTGTTTTGAAATAAATGATCGTCCTTGATACAAAAGTTCGCATAAGATACAACAAAATCGCTTACTGAGAAATATCTTTTGAACAAACTTGTATGGTGAAACAATCGATAATATTTACGTTTATTATTATTTATAAAACTTACTTTTTGTAACTAAAAGCTATTTGTTCAAGCATATTAGCATAACGCGGTCATGACTTGTGACCCCTTTGTTCGATGCTCCTGCTCATCAGCGTGAACAATGTGTGACCTGCGCCCGCGCACTTTGACACTCACAGCTACCGGTCCATTTGAAAAGCTTAGAAAATGTAATATTTATTAAAATATCCTGCAATACTACTACCAAGGTATCGGCGGGTAAGGCCACCTACCACCTTAATTAAAGACGAAATATTTTGTAAAAAGGAAAAAAAATAAATATTGTCTGTAAAGTTTGTTTACGGACGATAACTTTACGCGATAACGTCATAAGAACTCTTTTGTATCGTTGACATTACCATTTTGCATACTTTAATACGTTGCTATAGTTACCTAGTCAATAACGGTAACGTGATATGATGTCACACTTTTTTGTCAGTGCAGATGTTCATCGATTTATAAGACGTTATCACGTCAAAAATAGTTTAATTTAGATTGTTGTCGAGATCTTTAATTGAACAAAACAGTTTATGATTTGGTTATATTAGATATGTTATTCGGAAGCAAGGTTGATAAAAATCTTGCGATAAACATAAAAAAATAGCAGCTTAAAAATCGTACAAAATTATCTTCTCACAACAATTATTGTAATAGCTATTTGGCGTCGCTTTGTCTGTAGGGGAACTGGGGGTAACAGATGATGGGGTCCCCGCTGCGTTCGGTCGTTAGCTACATTTACAGATAAATTATTTTTATCTACCAATTTACCCCAATCTCCTCTATTGTCAATGATGATGACAGCTATCGTTTAGCAATGAAGCATTGCAGGGGATGACGATTGATTTTGTTTAATAGAAAATGATAGTAAACGTATGCGTTCATTAGATTTATTGATAACTAACCTCGTGGCTTCACCCGCGTAGGTACCGATCCCGTAGGAATATCGAAAAGACTTTACAGTATTTAAGCCTTCGGTTATCTATGATACTAAGTTTAATCGCAATCGGTTCAGCCGTTCTCGGGTTATATAAATAAATAACAAATAATTGACAAAAACATTGTAAAATCCCAAGAAATGACAATATTTTTTTTAAATCGCATAAAAATAAAATACCTATTTAGATTAATTTAAAGTTACTGAGAATACTCTATTTTAATGAGAATTTAAAAGAAATTTCCAAAATATGGCAACACCATTATATAGGCAGGTTATACAGGTATATTTAAAAAAAATTAAAAATCAAAAATAAAATAAAAACGAATTTTTTTTTAACATTTACGATCAATTTATTTATGATAATTTTATTTAAAATATAGGTCCGGGATTACATTGTTTTTGTCACACACTGTATATTGCGGTGCATTGACTATAGATAAGTTTGATTTGCAATCAACACAAACATTATCAGTTTAAGTATAATGTAAGTGTTGTTAAACTATCGCTATAACACAATTAAATGCAATTGAATGATTATAAATAACGCATTGATTCCTGGTATATTCAATTTTCCTGTATCCATGCATGCTTATTATCAGAATTACCAATTAGCTGAACCCCACGTGAACCAGAGCTCATTCGCATATCTGTAAAAATATAGCATTTACCTATTTTGTAAAAAATATTGTATTGTATAAGTATATTGTTTAAAAAACAGGATCAGGTAACATTACTTTACAACCTTACAGATTTGCGAGTGAGCTCTAGGTCACGTGGGGTTCAGCTAATCGGTAATGTGACTGTACCTAAAAAAAATATATCTTAATTAATCCTAACTTTTAAGGTAAAATAATGTTCACTAAAAGGTTTTAAAAACCTTTATATATAAACAACAAGGAAATTTACAAATTGATTTTTATATTGACAATAAATCAAATATTTATCTAAAGACATGTTTTTAAGTACTATTCCCTATTTTTTTTTACGAAATAATTAGTTTTTAATTAGGGTGGCAGGTGGCCCTTATTACCCGCAGGGACCTTATTTTGAAATCAAAAGGTTGTTTATTTATTTGTTTGTTTATTTCCGCTTTACGGTTAAACAACTGGATCAATTTGGATGAACATCAGCATAGAGTTAGTTTAGAGGATGGAGAAGGACATGGAATATTTTTTTTCCCGAAATTCTAGCGGTATCGAGACTTACGTGAGCAAAACCGTGGGGCGCGGCTAGTAATCAAATAAATTACATAGATATAATGATCACATATTGACCTAAAATTACACGGATCAGTTTCTCTTGCTTCATTTGAACATGACGTAATCTTAAAGCAATTATGTTTTTCTATATATTTGTCTACATTTGTTTGACTTCAAATTATACTGTGATTATATGTTTTGAATCATCTGTGAACATCTTAAACTTATAATTTCGTGACTGTCTGACAAAAACTTAAGAAAACGATAGATAGATAAGTACTTACGTCTTATATACGTTGCCTAAATAGGAACCAAACTTTTAAAAAAGTTTTTCGGTGTAATGCACCCATAAGAAAATCAAGTGGTAACCTAATCAAGTATTACCTTAATCAAGTACTCACTTAATCAAGTACTAACCTAATCAAGAATAACCTAATCAAGTATAACTTAATCAAGAATAACCTAATCAAGAATAATGTAATCAAGAATAACTATAATTGTATTGTACTTAAGTTAAAAGGCGTTAAGTTATTTAAAGTTGTATTTATTCGATAAGCTCTTGTTTTTTCCTTTTTTATAATTGTTTAAAAATGTGCATAAATTCAAAAAGTTAAACTCTAAAGCGATTAGCGTGCGGAAACGACGCTGGTCCATGGTCCGTGGCCCCGGCGAGCAGCGGGCCTCCACACAAAGCCTTATCTTATCGTTCCATCCCTCGATAAATTACCATACATGCACCTACCGACACGCATTGTTTACGAGCCGGAGAATGACGGATTTTCTTCCGTTTTCTATGCGACATGGCCCGCGAGCCTCGTGGTTGTGGAAATTCCGGGATATCCGGGCTTCGAGTGTGGGCCGACTTCAATTTTATGGTTCCGTGCGTGAGTAGTTCGCTTAATTTGTTCTCAATTGGGACGATTGATTGTTTGTGTATCGATTTGTTACATTTAGTTGAGTTTTAGAAGCTTTTAGCATTGTTGTTGCTTAAAACAAAAGAAGGTTGCCTGGAGAGATCGCTTTGAGCTATAATCCCGCCATTTGAGACTTAAGCTTTGTTATATATAGTAACGAGATTTATCCGCGTAATAATTTAATTTTTCTTTCATAAGAACCTTCTCCTAACAATAACAAATACAACAAAAAAATGGCGTGATGCGAAGACCAAGGGAAATAGGGATTCATTTTTATATATAGGATATAGACTAGCAGAACTCTGCGGTTTTATCCGCGTAACTACCGATCCCGTGGGAATATTGAAATATCAAATAGCATATAGCCTTCCTCGACAAATGGACTATCCAACACAATTTTTTTTTAATTCGAACCAGTATTTCTTTATAATATTAGAATAGATATAAAGATGTAATTTTAAAATGGTGTTTACACTATAGAAATTGGTTAGATGGCATTCAAGTTAAATAACTCTCTGTTATCCACACCAAACCAAAGTTGTCCAAACCAAAGTTAACCAAACCAAAGTTTTTATACTGTTATATCTTTTATAACAATCTGTATCATGCATAATAGATCAAATAATGCATCCCGAAATAAATGTATGTAATTAGAAACAGCAATCCACTTAGTGTACCAGCTTAACGAGTTAAGGCAACATCTACTGGAAAACACTCTGTAATGTTTAGTCAAGTTAAATAACTCTCTGTTATCCATCCCAAACCAAAGTTTTTATACAGTTATATATCTTATAACAATATGTATCCTGCATAATAGATCAAATAATGTATCTTGAAGTAAATGTAATTAGAAACAGCAATCCACTTAGTGTACGAGCTTAACGAGTTAAGGCAACATCTACCAAGAAACACTCTGTAATGTTTAGTCAAGTTAAATAACTCTCTGTTATCTATCCCAAACCAAAGTTTTTTAAACAGTTATATCTTTTATAAAAATCTGTATCATGCATAATAGATCAAATAATGCATCCCGAAGTAAATGTAATTGGAAACAGCAATCCACTAAGTGTACCAGTTTAACGTAAAATCTTTAGTCAAGTTAAATAGCTCTCTGTTATCCATCCCAAACCAAAGTTTTTAAACTGTTATATCTTTTATAACAATCTGTATCATGCATAATAGATCAAATAATGCATCCCGAAGTAAATGTAATTGGAAACAGCAATCCACTTAGTGTACCAGTTTAACGTTAAATCTTTAGTCAAGTTAAATAGCTCTCTGTTATCCATCCCAAACCAAAGTTTTTAAACTGTTATATCTTTTATAACAATCTGTATCATGCATAATAGATCAAATAATGCATCCCGAAGTAAATGTAATTAGAAACAGCAATCCACTTAGTGTACCAGCTTAACGAGTTAAGGCAACATCTACCGGGAAACACTCTGTAATGTTTTAATGCGCACTCAAATTTGGGGAGCACTGATAAAATGGGAAGCTAGTCTTAAATTACTCACTTACAGAGTAGTTATCCGAAGAGCTTTTAAATCATTCACAAAACACTAATGGACGTGGAGTGGAGTGAGGGACGCTGCGGGGTGAGGGTCGAGGGGCGAGCAGTTGTACTCCCAGGCGAGCAATGAAATGATGATATAACAATATAGGGAAAGGTGTGTTTCAATTGCCGCGAATCGTAACATACAAAAATATAAAAATAAATATTGCAGGATATTCCACACATCGCCATCTAGCCCTAAGCTAAGTAACTAGAATTGTGTTAAGGGTGCCTAGACAACGGATATACTACATATACAATTTTCTTCTTGTAAATATATTATACATATCACTACATAGCATAAAACAAAGTCGCTTCGAGCTGTCTTTCCCTATGTATGCTTAGATCTTTAAAACTACGCAACGGATTTTAATGCGGGTTTTTTAATAGATAGAGTGATTCAATAGGAAGGTTTTGGTACATAACACAAAACTACCACGCGTACGAATTCGCTAGTAATACATAGAAACAACTAGTCAACAGACACATATCTAAGCATAGATACTTGTCTAAGGCGGGAATCGAACCCGAAACCCTGTGTTTGGCAGTCCAGCATGGTCACCATTGCGCCAACTGAGTCGTCATCAAATCACAATACAAAACAATTTAAAAATTAAGGAAGTTAGACTAGCTGTAACAAAATCAGTTATCTTATTCCATTGAAGGGCAATAATTAAAAAGTTATTTATTTTCCGCTTCATTAACCTCAGATGCCCTTTAATTGGCCCTGACCCATTAAGCGAGTTTCCCTAAAACGTTTATTACTTCGGTACTGGTGAATTTTTAAAAATATTTTTATTTCATGGTTCCGTAATGTGTCAGGTAGTGTACTAGGGTAGTGTAACAGGAATAATAAATGTCGAGGGGTCTGCTTAGGGGAGACTGTGCACCATTATTATCGGCGGCAATTTAATTAGATCCCCACCGTTATTACCACTGATTCGTTTTATAATGCCCGTCTAATATCCACCCGAACAACTGCACTCAACTTGTTTGCTTTGTTATTGGAAAATTAAGTCGACGTTACACAATCATTGGGCTAATTTTGCAGAGGTGTCGTTTGGCTGCAATTCGAAACCTGTAACTACTTTCATATGCTTATGCAAAATAAGTATAAAATGAATTCTTGCAATATTTTCGTTCCCTCGTTTTTTTAATTAATTAGAACGATACATTTCAATTCGTAAAGCATCACGTTATTTCAACATCCGACGAGAAATATCTACAATCTAACGAAGTTTCAGTTTTAAAACCATAAAATTACTTTCGAACGTCGGAATTTGATCACCCGTCGCAATCGCCCGCGCCGATAGGCTTCCGGTTCATCGATATTCGTAACGAATCGTCGAAATTCAATAATTATACCGAACACGACTTCATTCACCAAAAAACATCATAAAAAGGTGTGAATGAAAAGAGCAAGGTGAGGCAGCTAAACGAAGTTTTTTGGTGTGGTCAGCCTATCGGATTTTTCGATTCACGTGGTCGCTCGAATTCGTATATAGTAGATAAGATTAAAAGTGGGTAGGAGGTAATCAGTGCGCGACCAAACTGGTTGAATGGAAGTGTTCATTCATGAGAACGGGATGCCATCACGCAAGGGCGTTACAAACGGTGTCGGCGGTGAATTTCTCGCGATTACAGCACGAAATCGACACCATTAACCATTCGACGACACTCAACTGCGGTCCTATCGCTTCATCTCATCAATCTACTAATCGTTTGCAATTAACGACCACGTGTCATTCTCGTTATTAACAGCTATTGACATTACTTTGTCTCTTTCATTGCCACATTTGTTAATAACCGGCGTGACATTGTAATCAACAGGTGTCGTATAATTGCCACAACTTCATAACGCATTGTGTTACTGGCTATATTAGTATCTGCGAATGAAAGACGATAAACACGGTCCAGCAGACGTGAAGCTGGGTCATTAATTCTCAGAATTTACGAAGTTATGATGGAAGATTAGATAAACTTTATTTGCCACGGCTTTGATCTGTATAAACAGGTCGAATCAAAGTGTAGGAAATGTGCTAGTAGTATTTTTATGAGCGGTCTTAAATTTATAGTCTGTGTAGGAATATTATGTGTATATGCGCCTACGCAGTCACACTTTTGATATACATATAATGGTTACCACGCTGTGTTCGATAATATAAAGAAATTGTACCTTAATATTTCAACAGTACTTCATTTAATATAATCATTGGATGGACCATTACTGACTCATTAAAGTGAAAGGATACCGGCGCTGTCTCCATACAAACGTAGTCGACTGTTTCCTCCCTGGATAATGACACTGGCACAAATATTTTTGTGCCATAAAACCTATAACTATGACTATACTATGTTTTGATTTTTTTCATTTTCTAATTATCATAGAAGCAACAAAAAAAAACATAACATAGGGGCATGGTCATGGCAGTTATAAGTTTTATGCAAAAAAATATTTGCTCTAGTGTCATTCATTATCCAGGGAGAAAACAGTCGACTACGTTTGTATGGAGAGAGCCCCCGGTATCCTTTCCTCTTAATCGTTCTTTATGCGCTTGTCTATTAAATTAAACTAGAGACTGATTGGTTGATACTAAACCCACAGCCGAAGCGCCATACGTCCACTTATTTTGCTTGTAAGATCTTATGTCCTGTGCCTTTTATCTTTGTGTGTCAGTTACCAAGGACACTTTTACAATATCAGCTTCCTTATCGCAATCATCCCACCCATCTCGCCCATCCGTTAAGATACTGCTAATACCGTGTTTATTTATTCAACGTTATATAACCCCTCGTCTGTCGGACGACCTTTTAAAGGTCGATTTTAAACATGGCGCATCTGTCGCGCCACCTTCTAAAGGTCGATCGTTTACCGCGTATTTCTTCGTCGAAGTGAAGCGTGTACACTATATTTAGCCTGTTCGAACGTATACAATGTGAAAGAGAAAACTCACGATGATGTTTAAAGTCTCTAAAACTATCAATAAAACACCCGGGAACGTTATTTTTTCGTTTTTATTGAGAGTCTATGGGCAAATGTCAGTTGTCAACCGGCAGTTGTATTTTCTTGTTGTTATTTACAAGTTTTTTTTCCAAAAAAATACATTAGTGGTAGATAATCTCGTTATTAACATCATTTAGATACATATCTTGATAAATAGTAATCATTTAACTAGGGAAAAATTGATTAGTTTTGCGTAAATATTCCAATTAGATTCTAATTAGAAATTGACGTTTCGACCTTAAAAAGGTCGTTCGACAGACATGGACGACCGACTAGCAGTGTTTTGTTTTTGTTCAATACTTGTAAACAAAGCACTTGTAACAACTAAAACTCTGTCTGTCTACTCGTAACTGAACCAAACTATAATTAAAGTGTCGAATGTATACCAATTTAAACAACTTTGTTTACGAAATTGAAATGTAAACATAACATTTTTTTTTTGCTGTGTTTTTTGTTGTGTCATGGTGTCAAGTGTCGAGTCAAGTGGGGTTTAGTGTTGATTAATTGCTTTTAGTGTGATGAAGTTGGTAAGTTGTTTTGTATTATTCTTGTGGGTTAGGGATATTACAAGTAGATAAAACATTTTGTTATGGAAATAATTCTTCCATTTTTAAATTACACGATCGTTGTACAACAAATTGGAGAAAGTTCGGAGAAAGTACTTTCCAATTAGAATTAACAATACATCACAAGATAAACTGCATTTATATGCCTTAATGTATTTATATGCCTAGGTAGTGTAATTCATACTCATTCTTTATTACCCAAGGTTTATGTAGCTCCCATTCATAACTTCGCTGTTATCGCTATTTTACTCACTCTCCTCGATGTGCCGGGCCATCCCGCGGGGTTCCCGCGGGATGGCCAAACAGATACCGGGAATTTGCAAAAAAATGGCCGACACACGAAAGGATAAAACACTAAAACGATCCACCAGTTGATGGTAACCTTGATATTAATTTATTATATATATTTTCACCACGCTTCATCGTGACTCACTGGCCAGCTAGATAGTTAACTGATCTAAAATAAACTAATTGAACGATGTTTCATCTCATCACATAGGCAGGTGTACCTTAAAAATACTGAAGAGAGCTTTTAGTTTCAAAAGCTTTACAAGAGTTTATTTTTGTCAAATTTGCGTGGACCTATCAAACGTTGTCCTATTTATTTAAGGTGAAAGGGTATCGGCGCTCTCTCCAGACAAACGTAGTCGGCTGTTTCCTCCCTGGATAATGACACTAGCACAAATATTTTTGTGCCATTAAACCTTTAACTGCCATGACTATGCCTCTATTTTTTTTTTCATTTTATAATTATCATAGAAATTATGATTTAAAAAACAAAAAAAAAACAAAACATAGTGGCATGGTCATTTTTCATGGCAGTTATAAGTTTTATGCAACAAATATATTTGCTCTAGTGTCATTATCCAGGGAGAAAACAATCGACTTCGTTTGTATACAGAGCCCCTGGTACCCTTTCCGCTTAATGGATACTTATAAAACATGCATATAAACCTTAAAAACTCACAAGCATACATTTTTTTTTAAATCTTTTTTCTTTTTTAAATACTTTTTGATGTTTGTGAAAGAAGGAATTCCCTGCTAATAATTGAAATGCGAAAGTTTTAACAAGGTGTGAACCAACTCATCATAACATAACTGACTCCAAGAAGATAAAGTAATTATTTGTATTCTATGGTAGTCAGTACCAAATACAAATGAGATAATTCTTTATGATTACGATGACAAACATTCTCTCGTCTCGTCTGGAACGGTGCGGAGCGGCCGCGGGTGTGGTGTAGCGCGGGAAGGGGTCCTCAGGAATGTGGTCTACCTGCGCCCCGACCACCGCTAATCAATTTAGCTTTTATTATCGTCCCAATAACGCTTCATTACAACTTCTATATTTATACTACGCTTGTTTGCATAAGGCTCGTAAACGGTTTTTGCTACCGGAACGTATTGTCCGCGGTCGCACGCACTTGGAACTTTGCCTAGGACAGCTAGTTAGTTACGTCTGACACTATTTATTTAATGACTAGCTTTTGCCCGCGACTTCGTCCGTGTAGAAGTCGAAAATGGACCAAAACATCACGTTGTCTCATACAAACTTTGCCCCCTTTTCACCCCCTTAGGAGTAGAATTTCGGACAATCCTTTCTTATCGGATGCCTACGTCATACAAAGAAGACACCCTCCAAGTTTCAAATCTCTACGATCAGCGGTTTAGGCTGTGCGTTGATCCGTCAGTCAGTCAGTCAGTCGTTAAGGACAAAGAATGTTATATGTATAGATAGCTTTCGCCCGTGTAAGGTTTGAATTTCTCAAATTTTTTTCTTATCGGATGCCTACGTCATACAAAGAACACACCCTCCAAGTTTTAGGTCTCTACGATCAGCGGTTAAGGCTGTGCGTTGATCCGACAGTCAGTCATTCAAGACAAAGCATTTTATATGTATAGATACAAGTAAACGCGTACTACTTATAACGATTCTGAATCATGCTATGATAAAACGAACCACTTATAGAGAAAACTAAAGTTTAGTAGTTATAAGTTATAGCAACTTTAAATTCCATGTTGCACGGCAATGGCAGGGGTAAGGACCACCTGGCGACCGACTGTCAGACATTGAATCAAACTGTCCATCAAATCGAATGTTAACCCGACTTATTATCCCGTCTAGCTACAGAATAAAAAGTTTTAATGCTCTCGTCAAAACGGCGTTGATGCGTGACATACATACAACGTGTGGGGAAATGAATGGCGAATGATTTGTTACTTACAGACTTTGTTATATGACATTTTATTGGACACAACTCTTCTATAACAATATGTCACATTAATAATTATGGTACCTACTTATAAAACTTTTAAAAATGTATTATTCCCCTTGTACTTGTGTATATCCGGGCTGTTTTCCGCAACTAGACCATTTTAGTTGACTCCTTTTAGCGTGAGGATGGAGTAAACTATGTCCAGTACTATCCTCTCAGCTTAGTCGATCGTGTCCTAAGGAAATAACCTTTAAATATGTCTGAAGACAATTAAGCCGCGGGTTTCATCTTGATGTTTGCCTTCACCAATGTCAATTTACACACATATTTTTTTTCTAAAAAAAGTTCATTGGGCCAGTGTAATTATGTGATTCTTGGTAGTGTAGGTACTCAGAGTGGTGTTGGCTTAGTGGTAGATACCAAGACTTTCATTCTGAATGTCGTGGGTTCGAATCCTGGCCGTGCACCAATGTATTTTTCTTAAGAAAAATGTATGTGCGCTAATTGACATTGTTCTTACGGTGAAGGAAAACATCGTGATGAAACCCGCGGCTTAGTTGGCTCCAGAAGTATTGACAAGTTCTCTCCTCTGGACATGGTCGACTAAGCTGAGAGGGTAAGCCTACTACTACTAAGTAGGTGCTGGGTAAGCCTACTTCATCCTCACGCAAAAAGGACCCAATTAAAAAAGGGTCCAATGGCGGAAAACAGCCCGTATACAAGTACAAGTAAGTGTAGGTACTTTACCTATAAATAGATAACTTTATTCGTACAACACAATTCGGAAAAAATAGAAGACTAGAAAGTAAAAAAATAGCTAGAAAGTATAAGTTGCACAAATGGGCGGCCTTATCGCTGAAAGCAATTTCTTCCAAGCAACCTTTGGATGGAAAAGAACTGACTCAGCTTTAATGGTAGGTTGTGAATTTACTCAAGTAGGATACCAAACATAACCTGTAACAGGTGATAATATAAAGTATTTACATAAATATGGCTTTAAAATATCAAATTATACATACAATACATACCAATATATAATTATATAAGTACATGGATACAAAAAGAAAGAAAATACATAAGTACATACATACATAAATAATACAGGAATACATACGGATATTAGACAGTACTGAGGTAGTGATATAGGTAGGTAGGCTCTATTTAAAAACATTTATTTTTAGAAAGCTCTACTAAAATTCTGTTCAAAATATTCAAACTGTCGTCGTCGAGAAAAAGGTATTTTTCTCGGCTATCTAAATAAGCAGAAAAAGAGCCGTAGGTACCGTACTTTAATTAGTTGGAAAACAAAATAATTTTAGTAGGCAGATTGACATCTCCCTAAGCCTCGGGCAAAAGCTAATGAGCCAGTAATGAACCAGATCCACGATTGTAATTCCCGTTTGGCCATTTGTTATAAAACCGCTGTAATTTTTCAATGTTAAAGTCATTAAATTTATATCAAAGACACGACCCTCAGTGTAATAATGGTATTTTTAAGGCCGTCAGATTTCTCTTGATAAATTGTTTCTGACAGATTGCCGGCCTTGACAATCTGAATGTGGAAAATACCTATCGTAGGTCATCGATTTGTCTAGATAAGTTAGTTTAATATTAGTTCAGTGGTCTAGCTAGATCTTGATTGTATGATAGATAGATTCATGTAAGTTGGTATAGATACAGTCGGAATACCAATTAGCTGAACCTCGCTTAAGTCCCGATACCGTGGGAATATCAAAATAAAGAGGCCTATATAGCCTTCCTCGATAAATGAACTATCCAACACAATAGTACATTACGATATAAGTGTGGTAAATTGATTTTTGCATAGAGGCGGTTTATGACGCGCGAGCGGCAGCGAGCGTGTTAAAGACGCCAAGATGCAAAGATCAATTCCACACGTATATCGTACGACGTTTTTTATCACAGTTGTGAATAAAAGAAAAGACTTGAAAAGAAAACAGAATAATAATTAACAAAATGTTTGTGATAAGTCTATGTTTACATTTTTTTAAGGCAATATTTTTTTGTTAATTATGCTCCGGAAAGGCCAAGCTAAAGACTTTTAATCTATACAGCCTCGTCTGACATACAATATTTTTTAGGGTTTTTTCTATTTGTTTTTGCGTCGGGGGTTAAGAACAAAATACAATGGTACGGAAAAACAATATATTTAAGTAAAGAAAAAACAAAAATTAACAACTCAATTTTTAATCGTTTTCTAAGTCATTATCACGTAAAATTTTCGTTCGTAAACCGACTTTAGAGACAACCATTTTTGCTAGCTAAAAACTCTTTGGTACCTACCTTTTTTATACATCAAAACAGTATGTAATTAGCAGTAAGATACGTATTTAACCTATCGGGATAACTTTACAGCACTAGGTTCGCAATGTAAAACGCACGCGTGCATAATATGTTGGATTACGAGCCTAAAAGCCGTTGAATAAGATCCACTTTATGAGCAACTGTGATAAAAAAATATTTTTTTAATTCAAACCAGTAGTTTTTGAGATTAGCGTTCAAACAAACAAACTTTAAAAACTATTATTATTCGATGCATCATTTATGTAGGTACTAGCTGCGCCCCGCGGTTTCACCGCGTAAGTCCCGAGCCCGTGGAAATATCGGGATATAAAGTATAAATATAAAGCCTATGTGTTAATTCAGGTATCCAGCTATCTACATACAGAATTTCATCGCAATCGGTCCAGTAGTTTTAGCGTGAAGGAGTAACAACACACACACACAATTTTCACATCTTATCTAAAAAAAAAGTCGTGTTTGTTACAACACTTATAACTCGAGAACGGCTGGACCGATTGCAATGAAACTCGGTATGTAGATAGCTGGAGACCTGGATTAACACATAGGCCTCTTTTTATCTCGAAATTCCCACGGGATCGGGACTTACGCGGGTGAAACCGCGGGACGCAGCTAGTTTATAATATTAATAGGATTTTAAAACGGAAACTAACTTCAGAGTTTCATCGGTTCAGCTCAGTTCGAGTCGTTTCATCGTGACTATATCTAAGTTTATCTGACTTCGTTATAATGAGCCCGCAAAGGCCGACTATTAACAACATCAATTGAGTAATTTGTTAAGCGGGAACCACAAAGACGGACCGATGTCAGCTAATTAGTAGTATTATTTGATTGAAAATTAGCTACATTTGTTATTATTGAACCTTTTATAATACCAACACAGCCCCGGAGCTATTTCGAAGATTGATCAAAGAACGTAATTAATTGGCCATTATTAATAAACTTAAGGCCTATCTACATAACGAGATTTATAAACAACTGGCTTTTTGGCTCGACTTCTGACTCTATATCGTTACGGTGCGGGTTAAGCGACGCCTATCGCGGTCATTACTTCGATGGGTGGCCAATTAGTAGTGTGGCAAAAATGTATTTTCGTGAGCCCCTCCGTGCTTCGGAAGGCATGTTAAGCCGTTGGTCCCGTTTGCTACCTCTAGTAGCAGTCGTTAGGTCAAGTTAGAGGCCTTAAGGCGATCTGAAAACTCTAACAATAGGTGAGCTACACCACTATACGAGAAGAAGAAGACCGGGACAGAATGTAAACTTTGTAAATGCCACACTAGCTTCAATCTGCGTCTCTATCCGCATATAGGAGTCCGATTGGGCGATTCCATAGTTGGGTATTATTAACCACCTGGACATTTTCTTTTTTGACGTAAGTCGTGCCTACATAATCTATCTATCTATCTTCTATCTATCTTATATATAAAAATGAATTGCTGTTCGTTAGTCTCACTAAAACTCGAGAACGGCTGAACGGATTTATCTTATCTTAGTCTTGAAATGTTCGTAGAGGTCTAGGGAAGGTTTAAAAGGCGAGAAAAAAATCGAATAATTTCCGGGAAAACCCTATCAATTCCTACGGGATCGGGACTTACGCGGGTGAAACCGCGGGGCGCAGCTAGTCTATTATATAAAATTCTCATGTCACAATGTTAGTTAACATACTCCTCCGAAACGGCTTGAGCGATTTATATGAAATTTTATATGCATATTCAGTAGGTCTGAGAATCGGGTTCATCAATTTATGTTTCGTTTCTCTAAGAATTTTTGTAATTAGCTATATAAATGTCAAATTTTAGCCTGATCTGTGCGTTGATATATTAGTTAGTCAGTCAGTAAAGACTTTGAATTTTATATATACATTGTAGACTACCCCTATGCTTTTAAAATTAGTCTTACCATGGAGAGGTGTTAAACAATCAAGTAGACTTTCACATTTATTGGGTATGAAAAATATATCAAAATCGACTATAGTAGAGAAGTTTCCAGTTATAGAATTGAATGTCGCGGTTGACATCGCATGAGCGGAATAACGGTACATCATCAACCGCTTAACTGTTTAAAGTACATAAAAAGTAAAAATTCAAATTACTTACGACACGGTTCACACTTTCCACGAAACTCATAATAAAAATGACCAACTCTCTCCCCACAATCTTGTGAGTCTTCAAGATGGATTCTCTACATCTTAGACTTTATCGTCGCTTCTCATCAAATTTTACATGATTTTTCATGAGGTCAATGAAAAAATCACTTCCGAGCGTAATTTAACAGTTCGAATTTAACAGCTAGATTTTTACAAAAAAATAGGAACTTACCTTCTACGTAAGCGTACTACATCCTCTACTTCGCTTCCGAATGTGAGATGAGGTCAAATGCAAGCCTATTTTGTGTAAAAAAGAGAATTTTAATAATTAAAAAATTTATGTTTTATTAGTGTCGCAGGTTTGTCACAAAGCCTAAAGGCCAAGTCCACCCAAGCTACCTACTGATCGCAACTTCATTGTGGGTACAATAAATAAAAAACAAAATTCGATCTTTTTGTTAAAACTGCGGTTAAAATTTTTAGTTAAGTACCAGCTATTTGAATAACTTTATTACCTACTTGGCTTGTTCTAAGGGCAATGACTTAAACACAATGGAAAATATAGCTATCAGTGTGTTTGCGAATTAGATAATCAAGAACGATAACACTATTCGTTACCTACCTAAGAAATTAAACGTTCAAATTAAAATATTCACGAGTTCCTTTAAGATTTATTACTAGCAACGCTGATCCTGTGGGAATATTGGTATTAAAAGTAGTCTATGTTACTCTCAATTAATCAATGTATCATCATACCAAGTTTAAACAAAATCGAGTAGTTTTAGAGCCTATCTGTTACAAACAATAAATGTCTCCTCTTTATAAAACTAGTGTAAGCACACCACCCGATTTAGAATAGATAAATCAACAAAGTATTGTTCTTCTTCTGCCTGCCGGCGTGGTATGTCTTCTTCTTCTCATCGCTAACATCCATCTTCCTCATGTCTCATGCAGTCCATGCATTTTTTTCTTAGCTCATTCTCTTCTTCTTCATTACTCTACGTTTATACTTATTACTCTTTAAGTCAAATGCATGTCCTCTCTCATCATCACATGACCATATACCAACTCAAACCAATCCCTTTTACTGGTGCCACTTTTAGGCTTCCTCTAATATACTCGTTCCTTATTTTATCCATACTCCTTACTCCACACATCCATCTTAACATTCTCATCTATGTTGCATGCACTCCGATTCATACATGACGACAGGTCATACCACGGTTTTTTAATTAATTAAAAAAAAACAAATCACAAGTCATAGTACTAAGACAAAAAATATGTTGAAATATATTGTATTAGTTTTCAAGTATGGTAGGCTACTTTAATTAGTCAAGTACAAATAGTTTGGAAGACAATGTTTACACGGTCATTACTGTGTTCAGTCACGACACAGTGTTTGACACGAAATAATGTCATTAAATGCTATTAAACGCCAGAAACATGTGTAAATCAAGCGGATGAGCGACTTTTGGATCAGTCGCTTTTCGGGCATTTTTAAAAGAAGTCTTTTTGGCTTTTTGGCGAAATTAGACATATCCCGCCCAATTCAATAGCACCTGAAAATGGGTTAATAACAATACCTTTTTTTTAACGATTTTTCAAAAACCATTAAAATACTAAATTAACAACGATCCTATCATATTTCCCTTATATGGTTTAGATTATGACATTGTTCCTCAGTTACCGGAAATATAAAGTTTTATAAATACATTAATTAAAATATAATTAGTTTAAATGTAATTAAACAGTTTATTAACCTTAATTAATACCATAACATATTAATAAATTGAATTATATTGCCTTATTTAATGCAGATTAAAATGGGACAATGCGAGGACAAAGTTTTGTAACATGAGTAATACAATCGTTCATACAAGGCTTTGGCATTGGAGTGCAGTTAATTACTTCAATTACTTTGTATTTCTATAGCGATTATCATATCTATAGACAACATATAAGTATAGATAATGAGAATGACCTTATGTAAGAAAATTAGTGTTAATGATATAATAATAAATAAATAAATAGTTAGGTATTTATTGCAGGCATACAATGTCCCATAATGGAGAAATATTACATAACATAGTCAAATCAAAATAAAAATTAAACTTAAAAATAAATTAAAATAATATAGATCTAATCATTTCGTCGCTTTAGTACTTCTCTTTAGGATGAACAGTAGTCCAGTGTTTGAATAATTACGTGGAGCCTTTGTGATGGTGGGTTTATGGTGAGAGGTAGGATTATTTTGATCTTATACAAACTCATAATATATAATAGTTACTACCAATTACACATTTAATAGCCCTTTTTGGGAAATCCTTTCTTAGTGCGCGCCTATGCGAAGTTACAGACTCATGTAGTTTCATTGATTTCGTAATGAGTCTTTTTCTCTTTTATATAATATTTCACCCGCGTAACTCCAGATCCCGTGGTGATGTCGGGATAAAAAAATCCCAATATATCCTTAATAATCCTCATATCAAGTTTCATGAAAATCGGTTCAGCTGTTTTGGAGCCTATTCGTTGCAGACAAATAAACAAAAAATCTTTTCTCTTTATAATATTAGTATACATAGATATAGATCGAAAAGCTCAGGAGTGTACGGTGTGTTCAGCATTGCCTATATTTTTCCCATGATCCGCCTAGACTAGACCTTGATTCTCCGGCAAGGGGGTAACTCGAACGTGGGTCCCGGCCCAAATCTATACCGTCTCAAATGAGTGGTGGTAAATTGGGCCGAATCATCGGGCTAGCCATCTTGCACCAGCTGACCCACTGACAAAATAATAAAATCTATCTATATTTATAAAAATCTCGTGTCGCCGTGTTAGTTGCCAAACTCCACATAAACGGCTAAACCGATTTGTATGATTTTTTGTGTAAGTACATAATATGTACTTAGGTCTGAGAATCAAACAACATTTAGTTTTTTCTGTAAATGACAAAACTAAGTTTGCCAGGACATCTAGTATAAGGTATACATAGGCTGCACTAAAAGTATCGGGAATGGAATATTTCCACTGTTCCTGTCATATTTAAATCTTTTTAATTGAAAACTCCTTGGTTTTAAAAATCGAATACCATTTATTTATTTAAAAAAATAATCTCGGTCTTGTCACAAGGTTTTGTCAAACTTGTTTAGTCGTTGAGAAAATGGAATTGACGCGAGAAAATTCAAGAGCGATGATTTATTATGACTTTCGAAGTGGTTTATCACAAAAACAGTGTGTTGACCGGATGATTTCTGCATTTGGTGATGAAGCCCCATCCAAAACCACAATTTATCGCTGGTTTGCTGAATTTCAACGTGGACGTGTCAAGCTCAGTGATGATCCCCGTCAAGGTCGTCCAAAAACTGCACTCACCCAAGAAAACGTTGATGCTGTGCGTAAGCTGATTGAGGAAGATCGACATGTAACATACCGCGAAATTCAGGCAACTTTAGACATTGGCATGAGTCAAATACAAATAATCTTGCATGAACAATTAGGTGTAAAAAAGTTGTTTTCCCGATGGATACCGCATTCGCTCTGTGAAGAGCAAAAAGTGGCTCGCGTTACTTGGTGCGTCAGAACTCTCGAAAGATTCCACGCAGGATCCTCAAATGCTGTATACAACATCGTATTAGGTGACGAATCCTGGATATACGCGTACGAACCCGAAACAAAAAACCAGTCACGAGTTGGGTGTTCGAAAATGAGTTAAAGCCAACAAAAATTGTTCGTTCACGGAGTGTTGCAAAAAAAATGATGGCCACGTTTGTCTCCAAAACCGGCCATGTTGTGACTATTCCTCTTGAGGGACAAAGAACGGTTAATGCAGAATGGTATGCTAGCATTTGTTTGCCACAGGTCGTTTCTGAACTCCGTAAAGAGAACTGCAGCCGCCGCATCATCCTCCATCACGACAATGCGAGTTCTCACACCGCGAACAGAACAAAAGAGTTTTTAGAGCAAGAAAACATAGAATTATTAGACCATCCGCCGTACAGCCCCGACCTAAGCCCTAATGATTTCTATACTTTCCCTAAAATAAAGAATAAATTGCGTGGTCAGAGATTTTCATCACCTGAAGAAGCTGTGGACGCCTACAAAACGGCCATTTAGGAGACCCCAACTTCCGAATGGAATGGTTGCTTTAATGATTGGTTCCATCGTATGGAAAAATGTGTCAAATTTCGCGGAGAATACTTCGAAAAGCAATAAATACATTTTTAAATAGTAATGTTGTGTCACTTCCTTGATTCCCGAAATTTTCAGTGCCGCCCTCGTATAACGCGTTTTTCATAGTTTTCATAGTTTTTATCGCGGGCTTTGAGCGCGGCGACTGAATCAAGAAATTTCGTAACGAAAAAAACCTAACACCCCCCACTCCGCCTATTTATTTTTACTTCTCTACTGCGGCTGTGTTCGCTTGCATTGTATAGTGTCCAGTGACGATGGACGACGGATGATGGATGATGGATGATGGATGATGGATGATGGATGATGGATGATGGATGATGGATGATGGATGATGGATGATGGATGATGGATGATGGATGATGGATGATGGATTATTTGGGTTGTGACTGACCACCTATTTCGGGAAGTATATAATCTAGCGCGAATATTATTTCATAGAACCCATTTATTGTTAATTTAATTCTGGTGCATTGGAAAATATTCACACAGGTTAAGTAAGTGTGAACAACGAAGCTGAGATATTTTTGTATGGCTTAATTGAAGGTAATTAACTATGTTTATCGTCGTTTGTTATGATCCGGCTGCTATTGGAAATGGATAAAAAATTCCAAGAACCGTATTAATAATCTAGAATAGACGTAAAAGTCAATTGTATATTATTAGTTCCATGAGTAGATATTTAATCTGCACGTACTTATTTTAGGTAGGCAGTCTAGGTCACTAATAAAATCGTTCCACCTACCCAAACACTGCACATGATTTCTATAAAATTATTCGTAAACTGCACTCATTATTTGTTATAATGACTATAATGACGTACAATTAACGGTCAAAAGTCTCTGCCCACCGTAACGTTTGTAATCCTGTGCAGCACTATTTGAACATTATAACAACACTAGCAGCGCTCCGCGGTTTCACCCGCGTAACTCCCGATCCCGTTTGAAAATCGAAATATAAAATAGGCTATAGCCTTCCTCGACAAATGGACTATCAAATAATTATATTTTTTAAATTCGAACCAGTAGTTCCTGAGATTAGCGTGTTCAAACAAACAAACAAACTCTTCAGCTTTATAATATAAAAAAAAGTATAGATAACCTGTGAATCAAACCCACGTCAGTTGGTGTAGCGGGTTGCGGCTTATACCACTCGGTCAACTAAAGACTGACATGTTGAAAATAATAATCATATTGTGTATTTTTAATTCAAGTATTTATGTTTGTGTGTAACGTCTATTAGAAGAAGGTCGTAAGTACTTGTTTATAGTAATACTAGCAGCGCTCCGCAGTTTCACCCGCGTAACTCCCGATCCCGTGGGAATATCAGGATAAAAAGTAGCCTATAGCCTTCCTCGATAAATGGACTATCCAACACAAAAAGAATTTTTCAATTCGAACCAGTAGTTCCTGAGATTAGCGCGTTCAAACAAACAAACAAACAAACTCTTCAGCTTTATAATATAAGTATAGATTGTAGCAAACTGATCGTGTACTTATGACGCATACTGTACCTGTGTTCAAATACGTATACAAGTGGGAATGTAACATCGATCAAACGGTTCTCGTGGTTGTTTTGAGGTCACGCCGGATGAATAATGTGCGGGGACCATTAACGGTCATTATATGGAAATAAAATTACATTCTGGTATTATGTTAGTAAGTAAAAGAAGCAGGAGAATGTTTTTTTTTTAATAAAATTCAATGAAGTATAGCTAATTTAAGAGAACTGCTACCAAAATCAATAAAATGTTCACTTTTTATAAGTATTAGGAATTAGTAAAAAGTTTGTTGGATTAATAGTACATTGTTACCCTAGGTGTGAAAGTAACTCATTGAGTCCCGAGACGGAGTTTGGCGCCCAAGCGTAGCGAGGGCGCTAATAGTTCGAGGGACTGAATGAGTCTTTTACCCGAGGTAAACACTGTGCTTTTCATTACGAATAATACATACGATTCTTCATAATAACGAGAGTGAATGAGAGACTTCATACTACCTCTGGCAGTATGCATGAGCCATGTGAAGCCATAATTGTTATTCTTTGGTGAAAACCAAAGCAAGGAGGTTAGGTTTTTGAAGTTCCTAATGCGTAATGATACTGATACTGGCTACAAGCACATTTCACAAGCCGCGCGAAGCCATAATTTGACATGACAGCTGTCAGTGAATGCGATTTTCCCTAGGGCTGAAAGTTTTTCTTTCTACACGCTCTTCAGACATCTTTAGACCTACTTTCGGAGTATGAGTAATGAAAAGTATGTTGTTATAAATATTTAGACGGTTTTGTATGTTTCCCAAATAAACGAAAAAAATAAATAATGTATCGATTAATTGAGTTTTTTTCTTGGGAGAGATAGTCTCTATTCATCTTTATAAATATGGCACATTTTGTTAGAAGAAAATATTTAACTTGATGAAAAGAAAATAAAATACCTAGGAGTGTTAATAATAACCCTTAATACCCATCATCTCTAACACTTAAGAGGAAAGGGTACCGATGCTCTCTCCATACAAACTTAGTAGATTGTTTCCTCCCTGGATAATGACACTAGAGCAAATATTTTTGTTGCATAAAACTTATAACTGTATGCCATGACCATGCCATGCCCCTATGTTTTTTGTGTGTTTTTTAAATCATAAAGCAAGCCTACTCCATCCTCACGCAAAAAGGACCCAATTAAAAAGGGTCCAATGGCGGAAAACAGCCTGTATAAGTACAAGTAAATCATAATATCTATGGTAATTAGAAAATGAAAAAAACCAAGACATAGGGGCATAGTCATGGCAGTTATAGGTTTTATGCAACAAAAATGTTATTATCCAGGGAGGAAACAGTCGACTACGTTTGTATAGAGAGAGCGCCGGTACCCTTATCTCTTAATTGTTTTATGAGCAATAAAACAAATTATTGCTAAAGGTTTACCTGCGTTTTTTGGCATTATAGCAATAAAAACTACAAAGTTACTGGCCTAATGAAGCACGACAATTAACTGGGAAAACTTGGAATCGCGTCCGATTGGATAAAATTAATCAATGGGTTGCCTTCCGGGCCGGCTCGGTCCGACCCGTCAATGGAATGGATATTTTATGTTCCCGTGGGCGCAGAGTGGCCTTCAATTTGTCCGCAGTTTTTTAATTAGTATGGATGTGAGAGAAAACGAATTGGATTTATGTTTTTGCGTACTGTATGTTGCACGGTGATTGTATGTGTTCTATAATGAAGGATATGTACCAATATCGATAAGATTCTTAATTAGCCACTTTCAATAACGATTTAATTTGTTTCGTTTTGAATTAATAGTACCTGGATGACCGAGCTTTGCTCGGTATTTTTTTTTTTACTTAGTCTAACCTCAAAGCAAACACTCATTGACTTCGTGTTACTTAACAACGCCATCTGCTGGAATAACTTTATTGCTCACAAAAAATAGTATTAGTAGTTCGCCAATAGATGTCAGGAAGAGTCATATTATTCAGATAAAAAAAAAGTAAGTTTCGATTAAACACGAATAAAATGACATTTTCTAAAAATGATTCCTAGCTAGATCGATTTATCGCCCCCGAAACCCCCTATATACCAAATTTCATGAAAATCGTTGGAGCCGATTCCGAGATTCCAATATAAGATATAACATACAGGATGATTTCTTTACGTGGGCCTTTAGGGCTATAATCTAAAACTATAAGATCTATAAGAGACTATAACTGATGTTGATAAAAACTAAAAAACTAATTTGATTTTTTTTAAACTGATTACCTTAGCCAGGAATCGAACCTGTTGATTTCGCAAAAAAAATGATTATTCTATATTTTTATATAAATTGATAGTGTTGCTTAATACCTTGGTAATGACTTCCTAAAATCTAATGATGCTGTTTTAGTTTTTATCAAAATCGGGCAAGCAACTCCTTTCAACATTTTTCGCTATCTCCTATAGTTAAGGATATAGCCCTGAAGGCCCACATAAAAAATCACCCTGTATATTAATTTATACTCATAAGAAGAACCCCTCGAATTGAAGTTTTGGCGGGAACGAGTTAACAACATGTCGTGCTGCAGTTTTATTTTCATGAAACTTAGTTGTAACCCGAGTTGAATTGTATAATTCTGGTGGAATGTTATTCAATTTAGTTCTGTGAAAGTGCACAAGTGTAGTGAAAGTAAAAATCAGTGTCAAACATGAAGTTTTCTCGTTGCCTCCTATTAAGGTTATGGTAAACTTGCCACCGCTTTACTGTAGTGCCTGACTTGACGGACTATGACGACTTTGACTGTTTTGAAACACTTTAGGCCCGATTCATGAAAAGTCGGGTCATAATTAGATTCAAAATATAACTTGACACTGGCTAAATGCACAAGCCGTGCGAAGCCATAATTAATAGAAAAAAACCCCACGAATCTATATAAATAAAAAAACACTCATCAGGCTATCTCTACACGAGCTCCGAGTTACGTAGGGGAGCACTAAGGACTTTTGAAAATTCGACTTCTACCGGGTGAAAAAAGGCTGATAAAGTTATAGTCTATAGTAACTATTATGTATTCTGTGTTTGTAGGATATCAATACTAACGCGGGTGAAACCGAGGTGCGCAACTAATATAGTATTATAAGTATAAATAAACAATAATTATTTCAAGTAATAAAGACTGAGTAAGCAAAAATAAAACGCGGAAATAAACACTCACTAACAAGAATGACTTTCCTCTTTCGAGTAGGTATTTTACACTAAATAGCTGTTCATCGCTGTAATTGAAAAAAGAAATCACTTATCACGTAAATAGGTTAGACGAGAGGGCTGAGGTAGTAGAGTAGGTATAGGTACCTACAATGTTTTGTTGTCGGGTGGTTGGTAATAAGATTTTTAAACGGCAACAAAGTATCCAATCAATGGGGCTTGAATAATGAAAGTGGCACCTGGAGGTTCCCAAGCCACCCCGCGTTAAGCACGCACCTCATAGAGATAAAATACATATTCTACAATAGACATCTATCAAGTTTTACAATTATGAGACATGGTATGAACAGTAGCCAATCTTCTTCTTCTCGTACAGTGGTGTGGCTCACCTATTGGTAGAGTTTTCAGATCGCATTAAGGCCTCTAAGTTGACCTAACGACTGCTACTAGAGGTAGCGACCGGGACCAACGGCTTAACATGCCCTCCGAAGCACGGAGGGGCTCACGAAAATACATTTTTGCCATACTACTAATTGGCTACCCATCGAAGTAATGACCGCGCCAGGTGTCGCTTAACCCGCACAACCGTAAACGATCAGCGAGCGTCGCTTAGCTGTGAGCCTCCTCTACAGACTATAGACCTCAGTATATGAAAATCGGTGGTGACACACGGATAGACAGACAGACGGAGAACAAAGCCGCTAGAAAATAATTTGATGATGATAAACATTTACTAAAAACAAAAACTATTCTCTAGCGTCTATTAGAAGATTATGTCTTGCTTCAAAAAACCTATAACGAGACGATTAATTCTTGCTATTTTTCTGTGTGTATTCTACTTTTATGTATTTATTTTACGAGAAGATTATTTCTTGCTTCAAAAAACATTTATCGAGACGAATATTTCTTGCAATTTTTCTGTGTGTATTCTACTTTATGTATTTATTTTACGAGAAGATTATTTCTTGCTTCAAAAAACCTATAACGAGACGAATATTTCTTGCTATTTTTCTGTGTGTATTCTACTTTACATATTTATTTTACGAGAAGATTATTTCTTGCTTCAAAAAACCTATAACGAGACTATTATTTCTTGCTATTTTTTTGCCAGAAGATTATTTCTTGCTTCAAAAAACCTATAACGAGACGATTATTTCTTGCTATTTTTCTGTGTGTATTGTACTTTATGTATTTATTTTACGAAAAGATTATTTCTTGCTTCAAAATACCTATAACGAGACGATTATTTCTTGCTATTTTTCAGTGTGTATTATACTTTATGTATTTATTTTACATCTGTGCGAGCACTAAGCACCTACCTCCCGCTCTCCGCACCCTTCACCTACAAACAATAACATTCACAACCTTGAATTCATAGTATCAAAACACTTTTCACATTACTCCAAGAACTCAATGCTTTATAAATAGGTTGGTATAATAAGTACGTTCTGATCGACTAACAATGAAACTATGTATAGGATTTTAATTTATGAACGATGATTACGTATTTTTACAACGATAAATTAATCCACAACGATTAAACAACTATGATATTAAATGTATTTATTTACGGTTTTTGTCTTGTTATCGTACCGGCAAACGGACTTGTCCGTGTTCATACGTAGGGTGGTTTAGCCGTAAAAAGAGAGCCAGGAATCGAACCTGTTGATTTTGCAAAAAAATATCTACCACCAATATTTTTATACCAATAGTTGGTGATAAAGATCAATTCTTGGAAACAAACATAGTAATGAAAATTAAAGGAAATGGCTCCTATTTGTTAGGTTCTATTTTAAATTTACAGTTTTATACTCGTATTACCCTATCTGCACTCCGCGGTTTAACCCGCTTAAGGCGCTCTTCCAGTACCGTGTGTAGGTATTCACATTACCTCAGCCCCCGCTCTCAAAAACGGGGGCATTATTATCCACAAATATAGTTCCTATAGGTCAAAACCTATCATTTGATTCATTTTTAGAAACAAACGTTAACTATTTTTGAATAAAACCTGATAAACGATCTAATAATTCTCTGTTTTCTAACATTTTTTTTATCGAACGAAGTTGATCATATCATGTTTACAACCACAATAAACAAAAATATGGTTATTAAACTACAATATCCATTTTTATCCAAATAACAAAAAAAGAGTATTTGATTACTTAGAGTTGCTTAAAACAAAGGTCGATTTCGGTAGCTGTATTAGCACCTGCCCTTAAGTCCCGATCCCGTTCGAATATCACAATAAAAAGTAGCCTAAAGCCTTCCTCGATAAATGGACTAACCAACTCAAAAATATTTTTTCTATTCGAACCAGTAGTTCCTGAGATTAGCGCGTTCAAACAAACAAACAAATTCTTCAGCTTTATAATATTAGTATAGATATAGCTGCGCCCCGTGGTTTCACCCGCGTAAGTCCCGATCCCGTGCGAATATCAAAATTAAAAGTAACCTAAATTAAAAGTAAATTAAAAGTCCTCGATAAATGAACTATCCAACACAAAAATAATTTTTCAATTACAAACAAACAAACTCTTCAGCTTTATAATATTAGTATAGATTACATAGATATTACACATTTCTCTTATAAGACATGTTATGCAGAGACACTAATGTTTATGTTAGTAATATTAAAAGACTGAGTTACGAAAGGTGAATTCGATCGTAGTCGCGCACGCAACGCTACGTCTATGATATTATGTCTACGTTCTTCGTCTTCAAGCAGCTGTTACAAGGGGTTAACACGATATTGTCACACCTTACGCTACCATTTTATATTTCTTAAAAGATTATTAGAGTGCCAGAAACAGTTAATAAATAGAGCATCGGCTTAGGTACTGTACAGTCGGCTGCATAATTATAGCCCCCGGTATAGTTCAAAAATTACTATTATTGGCATGTTTCAATTCTAATAATGTTTGTTTGATAAATTTATGAGTTGAAAGACTTAAAACTTCAATTAAAGCAGGTGTCTAGAATCTTGATTGTATTGAAAACATTCTAATAACAGCCATTTTGGAGCTCTACGGTGGGTCTGCAATTATGCAGCCGACCGTACTTTTGTGTTACATCGACTAAATTGCTGCAACTGTACTAGGTAGTACTTACTGTAAATGAAACGTTTATTACTTACGAAATGCGTGCTAAGGCCAGAACCTCAATAAACTCGTCTGTTTATTTATGCAACAGACGTCGATGCCAGAAGAAATTAATCCAAACGTTGCTACAACCCTTTATTCTGTCGGACACAGAAATTAAGCAAATTACATTCAGCAAAGCAAATCGTTTCAAAAGAAAGGGCTACTGAAATAATTGTCTACTTTACTCTCGGAGAAATAGAATTACAATCTAAATTAATTACGCTTTTAAAGCGTCCGTTATTCTTAATTAGTTTCTGCACCGCAGCGGAAGCTCTCGCGCTCTCTTAATGAAGGGTAGTTTCAAATCAGTGCGTTTGATCAACTCTGTGCAGTCTTAATTACGGCACCCGTTCCGCGCGGGACAATCCTGTTATTTATGACTACATAAGCTTGATTATTCTTTAATGAATACTTGTTTTTAAACGTTTAATTAAGTTTTATGGAGCCGGGAGACGCGGGCGTCCCGCCGCTCCGCCGGCCACGAGCTAATTGGATCGGGTTGACGCACTTCTCGCCCCTCGACCCAGTCCCCCACCCCGCCGTCCGTAGGCCGCTCCTAATTGTATGAAATTGCTAATTGGAAAATTTTATAAGCGCGGCCGCCCGCAGGCTGGCCTACATCTGAATCCTATTTCCTCAAGCTACACGAACATCTTTTGTTAGCGTAATTTATCTTCGTATTACACTAACAAGACAAATCAGCACAGTTGTAAACGTTATGTTTTTGTCCACAGGGCGTGTAGTCGTGGTGGTAGACGCGAGCGGTTCCCGCTCCAACCGTCAAGCTGGCAGCGAGCGCGCTGAGCATGAACCCGCACTACCACGGGTACGGGGAGCTGAGCTCGCCACACCCGCCCTCGCCGGAGGCGGCGTTCGCGGCGAACGGGCACGACTACCCCCACAACAACAACAACCCCGCGCTCAAGGAATGCGCCGGTTGCGGGGGGAAAATCGTCGAGAGGTTTCTCCTGCACGCGCTCGACAGATACTGGCACCACGGCTGTTTAAAGTGCACCTGTTGTGGCCAGGCTCTTGCGGACATGGGAAGATCCTTCTACTTTAAAGGAGGCATGATACTATGCAAAAGCGACTACACGAGGTGAGTTCCGTTTCATCTAACATACTTAACAACATTCCACAAAGCATTGCAAAAAAACCCCTGAAAGATTCTGCGCTTATGGTCGGATCTAGGTTAGCTGGAATGATAGCTAAGCGACATACATGCACTATTGGCCGACACATGAGCCGGGAAATTGGAGCCCACAAACCAGAAACCTGAACTTAGACCATTTATGGTAAAGAATTTTATCTTCGATCGATCTCTTTCATTGATCATCAATAATTGAATTGGTTTTTGGTCCGTCAACCGAAGATGACAATGGCGTGTCTGTCAAACGCATCGTTACCCAAAAAAGTATACCGAGAAAGCCGCAGGCGCATTGTTATGAAAATGCTTTGAACCGTTTGTGTTTTCTACCTGGTAAAGTTACAAAAAATATGCGGTTTTGCACACAGCTACTTTCGATCGGCGACAGCAACAACGTCTCGCAAACCAGCTAAATTGGCCTTGTTAAATACCGCTAAAGACTAATTTAGAACAGACGTAACAAAGTTTTTGTAAAACTCTGACATTAATTAACCATTTTAGTTTTATTATGCCTTTGTACGAAAAAACAGTTAAGTATTGAATTAATATGAACTGCAATGGACATAACGCTTGATATGATCTAATGAATTGCCATAAATAGACGTAACCGCAAACGATATTGATAAACAAGCTCATGAGTAATGTAATTTATTGCCGTGGAAACATTCACCGATATCGTTTTAATTGATCTTGTACTGCACAGTAAGTCAATGACGATTATGCGCGGCATAACTAAACTAATACCTACTGCCAAGTATTAAATATGCGTATTTAATAGAGCCATTCCAAGGAATACTAAAGAGGACAAACTGTGCGTAATAGTTATTTAAATCAATACACTAACTATATCAAGTTTTAAAAGTCAAACTCAACCTTTAGGAAATATAATTATATTTAATTTAAATTTAATTAATGTTATCATTAGCTTTAATTAAAACACATCACGTGGCTCCCACATGCATAACACAGACTGGGAGCGTTAATTAGCCAAACGCTCGGAATGTGTCCTAATTATCTCTTCGAGTTGTCCTTTAACGTACAGAAATGCATTTTTATCTTGAACATTATTTCTGTATTCAACGCCCTAACAGGCTGATTTACTGCCACGAAATGCTTGTAAATAACGAGATATATTTAAGCCCAGGTGTTTGACGTTCACATAAATTCGTTTTACACTGATTTCCCTTGTTTACCAGCGGTTGTGAGTCAAACTAGAGCGAAGAGTGGTCCGACCGCGGCGCGGGTCGTGCGTCGTAGATTCGATAAAGCTCGTCTCACAGTTGACAGAGACGGAGCGCGGCCTAACGAGCGGGGAGAGGCTCGGGGGGCATGAAGAAGTGCGGTTCCGTGCATGTCTCTGCTGATTGACCCGCGTCACTTGGCAAACAACAACTAACGAGTCGTCCCCCGCGCCTTCAGGTACGATAATTCGCTCGAATCACTCCCGCCGCGCGCGGCTGCGACCGCCCGACGACGTCGACTTCACGCCGCACCTGATTGAGACTCCTTAACAAAATTAACACTCTCTCACGCAAACAACCACGTTTATCCGCCGCCTTTTGTCCCGGTGTGATGGATTGCGGTACTGCTCCACAAAGACGCTGATGATGTTTCGTGCTGATTACTGTGTGTGCACAAAATTAGGCGACGCGGTTATACTTAGTTTGTTAGATTACAAAAGCGACGGAAACATTACATAAACATTAACTCGAATGTTAATGAATTTCTTGATTTAAGTACCTATTGCTTACAATATTATGTTTAGATAAGTAAACTAGCAAATTCGTTGGTTAAAGTAGCTTAATTCAGCTTTCGTAGCACCTCTACGAATGGATAAAAATTCAGTACTGAATATTTAAAATATATAAAATACTGTATTTAATATTTAACATCCGTTTTGTAATAATTTGGCCGACAATTGTTTGCATTATTATAATTCCTATTTGTTGGGAAGACGTCGTGAATATATGTAGGTCGGGCACGTCCACCTAGCAGTTGAAAGCAGGTTCGTTAGGGCCCGTGCGGGCTCCGTCAATCAAGGCAATTGCTGTTCAATCGGCAATCAGCCGCCCGCCCGCGCCCGCCCGCCCTAACGAGACACCCTATAAAATACCAACTTCTTACCCGTTCCCGCTAACACTTGCGCAGTTACTAACCGACTTTCACATTTACAACTGTAATCATGTCATTCCAATATTGTAGGCGTTTTTACTTGCCAAAATCAAAAAAATATGGGAGTAATATTTTAAAAAATAATAAAAAATATATTTATATCAATTTGAAAAAAAATTGTATATTTCTTAATAGGGTATGCGTAAATAATATTCAAATTTAACTCATGTCCCAAGCGGGCGGCAAGCATCCAATTTGGGCGCTCGTTAAATTGCAAAAGACGCACAGTTTAATTGCAACCGCCCGCCCCTAATGAGGACCTGTGCCCGGAACCGGACGTCTCTCGCAAATTGACATTGTTACTATGTACGTAGCTGAAGTGATGACGTCACTACACCAGGATTATAGACGTGATGGGCTTTGCTTTTTAAATGTTATTGTACAAGGAATTGGATTGTTTTTGTTTGGTTTATCATTACGTGGTATTTTCAGAATGCCATAACCTTAAAATTAGTATACGAGTGACCCTTAGACTCGTCCTATATGCCTAGTACCTACGGCCCGAATGGGACGAATTTGAGGGATCAAAAAGTACGCGCTATCTGTAAAAGGTGTCTGTGCACAAAAAATTATCCGCATAAAAATAATTGTGGCTGAATTCAAATTAAATAGGGAAATTGTAAATGCATACTTTTTGGGATGAATTTTCATTTTTTGATGTGGGCTTAAATTCTGTGGGATTAGTTTGCCAAAGTTTGAGAAGGATACAATAAAAAAGCGGGAATCTTTTATCTATTAAATTTGAATAAATAGTTGATGCATTTCATCTATTAGCTGGAAAATTACAAGAACAACGCAATACTCCGGAATTAAGAGGAAAGGGTACCTGGGGCTCTCTCTACATACAAACGTAGTCGACTGTTTCCTCCCTGGATAACGACACTAGAGCAAATATTTTTGTTGCATAAAACTTATAACTGCCATGACCATGCCCCTATGTAGTTTTTATGTTTGTTTTGTATTGTTAATAATTAGAAAATTAAAAAAAACCAAAACATAGGGGCTTAGTCATGGCAGTTATAGGTTTTATGGCACAAAAATATTTGTGCTAGTGTCATTATCCAGGGCGGAAACAGTCGACTACTTTTGTATGGAGAGAGCGCCAGTACTCTTAGTCCCTTCCCCCGGTCGATGAATTCATCCGAGCGATGGTCAAAAGGCAAGCCAAGAGATTGGTCCTAAGATTCAGTTACTACAGCGGTGCACGGCTCCGATTAATTTAGTTTGTCTCTTTGTCCGTTCGACTGGCTCTTCATTCAGACTTTGTCGTATCCTAGTCTCTAAATAGAAACCAAAGAGCGTCCGGCAAATTGGGCAATCTTTGCTCAGAATTCGATTAGATACGGGTCGAGTATGGCTTGCGTTTCTAATCATTTGATGTTGGAAAATCAATAATTATTATTTTACTCAGGCAAATCATTTATGTCAATTTGTTATCTTGACCTTTGTGAGCATGATCACAGAAAAAGAAACCCCATGACTTTCTTGTGTCTTCTTCTTATTGGTGGACGCGTTTCGAAGGCACACATCCTAACTTAATTTTAGGAGGCTCACAGCTAAGAGACGCCCGCTGATTATTTACGGTCGTGCGGGTTAAGCGACGCCTGGCGCGGTCATTATTTCGATGGGTGGCCAATTAGTGATGTGGCAAAAATGTGTTTTCATGAGCCCCTCCGTGCTTCGAAAGGCACGTTAAGCCGTTGGTCCCGGTTGCTAAATCTAGTAGCAGTCGTTAGGTCAAGTTAGAGGCCTTAAGGCGATCTGAAAACTCTAACAATAGGTGAGTCACACCACTATACGAGAAGAAGAAGAACTTAATTTTTAAGAAGTTTCAATGTGATTTAATGCAAATTATATAATGAATATATAATAAAATAAGTAATTTTCATAAATACGCAACAATACATAAAGTATTTTTGCATTGTTTAACGAAATCATTTTGATGTAATAGTACATTGTTGCCCTTTTTTTTTCGGAGAGAAAATCCTCACGGATACCCGCCATCCCGGGGGGTGACGACTGGTTATGTCGGAGTCAAACCGACTAAAAACTCTCCGGTGACCCTCCTCGGTGCAGCTTGGAGGGCCGGGGTCTCATTCGAACTCTCCGGAGCCTCCATGCACCGCGTTCATCTCCAAAGAAAATTCCTCCTCTTTCAATAAGGGTGGCGCGGGGCCACGCCACACCCAATCCCAGGTCCGCTTCTTCGAACGATCAAGTACATTGTTACCCTAGGTGTGAAAGTCACTCATTGAATTCCGAGACGGAGTTTGGCGCCCGAGCGTAGAGAGGGCGCTAATAGTTCGAGGGACTTAATGAGTCTTTTACCCGAGGTAAACACTGTGCTTTTCATTACGAATAATACATTAAATTCTTCATAATAACGAGAGTGAATGAGAGACTCCATACTCCATACTACCTCTGGCAGTATGCATGAGTCGTGTGAAGCCATAATTGTTATTGTTTGGTGTTACTTAAAGCAAGGAGGTTAGGTTTTTGAAGTTCCTTATGCGTAATGATACTGATACTGGCTACATTGCACAAGCCGCGCGAAGCCATAATTTGACATGACAGCTGTCAGTGAAAGCGATTTTCCCTAGGGCTGAAAGTTTTTCTTCCTACACGCTCTTCAGGCATCTTTAGACCTACTTTCGGAGTATGAGTAATGAAAAGATACTTTATAACAGTGTCAAGTTTACAGGAAATATAGATCTTGCTAAGTATAGTTGACCAAAATGTTTTAAATCCAAAGTAGATTTCTTTAATAAAAACGTCTTTAATTATAATTTTGTTTAATATCTTTAATATCTACAAACAATCAATTTATTCAATGAAATCAATCAATAAAAACATATACAATAATTATTAACTAAAAGTAATACATAACAAAAATATAAAAAAATGAAAAACAAAAATTAATAATTAAATAAATAACTAATTATTTTTTCCTTAATTGCTTAATTTTTTTCTTTAATTTCTTTTATTAAATCATAAACTATAAACATGAATACTTTTATTAGCAATTTTAGAACTCTGTGAACCTCCGCTTCATTTCTCATAAGCATCAGTACTTAAATTTTATTGAACTTGTAATTAACTCTATTGCTAGACCTATGGCTTAACTCTCGCAGTCAATTTCCTTAGTACATATGTCAGAAGTAATTTAGCTGTAGTCCTGGTTGTGACGTGTGCCCCAGCAGGCGACAACATATTATGCCGATCCGTAAATCACTACGAATGCACCAGATATTTTGCCGATGACATAGTGAGCGCGCATTGTCAAAGAACCCATTACGTACGTACATTCAAGCACATATTCAGGCTTTCAGGTTCACTCAAACTATGATGTCAAACAACATCTTACTGCCCAAACCCTCTTGTCCTGTAGCCTGTACCAAGATACTGAAGTCAGAATAAACATGAAATATTTATAAGAGAAAATTCTAGAAATTAAAAACGGTAGTTGCTAGGATTTAAGCATAAATATATATTTAAAGTCGTCGGTAGTATGATTTTAACTTGACCATTCTAGAACGAAATTAAAAACGGTAGGTTGCTAGGAATTAAGCATACGTATATATTTAAAGTCGTCGATAGTATGATTTTAACTTGAACATTCTAGAACGGAATTAAAATCGGTAGGTTGCTAGGAATTAAGCATAAATATATATTTAAAGTAGTCGGTAGTTTGATATTAACTTAATAAAATACTTACCTACATCGTTAAATTCGACATTTAATAGCTATATTGATTTATGTATTTGTACAATAATTCAATAAATATATTTTGTAAAATATTTATGACTACAAAGCTTTTGATTCAAATCAGGTATACGTATATTTATTGTTAATAGATTGCTACTAGGAGTACATATATTTTTAATTTATTAGTTGGTATGTGTTCTTAAATTGGCACTCCCGATTTACATAATATAGAACCTGTTACTCGGTTCTGTATCATCATGTACACATCGATATGAAGTAAAATATTTCGAATCGAAATGGAATATTTATTTATCCAAAAACCTAAATTACGAATGATGATTGATTGGGGCCCCACGCTAGATGAAGTCTTTATCGTGAGGCACCAAAAGTTAAACGATTTTTAAGTAATATAAACTTAGGTATTCGGTTGACTGAATAAATTTAAAATTAAAAAAACCGACTTCAATAAAAAAATATTTAGATTTACAATAGTGTTGATCATTTGTGAATCATTAGGTGATGGGTTCAGTAAGAACATAATGCAGGCAAAATGCATAATTTTTTTGGTGGATCTAACTAAAATTATTAATTATTGAATGGAAAATTGTTTTAAGCATCAATTTTTTTGGTGAAATTTTACCCTACATTTCAGACATAAACATTCCGTATTTCTAAGCTTATCTAAATTTAAGTCGAAAAAGCTTAAGATTTTTTTGACTTAAATTTGGATAAGCTTAGAAACGACGGGCATTTTCATCTTTCATCTCACCTACGATACATGACAAAAATCAACAACAATTTTCTATGCATTAATTATTAACAATTGTTATTATTGGCAACGTGTATTTTGATTTATTATTATAGGTACCTCTATTATATCAGAAGATTTGCAAATAATGACTTTTGTAGTTTATATTTCCAAGGTTAGACGCAAATTTAATTCAACGTTTTATATCAGCCAAATTATTTCACCTAAGTCATTATTAAAAAACGCCAATCAAGATTCAATTCCAGACGCTATAGTCTGGTGATCTGATTGTCAGTGAATAGAAATGGTTTGAGGCATCAGTTGTAGAGTCAATATGTAGACTGTCGTCATCAATTTCGTGCAAGGGACGTCATCGGACATGTTTGCCGAGCGTCGCACGATCTCCGCACCACAAGTCGTGTTTCGTAAGAGAAATTCACTAGACGAACGTATGTTGTACTCCTCTAGACCTCTACACTACACTACACATACGCGGAGTCGCTGTTACAATAAATTGACGTGTTTGCCTTCTTAATTGGAAGGTCTACGTTTACACCGGTTAACTGTTGCAAATTGTCCTTTTAGGTGAGGTATGAGATTAAATTAACTTTATTATTAAAATTAGATTATTTTCTTTGGAACCCATTAGAATAAAAATAATATTTTTTTTTAAACAACTTCTTCTTTTTCTCGTTTATTGTTAGTTTTCATATCGCCTTATGGCCTCTAACTTGATCTAACAACTGCTACTAGGTAGCAACCGAGACCAACGGCTTAACGTGCCTTCCAAATCAGGGAGGGGCTCACGAAAACAAATTTTTGCCACACTAATAATTGGCCACCCATCGAAGAAATAACCGCGCCAGGCGTCGCTTAACCCGCACGACCGTAAACGATCAGCGAGCGTCGCTTAGCTGTGAGCCTCCTCCTTAACAAGAACAAAATTTATTTATAAAAGAGGAAAACAATGAATAGTAAAAAAAATATAAAAAATAGGTACATAAAAATATACTAAGTCGCAACGTGTGACGCTAACCAGGATCTGCTTTAACATAATTATTCCTGCAGACCTCTACCCATTTTGTTTACCTACCTTTTATTTGATTAAGATCCTATGATAGTATTATTTCTTTACTTCTATAATTGTTAATTAATTGCAAATTAATTAATTGATTTCAAATTTTTTAAGTTCTCTATTATTTTTACTTATCTTTCCCTTGGCGTCTTTTCATTATGTGTCTTTAATCATTTATGAACATAGGTTAACCTGGAACGTGGTATATTATTAGAGACGACAATAACAATAACAGTGCAGTGAGGGCGTCATACGTTATACTCAACTAGTGTTTCAGAGGTTGAGGTGAGGAGAGGAAGGGGGACGCCTCCGGAGGTGACCCGAAGTGATGTTAATTAATAACGTCTGTCTCACGAACGCTAACGATGCCGTCACGAGTACATTATTTAGCCACCTGATTAGTTCGCAGGAACCACTTCGCCCGCAGCTCTAATTAGCGAACGACTCCCGAACGGGACCCGTTAAATTTGATTTGTTACTGCACTGTCACTAATTGGAACTACTGGGTAATTGATAGTTTCAATCATTGATGTGGTCCACTCGCGGACCGACGATGTATGTTTACATTTACTTCACGACTCACTAAAACTAATGAAATATGAAACTGTACGCGCTACCGATGCGAGGTGCACCTTGTCAACAACGGCCGACCGATTTTATTTCATTCTATTATTAAAACGTTTAATTTAGGACAACAGTTTTACATACAAAACGATCAAAACGCAATCTATCCGGCCGAATAGGAAACCTATTCGAAATTGATATGGGTGGAGCGCATGCCGCGTCGCGTCGCGCCTATGCAGCCTCGTAAACGCTACCTGCGCCATCGGAAACGACCCAACACCGACAGTGGGATCCGCTGTATCATCAACTCTATTCCCAGGATATGGAGCTCATATTTGGGAGGCTACAGAGCACCAGCGAGACGTGTTACATAGACGGACGAATTTCGTTAATAAATAAACGCATTGCCTGGCGTCCGGCTGGCCGTCAAAAAATAGTAAAAAAATGTTTCGAGTGAAAATTTGGTGCAAGTATGACAGCGGAGGCAGCCGGCTGCGTGACGTTCACAAATCATTATTCGATAGCCACCGCTGTCAAAGGAATTTTTAATAATGTTTACTGGCCGAGATTCGATTTGACAGAGCTTCCACTTGTTACCGTTGTGACTGCCCTGGATCATATTGCACTCAAAAGATTTAATAAATTTTAACAATTTGGCAATGATAACATTCACCTGCACATTGATACGAGTAAAATATTTATACAATGGTGACATTTTTAGAGCAACTTTAACTGGCACGCTGTGCCGCTTCATCGATCGGATAATAATAAATTAAGCGGCAATAAATTACGACATCAACTTTAATTAAATTATGTACCGGGAATAAGGGAGTGCTTACGATGACGATCAAATCGTTTCAATTAAGGGGAAGCACTCAGCAAACTGGAGTGTTGGTAGCGACGTCGTTAGCTAGTTATAGGTCCCGCTTCTGATCTTAATTAACCTCATGTGTTAACCTCGCAATAACTATGAGACGCGCGCTCTCTGCACCGACAACTTACTACAACTTACTTATTAATAACATAGCTATGACGGCACCGATATGTAAATTTATGCTTAACTTTATCGGAGATACCGTAATTATGTGATGCGGCGCTCATAATTCAACTCGTAAGTGGTTTATTTTATTACTAAGTAATAGATAAGCAACTCTACTTATTTAGCAGTCTCTGAATATGTTATTAATATCTTTATTATAGGGTCGATTATAATATTTGTTGATGCAATTGATAGTTTTGTATATTTTATATTATATTAAACAATGTGTTTTTAAAGGGGTTTTAATACGGGGGTTGTTCTAGACGTCTAGGGCAACAACTTTGGTTCTATGATTTTTGGAAATTCGAACTTTTTTTTCGATAATTCTGAGGGAATTTTTACTTGAAAATCAGCTGTTTCATACAAAAACTTCGAACGAAATGTTCGAATTTCCAAAAGTTGTTCGCCTAGACGTCTAAAACAACCCCCTTTCGTATTAAAACCCCTTTGCTGGAACACATAGAATAATATATATTTAAAGACTGCTAAATAAGTACAGTTGCTCATCTAAAATAACGTAAAGTATTAGTAAAACCATCTAATTTAAATCAAAATTTACATAACGTTGCAGTCAATGTATGCAATATTTGCAATATTTATTATTTTCAATATCAATCTGGGTTTTTTTTCACCTGTGTGAAAAATAAAACCAATTCTACCTACTACCTACTCCTATGGTAGAATTAAGTCAATCGTTATCGTCAGCATTACCTACACTACAACTTCAACAAATCTGTTATATTAAAGGGTAATTTCTACTGAGCGAAAATTTCGAAATATTCACGTATTAGGAGCAACATAAACTAATTGAATAACAGTTCATAAAACACAGTAATGTTGTGGAGAAGCGCGAACACGGGCCGCGGCTCGCGGTCACTACACGTTTCTATTTCCAAACTTTCTAATGCCTAGTTCATCAACAAATTCATTATGTCGTAAAACGGCATGCGCGAGACCGAAATATCGCGGGGCTCGTAAAACCGCTCGTAAAGACGTTTGTTTACTAATTCGAGTGGGGCAGGTGGGGCGGCGACCGCACCGAGGGATGCTGCTAATAATAATAGTGTACGGCGCAAATCGACTATGAAGACGTTTTTAGTCGATAGTAAGGCTAATAAAGCGGACGAAAGAGCGAACGTCCAAATTGCCTCTGCAAGTTTTAATGAGGTGAAATTCCCCGTCGATTCGACGTCGACGTCGCCTTAACGCAACCTGTTCGTTAGCGCAAAAACGGGCCACGCTAACACGCGATTAGAATACACCCCCATCATATCGTGAGGTACACCGAGATCACACTTTTATGTGGATTTTATACAAACTGATGATTTCTACGTAACCGTATAGTACATACTCAAACGTAGAATAGTTTATTGATTGTAAATAATCAATTCGTATACTACCTTACTGTCAGCCCTTCGGGCATCCTACCGAGGGACACTGTTTTGTTGTTAAAGTATTACATTTTAAACATCTACTACTAAATGTAATTAAAAAAAAATTGTGTTTGAAATTGGAATAAATTTACTAGTCTATGTAAAAAAAAAACTGTTTTTACAATTTCATTACTGTTGAAAACTAGTTCTTTTTGTCATTAATTAGTTACGAGTACCGATTTATGGTAATTTGTAATTTAATAAACACTAGCTGCGCCCCGCGATTTCACCTGCATAAGTCCCGTAGGATAGAAAGTAGCCTATGTGTTAATCCAGGTCTCCAGCTATCTAGATACCTAGTTTCATCGCAATCGGTCCAGTAGTACACACACACAAACTTTCACATTTATAATACTAGCTGCGCCCCGCGGTTTCACCCGCGTGAGTCCCGATCCCGTGGGAATATCGGGATAAAAAGTAGTCTATGTGTTAATCCAGGTCTCCAGCTATCTACATACCGAGTTTCAACGTAATCGGTCCAGTAGTATTTGCGTGAAGGAGTAACAAACATACACACACACACACATACACACAAACTTTCACATCTATATATATAAAAGGGAAAATCACTGACTCACTCACTCATCACGAAATCTCAGAAACTACAAGTGCTAGGAGTCTCAAATTTTGCATGGGGGTTCCTTTTATGACGTAGGTGTTCACTAAGACGGGATTTTGCGAAATTTAACCCCTAAGGGGGGCAAATGGGGGATGGAAGTTTGTATGAAGGTTTGATTTTTTTATGTATAAGCGTGCGAAGCCGGGGCGGGTCACTAGTTTATAATATAAAGTAGGATTAGTCCAGAGCTGATCTTTAAGCACTTCCAAGTTTTGTATTGTATCTGTAAAGAAATATCCAAGTGTGCCTCGAACCTAATCCAAAAAGATAGTCCCTCATTTGTGGCGGGCTTTCTCTGTTGTTGTCACATTAACGAATAACTGCGCGACCAACTTCGCCGATACATTAATGATGTCGGCAGGACGTCTATTAGAGGGAAAAAACTTCTTTTGTACTGCGTTTGCGCTGCGCCCCGTCCACTGAGACATTTGTCGGTATCTGATCGCATTTCCAACGTTTGTTTACCGCTTTCAAATCAAAGGCTCAATGAAATAAAATTAAAAAATAAGATTTAAGTACCTATTTAAAATATTTTGATTTGAGAAATATACAAACTTAATTAATTTAAAAATGGAAATGGGTTTTTTTGCCTGTTGTTTCAAAGTCAAACTCAATTTTTTTTCCTTTGGATGCTTAATACTTTTGTACAAAGACCACATAGAAACGTCTTAAAAACTATAAATAATTTATCTTTTGATTCGTATAAGAAATTTAACTTTTGATTGGAATAGGTGTTGTTTTAAAGTCAAATAGATTTGGGTCAGATTCAGAACAAGGTTCGGAATGAAAACAATATTTTTTTGCCGTTCCTAACCTAACCCGCTACCGGGTCAGGTTTTCGGGTCAGGTTAGGAATAAATCGTAATTAACCATGATTGCTTTCTTCTTTTATACTTAGGTATCTAAATTACAAATAGACGAACGAATGTCGTCATTTCTGTAGTGGCAGTTGAAATTTACTAAAACAATTGAAGGTCACCGTTGTTACAGTATAATAATAATAGACAATTAACTCTAAAGCCGTAGCAATAAGAGCTATGTCCTAGAATTGCGGAGCAAAATTAAGTTCATGTTTATTCATAGAACCCGATTGTTCGTCTGTAATCTACGCCGGAATCTACTTAGCGGTAAGAAACTCATTTTTCAACTTCATAAATTATCGACCGATATCCGAGGTAATTTTCCTGGGTCGGTTGCCGGTAATGAGGTTGTAAACAATACTGTCTAATTAAACTCCTTAATCGCAAAACTCAAACGGTAACCGCGTTTTAAAACAAAACCAGGGAATTTTGTAGCGACCACCGCGTAAATAGCCTTCGTTATATCAGCGCGGCGATCGCGGCTCATTACCTCTGCTGCCCCCACACCCTAATTAAACACCCTTCCTTCCGTGTCCCCTTCGCGGCATCGGCTCCGGTCGTGCCCCGGCAGGCACGCTGCACCCCAGTCAGCCCAGTCCCCACGCGCCGTCGACGACGCCGACGGACGCTCTCCGGATTGTTTTCTAATAATACCTTTATTTCCGTTCAGGTTAAACTCTTAATTACCCATTTGTTTCTGCTAATCGTTTGGAAAATCGACTAAATTTTATGTTTTATCTTCTTTTTGATTACGGTAGGTTTCGTAATTAAGGTCGGATTGAGTATCTCTAATATAATCGTTCTGTAGGCGACTGGCTATGAGCCCCATTGGAATGATAAACGCCTAAAGTTTCATATTTATTGCAACAAGTGGCATAGCACCAGGTGTGGGCAAAAAGTATGTCACGAGCTTATAATAGTTTACAACTTTAAATTTGTCCCACAATGAGACCTACAGGTGACATTACGTGAGGTTAACTTATATCAAGATTGCGTCCCAATTAATCGACACTCCGCGGAAGACATTCAAATTGGTTTTCATTTCCTGCGTTACGGTGGTAGAGGGTGCATGCACAGAACACCTGTGCTTTGCATCCGGTCCAGCGACCAGCCAATAATTACTGGCGGATTTGCACTATATAATTACGTTTACTTACATTGCACAGACCTTAGGAAACTTTAATGAACAGCTAATAACTATAACTTCACTTAATATTCTTCAACGTTTACAGATCTTTGTCGTTAGGTTTTTTTCTAAATAATAAAAAAATATATAAATATTAGCCTGAAATACCAATTTCAAAACACACAAAAAATTAGCAGAGACGTCGAATTTTTTGAGACATTTCAGCGGAAAAAGAAGATTAATTCAAATCTTAAATGAGACCAAAATATTTTAAGTTCTAATTAAATTATAACGTTAAATCGAACATCAATCTATTATTTTCGTCTGTATTTCAATTAAGATTAAGGATGATTTCGGCGTCTGACAATCTATTGATAAAAATCTGCGCAAGCAACGCGGCGCGGGCGCAGCGACGGGGTTCGCCACCTATTTATATTTATTTAATCAGTCTGAGCGACAGACAATGTGCCATTGTATGCCCTGATTTATTACTATTCGTGGATCAATAATGGTTGATCCTTGTTAAGACAAACGTACAACGTGGCTATATATTATTATATTTAACACTTTTTATCTCGTAAGATCTGTTTGTTAACTGTTACACGTGTAGGCGTTGTCTGTCGAAGTGTGCCTAGGTATTTTATTGTGGGTACATGAATAAGTCTCTTATGTTTTACTTACTTTTTATAGAAGGAATGATAACCGCCAAAATTTGAAGTATTTTCGAATTATGTCCCAAAATGAATCGTTTAATAACGAATCGTTTAATAACTATGCCCTTATGTTTTGGTTTCTTTCATTTTCTAATTATCATAGAAATTAAGATTTAAAAACAAAAAAATAAAAAACTAAACATAGGGGCACATGATCATGGCAGTTATAAGTTTTATGCAACAAATATATTTGCTCTAGTGTCATTATCCAGGGAGAAAACAATCGACTACGTTTGTATGGAGAGAACCCCCGGTACCCTTTCCTCTTAACGTTTTAGACGTAGTTTTATAATTCAATGAAATGTCCAAGTACTTTCTAAAACCTAAAACAACAATACAACAAAAACATACTAGTCAAAAACATCGTCGGTCAACGGAAAAACAAAATCAGTTAGAATTTTACCGTAACAAATCCCGTACACCATATTTGTGACATAAAATAAAGAATCAGCGTTTCGAAAGTATTTGTAACTAGCTGCGCCCCGCGGGTTTATTGTCTCGTTACAAGTGCTATTAATTTCCTACTAACAGAGAATAAATAATAGTTACTATAAACTTTATCATCCCTTTTAACCCTTTAGAGGTCGAATTTCCAATGATTATTTGTCAGTGCTCCCCTAAAAGGTGAGTAGCTTGTAGTTTCAGGCTTATTTGATGAAACTTTTCTCTTTTATATACCTACTAGCTGTGCCCCGCGGTTTCATCCGCGTTCAGTCCCGATCTCGAGGGAATATCGGAATAAAAAGTAGCCTAGGTGTTAATCCAGGTCTCCAGCTAACTAGATGCCGAGTTTCATTGCAATCGGTCCAGTAGATTTTGCGTGAAGGAGTAATAAATATACATACATACACACACACACACACATAAACACACACAAACTTTCACATTTATATTATTAGTAGGATACACAGAAAAAAAGGTTTCTTTACAACAAGAAAGAATTCTCTCTACAAAATAGTTTCTAGGTTTTAGTAAAAAATCTAAAATGATGACCTATAATTAAATTAAGAATGCTGCTTATTATTTTCAAAATAATATTATGCCCTAGTGTCTCTAGGGAGACGATTATTCCTCACTTTAGGAAACTTTTTTTCTCTCTAGATTTCTGGCCATCTTTGTATTAAGTGTACGCATCAACTTAACAATTAAAATATAAAAAATGTAGGAAGAGGTTTTTAACTCGTCTTGATAATTTTAATATCATTAAATATTTATAATTAAGTATAATGACGACTTATCCTACTCGAAAATCATTCTCTATAATTAAGAAGACTCATAATACTTAATAACTTGTTATCTCTTTATAAGTTTAATATTGAAATACAGCTTAAATTAACGTATGTTACCGTAAATTTAAACTTTAAACGGACGTAATAAAGTACACTTTAGATTAAAAAATAGTTATTATAAAAATGAGATGTTATTTGCCGCTGATTCTAACACATTATATTTTACCTATCCAATTAATTATTGTAACGGCTTACAATAATGGCAACTATAGGTGGAATAACTTTTAAAATATTCAAATAGTTAACGAAGCTATTGGATTATGATAAGTAATGATCTCCTATATCAACTATAATGCGTCAAGTTTATTAAAAATTGATTAATTCGCTATAAAAACAGACTTTATTAAGTAATAAAATAAATAATAAATTTATATTTTAAAGATTTACAATCGAAACTTATTTATTTTTCGATTTTAAATAAATAAACTTCTATCTTATTTTTTAGATTTAATTTTATCGTTTAAATTCCCACGAATGATATTTAATTTTGGACAATCAAGTGAAATTAAGTCTTAACTTTTAAGAACTCATTTCAGTAAATTGTAACGGGCAAAGGGGTTAAATACGAAAAGGGGTTGTTCTGTACTTATGTCTAGTCTAGACGAAAATATATAGATAAGTATTTAAACTTTTTTAATAGTTCTTTATTTTTATATTTCGGTATCTCGAATCAATTTTTAAGCTATTGTTTAGCTTTTATCGCGGGCTTTGAGCGAGGCGACCGAATCAAGAAATTCTGTAACGAAACTAAAACCTAACACCCCCCACTCCGCCTACCATGTAGCTCGGTCGAGCGTTCGCTTATATGATACGACTGTACGAAGCTCGCACGATGCAATAACTTTACCGCGGTTGTCCCCGAGTGCCATACGTTTTTTTTTAATTTACTTAGTTAATTATAAAAAACTTGGTTATCCAATGTTTTGTGACATTTCCGTTAATGTCATTTACAAAAACAAGACATAGTAAGACTTTTTTTTAAGTACCTATCTATTTACTGTACGATCAATCAATTAAAAAAAAATTAGTCTATAATATTAGTTATAAAGAGGAATGATTTGATTGTTGTCTCCGAAATTACTCGAACGATTTTGATGCAACTCGGTATGGGAATATTTATAAATACCCCTTCATTTATCACTAGCTGCGCTCCGCGGTTTCACCCGCGTAAGTCCCGATCCCGTGGGAATATCAGAATGAAAAGTAGCCTATAGCCTTCCTCGATAAATGGACTATCCAATACAAAAATATTTTTTCAATTCGAACCAGTAGTTCCTGAGATTAGCGCGCTCAAACAAACAAACAAACTCTTTAGCTTTATAATATAATATTAGTATAGAAAATATAGATTAAATTTATTTTGAATAATAATAGTCCACTTCAGAACAGCTGATTTTCAATTTCAATAAACCTTGATATTTTCAAGTAAATACCATTTTTATTTTTATTTCATAGAGCGTGACAATTATTAAACACACATTTTCCTTTAAAAATATTTCTACCTAAGTCGTTTGCATAACCGCTTAGAGCAATTAATATTGTATTTCATTACATTGCCTGTTACGCTATTGGGCCAATGAAACTACACGTAATTAGCATAGTAATGGGTTCGATAGCTAATCGTTGCGGTGTCAAAAATGTTTAATTAAAAAGATTGATGCTTACCGGCGGAGTGGGGCACCCAGAAGTACAGTAGAGTTGCAAACTTATCTAATTAGTTGGGGGCGGGCGGTTCTCGCTGGGGCGGGCGGGGATGGAGGCGACGCCGCGGGGGGCAGACGGTCCCAATTAGCGGTGATAGTCGATTAGCTCGTCGTGCGAGTGCGGCTTTTGACAAAGTGATACGACTAATAAATTATAACGTTACTTACTTATACACGTTATATATAATTATTTAATTATAGACAAAATCAGCTATGCAATGTGTTCTTCTTCTTTTCGTTTCCACTATATGTCGACGACCCAGTTGGCACAATGGTCAAAATGCCGGACTGCCAAACCTAGGGTTGCGGGTTCGATTCCCGCCTCAGACAAGTATTTATGCTTAGATATTTGTCTGTGGTCTGGTTGTTTCTATGTATTACAAGTATATATTTACAAAAGAAAAGTATATAAGTAGTATATCCGTTGCCTAGCACCCATAACGAAAGTCTAGTTACTTAACTTGGGGCTAGATGGCGATGTGTGGAATGTCTTGCAATATTTATTTATTTATTGATGTCTGTCACCAGGCTTTATCTCATGAACCTTGATAGCTAGACAGTTGACACAGATGATCTATTTTTATGACCGCTTTGACAGCAAATACTATAAACAAAATATAATGGTACGGAATCATTCGTACGCAACTCCGACTCGCACTTGGCCGGTTTTTATTTTATAAAGATTTTTATTTTTATAGCACATAGCCTCTACTCGAAACTAAATAAACAGATTAAAGCCCATGGTATTGGTCATATTCCTTTAACTCCAATAAACAGCAGATTTTCTAGTAAATATAACCTCAAAATTATCCAAAAATTCTATCCTACTAGTATTAGTGTGTGTGTGTTTGTTACTCCTTCACAAAAAAACTACTAAACCGATTGCGATGAAACTCCGTACTTAGATAGCTAGATACCTGAATCAACACCTGGATTAACCTGGCTGCATTTTATCACGATATTCCCACTAGTCGTTTTATAAAGTAGTAAAACCAAATTTTTCCGCCTAGAACAACCCTCTTTCGTATTACAAAGCTGCGTCAAAACACATTGTATACAGTGACTTACTCGTACACTATACAGTTATTTTGCTAATATATTACATTATTCTACTCCGAAGAGGTTTAATTAATAATTTTATTGTGATTAATTCTACAACTATCTCTTCTTTGGTATACACTTCGAAACACGATTAGAGTGATTTGCCTCGATAGAAAAAATTCGTCAAAATTCTAAAAAAAAAATCGTCATTTATGACCTTTTTCCATTTTACGGCGATTGTAAAGAAAAAACAAGAACAAAATTTATATTTTCATAAACTTTACATCAAATCCTATAAGGTAGTACAGACGGTTTTTCACTAAAATAGAGGTGAGTCTTTTATTTACATAAAACAGTTAAATTGGGAATAGAGTCATCGCGCGGCGCGCGCGTGGGAAAGGGATAGGGGTTTTCAGGTCCTACTTCCCCTTAAATCCGAGTAAAAAAAGTTCTACCATTAATAAAAGTAACTATTTCATCAAATGTAACAAATAGCAATCGCTTATAAATTGCATCCGCAGCATCTGTAGCGTTCACAACGTATTATTGAAACAGGGGCAGGGGTGGGAAATATTAAATCATTGTAACTAATAGAAATATACACTAATCAAATGTAAATGTAGCCTATTAAATTTTATTGAATGATATTACTAAAAATTAATTAAAGATAATTTGTTTACAATTTCTTTTAATGGCATTGTGTTTCCTTTTAAAGTAATTTAAATTATTATTGACATTTACTTTTATAGTTTTAATTTACAAACTTTTAAGACTTATAATTACTTACCTATTAATTAGCGATAATTTGATTTCAAGGGTATTTCGTACTACCGGATGGCCGGTAAATAAAAAAATGTTTGTTATTTGTTACTTTGTTAATTTTGAGATGATTATGTTAAAATCAATTGCAAATAATTGGAAAGAAAGGACATAAAAAATGGAATGACATGAAACATAACATACCTACTCATAAGCTACTCATACATAAACAAAAATCTATATAATTTACTTTAACCTTTACTTTAACAAACCTAAACATTATGCTGTAAACCGCGTATTTAGAACATAATTTTCCAACTACTAAATTTCTATAATAAACTTTTAAACTATGCCAAATTTAAATAACAGTGTTATTTACGGTTAATTCATAAACAACACTTTGATTTAAAGGGGTACTTTCAAAGCCTTTTCAAAGCTTATTAAAGAATTTACTTGATGAAAAATTATGTTCTGGACTTCAAAATCCTAATCCTTGCTAATGTTATAAATCTGGAAGTTATTTTTTTTGTTTTTTTTGTCTTCACGGTCTAACACTGGATTGATTTAGATGAAAATCGGCATAGTGATACTTTTGCTTCGAAAATTCCTGCGGGATTGAAACTTACGCGTGTGAAACCGCGGAGCGCAGCTAGTAATTTTATATTGTGTACCTAGTCATTTTTACGAAAAACTTTTTTTATTGAATTTGGCGGGTCCTTAGCTCGACATCAGCATCATTTAAGTATCAAATAAGTATTGCATTAAGTGCTAAAAAAACCATACTATATTTGTATGTACTTGTATTCCGGCTATTTTCCTCAATTTACCCCTTTTTAATTGGGTCCTTTTTACGTGAGAATGGGGTAGGCTTACCCAGGACCTACTACCCTCTCAGCTTAGTCGACCATGTCCAGAGGAGAGAACTTGTCAATACTTCTGGAGCCAACTAAGCCGCGGGTTTCATCACGATGTTTTCCATACTATGTTATTACATCCATATAAGTACTATTTGAATAGAAAAAGATAGAAACTAAATGACATACACCAGAATTAAAATAAACGTTAGTATTTCAGTAGATAAGCAAGTACGATATTTATATTTATAAAGAATAAAATATCGTTAACGTTTTAATAATAAGTGAAGAAGAACCAATTAGTAGCGTGGGTTACAGAGTTACAGGGATACTAATTACGATAGAAATATAAGATTGATTAGTGAAAGTTTATAAATAAACGACGACGGCCTCTAATACTGAGATAATTAATTCTTAGCACAAGTTAATTGATATTGGTATTAACATTAATTAGAAAAGTTCAGCTTTGTTACCAAGTTTTTGTAATTTTGTAAAGTTATTATTTGTTACAAAAAGTGTTTTATTAATTTTCTTACTTAATAAAACCATTCTCAGCAATTAATGTGGCGTAAAATACAGTAAATCAAACTAATAACGTGATCATTATTAATCATTAAAACTGGCTATTGTTGTAAACTATCTAATAAGTGAGCATTCATGACGACTACAAAATATTAGAAACAGGTTCTTGGAGGTATTTAAATGGTCGTAAATATGTTAGTGAACATAACACAGTGGGTGTAATAATCAAATTATCATTAGTAAGTGTAGGACACGGTCGGCGGGCAATCGCTGCGGGGTCTAGCTAGAGGGTCTGCTAGCCCAGGATCCTCTGGCTAGCAGCGTCCGTCTAGTTTTGTAACTATAGTCTATTTGAGGGGTAATAGTTGCGCTAACCGCCGCCGCTGGAGCGGAACAAGAGTTTAATTAGAGGACGCTCACCTCATGGGCCTCTGTTGTCGGCCGGCTCATCGCATGCGCCTTAATTAGTTCAGACCACCCTAACGGGCTTATTTTGTTTTTCTCGGATAATTTTTAATTAAACGCTTGATTAAAATGAAAGTTTGCGTAAGTAGCGAGCGAAGAACAATCGAGCCAGAGTTTAGGATAATGAATTGATCGTGTTACTTTGCTCGCTTGCCGCTCGCTAGGGACTTAATTAAAAATCGCCGATAGAGTGTGTAGAGGGGAGTTTGAAACGAGTTTATAGAACTTAGTCCGGAGGCTCTGTTGTTTTACTATGTCAATTTGAATACGAGATTGCCTCGCGGGCTGTTGTTAGCGAACGTCACTACAAATACCATTTATACGAGTAAAAACGAGCTACATTGTGGTTATAACCTTGCATTAAAACGAATAACAAACAAACAAGTCTTGTGTAATTATACAGAACAAAAGTCACTGTTGATACAAAAGACATCAACGCGTTCTTTCAATTGTACCTATTTTAATTTTAATTTTATCAATTACCTATTAATTTAAACTACCAATTTTGTAATCAATATATGAATTAAAAATTTGTTTTTACAATAACATAATTACCAACCAAATATATTTATTTATAAAAAACTTTAAATTCCTTCCCTAATTGGATATTTTAAATAGCAAAATAACTAGAAGCACAGACTTTAATGATAAACTGTTATCAGTTCCAGGCATCTTTTCACTACACGCACAAAACAAAATGAATAAGAAAGTGCGAGATTACTTAAGCTACTTGAATAGCTACCATTTAATTAACGTGGACAAACTGTGTAGGAAAGGCAGAAAGGCAAACTTATCTATACTTTTAATAAAGAAGAGAGTTTGTGAATATAGTTGTATGATATCTATGATTTTACTGCATTCTTTTTCTGCCTGCCCTTGTCCTTGTTCTTGTAAACGGGCTGTTTCCGCAATTAGACCCTTTTTAATTGGGTCCTTTTAACATGAGGATGGAGTAGGCTTGCCCAGCACCTACTACCCTCTCAGCTTAGTCGAACATGTCCAGAGGAGAGAACTTGTCAATACTTCTGTAGTCAACTAAGCCGCGGGTTTCATCATGATGTTTTCCTTCACCGTAAGAGCCATGTCAATATCGAACATAATTTCATAAGACATAACTTTCTTAAAAAAAATCCATTGGTGTACGGCCGGCTGGGATTCGAACCCACGACCTTCAGAATGAAAGTCGAGGTATCTATCCCCTAAGCCAACACCGCTCTTCTGCCTGCCCTTATCCCAATTATTTGGAGACGGCGAAGAATGTCTTCTTCCATTCTCCTCTATTAGTCGTCATTTCATCCATATGTTCCATCTCTCTCATTAATTTCTCACAGTCCTTTTTAGGGTTCCGTACTTCAAAAAGTAAAAAACGGAACCCTTATAAGATGACTTTCTTGTCCGTCTGTCAGTCTGTCTGTCCGTGTGTCACCACCAGTGATTATTCAGGGATATAAACGAGGTATTCATTAGAGTGATCTGATTTGTCAAGCCACTTGATCTATCCGCGAATGAGACCCTCGGCCCGATTGCGGTGTTACCCATGCTTTGCAGTAGGGTGACCATGGTAGCCATCAGTTCAAGTTTAATATTTACTTCAAAATGGCAACATAATTCGTAATGATACACTTTTGTAGTTAATGTGTACGTTTATATTTTACTAGCAGCACTCCGCGGTTTCACCCGCGTAACTCCCGATCCCGTGGAAATATCGGGATAAAAAGTAGCCTATAGCCTTCCTCGATAAATGGACTATCCAACACAAAAATAATTTTACAATTCGAACCAGTAGTTCCTGAGATTAGCGCGTTCAAACAAACAAACTCTTCAGCTTTATAATATTATAGTATAGATTATATGGCAATTATTATACCTTATCTAGAATAATGTCTGTAAAAATCACTTAATAGTCTGGTTACTCGAGGAGAATACGTACTACAGTATAGAAGAATTTTCGGCTATGCCAATTTTACTTGTTGATTAAAAAACATTTTAAATTATTAGAGAAGTACTTACTTAAGAACCTATTTTTAATGTATTGTTTTCTTGACATGTAATTGGGACTAATAAAAATCTGCACTTATCTGTATCTGATTATCTCGTATTAACGTAAAGCGTGGTAACCGTATCGCGAGCAGTATGTGTCATTAGCAAATTCTTGGCTTGTCGTCGGCACGCGTCGCTAACGAGTTTCTTACTAACGACGTGCTAACTCGATACCGCGGCCCACATCTCACGGTGCTTCCCACCTCGGGACCCGCATTCTGAATACATAGATAGGTGCAAGGGTTTTCTTTCTTTTTAGGGTTCCGTACCCAAAGGGTAAAAACGGGACCCTACTTGTACTTGTATACGGGCTGTTTTCCGCAATCAAACCTCTTTACCTGGGTCCCATTTGCGTGAGGTTCTACTTGTCAGGGGGAGAACAAGCCCAGCACTTCCCTAAATTTTACCATTAGATGAGGTTTCTCAAAAAAATTTGGAAGGTTTTTAACGACGCCTATTGTCCTGAGTCTAATTTTCTTTCTAAGTTTCTTCAGCCTCCATGCATGCTCTGCACAGTGGGCTGTCCGTTATGTCCAGGTTGTGAAAGTGCTTGTTGAAGGCGCCATGACCGGTCAAAGCGACCCTATTACTAGGACTTCACTGTCTGTTCTGTCTGTCTGCCACCAGACCGTATCTCACGAACCGTGATAGCTAGTTAGCTAGACAGTTTAAATTTTCATAGATTTTGTATTTATGTTGCCTGCCGCTATAACAACAAATACTAAGAGAAAAAATAACTAAGTGGGACTCCCATACATTATGCTACGGAAACCTTCGTGCGCGAGTCCGACTCGCACTTGACCGGTTTTTTTTCTTCAATTTTGTATCTCGGTCTATCAGGCCTTAGACTCCAGAGCTGTCTTATTAGATTTAGACGAACTGATATTTTCCCCTTCGGCCGCTCCGGAAACCAAAGGTTAGAAACCAGTTTCGAATTTACCACCACTACTGATATGGACATCTCCGAAAGAGCGGTGTTGGCTTAGTGGTAGATACCTCGACTTTCATTCTGAAGGTCGTGGTTTCGAATCCCGGTCGGCCGTGCACCAATGTATTTTTCTTAAGGAAAATTTATGTGCGCTATTTGACATTGCTCTTACGGTGAAGGAAAACATCGTGATGTAACCCGCGGCTTAGTTGGCTCCAGAAGTATTGACAAGTTCTCTCCTCTGGACATGGTCGACTAAACTGGGTAAACTGGCTAAAAGAGGGTAGTAGGTGCTGGGCAAGCTTACTCCATTCTCACGCAAAAAGGACCCAATTAAAAAGGGTTCAATGGCGGAAAACAGCCTGTATACAAGTACAAGTATGGACATCTCCGAACGCTCCCACGAACGAGGAAGGCACAAGAAATTCAATGGGTTTCTGTTTCTGTGATCATGCTCACAAAGATCAAGATTACAAATATTTGAGAAGATATTTAAAATGAAGCAATACTCGTATGTAAACGTTCATCATGATTTGATAGTTTTATAAGTACCCAGATAAATATTCAAGTGCTTAACCAGTAAATAAGGGCATGTTATCTGTCAAGCAACAAAACCGGTGCTAACACTCATGCTGTATGCAGAGTAACACACAAAGCGTGACATATGATGTGCGACCTCCGGCACCGACGCAGCAATCAATTAACCCCACTACTGCAGCGGACTTAGCGCACGACAGATGGAATTGAAAACGCTTTAGCTGTATCTCAGATATATTCCATTTTTAAAGAAAACTACCAGTGCCTATCCCGTGGGAATATCGAAAAAAAAGTATGTATCCTATGTCCATCTTTTGGTTCTAAGCTACCTCCTCACCAATTTTCTGCCAAATCGGTTCAGCCCTTCTCGAGTTATAAATGGTGTAACTAACACGACTTTCTTTTATGTATATTATGGTAATTAATTATAAACTAGACTTGTATAAATCGACGAACACCGGCATTCACAAAAAAAGTGTGACGTCATCGCTCACGTTCCGTTATTAACAAGGTTACCATAGCAACGTATTATCGTTGCTATAGTTACCATCAATGTTTCCTTAAGACGTTGTCACGTAAAACTATCATCCGTTAGCCGATTTTACAGACAACCAGTAGTTTTTTCCCTTAAAAATGTTAGTAAAAATAATACCAACTTTTAGCAATAATGAAAGCTTAGAATACAAACTAATCAAACGATTTATATCAATAACAAAATGTTGGAATTTTTAAGGGATGAACACAGGAGGTACCTGATCTGTGAGTTGGAACGAAAATTTCATCAAAAAAATGTTATTGATACTCTTTTTATAGATCATGCTGGTATTTTATCTAGGGCATTAATTTAACCTGTAAAGTTAGGTAGCTTCTAATACATAATATCTACTTACATAATTGGCACTACAAAGCTTTTAAAACAAGTTAAGCAACTGTAATTGAATACTTTGCTTCATATTACTTCCTAGTTAAATAATTAATCCTTAGCATAAGAGCAATTATAAATAATTGAAGTTAATAAACGTTAAAATATGTAAGTTCCTGATAAGTAGAATCGTATTTAAGTTGAGTAGTAATATTAAGTAATTGCTACCATTCTGATACAAAGTTTTAATACAACAAACTTGTATAACTCACAGTCTCGACCTTATTATTTGCTGAGATGAAAATAATTACAAATGGCTGACACACTTCATTTAAATAGGATCATGAATAATTAAACTAAGAATAATACTAGGTATGAAGGAGTTGTTAATTAACCTTTATGAAACACTGGCTGTGCCCCGCGGTCTCACCCGCGTAAGTCCCGATCCCGTGGAAATATCGGGATAAAAAGTAACCTATATGTTATTCTAGGTCTCCAGCTATCTAGATACCGAGTTTCATCGCAATCGGTCCGTTAGTTTTAGCGTGAAGGAGTAACAAACATACACACACACACAAACTTTCACATTTATAATATTAGTAGCAAGTAGGATAGGGGAAATGAGAAAATGAATAAGAGCGAATTTGATGAAACGTGATTATGATGAAAAGATAAAATGATGTCGCATAACCTGAAGAGACGAAACTTCTAATCGCTTACAAAGTTGTGGAAAAATTTCGATAGGTATATAAAATAGACATCAATAAGAGCGAATCTTATAAAACGCGATTATGATGAAAAAATAAAAAACTTGAGAGGTGTCAAGGGAAACCTGGATGGAACGAAATTCCTTTCGATTGATTAGTAAAGGAATTCTATTTTTAAAATTTTTTAATATTTTTTTATTATTAACAAATATAATGTAAGTAATATAAACTTAATCAGTAGGCTCTATTTTAGTAAACTGGCTTGCTTTCTATGAGAGAGAGATGGACAGAGAAGCACGCGCACGCCGCACGGTTTACAACTATAGCAAAAAGTGTCGTTACAACTTTTGGTCTTAATTTTTTCCGTCTTGCCCCCTTTCGCAACGCGCGATAAGGTACTTCGTTCCAAAACAGGGACGTCACATAACTCTTTCAGACGTGTCTCAAAACTACTAATCGGTGACGCAGTCGCGAGAAAAATCTAGTTATATAAAAGAAAAGTCAAACAAAAGCAAATGGAAACTAATAAATGTCTCATTTTCACGTTCACACAAAGATTTCTTAGACCCTTTACAAGGTAAACAGGGATGGAGCAACAAGTAAGACATCCCGGGACTCGTCTCGGCGTAGTCGTCGCGTCGTCGGTATTGAGGGCCATTCGTCTCGGGGACCCGATCGCCTATCGCTCTCTTCCCCTCGCTAACTTACACTTAAAATGTTTTGGCTAACGCTAAATTCTTTTCTTATAGCCCTTAAATGGCTCTTGTGAAAAGATTTATTGTATCAGCTAATTTGTGCTAAGTTCTTGTTACGATGTTAGGCCGAAGACAGACTATAGACTTTCAGTTGGTCGATTTGATTGTAGTGAAAATCATTTTTTTTAGTGGGGGGTGGGTGTCCATCTCTCCTTTTTTTATCTTCTTCTTCTTTTCGTATAGTGGTGTGGCTCACCTATTGTTAGAGTTTTCAGATCGCCTTAAGGCCTCTAACTTGATCTAACGACTGCTACTGGAGGTAGCAACCGGGACCAACGGCTTAACGTGCCTTCCGAAGCACGGAAGGGCTCACGAAAATTCAATTTTGCCACACTACTAATTGGTCACCCATCGAAGTAATGTGTTTGCCTTATACTGAACTATTCGCAAGCTGTTGTCGGCTAATTTGAAATGCTTATTAGAATGTTATATCTCATTATTTTAAAATCTGTTTGCAAAGGTATATCTAATATTTACTTGGGTAGACAATTTTTCTCCCTTTCCTTGCTTTATTTGGCGCCGTAGCTCTAACGATCTCGTCAAGAGGTCTTAAATTATGTTCCCGTACAACAATCCAAACTCAACACGTAACACCGAGCGACTCGAGATGTTTTCTTAATGAATAAAATAACATGTCGAGGTACTGTCACCATCTTAAGGTAAAAACAGACCACGGATCTTCTATCGACCGATATATAAACAACATTTAATCAACGATCCTTCTCCTTAAAATATGATGACGACTAATTATTGCCCGATAGAAATTTGTACCTAGTCTGTTTTCACCCTTAAATTAATGAGGATTCAGTGACGTATTCAATTTCACAAGTAACGAACGCAAACAAAGTTTTGCCAAACGAAGACACGAACCAACTTTCACTTTTAATAAACTCATGTTAAACACACATACTCGTTAATTAATATCGGTATGAAAGGAACCCTAAAAGTTCTCGATTACAAACTTTGAAACTTGTAAATACATTAATAAAATTACGTATATCGATGAAAAGGCTCCTGGGTTTATCTAATTAGTTTTGTAATCCCAATGGAAGAAGATTAAACATACGTACAGTATGCTTCATAAGTACACTACCAGTTTGCTACCATAATACTATCAACAAGTATTGGGCTTACGACCTTCTTCTAATAGACGTTACACACAAACATAAATACTTGAATTAAAAGCACTCAGTGAGATTATTATTTTGAACATGTTAGCTATGTCTTTAGTTGGTATGAGCCACTACCCGCTACATCAACGGACGTGGGATCGATTTACAGGTTACGTTGTTATAATGTTGAAATAGTGATGCACTGGATTGTAAACGTTACAGTGCCGGTAGACTTTCGAACGTTGATTGTACATTAATAAATACATGGCATTCTTAGTTTGGAATAAATCATTACAATTTAATTATGTTTAAAGTCAATAAAAAGAGACAAAGGCACCAAATTAATAAATTTTCTTTGTATATAGCTATCAATGAAAGCAAATGAATAAATATTAGGTAAGTGCGCACTTGTATAAACGATTAATTATGTTAAAGTAAATCAATTGTCTTTGGGGGAGGCCTAATGTTCAGTAAAGAACGTCCTGTGACTGATATGATGAAATTAATTAAATGATTTTAAACCACCATGATTATTAAAGCTATTACAGTTATTTAAAACGGGATATTTACCATTTATATTGTTTTTATTTTGTGGAGTTCGATATCTCGATGTTGTTTCAAACATCATTTTCAACGAGCTGGAGTTTACGGGTTGGCTCTTGACAGTTAAAGGCAAAGTGAAAAACAAAATGAAATCAATTGATGTTAAAAGATATCGATGTTTTTCCTTATTCCTAACTGGTATCAGTATAATCCTTACATCACGTTCGTAGTACACACCACGCGTTCCCGCGAGTCCAACACAAATAGATTCGTACATGTTTGTCTTGGCTCGGTTTAATTAATTTTACCTTCATACGTCGATACTGTTTGTCGGGCGCTCCTTAATTGAAAACGCTCTTACCGAAGTAAATGAAACGAAATCCTATTTGCTCCGAATGATTGAAGCGAATTTATCTTTTAAGACTTGCAAAATTTATCTCTAACCCGTTCCGAATGTTTGGAGTTATTATTACGAAACGCGAAGACGCGCAGGTAATTAAATTTTGATTGCTTTCGGCTTTATTGTTAATATTTATTCATATTCAGGGCAGTGATAAATAATGCGGGCTCGCCGATGACGCTAATAGCGATTGCAATAATGACTTATTAAGTATTAAATGTAGCTATTTAATGACCAGTTTATACCATTCATAACTTACGAAGGTTGAACAGAAATTCAGTCTCATGGTTTCATTTATATTCGCTGACTCGACGTTATTTATTAGAACGATAACACTTCAAAAGTTAGTTACGCATATTTTGAACAACATTATAATTTGCCTAAGCATTTGCAGCAAACGTCTAATACACCCACATAAACCCATAAAACATCAAGTCAAATCTAGACTTAGTGCTGGCATATTTGTCTGGATAAAGTGGACAAAAATATATCTACCTACCTATTCTATTTTCAATAAGATTTATTGACTATGTCGTTACTTTGCTTTATTATCCATTTATCAAAGCTTAACGAGCAATAATCGTGGCATTTTAACGGATTAAGCTTGCTTGTTAAAATAGTTACCTTCGTCTAAGATCAGTCTGGCTAGATAGCATTTATTTTAATGAATATATTGAACATTCCGTTTCATTGACGCCCGAATTTATAAATAATACAATTAAGAGACATTTCTGAATACAATAATAGAACAATGGTGTTTATTTAATAAATAGTTTCACGAATATTTTAAATGTTTTATTTTTACTAAGTACTTGGCTATTTTTAATTTGGCAACAATACTAGATTAGATGTTTAATTTGTGACATCGTTTATTCCTTGAAAGATTTGAGATACCAATGTATTACAACAGTTTAAAATAAATTGCGATATTTAAATAAATAAATAATAATAAATATTGTAGAACATTTTACACAACGCCATCTGGCCCCAAGCTAAGCAATTAGGCTTGTGTTATGGGTGCTAGATAACGGATAGAATACATATATACTTATTTTTTGTAAATATTATACTACAGATAAAGACCAGAAACAAATATCTGTAGCATAAACACTGTTTTTAGTTATTAATATTAACCTAGTTAATAGGAATATTTAGCAGTGTTCCGGACCTTACTTTGGATGACGAGACAACAACCAAAAACAACAAATGTCAAATACCCGAAATGTCATATATATAAATCGTGTGCCTATACCATGAACCCGATTAATAAGTGTGTCAAAAATATAATATTGAATGTTGCCTTCTATTGTTTCAGAATGTTCGGTTCAGGTGGCGCGTGCGCAGCGTGCGGGCAAGCTATCCCTGCTAGTGAATTTGTTATGAGAACGAATGCACCGCAACAACCACTTCACGTCTTCCACATAAAATGTTTTGCGTGCTCGAAATGCGGCTCACATCTCATGCAGGGCGATAGGTAAGTCGTTTAAACACCAATAGGATACGGATAAACGCCTTTTATCTGGCGATTAACGGGCCGTGGATAATTAAAGAAATAAATAGATAAATATTACAGGACATTCCCCACATCGCCATCTAGCCCCAAGTTAAGTTACTAGACTTGTGTTATGGGTGCTAGACAACGGATATACTACATAAATACTTTTCTTTTGTAAATATAAACTTATAATAAATAGAAACAACCAGACCATAGACAAATATCTAAGCACATATACTTGTCTGAGACGGGAATCGAACCCGTAACCCTATGTTTGGCAGTCCGGCGTAGTAACCAATGTGCCAACTGGGTCGTCAAATTGGAAGGAAAACTATGACTACGGTTTCATAGACTGTCGATGGGAAAAACCCGAAATGTTACTATCAACAATTTATAACATTGGCCACGCTATTCACACGGTGGACTAAGATGAGAGGGTGGTATAAATGCTAGACAAGCCTAATACATGTCCCACCCAGGTACTACTACGCTCTGAATAGCATGTATTCAAGTTGCTGGCTCTGTAGGTATGAATCATGTAGATTTATTGTAAAGGCCAATGTACACTTGTATGCAGCACCAGAAAATAAACACCATCATAACCCACAGCTATAGTCCCAACATGATGGCCCAGTTAAGGGGAAAGTTTGAAACGTAGTTGTATTTTCTCTTGTCTTATTAATTTACTTATTTCAGGTACTACATGCTCGCGGGCTCATTAGTATGCGAGCAGGACTGGCAAAAGCTGATGAAGAGTGCAAACGCGACGTCAGGGCCCGGCGCGCCTGTGCGCAAGGGCAAGGTGGGCCGCCCGCGCCGCTCACGTGAATGAGCACCGGCACCGCACGCGTATCCTCACTCGCATAGAGACTATGAGGAGGTATGTAGCTCAGGAATATTTAAAACGATTTCCTATAGGTAGAGGCTCAACCACACCGTAGTAACTACTAGCTGCGCCCCGCGGTTTCACCCGCGTAAGTCCCGATCCCGTGATAATATCGGGATAAAAAGTAGCCTATGTGTTAATCTAGGTCTCCAGCTTTCTAGATACCGAGTTTCATCGCATTCGGTCCAGTAGTTTTTGGGTGAAGGAGTGACAAACATACACACACACACACAAACTTTGACATGACTATGTCAACATCGAAGAAAATGTACATCGTTGCGCATACGCATATTGTGTCCTCACACAATATGCGTATGCGCAACGATGTACATTTTCTTGATGTACCGGGGATGGTCACCGCAAATAAATGTAAACACATCCTCATGTGTTTACATTTATTTGCGGTGACCATCCCCGGTGCAAATTGGAGGCCCAGGAAGGTCCCTGCACCAATGTGTTTACCTACCTAATAGCCAAAGCATGTAGGGTCCATCCAGGCTTAGATTGAAAATACCAAACTACATGTTTATGGTCACAGTGTTTAACTCAGACTAAGCCCGTATATAGTTAGGTTATTTTTTCAAAACAATTAAAATAATTTATATCTAAGTTTATAAGCATTAAATTACATTTAATGTACACTTAAAGTAATAATAATCCCGGTCTATACATAGTACTCAATTAAATAAACGAGCCAATTAAGGCGAAACAATGCGTTAATATTTTATATTGTATTGCGTAGGTTAAATAATTATTCAGGAAAAATTAAAGCGGTAAAAATAATATTCTTAACTTTTATGATAAAATGTATTTTAGTAACATTTAATATGTTAATAAGTGTTAATATTTTTGTCATGTATTACTTTTAATTAATAGTTATTCTATATGTATTAAAGTTTAACATCATATTTTAGTAACGACAATAATTTAAGTTTTTGAACTTACACGATTTGTATTCATAGCAATTACCTAATAAAGGCCGTCGCCTACTTATATTAATCACTAAATATTTTGTAAAAAAAATAGTGAAAACTACTTAAAACAGGTCACTAGATAAATATTTCCGTTATTAGATAAATATTCCCGTTATGTTTCCATATAAAAACAATTCATTAATTTAGTTTCTCATTATTTTGTGTATTATACAGTGGCCCAAACCTGTTGAAAACTTTCTCTACACAAAAAGAATCGAGTGTTAGTACTCGACCTACCTTCGCTTGATTTTACCAGCGTTCTCCGACAGTCGTTTCGCCTTTGGACTGTTCGCCGATAGGACGTTTGATTTCTGAGAGATTCGCCGTCAGAACCATTCACCGATGCGACGTTTCGTCGACAGCATTATTCGTATGTGGCTGTTCGACGACAGGACTGAATATCTCAGAAATGAAACGTCCTATCGGCGAATAGTCCAAAGGCGAAACGACTGTCGGAGAACGCTGGTACAATCCCTTCGCTGCGGTTACTACCTCAACTATCATGCATGAAAGCTCACCACTGCCCCAGTCACCTCCCGACCATAACTATTGCAATATCGACATAAAAAACCAAAAATAATTGCTGACAATAATTTAATTTTCTTAATCGATGGATGTTAAAAGCATTATATTAAAAGTTGTAAAGGTCCAATAAAAGCTCAATAAAAGCTTTAGTGCCGTGGGCGGGGTCACGGTTGACCTTTATCGGTGTTATTAACACTCGTGTGTCGTGACTGCGCTTTGAATAATCAAGGAGTTTCCTTAGCTTAATTAATAGAGTTAATTATAGCCTAACGTGCTTTAGGAGCTGTTGCGTGATTTAAAATCTAATTAAAATTAATTGAAAACATTTTTATAGGAATTAGTTACAAGCTTACCTTACATTGATAATGTTTTTGTGAATGATACATTAAAATTTTAAAGTTTTAATTATTATTTTTTGGCAACGAATCATATCTGCGGTCATAATCATAACGATACGTCACTATAGGGAAATAACTTTAATTTATTTACATTTTAGTTTTAAAAGATAAATCTTGCTTAGAGCTTTTGCCAAATTAAGATTTTAATTGTAAAGAATTAAAAGAATGCGTTATACTTTGTGTTAAATACATCCTATGCTACTATTCTACTAATATAATAAAAATAAGTGTTTGTGTGTATGCGAAAACTATTGAACCGATTGCTATAAAACTTTGTATGTAAATAGCTGGAGACCTGGATTAACACATAGGTTACTTTTTATCCCGATATTTCCACGAGAGTGAAACTGTTGGTAGCTTGTTATCAAAATAAACTATTTTTTCCTAAATAAAAATTTAATATTTTTATTGTTTAATATCCTTAAGAATAGTAGGTACGTTCCTATCGACAACTTCCTTAAACGCTTTTAACTAGCGTGGAATTGATAAACCGACTTACAAGAGTCAATTAACAAGAATTTCCGTTTAAAACTAGATAACATAGTACCATACTTGTTACCGCTTGTGATAATGGTAACACCATGTAACCAGGTGACATGTTGAGGAAAAGAGAACATACATACATACCTAACGGGGTCATGTATATGTATATTTGAACGTGTTTATGTGTTATAAAAATAGTAGGTATGTATAGCATAATATGAAAACTATTTCAAGTTTAGTGTGTATCGTATACCGTTTCATAGGGATACGCATATATAACGTCTTTTTTAAGCAAATTCTAACCATAACTAAAATAAAAAAATTAACAATATTTAAGTTTTTCCAAAAAAAATTAGAATAGAGAAATAATCTTCTCCCTATAGACGTTAGAAAATAATTTCTTGGTTAAAACCGATTTTACCATTTATTTTACTAATGTAAAAAATCTTAAAATAGTGTGCAGTTTTTAAATTTAAAAGCGATATTCTTAAATACTGCTTAGTATTTCGAGAAGATTGATTAAAAACTAGAAATTATTATCAACGTCTATATTTTTTTTCTGTATATGAACTATAAGCCATATATAGATCCAATGTCCTTGGATATTTAGAAAACCTCTTTCTAAATATCCAAGGACATTGGATCCACGCGTTTGTATCCGCGGGCGAAAAACCAGTAAACATTAAAACGTTCATAGTATGTCTGTAATACGTAGATGCGGACAGCAAGTCCTTTCAGACATGTTAAAAATTCACGAATCATAAGCGGAATAGGGGGATGGAACCTCTCTCGGAAACCATTTGCACGTATCTACTATCTACTGGATTACCTTCGATAACACCAATATGCAATTGTGCGTTTCGTCTTTCCGTTCTAAAATGGTGAAAATACGGACGGTATAATCTATTTCTATGTAGTGAATAATTGAAACCGTTTTCAAGAAATCCTTGTTAGTGCCTAGTGCCTAACTATATATGTATAGTGTACATATGAAGCCCCTTGAGAAAGGGCTCTGCTTTTTTGACGTGATAACGACTAATAAATTGATGGAACACCCGCATTCACCAAAAAGTGTCTGACGAAATATCGTGTCACGTCATGCGTCCCGTTCCTAATGTGTGAAGTCATGCGTCATGGTAACATTAGGAAACAGAGTATTTAATAATAATATCGCTCATCTGGGCTTGTGTTATGGTGACAAGTGACGAATAGAAGACTTATATAAAGGAAAAAATATATAAAAGAAAAAATAAAGAAAAGAAAAACAAAGGAATAGCAAATTATCGTCCGTAAACCGACTTTACAGACAATTGTTTTTTTTTATTTTATTTTATTTAAAATTGGTGTTTTCAATAAAGAATTTATCTATTTATCTATCTATCATAATCCTTACCAGTTGTGGCTAATAGTGAAGCAATGAGAACAATTAAAAAAAAAGAGATTCTCGTTTAACTAAAGAATGAACAAAAAAATGATATGTCTTTATTTAACGTTAACACACCATAATAAATATTTATCATATAAAATATTTCACAGTGTAATGATAAGTGTATAAATGCGGTCCCTAAACCACTCAAATAAATTCGATTAACAAATGTGTGAATACCGCAAAGAGAAGTAGCGAAGAAACGTAATTAACCTGTTCATTGAACGCTCCGAAGACCGGCTTTGTTTATATGAGAGACTCACTCGCACGGAAATCGCTAACCTGCATAATACACTTGACCATATAAAGTGAGATAAGAGTGCGAAACAATAGTGCCGATTAAGATGCTTCACTTTAATGCACTTGTTATCAAGATAAAGCCGTTAAATCGTGTTTGGCTTAAGTTTGAACTCGCCCACTAGCTAGGGTGTTTAAACCTGCGTTTGAAATTATTGTTGTCAGTCTTAATTAACATGGTAATTTTTCTTTAGGTTTTTCTTTACCGTACTTACGTCAATTAATATGAATAAAAATACCATGCAATTGAACGCAATGTATATAACGTTCTAATCCAAATAAATGTCTAATTTTGTTGTGTTTGATAGTTGATAGGTAGAGTTAGAATTATTCGAAGGCATGTGAGAGCTTGGCACCCGCAAGCGTTCATTCACTATTATAGCTCTTGCTTACAGGGCGCACGGGCGGTTTTACTAAATGCAATTTAGAACTTTAAACGCTACGAAACTTATTTCGGCAACTCATAAAACTATTGTCCAACACTGTTAATGAACTAAGTAGCAATTTGTGCTCGTGCTAGTTGTAAACACTAAACTAAACACTGAGTGGATGCGTTAAGCGAGCGAGAGGGCGCGCGGGCGGCCGCTTTACAGAACGTCAAAATAACTAAAATCTTAATTGCTTTTAAACTTTCACGCTTTTTATTTTCAAACTTTTAAAAGCTTTTTCCGTCGTGATTTAAGAGACTTATTAAGTGTATGATATATAAACATTATGTTAAGTATATTAAAATATAATTTGTTACTCTAAATAAAGTTGTGTGATACATAAAATACGAAGCAACGAATTAGGTAATTATATACTTCTTAGGTTTCCCTAATCCAGCCGCCCTTTCCGATTTGTAGACACTTAATAATATGATTCGCTTAAAAGTTTATTGAGGCTATAGTGATAAACCTCTAATTAGGTTGGTACCAATGATCATCATCATTTGAATATGTAGGTAGGTTAGGTACCTACGGTATAATTACAACATATTATTAAATTACGTTAATTGAACTTCGTTATACCTAAGTAACGGTTATTAAATTAAAACATTACTCGCAAGCTTCTCTTATTAAGAAAGTTTCGTTCATGAAAAAAGTTAAACTTAATCAATTTTACGCCCCAAAGTTAATTCAAAAAGAGCTCCATTACAGACGTCACCCCTTTTAATAAAACTACGCAGTTAATAACAAAGAGCCGGTAGTTGGTATTACTTTGAACGGACATGGTCAAAGGCACGATGTTAATTGGAAAACACCTGAAAATGACAGCGCCTTTATGGCGGCTATGTTTGGCGTAAAAATCAAGTACGCTCGCGGTACCCCCGCCTCAAAGACTTGACCGCTCACCCAGCGGCTTTGTAACGCGATTACTTCGACTTGTCGAAAGTTAATTAAATAACGTTTTTACAAATTACCTGCCGGGCTCGACATCAAAGTGTTTAAATCTTGCCACAAAGGGCTCGCTGCGGGCAAGGCTCTACACTGCGCTGGACAGAACGCCTCACCTCTTCAATGTTTGCCGATTCTGACATTAGATTGAATCCTTTGCAGGTTGCACACTGTTTGATCTAATAAAATACACCCACAGGTTTCTGTATAGGTGAGTAGGTGCCTTTTAATGTGTCTAACGGTGTTTTAATCCCTTTTAATAAACGAGCTTTTGTTTTGCTCTACTAATTACGGATTATATTGTGATTCTGTAAGGTCAGTGAATTGATTACGATATTACGACGAAAGCAATCGCACCAATTGATTTGTTGTGACCATTTTGTCGAATGGGTGTGTACAACAATCGAAGTTGGACAGTTTGATTGATGACTGATATCTTGTGTGTATCTAATTCAATCGGCCTCAAAGCTCGCACGCGAACGCTCGTTTGTATTAGCTTCGATGGCTTTGCAATAGATGGGTACGTTTCCTATAAATGTTTATTTAAAAGTCGAATAGATTTTTTTCTTTTTAAGGATCGGTAAAATCGGGGTTACCAAAAAAGATAAAAAGAAAATAGAAGATCACTCGCTTGCCCGTCTGTTTTTGGAACGAAGTTCCTTAAGGCGCGTTACGAAAGGAGGGCTAGACGGAAAAAATTAAGACCAAAAGTTGTAACGACACTTTTTGATTTTATTACAATTCCTTCACTAATTAATCGAAAGAAACTTCGTTCCATCCGGGTGTCCCTTGACACCTTAAATTTTTTTCTTTTTTTTTGTTAACGAATTATTTCAAATTAATAAAAAAATAGGTTGATTCTTGTTAGTTTCTTATTGTATTGTGCCGTCCGCGTCTTTATTTCCAAATAGATAGGTATTAGTGTCCACTAAACTTGTGACAAAGTCTTACAACAACTTTCACTTGAACTACTGTACTCTAATAAAAACACTGGAGCAATTACTCGCAAGGTAATCCGCTTCCAACAAAGTATGTCAAGAAATTACTTGGTAGGTGGGTTGGTATGTACTAGTTGGATAAATTTATTCATTGAGTTGTTAAGTCTGTCTAGTTATGATTGAAAATTAATCACGATTAATTATTTACTTCATTTTTTTATTAAAAATATTGATATATAGAGTCTAGTATGCACACAGAGAAAAATGTTGTAAGACGTACGAGAAATCTCGTAAGTGCAACGAGAACTTCTGTTTGGATCCGTGACAGCAGTACTCACTAGTTGTCTTTACCAAATATTTATTATTCAGAACTAACCAGAAATTATTGTAAACACTACTAGACTACTAGTATACACGGAGAAAAAATCTAGTTATGTTTACTAGATTCTTGTAAATGTAACTAGATTTTTTGTAGTATATAATAATATATTCTAGTTCCCATTACAGTAATTATTGTAGAGTCTCATTCGATGTATTAATCAATTATAGTAATCCTAGACAGCAAAAAGCTACATTGTCTCGTAGACTACGCGTCTGCACGCTCTACGAGAAATGCAGCACTTATGGCTATAGTGGAGTAAAGCCACATATAGCTTTAAGTACGGAGTCTGTAATCCGTACGCACTCTTGAAACAAAACAAAATTGGCGTCTCGACCAAGGTAACTTGATAAAACACAACGATAGCGCGATCTAAATTTACTACTGGCGCCATCTATTTGCGACACATAAAACTAAAAAAATTTGTAGGTACACATAAATCTAATTATTTAACTAGACTAACTTGCATTACCAAGTCGTTATTTGTATAAATAAAAGAACACAGTGTTCAGTTAAATGAACATGATATTTATCTATGACAACTTAATTATTTTGTTACAAAAACAACCTATTTTAGTTATTTTCAGAAACAAACAAAATTGTTTGGTTAATTATATATTCTTATAATAATTAAAATAATGTTGTTGGGGATACAGAAAACTTCGTAGTGCATTACTAACATGACGATCATTAATCAGAGCACTTAACTTGGTCAACTGTACATTTTATTCTAGTAAACAATACAAATCATTTCCTAATATAAACAAGAATTACTGTTTGAAATACAAAATTATTGTACCTTTGATTTTAAATATTTTTCTAGTGTACCTTATTAAACATTTAGTAAGGTTTAAAATAAAATCGTAGATATTACAAGAAAACAGTATTTCCGACTAAAATTGTCGTGAAATAATTTAACTAAACTATTTTGTACTTCTGGTTGAATCTGATTTCTCTGCGTGTGAGTACACCCACCTATTAAGACACAACTGTTTCATAATTTATATTGGGAACTAATTTATTTCTGGAAAAAATACCTATAGTTTTTTATTTCATTACAATTTAAAACAAATTAATACTGATAAGTATTATTATTCGATTAAAACTCAACCCAATATGTACAGAAATTTAATTAAATGCTGCATAAACAGTGTTTTATAACATGAAATTAGTAAAGCATTATCAAAATTAAATCTTTGTTCCCTTACATAAACGAACGTATAATGATATTTATAACGAAACAATCTAAATGTAAATAGATACGTATGCATAGTTAATTTTAATTTAATCACAATCCAGCCTCTACTTTAATTTGATAAAGATTGTAAATCCCACCATTCTGGTCCAATTTAGAATATTAGTAAATAGTAGTGTTTGTATCTAATGTCTTAATAATTTTGAAGTAAATCAAACTTTAAAACCGTTTCATTAAGACTAGCCTTTGCCCGCGACTTCGTCCGCGTAAATGTCGAAAATGGACCAAGGAATCACGTTGTCCCATACAAACTTTGCCCCCCTTTTTCACCCCCTTAGGGGTAGAATTTCAGAAAATCCTTTCTTATCGGATGCCTACGTCATATAAAGAACACACCCTCCATGTTTCAGGTCTCTACGATCAGCGGTTTTGGCTGTGCGTTGATCCGTCAGTCAGTCATTCAGGACAATGAATTTTATATGTAGAGATGACAATATAAAGATACTTTAGGTATTAGATACATACACATAATAAAGAAAAGAGTGGTTTTGGCTTAGTGGTAGATACCTCGACTTTCATTCAGAAGGTCGTGGGTTCGAATCCCGGCCGGCCGTGCACCAATGTATTTTTCTTAAGAAAAATTTATGTGCTCTAATTGACATTGCTCTTACGGTGAAGGAAAACATCGTGATAAAACCCTCGGCTTATTTGGCTCCAGAAGTATTGACAAGTTCTCTCCTCTGGAAATGGTCGACTAAGCTGAGAGGGTAGTAGGTGCTGGGCAAGCCTACTCCATCCTCACGCAAAAAGTACCCAATTAAAAAGGGTCTCATTGCGGAAAACAGCCCGTTCAAGTACTAGTACAAATAATAAAGAAAACTTTAATTAACATCGTCGTTCACATGTGGAGACAATTTACGTCTGTGCGTCTAATTTAAAATTAATATTGTCGGGCTGGTGGAAAATTTGAAAAGTTTGAACGACGTCGCCGCCCTTCGCTCCGCCCGCGCCGATTGCATTTTTATACGAGTAAGACAACCTCATAGCTTATTAGGGAAGCCAGTTATTAGAAGTCCGTGGGATTTCTCAGCGGACGCTCTCCTCGAAATGACTCGCTCCACTTAATTAGTTAAATGGATACACAGCGGTCTTTCTCTATTCTTTCTTATATTTCACTTTCTGTAAATGTCATCTCTCCGAGTCCCTAAACGGAGGGCTGAAATCCACAAAATTACAGCAAAGCTTTACGTCGTTTAATTCGAGATCGGACGCAATTTGGGGCAGTGGTAGCTTTGCACTTATGCAACGGCACATTTCCCACAACCCGGTGCACCGTATCTGCATCCGCTCGCGACAAAGGACATCTATCCACAATAGCTCCATTAAAATAATGCAAGTAAATGAGGATTTGCGGAGATAGGTCTACCGAATCCGCTTGCGTCCGTCCGCTCGCTCACAATACGTGGAAAGGCCTCCCGGTTGCGACGACGCTTAAAACACTATACACGAACATGTTTCATTAGCTAAGTGGGAGGCTTTTGGTGGCTGAATCTGTGTAATGCAGCAAGCTAGACGCAATGCCGCTTTTACTTAAACGTCGTAATTAAAACGGCTCCTCCTCCCACCAAGGGCGCAGTTTTGAACTCGGTTCAACTAGTTTAGAGTGACCTACTTATGTAAATACTTAATTTTACTATCAAAATTCTTCAAATAGATAGATAGATAGATAAACGCTTTATTTGTACAACACACAAAACATTGAAAATAACAAAAAGGATGAGAAAGTTTAAACTACGAAATTGTACAAACAGGCGACCTTATCGCTTAAAGCGATTTCTTCCAGGCAACCTTAGAATGGAGACGGTCTGTTTAGCTTAACTGGTAGGTCGTGTGGTGTAAGAAACACATATAATAATAAATACCTATGTAAAAAAGATATAAACGAAATACATAGATATCATAACATACACATAATAAAAAAAGTATATAAGTAGTATATCCGTTGTCTAGCACCCATAACATAAGTCTAGTTACTTAACTTGGGGTTAAATGGCGATGTGTGGAATGTCCTGTAATATGTATAATATATGTAATAATATTTAGCAAAACTATTCATAATGAGAATAAATAAATACCGAATGTGAGGAACTTTAAATATTTTTACTTAAACAATTATGAACACCATGCCTAGATAATCTCATTAATTAAAATAAAATAAGCTTAACATTCGCTAATATATTCATATATCGCGTGTATGCATTTATTGGGGCTTCGCGGCGTACATTTAATAACTTTATTGATAGCTAACGAGTAAAATTGATCGGCATTAACGATCTTAATCGAATCGTGGCTGGCATCGATTCATTGCGTGTCGATGCCCCGATCTCGAGTTAATTTAATTGAAACCGAGTTGAGTAATTAATTAGTGGCGAATGAGAGCTCTCAGCCGGATGAAGCGAGCCCCTACTACTGCTGTTTACATCGACTCACCGACGACTAAGACGTGACTAAACCTTATTCCCTACTCTACTACGGAAAAAGTTTGTAAAATAATCTAGCTAAATAGTGTAAGCTACATAAATTATTATTGCATATAGCAAGGTATAAATGCGACCTTAGTTACTGTAGTAAAAACCATTTTAAACCCCTTTATCTCAGAAGCAACAGCAGTATTTTATTGTTAGTGTAAATCACACCGTAACAGAATATCTGATGAAATTGTAGTAAAACGTTACCTATAGTGTTTTATTTATTATAATTGCTATCATACTTATAAATAGTCCATCCACTTCTAAACTTCAATTTAATATGCAATATGAGCTAGAGTTATTACCTCAAGAACTTATCCGATATGTTCTCAGAGAATAGCCACAACAGCTGATAGATAAATGTAGCCTAGGTACGGTCGGCTGCATAATTGCAGACCCACCGTAGAGCTCCAAAACGGCAGCTCTAAGAATGTTTTCAACACAAGCAAGATTCTAGACACCTGCTTTAGTCAAAGTTTAAAGTCTTCAAACTCAAAAATTTATCAAACTAAAATTATTAGAATGAAAACATGCCAATAATAGTAATTTTTGAACTCTACCGGGGGCTACAATTATGCAGACGACTGTACCTATTAGATTGTAAAAAAATTTAAGTCTCTAAAGTAGAAAAAATATTTTTACATATACCCGACATTCGAAACGAGGAGTTTTCCACACGAAAGCTTCCTGTGTTTACATAAATAAGCAACAGATAGAGTACCTATGGTTGATTGATTCAGTCGAGAGTACCGCGGGCGTCTCTTAGGTTAATAGCATTTAATCCCGCTAAAACGTTAGGCGATCCGTCATAATGAATATTTATCCTCGACAGAAGTCGGCGCATACTTTTATGACGAATACATATTTTAGTAGCCGACGTAATTTCACTGATTACTTTCTTTAATTTTTCTGAAAACGCTATGCTGTGGAGTGTATTAAAGCTTCGGGAAAAGCAAACATTAAACGAATGAAAATTTACACAAAATAATTTGATGGTCTTATTTTTAGAGATTACGTTACTCTCTGTAAACCTAACATAAGTAAGAAAATCTACTTTTCATTACTCATACTCCGAAAGTAGGTGTAAAGGTGCCTGAAGAGCGTGTAGAAAGAAAAACTTTCAGCCCTAGGGAGAATCGCTTTCACTGACAGCTGTCATGTCAAATTATGGCTTCGCACGGCTTGTGCAATGTGTTTGTAGCCAGTATCAGTATCATTACGTATTAGGAACTTCAAAAACCTAACCTCCTTGCTTTGCAAAACACTACATAATGTATAACCTCTTTGCTCTCAACCTTGTAAGAGGATCAGGTAGTATGGAGTCTCTCATTCACTCTCGTTATTAGGAAGAATTTTATGTATTATTCGTAATGAAAAGCACAGTGTTTACCTCGGTTAAAAGACTCATTAAGTCCCTCGAACTATTAGCGCCCTTGCTACGCTCGGGCGCCAAACTCCGTCTCGGGACTCAATGAGTGACTTTCACTCCTAGGGTAACAAAGTACTAATTCTTTTTCATTCTGCCGCACACATCCTTTTCACTTTTACTTTCACATTGACATTTCACTTGACATTGACATTAAAATTTCTTTTGTCATTAAAATATCCCAGAAAAAACTGAATGGTGTCAATTAAAAAATCCTCAAAAACTTCTCATTAGTAAATTTTAGTTAAAACGTAGAGTTATTTTAATAATTTGAAGTTAATTAAAAGGTGTCTTTTGGCTTGTGAAGTTTCATGTTTTTGTTACGTTAATATAATTCATGTATTTAATGAACGCGTTTTTAGTTATGATAACAGTTTCAGAACTTATAAGTGCTTAGTTAAAATATTTCTAGAATTTTGTTAGATGAGTCAAAATGTAAATAAAAATACCTAAGTATTTTTTTTCATATTTAACGTGGCCGTCCATTAGTCATATGAACATGTGCCAATACAAATGATATGGAGGTTTATGAATGACAGACGGCCTCAGGGTTTGGGCGAGGGCGGGCGGCACCCGGGGAGGGGGCACACTAATGGATTACATTCGCGCGAGTGAATTAGGATATTGTCGTGCGATCTGTTCCGGTGCACTCCTTTATGATCCTCCCTTTCATACCATTACGTACATATAGATTGCATGCATTATATATTGATCAAGCTTTCTGCTTGATCATAATAATGAGAGGAAGTTTTGAAATAACTTCATCGTATAATGTAAAATATATGAACGCGTGAAAGAAATTGGAAGGATTGGAATTTAAAACCGACTTCTAAAAAAAGGGGGAAATACTTACACCTACACAATTATTTACGTACCTAGTTTGTATTTTGGGTTTAGATTCAGATTAAGTAGATGCATTTATTGTTCCCTTATTGTTGGTTAAGAATTAGTAAGTCGCTACTTTGTCTGAGTATGATTGCAGTTGTAAATTCACCTGTATTTTGCCCACAGAATTAGTTTTAAACATGTGTAAACAAATAATTTTACATTACAGTTTTCATTTGTATAAAGAGTGAGAAGAAAGATGGTATACCGCACGTGACGTGGAAACTCTGTCTGAGTGTTGGCAGTGCCAAACTGTAGCCTGCTCGGTACAAGGGTTTCAACTTATCAATTACACCGTTCGCTACTTACCGCGCGGAAAGGGCAAATTGATTTAATGTAACCAGAGTGCTTTGACGAATATTATTAACGTCTTTTTCACCCTCCTTTGTGGAGGCAGTAATGCACGCTTTGTTCTTTCTCTCGATTTTGTGTTACATCAAATCACACTTATCTCAACGGGTTGATACCTACCTATCCAATGAAACAGTATGTCTTCATTAGATATGTGCGAAGTAATATTACACATTCACAACAACTGAACAAACTATGAGCGTGAGTATTGTTCGGAATTTTAATTAAGTGAATGAGGTTACATACGACTGGCTTAACGATGTTTGTTTCAGATTAAATTAGTTGCAATTCTTTTCATACTTTACAAATAGATGATCTAATGAAAAAATGCCACAAAATAGTTAAATTATTTATCAAAAACTTTTATTGTAAAACGTTACTACGTTGTTTCAAGCAGTGCCTTTAAAATATCATTATTTTAAATAAAGCGTGCGAATACGCAAGCAAGATAATCGTGAGTCGATCGTCGAGCGTTAATAAATACGTCGTACAAGTCTCCTCATTAGACCGCCATAACTTCTCATTAGTGGGCATGCTAATTAATGTGACGTTTACGACGAACCGCCCGCGCTGCCCCGCCCGCCGCCCGCGCCGCTCGTAACTCAACCCGTACCAGAACTCGCCCCGCACTGTGGCCCTGTTCGACAAGTTTTTATTCACTTCTATAGTTTGTCTTGTGTGTTAAAAAAACAAACATAACAATAAATAAAATAGATAGTAGCATTGTAGTAATTGATGAGATATTCTTTTCAGAAAATGACAGTAAAAAATCTATAAAAGTACTAAATACTTGGTAATAAAGAGGTACCTTCGTATTGTTCACTTTACTATTTCTTATTGAGTTACAGAGATTACAACCAACAAAAGTTGTAGCAAATAGGTGTCTCGTAAAATATCACGTTGAACAGTAACGTTAACGAGATTGGTGTCATTAAATCTAACTTTTATAATGTGAGCGGGTGCATTAAGCTGCATTGCAGCTAACTTTACTAGCCGATGTGGTTTACGTCGTGTCCGGGTTTTATTAGCATGGGTATTATAACGCGAGCGGCATATCACGCCGTTCCATCGGGGATCACAGCTGTAATTAAAGCTTTAGGGCGAAAGTTGAACGTGAAGATTGTAATCGCAAACATAATTTTAAATCAAATTAACACTTCAACTTTAATCTGAGGTCATTAATGCCATTACAACGAAACAATATGGAGTCGTGACCGCGGCCGCCGATATCTAAATAATAAATAAATAGATGGCCGGCTATCGTGGCACCGCATCTCCGCGTTAATATTCGACCATCGAGTTTTATAATTAACAATAAATTCGGTTTGTTTTTTGTGGATCGGCGTCGAGGGTCGGTGCAGCATCAATTTTTCCAACCCTCGATATCGATCTTAATAACATACAAGGGATAACGGGTCAGGTTTGGTGGTCTATCACCTATGCGCAGGCCGGCTGACCCGAGTAGCAACAAGCCCCTTCAACCGGTCGTTGCGTTAAGAAAACCTCTCGGAAATACAATTCACGAAAATAATTAGCTCGATCTTCTTTCCCGTCGATAACATGCTTTTCCCTGATTCGGTGAATTTCGTTTAAAAACACCAAAAATACTGCAAGAGCTCCCTTCTCGAGTCCCGGCTCCGTTATCTCGTTATCCTAATGAAGTCTACGCTAATGACGAGTAGGTAAATAATAGGGCGGCTAATGGGGGCTTTATCATTCTCGAGTGCGCTCCAGGTAAGGGCCAATTAGAGAGGCCGACATCGGTCCATATTGTTCGGAGCAGTGCTCGCTTCGATTACGATTATATCCGAACGACTCTCGGCACTGATAAATTGGACAAACTATTGCTAAATGACATCCGTGCCGGGGTTTGCGGCGCCCATTTTAATTTCCTGCTAAATTGTCACATTTCATCTGCGTGTTTGCAACACACAGTTGCTTCGACCGTATTTAATATGTCGTAGATAGGTTAACTGATAAGGCAAACAATTACTAATCCAAATAGTTAAAATAAATAAATATTGCAGGACATTCCACACATCGCCATCTAGCCCCAAGGTAAGTAACTAGACTTGTGTTATGGGTGTTTGACAACGGATATACTACTTATATACTTTTCTTTTGTAAATACATAGAAACAACCAGACCCCAGATAAATATCTAAGCATAAATACTTGTCGGAGGCGGGAATCGAACCCGCAACCCTGTGTTTGGCAGTCCGGCGTGGTGAGCATTGTGCCAACTGGGTCGTCAAATACAATTTTTTTCTTCTGAATTAAAAAAATCCAAAGGTAATGTCTCTTCTAATAAATCCCGATGAAACGACCACAAACAGTAAGTTGGCAGCTAAATTATATTGTCGTAATCGTCTGATGTTGCAAATTAAAATACTTTAGTGAACAAAGTTGCGCAATTAAAAAGTAAACGATGGATGTAGAGAGGTACGAGTTCTAAATTGTCTCCTTAATAACGAAGTTCAACTCTATTAATAACTTTTAAATTTAAACAAGACTGGGAGTTACAACGACGTTGAAGTTAAACAACAAGAAATAAGGGTCTTGACAGAACCTTAGAAGTGAACTCCTCGATACAATGAGGCAATTGCTTGCACTAACAATCCACCCGTGAGCTGTCGAGGGCTTTCGTATTTCTCTCATTTATTCCAACGTTGCTCTTAAAAGAATTATTTTATTAGTGAGAATGAATAAATAGGTCGGTGATTGTGTAAAGTGTGGTGAGAACTGGACAGAAATTGTATAAAGATAGAGCACAAGTTCGCGGCTGGCGTCTTCAATCCCCGGGTCGCTACGAAACTTCCCGCCGCTGTTTTTTATTGCGCAGAATTTAAATGCATTTTTGATGTTACGAGATGACACGCGGCGGACGTCCGTTCCCCCGCGCCCCGTCGTCGCCCCGCGCCCTATAATTTCCCAACTCGAAACTTCACTACGGTATTAAGCCTTGATTGCTTGAAGAAACTTGGAACATTTCGCCGTATTCTTCGAGCTCCCAGTAGATGCTGTGGCGCTAGCGCAGACGTTTATTACTAACAACGATTTGGGTTAATTTTAAAATTTTGTAACAAAATTTTTATCGTAATTTGGCGGTACGCCAACGATTTCAAAACTTGAGCTGAACGTTACAATCGTATTCCATTATGAAGCAGTTAAAGGCTGTCAATTAATTTGGTATCGCACCTCCAATATCCCGTTGGAAAGGGTTACCGTGTAATTTGGACTCTCTATTACGGTTTCAATCGAGTAGTTGGGGTTTAGTTTCGACCACATCAGAAGCGATACACGACAATACGTTTAAGTGGGGCGGACGACGAGACGGGCACGCGGGCGGTTGGGCGGGCGGCGCGAGGCCGGCGCGGGCTGCGTAGCCAGCAGGTGCCCGCGAATTGACTTCCTCAGTCCTAGTTTTTAGCGTTTACTAAAAGGATTGCCGTGTTCGTATCGATACTTCAAAGCGGACGAAACTTTTGAAACGATTCGAAAGTTATTTGATTGCCTAAGAAACTTTGATTGCATTTGCTTGTGAGGGTGGACTTGATCGGTTTCTATTGGTATTTTTAGGAATTTTCCCTTGATTTCATATGTGAGGAAGCGCCCCGTAGCGAGACGTCCGGCGGGTCTCCGTGGGCGCATTAATTAGCGGGACAAGAAGCGGCGGCGGGGAGAAAGGGGTGCTCATGAAAGTTTACCATTTAATTAGAAGGAGCTACCGCCCACCCCTCACCTTTTGTAGTAATACCACGAGTATGAACGCCAGTTAACGCTTCTCGTTAATCACGCATCGGGTTACGTATTGTTAATTTGTTTAGATAAATTTTTCCCATTTATATTACCTAAATATATTATTTAATCGTATCATACTTTCACCAAATTCCTGAACATACGTACCAATTTATTTACACTTAACTTTAACCAACATCGTTAAACTTAATGTTCAGAAAAGTATTCACCACAAATTGGCTGTCTGCGATCACAACGATCACACTTGAAAACCTCCGTAAAATTTCCCTCGAATATTCTCATGCATACCTTAACAGATTGTTTCGAAATGTAACCTCGGTTAGAATAACCTAGACTAGACATGTTAGTGTTAGAACGGGCCGGGTGTAATTTACTATCTTTAATAACAAAGGGCTGTCGTAGGTAGTGCATCGCCGCAAGCCGCGCGTCTCCCAATTAGGCTAATGGACACCACCCGACCTGCATTCATACTCGAAATCCTCCACCAAGCTGCAGCTAATTTTCGCCTTAAATGCTGGTTGTTTGCAGACAAGCATTTTGCACGCCACGTTTAGAAAAATAACGCCAAGATAGAACGCTTAAAAAGATTCAGATTTTACAAGGGTGTTTCTGGTGTTAGTGTTCTTTTTTTGTGAATGTGTTTTTCGTCACCGGTAAAATATGTAGGTAGAATAAACAGCGTTACACAGACGGTGGGCACAGTGAAAAAAATCAAAATACATGACTAGGAAAAAATCAACAAAATCTATACCAAAATCGCCTCGCGTCGACGTTACGTTGCAATGTAGAAAATCGTTCGTATGCGCGGCACGAGCCGGCATGCATCGCGTCTCATTACTTCACTAATGGAGGTCGTAATGAACCAATCTAAAAGATTGCTCTCGAATCTTCAGCCAACACGCTGATTTGAAAGCCAAACCCTGCGATGTGACGACGACGTTCCTCTTTTAAATTAAATACTCATCGGCAACTAGGAACCGCACCGCATCTTTCCTTGATGAAATGAAAATGTTTCTAGAATTTTGCTGAAAGTAATTAAGAGTTGCTGTAATGGTTTTAGTTACATTAACTGTATTATTTCGGTTTACGTAAATATTGCCAAGCTTTATTATTATAGCATGGGCTATATATTTCGTACGTCTTAATTTAAATAACTAAAGTAATATTTATAAAAAAACATTACTTTTTACTTTAAAAGTTAAATGATAAACTAATGCTTATAACTTACTCAGCATTGCTTAGGAAAATTAGCAATTTCATTTAATGAATAATAATTAATTTAACTCTTATTAAAATTGTTTCATGGGTTTTAATACCTACCTAATTGTGACGATAGTCGAGGATTTCGTTCAACTTATTCACAGCTCCAATTTGGAGCTCCGTTTGTACGACTTGGGAAGTTATATTAAAAGGTCCACAGTAATTTTCTTGACAAACACAATGAATAATGAATTGCGTAATATAAAATTCGGATTGAGGAGGGCGCCTCGTCATGTGTCCCGACATGTTTGTCTCTCTTAATTCTGTGTGTTTTTGTTAATTGAGTCCCGCTTCGACGTCACCTGAGCGCGACTTCGACTCCTCTCTAACTCCGCTTCATTAATCTATTATTCATTTCATAAATAACAAATTAAAACGTACCTACTCCTACCTCTACGTAACGCACATCTTCATTTCTTCTCTTACGTGACGCAGTCGGTGTGTCAGTGTGAATTCAATCAACTCCAAACTCAACATAAGGCGCAAGATTTATGATCGACACAAATCGAATTCGCTAACAAACAATATCGTATTCGAAGCCGTACGTAGGATACGATAGGAGTATATCAATATTGCAGGCGCTATTAATACGTCCGTCTCATGAGCGGACGGGGGAGAGGCCCCACACGGTCCCGCACCCCACCCCTCACACCCCTTAGTCGCCGCTCTTAATTGAATGAGGAGCGGGAATTGTTTCCCAAAATGAAACAATTAATTGTGCAACGGCTATTCCGCCTTACATGGATAATACGTTCGTTTATGGCCTCCTAACGCGGCTGCACAGCGTCCTTTATTGAACCGACTCTAGGAATTTGTGTTCATTGGTGCTCGTATCCAAAATTTAATCAATAATTTATAAGGACATTTCTTTGTTGTTCCTTGCTCGAGAGTTTTTGCAGCTGGTCTCCTCGAAGTTGCACCGTGGAAGTGCAATGCACATAAAAAGATTTCGGTTGTAGAAATACTCGTGTATTTCTCGTAAACTGCGGTGTGGAACAACGATCCTGTTTGCCGACGCCTGGCTCGGAGAAGGCGTTGTGCGATGGTGAGAACGACCACGCTACCCAACGAGCCTTTTAGTTTGAACGAGACGCTTAAAATTTTCATGGTCAGGTCATAGCACGTGTAATGCGGTTATACCGCGAGAAAATTCAACGGAACGCGCTAACATGTGGCGCATTCGACTCGAAGACGCGTCGTAAACCACCTTAACGCCTCTCCAAGAAAGCTTCTCAAAACTTTTCATATTCTTTGGTAGTAAAACAAGCTAAAAAATACGACCGACGAAATAAGTACATTGTAAATAGTGGAAGCTTATCGACGTGCCTAGATATGTTCTTCAGGAAATTACTTTTTTAATTATATTTTTTCAAAATTAAGTAAAGGTCTACATGGCCATTTTAGTCACACTGCGTATATGAAAAGATTAGACTTTCGGTCACTTTGGTGCCTCAAATTAATGATCCTAATTGATTCTGATCATATAACGATAACGATTAGTATAAATATTTAAGACAATATTGTATTTGACACACAACGAGAGTCCATACCACACATACCTACTGCTAGCGTAGTAAACAGAGACGGGGTGGCAGCGAGGGGCACACATTCAATTTGCTATTTATCCGGGAATGGATCTAAGTCATTACTTAGCTGAGCGAGAGAGATGGGAATGGGATGCACTGGAAATTACATTGACGTACTGATATTCACTTCCTGGTAATGCTTTTTTAACTACAAAATAATGTTTATAAAGATTGGTGCTCCGATTATTAAGGTTTTTTTATTTTTCATTAATTCAGATGTACTATGTAATATTGATAAATACTTATACTTGTATACAGGCTGTTTTCCGCCATTGGACCCTTTTTAATTGGGTCCTTTTTGCGTGAGGATGGAGTAGGCTTGCCCAGCACCTACTACCGTCTCAGCAGGAGAGATCTTGTCAACACTTCTGGAGCCAACTAAGCCACGGGTTTCATCACGATGTTTTCCTTCACCCTAAGAACAATTGTCAAAAGTCAATTAACGCAGAAAAATAATAATATTATAATAATATTGATAAATAAAAACAATTATGAGTGTTAATTTCTAGTATTTTTTTAAATCTAATACGATGCAATTCAACACTAAAATATATTTGCAATTCCAACCAGTACAAGACTTACGCCCGAATATTGAGCAGAATACTGAACAGCTACTTATATTAAGTGGCGATTAAGTTGACATTTAGTGTCATGTTTATAGGATATAAAAACGTCTTAAATATTTAGGAGACCCCTAAATATTGAGAGTCGTATTGGGGCATAGTTCCTGAGATTAGCGCATTCAACCAAACAAACTTTTCAGTTTTATAATCCTACTAATATTATAAATGTGAAAGTTTGTGTGTGCGTGTGTGTGTGTGTGTATGTTTGTTACTCCTTCACGCAAAATCTACTGGACCGATTGCGATGAAACTCGGTATCTAGATAGCTGGAGACATGGATTAACACATAGGCTACTTTTTATCCCGATATTCCCACGGGATCGGGATTTACGCAGGTGAAACCGCGGGGTGCAGCTAGTATTAGTATAGATTTAGCTAGCAAAAAGATGAAAAAATTTAATAATTTAGGTATTCCTTTTCTCTAATAATAATATAAAAAAAACTTCATGCATGTAACTACCACCAGACCTACATAGTTATGAATCAATAAAAATTCGCGTAGATTAAACAACAAACGTCGACATGAACAAAGCTAATCAAACTCGAGTCTTACTTAAATTACAAATGGTATGCGAGATTGTGTTGATGCGACGACAACGCGGCCGCCCAGGCGGGCGGGCGGCCTCAATTGCAGGAAGTGCGCCATCTCATTGCGGAAGTGGTTTCTGGGTGGCTACTCTACCGGCCAAAACACAGCTCATGTGTCTTTTATACATTATATTTAAGAATACTTTTATAAATGATATTTATATTTTCATTAAGTATATTATTAAGCTATTACATAGCTTTTATCGCGGGCTTTGTGTGCGGCGACCGAATCAAGAAATTCCGTAACGAAAATAAATCTAACACGGGGGGTGTTAGATCCGCCTACCATGTAGCTCGGCCGAGCGTTATGTATATGGTACGACTGTACGAAGCTCGCACGATGCAATAGCTTTACCGCGGCAGTCCCCAAATGCCACACGTTTTTTTCTACAGAATTCTAAGATTAAAAGATATATTTATAACAAAATCAATATAGAAAATTACAATCAAATAGATTTATTTATGTAGCTGATCCGAGAGTTTTATGAAGAATTTTCAAGACAGAGTTCAATTGTAAATATAAACTTTTAACCTATTCATCCACTCAAACACAAAAAAAAAACATCAAAATCGGTCAAGTTTTTGTGAGGTACCGCACGGCGATTGATTTGAATATTATGTAGATTTATAATTAGGTATTACAAGGAACCATATATTTTTATTTTGTAACTAAAACAAATTAGGTTTTATTTGCCTTAAACTTGTATTATTTTTAACTAAAGCAATGGCATTATAATAAAACTAGCTGCGCCCCGCGGTTTCACCCGCGTAAGTCTCGATCCCGTGGGAATATCGGGATAAAAAGTAGCCTATGTGTTAATCTAGGTCTCCAGCTATCTACATACCGAGTTTCACCGCAATCGGTTCAGTGGTTTTAGCATGAAGGAGTAACAAACATACACACACACACACACACACACACACAAACTTTCACATTTATAATATTAGTAGGATTATATGTATTTCAGTAGGTATATATTGTAGGTATATCGACTATTTATGAGATGATAAGTTAAGACAATGTGCAGATGTTTCGAGACCTATCCCAAGAACCTTTTTCAAAAGATAGCAAAACGAATCTCCATTTTTCTACCAATATCCATTAACCTAAATGTTGTCTGTCTTAAATAACCCAACCGTTCTACTTTGTAACATTAAAATAATTGAATTCGTCTTGGAATGGGTTGGCCCTGATTAATTCTTATCGTGGGTCTAGGGCACGAGCGCCCCACTTCATTTGGATAAACTAAATGGTTTAAGCACTTACAACTTATACAGAACTTATTTATGTAATAACTGTTCTATAAAATAATGAATCGATTAAGTGAATTATGAAAGATGAATTTTATAGATAAAACTTTTCAAATCGATCAATTAACTCGCTAGCTTTTCCACGTACTTATATTTACTTTCTGTTTTAGTATATAAACTATTTTATTTATATTACAAACCAGTGTAAACGCTCCCTAAAGACAAGCAAAGGGTAGACGTGTGGTCTCCAACTCTCCACTTCCACTTGCTTTATTTGCTTTAAATACAAATATCTATTGGTTTAGGACAAAGTGTTGATTACGCGCTCTAAGGATTTGTTTGGCCACTTATTACTTGTTACTATGAACGAACATATATGTTGTTAGAGTTGAATAAACGAATGAAACTGTCTAAATCAAATTCAGTAGAAAATGTATATTGATAGAGCTGTATGAGAGCAGGAGTGGGTCAGTAGGTACGGTCTGCAGCATAATTGCAGCCCTCGGTAGAGTTCAAAAATTACTTTTATTTGAATGTTTGCATACTAATATTTTTTGTTTGAATAATTGATGAGTTTAACTTTAAACTTTAACTAAAGCAGGCGTCTAGAATCTTGCTTGTGTTGAAAACCTTCTTATAACAGCCGTTTTGGAGCTCTACGGTGGGTCTGCAATTATGCAACCGACTGTACATCAATCTGAGGCTGCGAGTAGACACACACCGCGAATTGCACTGATAAGGGTTCCCGATTAAAATGAATCACAACGTTGCTGCTAATTGGGCTGCCCCGACGGCTCATCCAATTAGCCGGGACTTAGAAACCCGCAGGCCGTCGGGACCGGTGCACCCCCGGACTAATCTACCCCGCCGGTACTAATATGAACCGTCAGTACCGTGTGTTTCAAGCACGGCACACGCCTCGCCTCCTACCTTATCTAAACCACTGACTCAAATAATTAAGATTAGCTAAGTTTAATTAGCAACAGTATTGAAGATGATTTAATTGAATGCCAACTTGCTTATATTAACCTATGCAATGTTCAACCAAGGTCGGGCTAACTTTATTCCCAAGTCTTAAGTAATAAACCACCCTTGTCCCCGTCGTCGTTATGAAATTTTCATTGAATGAAAAAATAATTGTACGTATCTTCGTAGCGACTTTTCCGCTGTTTCACAATTTTCACAATACAGTAAATGTGACCTAAATATATTTTGTTTCGTTTCTCTACTGAGATTGCTAAGTAATTTTAAGGGTACATTTTGGGAATGTTGATGAAAACTCAGTTGTTTAGGCGGAGCGCGGTAACGACTCGCTTCAAGACTTCGCGACGCCTTTAATGACATCGAAGTCAGTGGGACCGGGTTCGTGTGCGCAATTCTTGTTATTTCTTTATTACAAAGGAGTGCCTCATTAATTTGGCAGCCCCTCAGGGTTGAGAGAGTCGCAAACCCTTGACCTCGTTCGTGAAAGCCCACGACACTGAATCATTCCGAATTGAAAATCTTACGCACCTTGCGATACATAATTAACGAACCTCATTACCGAACTGAGTAACAGATATCGTCTTGTGTTCGCCCCTGACGCCCACTCCCTAGGTCCGCCCCTCTCTCCTTCACCTCGGTACCAAACAACCCTTAACCCACGATCCGCGGATTCCATTCTACCACTAAAACTCCAATCCATGCACTGCATCCGCCAATCGACATTAAACTCAAACTTTGATCATTCTATCTAGTCGCTAACATAATTCTTGACTCGTCGTCGCTATCGTTTTGCTGCACGGATTTGTATTATCCTTAATAGCGTCCGTAAGAGTTTTAAAATAGCCCGAATAGCAAAACTTGTTCTCGGAAAGTGTTCGGAGACCATACAACAACTCAGATATCGGAGGAAGTTCGATGTTGTCGCGTTTTATTGGATGAATCGAAGAACGAGCTAGCGAAAAAGGGTTGTTCAGAAGGTAGGTAATAGAGTGAGGTCGATATAGACGTTATGGGGTCTCGGCCTCGAATGGGCGCGTGTAAAGAGTCTAATGAACGCGGGTGCGGGTAGCGGCCGCGACGGGTCCCGTGTCCGCGGACTCGTGCATTTTTAATGGCACACGCTAACACACTCACTATTAATATTTACCGAACACGTCAAGAGGGTGCACTTTACCTTTTAGTTAACTAGCGTCCGGCCGTTCATTAAATTTTCACGCGCGTCAGTTTCGGGCGAATTTTCCGCGGCGCTGACCGGCCGGAGCAGCCGATAACGAGCGCGGTCCGTGCTCGTTATGCTCGCTCGTCGACAACTCGACCAAATTTTATTAATAATAAACTGTAACTGAAACGGCAGCTTTGAAGTAAGAGAGCGACTCGAACGCTCGTTATCGGGAATTATGCTGAATCCTTTGACGTTAACTTGCAAAGTTTACGCGGATAAGTATCACATTATTGTAACTAAGTACTCAATACTCGAAAAAGCTGTACAATGAAAAAAATCACTTACCTATATTGCTGAAAATATTCAAAAAATAACTATTACTGCTCTTGCTGAAACATTAAAAGTTAACGTTTGCTGTCACAAAAAACTTAATGGAGTTTAATTATTGGTGGATTTGTAAAGACGTCTGTACCTCGGTACAGCAACAGGTCGGCTGTCAACACGCGGGTCGCGTCGCTACAGGAGACGGCGATGATAAATGTGCGGACATCGGCTGTCGGGAGCGGGACCCTATCTGGGTTAATGCGAAGCAAACATTATTCAATACTACATATTTCTATATTGTTCCCTATTATCTATTACTTACATTCTTTTAAAAGTACATAAACAGTTATTTAAAATTTAATATACTACAAATAAACTCAAAATTATTAAATTTTCTAGCAGCTGGCAAAGTTTACGTAGTTACCTATTTCGACCAAATAAATTTTAAGTCTGTCATTAATATTGCTAAAATGCTATGACACTTGGTCTGTTCAGTACTCGACAAAAGCATGGTGGTGATTTCCTCGTCACGCGTCGAGCTGTGCGTGTCGGGGTCGCATGAATAAGCAATGAGCGCGCGCGCACGCGACTCGACAAACTGCCGCGGCGCACGCGACGCCCCGCAGCCGCCGCCGCCCGCCCGCCTAACCAACCCCCATCCGCCCAACTTACACCGCCCGCCCTAATTTATTACCACCCAGTTTAACCACGCTATCTCTTCTATATCTTACTTCGCTATCATATCATTCAATGTTCTAATCTTTATCGTAGTTGAAAAAAAATTACCCAACGCGTGCCTTTAATGGAAATGTCAATGTGAAAAGTTTAGCTTTTACATTTTCACGGAATTTCGAAATAAACTTTATTAATAGTTAAGCTTTAAATAAACTTTGCGTTTCCTATTAAATTATTCGAGTGAACTACCCTCTCAAGATCCAAATTACTGAGCACAATCCGACAACGCCACACCGATATGGGCCGAAGTTCTATCATCTGAAAATCGACTGTTTGCGGACCGCTCGAAGCGACGACGACGTCAGCTATATCTATTAAATTATTTAGGCCGAGTCTTGCATTGTCTCGCGAAAGTCCAATGGACCGGTCTGATTGTCGTCGCCCGGATCGAGCCCGCCAATATAAACAGTCGTTAGTGTTGTTACGTTGTTACAATCGATGGGCGAATGTGCGAGTATCGCTCGCCAGGATCGTTTCGTATTGAGTTAGTGCCCGAACGCGTCCTATGTTTGCTCTGCTAGTTAATGGAATGCCGATGGGCCATTGAATACGAGCAAACATTCAATAATCTATATTAAATTGTATATCTGCTCAACTGTGTCGCGGTCACATTTTGTACTACACTTCCAAGCAGCGCCATCTATTGACGTTGTTGATCCTAAATTCTTAGCTGTTTTCAACCGGAATAACTTACATCTACCTTTATGGAGAGATCGTCAAAAGGTTAATTCTATATCTATCACTAATTAAATGCAAAAAATTATAATATTAAAAATCTAAATAAGTTTCCCTAGGTAGGGTAAAAGCTGGCTGGCTGGCTGGCTGGCTGCATTGTCTCTTTGGATGACAATGCCGATCGGTTGGCCAAAATATCAGCCAGCACATATGTTTTAAGAGGAAAACATATTAGGTACTCTCTCCGTACAAACGTAGTCGACTGTTTCGTACCTGTATAATGACACTACAGCAAATATTTTTGTTGCATAAAACCTATAACTGCCATGACTATGCCCCTATGTCTTGGTTTTTTTCATTTTCTAATTATCATAGAAATTAAGATTTATAAAACAAACAAAAAAACAAAACATAGGGGCATGGTCAATTGGTCATGGCAGTTATAAGTTTTATGCAACAAAAACATTTGGTCTAGTGTCATTATCCAGGGGGGAAACAGTCGACTACGTTTGTATGGAGAGAGCATCGGTACGCTTTACTTTAGTTTAAAGGCTTTAGTTTAAAGTGATATCTATACATATAAAATGATTTGTCCTGAATGAATGACTGATGGATCAACGCACAGCCTAAACCGCTGATCGTAGAGACCTGAAACTTGGAGGGGGTGTTCTATGACGTATGACGTAAGCATCCGATAAGAAAGGATTTTCCGAAATTTTACCCCTAAGGGGGTGAAAAGGGGGGGCAAAGTTTGTATGGGACAACGTGATTCCTTGGCCCATTTTCGACTTCTACGCGGACGAAGTCGCGGGCAAAAGCTAGTATCTACATAAAATTCCCGATTACTACCTACAGTGTATCGTATATCGATGATTGTATCGATAGTATAGGGTCGCGGGTTGCGGCCGGCTGAACCCCGCGCTGACCGTGACCTCGACAAATTGCACCATACCTACCACCACTACGTACTCGATACCTTAATTATTATGGACCGAACCGAATATTCAGATAAACCTGGGCAACCGCAAATTATAATCTCAAACTTTAAAGAATCTTAGGTATTTGTTTTTAAGCTATTGCATAGCTTTTATCGCGGGCTTTGAGCGCGGCGACCGAATCAAGAAATTTCGTAACGAAAATAAAACCTAACACCCCCCACCCTGCCTACCATGTAGCTCGGCCAAGCGTTCGCTTAACGTGTATACATATGGTACGACTGTACGAAGCTCGTACGATGCAATAGCTTTACCGCGGCAGTCCCAGAGTGCCACTCGTTTTTATTTAAAACTAGCTACGCCCCGCGGTTTCACCCGCGTAATAATTTTCTGCGCAACTTTCTTAATATTTTCTTTCATAAAAACCTTCTCTTGACAATATCAAAGACAACAAAAAAAGAATTGGCCAAATTGGTCCAGGCGTTGTTGAGTTATGCGCTTACCAACACGTTTTGCGATTCATTTTTATATTATAGAAGATAATTCTAATATTAGTCATGAAATTATGAGAATCTAGCTATAATATTAACCTTCCAACTGCTTTACAATTTAATAAATCATAGTTTCTAATATCCACATTTGGTAGTCAAAATTACATTGTTATACTGGTATATCGCCTACTCGCAACAAACAATGAGTAGAAACTGTTCAGCACGGCATTCATGGCCCCTTATAATAGATATGCATGTTTAATTAACGCCATTTCTAATTCATAATCCGACGGTGATAAATTAGACTCCGTCTGCCCGTAATTAGGTAAGCAATTATCGCGACCCGTTTGAATTCATTAATACTGGAAGGTAGGAGTTGGTACAGAGCAGGTACAAGGTGATTTATTAGTCACATTGTCTACCTTGATTTTAATTGATAACGTGTCACTATAGCTTGTCTTAGTTGCATGTCTTAGCGACCACTAACAATATCCGTTAGGGTTTTTTAATTCAAAACACTCGCCGTGAAGTAATTAATTACATAACAAGATCCTCGCCTTGTTCCCTCTGTCTATTATTAGGCAATAAGCGCGTTTCCGCGTCCAACGGGCGCACGTAATTGGAAACCCTATACGGCTATTTAATTTACCTAGTCCGCGCCACCTGGCTCGATGGCGAAACGATTGCCGACCGCCTAATTATATTTTAATCGTAACACCCTAGGAGGGCCCGTGGTACCTCTGCCCAAGGAGGGTCAACTCACAACACAACACACCACTAATTCATTTGTGTGGCGAGCGCTGGACGACGAGCGCGCTCACGCTGCCTCCGGCCATGTTTATTCTCATAGGAGAGTTTAGGTCTCCTGGAGCAATGGCGGCCTTAAACATATTAACCGAAGCATTTACGCAAAGGGTTTAATTATGCACTTTACATTCTGGGCTACAATGGCGTCAAGTTAATTAAGTTCTGCTTGTTTAAAGACTTAACGCAGATTGTAGCTTTTGAATAAATTAAATTTATGCATGAAATTTCGTCTTTTTAATTCGCGTTTGCCGTGAAACGTTCTTAGGGTAGGTATTTCTTTGGCGACACAATAACTCTCGGTGGGTCGATCAAGTGCAATAAATATTAAAGTTAGAATATCATTGTTAGAACACTTCGTACGCGAGCAGCTGTTGTAACGAACTATGCCAATTGTGTTGAGGCTTTTGTTCGCGGCAACTATGAAACTATTATTACAATCCTACGTAATTCGTGCTAGGACGTATAAATTATTTCTTGATTCAATACAGTTGTTTCTGTAGACGTTTCTATTAAGTTAGAAGTACTTAATACCTACTATATACATGAGATAGGTACCTCGTTACTTTTAAATATTTGGTCTTAAGAAAAAGATTTTCTAGAAACTATATTTATCTATACCTACTGGAGTTTTGTGACGTAATACACTAGAGGTGCCTCCAAACACGCTTTAATAATTTGTTGGTTATATTTGGGAATGAAGCCTTCATAAAAAATTAAGTAGGTAGTAGGTACATAAGTTTCAATATTTTTGCTAATCAAATAAGTTTGAAAATAAAATCGAATGTTGGACGTGTGATATAATTTAGCAATAAGTTGCTCATGCGCCCACTCTACATTAGCGTGAAAGCCTCCTTGAGTCGGAGTGAGGCGAGTGGCGACACGAGACGCGGGGGGAAGCTGCGCATTGGCCATTAGCGTGATTAGAGTAGGTATACCTCTCCTCACAACGCCGCGAATTCTTTAGACCTCTCATCTCATAATACTTACTACATATTTCATTATTTATGTAAGCTGTGTTTTTACTCTCACAAATTACACGCTCAATCTACGTAAATGTGCTCATCAAAGTTATATTATATGTTTATTTTTCAGATGATGGCGTGCTCTTATTTGAGGGGTGCGAGTATGAAGAGCGAGGGGCCTAGTGCGGCGTGTTGGAGTCCACCGGCAACGGTGCCGTCGATATCGCTGGTACCACCGATTGCTGGTCCATCAGCGGCGGCGGGTGGACCCTTGGCCGCACCTGAACCTGCGCTTGATCTCTCTATCGCTGCACACAAACCATGCCAACCGACCCCGGCACGGCTCCGGCCCGACACTGAAACGGACTAAAAGTGTTGTGCTACAGACTACTTAAACTAGTGAAAAATTATTACATCCATCCCTCCTAGCAACTGGCAGTAATAATTATTCTCGATAAACTGTTAAGTTATACTTTAGTACCTATTATGTATTTAATTTCGGTTGTGAAAAGGCAATTTATGTAAACTTAACTCGCTCTATGTAAATTTCCAATTACTGGTACTTAAGTATTGAACAAGAGATATGTGTTAAACACAAGGGTGTTGATTATATTCGAAAGTGATATTAATGACAGAATATACTCTTATTGCATATCTTTGTAAGTAATTAAAGTTCGCTTAATTAAATATTCCAAAAATAATGTTAGTCAATGTAAAAAGGAATATTCTCTTCTTGATTATGAAATAGAATTATTGAACAAAAATCATTTAGCTTGCTGTTATCTAAAACAATAAAACACCTACTATTGTAATAGTGCTTAACTGAGTAGCTTAATTGGATAATAATGTGTACGGAGGGTTGCAGGGGCCTATCGATTATTACCTATATTCGACTGTCACTGCAGTTTCACCCGCGTAACTCCCAATCCCGTGGGAATATCGGAATAAAACGTAGCCTATAGCCTTCCCAGATAAATGTACTATCTAACACGAAAAGAATTTTCCAATTCAAACCAGTAGTTCCTGAGATTAGCGAGTTCAAAAAAACAAACAAACTCTTCAGCTTTATAATATCGTCCCATATTGCTACGTGTCCTGTTTTCTGGCGATCAATCCCAACTAGCTACTTTATCAATTTTCTGGATAATACTGCTAATAATTCTTAAATAAAACCGAAAGAATTGCAGTGGCTTGTTTCATTTGTTTTCACAACACTTATTTTTCCCACTTTCACAATTTTTTTTTAGTATGTAGTACTTATTTTTTTGGAATAAGTACTACATACTTACTTTTTCTATTTCTTTTTAAGTGATAACAGCTTGGAATTTAACATATCTTCCCCGTATTCAAAATGTTATTATATTACATATTTTCCCAATAATATACTACATTTTACCCAAGAAGACTACCTACCTGCTCAGTTACCTATGCAATATAGTAAAAGCCTATAGGTATCTTATTTACTTATTGTTAGTACGCAATAAATAAGCTGCAAAATACTAAACTTAAATAAAATCTATCAAATTATTGCATGTATTAAAAATTAACTGTCCTATCATATTTCGTACGTATTACGAAGATCTTGCCTTTGTTTTATTGTTACTATGTTTTATTAATCAACTTTTTCTAAGAAGCTGATGTTAGCTGCACACGCGTCTCTGTGATTTGCAAATTTGCTAAATTGTAAATAGTGTTTTCTCGAATATTCGAATTACCTATTCGTTATAAAATACGAGTTATTAAATTAATCTCGTTATTATTATTTTCTGCGATTGTAAATATTAGTTTAATATACATAGTTACTAAGTAGAAACATGTTGTACCTAAAACGTTTGGGCGCAAAACTTCGTAGCAATAATTTTGATGCCAACTTTTAAACTTTAAAATCGATATAATAACGGTATATGTATATATTGATTGATATGTTTTACCGTCGATTAAAGTTGTTCCGATCACTTTGTAAATGTTATCAATATTAAATACCTACAGCTAATGTATGTAAGTAGGTACATAAACGCTAACATTCATTTTGTATCTATTTTTAATCAGTTTACTAGTTTATTAAATATGGACTGGTAAATATGTTACCAGGACAAACCGTCATCTATATGTAAGTACACTGGAATTGAAATATACTCTAAAAAAAAGGGTTCCTTGAAACATGAATTAATAATCTTCTCATCTATAGATACGCTAGAGATTAATTTCTTGGTTTTAGTAGATAAAATCTTAAATGATAAGCAGTAGGTATTCTTAATTTAAAAGCAATATTCTCACCCGCATAAGTCCCGATTTCGTGGGAATATCAAAATAAACTACCCTATATAGCCTTGATAAATGGACTATCCAACACAAAAATATTTTTTCATTTCGAACCAGTAGTTCTTGAGATGAGCGCGTTCAAACAATCAAACTCTTCAGCTTTATAATATTAGTATAGATTAGGAATACTGCTTATTTTTTTAAGAGCATTTACTTAAAACAAGAGAATCAGCGTATATAGAGAGGATTATTTTTCGCTTCAAAAAACCATTTTTGCTGTGTACCTAACATACGTAGGTACACGGAAAACATACGTAGGTACACAGAAAAAAGGTTATAAATAGGATTTTTAGCCATTTGACATTAATTTATTTATTACAATGGTCACCATGCCGGACTGCCAAACACAGGGTTACGGGTTCGATTCCTGTCTCAGACAAGTATTTATACTTAGATATTTGTCTGTGGCCTGGTTGTTTCTATGTATTATAAGTATATATTTACAAAAGAAAAGCATATAAGTAGTATATCCGTTGTCTAGCACCCATAAGACAAGTCTAGTTACTTAATTTGGGGCTAGATGGCGATGTGTGAAATGTCCTGCAATATTTATTTATTACTCACTTTTATCAATCTGAAATGTTATTTAGTTATAGATTAATGTGAAATTTATAAAGTTGTAATTTTAAATAGCCAAGTTAAATGCATCAAAGCATCATCCAATGTTAGCGTTTAATGTTTCTTGCCATCTAATTTATGAAAACTGAACAAGGCGTAATGTAAAGGTTTGTACGTTTAACATTTCAAACATTCTCCACAGAAACAGATTTTCAATAAACCTTACAATATGTCTTGCCAGTTTTGTAGGACAGTGTCGGTGTTACCAGTACACAAAGAAAGAACATACAATTAGTTTAAGGAAGTCGGTAAAGGAGATGAAAATAAAATTTTGTAAATTACGTCTTTGTTTCATTACCACATACCTCACCTACGCCAAGTAAAAGCTAAATAATTTAAGAACTTACAATGCTCTGATCTCCAAGGTTTTAATTACATGTTCTACTATTTATATCCCTTTTATATTTATTTCCTTTTATATAAAACCATAAAAGCTGAATCAGTTCTTTTCCATCCAAAGGTTGCCTGGAAGAAATCGCTTTCAGCGATAAGGCCGCCCATTTGTGCAACTTATACTTTCTAGCTATTACTTTACTTTGTGTATATAGTGTTCCGTTTCTTCCTGTGTTGTACAAATAAAGTTACCTATCTTTAAAACTTTTGAAACCGCAGTCATGGATGTCAAAAACATGTTAGGATTTTTTTATAATATACTAGCAGCGCTCCGCGTAGGTAACTCCCGATCCCGTGGGAATATCGAGATAAAAAGTAGCCTATAGCCTTCCTCGATAATTGGACTATCCAACACAATAATATTTTTTCAAATCGAACCAGTGGTTCCTGAGATTAGCGCATACAAACAAACAAACGCTTCATCTTTATAATATAAAAAGTATAGATAGGTCAGCGTTTGACCACTATCTCACGATGGTAAGTGATGATGTGGTCTAAGATGGAATACGCTTTCCTAGAAGATACCTACACGCTGGTGACTCAAAGACCTCAAATTAAACGGGAGTCTTCAAGGGACGCAAGTGAGGGTAGGAAAACGGCAGTGGAACAAAAACTTTTCCGACCCGTCCTTCTTTCGTGGCTGCACTGACCTACGTATCGGCTTTGAGCTATTGGTACAGTCAGTAAAAAACTGAGGGTAACAGGTGCATATTATAAAGTTTTATTTTTTTAATGACGGTTCAATATTTTTTGGTTATTCTGCGTGAAATAACTAACACTTTGAAAGCTTTAGTGATATGAAGCAGAATAATTAACAATTACTGAACAGTTATTTAAAACATTGAAACTTTAAAATATTGACGACCCAGTTGGCACAATGGTTACCACGCCGAACTGCCAAACACAGGGTTGCGGGTTCGATTCCCGCCTCAGACAAGTATTTATGCTTAGATATTTGTCTGTGGTCTGGTTGTTTCTATGTATTATAAGTATATATTTACAAAAGAAAAGTATTTATGTAATAAATCCGTTGCCTAGCACCCATAACACAAGTCTAGTTACTTATCTTGGGGCTAGATGGCGATGTGTGGAATGTCCTGTAATATTTATTATATTTATAAAATATGCACCTGTTACCCTCAGTCCTTTGCTGAAAGTACGATCGGTAGCATAATTGCAGACCCACCGCAGAACTCCGAAACGGCTGTAATAAGAATGTTTTCAACACAAGCAAGGATCTAGGTATCCGCTTTAGTTGAAGTTTAAAGTCTTTTAACTCATGAATCTATCAAACAAAAAATATTAGAATGAAAAAATTCCAATATTAGTAATTTTAGAACTCTACGGTGTGTCTGCAATTATGCTACCAATCGTACTTAGTGATTTACCGTTAAAAACTACCCTAAAACCAGATAGATTATAAAAGAGACTGAGCTTTAAACTGAACTCTGAAACCAAACTGCATCCTGTAGATCTACGAATGTTCGTAGAGCGGTTCGTAGCCAACTGAAAGTTTTACACAAGATTTAATTAATTTGATCTCGAAACTATAACTTATCGTGCTTATTATTTCTTTGAATGTCTACAAACCCTGATGAGTTCAGACTTATCCTTCATAAGTTTTGTTGGACCAAACCGGTAAGTAAATAAATAGAGGAAAAGCTGGCCTCTAAAAAAATAAGCGCGTCAAAAGTTATTTAGTTTTCTTTTCCTTCAAGTCTTTTACAATTGTTCTTACAATTTCAACACAAAAAAAGTAGTTGATGATTTGATTATGATTTTTTCATTATGATTTATGAATATTTCTCGACTTCTCGAGAAAATCAACAATAAAATGCAAAAAAATACGTCTATTTTTAATTTAATTAACAATTTTAGCAGCAGTATGTCACTAGGCAAGGCATAAAATATAGGTATATGCTTTTCCAAATTCAACAACTTTGCATTGAAGGTTATTATAGCCAAATACATTAAGCTTTTTCATGACGCGCATTTGCGTTAATGGCACTGGGGAAGGTACATTTTTATCGGGCGAAGTAAGCTGGCATCCGATGCGTTAATTATGTATTATTTGTATGGTAAAATTAATAGCCCGATTCTCACCACGTCGGCCACACGTCTTGGCGAGTTTCACCCTTTTCAAAACTATTTGGTTAGACTTTTATACAATGTTTTTCAAAGAGGGTATTGTAATAAAAAAGGGGGCTGTTCTAGATGTCTAGACGAACAACTTTTGTCTTTTGGCTCAACTTTTGGCTTTTAGAAATTCGAACTACTTTCAAAATAAATAAAGTCTTGTAAGGTGGTGATGGAAGTAAATATACTTACTTGAAGAATCAGTATAATTTTAAATTAATTAAAGATTCCGTAACATATTATTTATAAAAACATAATATTTATGTGTTTTTTCAATATTTTAAAGTTGTGAAGGGTATAATTGCAGCCCTCGGTAGAGTTCGAAAATTACAATTATTGGTATTTTTACATTCTAATAATTTTTGTTTGATAAATTGATGAATTAGAAGACTGACTTTAAACTTCAACTAAAGCAAGTGTCTAGAATCTTGCTTGTGTTGAAAATATTCTTATAACAGCGGTTTGGAGCTCTACGGTGGGTCTGCAATTATGCAGCCGACCGTATCTTAAAAGTAGGTAAATAGAAGAGACACGGTAACTTATTTGGCGGTTACAGCCATTGTTAAAAACAAATCATAAATATTCCGAAACATAAAGCAAATCAAAATTAATGTTATTATAATTTATAACGGACTCCGACTTTCGTACTGAACAAGCGTAAAAAATAAATTAACTCAATTAAGGCAACATATACTACGACCACGATCACTCGGTTCCAGTATTTTTTTCCACGAATAACTTAGTGGAAAAGACACTTATACTCAACGCCCGTCAGTAAGGTCTATTCCACTGCGAAACTTAATTGAATGACCTGACAATATTAGGAACCAGGTCTTCAAAGGCGTCACCCGTTGTCTGTAAATATTGGGTTAATTAAGTGATTATAAGCTTAATAATTTTACTATAAGAAAAATAAGTCAATATTGCAGCACATTCCACACATCGCCATCTAGCCCCAAGCTAAGTAACTAGACTTGTGTAATGGGTGCTAGACAACGGATATACAACTTATATACTTTTCTTTTGTAAATATATACTAATAATACATAAAAACAACCAGACCACAGACAAATATCTAGGCATAAATACTTGTCTAAGGCGGGAATCGAACCCGCAACCCTATGTTTGGCAGTCCGGCATGGTGACCATTGTGCCAACTGGGTCGTCAAATATATTAGTATTACCTATATCCGACGTCTGGCCACCATAGCATAAGCCTAGTTGCTAAGCTTTGGGCTAGATGGCGCTGTGTCAAATGTTCTATTTATTTATAGTCCTAATGCAGTAGACAATGGAATACCAATACATTTGTTTCTTAAAATAAAACCACTAATAAGTACAAAACACAAGTTAAATTTCAATAAAATTAAAACAGATCCTTTTAACCTTATTTTATATTAATAAAAAGCAAGAAAACGTCGGGTAACTTCATTTTACATTGCAAATTAAACGATTATGTAAACAAGCCTTACAGAAGCCTTTTTTGACAGCATGACGTTGAAATAATTATTCTGAAATATGTTTGTTCTATGAAAAATATTTTAATTTGTTTTTAATGTTTATCCGGAACTTTTATATTTTTTCAGCTTGCTGAAACTCCAACAGACGAAGGCAGTACTACGAATTTACCATTTTTTAATAACTAAGAGTCTACGTCCAATGTACAGTATCTATCGATTATACAAGGCGGATGGCACATACCATACATCTACAATGTGTTTTAGTGAGAGTATTCTAAAATTAAGGGAGGTTATTCTAGATGTGTACGTAAATAACTTTTAAATAAATAAATATTACAGGACATTCAACACATCGCCATCTAGCCCCAAGTTAAGTAACTAGACTTGTGTTATGGGTGCTAGGCAACGGATATACTACTTATATATACTTTTCTTTTGTAAATATATACTTATAATACATAGAAACAAACAGACCACAGACAAATATCTAAGCATAAATACTTGTCTGAGGCGGGAATCGAACCCGCAACCCTGTGTCCGGCATGGTGACCATTATGCCAACTGGGTATTTTTGATCTATGACTGTTGAAAATTTTGGACAACTTTGAGGTTTTGTTTTTTGGCAAATCAGCTCCTATTGAAAAAAAAAACTGTTAAATAATGTCATATACAAATAACAAAGTTTAAACAAATAAAACGCCACTTCACAAAAAGGAGGAAGTTGTCAATTCATCGCGTCTATTTTCTTATGTATGTTCACCGGTTACTCGAAGACGGCTCAACCGATTATGATGATTCTTTTTGTGTTATCAAGACCACAAAACCTCAAAATAAATACAATTTTTTTAAAATAAAAGTTCGTATATTCAAATGTTCAAAACAACCCCCTTTCGTATTACTATACCTTCGTTGAAACACATTGTATTGATGTATTACTTGTACTTGTATACAGGCTGTTTTCCGTCATTGAACCCTTTTTAATTGGGTCCTTTTTGCGTGAGGATGGAGTAGGCTTGCCCAGCACCTACTACCCTCTCAGTTTAGTCAACCATGTCCAGAGGAGAGAACTTGTCAATACTTCTGGAGCCAACTAAGCCGCAGGTTTCATCACGATGTTTTCCTTCACCGTAAGAGCAATGTCAATTAGCGCACATAAATTTTTCTTAAGAAAAATACATTGGCGCACGGCCGGAATTCGAACCCACGACCTTTAGAATGAAAGTCGAGGTATCTACCACTAAGCCAACACCGCTCTTGATGTATTATTAACATGTTATTCAGTTTATATGAAGTAAGTTTCCAATCGTCCAAACTATGGTTTCGTATAAAGCTCATTGAACTGATCGACTGATCGTATAGCTGTAGATAATATGGACCATATTCTGTGCATTATATCAGTATTTTATCCCCCTACTATTTGTACAACTCGAACGACGACTTGTTAATTTCCTATACTACTAATATTATACAGAGGAAAAATTCAATTGTTTGTTTGAATTGAATGGGCTCCGAAAGTACCGGACCGATTTTGATGAAACTTGGTATGAGGATACATTGATTTTTTGGGAGTACTTTTTATCCCGATATTCCCACGGAAACGGGTATCGAATATTGCCAAAGTCAACGTCAACTACAACCGCGTCAGCTGTCAAATGGTTGTGACGTCATCTGTCGCATAACTTACCTTTCTGCCACGATTACGTTGAGAATCTCCTCCTGCGCACATCATCATTGTAAATACTAGAAAATCAAGAAATTATATGTAGAAATCAACCAAGAGGTTTTTTAATTCAACAACCTTAGCTCGATACTAGACACGGGAGTAAGGCAGGTGAAATCGCGGAGCGGTGCTAGTACCTAATACTAACTGATTCAATCAATCCTGCGATCTCTATAGTCACTAGTGAAATGTTACAATTACCTATAAGATTTATATAACTGTTACTTTTTTACGCAAAAACTACGGAACCGATTGCAGTGAAACTCTGTATGTAGATAGCTGGAGACCTGAATGAACAGTTTGTATCCTAATATTCCCACAAGATCGGGACTTACGCGAGACTACGGAACCGATTGCAGTGAAACTCTGTATGTAGATAGCTGGAGACCTAAATTAACAGTTTGTATCCTAATATTCCCACAAGATCGGGACTTACGCGAGACTACGGAACCGATTGCAGTGAAACTCTGTATGTAGATAGCTGGAGACCTAAATTAACAGTTTGTATCCTAATATTCCCACAAGATCGGGACTTACGCGAGACTACGGAACCGATTGCAGTGAAACTCTGTATGTAGATAGCTGGAAACCTGAATGAACAGTTTGTATCCTAATATTCCCACAAGATCAGGACTTACGCGAGACGCAGTACTTTAATGACCGTTTCAGCAACGTGGCAGAAACATTTGTATGTCAATACTTAATTAAAATATAATAACTATTTATATTTTAAATTAGCCTATGTTTCATAATTTTTAAAGCATTTATTATTTTAAACCTTCTACCGCTACGAACTTTTAAATAGGTTAATTTAATGTAAAAAGAACTCATTTTTACCGCTACTTGCTTCGATTTAAAATGAGAAATCGTGGTAAGAATTGTGTGAAATATAGAAGCGAAAGCAACTCACGCCTGTTAGACACGAGTTTGGTCCACCAATTGGATTATTTCGTTGGACGAGCTGTAAGTCCTTTACAATACAAATACGTAAGTGTTTATGAAAAACATTTTTATTTCCTATAGATGTAAATAAATATTGCAGGAGATTTCATACATCGATATTTAGACCCAAGCTAAGTAACTACACCTATGTTTTGGGTGTAAGACAACGGATATACTACACATACCTATACTTTTCTTTTGTAAATTTAAACTTATAATACATAGAAACAACCAGACCACAGACAAATATCTAAGCATAAAAACTTGTCTGCGGCGAGAAATCGAACCCGTAACCCTGTGTTTGGCAGTCCGGCATGGTGACCATTGTGCTAACTGGGTCGTCAAAAGATATTCCACATCGAGTGAAGTCAGACTGAAAAGTTTATTATTGAAATAAAGGTACTTTTAAATTAACTAAAATTCACCCGCGACTTCGATCGCGTAGTTGTTGAATTATCCAAATCCTTTCTGAGCTGATTGATGCCTACGTCATAATAGGTATTTTAGCCCATATCGTAAATTGGCTGTGCTTATACCAGCCAGTCAGGGCTTTGAATTTGAAATCTTTACCGACTTAAATTTTTTCTAGTAACTGACATCGCATAAGGCCGCCTATTGTGTAACTGTTTTTGTTTTTACAATTTAAGTTTTATTTTTGATGTATTTTCTAACTTGTAGCCAATAATGCAGTGCATTACATCACTTTCAAGCTTAAGTAAAAATTAAGTAGGAGTCCATTTGAATTAGCAATATTATGCGCATCTGTTAACATTAAGCAGATAAAGAACCTAAGTACCCCGCGTATGAACGATGAATGTGTCGCTATTTATGTGGTTCACCCGAGCACGGATCTATTGATCTATATGGGTGGCTACTGTCATAAACGCCTAAGAAGATACTATACCTAAAACGTAGGTTTGGCTCTAATTAAGCGGTGTATATTATGTTCTAGTACCTGGATGACCGAGCTTTGCTCGGTATTTTTTATTTTTTTTTACTTAGTCTAACCTCAAAGCAAACACTCATTGACTTCGTGTTACTTAACAACGCCATCTGCTGGAATAATTATTGCTCACAAAAAATAGTATTAGTAGTTCGCCAATAGATGTCAGGAAGAATCATATTTTTCAGTTTGTTAAAAAAGTAAGTTTTGATAAAACACGAATAAATGACATTTTCTAAAACTGATTCCTAGATCGATTTATCGCCCCCGAAACCCTCTATATACCAAATTTCATGAAAATCGTTGGAGCCGATTCCGAGATTCCAATTATATATATACAAGAATTGCTCATTTAAAGATATAAGATATTATGTGTGAAATAATAAATAAATAAATAAAGCGTTAATACGTTGTTTTAGTGCTTGCTGCACAGGATTGTAAACGTTACGGTGGCGGTAGACTTTTGAGCGTTGATTGTACCTAGTTCATTTGACTATCAATATAGCCTGCAGGCGACAATGCAATATTCATTTACGTCAGCTGTATTTAATGGTAGAAACCACTCGATTCCAAAACGAAGTCCGGTAAACAGGTGTCCTTCCTAAGTAGTTCTGGGTAAAAGCATACGTAGGTACCTAATGCATTAGATGTACATAGAAATAACCACAGGGTATAACGCTATCAATTCTAACTTAAGTACAACCAGGTAAGAAAAGAGGAGGGCCCACCAGAGTTGAGTTCTTAAATTGCTATTATTTGAATGTTAATAACCGACTTAAAAAAAAGATTAAATCTGAAAATATTTTTTAAGGAAAAAAGTCTTCTAAAATTGCAAAATCGTCTGCTGCGTCTCAATTGCAAGACTCGAACTCGCATCCCTTGAATACCGTTCAAGTGCGCTTACCAATTACGCCACTGAGTCATACGGAGTCAGTGCAGGCCACCACGCACTTTAAAAAATAAAAAAGATTATATCCTTTTCTTTTTGAAGTCGGTTTTTTTCTCGTTAATTAAATTGTTCAAATGATTGGATTTAAAAATAATAAAATAAAAAATCTAATAAATAAATAATCCAAAAAAGGTAACAAAAACAGCACCTTCACAATCTGAAGTCGGGAAGTTTTACATTCCAGTTATCCAGTTTGCAGTTTGTCTGCCCGACCTTAAATTATGAAGGCGCAATTAATAACTTATTACAGGACATTCCACACATCGCCATCTAGACCCAAGCTATAACTAGACTTATGTTATGGGTGCTAGACAACGGATATACTACTAATTTACCTTTCTTTTGTAAATATACACTTACAACACATAGAAACAACCAGACCACCGACAAATATCTAATCATAAATACTTGTCTGAGGCGGGTTTCGAACCCTGTGCAGCAGTCCGGCATGGTGAAAATATAATATGATTAAACCTATTAATAACTACGATGAAAGTGTACGTTTGTCAATGTGATTTTATGCGAAATGAGTCGTAACGAATCAAGGGTTTTGACTGTGACTTTATTCCTTGATTGTACCTACTTAGCTAACTAACTTATAGATATATTAGGTGCCTAAGTAGACTCGATTTTAGGTGAACACGAAAATAGAAACCACCTTCCAATTGTAGTGTACCTACCTTAATTTAACCAAGTAGATAAACCTAATTAATAGAAATTAATTAGTTGTTAGAAAATATAACGATTTCAACGTAATAATCAACTAAAGTCTAAATAAACGTCATACTAAATCGATTCGCAGAAAAAATAATCTGGAAATTTAAAGGGCATGGAAAATTTTACGTGGAATAACCAAAATGCCGATCAAAAGGAGGTAAAGACATAAAATAACAAAATGCTAATGACAAATAAAACCACATAGCTCATTATTTTTCTATAAATAAAGTCTATTGTGTAATGGAGATCAAGTATGAACAGAATAATGGCAAAACTTACTTGTTTACAAACAAAAATTACTTGTTTACAAGCAGGTTATAGTCGGAGATCCCTTTAAGGACGACCTTCATCGAGCTGATTAATGGATGAAAATTCTTGGAAGGCGTCAAATGATGATGAAGAAAATGAAAAACACGTGTCTCTAAATGCTCATATCTTTTTCCAAATCTAGTTCACGAAATACTATCAATTTAATTGTAATCTAGAAAAGTGGAGAATTTTATCATATTTTTCTATCGCCATTTCCGATGCTTCATTTAAAAAAACTTCTACTGTACTAAGACCATAGCATTTTACGTTAGTACCTCACAACACTAAGACATTGTTAATAATTGTATGGACGTTGGCATAGTCAAGTCACGTCAAGTTAACTGGTGACATTTTGATTTTTGAATCTCTTTTCGCACAATGGTACCTATATATTTGGATAGAGGACAAAATCTTATTCTGTCACATAATGTCCTTAAGTGACTCATTTTTGAAGTGAAAACTTCTTTAGCGGCGTTGAGCACTTTTTCTGTAATGGGTATAAAATCTTAAACTCGCGTCAGGACACGTGACCTGATCGAAAAAGCGTAAGACGGATGGAGAGTAGACAGCTATAGTTTTAAAGTGTTAAATTTTTAATGTAATATAAATTGTCATGTTTGTGTACGATAGCGCAATAAATGAATATTGTATTCTACCACATAAATGATAGTACTTTTATACTGATAAAGCAATTGGTGCAAAATTATTCCCTAACCATTCCAAAATATCAAACATGCTCAACGTTAATAATCAAGTTTTCACTTCTGCCGGCACTCCCGGAGTGCAACCCGTCTTTTTTTTTTAAAGAAATCGTCCAACGATTTCATGTTAAAAACTAGCGTTCAATAATGATGAAATTCTGAGGACGGTGACAGATAGCAATAAAAAATTATAAATTTGTAGTATTTTCCTCGATATGGCAACCTTTTACACATAGTTACTTCGACACCATTAGGGTACTTAAATCCTTCCTTAGCAACGAGGTGTCCGCCCTTTTTTTCTTAGTCTATGTTCATTTCATAGTTTGCGAAGTCCAAGCGAAGTCGCGTGACAAAACATGTACCAAGAAAAACCATTTTTGTCCACAAAATATTACCTCTAAACCAAAACCGTCAGGAGTTGTTTGAGGAAAAAATATCTAACTTGAATGTGTAGTTTGACCGATAGAGGGAAAAACTATCGCATTTATAATAATAAAGGATAATATAAACATTAGGTAAATGGATACTGAAGGTAGGTAAGCATAAAATTCAAATTTCTGAGTGACTGAATAACAAAGCACAGCTCAAACCACCAATGAACTGATTGGGCAAAAATTTGACGTATCTACAGATGTATATTAATACGTAGGCAACCGTTAAGAGGAAAGGGTACCGGGGGCTCTTTCCATACAAACGTAGTCGACTGTTTCCTCCGTGGATAATGACACTAGCCCAAATATTTTTGTTGCATAAAACCTTTAACTTCCATGACCATGCCCCTATGTTTTGCCTTTTTTTTAAATGTTAATTTCTACGATAATTAGAAAATGAAAAAAAAACCTAAACATAGGGGCATAGTCATGACAGTTATAGGTTTTATGGCACAAAAATATTTGTGCTAGTGTCATTATCCAAGGAGGAAGCCGTCGACTACGTTTGTATGGAGAGAGCGCCGGTAACCTTTCACCTTAAGGAAGGATTTTGAAAAAAAATTACGACCAATCTAGACGCCGCAGGTAAAAATAGTTAGGAAATATAATTTCCATTATAACATTGCTCTGAATTTTTAAATGAGACGTTCGTTTTCCGTTCTGGCATAGTTGTTTGGTTTGTTTGAGTACAGAGGGTCACTCGTGTCCATTGTACACTGTTCATAAAAAGTTTCACATTAATTGAAATTTATTTATAATTTTTAGATTAAATTAAAGTTTTTTATTATTTGAAAAAGTGACGGTTCGAGCTGTTTCCAGATACCAATACACTGCCCGGATGTAAGTAGTAAGATTTGTACCAAAAAGAACGATTATTAAAGGCTTTTGTTTTATTTATTATTAACTACCCAAAATATTAAAAAAACAAGTTCTTGTTTAATGTGGCACATAGGGCATCTAATTAATTGAAACATAATTAGCTGCGCCCCACGGTTTTACGCGCGTTAGTGTCTATAAAAATGATAATTGATCTCTTACAAACGCAGAATACATATAGTTACTATTCACTACCAACTTTATCTGCCCCTTTTCCAAAAACGTTTTTTTGGAGTTTATTGGAGTTTACTCCTTAAGAATCGATTTTCATATATAAGGCGCCCGGTATGACAAAAATCCGAGGGGTAAAACCTACTAACAAGTAACGAAAATCGTGTCACGTTTTTGGTGCGCACCTTTAGTGCGCAACTTTCTAATTTGGCTGTGAGTGTATTGCGTATGGTTAGATACTCGTACTTAAGGAGTAAACTCCAGTCGTGCGTCGGAGCTGACACACACACCTTTTTAGAGGTAGAATTTTCCATAATACTTGCTTAAGTGCTCGCTAACGTCTTAAAAGGAACTCCTGTGAGAAGTTTCAAGACTCGTAGCTCTACTTACCCTTACTTACCCTTCTTTAATTCTTGTCCATCCAAAGGTTGCCTGGAAGAGATTGCTTTTAGCGATAAGGCCGCCCATTGTGCCATATTGTTAGGTTTAATTTTTTTTTGTAACAGGAGTTTATGTTAGAATTAAGGTTTAATGTGGTACAATAAAGAGTTTATCTATCTATCTATCTATTTTACCTTCTATAAGTACTACGACTTCTGTGGCGCCTACGACATAGAAGGTTACAGGTTCGATTCCCTCCGTCAAACAAATAGTTCCCGGTCCAGGTGATTTTCTATGTATTGTGTACAAAAACTTACAAATTCAGCGTTTTTAGTGCGAGCCGCTGTCGTCAAAATAACTTATTTAAAGTTATACTCACTTGTGTTCGGGACTGTACTCTTTTCTTTCAGGTGCAGCTTATTATAATACATTTTGTTATCAACATACATCATTATTGTCCGGTTTGTCTGTCGTCCAGGGTCCATGTTACGAACCCTATTACAACACCACTCACTGTTGTAATGAAAACCCTTGTTATTTTCTGTTTTCGTTATGTAAATTCCTATTTGTAATGAGAATAAATTTTCATAATTATGTTTTAGTTTGGCAATATGAATTCTGAGTAGGTAACGATTTTTTGTTTTGACCTTATTTTTATTGGAAGAAATATTAATATAATTTGGTAATATATTAATATAATTTGGTAATGTAATTGTAAGATACCTGCGGGTATTAAGGGTCACCTGCTACCTTAGTTAAAAACTGAAAATATTCGTATAAATAAGGAAAACTACTTAAAAACAGGTCATTAGACAAATATTTACTTCATTGCATATTTTATTTTTAATATATATTCTCACTAATATCAATGTGTTAAAAAACCATTTAGTGGCCCTTATCAGCCGCAGGGTATTTAAGGTGAAAGGGTACCGGCGCTCTCTCCATACTAACGTAGTCGACTGTTTCCTCCCTGGATAATGACACTAGCACAAATATTTTTGTTGCATAAACCTATAACTGACTATACCCCTATGTCTTGGTTTTTTTAACTTTCTAATTATCATAGAAATTAAGATTTAAAAAACAAAAATATAAATAGGGGCTTGGTCATGGCAGTTATAAGTTTTATGCAACAAAAATATTTGATCTAGTGTCATTATCCAGGGAGGAAACAGTCGACTACGTTTGCATGGAGAGAGCACCCGGTACCCTTTCCTCTTAATTCTTGTGATAAATTAATAAAGAAGGGTGTTTTCTAGGGAAGCAAAGCGAAGTCAAATCAGAACACACTTTTATTAAAAGAAGTAGGAAGTAGTTTTAATGCCGCTCTTCATTCTCGTTTTCGAGTTCTAACTTCAACACTATCTAATTGTGTGGAACTTAAGTAGGTAGTTCAGAATTAGCGTAATGAACGTCACCCCAGTTCGTGCAATTTAAAAAGTCTCGTTGCGTGTTGAAAGTTCAGGAAGTAGGCGCCTAGTTAGATACATATAAGTTCGTTAGCAACTTTGTTCGCATACAATCAGGCCATTAGATACATGTAACATCCCATAGCTACACTTGCATCCGGGTAATCCCGCAATCAACCCGGTAATAAATTAACGCCATTACTAAATTATTCCCAGTTTCTAGATTAATCTAGAAGTCGGGCCACAGTCCGACGCGGCCGCTCTTACATTATTACAGCATTCATTAGAGTTCGCTAATTACTCCTTGCTTTAATGAATAAGCTCTAATGAACCACTTTCTGTTAATTAAAGGCGGCGTGGGGGCGAAGGAGGGGTGTGCGGGGGTCGATGCGGGGGCCGGGGGGCCGCGAGGAGGAACTTTTCTCCGGGCTCTGATTGCAAATGTGAATTTGTGTAAGTCTGAGTGGAAAGAGTGTTCTACTGAAAAGGGGTAATGAGGCGGTCGACTCTGCCCGAATTAGTTGCAACTTCACTTAGATAAATTATCTTTTTGATTGTAAATTTCATTATCATCAGGAGCTTTACGAAAGTGCTTCGTTCTGTTTTAATGAACATTTTGTGATTGCTAATTACTTTTTTGCAAAATTAGTGGAACACACGGCGATTTAACATTGTAGGTACCTACTACTAATAGAAATAAATACCTATGGCATAATTTATTATCTATTAAAATAAGCCTAATAAATAAGTGTACGTAGGAACTTTAATCAAATTACGGTGATTTCTTCAGAAAAAGTGACTTCTTCTTTTCTATCTACTTACGTATTTTTCGAAAGAATGTGGTGTTGGAAGATCTTGTAGCCGAGCCTAATTTCATCGGCGAGGAAAACGACTTGTTTTACGTAAATCGAGTATTAAGTCATGTTCTAGAATACGGGCGTAAATCGGTCTGACTTCGCTGGCTTGGCCACATCGAGAGAATGGATAGTGGATGGAGTGGTTAAAAGGGCGCATCTGGGACGACCTCAGGGAAGACGGCCCGTTGTTGGAAGACCTAGATATCGCTGAATTGGCCAAGTTCATCATGATCTGCAAGGCCTTTAAGAGTGCCGACTGACAACAAGTAGTACAGAATAGGGTACGATGTGGCGTTTCTTGGTGTCGGAGGTCAAGATTCAGATCGGGGTCGCTGCTACGCTACGTCAGCGTAAGCAGTTAGTTTAGTTTAATTTTTATTTGGGTCATTGTGCGTAAAACTAAGGTAAGTAAGTAAGTCAGCGTAAGTAACCTACGTATTTTTTGGTATTGAATCTACGGACTTTCTAAAATAGGGTTGACAACACTGTAGGTAGGTTTTGAATATACATATTCAGTAAATGGTAATAAGTATTGCCGATGCAAATATGAGTTCTAATTAATTCATGAATAAATAGGTATATGTACCCACCTAGTTAGTTTTAATATTGCTGCAAAGTTAATTGCTTAATTAATTAAGTACGTAAAGGTAGGTGTATAATCATAATTATTATCTAAACAACCGGATGTCTGGTGTCTAGCCACTTGTAGAACCTAGATATTTATTATTAGATAACTTTAATTTGCTTTGTAAATTAAAATTTTAAAGAATTACAAAACAAAAAGCATTTATATTCAACTGGTAGGCAAAGTGTAGGTTTCCGGAGATTTATCAGTAACCTAAACAGATTAGGTAAATGGTAGTTCCCATTGAATGACGAGCAATGACAGCAATTCTATAAATATTGATAGAGTCTGGCTGAGAATCAGCTGAATAAGAAAATTAAGATGATAAGAAGCTGTTGCCTGAGTCTGTTGTACCTAGGAATAGCAGACACGCTTGACGAAAGCAATTGCGTATCCTACCAATTCCAAGACATAAAACAGCAATTACATTGTATTAAATCAAATATTATTCTGTTGAAACAAAGTCGGTATCATGTGGACATAAGAAAATTCACCAATTAACTAATTACAAGACTGTTTTAGGGCAAGTTATGATAATTTGTGCGTAATTCTGAATGTCTAATAAGCGTGAAAATCGAAGGATTGAAAAGGATTGGCAATCAGGAGCAGTATAAATAAGACTTGTATTTGCAGTTCATTGTACATCTACAATATTTGTGGTACAGTGGAGTTGTATACAATTATAAACAATGAAGTCTTTCGTTGCGGTAAGATTTTGTACACCTTAATCGGTGCGAAAAATTTATGTGCGCTAATTGACATTGGTCTTACGGTGAAGGAAAACATCGTGATGTAACCCGCGGTTTAGTTGGCTCCAGAAGTATTGATAATTTCTCTCCTCTAGACATGGTCAACTAAGCTGAGAGGGTAGTAGGTGCTGGGCAAAAAGGACCCAATTAGAAAGGGTTCAATGGCGGAAAACAGCCTGTATACAAGTACAACTTATTTTCGAAAATGTTGTATGGAGCCACCATGTTTTAAATCGTGTAGTATACAGTCGAGCAATATTATAATTCCATGTTCAATTACATTATTAAGTTACAGACTTGGGTGAAGGCCCGATATCTCTGGTCTGTCGGCTTAGGAGAGCATTTGTATGCGCAATGAGACATTTCGAGTAGGCTGTTCAGCTAGGGGCTGTCATAAATTAAGATAGTGCAGCGGCCAAAGATTGTTGTTGGTCTAGCGCCACCCAGAGGATACGTGATGCATTCCAAGGAAATTGGTGGCAATTCCTGCGGACGTGACCAACATAAAAGACGTGTTAAAAATGAAAATTGTATTTCAGATTGCCTGCCTGTTTGGAGTAGCAGTGGCTGCACCATCTTATGATACAGCAGTCGATAGTGTCGTAAGTAAAGAAAAACAATACCTAATACTTGATATAGGTACCTATACCTAATTTAAATATTATTTAGTGCCAGGGCATGGATTAAACTACATATGATGGTAAACTTAGGTTGTTCCCATTCCGTGGTGATTTATAATAATTATTTTCCCGGGGTTTATCCGCATATTTTTTATTTTTATCATTCAAGTATTTAAAATACTGTTTTTTCTTAACAGTCAATACCTCGTTACGGCTTCAACTACGCCGTGAACGACCCTACAACCGGAGACAACAAGGCTCAAACTGAGACACGTGACGGAGATGTCGTGAAAGGCTCCTACTCACTCTCGGAACCGGACGGTACTTTGAGAGTGGTTGATTATACAGCGGACTCTGTGACTGGGTTCAACGCAGTTGTCAAACGCGTCGGACCCGCTGCTCACCCGCAAGTGATTCCTGTTAAACATGTTGCTCCCGTGGCTGTGGCCCCAGCACCTATTGCTGCAGCAGTTCCTATCGGTCTTGGAGGATATGCCGGTCATGGTGCCTACGGACTTGGAATAACTGCTCATGATCTTGGCCTGAGTAGCCATGGTCTTGGCCTGGGTAGCCATAGTCTTGGCGTGGGTAGCCATAGTCTTGGCGTGGGTAGCCATGGTATTAATCTCGGTAACCACGGTCTTAGCCATGGTATTGCTCTCGATGCCCATGATCTAGGTCTCGGTGCGCATGGTAAAGCTTTTAGCGCTTATAGCGTAGGTCTTAGCGCGCATGGGCTAGATTTCGGCGCGCATGGTCTAAGTCTTGGAGGGCATGGGTTAGGTCTTGGTGGGTATGGGCTAGACCTTAGCCAGGGATGGAAACACTAACTGTGATAGCGCTCGGACGTTGTGTTATGTATGAAACAATGTTTCAGTGACGACGATGTGCATGTGGTCCAATTACTTGTTAAATGTTATGTGGATTAATAAATCTGTCGATAACCTTAAACAGTTTTTTATTGATACCCTTTTAGTTTGAAATCTATAGGACCTCAGACGCAGGGCATTATTGTCCTCTGAAAACGACAATATAACAAATACAATTACCTTAAGTTAATCATAGTTGTTTCATAGCCATCGTCATTATTCGCACGCAGGATCTGTATTTACAGGACCGATTGTAACGGATCCATTTATAACGATGGATCTAGAATACCATGCGCGTGAACATGTTTCACTGCTGCATGCGCCATCATCGAGTAAAAACTTATAAGTACGATAAACGCAGTCTGGGCATGAATAAGACATGCATCATGCACGGTATTATATATGTATATTGCTTCATACAAAACGTATGTGAGGTTTCAAATCCGTGCCATGTATGTACGTTGTACGTGGGCCGTTCCAATGAGAGTCATCCCTAAAAATAACGCTTAGCTAGAATATAGTTACCTGAATACTTATTTATAAAATTAAAAAATAAATAGACCATCATAATTTTACTACACAATATATTTATGAACCATTAACACATATTACAATACTTAAATGCACAAATTATTTGAGCGGTCACACTACCACAGTGTGCTGTGCATAGAGAATACAGTCCCGTTTTCTAGTCCCGAAGATCCCGGGATTGAAATTAGCTAATCCCGGAATTATCGGGATTACTAGAAAAAAGGTCGTTTTCATTTCATTACGCCTTGGCCGTGATTTTATTAAAGTCACTTTATTACGACCACAAAAATACATCAAAATCTATATTAAGTTGTTTTGAGGCAGTAGGAACTGTTGAAGTATAATTAGTATAATTTATTTGCGAAGGGTTTCTGTGCGATAAAAGGTATGTATGCAACAGTGCATTCCCACTGTAGGGTTCTATAATTGCATTTATTAGAATGGTTTTCATTATAATTTAACTACTAAATTCATTGAGTTGGAGGACTTTGCACTTTGACTCAAGCAGGACCAAATCCTACTAAATATATCAATAAAAGCCATTTTGAAACTCTACGGTGGATCTGCATTTTAGTTGCTTACATTTTTTTTTTTCAGATCTTACAAGTATAAATCTGCAAGCGTTCAAGTTTCTTACAAGCTTTTATTTAGTTTCACCTGTCATAGTTGTTATCAAATCTTGCAAATTAAATTTTATCCAATTCCCGGTTAATTAAGCTCTTTTTTTAAAAGTGAACATGTAACTGTACTGGGATACTTTTTGTTCCTGAAATGAAATCGGGAGTGAATAAGCGGGCACAACTACTTTCGATAAAAAAAATACAAAAGTTTGTTTCGTATTCAACCCACTTTGAACTTAAAATGGCCAAATCTCGGGATTACATGTCAAATATCCCGAAATCCCGGATTCTCTACCTGTGCACCAACTTACCTAGATAACAATACAATCTTTTTATATTTCAAATATACACCGAATTAAAAACAAATTATGAAACGAAATATAAATAAATAAGTAATGATACTTAATGAATTCAATAGTATTTTCAGATTATTTTAAAAATAATTACAGCATTTTTTATGAATGTAGATATAAAAAGATATGATAGACATAATATACAAATGAATGGAATGATTTTAGAATGTTCCTGATGTTTATGAGGTGGCTTAGAAGGCGCACCTTGAATCGCCGAAAATGTCAAGTCATATAAATTCTGTCGTAAACTATTAAGTTTTTACAAAGCGTATTTTGGACTAAAAGTGCGTCGCAAAGACGGACTAAAAGTGCGTCGCAAAGACGGACTAAAAGTGCGTCGCAAAGACGGACTAAAAGTGCGTCGCAAAGACGGACTAAAAGTGCGTCGCAAAGACGGGCTAGAGCGTCTCAAAGACGGTGGACAAAAACTCCATCATCTGCAATCGAATACAATGTGTTCCAGCAAAGCTTTTGTAACACGATAAAGGGTTGTTCAAGACGGCTAGCTAGACGAACCTAAAAAAAAAATTTTACTCACACTATTTGTATGCCTGCCTGCTGTACTGTCTCCATGACTATTGCAATATATTCGAATCGTCGAGGTAAGAGATGAAAATAAAAAAAAATAGTGATTAAGAAGGAAAATAGTTACCATGAATCACTTTTGTTCTATGACTTTAAAAAAATAAGAACTAGTTGTTCGAAAACTTCGAGGTTATATTTACTAGAAACCTAGCTGTTTCTAGGAGTGAGTTGTCATTGACCTAATGGTTTTATTTGTTTATTGAGTTTGGACTACTTTTTATTAATGGTTATTATTTTCAAAAACAGCCAAACTCCTCAAAAATTTCAAAAGTCGAAGAACAAAAGCTGTTCGTTTAGACGCCTAGAACAACCCCCTTTCGGATTACAAGAATCTCACTAAAACACATTGTATTAATTAGGATTAAGTAAAACTTTGGTTTATTTTTTGACGTTGGCGTTATTATTTCTGTTATAAAAGTATTTTTAGCAGTGCAGAAAAACATCCCGCGAACTGAACCTGTTGGATTAATTCTGCCCGTGTCACTAAATGCAGTACGACTGCTAGTAGTTAGTAGAAACTAATATTGCATCACACTTATATTTGTCTATAACGTGCTATATTTTCGTTTATAAAAAATATTTAGGTTATCCATTCCTAAGCTATGTACAAAATATGTGATAATCGTTATACAGAAATTGTTTTAACCATATACATTTTAATGAAATTAGACACATTTAGGGCGGCTTGCATGCATGACATTGCGCTTAAGGCTGCTTATGCTTCCAAACGCAACGCGCCAGAAATACCCGTCGCTTACAACAGTAATAAGATGGAATTGTAGGTGAAATCTTTACCGATATTTTGGGGTAATTTGAGACGAAAATTCCTTGTCATTTCAAAGCTAGGCTAGTTTTAATTCTTAATTTTAGGATAGCTTCACAACTATAGGGAATTTTTGGCTCAAAGTCACACCAAAATGTCGGTAAAGCACTTTTGAGAAAAACAAAATACATTCGTAACAATCAGCAATTTTCACCAACGAAGGCGACCGGTGCCAGTAGTCACTATTTAGTAGGCTGTGTACCAAGGTCGTTGGCGTATGGCGCCCTTATACAAATTTAGCTAAATGCATTTAACGGGTAATCTTATATTAAATTCTATTTCAATTTCTATAGAAAACATTTCTAGCAATCAAATAGCAAGTACAGGCATACGCACTTAAAAACAAAATTTGCATGTTCATATTTCGTCGCAGTACATTTTTAGGACATGCATTTTTTGGAAAATATTAAAATTTAAAGGAATCAAATGCCGAGTGGTTTCGCACCTACAAATAAAAAAGTTTATAACTAACCCCTATTTAGACGAAATTGAAGTTAAGACTAATTGCATTTATGACGATATCAGCTTTAGACCATCCGCTGCTTAATCGAGTTGCTAACTTAAACTACCTGCGTTTACGACGATTCGATACCTCTAAATGTCCAAGGCGGGAATCGAACTGCAACTCGGTTCGATAACCGACTTACGAGTCGCGGTTGAAGTCGCGAATCGTTAAATCGCTACATAGTATCAAACAAAATCATTTCCCGCTGTATGTTCCTATGTATGCATTTTAAAACTACACATTACGGATTTTAATGCGGATTTTTTATTAGATAGAACGAAACATTTTATTCGATTAGATTCGGTTTATACGACGACCCAGTTAGCGCAATGGTCACCATGCCGGACTGCCAAACACAGGGTTGCAGGCACTCAGGCAAGTATTTATGCTTACTTATTTGTCTGTGGTCTGGTTGTTTCTATGTATTATAAGTATAAATTTACTAAGAAAAGTATATAAGTAGTATATCCGTTGTCTAGCACACAACACAAGTATATAGTGTTTCCAATCGTTTATTTAACTTTTGACAGATCACGCACATAAAGTTTAGTAATAATTTTTGATAGAATGTACTACATGTGAAACTGTACTTCATGGACGGGCTCCGCCCACTTAAGAGATGTGTCATTCGTAATTAATGACCACAGACTAAAAACGGTTTTGAAATAAATCGATTATCGATTATATTTATAAAACATACTATTTTATTGTGATTATATTTTATATCAAATTACGTAAAAACCTTTATTATTTTGCATTAAAATGCCCTAAATGTCTCTGTTTTAATGCATAATTAATTTGCGTAATGAAAACAGGTCCATCGTACTCGTACCTAGTAATGGGATCGAATATATTCGTTGCAAATTATTGAATCAAAAGTAATCGTTTGGACTTACTGTAGTTGGTTCAAATAAAAAGCATGTGAATGAACTGCGGTACCTACTTTTAAGGAACAACTACAAAATAATGAGTGTGTCAAATCGATTAAAACTTCTTCATGAATAAAATCGATCGATAAAAGATATCTAATCGGTAACGGGTCTGGGTATCACTATTTTAGTAAGTATTAGAGCTGTCAAAAGTTAAATAAACGATTGGAAAGGGTATAGTTAATTAGCTTGGGGCTAGATGGCGATGTGTGGAATGTCCTGTAATATTTTTTTTATATGTATAATACATGCATAATATAGCCGTACGAAGCCGAGACGGGTCGCTAGTTCATACTAAATTACCGAGTTAGTGTGCTAAATCACTAAAATGTATATGAATAAAATGTGTTATATATTTTGGTCGTATATTTGATTGGCTACGTAAGTCTACTGGAGCTGCCTTCGCCGAACAAGAGTAGACATATTCTATCGACGAGGAATGCGAACACCAGGTCCGCGATCAGCACTTCAACTAGGATCACTCGATACTGAAACATACATATTATTTACTTAATAACAGTTAAGTATTTATTAATAGTGTGTGAGGTGTTTACAAGGCGTTTTTATTCATTATCTTTGCCAAGAGTAATGAGGGATACCAGATTAGCTTATTTTTTTATGCTGGTTCTGAATCTTCGATAGATAGCGGCCACTATAAAAACGAGCCTGTCCTTTGTTTTTCTATAATGTTCGTTCGAATAATTGGATCAGCAACACTATCGATTGACGCATAGAGTTTTTTTTGCAAAATTACTAGCTAGGACTTTTTCTAAAATCTAATGTTGAAGTTGTTTTTTTTTTGACAAAATCCGGCACGCGATTTCAATATCTAAAGGCCCATTTAAAAATAATTCTGTAAATATTTTTTATTTTACCCCGTCTCAGTATGGGTTAATCCGTCTCTGGATTAACCCATACAGCCTCGTCTTTACAAACTTCGTCAATTTTACGTGGTCATAGACATATTTTTAGTCTTTTTTTTATCTTCCTTGCTGTATAAAAGCAAGGTGGGCAAAAACTTAAATATAGAATTCAAAAACTCCCGACTTTTATCCCCCATAACTTTCAGACGGCTAAACCGATTTCGATCAAACAGAGCTTCTTAGCTTGAATTAGTCGGGAAATATTCTCCCGACTAATTCACCTTTCAAACAAAAGAAACGAAATCTAGAACGGTGCAGTCGTTCGGGAGCTAGGATGCCACAGACAGGCACACACACACACACAGACACGTCAAACTTATAACACCCCGTCGTTTTTGCGTCGGGGGTTAAAAATTAAGTAAAATTAACTCACATCAGGAGGGAAGTAGACGATCTCGAACATGCTGGAAAGATCAGGGAAGACTCCGGCGGCTAGAGCGAACACGGCGCCGCCAGATACCATGATGCTGTACAGCAACGGCTTATTGTCCTTCAACCCTTCCATGAATGGTTCACCCTGGACACAATACAAGAACTTTGCACTTAGTATACAAGAAAACAGTGAACTACACATATTCCCTGAATTATAAAGATCCTACGGGCGGAAAAGATGTTTACAGACTCATGCATTCATATAAATATTGCAGGAAATTCCACACATCGCCATCTAGCCCCAAGCTAAGTAACTAGACTTGTGTTATGGGTGCTAGACAACGGATATACTACTTATATACTTTTCTTTTGTAAAGATATAATACATAGAAAAAACCAGAGCGCGGAGTGCGAGTTTTCTCGTATAGTAAACGCTATTACGTTTGCGTAAACGAGAAAATTGAGAAATGGAAAGTTAAAGCTTCACATTACGTCCGCGAGCTTTTCTACTTTCCCTACTATTTTCTCGTCTACGCTGACGTAGTAGTAGCGTTTACTATACGAGAAAACTCGCACTCTGCGCTCAGACCACAGACAAATATCTAAGCATAAACACGTGTCTGAGGCAAGAATCGAACTCCCAACCGTGTTTAGCAGTCCGGCATGACGATCATTATGCCAACTGGGTCGTTAAATACATAGAATTGAGCGCAAATTAAATGTAATTTTCGGTTTCCTTAAACAAAAACATCTATATTAATAAGTCTACTTACCCTATAATTGATAGCAAAAGTAGATATCTGTAGCGTCATAGATATAATATAAACGGTGCTGTTCAGTAGATCAGGAGCGAATTCTCTCTCTTCATCCTCAGCTAGATCCATATCCAGTTTCGGCTTTGGATTTCTATAAACGTAAACATTCATGACTCGTAATGATTTTATTACTAAACCTGCACTAGAAACAGGAAATATTTTCAAGGAAAAATGCTTTACGCTTTAAAAAGGCAGAGCTTCACTTTATTGTGTTGTAATAAAGGTTGGTTTTTATTTAAAAATATATGACGGAGGAGGTCCTCCATGAAATTAAAGAATAGAGGTGATTTCAGCAAAGCTGACGTCACCAATCTAGTCGTCTTTTTGACGCCTCATCGGTCAGTAGTTTTTGTAAGTGATTTATGGTTAAAAATAATGATGACGTCAGCACAGCCGACGACACCAGTTTGACCACTTTTCGATTAGCAGTTTCGTCTTCAAATAGTAGCTTCGATGGTGCTGAGTAGAAACTGCAGGTTGTAGGGAGGTCCGCTCGGTCCGAAGTCTAGCGCCAAAATGGGCTTCCCCACAGTTTTGCGGCTGTATTTATTTAGGTCAATTGAGTGTTTTTCAAACACTAGAATCTTGTTTTTAATAGTTAAATTATTTTTTTTTGTAGTAAAATATAACTGTAAATTTTAAGAATTATTAAAAGGTAATGAAAACATGTAATTACAAAACAACATTTTTTTTAATTTTCATCAATAATTTCATGAATCCTATATGAATATAGTTTAACCAATCAAAGTTTAGGTCAATATTCATAATTGTAATTAAATATTGACATTTTACACAGCGCCATCTAGCTCCAAACTAAGCTTGTGATTTGGTAGCCTGACAACGGATAGCATACAAAGCTTTTTTTTGTAATGTATATACAATACAGAAAAACAGACACCCAGACCTGATTAAGAGACAAACTGCTTGCAAGTCATATCGCATTTCAGGCATTCCGCTTCAGTGGCATCTCTTGCTTAGGGCGAATAGCTTATTAGGCAAAGCTTCCATTTAGGCATAATTCCTTTTTATTTTTTAGGTAACTCGATCATAAGCTAAACCAATATCTGTTAATAAATACTTGTTTGTTATTAGTTCTATGGTAAATATTTACCTTCCCGGCGATCTCGCAGTAGCTTCATGCACCAAATAGATGAGACAAAGGAAATGAACAGCGAATTGCGTGAGAACAGTCATTATTGTGTATAAGTTGAATATGTTCGGCAGAGGGCGCTGTTTTGACAACTGCTTCAATGGCTGCAAACAATTATACTTAATTGAGTTTAGATTAGCTACATACCCCGGGATAGTTCGAGATCGGGGATAAAAAAACCGGCCAAGTGCGAGTTGGACTTGCACAGTTCTGTACTATTATATTCTGTTTTCCATTTGTTGTTATAGCGGCAACAGAAACACATCATCTGTGAGTCTGTCTAGCTATCACGGTTCACGAGATACAGCCTGGTGACAGACAGTTGAAGTCTTAGTAATAGACTCCCGTTTTTACCCTTTGGATCTTCTTCTTTTTCGTTACACTCTTGACAGAGCGGTCGTGATCATCATGTAGTAGAAGGGGTAGATGTTACGCGCTTCACGACTGCTCGCCATCTCTCCCTGCTCGAGGTCATCCTGCTACATTCGTTCAAAGAACCTCCCAATGCAGCCTTGACTTGGTCAGTCCATCGCGTGGGTGACCTCCCGTGCTTTGCACCCTTTGGATACGGGACCCTAAAAGTGACTTATGTCCTTCTCTAAGGTATTTATACCGAAGCCCATGTATATAATGGTATATGCACAAAAATATACCAGACAGATATACCATTTATCTAGTGTAGATAAATGCTATATGATTGTCTTCCTACACTAATTTTATAAAGAGGAAAGAATTTTAGATTTTTAGTTTGTACTAGGCTCCGAAACTACTGAGCCGATTTTGATCGGCTCTACCCATAGGTAAAGTTCGATTGAAACTGATGACCGGTGTGAAGTTAGCTACGCTTGTGGCTTTGCGTAGTTACAACTTATGTGGAAACACGAATGAGATTTCTAAGATGATGTGATGATACGCACAGCGAAATCTTATTAATCTATATATTAAATAATTAAATATTGCAGGACATTCGACACATCGCCATCTAGCCCCAAACTAAGTAACTAGACTTGTGTTATGGGTGCTAGACAATCGATATACTACACAAATACTTAATACATAGAAACAACCAGACCACAGACAAATATCTTAGCATAAATACTTGTCTAAAGCGGGAATCGAACCCGCAAACCTGTGTTTGGCAGTCCGGGATGGTGACCATTGTGCCAATTGAGTCGCCATACTAAGGTCTTTGTGGCAATAGGCAGGTCATATAGCTCGCAGAACTGACAAACGCTGGGGAGTAAAGGTTCTCGAGTGGCGGCCGCGATGCAACGCGAAACGGAGTGTTGGGAGACCAGCTGTCCGGTGGACCGAGGACATTGTAGCGGTCGTGGGTAGTCGGTGGATGGAGGCGGCTCAGGACCGCTGTTTTTGGCGTCATATGGGAGAGGCCTATGTCCAGCAGTGGACGTGTATGGGCTGATATGATGATAATGATGATTAAGATCTTTGCATAGATTAGGCGTATTGTAAGTTATCATTTTACTAACCTTAGACCTTGATATGAACAAGAAACACGCAGCTAACAATAAACTCTGCAACGTAGCTTGTGTGTCGCTGAACTTAATGCCATCGAGGTACAACACTGACTGACTGTAGGCCAAGATCAGCGCGTTCAGAGCGAGGATCTTGAACATTTGAAGCGTTGTTACTAGTGTGCATCGACCTTGTTTTATTATGTGACATACTGGAAAGAAATAATTAGATTTTTTGCTTTAAATTTGAAAGCTGTAAATTTTCCTGATACATAGGCTGCACTAAAAGTATCGGGAATGGAATATTTCCACTGTTCCTGTCATATTTAAATCTTTTTAATTGAAAACTCCTTGGTTTTAAAAATCGAATACCATTTATTTATTTAAAAAAAGAATCTCGGTCTTGTCACAAGGTTTTGTCAAACTTGTTTAGTCGTTGAGAAAATGGAATTGACTCGAGAAAATTCAAGAGCGATGATTTATTATGACTTTCGAAGTGGTTTATCACAAAAACAGTGTGTTGACCGGATGATTTCTGCATTTGGTGATGAAGCCCCATCCAAAACCACAATTTATCGCTGGTTTGCTGAATTTCAACGTGGACGTGTCAAGCTCAGTGATGATCCCCGTCAAGGTCGTCCAAAAACTGCACTCACCCAAGAAAACGTTGATGCTGTGCGTAAGCTGATTGAGGAAGATCGACATGTAACGCGAAATTCAGGCAACTTTAGACATTGGCATGAGTCAAATACAAATAATCTTGCATGAACAATTAGGTGTAAAAAAGTTGTTTTCCCGATGGATACCGCATTCGCTCTGTGAAGAGCAAAAAGTGGCTCGCGTTACTTGGTGCGTCAGAACTCTCGAAAGATTCCACGCAGGATCCTCAAATGCTGTATACAACATCGTATCGGGTGACGGGTGACAGGTACGAACCCGAAACAAAAAACCAGTCACGAGTTTGGGTGTTCGAAAATGAGTTAAAGCCAACAAAAATTGTTAGTTCACGGAGTGTTGCAAAAAAAATGGTGGCCACGTTTGTCTCCAAAACCGGCCATGTTGTGACTATTCCTCTTGAGGGACAAAGAACGGTTAATGCAGAATGGTATGCTAGCATTTGTTTGCCACAGGTCGTTTCTGAACTCCGTAAAGAGAACTGCAGCCGCCGCATCATCCTCCATCACGACAATGCGAGTTCTCACACCGCGAACAGAACAAAAGAGTTTTTAGAGCAAGAAAACATAGAATTATTAGACCATCCGCCGTACAGCCCCGACCTAAGCCCTAATGATTTCTATACTTTCCCTAAAATAAAGAATAAATTGCGTGGTCAGAGATTTTCATCACCTGAAGAAGCTGTGGACGCCTACAAAACGGCCATTTTGGAGACCCCAACTTCCGAATGGAATGGTTGCTTTAATGATTGGTTCCATCGTATGGAAAAATGTGTCAAATTTCGCGGAGAATACTTCGAAAAGCAATAAATACATTTTTAAATAGTAATGTTGTGTCACTTCCTTGATTCCCGAAATTTTCAGTGCCGCCCTCGTATATAAGAATCACCTTATATCTATATCTATCTATACATATAAAATTCTTTGTCCTGAATGACTGACTGACTGACGGATCAATGCACAGCTTAAACTGCTGATCGTAGAGACCTGAAACTTGGAGGGTGTGGTCTTTGTGTGACGTAGGCATCCGATAAGGATTTTCCGAAATTTTACACCTAAATGGGTGAAAAAGTTTGTATGGGACGTGATTCCTTGGTCCATTTTCGACTTTTACGCGGACGAAGTCGCGGGCACAAGCTAGTACTAATATAAAATAAAAAAGAAAGATTTTATTGTTTGTTTGAATAGGCTTCGAATCTACTGGAGCGATTTAGATGAAACTTTGTCTTTGAGTAATAACTAACCAGTTATATTTGTATGTAACAAATAGGAAAAAAAAAACTTTTGCCAGCCATAAAGTAGGTATTATTAGATCGAATTAGAAACTTACTGCACAATATACTGGAGAGGCGGCTGGTGAACGGTGCAGCGACGGACGCGTCTCCTAATCTAACAAGTTGAGGTTGTTCGTCTTCCTCCAGCTCTCTCATAGCTCGACGGAGCCTGGCCGTGGCTTCGGCGCGTGCGTCGCGAGGGTCCCGCGGGTTAGGGCGCCGCGGCTCCGGCTCGACCGGACGCTCTACTCGCTCTCGGGGACGTTCCGGTGCGTTCGCTAAGATCGCCACACCCACCTGGAATTATGAATTAATCATATAATTATAGTTAACTACCTATTGCCCGCGACTGAAGATTTATTTTATATACCAAAATCTTCCTCCTGAATCTACCTATCTATTAAAAAAACCGCATCGAAATCCGTTTTGTAGTTTTAAAGATCTAATAGGGACAGACAGACAACGGGAAGCGACTTTGTTTTATACTATGTAGTGCAGCATGCAGTGACGGCAGGACGAAGGTACGAAGAGATAGGTACCTAGTTAAAATTCTAAAATAACACATTATGCTACTTATATCTACGTAAATCCGCGAGATGGAGCTAGGATTTTACAAAATAGGCTGTATCTGTAGAGGTATACTTACATCAGCATGCTTCAAGGCTCCAACGTCGTTCGTCCCATCTCCACACATCAGCGTGACATATCCCAGCGCTTTCAGAGTGACGATAACATACTCCTTCTGCTTCGGAGCGAATCTGGCGAACACCTTAATGTACGGCATTAATTCTAGTAGGAATTTATAATGATTCTCGTTCAAATACGCGAGCCCTTCGCCGGTGATGCATAGGTCGAATTTCGATGTCAATTGTTTCGATGTCTTAAAAGGATTAACAGGTAGATCGACCTCTTCGTCTATCGACTTCCATCCCCATTTGCTATCATGTTCGGTCAAGATTAAAATCTCAGTTTTGTTAGAGAAGTTGAGCTCCTTGGCGACGTGACAAGCCGTCAACGGGTTGTCTCCAGTTATCATAACTACGGAATGTGAAGCGTGAACTATTTCAGCTATCGCTTTCTTCGAATCGCTTTTCAACGGACACGATATTATGACAAAACCGGCGAACGTCAAATCCGATTCGATATCTTCCCGTGACAAATCTCTAATGTCTTGTGACGACAATTTTCCTAAATTTCTATAACCTAAAGCTAGCACTCTCGCACCTCTTCGTGATAATGTTAAATAAACATGATCATAGTGACTAGGAACTTCTTTCAACATTGTCTTGATCGTTTCCGGTGCACCTTTCACGCTGCTAATGTAGTGGTTTTCAATAAAACCTCGTTCGTTAACTTGATACCCTGCTATGACTGACATTCTTTTGAGAGCGCTCGAGAAGTGGTTCCTGTGAACGATCTTCAAACCTGGTGATTTCCCCTTCTTTGGTATGACTGCGTCACCTTTAGTTAAATTCCACTCGGCGGCTTTTAACGTCGCCTTTTCTAATGGATCGCCGACTACTCCATCGTCGAGTTGAACTAAGGAATGACATGAAGCTAAAACTTGTACTGTTTCCATAGGAGCTTGGGACAATGGAACTACAGTAGCGTCTTTATGGTCTCCTATACCAGCAACGCCTTCGACTACTAAATTATCACTAGTTAAAGTACCAGTCTTATCAAAACAACATATTTCAACCTTACCAGCGAATGGTATTCTAAATGGTTCTGTGCAGAATACTGCTAGCTTTGATAACGATAATAAGGACGTATTTACGGCTAGTGAGAGTTCTATAGGCAGTTCAGGAGGAACTACCGATGTCAATATCAATGTACATTCTAAGAAGAGCTTGTATCTATTCCTCTCAGGGTCCTCGCAACCCTTGATCCAAACATACGCAGCGGCCGCAATCGCGAATATCAACAGAAACAGAATAAAACCGAATGTCTCTAAATTATTTGCTGTTACTCTTTTGACGCCGAAAAGAATGGTTCTCAATAACTTTCCCTGGGAAGTGTTAAAACCATTTCGAATAACATAACCAATACATCCGTTGTCCGGAGCTTTTAAACCAGATGACGTTGTTTTGCTAGGAGACGAATGTTGTACAATTTTAGTACCACCAAAAAGCATGTGTAATTTTCCATCCCCTTCAGGATCTAAACAGAGTTTTAAGTTCTTTTCATTTTCAACTGGTTCTTTCATCTGTGGCACGCTTTCTCCAGTCAGCATAGATTCATCTACGATACAGGATCCTCTTAGAAGGGCAATATCACAGGGAACTAGGTTCTCATTAAGAGACCGTGTTAGGGAAACGATGTCGCCCGGCAACAACTGATCGCTCATTATTTGCCTCCATCTCTTATTTCTATAGACATTGATATTATATGGTTTGTTACCCATTTTCCTTATTTCGGCCATGTTTCTGAGCTGTTGTTGGACCAATGTACATTCAAACATAACAAGCATCACCAAAGTAAATATAGAATAATACCAGTACTTGTCCATGCACCAAAGACCGACACAAAAGACTTGGAATACAAAAAATGGTGCCGTTGCCCTCTCTTTAAATAACTCCCTGAATTCAGGAACAACCTAAAAATACAAAAAATCTACTAAAAATCCTTTTTAAACAGACTCCTATTAAATTTCAAGATCTAGTCTCGTGAAATATAGAGCTCCACAAAATAAAAACATCATGTTTTTATTTTGTGGTGTTCTATATATTAAATATACTGTTTTAATTAACTTTAATATAGTATTCTTTCTTACCATAATCATTTCATTTTTCCCGTATTCTTTCTCGGCAATATCAATGGCTTCATCATCGATATAACCTTTGGACTCCATGTACTCTGCATAACTCTTATTGACAGGAAACTCGATTGTATGGAATGTTTTCTTATCCCAGTCATAGATATACTTGCTCTTTTGAAATATAAACCAAACATCGGGTTTGACATTTCCCCTTTGTGTAGACTGAAATTAAATTATTTTAGTTAGCCAGCAGGATTAATATATCCTAATTTGGTCTGAGACATTACTAGGTTGCATAACATAGTGGTTATCACACTCGCACCGTAAGGGGTAGATTGCGAACTCATCGTCATGAGTTCAAAACTCATGACGATACTAAAATTAATAGATGCATTTTTCCTTAAAAATAATCCCAGAAATTTTCCTACCCTTTTCCTTTTACTGGGGGTTCGGTCTCTTTATCACTTCTTTAAATTTCAGAAATTTTATAAACATAATTATTGTAGGATAATGCACAGAGCGCTATCTAGCCCAAAACTAGGTAACTAGGCTTATGTTATGGTGATGAGACGGTGAATAGGATACTAAATATAGGTCTGTACTTTCATTTTGTACGTTTAAACTTATTGTAGGTACAGGAACACCCAGACAAAAATCTACAGAACATATTTATATTAGTAATATAAAACAATACCTAACATTTGTAGTCTGTATAACAAAGATGTTTAATAAGTAGCTACTTGTATGTTGAACACAATACAAAGTTGTTTACTTAAACTTACTGTTTCCGAGTCTTTATAATGCAAAAGTTTGTGAGAATGTGTATGAGTGGTGTTTATTATCACTTAACTACTGAACTGATTGCAATTAAACTTTGTGTGGAGGTAGCTGGAGCCCTGGATAGGTAGGCTAGTTTTTACTTCAATATTCCTACGAAGTTGGAACTATTGTAGGCACAACAGCAGAAAGTTCTGAGTTAAAAATTCATAGGTACCTTAGTATGATGCAGTTTGACAATTTCCGAGGATCCATTGTTTGAAGTCGGCACTACTTTAACGATTTCAGCTTGTATTGGATCTTTAACCTGAAAGCAAACACATGTTTTCAGGGTACCCTATGCATAAATATTTTAGTGTTTTAAGAACTGTGACTCAAAACATAAATGAAATATGCTTACCGAGGAACAGGAGAGAAAACATTGAATGTGAACACTCCAATAGCAACACAAACATATAAGTATTTGTACCACAGCGATCACGGCAACGGTCACGAACCCGGCTTCGAAGTTCTCCTCCAAACCGTACACAAATATCCAAGAATAGAACACTATAGGGTATATTATCAAAAAAGGCAGCACCGTCCCTTGTAAAACAGTAGGCACAGGCTTGAAAAGCTGTGTATATTGAACTAAATCGTCCAATGACGATTGCATATTGTTAGAAACCATAACGTCTGTTTTATTAACTAAAACGCATTTGGTTCTACAACTAGAACACGAGGTTAACTGCTAAAACTATCATCGAACATAATCTGCTACTTTTTATCATGAAATTAATTGAAAAATCAAATTATTTTCCAACACATTACACGACAACAAGACAACTTGATTGACAGTTGAATGACAGACGATGGGGAAGGGAAAAAGAGCGGGGGAGGAGAAAGAAGCCAGGGAGGTGAGAGGGTGAATGGAGAAAGGGAGGAAAACCGGAAACACATGCCGGCTAGTGCTGCCGCAGTCTGCAATAAAGTAAACTTTTATCAAACACTCAAAAACTTGAAGCCTTTCCCCGCCTACAGGGTATAGTTTTTTTAAGTTGTCACACGTCAATGCCACACACATAATATTCTTGCTGTCATTTGTTTGTCAATGTCATCATGGCTTGAAGGCGCGAATTTTCGGCGTTATTATCGTCAGTGTTTTTTCCAAGTTATGACATAAATAGCCAAATTAAATTAATAAAAATGGATTTAAACATCAAACGAAAGTCTATCAAAGCCCTCAAAGCAGGCAGCCTAACAGAAACCTATCCCCACGATCTACAACTTTACAAAGTGCCTCCAGTTGGTGACATTAACCTTCAAGAGTTTGAAACCTTAGCTCTAGAAAGGGTTACGCTGCTAAGAACATTGGCTACAGCAACTACACTCAAAGGCCTTAGAATGTATTCAGAGGAATGGACAGACTATACGTTAAACGAACTTAAAACCCACGGTTTGAAGTACTATGTAAGATTGTGTGAGAAAACTTCGTGTGGTACTTTAGAAGCCGATCTTAAAGCTAGACAGAAAGACCATATAGCGCATTTCATACTCAGATTGGCGTACTGTCGTACTGAGGAACTTCGTAGGTGGTTTATAGCCAGAGAACTAGAACTATTCAAAATGCGATTTATGATAATGAAAGGTGATGCTGTTGATACTTTCTTCAAACTAAATAATTTGAGTTACACTAACATTTCTGATGAAGAAAAGGATGAAGTGATGACTTACCTCAGAGAATCAACTGCTCATCAGAACATTGACAACATGAAATTCTATAAGGTAAAGTTTTATGAAGTTTTAGACTTAGTCCGAACAAGAAAGGTCTACCTAAGCGGAGGTTACGCTTACATACCTCATAAAGACTTTGTATCGGTATTATCGACACAGTATAGGACACATCTGAAACAAAGTCTGGCTGTAGCGAGTCATCATCTCGGTGAAATAGAACAAGATGAGAGATTAGTGAACTTGCTTAAAGGTTTACATCAGTCCTATGCAGGGAATGACTATATTAATACTAAATCAGTCATTCCGATAGAGAGTCTAGACTCTTTGTCTGTTAAATCTTTCCCATTATGCATGAGACAGTTACATGAGCAATTACGAGCAGCCCATCACCTCAAACATGGAGGACGGTTGCAATATGGCTTATTCCTAAAAGGAATAGGTGTCACTTTGGAAGACTCTTTGAGATTTTGGAGAGAAGAATTCACTAAGATCATGGAGCTTGACAAATTTGAAAAGAGTTATGCTTACAATGTAAGGTATAATTATGGTAAAGAAGGAAGCAAGAAAAATTACTCCCCGTTCAGTTGTTTGAGGATTATCAACGAGACTGTCGGCCCTGGTGACTGTCATGGATGCCCATATAAACACTGTGAAGCCAGTAACCTTAAGAATAGATTGCAAGGATATGGATTTGAAGCACAAGGTAACTTTTTAATACAACGTAAATGCTTTAGGCTTATGATCCAATAGTTCTACTGATATTACCAACTAATTGCAATGAAAATTGGTATGTAGTTTGCTGGAATTCTGAAATAACACATAGGTAATGAACCTCATAATATGAGCCCTTAACCTTCTACTTTTACACAAGCCTATGTGTAAAAGTAAAAGGTTTAGGGGTCAACTTTTATCATGATAACACCATGGGAGGGTAAAACCACAAGTAGTAAATCAATTTGATCTTAATGAAAAAGTACATATTTCCAAATATATGTCTAACAACTTTATTAATTTGTTTCAGTAATCAACGAGATTGTGGACTTGTCCAAGAAAGGACATTACCAAATAGCCTGCAGCAGGCACTTTGATGCAGTGCATAATATAGATCAAGGTTTAGGAATAAACCATCCAAATCAGTTCTTTGAAGAAAGCCAGAAGATTGTCAAAGGTGATGTTAAGGTTGAGCCTAAAACGGAAACTAAGAAGAATGTAAAGAAGGAAATAACTGATGACCTAGATGTCATGGATTTTGATGAATCATAATCTTAAGGATACTCTGAAAATTAAACTTAATGACAGCTCTGAAGTGAGATGCAAGTTCAGATTTACTAAACACTAGCATTACCTTGCAGTTTTACCCGCGTAAGTCCCGTTTCCGTGGGAATATTGGGATAAAAAGTATTACTTCCAATGAATCAATGTATTCTCATACAAGTTTCATCAAAATCAGTTCAGTATTTACGGAGTTTGTTCAATTTAAACAAACAATCAAATCTTCCTTCTTTATGATATTAATACAGAAGTATAAACCCTGCTGTTGCACAGCGACTTGCACTTAACTTCAAACAATTCATTCACAATTTTCAAATAAGACAAAGTTACTATAATACTTACATTACTTTTATTTAACTTAGATTTACTGTATAAATTAAATGTCTATTTTCTCTTTACATACATAGCTTTTTTCGTCATTCGTCCGCAATATAAACCGAATATAAAAATGAGACCTACTACTGAGATCGCTACCACTAAAAAGTATTTCTTTGATGGTGATGAAGATAACTCATTGTATACATCACCTAAATTTTCTATGACACTCATCTGAAAATAAAGATAATACATATAAATAAAACCTTAGCAATTTTTCCCTGTAAAACGTATGGACAAGCTGTGCCCCAAGGTTTCACCCGCATTAGTCCCGGTCCTGCGGGAATTTCGGAATCAAAAGTATCCTCTCCCAAAACTACAACTATGCCGATTTTCATTCTAATCGGTCCGGTTGTTTGACCATGAAGAGTGAACATAAAACCATTGAAAACAAAGAAATAAACGAACTTTCGGATTTATAAAATACTAGCAGCTCTCCGCGATTTCACCCGCGTAACTCCCGATCCCGAGGGAATATCGGGATAAAAAATAGACTATGTTACTCCCAATGAATCAATGTGTCCTCATACTAAGTTTCATCAAAATCGGTCCAGTAAGTAGTTTCGGAGCCTATACGTTACAAAAAAATATTTATTCTTTATAATATTGGTGTAGAATTGTAGATTAGTTAGGATAAAATTAGGATACTTACAGATGATATATATTTATACATTTCTAATCTACTTGAAAGTGATTTTTCACAATCTGCCTCCAATTTTCTATTACTGTCATTGAGAATTATCTTGAGACATTTTAATCCTGTAAACAACAAAATCCAGTTATAACAAAATCTAAAATATGAATTTTATTAAACTTAGACTTGTCCATACATATTTGACATAATTTGAAGACTCAAAGAAAGTTAACAGAAACTTTGTCACAGAAAAATGGATGCGGCACGGACTTTGTTAAAGTTCTTTCAAGCAAGCTACGATTATTTTAAGCAAAGGTAACTTACTCCTTCCGGCACCATGTTCAAGGTCTTTACAATATTTTAGTAGGTCTAAAGCACACGCCCGCTCTAACAGCGGGTCAGCTTCTATATCTACTTCTGCTTCTTCAATTATTTGCGCGACCTCTCGAGCGCACTCCGCGGACACTATCTTGCGGGTAAGAAGTGCCTTTTTAAGACATTCCTCTACCTGAAAATGGCTTTCATTTAAGTTGATTGATCACGAGATACAACCTGGTGACAGATGGACGGCCACAGAAGTTTTAGTAGGTTTTAGTGGCCCTAAAAAGTTCATCTTTCGCTTTTTTTAACCAAATGAAGTACAGCACAAATGTTAAATATGACAAAAATACTTTACATTTATTAACTAAGTATGTAGGTAAGTTCTTACCTAATTAAATAAGCCATTTAATTTGAATATAAGTGGTATATATGTACATATCTATTGTATTACCTGGCCTTCAGCGTTCGTTATATCAGCAGATGGCGCACAAATCGTCTGTATTTCAGCCTTGCACAGTCTCCCGAGCAATGGGTCAAGGCGAAAGTTCAGCGCTTGTTCCTTTAAGACATTGGCTAGTTCGTTCTCACAAGGCGTTGTTAATTTTGACTCCCTGAACTTCTCTTTTAGGCAGTATAACACTTTGCCTTGCAGCTCTATATCTTGGGGTTCGTTAGCTAAAATTTTAAAAGATAAATTATAATTAAGTACTAGCCTTCTTGCGTGCTTCTAAGGTAGGAATACTTTGAGTATTAAACTAGGGTAGGTACGAGTTAAAAAAGGCAGGTATTTATACATTTAAATTTTGTATGTAAAATTTGTTATTTCCCTAGGATTAATGTAAAATTAGTTTTCGAAGTCATAAATTGTAGATAAGTATATATTTTAGGCACAAAGTAAATAGGTAGGTATGTAAGATAATACGAAATTGGAAACTAAGTAGGTAGGTACATTAGCGCATTATCGCAACTGTTAAAAGCCGACTTTACTACTCTTTGTCTTACATAATCATATTGTAATATGATTCTCAAATGGACAATGGGTAAACCATTGTACATTTTAATAAATTAGGTGCCTATTTACGGATCTTACCAATGACTTCTGAGCAGTGTTGTTTGATGTCTATCTTGCAAGAGTTTTGAAGATTATTGTTGAATCTGTAATCTGTGTTTTGTTCTATCATTCTGTTTACTATAACCAGCTTGCAGTCTGTATTGAAATCTAATTCCTTCCGATGAGCCTGGAATACCATAACGTCAAATGAGATTCTTAATTTAAAGTTATAAATAACAAGATATATATTGTTACGTACCTTTAGGCACTCCAGAATTTTAGAAACTTCTGTATTGTGGCAATACATATCAATCATATCATTGCAGCTGGTTATCAAATGGTAATCAACAGCATTATCAGTGAATTCCTGCTTTCTGACCACAAATAGAGCCTTTCTACATGATTCTGTAAGTTTTTCATTAGCTGTCTGTAAGCATTCCAGTGCAGCTGCTTCCCCATGGGGTACTTTGGGACAGTATATCTGTAGATCACTTCTGCAAGCCTCTTTCAACTCAGGGTCCAGGTCAATATTCTCTTTTTGCTGGAATAACTGACTTCTTAACTGCTGACGACAATCTTTCAAAATTGTATGCTTCCTTCTTGTTATTGTGTCATTCCTTACAATCTCACTCAGGCAAGTCACCACCTGACTCTTGGTTTGAGCTTTCGGACAAAATCTTACTACATAAGACTTACAGGCATTCTTAAACTTCCTAGTAAACCTATAGTTCTTTAAAGAGATTAATTGTTCATGTTCAATAGCTGCTCTGCATTTTACATTGGCTTTTATCTCTGGATCATTTTTGTGGGATATCAGACATTCCATCACATCATCATCATCTTTTTTACTCTTTAGTTCTGAAGCGCATAGTCTCTCCATAGGAACTCTACAGTTAATATTAACAACAGCATTCAGTTCTATGTGGCCACTTTGTGTTTCAGTGAAGTTAGCAACAATTTCTCTGCATCGGGGAGATAGCTCCTTTAGCCTATCCTGTAAGCAGGATATTTCCTCTCCTTTCCCAGAATTGTCCACACATAATATAGCTAGGTCATCCATACAAATATCTTCAATTTCTGGTAACAAATCCACACTTATGGCTCTCTGTCTCATTACTCTCCTCACTTGTTGTTCACAGTTTGGTTTTAATTTACCCCTTTGTTCTGAATTATAAGCGTAATTATATAAACATGGCAAAATTAAGAGGTCTTTCTCTGACTGCATGTCATTCATCTCTGGCCACTGAAGTTTAGCTTTACATAAAGTTACTGCATCATATTTACAGGCCTTGTACAACTGAGGATCGAGTTTGAAGTCTCTAGATATGAAATATTGTATTTGCAGCAATGCAGCTTCACAATCTGCTGTCATAAGAACAGTTCCAAGTTTTTCCATCAAGCATGACATAACTCTACCATTGCCTCCGACAACTTCTTGACATGCTTTGTCCACGACAGGTTTGCAAGCTTTCCTCAGAATGGGATCAACCCTCCAATCTTCCCCTGGATCAGCTTCTTGGACTAAAGTCTCTAGAGACTTCTGACACGCCACACTTATTCGTTTATCTTTTCGTCGCCGTGGACGGGCATGATCCATCAAACAGTGAATTGTCTTCCCTCCAGCTTCAATGCCTTTACAAAGATTAGTGATATCATTTGCACAGTTTTGCATTAACTCTGGTGATAGTCTGTAATCTTCCATGAGCATTTTTCTGTGGTCAGTCATTTCTGCTGTGCATTCTGGTGATAGTTTTGTGCTATCATTCCTTGAAACATTTTCTAAACAATATAATATTTGTGCGAGTCTTACATCCTTATCTTCTACAACTCCTTTCCTACAGTGATATTTCCTGATGTCCTCTTTGCAGGATTTCACTAACCCTTTACTCATTTTATAATTCATAATGATGTTTCTTTGATCATAGAATAGTTGATCCTGACATTTTTTTCTCATACCTAAAATAAAATAATGTAAGTATATCAACAAACAAAATGTTATTAAGTACCTTGTATCAGTCATGAGAATGTTCACATAAGGAAATATAAACAATGCATAATTTATTATTTTATTCTGACAGAGACAGCTTTGGCATGTTGCAGTACATATCCTACTAATATTATAAATGTGAAACATGTAGGCTTCTTTTAACCCTGGTGTTCCCATATGATCGGGATTTACGTGGGTGGATTAACACCCCAGGGAGCAGGTCATAATTAAATACATTTTAATGATGTAGAAAAATACTAATTGAACTTACCACTTTCATACTTGTGTCTCAAGAGACATTTGTACATGAGCCAGGACCCTGGTACTTCATCAGGACAGAAGCTTTTCTGTTCTAAATTACAAGCCGCGAATATGATTTTATCGAGTTGCAATGTGGTGTACTTCATATCTTGGAGTACATCAACTTCGGACATACATTCCGGCCTTATTACATGCACCTTATTCTGCAAACACTTCAAGGTCGGTATCTGAGACAAACTTTTTGGATCCGAAGGAATCTTTCCACAAGAATGGGCCTGTATATCATCATAGCAATTCTTCAAGAAGTTCCCAATGATTTGCCAATCATTAAAAATAAGAGATTCAATTTTATTTATCATCCTCCAACAATTCTTATTTATAACACTAGCTTTCTTCTTTAAAATACAGTCAATTCCATTCTCAGAGGATTTTAGACAGTTTAATATGGTCTGCTCTTCAGCACAAATGTCTTTGAGTTTGTGGTTCAAGTATGCATTGTCAAGCATATCGTTTTGATGTGTCCAGATTTTCTGGTGGCAATTCGGTGGTATTTGTGTCTTGTTGTATGATGCATTTAAAGAGCATGATAGTATAGCTAGATCGTCATCTAAGTGCGAGCATAATTTATGAAACAAAGAACAACTGGATACATCCAAAGTGAATAGCTCTGTTGGCTGTTTTATATAGTTACATAAAACTAGCTCATTTTGAGCAAAGATAATTAAAGCAGTAACAAATACCCAAAGACTATTTATATGATTGATTGAAAACATTTCGCCGGGTTGGAGATAGCAGTCACAATCACAAATTCAACAAGTACAAAAACATTGCAATCAATACATCGACACTATTATTGGCTTGTATGAATAATTTCACTCGAGTAAATATTGCTAATATTGAAATATTGTAAAGAAAATTATTATAAGTTGGTGCGTTTTTTCCTCACAAATTGTTTTTATATTTAGACAAATAAAAACAAAACTCGCCAAGGTGCTGAGGTCGGTCGTGGTCGGTCAATCAATCGACTGACAGTAAAATAAACCAATTAACTGACAGTGACAGCAAGATAGAGTATAAAATCTACTACTACCAAAAACAATAGTTTTTTTCTTCATGGCCAAAAACAGCACCGTGGCCAATTTATACATCACTAAATAGCAAACAATCTCTTGAATCAATCACTTCCGGTACAAAATGTCATATTTAGACTTACGTCACTGTCATATTTATTTCAGATTCTTTCTGATTGATTGTTGGCTGCGGACATCGCGAATTAAAAAATTGTTTTTAAGCCAAACTACACACATATAATCTTCTAAAATAGTCATGGAAGAGTTCGTCGAAGTAAATCAGATATCGGACTTTATTTCATACCTTCGGAGCGTAAGTAATAGCTTATTTTTACTAATGCATCCTTGTACCAATGTCTGCCTGAAGTTGAGTTCTTACCGTATAATTTAATTCACGATAGTCATCTAATTACCGCTGGATTTACGCGCGACACCGCAGTTCATGATCAGTATTTTGATTTCATGTTTGTTTCTGCATAATTTAAGTTAATTATACTTAATTATTTGAACGTAATAACTAGCTATAGTACGCCTACAAAAATGTCTTGTTTACTATTGAATGCGGTGTAAGTATACAGTTGACCATGACACGACAGTCGTGCGGCTCACAGTGTCGCTAAACAAGATAATCTTATTTATGAATACGTTTGTTAAAAAATCAATAAATTTTAGGTCATTGTTACTCAAAAATGATGCCTACATTTAATATCTTTGTTACCGTAGGTAATCTCAACTAATTTCACAATAAATTTCTCGATCTCTTGAGTACGTAGGTATCGTGATTTATTAGTATACTAGCTGCCCTCTGTGGTTTCACCCAAGTAAGTCTCGATGCTGCAGGAATTTGGAGGCCAAAAGTATCCCTAAACTACCTCTATGCTGAATTTAATTTGACCATGAAATGCAAACAAATAAATAAACAAACATTTGATTTTTAATATTAGTTAGGGATTGCCAAGTACTATTACTGTACCTAAGTACCTTTTATCCCTGATCCTTTTGGACCCCGATCTTGTTGTCTTGATCCTGATTTTTCTAGACCCCAGCGATTTCAGCTGTGTGTTGTCCTTTAGTCAGGAAAACAAATATTTATCTAGCATAATGAATGAATTACCTATACATTATTAACCTACTTACATTACAATATTATATTATATTTATAAAATTATGTTTATTAGAATTATTTCATGCCTGTTGTTCCTTTTGACACCATTCAATTTAATTAAATCAAAATAACTACTGGACTGATTTAAACCTGGTCATTGTTGAATAGCTTAGAAATCTTGGAAGGTCGTAATATATTTTACATTCTAAATCCAGCAAGTAGAATGTTCATAATCAACATAAAAATACGCGAATATGTTACTTGTTTTCTACTATTTATTTCTATTGGATCGGAACTTACGCGAGTAAAGCTGTGAGGCTCTGCTAGTTTACATTTTCTTTGCTCCGTACATTAATGAAAACCCTATGAATAACTGTTTAGTGCTTTTTGAGATTAACATATCCGACGTGGCAGGGGAACTTTTTCAAAAAAAAGTACAGATAGATAGTTAAGTGGTCTAAGATGTATCACAAAGAGTGTATATGTAATACACTCGTGACTTGAAGTCCCTCAAATATGCCGAGGCCTTCGAGGGACAGGAGTAATTGTAGGAAGACATAACAAGAATTTTACGGAACCATCCTCCTTTTAAGGCTGCAATCACGAAGTTTAAATAGTTTTGACTTCCTTCCTTATTATTTTTCCTGCTGTACTATCCAATTTACAAGAATATCTAATTGCCTGTCATAGTGGCAGGATTACCTTGAACTCTTGACACTCAATTTAGGTACTTATTATTCAAATGTGCTTGCTGTTATTGTGTTTCGTAATTTAATCAATAGGTTTACCTTTTGGTTTATTTTGTAGTTTTAGTTCTTTTCTTCTAGGTTTATCTAGACTTCTATTATTGAAGGTTTTAAAATAAATAGGTAGGTGCTTAAGATGATACTTTTTACAAATGACGGAGACCTTTGCCATTAATAATATTTTTTTACTGTTAAATATTATTGTCTTATTACTTACCAAGACTTCACTGGTCGTCCGTCTATCTATCTATCTGTCAACACGCTGTATCTCGTGAACCTTGATAGCTAAAATTGAATGATAAATTAAACAGATTATGTATTTCTTTTTTTATTTTAAGAAATGATTCTTTGCCGCTATAACAATAAATACTAAAAACAGATTCAAAAAAAATTGTGGACTCTTGGTACGGAACCCTTCGTGCGCGAGTCCGGTTCGTAGTTCGCCGGTTTTTTACAATTTTTTTAGACCTTTGACTTTAATAATATGTTTTTGTATATGAAGGAGACCTTTGCCTTGCAGTGGGACAGTAAAAATCCTTACTATATTATATCCCTAGTTAAGCAGTGTTCCTTCGTGTGTTTATCTCAGTAGGTTCCTTGCTGAGGTTGGACTATCCACAAGGTGTACCAGTATGTGTCTGAAATCCACCAATGATCAATGAGAGCATTTCATATTTCTTTCAAAAAAAATTGGGCAGCGTTTGACCACTATAACAACACCTGCGTAATGGTGGGTGAAGATGCTGTCTAAGATGTAGCACGCTTTTTAGGAGATACCTGTTCACTCGAGACTTGAAAACCCCAATTGTACTAAACATATTCACAACTTAGCTTAAATCAAACGATGCTATTAGTGGAAATTATCACCTTAAAAAATCGCTGTTTTTTATGTTTCAGATCGAATGGCGCGACCCATGGTTAATGGCTTTAATATCTTTCCATATCATAGTGACTTTCACATGTTTCTCAACTAGGAATTATGGCAATTTCCAAGTCATATTGTTTATAATATTATGTAAGTACTTTAACCAATTTCAAAATTTTAGTAGGTGAATATCATGTACGCGGATTTTAGGTAAAAATCAGTTGATATCGGCTTTGAAGTATTATCATAATCAGACGATATTAACAATATTATCACTAAATAGAATTGTAGGTATTATGTTAATTGTACTTCAATGTTTAAATTAAGCTTTGATTGATTAGTTTTGTATATAAAATACTTATGTCTTTTATGTTGTAACCCTACAGAGAAATGATAACAGTTCTATTATAGGGTTTTTAAACATATATACGGACTTACTACGCCCTGCGTTATCATATTATTGACGACCCAGTTGGCACAATGGTCACCATGCCGGACTGCCAAACACAGGGTTGCGGGTTTGATTCCCGCCTCAAACAAGTATTTATGCTTAGATATTTGTCTGTGGTCTGGTTGTTTCTATGTATAATAAGTATATATTTACAAAAGAAAAGTATTTAAGTAGTATATCCGTTGTCTAGCACCCATAACACAAGTCTAGTTACTTAGCTTGGGGCTAGATGGCGATGTGTGGAATGTCCTACAATATTTATTATTTTCACCCAAGAAAGCATATAAAAATGAATTCCTATTTCCTTTGGTCACGCCATAACTAACCTACGGCCGCTTTGGCTAATTTTGATTTTGAATATTTGTGGGAGTCCAGAGAAAATACGAAAAAGAATTAAACGAGGTTCCATGACCTTGTTTTGACCAGGAGCCAGAGCACATAGATAAACTTCATTAATGCATCGCAGTGATGCAACTTTGAGATGTGCATGCGCCTCTATTGGGTGACGATGTGCTATGTACGATATGTGATGTATCTTCGGTAAACCAGTACCTTGTCTAAATATAATATCAAATTTCATCGGAATTCTGTTACTTTTTCCAACCAGCAACATACATACACAACCCTTTAACTTCGGTTAATGAAATAACCTCTTAACACTCCCTTTTTTCCGTTTCAGTATTGTTGGTATATTTCTCTGAGAACATAAACGAGGTGGCGGCCAGGAACTGGGCTCTGTTCTCGCGACAGCAATACTTTGACAGTAAGGGCCTGTTCATATCAGTGGTGTTCTCGATTCCTATACTGCTGAACTGCATGATTATGGTGGTAAGTTTAAACAACATACTTAAGGTGAAAGGGTACCGGCGCTCTCTCCATACAAACGTAGTCGACTGTTTCCTCCCTGGATAATGACACTAGCACAAATATTTTTGTGCCAAAAAACCTATAACTGCCATGACTATGCACCTATTTTTTTTAATATTTTTTAAAACTTAATTTCTGTGATAATTAGAAAATGAAAAACATCAAAACATAAGGGCATAGTCATGGCAGTTATAGGTTTTATGCAACAAAAATATTTGTATGGAGAGAGCGCCGGAACCCTTGCACCTTAATAGCAAAATTCCTGAAACTCAAATTTCCTAGGATACACAACATCCAAACAATAATTGACCTATACAGCCGAATAAAGAATTTCCCGATATAAAGAATTTCACTGGATACTTTTGATCCCGAAACATTCGCGGGATCGGGACTTTAGCGGGCGAAACCACGGAGCGCAGCTATTATTAAATACGTACGAATTTCCGTTGGTAAATTTAAAATGCCGTGCTCTGTTATCCGCTGGTGTGTTCTGGCCTTTACTTCTGAGATTAGCCTAAAGACAACGACATAACATTACGTCACATAACGAAATATATTCTAGCTGAAAATATAAGCAACAGGCATTTGAATAACATTCTTTAGTTTATTTTGGGAACTTTATTTACTTGTAAAAAAATATTTTACATAAAAATTATGGCGCTTCCGTTCCCAATGCGATTACGGGCGTTGATAAATGCCAAGTTTTCTAAATTGTCTATGGATAACTGCGCCCCGCTGTTTCACCCGCGCGAGTCCCGATCTCGTAGGAATAAAGTTAAAGTTACTCAATTAAATTAAACGCGTTATCACTAGAGGTCGCTATCGGTATGATGATCTGAATCTCGATGACTTTCCTCATTTTTGACGGCATTTACGCGGTGGACGAGCGGGGTATGCAGCTAGTTGCGGGTTCGATTCCCACCTCAAACAAATGTATATCTATATATATAAAAATGAATTGCTGTTCGTTAGTCTCACTAAAACTCGAGAACGGCTGAACGGATTTATCTTATCTTAGTCTTGAAATGTTCGTGGAGGTCTAGGGAAGGTTTAAAAGGCGAGAAAAAATCGAATAATTTCCGGGAAAACCCTAAAAACAGCCCTTTTCTATTCCCCATACAAACGTTTTCTAGAGTCAATTCCTACGGGATCAGGACTTACGCGGGTGAAACCGCGGGGCGCAGCTAGTCTTATATATAAAAATGAATTGCTGTTCGTTAGTCTCACTAAAACTCGAGAACGGCCGAACGGATTTATCTTATCTTAGTCTTGAAATGTTCGTGGAGGTCTAGGGAAGGTTTAAAAGCCGAGAAAAAATCGAATAACCGATATTCCCACGGGATCGGGACAAACGCGGGTGAAACCGCGGGGCGCAGCTAGTGTTGAATATTTGTTTCTGGTCTGGATGGTTCTGTATGTTTGATAAGTATGAACTTACAAAAGAAAATTATATATATTCTATCCGTTGTCTAGTTACTATAACGCAAGCCTAGTTGCTTAGCTTGAGCATAGATGGCGTTGTGTTGTGAAATGTCCTTGTATATAGAAATATTTTCAAGGAAAAATACATCTTCAAAATTTAGCTCCATGGCCAACTAACGCTGCAGGAGAAATAAATGATATGCATTTAATTTGTTTACTATAGCGAACACACATCACTGTGTGTCAGCACATTCCGTCATACTCTATAGCGACCGTAGACATACGTGTCTTTATTATATCTTATGAATATCACGTTTATACGTAATAGTTTGTATATCAGATGCGCTACCAACTGTTACCCTTTCCTATCTAGATATCTGTGTAGTATAAATAAGCTATAATCTGTTATACGGAGTCAGGTTATTACTAGGAGAATAAATCCTACCGTCGAAATGGACGACTAGTTTCATTACTCTATCTGGGTACCCCACATTTACTATTTCTAGATAAGCCTAGTGCTGGCTCACTCACTATAAATAATAAAAAAATATATTTATATCTAGGGATCATGGCTCTACCAATCTACACAAATAATGACAAACCTGAAGAAGGCACAACTGCGGCAACGTCTCAAAGAGATGAACCTAAGAGAACAGCAACACATCAAGGCGGAATAAACACGATGTCAATTATTGTACGTATGATATGAAAAGAGTCAATATTTTTATGAATTTTATGATATGACGCGGGAATGTCGGTTTACCAATCGCTCCACGATGCATCCGCCCTTCGATCATGGAGTACAAGGCTATTGGATTAACAATGGGACTTGTCTGGCGCCATGTTGTGACGTCACAACTGGAAACTAACTTCAATCGCTTGAAATTAGTTGTCACAAAATTACGCTTTTCTCAAGAGGTAACTAAGGATTTTTTCCTCCAACTGCCAAGTCTTTTTTCCGCGAATTCGTTCCTATTATGTCTCGATACATGCCATAGTAAGGCTAGGCCAGCCATTGTTAATTTAATGGCATTGTATAAGTATTTCGTACACATTTATTCAAGGTATACTACACACACAAGCATATGCCTGTGTGCATAAGCATATGACTGTGTGTCACAATGGTGGACGGTGCCCATGCATTGTAAGTTGCGTTTCGGTAAATAATGCCTATAGTCTATAAGAAACATGTGATTAATTAACGGTACAATATAAAATGTACCTACTTAGATAGACATTCGAAAATTGATCGTTACTTAAAGCAGGTAGTTGCCTAATTTGAGTTCAAAATGCTAGTCTCGATTTAAGATCTTTATACGACTATATTAAGTAGGTCCCGTATTTTTTCTCTGCTTTTTTAAATTTGAATTTGTTCATCAAATCTCCTTTTAGGCGAACATTCTCGACCTTATCGCCGCTTCCTATCAGGGGAGATGAGGTCAAATGCAAGCTTATTTTGTGTAATATATAATCGTCGTGTATATTTTTGGGTAATTTGTAAAGTTGAGAAATTTCAGTAATTATAGTTTCTACCAAATGATAAAATATTTTTTGCTCTGGCAACTTCAAGCGGAGAGCGTATTGAAATGACAGTTATGATAAAAGTTGCCATAGCAAAAAATTATGCCACGATTTAATTTTATTACTGGAATATCCCGATTTTCCTTCCCGACATGCATTTATACATCTATTATCTGTGTCTAATTATATACGAGTAAAAATAGATCTTCAGAATTACTAAGGCATTTGTTTTACAATGTGTTTAGCTGCGAATAATTAGGAATAACATTTTTGTGCGTTTGTCAAGAAATGCACGCACACTAATGTAAAGTGCTTATACACGCAACTAACACATTTAAGGCTTCTCGTGCACTCTGGCCACGACCACGCCAGTTGGCTATCATGGCCAGTTGGCCGTTGCGGCCAAGTGCGCGACCGTTCATATGGTTTCCTTAGTTAACCTGATCGTTAAACCACTGGTCAGAGTCATGATCGTCTAGTGTCCGAGAAGCCTTGAGCTCATGCGCTTGAGATGCCTAATTTGACTAATGTAACTTATGCAATGTCTCTAAATCATTCACATGTCTATTGATTTATTCTTGTGATCTGGCTAATTTATTTTATTTAGAACTCTGTCATTATTTCCTATTTTAATATCATGATGCGTATTTGTCAGTTATATCTTGCCATGCACATAAAGTAATGACCTTCACTCGGATTCGGTGTTATTCTAAACTAGTTCCGAAGCGCTAAGATCCAAAGTAAAAAAAAATACAATTGTTTTTTTTCTTTATTGCCTTCTCAGGGAAGGCAAAGAGTTATAAGTACATATTGCCTCGTTACACATTTCATCGATTATTATTGGTTAAAAAAAAATTTTTTTAACTTCTCAGGGAAGGCAAAGAGTTTTAAGTAAATATTGCCTCTGAAGTGAAAAATCGATGAAGTGTGTAAACACTTCATCGATTTTTATTGGTCAAAGACATTTTTTTAACTTGTAGCAAACTGGGTCCTCCGTGTATCGACGCATAATAGAATTAGTTTTTTTTTTCTTTTTTGAGTAAGCCGTCCGTCCAGATGCGACTTTGTGTGGCCTAAAAGTTAAATGTGTTTATGTCGTAACGCTGAATTTAATCATAAAATATCTTCTTACTTTTACTCCTATTTAATTATCTAAGATTGTATTCCAAAATAACTGTTGCATTTTTTCTTTCGTATTAACGTACTTAATATTTTTGTTTTTCTGTAATCTAGAAGTGACCTTAAAGTAATATTTGTTTAGTTACAATAGTGAAGCTAGATTAGTATGAATCGACAATATTTAATTTTAATATGTATATTTATGTATGTTCTTTATTTAGGCTAGTGACGGACATCGGAATAAAGATGGCGCTTTTATAAACTTATCATTAAGTTTTGTATTTCAACGTTTATAAAAAGCAATCTTTTAAATGAAACGTAGAAGTGATTAAAGGCTCAGAAAACTGGCCTTTGATTTCCCCTTTTCATAGTCGAAAAGGAAAAACTTGTCCTAATATTTGGAAAATGAATCCAAGTTACAATTTTTTAATTATCGACGCGGTCTATTTTTAATATGCTTGGAAAAAAGAATTGACTACAGGTACTTTTTGTAATCTAGTCCAGACTAACATCCATTTTGTGAACTTTATTTTTAATATCAATTTGGTATTGCCATATAAAACAAGCAGCTTGATACAGTGTGTAGCAAAAACTCTTTAATCTCCTTAATACATTAAGGAACACTAGTGGTTGGAGTGAGAGTTTTTCTTATAGCAAACGTTACTATCACATAAACAAGAAAGTTGTATGGAAAGTTGAACAGCGCCCCTAGCGGACGTAATGCTAAGCTTTAACTTTTCATGCAATTTTCTCGTTCACGCTAACGTGATAGTAACGTTTGCTATACAAAAAAACTCGCACTCCACGCACTGAAATATTGGAAAATAAGATTTTTTTAAATTGTGGGTAAAATTACCTTTGACTTTAATATAAAGACATGAGATATGTCCCGGTACAATTAGGCAACAAAAGTGTAGATCCACCACCGTAGAGCTCCAAAACTGCTATAATTATAATGTTTCCAACCTAAGCAAGATTCAAGTTAAAAGTCTCTCAACTCATGAAATTACTAAAAAATATTATTACAGTAAAAACATTCCAATTATAGTCATTTTAGAACTCTACGATGAGTCAGCAATTCCGTCGACTGCACCTATTAGTACCTAAAAAGGCTTACAGGGTTTTGCTACACACTGTGTAAATATTATAGTTATTGGATTGATTAATAAGATGTCTGCAAATAAAGGGTTCACAGTATAAAATAACACGACCCGATTTGCCGTTTGAAATGTATGTATAATGCGATATTTATGTGATAGTAATTTTTAATTTTTAGTGCAATAAAATTAACATTTTTTTATATTGTTGTGTTGCTTATTAATATAATTAATGAACGGGTTAAATGATCCGACGTAAGTTAGTTTGACCCATATTTCTCTTGATATTTTTCAAACTGATTATTTTGTACTAGCAGCGCTCCGCGGTTTCACCCGCGTAACTCCCGATCCCGTGAGAATATCGTAATAAAACGTAGCCTATAGCCTTCCTCGATAAATGGACTATCCAACACAAAAATAATTTTTCAATTCGAACCAGTAGTTCCTGAGATTAGCGCGTTCAAACAAACTCTTCCGCTTTATAATATTAGTATAGATTTAGTTCTTGCCTACTCAGTTTGAAAATTGTTTAGAGTGTTTGTTATTGAGCTCCCTATATGATACAGTGGCTGGCGATGGTACCGTATGGTTGGTATGAAATATTATTGTTGGTAGTGCCTCAAGTCGCTTGAATCAAGATTTTTTATTATTAGAGTATTGTAATGGAGGTCTTATAAGTGGTTGTATCCAAAACATTATTTTGGATACAACCACTTACCCATTACAGACAGAAAATATAGATTTAAGTAACTTGACTTACTCTTCTCTTTCTCTTTACTTTGAGTTAAGTTATTTTGTCTTTTCATAAAACTCTTTTAATGTATTTTAAATATTTTCTACAACCCATTTTTTTAACGAAGCTTAACGATATTTGTATCTACGAAAGTTTTAAATTCAATAAAGCATTGTACACGTTTATTGCAGTATAGTAAAGTAGGAAATCTTGTGAAACATCAAGTTATTTGGTTATGGTTTTCAAATTTCTTCAGGTCAAAGCACGAGAAATTAAAAAACCGACCGAGAATCGGTAGACGGTACCATCACCAATCACTAAAACATATAGAGAGCTCGTAAATTGGAATCTTTTTTTAATAAAATGTTATTTTTTTAATATTAATAATGGCACACAGCTGTGTAGCTTTAGTTAGTGGCGCCTTCTAGTTTTAAAATCACTTGGGTTGGTTATCCATCTTTATGAAAGCCTTTCATATCACGGTATAGAGAATTAACGTCCACATTCATAATTAATACGTACATATAATTTGTATGTATATTGTATATAGGGTTAAATTGTAAATACACTATCACTTATTATGTTTAGCTGTAAAATAAATACATAAAATGAAACGTAATTGCAGCACTGAAGTTAGGCATAAGCCGCACAAGGTGCAATACAACAAGAAGGCCAAACCACGTAAATAACATAGTTCAAATTACATTTAAACAAAAAATATCCTCAAAGTAGGTCAAAATGACTGGAACATTTCAACAAAAAGTAGCTCAAAATGACTGGAACATTTCAACAAAAATAAATACCCTATAAGTAACTCAAAATGACTGGAACATTTCAACAAAAATACCCTATAAGTAGCTCAAAACGACTGGAACATTTCAACAAAAATACCCTAAAAGTAGCTCAAAATGACTGGACCATTTCAACAAAAATACCCTAAAAGTGGCTCAAAATGACTGACTTTGAGGGTAATTTAAACAGTTTTATCTACGAGAATTGGCCTTCAGAACACACCATTGTTTGCTTCTAAAAATTAAGAGTGCAGTATCAAAGCTGCTTAGAGCTAACTTCAGAGCCATTAAGTGAAGGGGTAGTAACTTATATGTTTGAAGATGGAGACTGCCGTAGTAATCGCCTCATTTGTTTTTTTTTTTGCGTGGCCCCCTTTCAAACTTATGGTAATGTATAGAGGACATTAACACAAACAACCATATATATATTCTACAAGTACCTACTATGCAGTTCAGTGCAAACAACTAATATATGTTTACCTGTTATTTGATTTTAAAATACTACATTACGATACAAGTGGTAGTTTGAGGTAAACTGATCATTGCATGTAGGCGGTTTTTTGCGTTCAAAAGCCGAGATGCAAGATCAATAATCCACACGCGTATCGTACGACGTTTATTTATCACAGTTGCGAGTAAAAGAAAAGACTTGTTAAAATAATAAAAAGTTAACAAAATATTTGTTTGTGGCGGCAATCAATTTTTTTTAATGGTTTAGGTCCAGTTTATATGATGCCATTTGCTTCAAGTCTTTTTAAAATACAAATTGTTTTGCTGGCTTTAAAACTCTACCTTTTTTTAGAAATAGTATAACCCAGTTAAATTAAGAATGTTTCATCTACATAACATGTATCTTAATTTGATATTTATGAGGATTTGTTAAATGGCATGTTTGTATTAATGTCTTCAATACATTGGCATAGGTTGCCGCGCAAATATTTGGGCTGGCCGTTTTCAATGCCGGAATGTTACAACCCCCCTTTATATGTAAATACCCAAATATCTATACCACTGTACTATTTGCCACTTTCAAAGAGTCCTAAAATTGGCCTTTACTCTTTCGAAAACGTTAAAAACGATAAAACAAAGACTGAGTTTATGTGTAGTTTGATTCACAGGAGCTAAACATACGCCTTTTTCACTACATTGATTGCAATCATAACTTTGGACAAAATTCAATACGATTCGGTTTCATACCTTACGATATTTTTTTAAGGTGATAACGTCTTATAAAATGAACACCGGCATTAACAAAAAAGTGTGACGTCATGCGTTACGTTACGACAAGGTAACCATAACAACGTATTGAAGTATACAAAATGTTAATGTCAACGATAAAAAAAGAGTTCTTATGACGTTATCACGTAAAATTATCGTCCGTATACCGACTTTACAAACAACTATTTTTAAACATGATTTCAAAACTACTAATAACCTCATTTATCAGTTTTATATCTAAGAAATTTGTAAAAAATATTTGTAAATGTATAAAATTGAACTGTAATTTGTGCTTTATTGGGCAACTGAAGAGTTGCGTGGAAATTAACTTTGGACGCGTGCGTGAGTTAAGTGTTATTTCACGTGCCATAAACCAAAGTTGATCTGACGTCATATTTTAGATATCTATGGTCGTAGCAGTTGTTACGAGAAGATAAATAGTCGCTTGTTCCGTGTATAAATACTAACTTTGTCTATGACTTAGGCAAAATATCAGAAATATTTGGATAAAAAAAAAGTTTCTCCGCTAGAGAATCATTTCTTGTAAAAGTAAATGTTCTTGAAAATAATAAGCAGCATTTTTAATTAAGACTATTGTTATTTAATTAAGTACTGCATTTTGAGGTTTTTCACTAAAACCAAGAAATTATTCTCTAGCGTCTGTAGGAAGAGAATTATTTCTTGCTTCAAAGAAAAAAAACGTTTTTTTTTTCGTGTATGAATAAAATATTGGTGATGTTCTCATCATTTGCCAATTACTAAAGATGTCGCCGAACTGTGACACGCTGAATATTTTGGATCCGGTAAAAACAACAACCGGGTTTACAGATCCAATTTATCGGATACTTTTTTATTCGGTAACAGCGTATGGCGGTTATAAACGGTCCTGCAAATTAAGTGTTAACATTTCCTTATGAAGGTCATGCTAAAACCGGTCCTGTAGATACAGATTCTGTGTGTGAATGAACTGCTAATTAAGATGTTCAAAAATACCAAAGGAATGCATCTAAGTGTTTGTTTATTCGACCCTTGTCCTCCCATTATGTGTGTTTGGCGACCCAGTCGGCACAATGGTCACCATGCCGGACTGCCAAACACAGGGTTGCGGGTTCGATTACCGCCTCAGACAAGTATTTATGCATCTGTCTGTGGCCTAGTTGTTTCTATGTATTATAAGTATATATTTACAAAAGACAAATATGTACTTAAGTAGTATATCCGTTGTCTAGCACCCATAACACAAGTCTAGTTACTTAGCTTAGGGCTAGATGGCGATGTGTGGAATGTCCTTCAATATTTATTTATTATTATTCACGAGTCACACTGCATCATGCACTGTGACTGGTTGAGAAAAATATTATCGGGTGCTCACGCACGCGCGAGTCAGTTTTCCGTGCCTCTATGTTGCCCATAAACTGTTGATAATAATCATCACAATATTGACTATTTATGATTACTAGTTTGTCAAATATCACGGTAGATTTGGATGCTATTTTTCATTAATTGATTTGGCGATGTAACCGTTTACTAACGAACTTAGTTAAGATAAAAGTTATTTTTATTTTGTTTTACGAATGCTTGAATAAAGGAATTGAATATAATTGTTTTTTTTATTTAGAATACGTCATTCCCATAAAAAAGGTATAAAATTTAGAAATATATCAATTTACAAAGTATGAATTATTCTCGTAAAAATAATATAAAAATAATATCATTTAACAAAGTAACAAGATGAAACGCCTAATAAATTGAATCGCATGAAGTTGCAGCGGCTGTTAATATTCCTAACTGAGACAGGTAGGACGGTTGGAAACAACAGTTCCTAAGGAGCCACCAATGGTGGTTGAACCGTTGAAAATAATTATTTTGTTGCAACTGGTTGAATAACTTAAAATAGGCGTATCATAAAATTGAATTTTCACTGGTCAAGTATTTTAAAAACCATTTGCAACTATCTTCTCTTTAACTTCTCTCATCATGAGGCTGACTAAGTCCTCTAAATCCACTTCTGGTTTCCAGTCCCAATCGCGTCGAGCCTCGCTGTCATCGAAAACTTGAGGCCAGGAATCCGCTGTTAGGAGAAATATTTTATTTATTGAATCAGGTAATAAAAGTAAAGACTATCTAAGGTGTTAAAAGCTACGTCTAGTTAGTAGGAAGCTATCGTTATCGGTATTATTCATGGACTGCACACGTTTTGTCAAATTGCTAATCTGTTCAGTTGCGAATCTGTCCAGTTGCTACTGAGCCCGTGGTATCATTGCTTCCCGGGCGTAAATAGAGAATAAATATAGGCCGGCTGCTAAAATAAAAATAATTACTAGAGTGAGAAGGATTGATTGTCAAATGAGTAAGTGAGAGCAAGACGAAGTATAAGTTTTTTCTCTCTATTTGCGTATACGATTTTTTTGTTTGCCATCAGTGTCGTTGGTGGCAAACAAGCGTTTGGTGTCTATCAAAGTTTTGTTTTCTTATCTTGTTAGACTATAATTTGTGTTACTTGTGCTTTATAAGATATTAAAAAGGAGTACCTACTAATTAATGTGCACTTGTGCAGTGATGGTTAATTGCTGTTTAATGGCAATTTTACAACTATATACTTATAGGTATGTTGAATATTCGCTATCTCACACTGTATACGCTGGTAGCTTGTCTATATTTATTCTCTGTCTACGTTTCCGGGTAAGCCGATTTCAGTGTAATTTTTCAAATTCTTAGACAATCCTAATTTTCCGTAAGTGATGTGCGGTTCAGTTATGAAACGGTTTGGAAAACATTCGTGATTCAAGTAATCGACTTCTAGAGCGCTATCTGTCATTAGTTTTCTTAGTGTTTTTATTTTTGTCGAACAAATATTTTATAAGTTATTTATATTTAAAAGAAAATAGGTTACTTTTTCTCACCAATTTCTTGCCTGCTATCAGGCCGATAGGTAATCTTAAAATCTGCCAAATGTTTGGTCATCGCATCCGCTAATTCTTCAGGAGTGAAGCTCATTGATGTGACGTTGTAAACCCTTCGGTTTAGTCTTTCATTGGGAACTTCAAGGTACTCTGATAGAGCTCGCAGGGCGTCTCTCACGTGCATCATTGGAAGGCGAGTGTCTGGCTTGAGGTAGCATTCATATTGACCCTTACGGAGCACGTCGTGGAATATTGCTATCGCGTAATCTGGAAAAATATCGAGTTGGATTATATTCGGTTACAATATACAGGATTACTGGAAATCAAAACATAACATAAAACAAATTCGCTTCCCGCTATCTGTCCCTATGTATGGATTTTGATGCGGTTTCTTTTTAATAGATAGAGTGATTCAAGAGGAAGGTTTATATGTACAATACATGCATAATATACCTGTGCGAAGCCGGGGCGGGTCACTAGTTATATCACAATGTTCAAATTTCCAAAAGTCTTAGAACAAAAGTAGATTGCTAAGGTGCACAGAAGCCCTTAACCCTATTAAAATACCTAGTTAATTTGAAGATATAAAGAGTACCTGTAGTGCCTCCACCAGGAGGGTCGCTAGAAATGACTCCTGGGAATCGCAAACACCGGAAATCCAGTCCAAATTTATAGTGATAGTATTCTCCCAGTAACTCAGCGTGTACTTTCGATACGCCATAGATAGTTCTCGGCCTCTGAATAGTTATATTCGGAGTTGGATTCCTCGGAGAATCAGGTCCAAAAGCGCCGATAGTGCTCGGCACAAATATCCTTAATTTATACTGCTTCGCCAGTTCTATCACGTTGTGCATTCCTTCAATATTGACTCGGACAGCTAGAGGAACATTTTGCTCTCCTATGGCACTCAATAGAGCGGAGAAGTGGATCAACCAATCCACACGGTGATCGACGACTATTTTCTGCAGCCCTTTGAAGTCTAATATGTCTACGAATATGTATGGGCCATTGTTGACGATTTCCTCGGTTGGTTTTATAATATCTGATAGTATGACGTTATTTTGGCCGTATTTACCCCGGAGATACTTGGCACACTCTACGCCTAGTTGACCTAGACCCCCTGTTGACAAGTTGTGGTAGGTTAGTGACAATCCTAGGGCGTGTCAAAAGTCAAAATTCTTTATTTCCTTTGGATACTTAATACCTAGGTACAAGATCACATGGCCACGTCTTAAAAACTAAGTTAGGATGTGTGCCTTCGGAACGCGCCCACCAATGAGAAGAAGGCATAAGAGTGTCTTCCTATTAATATCATAAATGTGAAAGTTTGTGTGTGACTCCTTCACGCAAAAACTACTGGACCGATTGCGATGAAACTCGGTAAGTAGATAGTAACGAATATACAGTACTAGTTGCGCCCCGCGGTTTCACCTGCGTAAGTCCCAATCCCGTAGGAATATCGGGATAAAAAGTAGCCTATGTGTTAATCCAGGTCTCCTGATCAAAAAAAAAGCTATCTTGATACCGAGTTTCATCGCAATCGGTCTAGTAGTTTTTGGGTGAAAGTAACAAACATAAACACCAACACACATAAACTTTCACATTTATAATATTAGTAGGAGTAGGATTGACGAGTGTGTCGTGAATCGTGTACCTATCCAAGTTGGTACATACCATCTACTCCTATCTTACGAGTTATTATATAAATCCGAAAATTTCTTTACTTATTTGACCGATTTAGATGAAAATTGGCATAGTGATAGTTTATTGGATGGAGTACATAGGATACTTTTGAAGCCGAAATTCCAGCTGAACTTACGAGGGTGAAACCGCTGGGCACAGCTAATCTATACTTATATTATAAAGCTGCAGAGTTTGTTTGAACGCGCTAATCTCAGGAACTGCTGGTTCGAATTGAAAAAATATTTTTGTGTTGGATAGTCCATTTATCGAGGAAGGCTATAGGCTACTTTTTATTTTGATATTCCCACGGGATCGGAAGTTACGCGGATGACACCGCGGAGCGCATCTAGTAACGTAATATATCTTACAGTACCTACCTAGTAACTACCAATTTTCAAAAGTATTTTAATTTTTTCACACAATTGAACTATGTTAAGGTAATGTGTTTATTATGTTAATGCCTTCAACATTTTCTATGGTTTATTTTTGCGTTGCAAATCTTGTGAAACGTAGATAAGTAGTTTTTCAAGGTAAAGCGTATAATATACCTACGAGGTAGATTTTTACGCGCAGTAAAGGTGTAAAACACTCGTCGCGGGTTCGATTCCCACCGCGGAATTAATAATTGTATGACAATTGGTTCCGTTTTGGGAGTTTCTCTATTGGCTATTAGTACCTATATTTACTGGTCACCATATTACAATCTTAGTTACTTAGTTTGGCACTAGATGGCGCTTGTGCAACCTACACTATTATAAAACAGAGGATTTTTTTGGTTATAACGAATAGATTTCAAAACTACTGGACCGTTTTTCATGAAACTTGTTATGAAAATACATTGATGAATTGGGAGTGACATAGGCTTTTCGCGGGATCGAAATTTATGTGGATAAACCCGCAAGGCGCAGTTAATATACAATATTTATTATCTTAGTACCTATACTACTTGCTTATGTAAAAAAGTGAAAGTTAATAAAACCTCTTTATAGGCTGTATAGAATAAATAAGTTTGGTAATCACTTACTAGTTGCAGTAAGTATAAGTATAATTAAATTATTGTAATAATAAACTTTCAATTTTATTGAGGCTCGACTGAAGCAAAAGCCTATCGCTTCAGTCGAGTCTCAGAATACCTACTACAACCATTACTTAAAAAAAACTAGTGTGAGACTAAGATAATACCTAGGTACCTATTTAAGGAAACTGAAAACCGAAGACTAGCATGCGTAGGTAAATATATTGTAGGATTTTTAGGTATAATAAAATGAAAAATTATATTGGATCTTATCGATGTTTTCCTTCATTACTTGAACTATTTGTAACTTACCAGTGATCAGAATTTTTGGCGGCTTTTTTTTAAACGTGCCCACAGAATACGTTCTGTTATTCAGTCTCACTGCGCTTCGATATAAATTCCTCAACATTATTTGACAAGACGATATGCGACTACGTGATACGAGCGGTAACTGGAGTCCGTAAAGTCTTTGTGGAAACTGGTTAGACTTGATAGGTATTAGAACGTAAACACGACGTAGGTACCTAAGCTATTGTTGATTAGGTAAAATGATCCTTAGCACTTACAACTTGGTCGTTGTTCTCCTCTGGCAAGTTTTTGTGGGTGTGTTTTGCTGATGGTGTGACGATGTCATACGAGCTGACATTTGAATATTGAGAAGTCGCTGGTGTTGCTATGGATAGTGAATCGAAGGTGTGTCTGACCTTACCTACTGAGATTTCGCAGAATTTCTTCAAAAGTTATGAAATTTTATGGGAAATAGGTAGGTACCTATCACATGAAATAGATGAAGTAATAGATTTGTTGCAAGGCATTATTGAGATTAATCAAGTACCTACTTATATTTATAGATGATATTTATTTTAGTATGAAGGTTAGGCAAGGTGATTATTTTTTACCCGACTTCAAAGAAAAGGAGGAGGTTCTCAATTCGGTTACCTATATGCTTTTTTTACCTTCCAGCTATTAGTTATGAAATCAGCCTCAGTCTCTAAATACTACCCACTAAACATAATATAGGTTTTAGTATTTATGATAATGATGAAAGTTGTTACCTTTTTACGCACCACTGAACCGATTTTGATGAATTTTGGTATTATGAATTTTCGTGGACATGGGCTTCTTTTATACCTATCCCGGACATAAACAGGTAAAACTGTGGGGAGCAGTTAATGGGCACAATTAGGCAACGAAACTGGAGGTTCAGTTTTACTTTGAGTAGAGTTTAAAATGGCTATAATTTTAGTTATTTTTAAGCTATTATATAATTAAGATTAAAGGCCTTAAACTAAAGCAGGACTTTAAACACATTATTCCAAAACGAGATTTAAAAATAGTCTGAGATGTGGATTTCAACCTTAGATTTAGACACGGATTTACTCATGAACTATAGTCTAAACAATATCCCTATATATAATCTTAAAGAATAGTATTTAGACTATAGTTCCCTAAATAATCTATAGGGATAGTGTTAAAACTATAGTTCATTATTAAATCTGTGGCTAAATCAAAGGTTTGATCCACATATCGAACTATTCTTTAGCCTCGTTTTGGAATAAGGGGGCTTAAGGCGCTCTTCCAGTACCGTGTGTAGGTATTCACATTACCTTAGCCCCCGCTCTCAAAAACGTAGCATGCTGCGTGCTAATTGTTATATTTGATCGATATGCAAAACATTTTAGCATTATTATCCACAAATATAGTTCCTATAGGTGAAAACCTATCATTTGATTCATTTTTAGAAACAAACGTTAACTATTTTTGAATAAAACCCGATAAACGATCTAATAAATCTCTGTTTTCCAACATTTTTGAAGTGAAAACTTCTTTAGCGGCGTTGAGCACTTTTTCTGTAATGGGTATAAAATCTTAAACTCGCGTCAGGACACGTGACCTGATCGAAAAAGCGTAAGACGGATGGAGAGTAGACAGCTATCCCCTCTCTATGTCAGTGTGGGTGAGCGCTTGGGCATGCATTGCATTTCTGAACTTCAAATGCGTAATTTGTTAAGAAAATTTAAAATTTTTGGTAATGTTTGTTTGGAAGAAAATTTTGTGTAAACGCTTAGAATTCGATTTTGCAAAAAAGTTGAAAAAAAAATGGACACTTTGACCTTCAATATCTCCAGAACCTGTGGTTTCCCAGGTATTGTCTAGAAGAAAAAAATGATCCCAATGATGGGCAGAATATGTGGTTTTCGTTTTCGTTAAGGGTCTTTTTACACCCTTTAGATACATATGAACTTACATAGTATAAATGTAATATTTGTAATATGTTTATACTTTATAGCATTAACCTATATTTTCATAACATCACAATAAGCACATGTGCGGTGTAGGTTTACCAAACAAATAATTTCGAATGAAAATAAATGAAATAAAATGATAATAAATAATCTCCGTTTTTCAGAGAAAGAAAAGAAAAAAAAAATATGGATGAAAGTTGATTTTTCGGAGAGATAAACTGAAGTATGTACTGCAGTACGAAACATAGGATAAGTCTTATTTAGTCATGATTAAAGCTTCGTAAAGTAAACTCGTGTGTTTCAATTATAAATCATCCATAATATAACAATACTTCATGGCGACCCAGTGGCGTAGCGTGCCTTGTCGGGGCCCCGTATAAAAATTTTTTTGGAGGCCCTTCTAAGGAGGTAAAGATTTTTCACAAAAGAAAAAAAATATTGTGAGAAGTAATATTTATTTATCACATAATTTACCCATTTTACAAATATAAATCGAATTTTAAATATTCACTCTCCTTGCCTTTTTATCGGCAAACTGATTTATTAAATCATTTATGGCTGATGATGATTTTAGTTTTTCTAAAGTTTCTGCCTCTATGGACAATAGTGAGATGTCTGACAGCCGTTCTTGTCCCATCGAAGTTCTTAAGTAATTTTTTATTAGTTTTAATTTTGAAAAACTTCTTTCTGCCGTTGCGGTTGTAACTGGAAGGGTCAACTTTTGAACGCACGCTTAAGGCGGGAAAAAAAGGAATTGCTTTATAGAATTTTGTCATTTATGAAATAAAATAAATTAGAAAGTTTTTATTCTTTTTCCTTACACACTTTGGGGGCCCCCGTGGCCCGGGGGCCCCGTATAATTGATACGGCAAATACGGCGGTAGCTACGCCCCTGTGGCGACCCTGCCAGTCACTTGTTTTGATTCGCGGAATTGCAAGTAGGAGTGCGCGTCGGGTACCGGGCGAAAAGTGCCAGCTAGCAGATTCCTGTGTGCCTCGGTGCCCAGTTATAAGACTTTTATAATGTATTCGATTTATAACTTGAACGTCGGACTATACAGTTGTGGTGAAAAAGTGAAAAATCAAAATGGGAAAGACCTACTCAACTGAGAACAAGGAGGTGGTGATAGCCCAAACAGCGTTGGGTAGCAATGATGCAGAGCAAAGTAATAACGAAAACCACGTAAAAGTGAATAGCATCCTTATATCGACTTTCCTGGCGCTAGTCGTTTTGTTCCTGATCGCCCACATCTATATCAAAATAAAGGACAGACACAAGAAATGGATAGAAGGAAGAGTTAACACCGAGTTTATTAGAAGAATGCGAGACCGTCTATCTGGAAGGCGAGTTCCGGCCCCGGCGACACGCGGAAAGGAGAAGTGTGAGTTAGTCCCTACCAACCCTTTTTTTTAACATCGTCAACCATCCCCTACAAAAGTGCGATAAATAAAAGTGCAAAGTGCGGTCAATAAAAGTGAAAAAGTGCGGTTCAATATAAAAGTGCGGTCCTATGAACGGCTACGTATATATATACAACAAATTAAACGAACAATTAAGTATGCGGTTTTATAGACATTAATATTTCTCCAAAAAAAAAAAAATTCTCATTTTTAAATTAAATCTAAGTTGAACGAACAGTTCGTAGAATCCCAGTCGGCGTAGACGCAACTCAGCATTTCTTTATCGAACAGTGTATGACTGAGCTTCAAGTTGAGTAAAAATAAATCGAAGTGAATGAAATATGATTTTGTTAACTGTAATTTTAACGTTTTGTATTAAATATTATGGCAGAAACTTTGCTAGAAAATTATGAAAAATTAAGAGGGATAAAAAAAAATATCTTGTTAAAAAAGGCCAAAGTAGGTATACATGTTCAGTTACGCAAACTAAGTTGCAAGAGGCTAAACAAATATTACAAGCGAGTGAAACAATATTTTCTATTTTAAGTCTAAGTAAAAAGGAGTCGGAAATTGAATTAGTCACTGAGACATACGAAAAACTTTGTTGTTTGTATGAAGAAATATCTAATTTGTGCTCGCAACTAAATTTAGAAATAAAAACAGACAAAATGGAATTCGATTTAAAAACTGCGTGTAGTTTAATACCTGTATTAGATGATAAGGAAAATACAACGAAACGATTGATTGATGCTGTGGAAATGTACGCGGATATGCTTAACAACGAAGGACAATTACTGTTAATTAAATTCGTTTTGAAAGGTAGGTTATCAGAAAACTCAAAGCTACGTGTAGAACTAACATATCCGACTGTCAAAAATATGCTCCAAGATTTTCGAACTAAACTATTGACTATTAAGTCGCATACAGCAGTTCAAAATCAAATACAAACACTGAACCAAGGCTTTAGGTCAGTTGACGAATATGGTTCGCAACTCGAAAAACTACTGACCGAATTAAATATTTTCCAGGCCGAAGGCGACGCGACAAAAGTTGCTATTTTAAAACCAATTAATGAAAAGATGGTGATTAAAAAGTTTGCAGATGGATTAAAAAACGACAAGGTAAGTACCATCATCACCGCCCGCAACTACTCATCGTTGAAGGACGCGATCCAGGCAGCGAAAGATGAAACCAAATCGTTGGCCTCCCGACCAGCCGACGTTATGAAGATGACATCGACGAGAGGTACGTACAATAATCGTTACACCTATAATCGCAATCGTCAAAATTATTTCAATAATAGCAATAACAGAGGAAGAAATCAGAATAGTAATTTCGGTAACAATAACTACAGTAATAATTTTCAAAATAATTCTTTAAGATATCAAGGTTATTCCAGACCCTTTCGATATGCCCATCGCAGTAGAGGTGGGTATAATCGACGCGGATATTACAGGCGCGGTGGTCAAGGTTATAATTACAATAACGTAATGACAATACCGAATATTGACAACGCCCAGTCGAATGTCACTGAAAATTCGGAACAGCAGCAAAATGAAGGAGAAAATCGGTTTTTTCGTAATTAATAATTTCATCTATGCCTGTAGAGGCAACTCAAAATTCGTAGAATTATACATACAAGGAAAAAAGTTTTTGTTTCTATTAGATACGGGCGCATCAATTTCAGTTATTAAAAAGGAAGAATTACCAAGGACAAGTAAAATTTTTAGCGAAAAGTTAGAGGTAAATGGAATAGGAGGAAGAATTAAATCTTTAGGCTATGTAGATTTAGACTTATATGCCTACAGAAACGAAAGGTTTGTGAATAGATTTCATGTTTTCGAAAATTTACCAATCAATGTCGATGGAATATTATTGACTTAGTATTGACTTCCTAATAAAATATAAAGCAAATATAGATTCGGAAAAAACCTGTTGTCATTACATATAGGAGGTAATTATTGTAATTTACCAATACATGATAAACCCGATTATAGTAATTCACTAGTAATACCTCCTCGTAGTGAATCAATTCATTACGTCTATCTTGACAGAGATGTGAAAGGAGATTGTTTTGTCAGCGCGAGAGAGATAGAGAAAGATGTGTTTTTAGCAGGAACAATTGTCCGACCAAGGAATAAAAGGGTTCCTATTAAGATTTTAAATACTAAGGAAGAAGAAGTTAGACTAGAAAAATTTGTTCTAAACGTAGAATTAATAGATGATTACAACATGTTTAAGTTTAGCCAAAGCGAAAGTAGTTCTAAAAGAGCTGAAACGTTATTACCTTTAATAGAAATGCAACATTTGAATAAAGAAGAAAAGGAGTCAATAGAAAAGATATGTACAAAGTATTCAGACATTTTCTTTTTACCTGGTGATAAATTAGAAACGACCAACATTTGTGAACAATTAATAAAATTGAAAAGTAACATAAATCCCATTTATACGAAACCATATAGACTACCTCAATCTTTAAAACCAGAAGTAAATAAACAAATAGATAAAATGCTTAGAGACGATATTATTGAAGAATCATCTAGTGAATGGTCAAGCCCAATACTATTAGTCCCAAAAAAATCAGACGGCCCCCAAAAGTGGCGTTTAGTTATTGATTTTCGAAAGCTAAATGAAAATATAGTTGATGATAAATTTCCCTTGCCTAATATTACTGACATTCTAGATTCTTTATCAGGCTCAATTTATTTCACTCATTTAGATTTACAACAAGGGTATAATCAAGTGAAACTAGCACCCGAGAGTAGAAAATATACAGCCTTTTCAACTAGTACAGGACATTACCAATTAAAAAGATTACCGATGGGTCTCAAAACTTCATGTAGTGCATTCAGTAGAGTTATGTCAATAGCAATGTCAGGGTTAGCTTTTGGAAAATGCTTTATTTATTTAGATGACCTCATTATTTTCGGAAGATCACTAATCGTTCACAATCAAAATCTAATAGATGTTTTTGAAAGACTGAGAAAGGTAAATTTGAAATTGAATCCCACTAAGTGTCAATTCCTTAAGAAATAAATTTTATATCTCGGTCATTTGGTATCTGCTGATGGAGTTTCACCAGATCCAGAGAAAACTAGAGTGTTAAAAAATTACCCAGTCCCCCAGAATGCCGACGAGGTTAGGCGTTTTGTTGCCTTCTGCAACTACTACAGAAAATTTGTACCAAATTTTGCAAACATTACTATGCCTTTAAATAATTTGCTAAAGAAAGATGAACCTTTTGTTTGGAATCAAAAGTGCCAAAATGCATTTAATCATCTTAAAACCTCTCTAATGACACCCTCTATATTACAATACCCCGACTTTTCTGAAAATAATGAATTGATATTACAAACAGATGCTTCTGATTTGGCGGTAGGAGCAGTTTTGTGTAACGGCAATTTAAAACCAGTGGCGTATGCCAGCCGACCTCTAAATAAAAGTGAAAAATATTATCCAGTTATACAGAAAGAATTAACAGCAATAGTGTGGGCTGTAAAATATTTCAGACCATACTTGTTTGGCAGAACATTTACCATAATGACAGACCATAAACCACTAATATATTTGTTCGGCATGAAAGACCCATCCAGTAGGCTAATCAAATACAGGTTGATACTAGAAGAATATGATTTTAGGATAGTATATGTGAAAGGAAAAGATAACGTAATCGCTGATGCATTATCTAGAGTAAGTATAACGTCGAATGAATTAAAGGGTATGAAAGAGCAAGTTATGGCAGTAACTACTAGGGCTCAAAGAAGAAGAATGGAAGAGAATAGTAAGAATGAACAAGCTGCGCCTAATAAAGACACTAACGAGTGGCCTGATCAACCACGAGTTGTGGAATTATTAAGACAGCCGTGTGATTCTATAGAAATGAAATTAATAGGGAAAGAAACCATAGAAAAATTAAAGAGGGAGAAAGTAAAAGTAGAAGAAAAAGATTGTTTTCTTTATATGCAAAGTAGAATGCTATTAGGTATAAACCTCGGCTTTAGGTTGCAATTTACGCGAGCCGAATTTGCAACTAAGCTCGAAGAGTTTTGTAAAAAAATAAAAGTAAAGGAACTATGCATAGTAAAAAATAATAATAATAAAAATGAAGAATTTATAAAGGAATTATGTAGTGAAATAAAATCTAGAGAAAAATGGACCGGTCCACGAATATGTGTTTTGAAAGGAATAAATAAATAAATAAAATAAAATAAATATTTCAGGACATTCCACACATCGCCATCTAGCCCCAAGCTAAGTAACTAGACTTGTGTTATGGGTGCTAGATAACGGATATACTACTTATATACTTTTTTTTTTGTAAATATATACTTATAATACATAGAAACAACCAGACCACAGACAAATATCTAAGCATAAATACTTGTCTGAGGCGAGAATCGAACCCGCAACCCTGTGTTTGGCAGTCCGGCATGGTGACCATTGTGCCAACTGGGTCGTGAATAGAAAGAATATATGATGAAAAAGTCAAACAATTTATCTTAAACGATTATCATTTGTTACCCACTAGCGGACATGCAGGGGTAACCAGAATGTCGAATAACATAAAAAGAAAATATTACTGGCCAGGACTAGATTTAGATATTCGTAAGTTTATAGGAAAATGTGAAATGTGTCAAAAATGAAGCAAGGTAAGTATACTAAACAGCCTTTAACTTTAACGACGACGGCGACGACTGCGTTCGAGACGATTTTCCTCGATTTAGTCGGTCCCCTGGATAAAGATGAGTATGGAAATTGTTATATTTTAACTCTTCAATGTGAACTGACCAAGTTCATAGAGGCATACCTGTTACCCAATAAGGAAGCGGTGACTGTGGCGCAAGCTTTTGTAAGTAATTTTATTTTAAGATACGGTATTCCCAAATCCATAGCTACGGATAGGGGTACAAAATTCGTTTCTAACGTTATGGAGCAGGTATGTAGGTTATTAGAAATAGAAAAGTTGACGTCCACTGCATACCACCATCAATCAATCGGTTCCCTAGAGATCGCTCATAAGCATTTAGGTGCATTTTTAAGGACTTATTGTACTAATTCAAGTTATTCATGGTCACATTGGGTACCATTTTGGTGTTTTAGTTATAATACTTGTGTAAACTCGCAAACTAAATACACGCCTTACGAGCTTGTTTTTGGACGACAATGTCGATTACCAAATAGTTTGGAAAGTAATGTAGATCCTCTTTATAATGACGATAATTATAGCTTAGATTTAAAATATAAGTTGCAAGTAGCATTAAAAGATGCAAGAAACAATTTGTTAGGTTGTAAGGAAAAAAGAAAGCAAAGTTATGATAAGAAATGTAATCCTGTATTTTATAACAAAGATGAATTAATTTTAGTTAAGAAAGAAAATTCTCGTAAACTGGATCCTGTTTATGAAGGACCGTATAAAGTACTAGAAGATTTGAATATGAATGTTAAAATTGAAGAGAACGGCAAAGCAGATGTAATACATAAAGATAGGACTAAAAGGTTTTGTAAGTAGGATAAGAACTTAAATTTAGTGTGTAAGAATCTTTTCTTTTCCAACCCCGGTGGTGAAGTATGTACTGCAGTACGAAACATAGGATAAGTCTTATTTAGTCATGATTAAAGCTTCGTAAAGTAAACTCGTGTGTTTCAATTATAAACCATCCATAATATAACAATACTTCAAAACTTTTTAATGTAAAATAATTGTAATAGTTTTAAAGTGTTAAATTTTTAATGTAATATAAATTGTCATGTTTGTGTACGATAGCGCAATAAATGAATATTGTATTCTACCACATAAATGATAGTACTTTTATACTGATAAAGCAATTGGTGCAAAATTATTCCCTAACCATTCCAAAATATCAAACATGCTCAACGTTAATAATCAAGTTTTCACTTCTGCCGGCACTCCCGGAGTGCAACCCGTTTTTTTTTTATCGAACGAAGTTTTTCATTTCATGTTTTCAACCACAATAAACGAAAATATGGTTAACTAGCTGCGCCCCGCGGTTTCACCCTCATAAGTCACGATCCCGTGGGAGTATCGGGATAAAAAGTAGCCTATGTGTTAATCCAGGTCTCCAGCTATCTACAAACCGAGTTTTATCCCAATCGGTCCAGTGGTTTTAGAGTGAAGGAGTAACAAACATACACACACACACACGCACACACAAACTTTCACATTTAAAATATTAGTAGGATAAACTACAATATCCATTTATATCCAAATAACAAAAAATGAGTATTGATTACTTAAAGTTGCTTAAAACAAAGGTCGATTTTGGTAGCTTTATTAGCACCTGCCCAAACGTTAGAATAGCAATTTTAGAACTTTTACGGTGGGTCACTTTGTAGCCAACTCACACCTACACACACATCCAAACTAAGTTTTTAAGACGACTCAATGTGATCTCATGCTTTAATTCAACTGAATATAGAAATCTTGACAAACTATACCTACAAATAAATTAGTAGGTAAATAATGGGTAAATAGGTTTTCGTAAGATTTGCATCTCTACCACGACTTGGGAAAAATAGGTAAGACTTACCTTACCTAGTATAGTCTTGTATATAAATAAAATGCTTTGTCCTGAATGACTCGTTTGGTCCACTTTTGTAACTGATCTTTCATAACCAGCTATGAACACCTGACTGACGGATCAGCGCACAGCCTAAACCGCTGATCGTAGAGACCTGAAACTTGGAGGGTGTGTTCTTTGTGTGACGTAGGCGGATTCCTAAGTCACACAAAGAATACAACAGGATCTTTCTTATCGGATGATAAGAAAGGATTTTCCGAAATTACACCCCCTAAAGGGGTAAAAAAGGGGGGCAAAGTTTGTATGGGACAACGTGATCCAATTTACTTCAAATTTTGCAAAAACATTCCACAGAATTGATGGAACACGTGTTTCGTATTTTATTGAAATTCATTCCTTAACGGTGTTAAAAAGGGGTATAAAGTTATTTCGGGGGTGGTTTCCATTTTCGACTTCTACGCGGACGAAATCACGGGCAAAAGCTCGTAGTGTATAAAACCGATTCAAGCCCCTTCACCTTGCATCTTATATTCTCAGTTAATAAATACTTACATTATCAAGAAAAGAGAAATCGTATATTTATGCAAATAGCCCATAAACCACTTATTAATGTATAATTGTAGGCTCAGCTAATTGCGATGTTAAACTTGGATCAATTTACATAGGTACTTACATACCATACTTATGTATATAGAACGTGGAAAGAAGGTACGTAACATAGGTTGTAGCGGTCGGCTGCATAATAGTGCATACTTCCAGACCCACCGTAGAGCTCCAAAACGGTTGTTATAAGAATGTTTTCAATATTAGCAAGATTCTAGACACCTGCTTTGGTTGAAGTTTAAAGCTTTTAACTCATGAATTTATCAAATAAAAATTATTAAAATAAAATTATTCCAATAATAGTAATTTTAGAACTCTGCGATGGGTGTGCAATTATGCAGCCGACTGTACCTACATCACTTCCTACAGTCAGCAAGTCCGTGATAAAATCCTGCTTGAGTTAAAAAATAGCATTTAAAACTCTACATGTGGCACGGTAGACCTACACATTTGTTGCCGACCGTACTTACATTAAGTAGTATATCCGTTGTCTAGCACCCATAACACAAGTCTAGTTACTTAGCTTGGGGCTAAATGGCGATGTGTGGAATGTCCTGCAATATTTATTTATTTATTTTATTATTTATTAACTCAAGACCGTCTTTAACTATTGAAGGCCCTGTGCGTATTAGTATGAGGCCCCTATGACTTTGACGGAACACTATTTTGTTAGACTAAACAAGGAAAGTAGAAAAGTACGCAGAAAGTAGTAGTTTTTCGGTAATAAATATCAGTTATCGCTTAGTAATCTGGCAGGAACTAGGAGTGGGGTATCGATCACGGGGCCCTGGCCACTTGCCCAAAGTGCCTAGTGGGAAAAAGGGGTCTGCTTGAACTAGCAACTAGACAGATTCGTCTAATAACATGAACAACTCTCATTTTTTATCGATTTCAAGGCTATCAGGATCTGAGCAACTTATGAGATTCGCAAATAATAATTAAATAGACATACATAACATACCTAAACCCACTTGTATGACTTAGCAGTTTAAACAAGTTTGTCTGCTTACAGTTTTATTCTATTTAGGTATTCTATATAGGTAGATGAGTATAGGAATAGGGAATCACTTAGAGAAAAATTTAAAGAGATAAATATATTAACGCTCCATTCACAATATATATATAAATATATATTGTGATATATATAAATTTACTATACTATAATGATATATTAATATATATGATATGATATATATTAAATACTATAATGATATCTACGAAAACTTACAATACGTTCACAAAAATCCTGATATGTTTCGTAAAAATAGCGATACCTATTCAAAATTTCAACTTAAGAAATAAGGATAAACTGACCGTGCCCGGTCTTCGACCTTATTGCCCGGTAGTAGGCTCCGGAAAATAAACAGGTCGTTTAATAATACATGTGCGCTCTATTATAATAAATAGCTGAGCCCCGCGGTTTTACCCGCGTAAGTTCCGATCCCGTGGGAATATCAAAATGAAAAGTAGCCTATAGCCAACACAAAATAGTATATTATGCAACTAGTGAATAAAAGACGGATTTAAAGCGAGGGCCATAGATGAATCACGAGCAAGCGAAGGATTCTAACAAAGTCTATTCTAAGTATAGAATAGGTACAACTGAATCACTCCCTACGGTCGTGATTCAGTTGTACCTATTCTATACTCTTCTATTTTACTATTCTATTCTATACCTATTCTAGACTGTACTAGTAGTACAGACAAACAGACAGACAAACAGACAGACAGACAAACAGACAGACAAACAGACAGACAGACAGACAAACTCAGACAGTATTTTTTGTGCAAGGAGGTTGTACAACCATTGAGATTGATGTCGAATATACAAACACCAAAACAGTGATTAAAAGGCCTTTTTATTCACTGTTTTCAGTGAATAAAATAAGCTTTTTAGAGTGGGCATGGTATAAAAATAATTTTTAAATTCGGACCAGTAGTTCCTTATTAGCGCGTTCAAACAAACATACAAACAAACAAACTCTCCAGCTTTATAATATTAGTATAGTTTACCTAAAGATGTATATGATATGTCTATTAACAGGTTCAAAACTTTTATAAAGCATAAATTGTGCAGTAAGGCGTACTATGATACTTCGTCTTACCTTAATGATAACAACCCATGGACGTGACTTCAGTTGCTCCATTTCAAATAATACTTTCAAATATTTGTAATATTGTCCTTTGTGAGCGTGATCACATGAAAAAAACCCTCCATGAGTTTCTTGTGTCTTCTCTCATTGGTGGGCGTGTTCCGAAGGCACACATCCTAACTTAGTTTTTAAGACGTGTCCATGTGATCTTATACCTAGGTATTAAGCATTCAAAGGAATAAAGAATTTTGACTTTGTAAATACTTGCCTATAATTTAACTATTAGCTGTACCATGTGTCGTGGGAAAGTGGGATTATCTGGCTAAAAAGTAGCCTATATGTTAATCTAGGTCTCTATCTATCTACATATCGAGTTTCATTGCAATCGGTTCAGTAGTTTTTGCGTGAAGGAGTAACATAGACACAAACGCGCATACTAACACAAAATTCCACCTAAAAAGTATTACTACATAGCTATGACCCGCGATTTCACCCGAGCCCCTATGTGTTAATTCAGGTATCCACCATCGCACGGCGCGCTTGGGAAAGGGTGGGAATAGCGCTGAGTTAAATATTTAAAGCCGTAGGAAAAATACTTTGTGGCAACTTCGAATTACCAACAGTTTTCAATAAACAAGTTGCAAGGTACCTTTCTGCATCAGAATGGCAAGTGCGTTTAAATTGAGCAATTAAAACGACAAAAGTCAATTTTATTGTCCAAGTAGACACTAGACACCCTTCCTTGTTACCACATCGCGCGATTTAATCGAGATAACGCGCCTTAGCATTCTTTATTTTGCAATTTGCAACCAAAGAGTAAATAACGAATTAAATGCGGTTGAATAAAATAAGGAATTAGGAAGGAAGGCTGAAAGTAGCGCCAGTTATGTAAAAGGTGAAACGTTTGAGTTGGTATGTGAAGAGGAGAGAGGAGACGCATGTAACTCTTCTGTGACTAGAAGAGTGATGAGTAGGTATGTATGTAGGGGGTTGGAGAGGAAGAGGACGACCTAAGAAAAGATGGATGGATTGCGTGAGACAAGTTACGAGAGAGATGGATGTGAACAATTTGAAAATCAAGGTTAGTTTCGGTATGCTTTTTATAGAATCTGTAGCAGAAAGACAACATTACTAAAATCTAATACTTTAGATACTTAAGCTGGGGACACATTGTTCGGATGCGCGCGACTTATAGGCACCTGTGTAATGTAAATGTATGTGCACATTATTGGAAGTCGCGAACGTAACCTTGGGCCGCCCTTGAGCGTTCGGACGTCCCCTGACGTCCTAGAGCGATCTGGGCCGCTGGATGCCAAACGACCGTGCACACTTATTAGTCGTGGCTGTCGGACGCGTCCGAGCAATGTGTCCCCAGCTTTACTCATCACTTTTCGCAAAACGCATTTAAAGATTATGACCATCTGAGGCGCGGCTTGAGACTAAGAAGACTGCGGCTGGGTTGTTGTTTCTCTTTCTCAGGAACAGGTGGAGATATTAAGTTGTCTTTAAACATTAACGAATAATAAGATGTAGGACATTGCACCGGTGCCATCTAGCCCCAACCTAAGCAACTAGGCTTGTGTTAAAATAAATGTGTATAATAATCTTTTTAAAATAACACCTATTCTTAGTAAGTACCTAGTTAATTATTTCCCGGGTCACTCGCGTATTTTTATTTCTCTTACCTCGACGTTTCGACTATGTTACAATGTCGCGAGGAGGCAGGAGCAGTGGCGAGCATTGCCATCTCATGCTGATAGTTGAGCAAAAATACGCATTGAAGAAAAATACGCGATTAGGAGCTGGGAAAATATTTTCGAAATATCGCATGCTCAGAATGAAAGTGACTCAATCCAAAATTCACAAATTTTGGAAATCGAGGAAAATGTGTTTGATGATAAAAAGCAAATAGTACCTAATAGTATCTTCCAGTTCCAACCAAATATCGCCAATTCTGTTTTCATCAGCTGAAAGAATGTTCGTTTTTAAGTCATTCTCAATTTCTCAAATTTTTGAATAAGGTCACTTTCATTCGCAGCATGCGATATAATAAGCTTGCAGAGTGGGATATTCTCACACGCACAATGACCCAAGTGAAGAGGCTAAGTGCGGAAAACTAAACTAAACTAAGCTAGCAGAGTGTCCTATCTGCACTTCAAGTCAATGGTGGTTCGTGGTGCCAGCACGCGCCACAACCACAATGGTGAAAGATAAGTTACTTGGTGCGCATCGAACTGTGAACCGAAAGTCTGTTTACATGCGAAATAGACACCACATCCCAGTTCGTGTTTGGCCATCATATGCCACGCTTGTGCTTCAGAAAATTACAACCTTTGGAACAATAAGAGATCGAAGTTTCTAAGTTCTTTCTTTGGTTTTTGAACTATTGATTGCTCTGAGAATTGTGTAAGGGATTGTTTTAGGTAAGTTATTTAATAGTTTGTCAGAATACCTCATAATATTTCAAAGGATGATTTGTGATATTTCACTCCGAAACATAAAATATTTAAGGGAGTACGCGACAGTTCCGAATTTTTCAAACATAGGTATATTTAAACATAGGAAATTTTATTACAGAGTTTGTCTGAATTTGTCATGTTTGATTCAAACAAGCTGTAATAAAAGTCCTAAATGCCAAACTACTTCCCTTTATTCCAAAACGAGGTTTAAGGATAGTCCGAGATATGGATATAAAACCTTAGATTTACTCGTGAACTAAATCTGTGTATAGTCTAAACACTATCCCTATAGATTATACAGGGAACTATAGTCTAAACACTATCCATAAAGATTATATAGGGATAGTGTTTAGACTATAATTCACGAGTAAATCTGAATCTAAGGTTTAAATCCACATCTCGGACTATCCCTAAACCTCGTTTTGGAATAAGAGGGCTAAAGTTATGTAAGTGCATTTTAGGGTGATTTCATAGAAATTTGTCTAAGTTACAAAAAAAAATATATGCATATTGGACTGTTTGATAACTGAAAATGATACTATGCTTATTGAAAATTATTGCGATCACTATACATGGTTACTGCTTAAGAAAAAAAATACACAAAATGGCGGTTTAGGTTTCCAATTTTATAAATATGCATCAGCTCCTGCCCGCGACTTCGTCTGCTTTAAAGTCGAAAATGGACCAAGGGGTCACGTATTTCCATACAAACTTTGCCCCGCTTTTTCACCCCTAAGGGGTAGAATTTTGATGAATCCATTCTTATCGGATGCCTAGGTCACACAAAGAATAGGGTGTGTTCTTTGTGTGACGTAGGCATCTGATTCAGGTCTCTACGATCATCGGTTTAGTCTGTGCGTTGATCCGTCAGTCACTCATTCAGGACAAAGAATTTTATATGTATAGATTTTAAAGCAACATAAATTAAAGACCACCTTTAACAGATAGTATAGTTAGGTACTTGTATTGTTATGTAGATAGAAACAGCAAAGTGTCGTTACATAAGTTATACTTACATTATTGATAGAAACAATAGTCGACATCCTAATCCAACTAAATTATAAATCCGAAAGTTTGTTGATGTGTTTGTATGATTGCTCTTTACGGTTAAACGGCTGGACCGATTTAAATGAAAATCGGCATGGTGGTAGTTTAGAGGATGGAGAACGACATGGTGTACTTTCGATCTCTAAACTCCCGCGGGATCTGAACTTAAGGTGAAAGGGTACCGGCGCTCTCTCCATACAAACGTAGTCTACTGTTTTCTCCCTGGATAACGACGCTAGCACAAATATTTTTGTGACATAAAACCTATAACTGCCATGACTATGCCCCTGTGTTTTGGTTTATTTCATTTTCTAATCATCATAGAGCAATTAAGATTTAAAAAACAAAACATAGGGGCATGGTCATGGCAGTTATAAGTTTTATGCAACAAACATATTTGCTGTAGTGTCATTATCCAGGAAGAAACAGTCGACTACGTTTGTATGGAGAGAGCCCCCGGTACCCTTTCCTCTTAAGCGGGTGAAACTGCGAGGCGTAGTTAGTAAATACAATAAAAATAACTTTCACATTCATACTTTAGTATTTTAATAGCAAAATTCAAACGTAACATGATCACTATGCAAATAATGTTGTAAGTAAGTGGAATACCTACTGAATTTGTGCGTATTTGAAGGTAAAGTTACGATTAATTTAAATGTCGGTAATAATATAATGTAATAGTTACATTAATAATTTAAATGCAAATATTTAATTTTTATGTGCAAAGTTTTTTTTCGTAATAATCGTATTTTACGAAATACAGACTTAGTAAGTGTACAGACCTAGAAATATTGGTATTCACCTACGTAGACTGTTAATTTTAAATCAATAAGGCGTAGGTGATAAGTATGTAAAAAAGTTGTAACGACACTTTTTATTTTTTTTCTCTCCTTTGTAGGTCTAGTTGCCTGAATATAGAAGTATTTGATTTATATTTTTTATTTATTTTACTATTTCTTCCTGAGTATGAAGTTAAATCTATTTTTCCTAAAATTACAAGCAATAATATGTTCGGTCGGCTGCACAACTGCTGACCCACCGTAGAGCTACATAACGGCTGTTATAAGAATGTTTTCAACACAAGCAAAATTCTAGGCACCTGCTCTAGGTGAAGTTTAAAGTCATCTAACTCATTAATTTTTCAAACAAAAATTATTAGAATGCAAACATTCCAATAATAGTAATTTTGAACTACACCCAGGGCTGCAATTATGCAGCCGACTGAACTTACCTAAAGCGGAATGTGACTGATCTGTTCAGTTTTCCACTTTAGTTATTCCCATATAACGAAACTGAACGAAAATAGTCTAAAAACTGACGAAAGCGGCATGTGACGGATGCGTCCTAAATCTTAGTTAAAACTCAAGTAACTTCTTATAATGCTTACATAGTTTTTCAGTATTTTTATATTCCGGTAGCTATTTAGTTGATAAACATAGTGAGGCCTCTTTTTCCGGCATTAACGCAAGATAATTGTAATGAGTAACAAGAGCATAAGACTAGCAAAACCAAATGTTTTTATTAATACAGTGAAACTTGGTTAAGTGGGACCTGGATAAGTGAGAAACCTCCATAACTGAAACTCATGCCGAGGTCCCAACACTTTGGCACTGAATTACCTCTGTTAGTGGGACGAGGTAAGCCTCTATATCTGGGATTTGTTCTTTTGATTTATCATCATAGTTACCTCTATAACTGAGACTTTATATGCATAAACCTCTGTAACTGAGATAACATTGTTTGTTTACTCATTCTTATTCTACCCACAAATTCCACACGTAATTCCAAGTACGTAACTAATTTTGAGCTTCAATTACCTTCAGTTTTAGTTTTGCTTTACTATCATACAGATGTTTATTTGAACAATGCCAAAACGAAAGCTACAATCGTTATCATTACGTGAAAAACTGAAGTTAATATCCGTTTATGAAGGTGGGAAGACACGCGAACAAGTTTGTGCCGAATTTAATGTGCCAAAATCTACTCTTTGTAGAATAATTCAGAGTAAACATAAAATTGAATCACAATGTTCTGAAGGACAAGGAAAACTAAAACGTGTACGTTTATCAGAATATCCTGAACTCTATAACTGAAATAACCTGTATTCTTACCTCTATTAATGGAACCCTCTGTAAATGAGACAGATATTTATTTATACCTGTATATCTGAGACACTGGGTAAGTGGAATACCTCTATAAGTGAAACGACATTGCAAGTCCCTTGATGTCTCACTTAACCAGGTTTCACTGTACCTATACTTATTTAAGCACTACGAACTTTAACAGCCCTTTTTACTCTTTAAAGGAACCACTATGCGAAGTTTCAGATTCCTAGCTCAGAGATTTCGTATGCTGAGTAAAATATGAAATAGATTGGACCAAGGAATCACGTTGTCCCATACAAACTTTGCCCCCCTTTTTCACCCTCTTAGAAGTAAAATTTCGGAAATCCTTTTATCGGATGCCTACGTCACACAAATAACGCACCCTCCAAGTTTCAGGTCTCTACAATCAGTGGTTTAGGCTGTGCGTTGATCCGTCAGTCATTCAGGACAAAGCATTTTATAGATATATAGATATATTATTTTATATATCTATATATAATCAATGATAAATGATTTTGAAAAATAAAACCATCAGTATAAAAAATATTGAGCACAAGTAGGCATATTTTACAATTTCTCTGCTTATTCTTACGGTTAGAGATGACAGACGACAGTTATAGATAAATGCGTTAACTGTACCGCAATCATCGTGCTGTGCTGACTGCCTCGTTGATTCAACGTGCCATACTTCCATCTTAGAGGAGAACATTCTACGTAAAATGGTCGTTTGCAATTGTTTATTCTTATTTGTAACTTTCAATGCTTTCTGTATTTAATTATGGTAGGAATCTTTTGAAGACGTTTATAGTTAAGTTTTAAGGTAGAAAACATCCGCATTCTGCATACAATGAAGTTCCGTAGGTTAATCAACTCTTTTCCTTAACATGCAACCTTTATAAATGACTTAAAATCTTTCTTAGTTCAACAGATACTTCCTACAGTTATGGATTTGATAATGCGGACATAACCTTGATATTTATATACTAATTAAATTCATTCTTACAAAGATTTCTTACGCAACAGTGATCTCACGAAACGCGCCGCATCGTTATAGAAGTCACTCCAGCGCATCCTATTTGTGACCTACATCAATAGCACCTCGAAACCTCCAAATTATACGAGTAGCTATTGTGTAATAATGACGCAGTCCACTTCATGAGTCGCCAATAGTAACAATGGGGTAGTGAAAGTGCATCTTGAAGTGTTAACCACCGGACCGTTGTGTCGGTCTATTGTTCCCCGTTTTATTGTTTTCATTAATCTGAGGCCTTGGTGCTGCCGGATTACGCTCGTTTCGGTTATGGTCATTTCGATTGATGATTATTTGTGTTTCGGTTTCTATTTTAAAGGATACCTGGCTACCTACTCTCGATTTATCGATGTACTCCGCTCCACGGTTTCACTCGTGTAACTCCCGATTCCGTGGCAACTCCCAATGTTTCAATGAATCAATGTATCCTTATACCAAGTTTTATCAAAATCGGTCCAGTAGTTTCGGAGCCTATTCGTTACAAACAAATAAAACAATATTTCCTCTTTATACCTTAGTATAGATTTGAATGACTTACTTCCATAGGGAAAAGAGTTTCATCGGCCCCGCTGAACGCCGACGTCGACGCCAGCGGGGCCAATTAAACAAATTAAGTTTCATGTGCCCCAAAATAATGGTACCTAATAATAATACAATTTAACAATTTTCAGACCAAAATTCCTACAAGATTCAGAATAAAAAAATACGGTATGCTACAATGAACAACTCAGATGATTCGGAGGAATGGATTCCAAGAAAAAAGAGATAGGACTATGGGTAATTTTTGCAATATTTGGGGCTGCGTGCAGTCAACCGACTGTTTGCCCTAATCCAGAGTCCATACTGCCCTGTATTTGCACAATTCGCAATGAAGACCTTCAAATATGGTAAGCGGTAGATAGTAGGTAACCTAAGCTTCAATATTGTTTCACCTCTCGTTAAAAAATATTCAGTTTAATTAATATTGTCCATTCGATTCCAGGTGCACTCACAGCGATTTACCACAAGTTTCGAAAGGAATAAAAAAATTGGGAGAATTTGTAAAGAACCCAATAGACGAGTTGATTATAGAAAATAACTATTTGCCGTCACTTCCTGGTAAAATATTTCAAAATGTGAAAATACTTCGACTAATGCTCAGGCATAATGGATTGGAGCGGTTATCGGCTGCATGGCTGGAGACACAAGAGAAACACCTAGTTGAAGTGTTCATTGTAGAAAATGATTTAAGGAATCTACCTTCGGAAAGCCTACTGAAGTTACAGAACCTACAAGCGATTACTGTACAATCAAACAATTTAAAACGGATTCCCACATTTACAAATTTGGAAAAACTCCGATACATCAATGTACAGTCGGGGAGTTTGCACACAATTAACGAGAGAACGTTTCAAAATCTGCCAAACCTGGAAAAACTGTTTGTGCAAGGAAGTCCAAATCTTCAAACTCTTAAAGAAAATGCTTTGTACAACCTTCCCAAGTTACGCAAACTAGAACTAACAAATTGCGGCATCAATCTCATTCATATGCGAGCTTTATCATTGATACCTTCACTGACTGAACTCTCGTTGAGCAATAACATGATATCAGATGCAACAATGGTTGGAAGAGCAACAAGAGATTTGCCAATGCTTTCCGTTTTAAACTTAAGCTATAATTTGATAGACAAATTAAACGAAGGCGCTTTTGTTGACCAACCTATGTTAGAGAATATTTTCCTCTCAAATAATAACATACACATTATACATCATGGCGCTTTTCATAGAGTTCCAAAACTACGAATAGTTGATTTGAACTACAACAAAATAAATCAAATACATCCAGAATCATTTTTACAACAATCGGGAAGTGGAGTTGAGGAGCTCAATCTCATTGGGAATCAAATAATGCATATATCGGAATTCAGAGCTCTTCTTGAGGCATTACCAAGATTAAAGTTTTTAGATCTGAGTGACAATTTACTTCAGGAGATACCAAGAGGTGCCCTTAGAGGCCATCCGAATCTGGAAAGATTACATCTCAATAAAAACAGCATTAAATATATACAAGCAGATGCGTTTATGGCAATGCCTGCTTTAAGGGAATTGCATTTAAGTAATAATTCATTGTCAGATATGAGCGAAGGTCCTTTTTGGAACTTACCTGCGCTAAAGGGTTTGGACTTGTCCTACAATTATTTTAAACGACTACAACCAAAACTCCTGTACAATCTACCAGCTCTCAGAAGGATTAATCTCAGCTACAATCAATTAACAGTTATGGACCCAATCACCTTCATGGAATCTCCCCTCTTGGAATACGTTAACGTTTCCGGAAATGCTTTAGTTTCCATTCACCCAGCTACATTCAGAAATTTAGCAAATCTATACGAAATGGATGCGAGTTCAAATAGATTGATTGAATTTTTGCCTGGATTACCAAGGGGCTTAGAAAAACTATATTTGCAAAGAAACCAAATTACGAGTCTCCCAGTACCGCCTTCTCCAGACCTAGACTTGCCATCTCTCAGAACATTAGATATTTCAAGCAATGGCATTCAAAAAATACCACACGGAAGCATGAAAACTTTACACAATTTACGCCGTTTATACATGAGCCGTAATGGATTAAGACAAATCGATACAAACTCATTTGGTGACTTACAAAGGTTAGAAGCACTCGATATAAGCGATAATCAAATAATAACGGTCCACCCGAAAAGTTTTAGCAAACTTGTTCATCTTAAACAAGTGAATTTGCACGGCAATACTATAGAAAATTTTGATTTTGTTGCCATTCAGGAAAACGCAGCATTGCACGTTTTAGACTTTAGTAAAAATAGACTAAAAAGTATAAGTCCAAACGTAGTAAACAGGGCTTTAGATGTGGAGACGTTTAACATATCCTCAAACAATTTGAATGAACTTCCGCCGACCTTGAACATGCTCTCAAAATTGAAAGTTTTAGATGCAAGTTACAATCACATCAAACATTTCGACGGAAATGTAATAAATAACATTCATTCCCTGACGAATATAAAGATGCCGAACAATAAAATAACCGAACTCCGCACCGGAAGCTTTAAAGATCTAAGAAATCTAGAAACCATAGATTTGAACAATAATCAAATTGAGATCATCCATGCCAGAGCTATAGCCAATCTACCGAAACTTACATCTGTACATTTAGATGGAAACCACATAATCGATATTCCCGACCACGTATTTTCCGATCTTCCAAAATTACGAATCATTGAGTTACAGGGGAACAGATTGCAATATATTGCACCAAGGGCTTTTGAAAATTTGCCTTTAGTACAATACTTAAATCTGAGCAATAATCAAATTACCAATGTCGATAATTCAGGCTTGAGGCAGCTAAACTCACTGGAAGTGTTAGACTTAAGCTTTAACAGAATAAAGAAGATATCAAGAGCATCTTTTCAATACATGGAATGGCTAGTCGAACTAAACCTCGATAACAATTTGATATGCCATATTGGCGGACAGCCATTTGACTTTATGCCGAGGTTAAAAGTTCTGTCGCTCCGTCAAAATAAACTCAACTCTATATCCGAAGGCATTTTTGCAAAGTTGCGAAATAACATCGCAATTTTAGATATCGATGGTAAATTATTTCTATATATTTTATAATATTTATTAAGTAAAAGAATCTTATTAATATAAATTTAATCATATTGTTACAGGAAATCCTTTGATATGCAACTGCGCCATTGTGTGGCTCAAATCATGGCTATCGGAATCCTCATCTATTGGACCTAAATGTGCTGACGGTACATATGTAAAAGGAATGCCGTTTTCAACGAAAGATTGCCCTAAAATTCCTAGGATAGAAGACGACTTTACAGCTTGCGTAACACATGAGAATGAAGCTCTTCTCCCTAATTTGGCAACATCACAAGTTTTTTCAACAATAGATAAAATTAAAGATTATGCTACTCAAATAAAAAATAACTATCATACCAACAAAATAAATACTAGGCCTTCTCCAGAAGAGTCTGATTATTTCTATGATGATTATGTGGACTATCCAATAAATGAAACTTTGATTGATGGAATAAAGAACGAAATTGGTTTAAACAATAAATCTCATGAAAATATTGGTGGCATCCCTGTATTGTATGCTGGAACGAAGAATCATACAAATAGAAAACCACCACCGGCAGCGCCTACGAAACCGACAAGCAGCTTTACTTTCTTCGGAATGCCATTGCCCCCTATTGATGTTGGTAAAATTTTAAATACAGGTAGAAAAATGGACTGGCCTGTTAACAAAAACGCAGAAGGTAGTAAAGTGTATCAAGCTACAGAGACCCCAAAGTTTGAGACAGGTGGATTTGCACCTATGCTGCCAACAACATCTGGTGGTTTTATGCCAATACCAGACCCTACATTAACTGTATCACAAACTGTAGTGAGCAATGAGGGTGAAATGCATTATAGCAAAAAAGGCAGTACTGAATATTCTGTCATAGAACATTCAACACAACCGACAATACATAAGGTTGAGAGTAATACCACTCACCAAAAAATGAAAAGTGAGATCCACGAGCTTCAAGCCTTCATAGATGACGACAACAGCACCCATGTAGCTTACAACAGAACTAAAAATATAGAACAACAGAATAGTAACCCACACAACCTAAGCAAATACAACTTGATGGAATCAAATGTGACAATAACCCAAGTTACTGAGAAGGAAGGCTTGTTGATTACTACAGATACAACTAACGATATTTCTCTCCAGACTTGGACTGCTAGTAGTACTATGTCTTATTCATCATCAACATCGGTGACTACAAAACCAATTAAGAAACATATTGATGAAAGTCCCACAGCACTTTCAGCAGTTTTAATACCGAATAATGCTGATTTAATACCAAAGAACTTAACTAAGCGTCCAGCGACAATCACTAAAGTAAATATGCCACACATGGACCACGAGCATAGAGACAGAGATACGTTTTCCCCAGTGGTAAACCGAGAGGCTAAAACAAGATTTTCTGATAGTATGAGTTTGGGTAACACAAGAGCAAGGGATGAGGATGGAAAAGAATGGTATTATAAGAACTACAATAATACTAATTTGGAGCCCTACATTGCCCCTGGGGTCCATTCTTCTATAGGGTACTGCACATTTTCAAATTCATTAATGTTTATTCTTGTATTATTACTAAAACTTTTGTGATTGAATAAATATATTGTTATTTAAACGTAGATAGATGTATGAAATAAATAATTTCATCAAATCATATGATATTTATTTTTTAAATTAACGATACATATTGAGGTAATGAGAATATGTTTTCAACAAAATTCTAACAGGAACTTGTGTATGCTAGGTACTTACAGAATGGGTAGATTATTAACTTTCTCTTCAGCTTGTTAATTTTATATACCAACAAAATGTAACTTTAACTTTTCTAAAGCTTTGTACCTATGGGATATTGTGTTTTTACATTCTTTTGACAATTCAGCATAAGTTTTATCATAGCCTTCAGGTTGGAAGACACAGTCCCAACCGAAGTCCCTCTTGCCTCGTGGAGGAACTATCGTCCCTTTAGTTCTACCTTGAAAAAGTATCACATCTAAATCTTCACAATTTCCATCACAATATGCAAAAGTACATACAGCCTCTGCAGATTTGTCTGGCCAGCCAGTGAGCAGTTTGAACAGTCCTTCCGGCTCTAGTTTCTCTAGGAACCACTTGATATAAGGCCCGGGAAGACCTTTCAGAGCATCGAAGCATAGCGAAGTATCTTCTACCAGCACAGGTTTCTTTAACCGCCTAGCTGCTTCTTGGCACTTCTTTATAGACACCTCGTCAACATCACCTTGTAATTCTGGCAAATCTAGTCTGTGACTAATGACTTCTAGCGGAAAATTATTGCCAAGAATAGCTCGTACCTCTTCCAATTTTTTGGCATTGCCTGTGACGAAGGTAAGAGTTCTTGTTGTCATTTTGTAGAAGTTCGATTTATTGAAACAGATTAATTTGTTTCTATTTGAACTGTTTTACAGTGCAAACTTTATAATTTTCTTTCAAAAAAATTATTTTTGAATGATTGTTTACAAAAAATACTTTTGACTTTTTATGTTTTGGGACCATACCACAAACCTGTCAAAATGACAATGACGTTTTAAATCTTCATAGTCTTGGCCGGCCACTAAAGAATACTGTGCCGAATTAGCCGGAAATGTCAAACAAACAGGCAATTGAATTCATGACACCGTACAACACTAATTCATAGACATTTTAATTTACTTTTTAAAAATGAATGACTGTCAAAATCCTAGTTTTTGATTTTTGATGATTGCCGATTGGATTTCATTGAAGATTACTTTGTTTGTGAAATAAATCCTGCTATAATTCGATCTTAATTTATTGGCTTCTGTTATTATAACGAAGATCTGCTGACAAAATGCCAGGTCAAGAAGTAGTGACCACGAAAGTGGTAGTTCACCCTCTGGTGCTGCTCAGCGTCGTAGACCACTTCAATCGAATGGGGAAAATCGGTAACCAGAAACGCGTTGTTGGCGTATTACTTGGCTGCTGGCGAGCTAAGGGAGTTCTGGATGTATCCAACAGTTTTGCAGGTTAGTGTCTGTTTGATGACATAGCACTTTTGTCTTGTGTTTGAAGTCTTTTTAGCAATGCAAAACAATGAATAATGGTTTTCCGTAGATCTATGCTATTGCCTAACGACTAATTAACATTCCTTCTAGTGAAAATACTTATGTTTTAACTCTATTTTGAGATATTTTTCCCATACTATGGTACATAAATTTCACTTTGGTTTTTATCATTCTAATCAACACCCTTTACATTTCCAGTTCCGTTTGATGAAGATGACAAAGACAAGTCAGTTTGGTTCCTCGACCATGACTACTTGGAGAACATGTATGGAATGTTCAAGAAGGTAAACGCTAGGGAAAAGGTAGTGGGCTGGTATCACACTGGACCTAAACTGCACCAGAATGATGTAGCTATCAATGAACTGGTTAGGAGGTACTGCCCTAATTCAGTCCTCGTTATTATCGATGCTAAGCCGAAAGACTTAGGGCTCCCAACTGAGGCATATCAAGCTGTAGAGGAGGTTCATGATGATGGAACTCCAACAACGCGAACATTTGAGCATGTCCCAAGCGAGATCGGAGCAGAGGAGGCTGAAGAAGTTGGAGTTGAGCATCTCCTTAGGGATATAAAGGATACAACAGTCGGCAGTCTTTCTCAACGAATCACAAACCAACTCCTCGGTTTAAGAGGACTCCATTCTCAACTAAGCGAGATCAGAGACTACCTCATTCAAGTTGGACAGGGCTCCTTACCCATGAACCATCAAATAATTTACCAGCTCCAAGATATCTTTAATTTACTACCTGACATCGCCAACGATAGTTTCATCGATAATTTGTACATTAAAACCAACGATCAGTCCTTAGTTGTTTATCTGGCAGCTTTAGTCCGTTCTATTATTGCCCTACACAATCTCATAAACAATAAGATCACGAACAGAGATGCTGAGGAAGGGAAAAAGGAAGACAAGGACAAGAAAGAGAAAAAAGATGAAAAAGACGAAAAGAAAACAGAAGATAAAATAAAATCAGAAAAGAAGGAGAAAGAAGAGAAGAAAAAGTGATCTAGATTAATTTAGTATTAAGTTGCTTGTAATTCTGAATTATTTTACTTAATAAATTGTATTTACTAATTGTAATTACTGTTTATTTATAACTAACTATCACACCATTTTGCTCACTGTTTAAACACAGAATATTTTTGATTTAGATTCAAATGGATTAATATCATAATCAAAGGAATTTATACTATTTAATCATTTTTTTGATTTATATGAACCATGTATAACTTAGGTATATGATGTTCCTATATGGATGTTATCTTTAAATATTTTATGATAAGTCCTTACTTTTATCAGATAATGATATGGCAATCTGGATTATTGATATTTCGTCAGTACAAGTATATTTGTCGGTATCTATGGACGAAGTGAAATTTTATTTTTTATTGTGAGAAGAATCTCAGGCGTTTAAAATGACGGACCGCGTGCGGTTATCAGTAAGTTGACAATACAATTTATACCTTATAATATATTACATAAATATTTGTAATCATATTTTTGTATGAACATTGACACAAATTCAAGTCATTCTACTAATGATATCACTAGATATTTACCTACTTATCACTTATAGAAGAGCAGGAAATACCAAATAAGTTACCTAAATACTACCACAATTTTTACTTAAATTTACCAACATTTCTATCTACTACGTACTTAGTAGATAAGTTGGCATTTCTTATGCTTCATTTTGTACTTCATTATTTCAGGACCTTGTCTGGCTAAAGCCACAAGGTAAGACAGAATTCGACATCCCAATCGCAGTAAAGATACTGAACAGTTCTGGAGACAAGCTTGAAGTCCAAGACGATGATGGGAAGAAATCTGTAGCATCCATAGAAGATGTGTTAAAACCTTTGCATGCTACATCGAGGGTCGGGGTTGAGGATATGATTACTTTAGGAGAGCTCCAAGAGTACACAATCCTGAGGAACTTGCATTTGAGATATAATCAGCAGTTGATTTATGTAAGTGCGTATTCAGTATTCCAAGCCTGAACTGGTTCCAGGTCAACTGAGTCCTTTCTTTAGCTAGGACATAAAGTACTGTTGTTACTTGCCTACAATTACTAACCTTATCTGTTATTAGTCCAAAAGGTGCCAATTATTTAGTTCATAAGTATATGAAACTCTTTATTACCTTTATTGCCTTGATTGGTAGGTAATTCCCACATTATGTGCTGAGGTAGATAACTATTTTTTATCTCATTAATCATTATATTTATTGTAACATTTCAGACTTACACTGGATCTATGTTGATCGCAATTAACCCCTATGAAATTCTACCTATCTATACAATGGACCAGATTCGCTTTTACCAAGAAAGGAGCATAGGAGAAATACCTCCACATATATTTGCCATTGGAGACAGTTCTTATAGAGCACTCATGGATACTTCAGCCAATCAGTGCATTGTGATTAGGTAAGTTTTATCTTCGTAATCTTAAGTCCTGTTGAAATTACCTTAACACGTGTCGATAGTCTTCAGGCCAATTCTTCATCATAATATCAGTCTGTATTTACATTGTAAGCACCAACTGATCCGTTTTTTCAGTGGAGAAAGTGGTGCCGGTAAAACTGAAAGTACAAAACTATTACTCCAATACCTTGCCGCTGCAAGTGGTAAACATTCCTGGATAGAGCAACAAATACAAGAGACTAATCCCATTCTAGAAGCATTCGGAAACGCTAAGACAGTTCGTAACGATAATTCATCCAGATTCGGAAAATACGTTAATATCTATTTCGGTAGTAAAGGAAATATCGAGGGCGGGAACATAGATCAATATCTTCTTGAAAAGTCGAGAATCGTATTCCAGAATAAAGGGGAAAGGAATTATCACATATTCTATTCGTTAGTTACTGGGTTGTCTGCTGATGAGAAGAGGAAGTTGGAACTAGGACGCCCTGAAGATTACTACTACTTGAACTCTGGAAGTATGTTAACGTGCGATGGCCGCAATGATAGCTTAGAATTTGCAGATGTACGATCTGCATTCAAAGTTCTCAATTTTCCTGAAAACGAGGTGTGGGGAATGTTTACTCTCTTAGCAGCAATATTACACATAGGGAATCTAAAATTCAAGTCGTTCAACGCCAATAATATAGAATCATCCGAAGTTGCTGATGCTATAAACGCTAGCAGAATTGCCAATCTTTTGGGAGTTAATAAGTCTGTACTTTGCGATGCCCTGACGAGGAAAACATTCGTAGCTCACGGAGAAAAGGTGGTGACTCCACTGAAAGTAACCGTAGCGCAAGATGGTCGTGATGCTCTCGTTAAAACAATATACGGGCACATCTTTGAATACATAGTCGAAATGATAAACAAAACTTTGCATAAAGATCAACAGTTGACTAGTGGATCAGTCGGGATCTTAGATATTTTCGGTTTTGAAAATTTTGATACCAACAGCTTCGAACAATTATGCATAAATTATGCCAACGAGAACTTACAGCAATTTTTCGTTAAGCATATTTTTAAGATAGAACAGGAACAGTATGAAAAAGAAGGTATCACGTGGGCAAATATTAACTATGTTGACAATCAGGAGAATTTAGATGTGATTGGATTGAAACCTATGAATTTGTTGTCGCTAATTGATGAAGAGTCAAGATTTCCTAAGGGAACTGATGTTACGCTCCTCTCTAAGTTAAATAGTAATCATAGTACTAAGAATTGTTACATTACGCCAAAATCGTCTAGAGAAAATCGGTTTGGGGTGAAACATTTCGCTGGTGACGTTTACTACACCGTTCATGGTAAGGAAAGCCAAATAAAATAACTGAACACACTCATTTAACATAACTGTGTACTTAATTTAAAATGTTTCCATTTCAGGGTTCTTAGACAAAAACAGGGATTTATTAACAGCAGATATAAAGGAAATGTTGATGGACTCAACCAACGAGTTCCTTAGGAGTATGTTTATTAACGAACATACTCCACATAGTGGAACACAAAGTGGGAGCCGCAAAGCTGTATCGTTGAGTCATCAGTTTAAAACCTCACTCGATGCTCTTATGAAGACTTTATATGCCTGCCATCCTTTCTTCGTACGGTGTATAAAGCCCAACGAATTAAAAAAACCTAAAGTAAGATCCATTGAATATTTTTGTCCTTCTGCATAGCATCTTACTGAATAATTTATAATTTTGTCTGTTTTTCAGATATTTGACCGTCCTTTATGCGTTCGCCAACTTCGTTACGCTGGTTTAATGGAAACGGCTAAGATCAGACAAGCGGGTTACCCGATTCGCTACTCGTATTTCGACTTCGTAAACCGGTACCGCCTCATAGTCCCCGATATACCTCCACCAGAAAAGACAGATTGCAAAATTGCTTCGAAAAAAATATGCACAGCCATATTAGAAGATCAAGAATTTCGACTTGGGCACACTAAAGTGTTCCTCAAAGATAATCATGATGCGATACTTGAAGAATTACGACATAAGGTCGTTATTAACGCAGTGATAAGAGTTCAAGCAAATGCGAGAAGATTTATTCATAGAAAGAGATACTTACGAATGCGTGCCGCTGCACTGCTTATTCAGAAACATTTCCGCGCAAGAGGATATCGAAGAAGATACCTAATTATGAAAAGAGGTTACTCACGATTACAAGCCGCTATCAAATCGCGAGAACTTAGAAAGACCTTTGTCAATTTGCGAATGTTCTTCAGAAAAATACAAGCGCGTTGTCGTGGTCATCTCGTTAGAAACCTGGTTAAAGAGAAAGCTCATATCATTAGAGCAAATCTGGCTAGATTTAGTGCTGAAAAGGCCAAGTTGCAGAAAACTGGTGGCGTTAAAAATGCTGAAGATGATTACGAAGCTAAGTATAATGAGTTGATGCGATCGATTTGGTTCGTAAAAGATGTGCCCGTTGAAACTAACGTACAGAATGCTACTGCTATTGACGACAGATATGTGGATGATGTTTTTGGCTTCTTAAAAGACACCGCTACACCCGCTGGCACTGTAAGAGGAACTGGATTTGGTGTGGTAAGTCAACTCATATTTTGACCTATTGGTAAGACCTATTCATTTCAAAAACATGCTGCATTCTGTTTGTATTTTTTTCAGTCAACAACAGCAAAGCCTGAGATATCGAGCGTGATTCCAATACCTCAAGAGGTACAAGAAGAAGCTTTTGATGAGTTTAACTTCAGAAAATTTGCTGCAACCTACTTCCTAGGCAACACCAGTCACCAATACTCACGAAGACCTCTGAAGCAATCTTTGTTAGATTTGCCTTCGCCTATGGATAGAGTGGCTTCTCAGGCTCTATGGGTCACAATATTGCGGTTTATGGGCGATATGGCTGAACCTAAGTATGCGGATGACAAAATAGACAACGTGCCTGTTATGATGAAATTGACTGATACTGTGGGCAAAGCTTTCCAAAAGAGCAAAGAATTCGAGGTAAATAATTTGACAATTCATATTTGTTACCTCAAGTTTATGGATCTGATTAAATGCAAGTCCTTTTTTTCAGGTGTTAATTTCAAGAGATGCCACCGAAAGTTCTCGGAACAAAATGATATCGAAAACTTTGAAACGTCAAACTAAAATGAATGAAGAACTTATGAAGAACCTAATGAACGATGAGACAACAAATGAAATGTACAACACGTGGTTGAGTTCGAGACGAAGCACGAACTTGGAGAAATTGCATTTCATTATTGGACATGGATTAATTAGGAAGGAGCTAAGGTAAGTCCAAAAGAAGGACTTAAGGAACACTGTTATATTTCTTTTTCTTATTGCTTCTTGTCGATTTACAGGGATGAAATATTGTGCCAACTATGCAAGCAATTAACCAACAACCCATCTAAAGCATCTCACGCGCGCGGCTGGATCTTACTGTCCCTTTGCGTCGGATGCTTCCCACCATCTGAGAACTTTGTCAAATATTTACGCAATTTCATACGGTCAGGCCCGCCTGGTTATGCACCTTACTGCGAGGGCAGACTAGTCAGAACGTTCAAAAATGGCTCTAGAACTCAACCTCCGAGTTGGCTGGAACTCCAAGCTACTAAAACGAAAAAGCCTATTCTTCTCACTGTTACTCTCATGGACGAATCGATGAAAACGATACAATCTGATTCAGCGACAACGGCTGAAGAGATCTGTCAGCAAATAGCTGATAATGTAGGTTTGACTGACAGCTTCGGTTTCTCTCTCTACATCACTTTGTACGATAAAGTGCTCTCTCTCGGTAACGAAGGAGAGCACATAATGGACGCAATATCTCAATGCGAACAGTTTGCTAAAGAGCAAGGCACTCCGGAAAAGAACGCACCGTGGAGATTATTCTTCCGTAAAGAGGTGTTCACACCTTGGCATAACCCCATGGACGACTCTGTCGCGACTCATCTCATTTATTGCCAAGTAGCTAAAGGTGTGAAATATGGCGAATACAGATGCAATTCCGAAAAAGATCTAGCTATGATAGCCGCTCAACAGCATTACATAGAATTCGGATCACGAATCGACCCTAATGTATTAAGGAAAGTTATTGTCAATTACATACCCAATCAGTTTATTCAGTCAAATGATGCATCATTAACGAAATGGGAACATTTAGTTACCAAAGCATTCGAGTCTTCGCCGAGCATCCAATCGAAATCAGATCCTCTTCGTTGTAAAGAAGACATCGTTATATTTGCTAAACTGAAGTGGCCAATGCTGTTCTCTAGATTCTTCGAAGCCATTAAATTGAAAGGTGATACGATAAATAAAGATTTGGTGATAATAGCCGTCAATTGGACAGGAATATATATTGTAGATCAATTAGAACATATACTTCTAGAAATATCCTATCCAGAAGTCACTTATGTTGCGTACAACGAAGACAAAGATTACGAAAATATAGGAAGAATTGTAATAAAGACAATACAACAGGAAGAATTTGAGTTCCAAAGTGTAGACGCTAGTGAAATGAGCTCGCTGATAATATATTTAATTGATGGATTAAAACGGCGGTCCACTTACGTTATTGCCCAGACTGACTCACAGGGCTACAGTGATGCTTCGTCCTTCCTAGAATATAAAAAGGGAGATCTGATTACTTTGCTACAGGACTGCACAGGGGAGACATTGCTCAACTCAACATGGGGACATGGGTCCTGCAATGGTCACGAAGGACTCTTCCCTTCCGAACAAGTGTATATTTTGCCAACATTGACATTACCTCTAAACGCTACTTTAGAAATATTCAAGAAGGGTAATATAAATAATGATAAAAAACAACTTTCAAAATACAGCACCATTCAAAGAAAACGAATGTATACCTTGGAAAAATATGCGAAAGAACATTTCAGAGACAATATAGATATCAATGCAACTATTTCTAAACATTCAACATTGACCACTGCCAAGAAATCAGTCTCGGGAGACTTGTGGGCTCATACTCGAGAACCGATACGGAAACCTCTATTGAGGAAAGTTCTGGAGAGTGAAAGTATGTCTAAATGTGCCGTGGCTGCCTTCTACGGTATCTTGAAGTACATGGGAGACATGCCTGCACCTAAAGCGAGATCAGCGACAGAATACACAGATGAAATATTTAGGGCTGCTCTCTCTGAACCCACTTTACGCGACGAAATTTACTGTCAGATCATGAAGCAATTAACAAACAACAGAATACAGCTAAGTGAAGAGCGAGGGTGGGAGTTGATGTGGCTCGCAACTGGAGTATTCGCCTGTGGACAAACTTTACTAAAGGAACTGGTAGAGTTTCTTAAAACACGGCCGCACCCAATAGCTAAGGAATGTCTGAAACGAGTGTTCAGAACACAGAAGAATGGTCCGAGGTTGTATGCACCTTACGTAGTGGAAGTCGAAGCTATTCAACATAGAAGTATGCAAATTTATCATAAAGTATACTTCCCTGACGATACTGACGAAGCGTTCGAAGTAGACTCGGCCACAAGAGCTAAGGATCTGTGCGAACAAATAACGGGAAGACTGAATTTGAAGAATAGCGATGGTTTTAGTTTATTCGTGAAAATAGCTGATAAAGTATTTTCCGTTCCGTCGAATTATTATTTCTTTGACTTTGTACATGAACTTGTGGATTGGATGAAGCAAACGCGTCCAGTTCGTGGTGGTAAGTTAACGACAAAAATACAAATGTAAGTGAGCTATGAAAAATGTTCTTTTGATTTAACATTATTTTTGCTTCTGCTTCAGCTGGCGCTCAACTTCAAATGAACTACCAAATCTTCTTCATGAAGAAACTATGGATCAACACGTTACCTGGCCGCGATAAAAACGCCGATCAAATATTCTACTTCCCTCAAGAATTACCTAAATATTTACGAGGATACCACAAGACATCGAAGCAGGATATCGTTGAATTAGCTGCGTTGATTTATAGATCGAGATTCGGTAGTGATCAATCCCTTCTACCGCAAATAACACAGATGCTAGAAGAATTCATTCCTCCCGATATGGTTAAAATGCAGTCAAACTCACAGTGGAGGTCTCAAATAACAGCAGCGTACCAAAAACTTGGTCCCATACCAGAGAATGAGGCCAAGGAACTATTTTTAAGGAAGATCTACCAATTCCCTACATTTGGTACCGCGTTCTTCGAAGTGAAGCAGACATCAGATCCTTCGTATCCAGAAATGGTTATTATAGGGATTAATAAAAACGGAGTCAGCGTTATTCATCCTCAAAGTCGAGTAAGTAACTCTTTATATGAAGTTTCAAATTATTAGCCTGGGCGCATACGTACGTTTTCCGCGTGCGGTTATCGCATTCAGATTCTCGATACTTAAAATCAGCCAATCAGAACGCAAGGGCATTCGAAACGTACGTGCGATTCGAAGTATTGGAGAATGCGGAAACCATACGTATGCGCCCGGCCTAATACGTGCTACGAAATCCACCAATCAGTATCAAGGATCTCTACACGCTGATTGGCGATTCGTGGTCACGTTATGAGTCTATCGATTCGCTTACAAGATAACTAATATAATTATCTACATTTTGTTTTTCAGGATGTATTAGTTACTCACCCGTTTTCCCAGCTGTCGAATTGGTCGTCCGGGAACACTTTCTTCCACATGACTATGGGCAATTTCCTTCGCGGCACCAAGATACTATGCGAAACATCTTTGGGATACAAGATGGACGACCTTATTTCATCGTACATTGCTGTTCTCAGACAATCGTTGAACCAGAAATCAAAGCGTTAATTTTAAGTAATAAATAATATTGTTATTAATTTATTTTCAAAATTTTATCAGTAACTAAGTATATTTTTTACATATTTTTCGTTGTATTAAACGTAGCGTAGGTTTTACAAAAATTCAACCGACGCCACCAAGAAAATGACTAAAAAAATAAGTTATTGAAAAACAGAGGTTTTTATTTTCGAAATTGGTAGGTAAATGGTAGTATTGGAACAAAATCATAACAAGAATCAAGAAAATTTATTGAAAACTGTGTAAATAAGATGACAGATTATAGTAGGTACTCGTAGGTTCAACAGTTTGTCCATCCCGGACATACAATAACAAAATAGAAAATAGTCATAGTATTTAATAATGGGCTCGAAATATGTTGAACCGGCGACACAACACCCTTATCTCATTAATATTAACAAATAATTTGTAAACGCACAGCTCCGTTATAGCGGGGTAGTGGGTTCACAAGAAAAAGCCTTTGGACATTTTGGCATAGTATCTTAAAATGCTGCGGTGCATTTCGAGACCCATGCCAATCGATAGTGGGTATTACGGCGAACAAATAATGCCTTCACACCGAACCAAACGTGTTGTTGTTGTCCTATGATTTTCCAAAAATGCGCGGTGCATTTTGAGACCGAAAACGAGATATTTAAACAAACGCGATGTCCTATGATTTTCCAAAAATGCGTGGTGCATTTCGAGACTCATACCTATTGATAGAGGGCATCACGGCAAACAAAAAATAATGACTTCATATCGAACCTCTAAAGCGTCTCGGAAACGGGATATTGGTTGAATCATGTTATTTAGGTGCCTTATATCGATTGGCAAGGGTCTCAAAATGCACCGCGCACCAAAAATCACTATGCCAAGTTCCCTTACTAAATGTCCCGAACCCTTTCAGAAAAGTACCTACCTACTCCATACCTACTCTAGCTTGAACGTCCGATCCGAATCACTTTTAATAATACATACAAATGTTTGGAAATTTTTAGAGTTGGGCAATTGGACGTATTTCTTATTAGATATTGCCTTTGGACATTTAGTCGTGCGAAGGATAGGCTATGAGGATAGGTACTAATCAATCTAATCATCTGAATAAAAAAGCATTACAAGAATTATAAAAAAAAACCTTAAAATGGGCTGTATGGCTAAAAGCCTTTTGCCTGCCCTTTGCGCAGTTACTTAAAAACATAAAGAAACTGTCAGCGGACTGACAGGGTGATGAGGTCCAAAATCCAAATACCTATTGAAGTTTTGGCGGGAACGAGTTAACAACATGTCGTGCTGCAGTTTTATTTTCATGAAACTTAGATGTAACCCGAGTTGAATTGTATAATTCTGGTGGAATGTTATTCAATTTAGTTCTGTGAAAGTGCACAAGTGTAGTGAAAGTAAAAATCAGTGTCAAACATGCAGTTTTCTCGTTGCCTCCAAATCTCCTATTAAGGTTATGGTAAACTTGCCACCGCTTTACTATAGCCCCTGACTTGACGGACTATGACGACTTTGACTGTATTGAAACACTTTAGGCCTGATTTATGAAAAATCGGGTCATAATTTGATGCAAAATATAACTTGACACTGGCTAAATGCACACGTGCGAAGCCATAATAAAAGAAAAAAAAAAAATACCTATTATTTTGAGTAAATATTTTGTCAGCAGGCCTTAGTAAAAGAAATTGAGTTGAGTATGTATTAAAACACCTACAATACAATACCAACAATATTTAACCGTTATTGATTATATTATCTTTGCCTTCTTCAAGCAACTTTTTGATTGATGTTTTTGTGGCATAGATTTTGTAACAAGATATTTTACGGTATTCTTTGCAAAAATGGATATACAGTTTCCAAAGTTTACTCTTGACGAAGGATTTAGCATACAGTAAGTAAAGTTCCTGCTATTTGATCACAGTAAATAACTAGTATTTTAGTCTCCACTGTCTGCACTAACTGTTCTTACCCTCATTTTTTTCTCATTAGTCATTGTTGCACATAATTACATGCAGTACATTGAGCGTAAAGGGTAAGTACTTACCTATATTTTATTAATCTTTACAGGGAACTTCAAACTACTGGTTCCACATTAAAAATCAATGAAATATACGATGAATCTGACGATGTCGGTCCTGAGCCTTATCAAACAGAAGCCAAAATCCTAGACTTTATAGGAGAACCTGTACCTAATTTTACAAAACTTGCCCATGAAATGGTACAGCTTGATGAAAAAGGTTTTGTAAAGAAGAAAATCATTGAGGCAGGAGGTGGGTTGGAGCTGCATGAAGGTTGCACTGTTTTTATTGGATTTTCTTGCTATTGGGAAAATAGCTTGGAACCGTTTGATGCTATGAGCCTGAAAAAACCAATGGTAAGAATTTGGCATTTACTGACACCTTAAAAAGCTCTTTTATAACTTTATCATAAACTTGGCAGTTTCTTCTCATACCAAATATTCATTGAACAAATCTCAGAATCCATTGATATTAGAGATGCGCCGAATAGCAATTTAACCGAATATCTGAATACCGACTACTATTCGGTATCATTCTTACCGAACCGAATATTCGGCAGAACTATTCGGTTCGCGCACCGTAGTTTTGGCGCCGGTGTGCCTCGCCGCCCTCTGCCATTTCACTTCCCTGCTACTACCAGTGCATTAGAATACGTCACAGGAATCATAGCAAATTGTGTTTCGTAATTGTTAATTAATTAATTTGGACAGTTTAAGTGCAAAAAGTTACTGTTTTATTAATTATTCTTATATTTTTACATTTCCTACAATGAGTAGGCGTAAAAGAGCGCGTGCGCAGCTAGTAGTGTAATAAAGTAACAATAAATATTATACTACATTTATAATGTAGCAAATAACCTTAATGATTTACTAAGCAATGGTAGGAACTGGATAGGTTTTGCAGTACAAATCAGCTTTAAACCTAATGCAATTTAACCGAATATATTCGGCATGAAAACCGAATAATTCGGCCGAATACCGAATACCTTAAATTTGTCGAATATGCCAAATACCGAATACTAAACGAATATTCGGCACATCTCTAATTGATATGATGATTTTTGAATAGGAATACAATTTTCGAAAAATAGACTTATTTTAGTATACTACCTAGGTATAATTAATTTTTTATAAAACTCTCTAAAAACTTTGTTATTTAACTTTTAAGGAGGTTGACTTAAAGGAGAATGGGCTCCTTCCAGGTCTGGTAATGGCAGTCAAATCAATGCTGGTTGGTGAACTTGCTGTGTTTTTACTGAGCCATCAAGTTATGTATGGAGAAATGGGCATGCCACCTCGAATTAAGCCAAAAGCAACATGTGCTGTTTATATTAAATTAATTAAAAGTATTTTGACACCAAAAGAAGGGTAGGTAATTTTTTTTACTATAACCATTGATTTATAACTAGATGCGAGTAAGTCCCGATCCCGTGGGAATTCCAGGATAAAAAAATTGCCAATGACACTCAGCTACTCCCAAACTCTCTTTGTAAACTTTTATCCAAATTGGTCCACTGGTTATTACCCCCTACAACCCACAAACTTTACTTTTTCTTTATAATATTAGTCTAGATTAAAATGGAATTAATATTTGTGTATTGTTTCAGAAAAATAAATTTCTCAGAATCTAACATGTTCAAAAGAGTGTGCAAAGAAGTAAAAAAGTTATACAGCTCCGGCTTCACTCTCTTCCAATCTAACAACTTTGGGTTAGCAATAAATTTATTCCGAAAAGCAATTTACATGTTGCACAAATGTCGGCTAGCTGATGAAAACGAAGAAAAAATTCAGGAGAAATTTCTAAAAAAACTTTATCTTAATCTTGCTATCTGTTACAATAAAAACAATCAACCCCTAAAAGCATGTACAGCTTGTAATGAGTTAAATCGTTTGAATGCCCTGTGGGGAAATGGCAAAGCTTTATTTCAAAATGCCAAAGCCCTTAGAATGATTGGACAATATGATCATGCTGAAAACAGATTATCAAGAGCAATAAAACTCTGCCCCAATTCTAAAGAGATGGAGGAAGAATGGGAACTGCTCAATAGAACTAGAGATTCCTGCGATCAATCGAAGTTGATTAATGAACATATACTAAATTCCAAACTAGGTGTTGCTAGTGACACTTTTAAAAAAGAAATGGATGAATTAATCAAAAATTTCAAGGCAAATATGCACTTGTGTAAATTGGAACTTCCAGCTAAACTGAATACCGATGAAATGGCATATGTAAAAGAGGTTTGTATTAGGGAAAATTTGTTTTTTAATAAAATTTCTTTGCATAATTTAAATAAAGATCCTGAGGATGAAGAGAAACAGTCTGAACATGGCTCAGGACATTATTTCTTGGATAAAGAACAAGAAAACTTAAGTGATGTCTTTGAAAAAGCATGTCTTAATAGTGATGATGATTGTCAGAGTGTAGAATTAGAGGACAATCAAAATATTTTTGTGTAACTTTTGCCTCTACTAAAATCAGCATTTAAAATAATTGGTAAATTACTTTGTTTTCTCTTCTTTCTTATTGTTACTGAATTTGACAATACTATGTTCCCGTACATTTATATTAAATGTGAATTTAAAATAGGTATAAGTATGAAGATCTTCATAAATATATATAATCTAAGTTTATAATTATGACCTGTTTCAAAGACTTATAATTACTTAATAAAACAAATGAATTCAACAAATTATACTTTAATGTTTAATTACATTTCTCGTAAAGCTAAAACACGACTACTCTATAAATTGGCGGAACCATACCATAGTCTCTTCAAAATGCAACATACTTAAACAATAGTTTGTGTGTGTAAATACAAATGCAGTACAGAACCGGCCCGACTCCCATTCACTGTACAAATGCAGCAGCATTCAATGTTTCAGTCCTAGATGAAGCTTAACCTTGAGTAGGAAGGTTTAGGAGCACATTTTGACCTGCTGGTAGATAGGTTACATTACGGGATTTGGCTAGTTGGTAGGCAATGTCTTCTGCTGCTTCAATACGTCGGAGTTCAACAAGACCTTCGCCGGCGTTGCCGAAAGACTTTGCTAGAAGCACAGCGGCCTGGGCGTCACCTTCTGCGGCAATTACAGCTGCCTTTTTCTGCTGTTCAGCCTTTTCTACGAGGAACCTCGCCTTCTCGGCGTCTTGTTGGGCTACTTGCTTCAATTCTACAGCTTGTGTGAACTCCTTGCCGAATGTCAAGTGGGTGATGGAAATGTCGTCTAGGATCAGTCCGAACTGCGCTGCTCTTTCAGTCAAGTCTTCGCTAACTTTTTGTGACACAACCTGTGAATAAATTAATTTCAGATTAAATAACATTAAGCAAAAGAAAACAATCAAGAATTCAGCTTTGTTCTCTATATTTTTTGCATTTTACCAGTATGCTACAGTTGATATAAATTACACCTTTACATAGCCTGTACATGCTTAATTAAAAAAAACTTGTCTCCAAACAAAATAAAACCTAATTTAACTAAAGTACTTTTCCATCAGAATCTTACCTCTCTCTGTGTAATAAGTTCTCCAGCATCAAACTGAGCAACCACTGCCTTGAGGACTTCAGATGTGATAGACGGTAGGACTCTCTCATCATAGTCTACTCCGAGGATGGTGTAGATTCTGGGAAGCTGGTCGGGAACTGGTCTGAACAGGATTCGGAGTGTGATGTTCACATTCTGAAGGTCTGGAAGTTGAAAATAACATTGATTAACTCAGGATGAATAAGAGGTGCTAGAAATATATGTACATGTTGTATTTGTCTCAGGTTGACTACATATACAAGTTCACAAATTTTGCTCAAAGTATATCAACTATGGTAACATGGGTGAATTAGCTTAGTTTGTAGGTAGTTATATACTTTCTACATTGTATATTTTTTATAATTAGATATTATAAACAGTCGGAAACATAGAATTAACTAAAACTGTTGGTTTTTGCAGGGATGCAGGATTTTATGATCCACCTAAAAATCATCCCAATACTGTTAACCTGTCTTATTCCAGAACTCCAGCTATCTACAAATTCCTTTGCAATTGGTTCGGTTTTTCTATGAAGATGTGGTAACAAACAGTGAAAACAAACTTTCACATTTTCAAGTGCATACCAGTAAGATAGGATAGTATGATAGTCACCTTTACTTCCAGTGATTGTGGGTACATTTCTAGGACGTGATCTGATATCAAAGATGATAGGTCTCTGCACCCATGGAATGAAGAAGTGAGTTCCTTCTCCGACTACCAAGTTCTTGACTCCCTGGAATCTGTCGAATATGACAGCTCTATTGCCACCATCAACTGCAAATTACAAAATAAAAATGTATTAGGTTTTATTTATAAACACGGACAAGAAACAGAACCCTAAAAAGTATAATAATTTTACATTCCTTTTAACAAGTAGATCTCGAGGAATCCAATCAAATTAGTTTTTTCTTACAAGATACCCATTAAATATGAGAAGTGATCAACTTATGTATTTCAAAGGATAAAATATTTTCAAAGACAAGATAACTTTCTAGTATCTAGGCAATAGTACGGTAAGTAAGTGATAAAAGTGACAAATAGGTTACCATTATAAAGTGCAGAGTTGACAACACCTCCAACAACAGCTACTCCTAGCCCCAGCTGACCGATACGGTTAAATAGTTGCGCTGCCATTTCTGTAAAGAATAAACACAGCTGTTTATTTTCGGCAAACTGTACTTACTGCGTTATCTATCCGCACATTGCAAAAGCCGATTGCAAGATCTATCCAAAAGTTAAATCAGTCATAAATTTGTACAATTTTTATCTCACAGGTCACTGTTATGTACCTCCAGTAAAACATATTAATGATTTTCACGATATAATTTTCAATAAATACCGTTTTAGCACTCCAAAATCAACTGAAAACTGGAATTGATGTAATACACGATATGATTATCTAACCTCAAAACAATTGCAGAAAGATATTCATACATCTTAACACACTATAATCTAATTCAATACGTATTTCTAGGTACTACCTTCTTATTAGAGTATTCTGTTTAGTAAATTAATCGTGTTTTCAATGGAATTTTCGCAAAAATCGAAAATAAATTCTAAAAATCACCGTCTGATGAAAGAATAAACCATAGACTCGATGTTTTTTTAATTTTCTAGGTGGTTTTGGCATAGGAACGAGTCTTTTCAGTAGACTATAGACGGAATAGTGTGGCCATATTAGCAAAGCGGAAGTTACGAAAAAGTCATTGTTAAATACATTTAAAAAAAAATTACTTTTGCGCGGGGGGTTTAAAATCATATAAAAGTGTGAGCTTATTTAATTGATCAATACTCAGATGAACGCCAAGCTACATGCAATACCTGTCTAACTCAAAGTAAGTAGGGAGTTGTAGGTACGGTTGGAGGCAGAATTACAGACCCACCATAGAGTTCTAAAATTATTTTTGATGGAATGTTTAAATTCATAAAATATTTATCTAATTAATAAGTTGAGAGACTTTAAACTTGAACCGAGCAAGACCTTAGAATCTTGCTTGAGTTGAAAACATTCTAATAATAGCAGTTTTGGAGCTCTACGGTGGGTCTGCAATTCTGACTCGGACCGTACATAAATACCTATTTCAATTGTGTGAAATCAGCAAACGTTCCGGTAGTTCAGTTTAACTTCGTTGACCAGATGGTAATTGAGCGAAAAATAAACAATGAGGGGATAATCGGTACACGTTGGGGGTCTGCGCTGGGTGGCTCTATTAACTAATAAAGCACAATGAGTATAAACTAAGTACACAATCAGCAATAAGAGGTAATTAAGTTCTACCTGCACTTAAGTGGATTTAACGATTATTTAGTTCGCGGGGCACAGCTAGTAGTAGGTATGAAATCATAGTATAGTCTATGATTTATATTAATTACTAGGTCTCCAGCTATCTAGATACCGAGTGTCATCGCAATCGGTCCAGTAGATTTTGCGTGAAGGAGTAGGTAACAAACATACACAAACACAAACTTTCACCTTTATAATATGAGTAGGATCAAGGAACCTATCTACCTACTTACTAATAAATATTTGAAAAGAGTAAAGTTTGAGTGTAAATTGTTTGTAAATCCAATCATGGAACAACATGTAGGGAATGACATGACACCACTTTTCCTTCTGTATTTAGCAATCATTGGTTTGTAAAAAGTACTAGGCAATCAGAAATAAGTAGAAGGTATAAATCAAATTTATTACATTATCTCTCTCTTGTCGAATAGACAAGGATGGCAACACGTTTAAAGTCGCGGGAGTGAAAGAGCAGCAAACAATTTTGTCGTTTCGGTTGTGAATCTGGGATAGTTTTTTGTGGGATACCTTCTATTGAGTTCTGATAGCCTAGTACTTACAGACCAATTACTATCATACAATTTAAACAGTAACGGAAAGTGGCGGTGGTGTGCGAGACTTCTTCTCATACTAATTAGTATATATTTCCTACATAACATCTCATTATTGAGACGTAGATTGTTGCAGTGAACCACGATGTTCCCTACGTCACACGATTTAATAGGATGTTTGTACTAGGCTGTAAGAACACTGTAGGAGGTATACCTACTGCTTCGTATAAGAGCAAACCCCGTACACACCACCACCACTTTCCGTGACCGTGATTGATCCGTAAGTACTAGGCTATCAGAACTCAGTAGAAGGTATCCCACAAAAAACAACCATGCTCAAAATATTTGAATTATTTTTCCAGCTTCTACCTTCATTGCCACACATATTTTACCTACTTTGTCAGGAGTCATATGTTCTAAATATGTATGTTATAAATATTAAATATAGTAGCGCTCCGCGGTGTCACCCGCGTAACTCCCGATCCCGTGGTAATATCGAAATATAAAATAGCCTATAAGCTTTCCTCGACAAATGGACTATCCAACACAAAAATATTTTTTCAATTCGAACCAGTAGTTCCTGAGGCTGTGGGACCCTTTACACAGCGCTAGCCCCAAGCTAAGCAACGCTAAGGCTTGTGTTATGGGTGTCATTATCCAGGGAGGAAACAGTCGACTACGTTTGTATGGAGAGAGCGCCCGGTACCTTTTCCTCTTAACAACCAAACCACAGACAAATATCTAAGCATAAATACTTGTCTGAGGCGGGAATCGAACCCGCAACCCTGTGTCTGGTAGTCCGGCATGGTGACCATTGTGCCAAATGGGTCGTCAAATAAATAGTAATGACACATCATTACATAGTATAAAACAAAGTCACTTTCCGCTATCTGACCCTATGTATGCTTAGATCTTTAAACTATGCAAAGAATTTTGATGCGGTTTTTTTAATAGAGAGATTCAAGAGGAAGGTTTATATGTATAATACATGCATGATATAGCCGTGCGAAGCCGGGACGAGTCGCTAGTGTAGGTAATGTTTACCAAAAGGTTATTAAATTAATCAAGTACGCACACAAAACTACGAGTCAATGAACTATATTTGCATTGACATTTGTCATAATATTTTGTTTACACAATCACTGAGATAAATATGGAAACATCTATTTGCACACAGTCGTTTACTAAAACTGCACATCAATTATTTTTAAAAATAATTAATATTATTTTTCTAAATCATTATGAATTTGCCAGAGTTGAAAAAATGTTGTTTCTGTTGCCCATTACGGCATGGGATTCTTTTGTTTGGATTAATAAATATTGTAAGTAAAAGCTTTAAACTCTTTTAACAATAACTAGCTTTTGCATGCTTTTTATTAGTGGATCATAAAGAACAGACTCTTTAAAATTTCATGTTTCTAGGAACAGCGGTTGTGCGTTGATCAGTTAATCAGTCAGGAGTCAGGACTTTATCTATAATATAAAAATAAATCGCAAAATGTGTTGGTAAGCGCATAACTCAACAACGCCTGGACCAATTTGGCCAATTCTTTTTTTGTTGTCTTTGATATTGTCAAGAGAAGGTTTTTATGAAGAAAAAATTAAGAAAGTTGCGCAAATGATTACGCAGGTGAAACCGCGGGGCTTAGCTAGTCTTAACTAAAAGTAAATTTTTAAGACGTTTCAATGTGATTACATTGTGATTATGATTCCAAATAAACAAAGAATTTTGATTATGACTATAAAATAGCAGCGCTCTGCGGTTACACCTGCGTAAGTCCCGATCCCGTGGGAATATCAATATTAAAAGTAGCCTATAGCCTTCCTCGATAAATGGACTATCCAACACAAAAACAATTTTTAACTAGAACCAGTAGTTCCTGAGATAAGCGCGTTCAAACAAACAAACAAACTCTTCAGCTTTATAATATTAGTATAGATATATGAAGTTCAAAGTCCAGACTGATTGTAGCTATTTGGCGTAGCTATTACTTTGCAAGGAAGATTATTTTTGGAAAATTTTAAGATTTATATTTTAAAAAGAAGTGGGATTTCGTAAAACTCCATAAAACTTTTCCATAGATATTTTCCTTGGGAGCAGTAGCATGCCTCGTGATAACGACCGAGTTAAAAAAGACAACGTTTATGAATGATACGTCTCTTGAAGTGGTCACTTCCACGGTGTTGTTCAGCATCTTCGGGATGAGCGTCATATTGAATGTGTTGTTGCTGATTGCTGGCTCCCAGGTACAAAACCTTGTCCACGGACATTTCTTTCTTACAAATGATAGGTCTGCATCCGATCACGAACTAATTTTGACAACTCCATTATTTCGTCATACATCCAGGCAACACCGATTCATGGTAGACTGGACATACCAGACACCCGCAGCTTTTGCTTCGTCATTCCTATTCGTACAGCAAGGGAATGGAATCAGTTGCCGGTGTCTCTTTCCTGAAATCTATAATACAATTTTCAAGTCACAAGTGAACATGGCAGGGCCGTAATTCTGTAAGGCAACTTATTAACAAAAATACAAAAATATTTCTTAAATTACTGAAAAATTGACACAAACAATCGACAAACTTAGTCCGTTAGTGGATTTTGTATCCTTATTATAGGTATCTATTTTGTGTGGTTTCCATTCATATTTTCATAAATAATCACTATTTCTGAAGTCATATTTCGTGATAGACATTCATCAAAAAGTTCTTAGGAATCAGGATCCATGTGTCTTCTAGGAAAGCGTGCCACATCTTAGGCCGCATCGTCACCCATCAAGAAGGTGTGATAGTCGTCAAACGCTGATTTATCATCTGTAAAAACACAAGTCTAGTTGCTTACTTTGGGGTTAGATGGCGCTGTGTTAAATATCTTGCAATATTTATAATTATTTATTTATAATTTTAGAAAGATACAGATGTTACGCTGTAAAGGCGTTAGATTTACCTTGGGGTTAGATGGCACTGTGTTTAATATCTTGCAATATTTATAATTATTTATATATAATTTTAGAAAGATACAGATGTTACGCTGTAAAGGCGTTAGATTTACTTTGGGGTTAGATGGCAGTGTGTTTAATATCTTGCAATATTTATAATTATTTATTTATAATTTTTGAAAGATACAGATGTTACGCTGTAAAGACGTTAGATTTACTTTGGGGTTAGATGGCGCTGTGTTAAATATCTTGCAATATTTATAATTATTTATATATAATTTTAGAAAGATACAGATGTTACGCTGTAAAGGCGTTAGATTTACTTTGGGGTTAGATGGCGCTGTGTTAAATATCTTGTAATATTTATAATTATTTATATATAATTTTAGAAAGATACAGATGTTACGCTGTAAAGGCGTTAGATTTACCTTGGGGTTAGATGGCGCTGTGTTAAATATCTTGCAATATTTATAATTATTTATATATAATTTTAGAAATATACAGATGTTACGCTGTAAAGGCGTTAGATTTACTTTGGGGTTAGATGGCGCTGTGTTAAATATCTTGCAATATTTATAATTATTTATATATAATTTTAGAAAGATACAGATGTTACGCTGTAAAGGCGTTAGATTTACTTTGGGGTTAGATGGCACTGTGTTTAATATCTTGCAATATTTATAATTATTTACTTATAATTTTTGAAAGATACAGATGTTACGCTGTAAAGACGTTAGATTTACTTTGGGGTTAGATGGCGCTGTGTTAAATATCTTGTAATATTTATAATTATTTATATATAATTTTAGAAATATACAGATGTTACGCTGTAAAGGCGTTAGATTTACCTTGGGGTTAGATGGCACTGTGTTTAATATCTTGCAATATTTATAATTATTTATATATAATTTTAGAAAGATACAGATGTTACGCTGTAAAGGCGTTAGATTTACTTTGGGGTTAGATGGCAGTGTGTTTAATATCTTGCAATATTTATAATTATTTATTTATAATTTTTGAAAGATACAGATGTTACGCTGTAAAGACGTTAGATTTACTTTGGGGTTAGATGGCGCTGTGTTAAATATCTTGCAATATTTATAATTATTTATATATAATTTTAGAAAGATACAGATGTTACGCTGTAAAGACGTTAGATTTACTTTGGGGTTAGATGGCGCTGTGTTAAATATCTTGTAATATTTATAATTATTTATATATAATTTTAGAAATATACAGATGTTACGCTATAAAGGCGTTAGATTTACTTTGGGGTTAGATGGCGCTGTGTTAAATATCTTGTAATATTTATAATTATTTATATATAATTTTTGAAAGATACAGATGTTACGCTGTAAAGACGTTAGATTTACTTTGGGGTTAGATGGCGCTGTGTTAAATATCTTGCAATATTTATAATTATTTATATATAATTTTAGAAAGATACAGATGTTACGCTGTAAAGGCGTTAGATTTACTTTGGGGTTAGATGGCGCTGTGTTAAATATCTTGCAATATTTATAATTATTTATATATAATTTTAGAAAGATACAGATGTTACGCTGTAAAGGCGTTAGATTTACTTTGGGGTTAGATGGCGCTGTGTTAAATATCTTGTAATATTTATAATTATTTATATATAATTTTAGAAAGATACAGATGTTACGCTGTAAAGGCGTTAGATTTACCTTGGGGTTAGATGGCGCTGTGTTAAATATCTTGCAATATTTATAATTATTTATATATAATTTTAGAAATATACAGATGTTACGCTGTAAAGGCGTTAGATTTACTTTGGGGTTAGATGGCGCTGTGTTAAATATCTTGTAATATTTATAATTCTTTATTTATAATTTTAGAAAGATACAGATGTTACGCTGTAAAGACGTTAGATTTACTTTGGGGTTAGATGGCACTGTGTTTAATATCTTGCAATATTTATAATTATTTATATATAATTTTTGAAAGATACAGATGTTACGCTGTAAAGGCGTTAGACTTACCTTGGGGTTAGATGGCGCTGTGTTAAATATCTTGTAATATTTATAATTATTTATTTATAATTTTAGAAAGACATACCAATGTTACGGCTCTACAACTTCTACGCAGTGGCGACAACTCTCGCAGCACTTGTACCGACAATCATACTGCTATCAAGGAAAATGTACTACGATGTTGTGATCGCGCTCTTTGCTATTGGTAACATTAATGTTTCATTAGGTATATTCATCGTTATTTCTAAAGTTACTAGTTGAGCCTTGCAGTTTTACCCGCGTAAGTCCAGTGGGACTATAGTAAAGCCTATTATGGTATTCTAGGACTTCAGATCTTAGTACATATTTAAGTTTCATCGCAAGCGATCCAGCCGTTCTCGAGTTAGAAAATATGGTGTAACTAACACTACCTTGTTTTATATGTAGCTACTAGCTGCGCCCCGCGGTGTCACCCGCCTAAGTCCCGATCCCGTGGGAATATCGGGAAGAGTCTAGTGTTAATCCAGGTCTCCGGCTATCTACATACCAAGTTTGAACGCAGTCAGTTCAGTTGTTTTTGCGTGAAGGAGTAACAAACATACATACACACACACAAACTTTCACATTTATTAGTCCAGTAAATAATTCACTCTGTAAATTTGATTATATTTCAGCAATGCAGTATTACGTGATAGCGTTAGTGCGAAGTGAAATAGTGAAGTTGGAACTAAAAGAACGACAAACAGAAGACGATCGAGAAGCGAGGTTCACTGAAGAGGCTGTTGACGTTGCTGATGTTGTTACACTACTTTAATTCTATACCATAGACAAAAAGGTCTTAACCAACCAAGGACTTGGGTCCCCTGGACTAATATGTGCTAATAATAATATTATAGAGAAGAATAGTACATCGCGATACAAGTGTGGTAAATTGATCATTACATAGAGGCGGTTTATGACGCGCGAGCGCGTTTATAAAGCCGAATGAAAGACTTTCAACCTATACAGCCTTGTCTGACATACAATATTTTTTTAGGGTATTTCCATTTATTTTTGCGTTGGGGGTTAAAAACAGAATATAATTGTACGGAAAAAAAAATTATGTAAAGAAAAACCAAAACAAAACTTTATTTTTAATCGATTTTTTAAACGTTATCACGTAAAATAATTGTCGTGCGTAAACCGACTTTATAGACAACTATTTTTACTGGAGTGAAAAGTTGGTACCTACCTTTTGTTTTATACATTAATAGTACATTACGATATAAGTGTTGTAAATTGATCATTGCATAGAGGCGGTTTATGACGCGCGAGCGGCAGCGAGCGTGTTATAGAAGCCAAGATGCAAATATCAATTCCACACGTATATCGTACGACGTTTTTTATCACAGTTGCGAATAAAAGAAAAGACTTGAAAAGAAAACAAAATAATAAAAAATATTTGTGATAACTCTATGTTTACATTTTTTTAAGGCAATATTTTTTTGTTAATTATGCTCCGGAAAGGCCAGGCTAAAGACTTTTAACCTATACATCCTCGTGTGACATACATTATTTTTAGGGTTTTTCTATTTGTTTTTGCGTCAGGGGTTAAGAACAAAATACAATGGTACGGAAAAACAATATATTTAAGTAAAGAAAAAACAAAAAATAAACAACTCAATTTTTAATCGTTTTCTAAGTCATTATCACGTAAAATTTTCGTTCGTAAACCGACTTTAGAGACAACCATTTTTGCTAGTTATAAACTCTTTGGTACCTTTTCGGGATAACTTTACAGCACTAGTTAACAAATCTAAAACGCACGCGTGCATAATATGTTGGATTATGAGCCTAAAAGCCGTTGAATAAGATCCACTTTATGAGCAACTGTGATAAAAAACAGTATAACGCAGTTGAATTAAGAATGTTTCATTTACATTACATGTAATTTATCTATACATATAATAAATCTGTAGACATAAAAAAATCTGTAATTGTAAGATATCCAGAAAAAAAATACACAGGTCGTCTTAAAATCGTTAGCTGAACACGATAGGGTAGTTTTTAGAATTTTTGTCTGTTTGTTTGTCTGTTTGTCTGTTTGTCTGTTTGTTTGAACCAGGTAATCTTATAAACTACATAACAGATTTTACCAAGCTCCACATGAATATGTTCAGAAAATATCAGATTAAGATTTAGGGTATGTTTCAATTTAATTTTAATACAATAATTATGATATTTGATGAAAAAACATTTAAAAAATGTGAAATCGAAATATTTTTCCGTGGTAAAACTTAATCGAACGTCAGAAGGAAAACTGTTTCCTTCTGACGTTCGATTACGTAAAAAAGTCGTGGTAAGGGTACTGACCCTTACCACGACTTTTTTACGTATTCGATGTAACATACTATATTGAGTATTTACTATGAAACTTACTAAAAATCAACTTACTAGGTCCACCCGTCTCTGAGAATATCGGTAGTGACACACTGACAGACAGACGGACAAAAGAGTGATCTTATAAGGGTTTCTATTTTTCGAGTGCTTCAAAATGTCATAGTAGGGGTACAGTACATGCCTCCGCTCAAGATGACAGCTGTCATGAAACCAAATAGTTTGCATTTAATACTACCTACGTCAAACTGAAAATGAGGTTAGTACAAAGAGGTACTACTACATAATGTTACCGATCTCCTTTACCGAAGACTTCTTCGATGTTACACTTCTATCGCGCTTTTCTCCTGCTATAGTTTGAATTATGAGTTCAAGTAGCGGAAACCTTAGATAGTAAAAACAAAAAAGAATTATCCAAATCGCTTCAAGAGTTTACGAGTAATCAGCGAACATACATAAACAATATATATATATGTGACGAATTGAGAACCTCCACCTTTTTTGATGTCGGTTAAAAAATATACAGGTAATAGTCATTTGTAAAAATCATTTTTTTTTCCAAAATTACGTAGCCCTGCCAGCTACCTAATAAAAAAAACTGGGTATTTTGGTCAAAAATTCAGAAAATTGGATTCATAGGACATCACGTTCCTTCAAATACCCCGTTTCCGAGACGCTTTAGATATTTGGTGTGAAAGCATTTTTTGTTCAGCGTAATGCCTGCTATCAATATGTAAGGATCTCAATGTGCATCGCGTTATTTTAAGTATTAGTATTTGTTCTGTCCAATGGCCTTTCTTTTTAATCATTAATATTATTATTTGATAATAAAATCAATGTAAAATATTATTTGCACCAAAATAGATTATTATTTGCATGATGTTGGTGTTATAAATACTATAATAACCTCTTATATTATTAGTTGAAGAATATGAATCGAGACACAAAGGTAGTTGATAATTATTTTTTCTTTGATTTACAAAAATCTAAAGATAACTAGGAAGACAAAGTATGTTGAAAGTTTTGTGCGAATAGAAATTGGACTTAGTTTTAGCTTATCATATTGTTGTGTATTATGTTTTATTTGTGAAAAATTAACAAAAATAGTACATTGTTACCCAAGGTGTGAAAGTCACTCATTGAGTTCCGAGACGGAGTTTGGCGCCCGAGCGCAGCGAGGGCGCTAATACTTCGAGGGACTAAATGAGTGACTTTCACACCTTGGGTAAACAAAACAAACCCGAGGTAAACACTGTGTTTTTCATTACGAATAAACATAAAATTCTTCCTAATAACGAGAGTGAATGAGAGACTCCATACTACCTGATCCTCTTACAAGGTTGGGACCAAAGAGGTTATACATTATGTAGATTTTTTGCTGTTGCTATTTGTTTTCAACATTTTCAATACTCAAATACGTCGGTACTAACCGAAGAGATTTTTATAAATTAGTTTATACAACACTGAGTGATGACGCGAAGTCCGTAGATTTAAATTACAGTTTTTGTAACACGGTTTGTCTAGAAAATTTTATTTACACAAAATACACAATCGTAAATGAAAAACCAGATAAAACTTAATACAAAAAAATAATAAAATAACAAAAGATAATACTAATTAAAATCATTCAAAATGCAAGCATCTCCCGCCAGTATTTTTTACTCAAGAAACGACACTGACCGCACGGTCACATAAAGCCACATCTGCAACATCTTGACAGGGCGCCGGTAGAGGCGCAGCATGGTCCTACGTCGCTTTGACCATTTTCATCTTTACATTTATTTTATTAAATAAGATATCTTGAACTAAATATACCTACCTGAATTCGATTACTAAGAAAAAACCTATTATGTACTAAACTCTGGCAGTATGGATGAGCCGTGCGAAGCCATAATTTGACATGACATTTTCGATTGCGATTTTCCCTAGGGTTGAAAGTTTTTCTTTCTACACGCTCTTCAGGCATCTTTAGACCTACTTTCGGAGTATGAGTAAGTAAAGTGCCTTTGCAAAATCAATTAAAAATATAGTTTAAAAACAATGTAACTACATACCTATTTTGTTTTTATAACTTACACCGAATGATAAATTGTATCAATGCAGAAAAATGCTAGGTATTCTAAATAACCCAAAACCACATCGCGAACGAAGTCGCGGGCAACAGCTAGTTTAGAATAAAATAAACAGTGGCTAACAGTCTAAACCAAAACGCACACTATTTAAAATAATTAGCAGTAAGATACGTATTTAACTTATCGGGATAACTTTATAGCACTAGTTGGTAATGTAAAACGCACGCGTGCGTAATACGTTGGATTATGAGTCTAAAAGCCGTTTAATAAGATCTTCTTTATGAGCAACTGTGATTTAAAACAATTTATAATTTAAAGAAATGGCCAGAAACACATTACAGATACTTAAAAATGTATGTGCATAATGTAAAAATATATCCTCTTTATAACTAGCAATATCAAGTGGTTTCACTCGTGTTAGTTCCGATGCTGTAAGTATAGCCCAATGATTCAATGTATCATATCTTACCAAGTTTAATCAAAATCGGTCCAGTAGTCGAAACTTCTGGACCACAAACACCAGAGGTTATTCGTTGCAAATGAAAAAATATTTATGGACTACCCTTCTTTCAGATATCTTTGCACACAACATACACTAAATAGACCAAAGAGGTTGCATTTAACTACTCAATGGCGAAAACGAATTAAGGTAGTTATGAAAATTGACGCGTTCAAACAAACATACTAGCTGTGCTCCGCGGTAATAAAAGTAGCAAACCTCGATAAATAGACTATCCAACACACAAATATTTTTTCAGTTCGAACCAGTAGTTCCTGAGATTAGCGCGTTCAAACAAACAAACTCTTTAGCTTTATAATATTAGTATAGATTTGCTTAGAGATAGATTAGAGGAAGGCATAGACCTACTTTTTATCTCGGGCCTAGACTTACGCGGGTGACACCGCGGGGTGCAACTATACCTAATATTAATGTAGATTGTAAATAATTTATGTAAAGAGAAATATATTTTATATTGAATTAGTAAATTAATAAATACAAGTTGCCTAACTAGGTGCAATCGATAAAAAAATTGTTTTTTTGAACCTTTGTCTCTTATATGAACTCGTAGGTAAACAAGGCATTGAGATAAAAACTCAGTAGGTAGGTATCTACTTAAGTGTTTTGATCAATGACCGTTTTAAAAGGTGACTATTCAAGCATTCACACGATTTGTGCACATAATAATATTTGCCTTTGCATTTTTAAACAAATAGGTTAGTATTTGACCACAAACTCATACGATGGAAAATGGAAAAAATAAGCCAATGGCTTCATCACAATGTTTTCTTCGCTGTAAGACCATTTTTTCTGGCCTGTTTCCCTAAATTGGTTAGGACGAATCGAAACATGCACATTTTAAAAAGTGGACTTCTGGCCTGCAGATCAATTTTTTCCTGGGCGAGATGTTACTAACCCATTAGACGGATTAGGCTTGCCCAGAACCTAAACTGTCCTCTTAGCTTAGTCGATATTTCAGCAGTGCTGTGTAATCGACCGGAAGTCAGTAGGTATTCTCAGTTTAAACCTTTTTAACATTTCATTCAACGCAAGTTATTTCATATTTTCGGCAAGGCACGATCATATTACATAATGACGTTAAATTATATTGAAAATAAAGATTTTTCGGTGTTTTTCATAAAAAGTGCACAGGTGGCCGCCTGAGGAGGCAATCGTGACTTACATTCCTTCATTGTTGGAGTAAATTCATTCAGGTGAAAATGGTACAAAATGTCGGTACTTATGTTCTTACAATGCTTACTTCAATAATAAAGTAAGTTACAATATATGGAGAGGTGCTGACCCAGTGGTAGGTTACCTTACCTTTAATTTCAAAAGTCGTGAGTTCGGATCCCGGCTGCTGTGCACCAATGGATTAACAGTAAATACCTGCTGATTAAAATTGCTCCTACGGTTAAGGAAAACGTGATGAAACCTGCTGTTTAGTTGGCTTCAGTCAGACATAGGTTTAATGAGCTCTTTTGTCTGGACTCGGTCGACTAAGCTGAGAGGGCGGTATAAGAACCTGCTGTTTAGTTGGCTTCAGTCAGACGTAGGTTTCACGAGCTCTTTTGTCTGGACTCGGTCGACTAAGTTGAGAGGGCGGTATAGGTTCCGGGCAAGCCTACTTTAATACATTAATACTAATACAAATCTAATACATATCCTTATACAACATAAATAGAATGGATCAAATGATTACCACAATGTATGGACTGGTCTTTCACAAGCTATTTGAGAATCCCAATAAGTTGTGAAATATTAACGAATAACATACGTAGGTATTTCTCCGTAAATAAAATACCTTCTTGCCACTTGCGAAAATAATGATTTTCTCTGAATCTTTATAAATAGAACAACTTTCTCTACAGTGGTTCTCTTTATAGATAAATACTAATGTAATCGCTACCTTTTAAATGTACCTATACTTTCGTAAATTAAGGATGTGAAGGAGTTTTCAAATCGAACCAATTTTAACAATTCGACCTTAGCCTTATCTATACTAATATTATAAAGCTGAAGAGTTTGTTTGTTTGAACGCACTAATCTCAGGAACTACTGGTTCAATTTGATTTTTGTGTTGGATAGTCCATTTATCGAGGAAGGCTATAGGCTACTTTTTATTTTGATATTCCCACGGGATCGGGACTTACGCGGGTGAAACCACGGGGCGCAGCTAGTTAACAAATAAGATTAAGAATAAAATTTCTTGTATATTTATGTTTAAAAAAACTCTTTTGTTTTATGAAAACTGAAACACGTTGCAAAAAGTGTGCTCGATAGAAATCAATCCTAAGCTCTACTTAAATTTTCCAAAAAAATACACATTTTGAGGTGGTCCTAACCTGATTTAGTTTTTTTTTAAATTTAAATTGCCACAATACAGGCTGTGTTGTAGGTAATTCTAATGATATTACTATTTTTTGTAAAATACTAACAATAATTGTATATAAACAACCGAAAAAGCGGGCAAAAGCTAGTCTATACATATAAAATTCTTTGTTCTGACTGACTGACGGATCAACGCACAGCCTAAACCGCTGATCGTAGAGACCTGAAACTTGGAGGGCATAGAGATGGTCGAAGTTGGAGGGTGTCTTCTTAGTATGACGCTGGCATTCAATAAGAAAGGATTTTGAAAAATCCTACTCCTACGTGGACGAAGTCGCGGGAAAGGGATTTCTTATATAAAGGAAGCTATTATACCATAATTTGCTATCTTTCAAGTAAATACGGGCCTATATTTAACGCCAGTTGGTATACGAATGAGAAAGGCTGAAGCCGCAAATACGATGGGTGTGGCCAATGTGGCGACGTTACCGAAGGTCGGGGAAACCAGCAGTTCACTCAGGATTTTCGTGACTTGCATATAAACTAATAAATTACGGTAATTAAATAAATTAAATATCACTTATATTTTATATAGCGGACAATAGAATGTCCATTTATTAGTAAACATTTCAGATCTAGTGTTAGTAGTAATTATGTCAATTCATTTAACCTCTCAACTGGCAGACAAAAATACCTTCATACATTTTTAATATGGCGCCATCTGTCTGCCAGTTGATGAAGTAATGAAAACCATGTCAATCATGCATTAAATTGTGTTTAGTGCCTCCGATTCGGTGACTCAAAGAAATAGAAATAGACAAAATATTTGGACAGGCACACGACACAGTACGTTCCTGCTGATCAAACTTTCTAGTCAAACTAGTTTGTCCAAAAGGAATCACACAAGACATTTTAGAAAAGTAGAGAGACAAACAAACATAAGAACACTGACAAGTACAATCGAGACGCTCAAAAGTCCACCACCACCATAACGTTTACAATCCTGTGCAGCACTATTTGAATAACTACGTAACCTGTGGATTGAACCTACATCGATTGGTGTAGCTAGTGGCGGCTTATACCATTCTCGGCCAACTAAAGACATAGCTAATATGTTGAAAATAATAATCACACTGAGTACTTTTAATTCAAGTATTTATGTTTGTGTTTAACATCTATTAGAAGAAAGTCGTAAGTACGATACTTGTTTATAGTATTATTGTAGCAAATTGATAAAGGACTAATGATGCACACAGTACCTACAGTGCAAGAAAATCAATAGTGACCTCTAATAGAAAAAACCTAAATACTCATTTACCCCTGGTAATTAAAAACTGTAAGTATAATTACACCTTTAATTTAACCTGAACAAAACAGCAGCAATTGATTAATTAACAAAATTGCGTAACAGAGTACCGACGTCTATTAACGAACAATGGCCGAACATTGTCGGAACGCCATTTTTTAAGTCTTCAGGCTTTAAATATGGCACTAAGGAGTCCTATAATGCAAAATGCACTTATTAGCTGCGGAGGGCGCCTTAAGAGCAGTGCCTAATGGTTCCCATTCACGGGTTGAATGGAAACGCGAAATTGCCAACAATTATATACTCTGGCAATGATAACTGGTGGATACTCAACAAACTCATCATTTCTCAAATGCTAGGGGACTATCTTGTGTGTTTGGAATTATATTTATAAGAACTAATTTTAATAGGTATAATTTAAAATAAAGATTTTTTTCTCTTCAGTAAAAATACAATGAGAGCTAATACCTACATATTTTCTATTAACTGCACCCTGTGGTCTTTATCCCGCGGGAAGTACGAAATCAAAAAGTGCCTTATGTCCTTTTTCATCTCATAAACTACTACTTAAGCCGAATTGGCCCATTCGTTTGACATTTAAAAGGAGAAAAAATATACCTCAAACCAACTTTCAGATTTATAATATTGATAATAGATACGTGACTGATATAGGTAAATAATAAGAGCGGTGTTGGCTAAGTGGTAGATACCTCGACATTCATTTTGAGGGTCGTAGGTTCAAATCCCGACCGTGCACCGATATATTTTTCTTAAGAAAAATTTGTGCGCTAATTGATATTACTCTTACATTGAAGGAAAACAATCGTAAAGAAACCCGCGGCTTAGTTAGCTCCAGAATTATTGACACGTTCTCTCCTCTGGAAATGGTCGACTAAGTTGAGAGGGTAGTAGGTGCTGGTCAAGCCTACTCCATCCTCACGCAAAAAAGGACACAATTAAAAAGGGTCTAATTGCGGAAAACAGTCCGTTCAAGTACAAGTAGGTAAATAATACCTACCATTGGTACTTCTCGAAAGTGATGCCTTTTGAGTGGTGATTATTCAAAGTGGAGCAACATTTTAGTTCACGACCTAATTTTGACATCTCCATTCTTTCGTCAACTGATAGGTATGCGACTCCGATTCATGGTGGAAATCCCAGACACCTGCAACAAGCGTTTTGCCTCGTCATTCTTTATTAGAACAGTGTTCGTACAGCAAGGGAATAGAATCAGTTGCCTGCGTCTGTCTTTCCTGACGTGAACAATTATCTTCTAGGTATCTTCTAGACAAGTATGCTACATCTTAAACCGTATATCGTCACCTCCCACCAGGCAGGTGTGATAGTGGTCAAACGCTGACCTAAAATATAAAAAAAAGATGGTTGTCTGTGAAGTCGATTTACCGACGATAATTTTACGTGATAACGTCATAAGAAAACGATGAAACAATGAGTTTTTTTTAACCATAACACAAGCCCAGATGTAATGAGCGATATTATTATTAAACAATATAAAACAAACGCGGCACGTGTCTCGTGTTTGTTTTATATTGCTGCGTGCTGTGTGACGTCATTTAAGGAACGTGACAATGACGTTACACTTTTTTGTGAATGCAGGTGTTCATCAATTTATTAGACGTTATCACGTCAGAAAAGTATAACGTTCTTCGAAACTAAGATGACCTAAGGTCTTTATCTATAGCCATCGAATATCGTATCCAGAAACTCTGAATATAAACGATTAAAAATCAAATTTCCACTGTCCTAAACATATTTTTAGGAGGACAATTCGTAAATCTGGTCCGTGTATCAGATAACGTCAGCGGAGCGTGTCGTGTGCGGTGACGTCACAACATGGCGACAGGTAGGCAGGAGCCGGGCGGAGATAGGATCCGGTCATCCTGCCCATTTCCGGTCTTCACGCGGCCGTGACGCTTCCGGGCACGCGTCGCCGCCGTGCCTCACTCACCAAGATCTCTGTAAACACTGGATAGTGTTAATTTAACCAATTATTTTTTAATACATACATATCTAAAGATATTTTTGATAAATATTTTTTTGGAAAAACAATTAATTGTTGCATTTGTTCGTAATTAAATTTTCATGCCTCTTCAATTGAACGTGTTGCAAACGCAGCTTTCATCTCATCTTTCAATTTGATGCCAATTTCACGACTAATTCATTGTTAACATCAGATAAATATAGAGAAATAGCACTGCAGTCTGAATAAATAAATGAATTCGACTGGCGAATTCGGACCCTATACCTACTCCGATCGGAATTCTATCTAGTAGGATGAATGGGAATATTATTTCCCATTGCTCCGATTGGTGTAACTTTTGTTTCTATATCTAATTTGGTTTCATTCAGAACAATCGGTTAAGAGGAAAGGGTACCGGGTGCTCTCTCCATACAGACGCAGTCGACTGTTTTCTCTCTGGATAATGACAGTAAAGCAAATATTTTTGTTGCATAAAACTTAATACTGCCATGACCATGGCCCTATGTTTCGTTATTTTTTGTTTTTTAAATCTTTATTTATCTAATAATTAAAAATGAAAAAAAACCAAGACATAGGGGCATAGTCATGGCAGTTATAGGCTTTATGCCATAAAAATATTTGCTCTTGTGTCATAATCCAGGGAGGAAAAAGTCGACTATGTTTGTAAGGAGAGAGCGCCGGTACCCTTTCACCTTAAGCCATCTTCGAAATCGGTGAAATGCATAGAAAATATATACGCGACGATTTGAGAAACTCCTTCTTTTAAAAAGTCGGTTAAAAAGTACAGTCGTAAATAAAATAAAAAATTATATAGCTCTTATCCAAATACTTGACACCTAAAGTATTATTACGTCACTGTTACGCGAAATTTTCACTCCGATAATTCAGGAGAGCCTCTTCCAAACATTTAAGGAGTTGTGGTTAAATGTCCGTGACACATCATCACAAGCAGCCTGCAAGATGAGTTTTGTGAAAATGAATTCGTTTGTGGACGTACAATTGGAGCCTGCCTGGAGCATTATGTGTCTGTGTGCAGTTTTGATAATACTACACTTTAGTTTGTAACTGTATAGATAGATTTAACTTTATTTGTATAACACAGGAAGGAACGGAACACGATAAACACAAAGTAAAGTAATAGCGAAATTATTTGAGTGTAATTGTTTTAGTTAGAAGTATTTGCTAAAATTGAATACTTGTATTGGAGACGAATACTGCTACGGTTTGCTTTATAACTAAACTCTAGAAATACCACAAATATTCATCTTCTATCTCTTCTTCTATCTTATCTATACAGGGTTATTGGTTATTGGGTATATGATTATTGAATTTCCAAAAGTCTTAGAACAATAGTTGTTTGGTTAGGTGCACAGAAGTAGCCCTCAACGGCTTGCTAGTACCAATAACCTTGTATAATATGAAAGAGAAAGGTAAGAATTTAAGGTTTTGTGTAAATTGGCTGAATATGACAGAAAAAATATTGGCGTTTATGCTTTGCTATATCCGTGTGAAGCTGAGGCGAGGCGGTACTTATCCTTCCTAATTAACTTAAATATTAGGTACTTGCTGCGCTCCGCGGTTTCACCCGCGTAAGTCGCGATCCCATGGGAATATCGGGATAAAAAGTACCCTATGTGTTAATCCAGGTCTCCAGCTATTTATATATCGAGTTTCATCGAAATCGGTCCAGTATAGTAACAAATATAATAGTAACACCCACACATACTTTCACATTTCTAATATTAGTAGGAATTAATAAAATCCACAAGTTTATTAGCTTCATAGTGAAACGACTAGACTTATTTGATTGAATATTGGCAAGGTGGTATTAAGCGAATAGAAAAGGACATAGGACTTTTGATCCCGAAATATCTCATCGTCCGAGCGATATTTCCGGTTGCATCCCTCTCGGGAGCCCGGGGTCCGCTTTCCTACTTTTACGCCTCCACTTCGCTTTTGATTCCTAAATGACTACAAGATCAGGATTAACCGCGAGGTGTAGCGAGTATATCTATAAGTTTATCGATAGGTATTCGATACCACGGCGGTACCTACGTAAAGAAACTGACAGGTGCCTCGAGGCCCACCTGACAGCGGTCATGCCCATATGTTGTAACTGGCGGGTCCACACGCAACCTTCCTTCATTACCACCGCATTACCAGCTTCTGTCATTTATTCATTGACTGGTTTTCGCTTAAGAACTTTATCATCTCCGTATAGAATTTTTAGTTTTGTTTGATAATATTTTGTTGTATATTTTTTACTAGCTGCGCCCGTGGTTCCGTGGGAATATCAAAATAAAAATTAGTTTATAACCTTCCTCGATAAATGGACTATCCAATACAAAAATAATTTTTCAATTCGAACCAGTAGTTTCTGAGATTAGAGAATTCCAACAAACAACAGAAGCTCTTAAAGATGAATAATTTCCCCTGTTTTTTTCCATATTTCCCACTGATTCTTCGCTCCTATTGGTCGCAGCGTGATGTTAAATAGCCTAAAGCCTTCCTCAATAAATGGACTATCCAAAACAAAAATATTTTTTCAATTCGAACCAGTAGTTCCTGAGATTAGAGCGTTCAAACAAACAAAAAACAAACTCTTCAGCTTTATAATATTAATTAAATAAGTACGTACCCGATTCTGCAGTGTTAGTTAGGTCAATCCTAAGAAAAAATGGCTTGAATGACATTCTGCGAAAATAACGTCTTTCGAAAGAAACATTCATCAAGAAAAAAAAAACAATAATTAAGTTGCAACCGATCGATCACAAATACATCACTTTTCCTTTTTAAATAGTAATTGGTCTGTAAAAAGTACTAGGCAATCAGAAATCAGTAGAAGGTATAAATCACTTGTTACATCTTTCTACATAGACACCATAGGTGACCATAGACTACTTTATACTGTATACCTACTTAGGTGCATCTTACGTACTTACACCTATGTTTTCCACCACCACGTTTTCACCTGAGTAGCCAAAGTTCGTTAATTATATGAAAGTATTGAAAAAATTATTATGATTCGTAACTTTTAATGTTTAAGAAAAACTCACCTCAAAACTTTTGATAAAAAGCATCAATTAATTAAAATTTTCAAACAAACCGTCCGTTACGATATCATATTTTTTATTTCGCGAATGTTGTTTCCATTTCTCACGTAGAACAAGAAAGTAATTTATCAAGTCAATATAAATAGTTCTTGGCGAAGACAGGCGTACCGAAACATTTTGTTTTTACGTTAAAAAAGGGCTAGGTTACACAAAAAGGGCTTGAGCGAAACTAATTTTAGAAGGACGGATGGTGTTTATTAATAATATCCTGTTTAAATCTACCATCTATCTATCTTTAAGAGGAAAGGTACCGGTCGCTTATCCATACAAAATAACTACCATGATCATACCCTTATGTCTTGTTTTTTAATTTATATTCTAATTATTATAGAAAGTAAGAGTCCTTAAAAAAACAAAAAAATTATAAAAATAAGACAGGGGCATGGTCATGGCAGTTTAAAGTGTTATAAAAGCATTTAAAAATAAGCGAACGCTCGGCCAAGCTACATGGTAGGCGGAGTGGGGGGTGTTAGGTTTTATTTTCGTTACGGAAAAAACTATAACTGCTATGACTATACTCCTATGTTTTGGTTTTCTCATTTTCTAATTATCATAGAAATTAAGATTTTAATAAACAAAATAAAGAAAACACAAAACAAAGGAGCATGGTCATGGCAGTTATGAGTTTTATGCAACAAAAATATTTTTACAATTTCTTTAATATATAAGCACAATATTTTTCCCAATAAGAGTTAACAGTCGACATACAGTTGAGAACAAACTACCATTGTGTTATTTACCTCTTTCCATTACACCAACACACAAATATTTCCAACCAATAGTTCCTGAGATAGTACTTATAACAGCTAACTTCGTGATTGGGTCTTTTCCATAGACAATGATTAACAACATATGTTTGATCTACCCTCTTCGATCGGTTCCGAACAAAAACAAAATAATAATATTTCTAACAGGAAAATTAATATCTGCGGTTTCTTATCCATCATAATTATTTGTAATGATAGCTCCTGTTGTTTTTAAACTGTAACATTAGCAGACAATTTCTCACGGAATACACACAAATTGAGGTTCTATTTTTCATTTTTAGAATTATTATATTTAAAAAACTTGTACATTTTCTGATTTCAAATTCGTTTTATGGCATAAAGAGGTTGGGTTTATATCACTTAGTGCAAAGAACCTTGCGGCGTGGAATGCGGCTTTCGCATTTCACGAATAACTCAAACGTTAAAAGTCGATTTCTTAAAATAATTTACGGTCGTGTGTCGTCCTCGTGTCGGAAACTATTAGTGCCGGTAATGGCAGATAATGATAATATGTAATCGGCACATTAGTGGCCGTGTTTGGGGCCTTTTGACACTACTTCGCCGCGTTGCACCGCGCCCGCGCCACACTGCCGTCACCGGGAGCGGTGTCGCATGCCACGCCTCGTAAACTGTACTAATGATTTCTGAGCTAATTTGCAAAACTTTTGTTACTACATAACAATCACGTGGATCTTTACTTCACAGAAAACTTTTATTTCGAGTTTATCAAGATTAGAGAAAACAACTAGTCAAACCTACTTATAACAAGGACATAGTTTCAAATGTGTTTCCAAAATTTTGCACCGCGGCGAGCCACGGATTCGCGACCTCCCTTTTACTATGCGGGTGCGATGGATTTTAGGATTTGCATTTTACCATATTTCATAGAATATAGATAACCATACAAATGGTCTTTTTGCCATTTAAATTTTGGAACTCGAAAGTTGTAAATAAACAGTAGTCAGGCCCTAAACATTTGCGTGAGTTCTGCGTCAATTTGTTCTCAAAACGTGTCGCCTTAAGGTTACGCTTAGGGTGACTCGAGGCGGAACCAGTGTGGTATATCGTGATCTCGAACCGCACATGAAATACTTTCATGTCATTTGCGTTGACGCGCCTTTTAATTTTATGCCTCCTCGAGGGCAGGGGGCAGGCAATATCACGATCTCGTCATGTTTTTGGAGACAAACCTTTGTATGGATAAGGAAGATGAACTTTAAAGATGTAAGTTAATAATAAAACAAAAATAATAAGACATAAAATCATTGTTTTCAACATAAATAAAACTTAAGCACTTAAAATTTAGTGTCTCATAAAAGGATTACGTGGATAGAAATAAATAACAACGATGTTTTACGGTTCTCAGAGACATATCGGAAAACTTAGTGGTAGAGAACTATCACCGCTAATTTCTAAATGTTCATAATAATTATCAGCGTAAAGAATTTAACATTTCTTATAACTCACGTGTGGCGACGGCATTTCATTCTAAAGGTACCATTTAATGAGCCCTTGGATTGCATCGTCACGTCTGGTAACAAGCGCGCCTCTAAGTCTCCTTCGATTCTCAATATTTTCTTTATTTATAATGGAACTTATGTGATATGCACTCACCAATGGAGTTAGCGAATTTATATTTTGATGAAGGCTTTTAAAATTGCATTTGGCATAGGGACACTTTGAGGGATTTAAAAATTACCATGAGAAATTATTGATGGAAATACGTGCCTAAGTCTTGAAACTTTCCTTAATAAATAATAACAAATAACACGACATTCCACACATCGCCATCTAGCCCTAAGCTAAATAACTAGATTTATGGGTGCTAGACAACGGACGGATATACTTTTCTTTTGTAATATGTACTCATAGAAACAACCAGACTACAGACAAATATTTAAGCATAAATACTTGTCTGAGGCGGAAATCGAACTCACAACCCTGTGTTTGGCAGTCCGACATGGGGAACATTATGCCAACTGGGTCGTTAGTCAAATATTATGACAATTATCTGACGTGAATAAAATGGTATTTTTTATGTCTGAGACAATGTAGACTAAGAAATTAGTACCTACCTACGATAGTTAAAATTAAAGCCGGTGTATTAAAACTGGCTACCCAGGGCTAGGGAAGTCGATACACCAGTGGATTGAAGAGGACACAAAAGTCATAGGTCCACCGAGGATCCTAATGAAGTAAGGATGTATAGGGTCCAATAAACGACTCGAGAAAACAAACTTTGTCAACTCGGTAGCATAGCACACACAAGTGAATAAACATTTGTTAAACCCATCAGATTATCCAGAACATACCCAAATACATTAATATCGTCCGAAACAATAAAATGTTACAATGTGAATAATAACCGTAAACTCGATCGCGACGGTGCGCCCGCGCATATCTGACAACGACATCGCGTAACCTGCCGACCGTATCGCATTACACATAAAATATTTATTATTTATTGGGTATAATTAATTAAAACACACGGGAGCTACAAAAACAACAAGCCTTACAGGAAGATATAATAACTCAATCGCTGGAGTCCGCGCTAGCTCGATTTGTAACAGTCGAGATTCGATCTCTGCGCGCACGCATAATGTAAACAGTGGTCCGCGTACAGTAGCTTAATGTCTTAACATGATACATATCAGTTCTCTCTTCGGTGCGGTTAATGTACTCTCTTAATCAAATTTCTATGTAAGTAAATATGGTACCTTACTGAAAAAAAAAAAACTATTTTTATAGCCACAGTTGTGTTGCAAATTTTTCAACAAATGTCAGAGTTTTTCCAAACGTATCAAATCAGCATTAAACCTTCTATACATACATATTAAATTTAAAATACTGACAAACGAATGTCTATAAATATCAATGCACAGCTAAAACCAAGCCTGATAGGGCTAAAATTTTAAATATGCAGCTGCCTCTTGCAACGTAGGCGAAGAAATGTGATTGTAGAAATTTTAAACCCTACGCGGACGAAGTTGCAGGAAAACCCAGTCAAATATAAGTTGCACAACCCAAACCAATAGCCTGATAGGGCTAAAATTTGAAATACAGCTGCCTGTTACAACTTAGGCCAAGAAATGATTACAGAAATTTTAAACCGTACACGGACGAAGTTGCGAGCAAAAGCTAGTTAAATATAAGTTAGTATTGCTTGTCGACTTAAGTAAAACTATAAGCAAATAAAGTTATTGATAAAGTTAGGTGTCTAGCATAAGTAACATTTCACATCGTTGTAAAGATGCCAGTTTATATAGCTGACACAAAACTTGCCAGACGGTTGGCTTCCCAGTCGAGCCGCGTGGGCTAGAAATGCGATTATTGGTGTGGAAGGACTTTAATAAAGTTCTCATGAAAACAACAATAAAAACCCATATAATAACTTAATCACAGAAACTGCAAATTATATGGCAGAGAACGCTCGAGATTAGTGAGATCGGAACGCGGAAGTTTGTATAATTTGAACAAAATATAAAGTTTGTTTGCTTAATATATTATTTATTTAATAACATGGTTTCCAATTAAATGCCAACTACTTACATTTGACCATGTTTTTTGGAACGCGCAAAACCTATTCACATTATTACGCTGTCAGATGATTTTCTTATCATCATTAACACTAAATACTTGGGTACAATTTGAAGCAAATAGGTAACGTTAAAAGATGACTTGCTCAAATATTTGTTTCTCACATAATTTAATAATCCAAATCTAACAAACGATGATAAATCTATTCCGCGCAATATTCGTTACTCCACAGTTATTATGTGCTATCATTTTAATTGGCATCAAACTGAGTTCCCGTTATGAGATTAGTTTAATGAGGTCCAAATTGATAGGTTCTATTGATACCGATATTGCCAATCTCGTTTACAGGGTACCTACGAACTACCGAAGACTATTCTAGGGCAATATCGTATTCGAGATTCTTAACAATGACTCATAAAAATCGACATTGTTAAGAGGAAAGGGTACCGGGGGCTCTTTCCATACAAACGTAGTCGACTGTTTTCTTTCTGGATAATTACACTAACACAAATATTTTTGTTGCATAAAACTTATAACTGCCATGACCATGGCCCTGTGTAACGTTTTTTTTGTTTTTTAAATCTTAATTCCTATGATAATTAGAAAATAAAAAAACTCAAAATATAGGGGCATAGTCATGACAGTTATAGGTTTTATGGCACAAAAATATTTGTGCAAGTGTCATTATCCAGGGAGGAAACGGTCGTCTACGTTTGTATGGAAAGAGCGCCGGTACCCTTTCACCTTAAGAAGATACCTCTATTCGAAATTGCCCAAAAATAGTCATGGTTTAATTTAAGTATAACCTTACCTTTACAACCGTTATTTTAAAATATCCAGGAAAACGTCTTAAATAAAAATAAAACGTTCGAAAGAGAGACAGTCAGTGGCCACGACGTCTCGTAACAATAGAAATTATTTTTAAATGCCAATAAATATCAGTAAACATGGTCAGTATTCTGGTATATCTAATTAAATATTCGTAAGTACCTAGTCCACAGTAGCTGTTCGATAAATCTTTAGCATCGACGCCCCCGCACTTGGCTGGATGTATTCATAAGATGTCCTAGGTCAGGGTTGGCACTGTTTAGTTCCTTTAGACGCATAACACCAACTACGCAACACACCCCTTTACGCAAAACGCATTACTCGCAAAATACCACTTACGCAAACTTACTCAAAAATACCACTAACGCACAACACCAACTTCGAATTCAGCAAAAGCTTCGTTGCCACTAGTACCATTAACAGTTCCATGAAGGAACTACTAATGTTTTATGGTACCTCAAATTGTCAAAAAAGGTACTTTTTTTGTTTGTCTGTCTGTCCAAATATTTGAGCAAATTTACATATTCGCGAAAACTTGGAAGTATTTTTTTATCACTTGTTCCATTTTACAGGAATCTGAAAATAATTATACTAATTTTAAATTTTGTTATCACTAGTTCCACTAAATGTTACATCTCACTTAGTGCCACATCATTATATAAGGCACTAGAACAAAAGACGATCGAACAAATAAACAAAAGACGATCTGAAAAATAAACAAAATTAAATAAACAAAAAGTTGCCTTGTTACACGCCAAAGGTAAATAATTAGAAGTTTCATTTAATTTCACGTATGTATAGAACAAAGGTACATTAATTAAATAAAACAAAATTAATAATCTAACTAAGTCTCCCTAGGTAGGGTGCCCAAAAGGCTGGCTGCATTGCCTTCTTGGATGGCAATGCCGATTCGTTGGCCAAAGTAACAGCCAGCACTTTGGTCACCTAAAGCAAATGATTTGTATTGTTATAGGTAAGTTATAAGCATACTTTGCCAAGTACTTTTAAGTAATCATTGAAATTCTTATTAGTTTGTTTTATCTACTTGCTATATAACCTATGTGATGTGTGACATAAATGAGTGGTTCTACTGTGGTCAAACTATGGAAAACTACGAAAAAGGCTCATGGTCTAACTAAAAAAATCAGTGGTGACACACGGACGGACAGTCAGACGTCATCAAGAGAGTCATCTTATAAAGGTTCCTTTTTTACCTTTTGAGGAACGGAACTCTAAAAACATCAGTAGTTCCATCATGGAACTGTTAATGGTACTAGTGACAACAAAGCATTTTGCTTAAATTAAAGTTGGTGTTGTGCGTAAGTAGTAGGTATTTTGCGTAAGTGGTATTTTGCGTAAGTGGTATTTTGCGAGTAATGCGTTCTGCGTAAAGGTGGTGTTTTGCCACTTGGAGTTTTGCCAGTTGGACCACGACCCCTACTTGAGGCACGTGGTCCAATTTAAATAGACAAACAAAGCCTATTGAACCAAGCAAAAAGGCTTTACTACACTAAACTGAAAATGTAAAAAAAATGCGTATGTATATTTTAGTGAAAACCCTGCAATGGGTCATACCTGTCTCTAGATTACAATTTAAAGTCCATTTAAAATAACTGCATACGTTTCGTTTTAAAAATAGTTTTAAACGAAATATTCTGTCACGTCTTGTGAACTTCGATATTTTGAGGCAAAATAGGTACCTGAAGTATCTTTTCTGAGAACAACATTTTAAAAAAATATTGCAGGACATTGCACTCAGCGCCATATAGCCCCAAGCCAAGAAACTAGGCTTTCGATATGGTGGCCAGACAACGGATAAAATAAGTAGGTACTTTTATTTTTTGTAAATGGGGTAAAATTGACAATTGGACATTTATGCTTATTATACATTCAGAGACACCAAAACCAGCCGGAATTCATTTAAAACCATAATTTACAATATCCAAATACGATTAACATTTATTCGTATGAATATTATTCTAGATAGTAAAGCTGTTAAAAGCTAACTTATCTTGACTACAAAAAGTATTTAGTAAATTGATGCATCAATTAAAACAATCAAATCGACACACACTAAAAAATAAAACATGAAACAAAAACAAAGATTATAAAGCGTCGTCAAATACGCCCATAGCTACCTACCTACTCTGCAAATCTCAACACATTCAGATTAAGCACAGTAGGCGATATAAAACCGTGGCATTGTCGCGATTTCCTCTGTCCATAATAAATCTTGTGCGGCCAGTGGGACGGTTATAAATAACGTGGCTTAACGTTCCCGATGTTCGGTTAAGACCTTCTTACTTACCATGGGAGAGAACAAGCCTGCAAACTCTGAGCGCTCTCACTACGGAACTAAGTGGGGGTTTATTAGTGGTACATATAGGCTATAGGGTCAAAACTACAACTTGATCAGTCTTTGATTTTGTAATGCGATCGTCTTATTTAGGAAATAACTATAAGGAATTATCAATAAACGTACTCTGGAGACGTAAAAGTGTCATATAACGCATGTTAATCCAATATCAGTAACACTATCCGATGGCCATCAATATCTGAACGAAGATACGTAACTAAATGAGCTTCTGAACTCATGTATATTTAATGTTATGTCACACCCGAGTTGGTCATCGTCCATCGACGTTAACCCCAAACCGGACCGAAACATACACCGCTTCCAAATAAATAATCCCCAATGCTTCATTTTGAATATATTAAACGTTAGAATTTCCTTCCTGTCTAATAAAAATCGCAGCGCGTTCAGTATCGAGTCTCGCAGGAAACCGAACATGTCGTAATAAGTCTAACAAATAAAATAATTCCCAAGTAAAATATACACACTAATGTGACTAATATTATAATATCTTATGGTAAGGATATCTACTAGTAACGCCGGAAGATTTAGGTGTCACATGGTGTTGGCTATGCAGGAAGCAGCCAGTATAAAGATTTAGAATAAAAGTGCTGCTGATGAACATTTATTTCATTATGTCTTTGCAGACGTTAGAAACATGATTAACAGGAACACATGGGAATGCACATTGGAACAGAACCCAAATAGCATTGATTTTAATCGTTATCATGGTGATGTAGATTAATAACATTTAATAAGTAGTTACGACAAGGACAGTAATGGAAGGAGATCGAGGAAATCATCCCGTGATTGAGAGTTATGAGGAAGAGTGGCAATGTTCTACTTAGCAAAGGGCTTAGCCTAAATGGTACACTATTGCTTGAAAGATCCAGCTCACGCGCAGCAGCCAGGGCCGGCTCATAAACCGCGGACCACACGCGGGCGGAGGTGTGAAGGCAGGCGCGCGCGACGGGGCGCGCATAACTCACGAGCAGCGGGGCGCCCGCGCCGCGCCTGCCGCGCCGCCGTCCTGACCGTGCCCGCCCGGCTGCCTGCTCAATACCCATTCATGCCTACCTGGACCCCTCGATGGATCGACGTCCACAGACATTCTGTCTCTCACATTTTTATAAGTTCCTCTTCTGGGTTGTCTAGAACCAAAAACCAATTTGGGTAGGTAAAAAGATGTTGCGCGTTGGTGCTGATTTGGATCCATTGCAGTGTCGACGTCTAATCGAGCTATACCTAGATATGAAGTAAGATCTTGTAAAGAAAGTTTCTAAAATTAAAAGGTACAGTTAGAAATTTGGACTTAAAGGTCCATACAGTTGAAAAAATATTGAATTGTTTATCCCTCAGACTTAAGGACAATTTAAGTTGCTTGCCTATTGAACAACAAAATCGCATGGAATTGTGATTCTAATACGATAGGTGTCTAATTATTTATTCCCACGATTGAGTTGGATAAGATGTGCGGGCTTTCGTAAGTCACTATTCTACTAGTGGACTCTGCGATTTTAGTTTCCTTAAGACATTGTATTTAAATGTTCACCTAGTTTAATTGGGGCGATGGTGATATACCTATTTGGAAGAACACCCGCTATTTAGACACATTGTTGAAACATTTGACAGTCGTAAATGAGATGACGAAATCATTTATCCTAGCAGCAAGCAATTATACGTGGGTTGTAAAAATAATACTAAAGTTTGACCCTGGATTTCCTTCTTTCTGATGTATCCTTTCACTTCACTTTCATTTATCAATGGCATTTAAAGAAGAGCGTAATTTAACGAAATTACATACAATCAATACAGACAATGTCAGAGTATATTGGTTCGGGGCATTCTACCATGTATTAAAAGACGCTACGCTACCTACTTCCTTTTCACTAACCATAATTCATATGATCAGAACCGAATAAACTTAACCAAACATAATTCCAGTGGTATAATGACATGTGTCTAATACGAACGAACGCGTGGCATCCTACAATTTGCTTCTTATAAATTAGACGTAACCCGTTATTTTAGTATCGGTAGCTATGGCGTGCATCGTTACATTAATTTAATTTCGTTCACGAATCCACCATTTGGCCGCTAATAGGCGGCGGCTCATCGCTTAAATGAAACGCGAGTAATTTGACTTAAAACCCCAAAAAAAGTAGTTACTTAAACCATAAATTTACATGAGTTAAGCGGATTTGACGTGAGCTTCGTGCAATTGGGTATTGCTCATTATGATAATTCGCCGCTTTTGAGTAACATGAGAGCCGATGTGGCGTAACATAACGCATCCACTTCGAGATAACGAGAGATAAGTACCTATTAACTTATGGTAAAATTATAGAGTCCAATACAATATTCGAATTAGTCGGGAAGGAAACGAGTTTATGTGATTTTCATGATCGATGCTCGTGTTGGTGTGAGCCGTAACAAACGAACCGAATAATTGTACTTATTACTTACATGAGACAACTGGTAATTAAATAAACAATAGAATTTGATTATTACTTCATAAACGGAGCGGACAGGTGGCTAAGTGTAGGTTTTCATTCACCATGACATGAAATAAGATAGCAGACAATATTGCAATTTTTTTACTAAAGTAGGTATAATTCTGCTGCCCGAAGAGACTTTAATGAATCTTCTAATCTACACAAACACTATTGCAAAATTATCTCAATTTGTAGCAATCACAAATCATTCACTGATGAACCGTTAGCCCATGTATCAAGGCCGGGCCGGAAGTGACGTCACGCGCAGATCACAGTGCTGATGCGCGTGCACAGGTGGGAGCAGCTTCCGTTTCCGACATACTTGTCCATCGGTGTTCAGTCACCATGAATATCTGTACCTACAACAAATTGTTTAAATTAATGTTGTATTACTACTTATACTTATAGTTGGGTATCGGTCTGGATACCATGTTGATAAAAATTTACGAAGATGAAAGTAAGGGAAAAAGACGAATTGGCATTTTGTAAATATTAAACACTAGCTGCGCCCCGCGCTTCTACGTAATCTCGATCCCGTAGAAATATGAAAATAAACAGTAGCCTTCCTCGAAAAATGGACTATCCAACACAAAAATAATTTTTCAATTCGAACCTGTAGTTCCTGAGATTAGCGGGTTGAAACAAACAAACTCTTCAATGTATTATATACATAATATTTGATAGATAAAACGTTAGTCAATAGCACGTCAGTAGTACATTAGCCATGGTAACTATTGGTAACCCCATAATTTGTTAACCCGTGGAGATCGTCTGCAGAGCCACAACCGAGCATAGAGGGCAGGCTTTCAAATGTGCCATCGTTGGGGCGGCTTTACCACAGTCATACAAATTATCCGATCCAGAGAAGCTCCACTTAGCCATGCAACGGCTAATCTGGGTCCACAGCTCAATTAGAGACTGCCAGGTTGGCCACTGTAGATCGCCGCCAGCCGGCAGGAGGGGGATTTTTGGCAGTCCACAATTGCCTTATCCTGGAACTCTTCAATGCAATCTTTGCTTTGAATAGACAAGATACCTGATTTTTTAATGTACTTCAGGTTCTATCTGTTAAGTTAGGTCACTGTATGGTTCTGTCCTAAAGGAGACGGTAATATTGTACATTTTGACAATTGGACAAACAAGCAAAACGTACAAATGTAGTACGTTTTGGTATTTGTACATACTGAGCCGACGTGATAAAATCGAAGGCCAGCTTCTTTACTTTGTCATATAACTTAAAATCAACATAGTTTTCATTTCATTTCTTAACTTCACTACTCTGTATTCTTATTCATATTGGGAGATATAGTTCTTTGCTCTAAAACGAAATTGGAGAATAAACCAGAACGCAATTTTCAAAACGCGATTGAAAAATGGCAAAGTTCTGAGACATCTTAGTTCAGATTGAATGCAGAAAATGATTATAATTAAGGGTAAGTCGAAATTAAACTTTAACTTCAGTTTAATAAAATGTTTAGGCGTCACGGGCCGGTGGGCAGGCGTCATGCGGAGCGTTGAACCCACGTAATTGTGTCCGGATATGCGACAGGTACACATATCAGGGCGACATGCTGATCGCGGGTGCGGTGACCACCGGAACGTCATGTTGCTTTATTTATAATTAAGTGTGGGGTTTTTAATGTTTTAGGATAGGACGGCTCCTATGATTGAATCAACTCGTTTCTCAATTTTATTCCTTACTTCAAATTCTATACATATAAAATTATTTGTCCTGAATGACTGACTGACTGACTGACGGATCAACGCACAGCCTAAACCGCTGATCGTAGAGACATGAAACTTCGAGGGTGTGTTCCTCGTATGACGTAGGCATCCGATAAGAAAGGAATTTCCGAAATTCTAATCCCTTAGGGAGTGAAAAAGGGGAGCAAAATTTGTATGGGACAACGTGATTCCTTGGTCCAATCCTTTTAAAACCATTTTCGACTTCTACGCGGTCAAAGTCGCGGGCAAAAGCTAGTCTTTCATAGAATTTTACCGTAATCGCCCTCACCTCCTTAGCTTGTCCATATCTCAAAAATTTTCAAACAATTTTATATCGTTTTATATTGATTTAAAGAAAATAAAATTAAGGATGTCTGGAATTTAAGTTGAAAATTTTCGTAATCACAACACACGCCACTCAAACTATGAATCCCTCAGTTAGTATCAAAAACTCGTCATAAAAAGTCGTAAAACGTATTTTAACATCTATCTGATAATCAATCTAACACGTCATAACTTCGAGGTCCAGAATACCTGAAGTTAAGTTTTGTTTTGGCACAATCAACTGAACAATCACTCTATTTCCCTTCAATAAAGACCAAACTCGTTTGTACCGACGACGATAACAAAAAACTATGTGAGAAGACCACTGACCAAATGAGTCTCTATATAAACATGTTAATTCATAATAAAAATGTGGTTTTCGGTGCATAGGAGATAATATTATGATGTTTACTTACAAATTGGTGGGCTTAGGCTAACCGTATTAACGCTTTTGTATGTACAATTGTTTGTTAAAGATTAAGATAAATATTTGGTGTGTAGGTATAAATAGAAACAACCAGACCACAGGCAAATATCTAAGCATAAATACTTGTCTGAGGCGGGAATCGAACCCGCAACCCTGTGCTTGGCAGTCCGGCATGGTGACCATTGGGCCAACTGGGTCGTCAACTGGGTAATGATATCTATCAATATTTATTCTATAGATATTAAGCACAAATAACAGAGAGTGGTTCTCTATTTCTGAATTCAGACAATAAGTCCGAAATAGGAATATATCAAAAGGAACATACCAAGAAACGGAAGGTATCTTCCTAGTAGGTAGAGTAAAGATTTCACATAAAAAAAGTTTCTTGAAGCAAGAAATAATCAACTCCCTATACACGCAAGAAAACCATTTCTAAGTAAAATATCTTAGCAATCTTCATAAAGCATATCTACTGCTTATTTTGATGAACTTTCACTAAAAACAAGAAATTATTCTTTAATCTCTATTAGGAGATGATTATTTCTTACTACAAGAAACCTTTTTTTTGTGTATAGGGATTAAGAATGCATAATATGTTATAGGTAATTATGATTATGACTTGCAAGGTCTTAAAAATACTGCAAAAAAGACTACATTCCATTGAGTCAGAAATGTTTCGAATTAGCCTGATTGCAATCGCTTCACAGCGGAATCTATACATATAATAAATCTGTAGACATCAAAAAATCTGTAATTGTAAGATATCCAGAAAAAAAATACACAGGTCGTCTTTAAATCGTTAGCTGAACACGATAGGGTGGTTTTTAGAATTTTTGTCTGTTTGTCTGTTTGTCTGTTTGTCTGTCTGTTTGTTTGTTTGAACCAGGTAATCTCATAAACTACAGAACAGATTTCGACAAGGTCCACACAAATATGTTCAGGAAATATCAGATTAACATTTAGGGTATGTTTCAATTTGAGTTTAATACAATAATTAAGATATTTGATAAAAAAACATTTAAAAAATGTGAAATCGAAACATTTTTCCGTGGTAAAACGTAATCGAACGTCAGAAGGGAACAGTACCCTTACCACGGGTTTTTTACGTATTCGATTAAACATAATATATTGAGTATTTACTATGAAACTTCCTAAAAATCAACTTACTAGGTCCACCCGTCTCTGAGAATATCGGTAGTGACACACTGACAGACAAACGGACAAGAGAGTGATCGAAAAAGTGTTTCTTTTTTTCGAGTTCTTCAAAAAGTCACGGTAGGGCTGCAGTACATGCCTCCGCTCAAGATGACAGCTGTCATAAAACCAAATAGTTTGCTTTTAATACGACCTACGTGAAACTGAAAATGAGGTTAGTACAAAGAGGTACTACTACATAATATTACCGATCTCCTTCACCGAAGACCTCCGATGGTACACTTCTATCGCGCTTATCTCCTGCTATAGTTTGAATTATGAGTTCAAGTAGCGGAAACCTTAAATAGTAAAAACAAAAAAAGAATTTTCCAAATCGCTCCAAGAGTTTACGAGTAATCAGCGAACATACATAAAAAAATAAATATATACGTGACGAATTGAGAACCTCCTCCTTTTTTGATGTCGGTTAAAAAATATACAGGTAGTTATTTGTAAAAATCATTTTTTTCCCAAAATTACGTAGGCCTGCCTAATAAAAAAACTGGGTATTTTGGTCAAGAATTTAGAAAATTGGAAAAGGGGTCCGGACATTCAGTATGGTAGCGTGATTTTAGACCCGATGAATAAATTATGCCCAACGCTTTATAGGTTTTGTTTGATGGCATTATTTGTCAATTTCGATAGGTATGGGACTCAAAGTGAACCGCAAACTTTTGAAAAATTATAGGTTATCATTTTTCTTTAAATATTCCATTTCCGAAACGTCTCGCTTTAGAAGTTGAATGTCCTTTTGTAGTTTGGCATAAAGGTTTTGGAATAATCGGTTTTGACATAAAAACCTAAACTAGGCATAACATAATTTTACACAATTATTTTTGGCATAAAGTCACCGCGCACTCTTAGCAAATCAAGGAACATCACGTTTCTTCAAAAACCCTGTATCGAAAACGCTTTAGAGGGTTGGTGTTTTTATTATTTGTTTTTTTTTTTCGATGCCCTCTATCAATAGGTATGAGTCTCAAAGAGCACCGTGCACTTTTGTGAAATCATAGGACATCACGTTCCTTCAAATACCCCGTTTCCGAGATGCTTTAGATGTTTGGTGTGTAAGCATTTTTTGTTCAACGTAATGCCTGCTATCAATATGTAAGGATCTCAATGTGCATCGCGTTATTTTAAGTATTAGTATTTGTTCTGTCCAATGGCCTTTCTTTTTAATCATTAATATTATTATTTGATAATAAAAACAATGTATATTATTATTTGCACCAAAATAGATTATTATTTGCATGATGTTGGTGTAATAAATACTATAATAACCTCTTATATGATTAATTGAAGAATATGAATCGAGACACAAAGGTAGTTGATAATTATTTTTTCTTTAATTTACAAAAATCTAAAGATAACTAGGAAGACAAAGTATTTTGAAAAATTTGTGCGAATAGAAATTGGACTTAGTTTTAGCTTATCATATTGTTGTGTATTATGTTTTATTTGTGAAAAATTAACAAAAATAGTACATTGTTACCCAAGGTGTGAAAGTCACTCATTGAGTCCCGAGACAGAGTTTGGCGCCCGAGCGTAGCGAGGGCGCTAATAGTTCGAGGGACTAAATGAGTGACTTTCACACCTTGGGTAAACAAAACAAACCCGAGGTAAACACTGTGCTTTTCATTACGAATAAACATAAAATTCTTCCTAATAACGAGAGTGAATGAGAGACTCCATACTACCTGATCCTCTTACAAGGTTGGGACCAAAGAGGTTATAGATTATGTAGATTTTTTTGTTTTTGCTGTTTGTTTTCAATATGTTTTCAATACTCAAATACGTCGGTACTTACCGAAGTGATTTTTATTAATTAGTTTATCCAACACTGAGTAATGACGCGAAGTCCGTAGATTTAAATTACAGTTTTTGTAACACGGTTTGTCTAGAAAATGTTATTTACACAAAATACATAATCATAAATGAAAAACCAGATTAAACTTAACACAAAAACATAATAAAATAACAAAAGATAATACTAATTAAAATCATTCAAAATGCAAGCATTTCCTGCCAGTATTTTTTTACTCAAGGAACAACACTGACCGCACGGTCGCATAAAGCCACATCTGCAACATCTTGACAGGGCGCCGGCAGAGGCGCAGCATGGTCATACGTCGCTTTGACCATTTTCACCTTTACATTTATTTTATTAAATAAGATATCTTGAACTAAATATATCTACCTGAATTCGATTACTAAGAAAAAACCTATTATATACTCTCTGTCAGTACTCTGGCAGTATGGATGAGCCGTGCGAAGCCATAATTTGACATGACAGCTGTCAGTGAAAGCGATTTTCCCTAGGGCTGAAAGTTTTTCTTTCTACACGCTCTTCAGGCATCTTTAGACCTACTTTCGGAGTATGAGTAAGTAAAGTGCCTTCGCCAAATCAATTAAAAATATAGTTTAAAAACAATGTAACTACCTATTTTGTTTTATAACTTACACCGAATGATAAATTGTATCTATGCCGAAAAATGCTAAGTATTCTATATAACCCAAAACCACATCGCAAACGAAGTCGCGGGCAACAGCTAGTGCATAATAAAAGTATTTTATTGTTGATAAAATAATAAAAAAAATATAGTAACAAGAGTTATAAAAGTGATCGACAGTACAAATTGCTAAATCATCGCCTTGTGTGGTGGTCAGAAGAGATTGTGTATTAATCTGTAAACTTTTTGTACTGCATGACTTCGTTTTCAGTTAGAAAGTAATTAACTCCGACTGAGTAAGTCTTTCTTACAAGAAACGAAAAATATTCCCATGTATTTACGGGCATCTAGTATCTATACTTATCAGTATTTCTATCCTCAATTGCTTCGGTAGCTCACACGCGATAAGCGGGCCCGGTCGTATCAGTTACTGAAGTTCCAAATAAACATCTGTGAAAATAATAATGTCAAACCTAGGTATACGTATTACGAAAGTATCTACTTTGGAAATAATATTTTCTTTCTATACTTAACTAGGTTACGGATGGTCTATAACCCGCATCGAATGAAAAGAAAGTCTTTTTATCTTATTACCAGAATAAAGATAATTGTACCTTCAAGGCAAGACCCTTCAAAGTAGAAACTCTTCGAAGTACTGATGTTTCGAGGTAATAACTCATCGACTTAACGTACCATCGGGGTAGAAACATTGAGGATATTGAACATCGAGCTGTCGCCATTCGAACTAGAGTAGGTGACCCGGTAAATACAGACACACATATATTGTGAACTACCTACCTATTACATTACCTGACATGTTATTCCGAGGTTTATGTTTGATTAATCACAAACAGAATGTTATGCTTCTTATGATTTATAGTGTGCAGGTCACTCAAACTCATCTCATTGGCATTATATTTTGTCCATTTTTTTTCTGTTTCCAGCCGGCACTTTAAGGCAAGTCATCGATGAAGGATCAATGTGTGATGTTCCTATATGTAAGTGCCTACAGACCTCCTGATGATTCATGATTAAAACTCGTTCACATTCCGAAAGTTTAAACAAACTTAATTTTGAAACAGAAAACAACTATTAGTTAAGAATATATAGATAAGTATGTCTTTATTCCAATTTAAAACACAAAATTAAATGTCAATACATCAATCAAACATCAAATCAAAATACACAAAATTAAAAACTAAAAATAATAATAATATATAGATTATATATCTATACATATAAAATGCTTTGTCCTGAATGACTGACTGACGGATCAACGGATCAACGCACAGCCTAAACCGCTGATCGTAGAGACCTGAAACTTAGAGGGTGTGTTCTTTGTGTGAAGTAGGCATTCGATAAGAAAGGATTTTCTGAAACTCTAACCCTAAGGGGGTGAAAAAGGGGGGCAAAGTTTGTATAGGACAACGTGATTTCTTAGTCTAATCTACTAATTATACGCGGACGAAGTTGCGGGCAAAAGCGCTAGTATATATATATAACCTACATATAAAATGCTTTGTCCTGAATGCCTAAACCGCTGATCGTAGAGACCTGAAACTTGGAAGGTGTGTTCTTTGTGTGACGTAGGCATCCGATAAGAAAGGATTTTCCGAAATTCTACCCCTTAGGGGGTGAAAAAGGGGGGCATAGTTTATATGGGACAACGTGATTACTTGGTCTATTTTCGACTTCTACGCGGACGAAGTCGCGTGCAAAAGCTAGTCTAAAATACAAAGTAACGTCAAGAATTTTCTAAGCATAACATTTAAAGTTATATCACAGGTTTCTGATGTGTATTATTACGAAAGTGGCCAACATAGCAAAATACTTACTATCACCCTGACAGAACATTCTAGCATTCAATCCGTCGTATATTACGAATCTAGACCTAATCCTGCCTTAATATCGTCGCAGAGAATTTAATGTCCCGTCTTCTCAGAAATGTTACCCATTTCAGGATGGTGCATACAAGTGCAATAATGCAGACAGTAGCTATTGCGTTGGTTGTAAACTTTGCCGAGCGGTCGGCTCAAAGGGGGCAATCAAAGTGAAGTGACATAAAGGTGTTCGACAATCTATATCAGAAAAAAAATGATTTAAGAATTGTTGATGTGAAAAGGATTCCGACACTAGACCGCGTTTGAGTTTAACCCTTGACTTCAAATACATAAGCTGAGTCATTTATCAAATTAGGGTAACCAACCAACCATTCATGCAAACAGTGTACTTACTTAAGCAATAAGTATTTATTAATAAAAAGTTTTTATAATTCCAAAAAAGAGCGCAAAACAATATTTGATAGTTCCCCGTTTAATAGATTTTTCTCGTATTAAGTACCTACTTATGTGTTTTATACTTCGTAACAAAAGTTTGATAAAAAACCTACTATTCAAGAATTAACCATATAAGGTACGGACCCTATAAATTAAACAGTTTCAATCCATGAAATGTTAAATTTATGGTGACACTAGTATTAATAAATATAAATCTCTGCATCTGTAACATAATATAGTGTGATGGTTGAGTGATGGCGCGGCGAGATTGTGGGGGGAGTCAGGTGCGCGCGCGCAACGTCCAGCACATTTGTCACTGTTGCCTGCGATTATTCATCTCATTGAAACATTAAGAGAACTAATCACGCTGACTAATGGAACCCCCCGTCGACACTTCCTAAGTTTCACACTCGTGTGAAACGACGGTCGGATGCCTTCATGTCGGCTTCGATCCCGTTGACGAGGACGAATGGTCTGTTCGTAGAGATCGTTCATACGTTATCAATCAAAACACTTTAAAATCGTTTATAATATTTGTAAATTATACCTAAGACACGGATAAAATGATTGTCATTACTATCGTTTGATTAAATATTGTTGACGCATTTATTTGATGAAGGTTGATAAAATTCATTTATCGTACCTGCAAAACACGTTCGATCAAGTAATGATGAAGCAAAAGTTTATGTACGAGCGCGCACAGACCGAGACCCGACCGATCGCTGCGGCCACTCTTCGTCTCTCGACCGGGCTCTGGACCAGCAAAAAATACACCATAAACAGAACGTTTATGACGGCAAATAAAGCTGGCCATCTTCCCCGTAGTCCCGTAGTGAATTATTGCTTTATTGCTTCAGAAATATTTCACAAACAGAAAATATTTTATGATTCTCCAGTTAAGAGCGGCCATATATCATTTTAAGCCATAGATAATAAAATTCGTAAGTCGCCGAGTGCAGAACAAAAGTGCAGAAACGAGGTGCCTCGAAACAGACATGACCTTCTCTTGTATTCAACAAATCACAACTCTAACTTTGTTAACAGGTATAAAACAAACAGTAGCTTTTGACGGAGAACATAATTATGAGGTTTGACAAACAGTTGCAATTTTTGCTTGTTATGATAGGAAAGGCCTTGAATTTCTGTAAAGGTATTTTCTATAATGGTTATCACACATGGCTACCAGTTTTTAATTGTTCGCTTTATCTACAGATCTTTAACTCTGTTGAAAGTCTGACAGAAGTAGATTATAAATAATATCATCTCTCTACTGTTTGTTGTTCGTTTAAAATTGTTACTTTTTATATCTTCGGATCTGCGTTTGTTTTAATAAAAATAAATCTCGGAAACTGCATTTTAATACGAGCACGTAGATCACAATAATTTGTTACTTCAAATCAACTCTGCGTTCTCCGGAATTTCGCGTTTCGTCAGACACAAAACATAAAATTGGAATAGTTAATGCTCAGCGAAATCGTTAAGCGAGTGAAGACTGTAATTGGGAGACATTAAAAATACGAAGCGTTGTTATAGCTGACTGTTAAATGTTTTAACGTGGGCATTAGTCCGTAGTATTTACACATAAGTTACATTGTATATCGGTCCGATATAGTATTCGTAATATTGCAAGTCAGTGACAGCGTAGATCTGCCTACTTATTACAGGTATCGTTCAGCCATTGTCTTGATGCTGACCTTTGTTTTGCGTAAACCTGTAAGTAAGCTCGTTGCCTGCGATTTATGAGCTGTTTACAAAGTAGAGTCTGTGCAAAAAATATATGTCAAAATATGTAAGTTGAAAAAACTGTCGTCCAGATTCCGTCCCGGCGGGAGATCTAAGACAATAGAAACTTGGGACGTGATCTGAAGTGAAGATAGTTAACTTGTAATTGTCGTCAGCTTTTTGTGATGAAGCGTCACGTTCTTAGAAGGTCGGGGGACGTTTGAGATGAATATGCAAAAAAACCTTACAGCCATTTGCGGTATGTGGAATTTTCTTATGATCATTAGTGCCAAAACATTATTGCTTGACATTTGCAGTTCGTGTTTGATTGTCATCATTAATTAGACTTGACGTTTTAGGTGTAATGACCATTAATATAAAAAAAACGATTGCAGATTTAAACCAAAAACACTCATACTTACCTACATACATATTGGTATACTTATAAAGACAAAAGTATCAAACGATTCTTAAACACAATCAAAATTTCGTCTTTTTTTGAGGTTCATATTTAAAGTTAAGGTAAAGTCAAGAAAGAGCGAACGTGTACCTTTTTGTTGCTTATTATGATTCAATGAATTCGTCGTTGCTCCAATAAATAAACTGAAATAATTGACTGCAAATCAATTGTGCAACAATTAAGAATAAGTAAACAAACTCAATTTGTGTTCAATCCTTAGAAAGCGCCCATTTTCAATTTCTCTTAAAATTGAAATAATAGGTGACCCGTGAGAATTATTCAATGTCGTCTACAAAGAAAAGGAACACCATTAAATTAATAGTTACGTGTCGGGTGAGCTCGATATGAGTCCGAAATTCACCATCATTATCCCGTGAGAAGTGATTGTCTCTATGACATATAATTTGCAAAGGTAAGAACATCAAGTATATAGAGAAACAAGTAGGTAGTGAGTAGGTAATTTTAATGACAGAGAAGACATGACGTTGTTGTTACATAATCTTTTAATAAACAATTTAATGTTCCGACTGACTGATGTATCAAGCACTGCTCCAGACGAAATATACCTAACTTTTAGCACGGCTTTATATCTGGCGTCGGACAGGGTCCATTGGAGGAAGACAGTATATCGACTGCAACAGAGGAGTCAAGATCCTTAGCATTGAGGGGAACGACGAGAGAAGGGAGAAAGCTCAAGCTAACGGATGGATACCGGATGCGGACGTACCTATAGGCATTCGATAAGAAAGGATTTTGAGAAATTAAACTCCTACGAAGATGACGTCGCGGATAATAACTGGTAATACATATCTACATGCATATTAAGTATATATTTACATATATATTGTCAACGCACAGCTCATACCAAAGGACGTATTGGGCTAAAATTTGACTTACATATAGCTTTTATAACGAAGGCATCCTCTAAGAATGGATTTTGGAAAATTAAACTCTTACGAAGATAACGTCGCGGATAATAACTGGTAATACATATCTACATGTATATTAAGTACTAGCAGCGCTCCGCGGTTTCACCCGCGTAAGTCCCGATCCCGTGGGAATATCGGGATAAAAAGTATCCTATTGCCTTCCTTGATAAATGGACTATCCAAAACAAATATAATTTTTCAATTTGAACCAGTAGTTCCCGAGATTAGCGCGTTCAAACAAACAAACTCTTCAGTTTTATAATATTAGTATAGATATATTTATAAAAGAAAAGTACCTATATGAGTATTCTATCCGTTGTCTACCATAATACTTAGCTTGATAGCTTGGAACTTATCATCTAGCTAGGCTAGATGGCGTCATGTAAAGTGACCTTTATATTTCTTAACTGTTTTGTTTGAATAAAACTAAATTACAAATACTGTGATTAATCTTCCTTAGAACTATGAAATGCATGGAATGCACCTGTTTTAAAATATAACCTTAACTACACATTAAATATGATCTTCTTTAATAGCCGTAACAGTACCCATAACTCAATTAAAACAAGAGTCCGTTTTAAATTACAATCTTAATAACACCTACGGTCCGGCGCTACCTGAGTTTTGTTAACAAAAATATACGCTGACTGGATGTGCTACAATAAACTTTATTTAGTTGAAGAAAAAGATTTGGTGATGTGCCCCCATGAGTTTATTGTGCCTTCTCATTGGTGGGCACATTCCGAAAGCACACAGCCTAACTTAGTTTTTAAGATTATTCAAGTGAACACATGCACTGTACATGATTCTTAATGAATAAAACATTGGAGTTTGAGGATCTCAGAATTTTTAATTTTAGTTTGATTTTGATTTGTTTATTTTATTTAAACTTCCACAAATGTCATAATGAAAATATTAAAATGGAAGGAAAAGAATTGGTCTTGAAATTATATTTTATCATAGAAAAGTAAATTAATCCAATTGTATTTGCATTTGTAAAAAAAAGCTTTCTCTACTTTTATCATTAACTAACAGCGCGTCGCGGTTTCACCCGCGTAACTCCCGATCCCGTGGCAATATCGGAATAAAAGTTGCCTATGAACTGTCAATAAATCAATGTATCCTCTATACCGTATACTAAGATTCATCAAAATCGGTTCAGTAGTTTTGGAGCCTATTCAACAAACATACAATTAAATCTTTCCTCTTTGTAATATTAGTACATAAAATACCTATAAATAGAGATAGTACATATAGATTAGTAAAGATGTCACTTCCAGTAAGAAATTAGATCATTGTTTACCAACTAATAGCTCCATTTATGAGAACTGTAAGTTGCCAGAATAAATAATGAAAAATAGTAATGTGTTTTGAAGTTGACGACGGGCAACTCCAGCAATTAGGTTTGTAATCCATCATCTTGTCGCTATTAGTTCTTTACCTCATTGTAGAACAGTCTGCAAGGCTAAGCCTAATAAACTTTACACACGTGATAATTCTCGGAATCAAAGAATAACAGCCAAACTTCGAACCAAAATTACTTGTTTGCAAAGAGGTTAGGTTCTCGAAGTTCCTATATGTGTAAAAGCGTCAGAAGCTGCTGAAGAAAATGAAAAACACGTGACTTTAAATGCCTATATTTTTTTTTCCACATCATCATCATCTGAGCGATGTTCCCGGTTGCATCCCTCTCGGGAGCCCCGGGTCTGCTTTCCTGCTTTTACGCCTCCACTTCGCACGATCTTCAGCATACTGGTTTGTAAGGCCATTTGCACGCATCCCTTTACGACGTCAAGCCACATCTAGTATACAGAATACTATCAATTCAAATTGTATGAAGCAAACTCAACAGCTTATTTTGGGATTTGGTAATGCTTACTAGAATGATTAAATAAGTGTTCCAATCTGAAACGATTCTTATAGGTGTTTTAGTCAATTTCATTTATCAACATTAGTTTTACAGTATTTTACTGACTTTTTAATCAAACGTACCTATTCATAGGTGGTACTCATTCAGGCGAAAAATTTACGTGTCTGAGTGTCTGGGGTTGTTCTATCAAAGATTGCTTTCGGTGTCCACTTTATGGTTGCCAAAGGGCTTGTGGAACGTTGTATAAGGAGATATTTTTACCGGTAGGTGCTATTATGTATGGATTAAACCATAAAATGGTTTCAAAGTCACTTAATAATAATAATTGTACGAAACTTTACACAGTGCCATCTAGACTTGTGTAATGGACATACAACGGATGGAATATTAATACACATTAATTTTGTAAACTAGCTGTTGTTTATACACTAAAACCTTCTTCTTGAAAAGCCGCATCAAAATCCGTTGTGTATTTTTAAAGATCTCAGCATACATAGGGATAGACAGTGGGAAGCGACTTTGTTTTATATTTTGTAGTCACAGAAACATCCAGACCAGAAACAAATATTTGTGCATAAATCTTTGTTTGAGGTGGGAATCGAACCCTCAACCTTCTGCGTCGCAGATGGGTGTTCGCCCGCCGCGTCACAGAGGTCGTCACATACCAGCATTCCCAATGCTTACCACAAGCATTCACAATGCTTTCTTATTAGAATTTTGGAATTAAATTCTAAATTCTTATTCTACTTTTTTTGTCGTTATCGTAATCTACTTCATTAATTATTCTAATATCTTTAAACGAGCAATTCTTGTATATATATATAATTGGAATCTCGGAATCGGCTCCAACGATTTTCATGAAATTTGATATATAGGGGGTTTCGGGGGCGATAAATCGATCTAGCTAGGAATCATTTTTAGAAAATGTCATTTTATTCGTGTTTTTTTTATCTGAAAAATATGACTATTCCTGACATCTATTGGCGAACTACTAATACTATTTTTTGTGAGCAATAAAGTTATTCCAGCAGATGGCGTTGTTAAGTAACACGAAGTCAATGAGTGTTTGCTTTGAGGTTAGACTAAGTAAAAAAAAAAATACCGAGAAAAGCTCGGTCATCCAGGTACTATTTCTTTAAAAGAACATCTTCTCTCCATCAATCTTTATTTCACTCACCAATAAGTTTATTTTAAACACTCAAATAAAAATTAAATTACACAAATAAAAATAAAAAAATAACAAAAATAAAAATTCTACTTGTATTTAGAAATGGCGCCAGCAAGGCCATAGACAGATGATGCAACGTGAAAAAGTACATTTGGAACTAATTAAATCTACCCACGTCTAGTGGCGTAGTGGCGCAATGGACACGCCTTCAACTCAGTCATCAGATTGTTTTAATTATAGACACTAAATTACAGATTATCTACATGTACTGCGTTTTTTGCGTTGTCACTGACGCAGTTCTAATACTAGAGTCAAAACAACAACATTGATATCGATGGCCTCGTGCTGTTTACTTCCTCTTCTTTTGTATCTATATTAAGGTAGCTTTAAGAAATTTCGTCTGCTTAAAGGTTTAATTTTTCAAAATTCTTCTTTAACGGATGCCAGCTATCTGTTTGCCAAATTTTAACCCGGTTCGTCCATTTTGGTTTAAGCTGTGCGTAGACCTTGAATGTCATCATCATCATGTCAGCCCATGCAAGTCCACTGCTGGACATAGGCCTCCCCCATACGACGCCACAAACAGCGGTCCTGAGCCGCCTCCATCCACCGAATACCTTGAATGAAAAATGAATGAGACCTTGAATGTAATATATATATATTGTTTGCACAGTGCTGGAACTTCGAATTGAAAATCAAGACAGACTTTTATGGATATGTTTATTTTGTGAAGTATGCCTCTTCAGTTTTCAACGTCTCTTCGAAATGCAGAAATTGCAATTTTCAGGAAAGGTACGGGAGCGTGGTGCGTGCGCGTAACGAGCGCTCGTCGACACCTACCGATACCATCGCTATGACTGGCTTGAAATTATTCCGAATCGTAATTACGGCGATTATTCACGGCCGGCCGGGGGCGGCAGCCATTTTTCAACAGTCACCGTTCTTAATTATGAGCCGCGCTGGACGGCTGTCGAAGCTTTGAGCCGCGCCGTCACCTCGGGCCCGACTTCGCTAGCGTACAAACTCCTTACTACGACGAATCTATTCTCATAGCACACGACATTGGAATATATTAGACGTGTTCATGCACAATACAAATGCCGAAGTGTGAAGAGGAGAAACTTAATTAACGAACCTCAAATTCTTTACTTATTCAAGAGTCCTGTAGGTTCTCAAAACGGAGAATATGAAATGAGCATCATGAAGAAGAATTAATTAAAATATACGACTACGTTGTAGATATTTTTTTCAATTTTATATCGAGTGGTTCAATAATACGTACACACGGACGTTTCTACATGTTGGACTAGTGTTTATTTATCGTTTTAGATGGCTTAGAGAAGACAGATGGAATGTTGTGTTTTTTACTTGAAGATGAGGTGTAAAGTACGAATCAAAGTTTTTTTAATGCACTAGATAAACAAGTTGATACTTTTTGTGGCTGATTAAAGTGCCGGGCTTCATATAAACGATATAAATGGGTTGTCATCATGGTTACCATAGCATTTAGTGCCTGTTACATCACACTCATAACACTATACTGAGTCCATAGGGGAATTCACACTAACATTTTCTTAAATTTTCTTTTAATTTTGCATGTCAAATTTTCGACGTAGTAAGGACTGTAATATTTTATAAGATCTTTTTGTAACCTACTTCATGCAAATAAATAATATTTCTATTTCTATTTCATTAATATTTAAAATTCTTCACATTTATTATCAGAAGGTTAATTCTCGTAGATAAAAATGTTCAAATTACATTGCAATTTCATTACAAAAATGCCCTCAAAGTAGCTCAAAACACCCTCAATGTCAGGGTATGTCAATGTAAGGGTATTTTTTGTTATCGAAATGCAATATTATATACGAGAATTGCCCTTCAAACTAACTACGATATATTTATACTTAAGAAAAATAGTTCTTGCTATTTCTATGTTTTCGCTTTAAAACTGTATTGTTATTAGTAAAAGTAGGAAAAGAGAATGATTAAAAGTGGTGCAGTTCTAGCTCGAGAAACGACTTCTAGATAATAATTGAAATCGCCGTCTGGTCACGATTGTAGTAGGTACAGGCGAGTAGAAATTATTATTTTACTGCAATACATAAAATAATGTTCAAAATTCTGTATCACGTTTGATTGTCCATTAAAATTCCTGTTACTTTTACAGCTTCCTTGAGTTATAGGTAATCTGTATTTTTACCTGACTGGGAAGGAAAGTGTTATGTTTTTCACGCCTATATTTGTATGTGTGTTTGTTATTTAAATTAAAGTCGATTTATAATATATTAAATGAGTAATTATTCCCTTATATCTTCCAAACTACTGGATTTCTTTAATTAATTCGCTAATTGACATTGCTCTTACGGTGAAGGAAACATCGTGATGAAACCCGCGGCTTAGTTGGCTCCAAAAGTATTGACAAGTTCTCTCCTCTGGAAATGGTCCACTAGGCTGAGAGGGTAGTAGGTGTTGGGCAAGCCTACTCCATCCTCACGCAAAAAAGATCCAATTAAAAAGGGTCTAATTGCGGAAAACAGCCCGTTCAAGTACAAGTACAAGTTCTTTAATTAAGGTAATAATTAATCTCTATTTAATTATGAATTATTTAATTTAGATTTAGGGCTTTTTTAATTTAGGTTAATCTCCAAGTGTTAGTCCAACTTCTTCTTAGATAGGCGATGATTTTATTTATTTTACTGTATGACATAATAAAGTCTTACTGATACCTACCTTGCTAGGTTTTCTGGGACTATAATACTTAAGCCCGAATACTAAAAGTGTAATGTTTAAATAGGATAGGAGCGTCTTAGATATTTAGGAAACCCCTAAACGTTTGAGTATTCGGCCATAATATAAAATTCTTATGTCGCGGTATTAGTTACCAAACTCCACCTAAACGGCTGTACCGATTTGTATGAAATTTATTGTGTAGATTTGTTAGATCTGAGAATAAATAAATAATAAATAAATATGAATGGAACAACATCTATTTTTCATTATTTATTCCTTTATTATTTTTTATAAGGCAAAACAATGTTTTTAGTTAGGTACTCTATAAAAATCTACCAAGGTATTATTCAAAGAAGTGACAAACAAACACTGATTTGTTTAACAGAGTTGTGTTACCGATTGTACCGGGTATAGTCCGGGGCGTGCTGACGCCAGCGCGTCTAATCGACGTTTATTGGAGAAAACCGATTACTCCGCGCCACGGTCGAAATTGTTTCGAAATGTATCGTCGTGATTGTACTTCGGACCTTCTCCTATGGTCCCAATTAAAATGTTTAAAGTAAAACAAAGGCGATTGTTGATATTCTATTTTAACACATCTTAACAGCTGTAAAAGTTCCAAAAACTGTAGATTATTGTTTAGTGTGAGGGCCACAGTCAATGTATCATGTTAACATTAGGTTTAGGTTAATAAATATTTTTCATTTTTTTTCATGCACCTAAAATTTTAGGGAAAATACAATAGGTACCGAAATCCAAAAGTTTGTATATTTTTCTCCCCTCTGCACGGTTAGAAGACTTAACCGATTTGGATGAAAATCGGCATAGTGGTAGTTTAGGGCATGAAGCAGGATATACTTTTGATCCCAAAATTCCCGCGATATCGGGAAATACGGGGGTGAAGCTAGGGGAGGCGTGGCTAGTGGTACAATAATAGTGGTTTATCTATCTATCTCGACCGAAACTGACACGATTCTAAGTAAGAAATTAATATGTATTAAATAAATGTTCTGGGACAATTCACACAGCGACATCTAGCCCCAAGTTAAGCAACTAGGCTTGTGTTGTGGGTGCCAGATAACGGATATAAAACTTATATACTTTTACTTTTGTAAAACATACTTAATATACATTCAAAAACATCCAGACCAGAAACAAATATCTGTGCCTAAATATTTGTTTGAGACGGGAATCGAACCCGCAACCTTTCGCGCCGCAGTGGTCGTTAATGATAAATCTATAATATAAAAATGAATCGCAAAATGTGTTGGTAAGCGCATAACTCAACAACGACTGGACCAATTTGGCCAATTCTTTTTTTGTTGTCTTTGATATTGTCAAGAGAAGGTTTTTATGAAAGAAAATATTAAGAAAGTTGCGCAGAAAATGATTACGCAGGTGAAACCGCGGGGCGCAGCTAGTCTTATATATAAAAATGAATCGCAAAATGTGTTGGTAAGCGCATAACTCAACAACGCCTGGACCAATTTGGCCAATTCTTTTTTTGGCCTGTTTGTTATTATCAGGAGAAGGTTCTTGTGAAATAAAAAATCAAGAAAGTTGCGCAGAAAATAATTACGCGGGTGAAACCGCGGGGCGTAGCTAGTTATTAATAGAAATTGACACCTTCCCAAATTCGGTTTCACAATCATCGGGAAGGAAGCGCTCGGTCTATTTATAGTCCTCCATGTAATCAATTACAAAAATGGATTAAATACATCGATACATCCTGAGCAATTTGTTATTTGGAATTGATTAGTGGTACCTATACTCGTACCTGGTAGAGAGCTCGCGTTGGCCGCACTCTGGCTAGTCACTGAGGGCGCTTTCTGGTAAAAACTACAAAAAGTAAATTATATTGATGGAATCGAGTCGGTTTGATTGATGATGACTGAGCATTTTTTAATTTATTTCGAGAATTCGTCGACGGGTCCGTGCCTCGGCCGAGGTCACATCGTCGGCATTGGTGTGATCCCAGTTTAAAGACGATTTATAAATATTATTTTTGTTATCTATATTTATATAAAAGAGAAAAAGATTCATCAGGAAATCTTTGAAACTACAAGAGCTACGAGCCTTAATAACAAACCTATAGACATGACTTTAATAGTTTCATTTCAAATATGCTTTCAAAAATATTTAGTAATAATCATAAAAACAACACCATGAGCTTGTTGTGCCTAACTTAGGCACAAGAAGCTCATAGTCACGACAGTTATAGGTTTTATGGCACAAAAATATTTGTGCTAGTGTCATTATCCAGGGAGAAAACAGTCGACTACGTTTGTATGGAAAGAGCGCCGGTACCCTTTCACTTTAAACCAACCTATGCTAGCTTAATTAAATATAGGTACCTATGGAATAATTTATTTCGGTATAGTTAGTATAAAATGATTAAATTATGTCTGGTTTTGAAACTGACTATATGTCAAAGGTATTCTACAATAGTTATTCTATCTATACATATAAAATGCGTAGTCCTGAATGACTGACTGACTGACGGATCAACGCACAGCCTAAACCGCTGATCGTAGAGACCTGAAACTTGGAGGGTGTGTTCTTTGTGTGACGTAGGCATCCGATAAGATTTTTTCCGAAATTCTACTCTATTCTAGGGGGTGAAAAAGGGGGGCAAAGTTTGTATGGAACAACGTGATTAATGGTTCAATCTACTTCAAGTTTTCGACTTCTACGCGGACGGAGTCGCGGGCAAAAGCTAGTAGAACATAAAAATTAGTAACAGTATACCTACCATAAGATAGTGAGATGTAGGTGTAATTATTAAATTCAATAGTTATCTTCCGATAAATCTTTATATTCGAATGATAATAATTTAACCTCCGTCAAAAAGATATCAAATTAAAATTAAATAAAAAATATTGCATTGGTTTTTTCTCCGTCGAGTTTTGGCTTGGCTGGTGTCTATTAATATTAATTGACGTTTGTGAAATTTAAACGTTTTTATACGTAGAATAATGACGTAGCAAGGTTTATAATGAATTTTTGAATATCATATGTATACGTGAGGGCAACTCGTATATCCTAAACAAATTATTGACGACCCAGTTGGCACAATGGTCACCATCGGACTGCCAAACACAGGGTTACGGGTTCGATTCCCGCCTCAGGCAAGTATTTATGCATCTGTCTGTGGTCTGGTTGTTTCTATGTATTATAAGTATGTACATATTTACAAAAGAAAAGTATTAAGGTAATATAATATTAATATTAAGGTATATCCGTTGTCTAGCACCCATAACACAAGTCTAGTTACTTAGCTTGGGTCTAGATGGCGATGTGTGGGATGTCCTGCCTCAGACAAGTATTTATCTTGGATATTTGTCTTTGGTCTGGTTGTTTCTATGTATTATAAATATATATTTACAAAAGAAAAGTATAAAAGTAGTATAACCGTTGTCTAGTACCCATAACACAAGTCTAATTATTTAGCTTGGGGCTAGTGTGGGATGTCCTGCAATATTTATTTATTTATTATTTATGAGGTAGTTTCATAGTTCAGTTTGATTTAATTCAGACAGAAAGTAATTTAAGTACTCATATTGATCAGCTTAGGCAATTCATTTTACAAATGGAAATAAAACAGTAAAACTTGTGTAGTAACATTGTCGGCAGGGTTTCAGGGGGGCGATTCTCGCTGACATAGAGATGATGTCGAGTTGGACAAATTGTCGCTTATGCAATGTCTAACGAAAATGTCACTGAAATCTCTATTGCTCGTATTGCAAGGCGAGCGCTGGGCATAGACATTTCTTTAATGTGACATTTCGAGAATACGAAAATTCTGTTTCAATCGACATCCACCATGTTTTTTCGAGATACAGTCGACTCTCGTTAATTCCAACCTGCGATAATTCGAACCTCTCTATAATTCAAAGTTATCACGAGTTCCCTACAAAATCTCTTTATATTTCGAAGTAAATCAATATATTTTTATGCACTTGGTAATTCGAGCGAAAAAATCATTGCTATATAATAAAACGACGCGGTAATTCGAACTCATCGGCGTTCAATACTCGACAATTTAAAGTTGCAGAGAGAAAGAGGTCGAATGAGGTCATAAATTTTGCGACAAGTTCTAACTTGTATCAACGTACACGAGCCTTTGTTTTTGTTATGATTAGTTTAACTCAGACTTCCGCAAGAATTGGTTTTTCATTGTTATAGAATAGCAGTTAATAAATAGTTATTGATCAATACTTAGTTATTCGAAGTTTTATTTATTTTCTCTCACAAATTTCGAACCATTTGATATGAAATGGTTCGAAATTTGTGAGAGAAAATAATTCGAAACTTGAGGGACACTTAAAATATTACGAATTATCGAATGTTTGAAATATTTTAACCATTCGATAACTTTTTTTATTCGTAATATTTTAAGAGTCAAGTTTCGAATTAACGAGAGTCGACTGTATTTCTAATTCGACATTATCTCACGCGTCCGAGAATTGTCCTCCAGGTGGGTTTAGAAAACATGTCTTGTCGTACGTAATTGTAGCACACAGCTGAACAAACTAACGACGTTTGGAGGACATGACTTATATTTCTCTATGCCTATTTTCAAATGGGTAATTGCTGAATTTTTTAATTATTTACGTGAATTTGCAGCAACAGAACGTCAACTAATAAGTTTTCTGATGCAATAGAAGAAATAAATATTGCAGGACATTCCACACATCGCCATCTAGCCCCAAGCTAAGTAAATAGACTTGTGTTATGGATGTTAGACAGCGGATTTACTGCTTATATACTTTTTCTTTTATAAATATATACTTATAATACAAAGAAACAACCAGACCATAGACAAATATCTAAATATAAATACTTATCTGAGAACCCGCAACCCTGTGTTTGGCAGTCCGGCATGGTGACCATTGTGCCAACTGGGTCGTCAAATGATGAGGCTAAGTGCGGAAACAGCCCCGTAAAATTAATCTAGGTTTTCATACATTTTGTATCGGTTTTCCAATTGAGAACACCTTAAACCCTTTATAAAGCGAACCATCACCTAATAAATAAAAAACTTGAGAGGTGTCAAGGGACACCCGGATGAAACGAAGTTCCTTTTGATTAATTAGTGAATGAATTGTAATAATTTTTTTTACGTTATAATCCTATATTTTTTATTATTAATTAACAAATAAAATGTAGTATGAACTTAATCAGTTGGCTCAATTTTAGTAATTGCTTTCTATGAGAGAGAGACAGACAGAGAAACACGCGCACGCCGCACAGCTAACAACTATAGCGAAAAGTGTTGTTACAACTTTTGGTCTTAATTTTTTCCGTCTAGCCCCCTTTCGCAACGCGCGATAAGGAACTTCGTTCCAATTAATCTAAGTTTTCGGATATTTTGTAACGGTTTTTCAATTAAGAACACCTTAAACCCTTTATAAAGCGAAACGTCACCTAATAAATAAAAGGGCAATTTGACCTGTTCGGTCCGATCCACTATTGTACAACTGACCCTTTGTACTCAGTCCTGAAATTCACATGTCACCAATCAGCGGATCCTTTTAACTCGATACATTGCGATACAACACATTTAACAGTAACAAAGACGATTAACAAGCAGTTTGTCATGTCCGTCTGGTATTCAAGTCTCGATTTATCTATCTGTCTAAGGGCTGAACAGGTTTCATGTTTTTGTTGAATGTAACAGTGAAAAGGTTTACGATTTGTTGGCTAGCATTAGCTTGAAACTCGGCTATTTATAAGCTAGTAAAGCATTACATTTTACCTTAATTCGTGTTTCGGTTTTAATATAAGGTTAGATTTTGTTGTTGAGTATTTCATTTTGTTCTTTAGTTATTAATAAGCTATATCGTAAAGTTGCCGACTTTGTTGTCGAGAATACTATGTAATGTTTAAAACTTTGAGTTAGTAGGTGTACCAATATTTTTACAAAATAAAGTTTCGTCGACCCACTTGGCACAATGGTCACTATGCCGGACTGCCAAACACAGGGTTGCGAATTTGATTCCCGTCTCAGACATGTATTTATGCTTAGATATTTGTTTGTGGTCTGGTTGTTTCTATGTATTATAAGTATATATTTACAAAAGAAAAGTATATAAGTAGTATATCTGTTGCCGAGCGCCCATAACACAAGTCTAGTTACTTAGCTTGGGGTTAGATGGCGATGTGTGGAATGTCCTGCAATATTTATTATTTCACACACACATACTCATTTATTTAGACTGTAGTCACGTCAGAAAGTTACAATTTATTAAAGACATTGAGTACATTACGTCACAGGCTTAGGCAATAATATTAAAATCTAAAACAATTAATGAATAAATAAAAACAAAACATTAATAAAAAGGTGCTGCTGGTAAGGGGCATTGTAGTATAGTACGCATTTTATGAAAAAAATTAAATATTGCATTGCATGTGGAACACGTCTCATTTCAGGCCGTCTGCCTCTCCGCGTCCGCGTGCCACAGATCTAAAATGAATCCGGAAAGCAAATAACTAGCCCTAAAAATTGTAGTACGAGAGCGAAAGTTGTAATTTGCATTACAACAATACAACACCTGTTATGTTAGCCGGCGGGGCATGTGGGCGCTGTACTCTCACAATGGATCTTCATACAACAGTTGCACCAGTGTAAATGAACCTTTTTTATCATTATGAATCGTCAAGGTCACTCCTTTATACGCTATCATATGTTCGCTATTCGCTATTGTGTCGCACTCGTGAATGACTCTGACTTGCGGTTTCAAAATGCCGATACCTAATTAAAATACTGTTACGGTAATTAGTAACTACGAAAAGATCTTATTTTATGAACGTAGGTATAATTAAGAAAATTAGTATTTGCCATGTTAAATTACATGTTTTTGTGATATATAAAAGCATAAATGTCGACGAAGTATTAGAGAAGGGTATTGCACAAAAGTCACGTGAATTGTGTGACCGATTTTATCATACAGCCATGATTTATTTCCAATAACTTTTATCTAAATTAACTAATTACACCTAATTTGAGTAGGAGAAACTGTGGGCTTATCTGTATTTTTCAAGAACAATTAAATCACATTAAACTTACAGCGTGATCTTATATTAGTCAGAACCAAATAAGACCAAAAAGTCATTAATGTTACAAACCTTTTTTTACTCACTCACTTGTAATTAGTTACCTTGTCTAACAACTCAACTTTAATATTGTTTAAAACGGACAGCTCCTACGTTACTTAGGGTGTAACTTATCAGTAAATCTACAACTCGAACACCGTTTAGCAAGTTAAACATGCCTATAATAAACCGTTATCTTTGTATCTACAAGCAAGTGGTGCGATTTAATCTAAACACTATACAACTAGCAATTTACGACGTTCAATATTTCCTTGCAAAAAAGTATTTAATATTCAACAATAGGCTGGGAGCGGTTGACAAGTGATCAATTATATAAGATTCGCGAGTGAACGGGCACTGACAGTGGTAAAAGCCGGTTCACTGGACGAACGGGGTTATTAAATTACAATAATTCTGGATATACGACCGGACTTTCAGAATAGGGTTGGGGCATTGAAATCCGTTAAGGATAAGACTGTCACACTGTCACTTGTCCTGCATAACAATAATAGTAGAAAACGAATATTCATTAGTTGTACAGCAACGATACTATTTTGAACAGATTTTAGGGTTCATCCGTCTAATCTGAAAGAATCTCACAACCTATCCTACTCCTACTAATTATAAATGTGAAAGTGTGTGTGTTTGTCTGTATGTTTGTCACTCCCTCAAAAATTACTGGAATGATTGCGATGAAACTCGGTATGTAGTTAGCTAGAGACCTGGATGAACATATAGGCTACTTTTAGTTTACTTACTATAGCATACTTTTTATCTCGATATTCCTACGGGATCGGGATTTTCGCGGGTGAAACTGCGGAGCGCAGCTAGTTTGAATAATAAATCTAAGAGAAGGCCCTTGCTCTGATTTTAATTTAATTTTAAATAAGTTAATATTTTCTGAGTAATTTTAGGCGTAAGTGATGTGTTAGTAGGTGTACCTCATCACTTCATGGCACGATCGATGGAAAGATCTTGTAAAAACCACAATTACTTTTTCATAATTATTTGTAATCTTAATTAAGTTAATTGTCTGTTTGACTGTACAAAGCTATCAAAAAGATGTAGAGTGATGATGAAAAGCCCTTCATTTTACTATTATCGTTAATCGATTTTATTGATGATCAATTTACAACTCAATGTATAGAAGTTAAAAGGAAAAATCGGCCAAGTCCATTCGGACTCGCGCACGGAGGGTTCCGTACAAAGTTGTATGTATAGGATGTATGTATGCCTTACTAAAATAATTTTTAATTCTGTTTTGCTGTTAAACCCTAAAAAACCCTAAAAATGACTGAACGCCCTAACTTTTTTGAGCTATTTTCAATTGTATAGAAAATTGGAGACATGTTTGAGTCACCCAAAATCTACTTGTATTTTTAAAGATACAATAACCAACTTAATCTGTAGTTAATAAGTTTAAATTTAACTGCGCAAGTGGCCTTTAGTTTTAACATTTTTAATCCTTCATAATCAACATTTTTACACCGCAATTCACGTGGTGAAATACTTAAAAGTTAAGAATAACAACTGCAAAAATAACGTAATATGAGAGTCTAAGGTTTTAAAAGTTCATAACAATTACACCATAATACAAATTCATAACTCGGAAACAAGAAGCATTTTAAAAATAAACTTTGAAACAAAACTTACGCCGAATTTTCTATTTTTGTCGCTGGTATACAAAAATAATTTCGGTAGGAAATATTTTAGATTATGTAATATTATATTTACGGCTTCCCACATCAAACGAACGAAAGTTATTTTTTGTCGTTATTACGAGATCGTCTTACGGTTCGTTATTACGTTGCGTTTGCTTTACTAGTAACGGCAACGGTTGTGTAACGGAATTTAATTTATATTTTATTTCACACTTGATTAAATTTTAACTTTGTAGAAACTTAAATAAGTCGAATAGATGTAAGTAGCTATTAAAATTATAGGTAGGTAGAGCAAGATAGGAACTTGTTAAATCGATAAATTGACATCAGTCTTGAGCTCAACCATTAGCACTTTTAGACAATCAATATCATTAAAATCCCAATGTACGAAATACCTACTATAAGTTAATATCGAAAAAATAACTCATGAAAACTTATGACAAAAGATTTATTCGACCTCAAGCGTCTATTTACAAGTATAATAAATTATATAAAAACATATTTCATTGAGTGCTACGCCTCTATTAGTGCGAAGATTTTTATCTCTTAATCTCGACTTTACCCAATTAATGTGTTGGATTGTGACTTAATTGGTCAATAAATAAATTCAAACACAGTATAATACAAAAATTAATTAGTAAGAATGGTTTGACAAATTAATTAAGTTGACTCTATCAGTAGATTGCGTTTTTGTTAGTTATTAGGTAGCTGGGTAATTAAGTTTATAACATCGTCTTCGGTAATGTCAGGTTGTAAAAATGAATAGGTAATAGAATACCTAAAGGCAATAGATATATCTGATAAAGAATAGTTCACTTAGGTTATATATATAGTTAGGTTTGAATTTGACGACCCAGTTGGCCCAGTTGGCGGGTTCGATTCGCGCCTCCGACAAGTATTTATGCTTAGATATTTGTCTGTGGTCTGGTTGTTTCTATGTATTATAAGTATATATTTACAAAAGAAAAGTATATAAGTATAGTATATCCGTTGTCTAGCACCCATAACACAAGTCTAATTACTTAGCTTGGGGCTAGATGGCGATGTGTGGAATGTCCTGCAATATTTATTTATTTATTTATTTAGAGTGGTACTCAATAAATCATAGGTAGGTAGGTATCCCTATAATCTACACATATAAAATGCTTTGTCCTGAATGACTGACTGACGGATCAACGCACAGCCTAAACCGCTGATCACAGAGACCTGAAACTTGAAACTTTTTGATTACTTGGTCTATTTTCGACTTCTACGCGAACGAAGTCGCGGGCAAAAGCTAGTATATAATAAAATTCTTGTGTCGCGGTGTTATTTGCCTATGTGCACCTAAACGCCTGAACCGATTTGTATGAATTTTTTTGTGTATATTCCTTGGGTCTGAGAACCGAATAACATCTATTTTTTATAATTGTTTCTTTTTTTTTAAAGTTTTTTTTTTGTAAATGGCAAAACAACGTTTGTCAAGACAGCTAGTGAGAATATAAAAACCAGTCATTACTAAACATATACCTAGTTATTGTTCAGATGATATAATTACTATATAAATATTGTAGGACATTTCACGCAGCGCCATCTAGCCCGAAGCAGGCTTGTGTTATGGTGGCCAGACAACGGATAGAATATTTGTATATTCTTCTTATACAGACACCCAGACTATCTGTGCACAAATATCTGTTTGAAACGGTAATCGAACCCGTAGGCGAGTGTTCGCTCACAGAGGTCGCCAAGCATTTCGCACAAGCATTTTGATGGACAAATATAATTTGTGCACTAGCAGGCAGCTATATAAATTGTGCACAAACATTTTGCTGAGAGTTGTACAAGTTGGTATCCGGGTACTACAAGTTGCTAGGGTGACCAAGGGTGGCTGCGTAGGGAGAGACGGGACGTCAGTTCCCACGGCCCAGGAAGAGACCGAAGTCTAGTGGGCTTGCGGTTAAATCTCAACTTAATAAGTAGGAAACCATCATTAAAAAAAAAGTGTGGCACTCGGGGACTGCCGCGGTAAAGCTATTGCATCGTGCGAGCTTCGTTCAGTCGTACCATATTGACGTACCACGTTGTACCACGTTGAACAAACGCTCGGCCGAGCTACATGGTAGGCGGAGTGGGGGGTGTTAGGTTTTATTTTCGTTACGGAATTTCTTGATTCGGTCGCCGCGCTCAAAGCCCGTGATAAAAGCTATGCATTAGCTTAAAATAAAAATTTAAAATAAAATACTTTTCCAATACTTATTTTTAAAGATAAACAACTAAACATTTTTTTAGTTTAGAGTTTACTAGTTTTTGACCGCAACTTCCGTAGTCCGCGTAGAATTTTAATTTTTCAACATCGTTTCTCAGCGAATAAGACCTACGGCAAATTTTAGCCCGATTAATCCATTGAGCTGTGTGTTGATATATCAGTAATTTAGTCAGTCAGGACTTTAAATGAATGGTGTCAAAAAGTGTAAATATTTATATGAAATCCTAGCTGCGCCCCGCGGTTTCACCCGCGTAAGTCCCGATCCAGTGGGAATATCGGGATAAAAAGTAGCCTATATGTCCAGGTCTCCAGCTATCTACAAACCGAGTTTCAACGCAATCGGTTCAGTAGTTTTTGCGTGAAGCAGTAACAAACATACACACATATTAACTTTCACATTTATAATATTAGTAGGATAAACAAAAATATTGAGCAAAACATCAACTTATTTTTTTATTATATTCATTCAACTGCACCGTTTCATTAAAATTCGATTAAGCTATGTCAATGTGAATTGATTTACCATCAAATACTTACTGAAGCAACGTATTCAAGCGGTTCCGGTTTGGTGTAATAATAATTGGTGCAAAACATTCAGGACGTCCTGTGTCGAATTACTTTCACAATCACCACATTACCTATACAGTTATAATTTAACTAGACAAGCTAAATTCAACCGTATACCATTACATATTAACGTGTGAATAAAAATAATCGCAAAATGACAAAACTGATTCGAGCACGCCAATCTAGTGAGCATCCCTTATCCGCGTGACGGGTCAAAATCGCGATTTTATTTATAACATGTATTATAGCAGCTGGGGTTTGTCAAGACGAAAAAAATATAAGAAAATAATTTTAAGGGACCCCTTGAGCTCTCGAAGGGCGGTCCACCCCTCGAACGGGTTTCGGGACCATAAATCCCACGTTCGTTTTCAAAAGACATTTTAAAATGCGTATAAAATTATTCAGGGCAGAAATAATTCGACGTGTCAAAGAACTTATTCATTACTTAGATGTTTCTGTTGCGAAGATTGTGCACGTGTTTTTTTATAGCATTACAGTCATGTTTACAGTACTTGTGTTCGGAATTTAATGACATCAAGTTAATTTATATCCAACTAGCTTTTGCCTGTGACTTCGTCCGCGTAGAAGTCGAAAATGGGCCAAGGATTCAAGTTGTCCCATATAAACTTTGCCCCCCTTTTTCACCCCCTAAGGGGTAGAATTTTGGAAAGTCTTTTCTTATCAAATGCCTACGTCATGCAAAGAACACACCCTCCAAGTTTCAGGTCTCTACGATCAGCGGTTTAGGCTGTGCGTTGATCCGTCAGTCAGTCAGTCGTTAAGGTCAAAGCATTTTATATGTATAGAAGATAGATTACAGTCATGTTTACAGCACTTGTTTTCGGAATTTAATGACATAAAGTTAATAAATAAGATATTCAAGAAATACTAGTAACAAAAGAAATGGTACTCGCTTGAACCAGTTAGTTTGCTTCTTATAAATAATATTTGGCGAGAGATTTTTTAATTCTTAAATGTCTTATAAGTAAATAACATGAAGTTATGTTAAATAAAATAATATGTAAAGAAACAAGTGTAAAGAAAAAAAAGATAATGAACAGCAAAGCCTACAAAGACTGACAAAATAAACATAACAAAGAAAAAAAAACCAAACAAAACAGACACACCCACTGACTCACTGACCTACAGAACCAATAAATTAATTAACTATTTAACAATGACTTATAAAACTGTTCCTAATCAAAGAAATATAATACAAGAATAGCCATTCACCGCCTCCTTGATGATAACCAAAGACTAATAACATAATAGAATGGAACAATAGAGCACGCGGTAGATCTGAATGTATCATTGGTTTAAGGCAATACAATGTCGCTTTACAATGAATATGAAAAGAACTGTTGTACAGGTGTATACAGAATGTTTTGCTAATAAGGTTGTTGAACTCTAAATTATTTTTTTGTATCAATTTAACTCGTAGGAAACTGAGATCGTAATTATTAATGTATTAGAAAATCAGTGCGTTCTTTAACTTACCCTCTGTACAGAAAAAAGGTTTCTTTGAAGCATGAAATAATCCTCTCACTAGATATAATATTTTCTTGGTTTTCATAAAATCTTAGTGGTAAAAATAAATTTTTCTCTAACGTCTTTAGGGAGAAGATTTTTTTCACTTCAAGAAATCTTTTTTTTTTCTATGTATTTACGCTATTAAAGATTGATAAATTTAAATAAATCACCTGATACCCAATGCATAAAAATCAACAATGCAGTTCAATCATAAAACTTGTATGCCCAACAGTACCAAGTTCAACAACCTATTGAAAATGACACCATATGAGTATCATCAGGTTGTCAGGTGAAATAATATTTTGCATAACTATTGGATTTATTTCTTTAATGTGTAAATTTTTATACGCTTACATCAATAGATTTGTCGTCCAACTGCTGGTATTACTCGCGATGAGAGTTATTAGCATAAAGTCGGGCTAACAGTGTGTATTAATGGATTGGCACGAGGCAAGAAAATAAACATCTTTATATTGATTTGCTTTGACCGTCTCGATGCCACAGGCGTCGTCGGTGCATAAATTTTGTCTATTTCAATGGTGATATTGATAGTCTTTGACTGTATTGCATTTTGATGAGACATTTGAGTTTAACAGTTTATTCCGGTTCTACGTTGACAGTGCATTGAAATAATTAAAATTAGAATAAAACGTTCTTAAAAACAACTAAAGAATGTTACAATCTAATCTAACAATACCTAAGCCAAAGTCGTAAAGTTTAGCTACAATCGAGTCAACTCAAATCAAATAATATAAAGCTACTGTAACTTTTAAGAACTATACTCAAAAGTAAAGTTATTGATATCGTAAACGAGTAGTTTAAATAAAATTCCTTGGGTATTTTATTAGTTGAATCATTGAATTTAATAGATAGATGCGATGTATAGTGGGCGAGTGATGTCCGGCTGCTGCCTGCTCGTAATGTTATCCCGAACACATTAAGGGAAAGGCGGGGTAATAACTATCTTTACCAAAATGATTTGTTTTTCTGCCAGATAATTTTTAAGAATACTTTAAAAATGTTTTACAAGCAAAGCTTTGAGTTAAAGAACTTTGAACTTTAACTCAAGAATTACTTTTAAGTTCTTATCTATGTCTAATCAGATAAAAAGTATCAAATCAATGCTTATCACAGAAACATATAATGTACTTATCTACTGCTAGCTTTTGCCCGCGACTTCGTCCGTTTGAATTTTCCAATTCTTTCCGGAAACCTACTTTATAACAGCTATCTGTATTAGCCCGATCCATCCATTGGTTTAAGATGTGACTACTCGTATTAATCAGTTAGGACTATGAATTTAAAATTAATAGATAGCCAGATTAGATTTTTCTGTTGGTTAGTTTTAATATAGGATAATTATCAATTTAATAATAAAGAGTTGGGCGATAGGATTAGGGGGAATGGGGGTGACTCCCGCTCCGGCTCGTTTCTGGCGCAGAGGTTAGCCATAGCCATTCAGCGTGGCAATGGTTTTATTATAGCATTATGGGTACCTTTGCGCCGGGAACGATAAGGAGCGGGTTATTTGACTATATAGCCGGTGACATCATTTATTGTTTGTTTTAATAAATATTATCATCGAAAAGTGTTATAGAAATCTAGTTCATTTAACCCCCACGTACCCGGTCGCGCTCAACGGGGCATGCAACCGCGTGGACGCAGGAAGGCGCGTCTCATCTCGTCCAGGATGCGGCGCGGGCGCAAGCCGCTGCCATAGATCCTCTTACGGCACGTGTGACTGACCCTATCATATGATCCTAGTCTCTAGTTGTTACCAAACTGGATTATTCTCACTAAGTGCGTAGTATTGAAATAAAATGTACTATTTTGCAATTTTGAACAACTTTAGAAACAAATATTTATATGATTTAATAAGCGAATAGTCCTCTTAGCTGATTTCGGCCACAGCGTCTTCGTTTAATTATTCCTAACTATTATAATAACTTATTTGAGTACCTACAGATATTTGTTTATGTGTGTTTAACTATTATAATCACGGATTTTGCTGACCAGTCCGTGGACTGTGTGCTTGTTCGTGAATGACGTACCCGATTTTGGCAGAAAATGTTTTGCCGCATATCGGACTCGTCAGCCGTTTACAAACCGATGCTGGTCTGGCTTTGCTTTAATAATAAAAAACTTGAGAGGTGTCAAGGGACACCCGGATGAAACGCAGTTTCTTTCGATTAATTATTATTAGTGAAATAATTGTAATAAAATCAAAAAGTGTATTTACAGCTTTTGGTCTTAATTTTTTCCGTCTAGCCCCCTTTCGCAACGCGCCATAAGGAATTTCGTGCCAATAAACAAATATTGCAAGACATTCCACACAGCTTCATCTAGCCCCAAGCTAGGCTTGTGTTAAAATGGTAGCCTGACAACGGATAGAATACTTAAAATTATTTTTTTCAGTAATTAGTCGAAGGCCCGTTTATTCAAATCATGAGTGTATAGGTATCGCCTAGGTAAGCGTGCTATGGACCGCATCGTCACTTACCATCAGGTCAGATAGTGGTCAAATGCTGACCAAGTGCGTAGGTAAAATAATGGTTAATTCAATTTTTTACTATAACTTTATAAAACCACAATCAAAGTGATCGTGATAATGATAAAATTAACAACACATTGTTGTTTTTAATCTGAAATAGTTTCTACGATGATCAGAACGCCGGATGCGTCAAGCCCGAGCGACAGACTAATGCGCACGCTTCCGACGACGCTGTCGCATGCTGACGTAGATACTTGATTGCAACTTTGACGCAACATGAAACTTGCATGTCGCAAATTGGAGACAATCAGCAATGTACTTTGACTGCTCTTAAACTGCACATTGCTCAGTGTACACAAATTTAATAAGCTGATTCTGTTTACCTATAAAATAATTTTCTAGGAAAAATGCATCTCTAACGCCCGGATACTGAAAGACTACTTATCTTAAGTGGCGATTAAATTGACATTACAGTGTAGACTTCAATAGGATAGGATCGTTATAAATATTTAGGGGACTCTTAAACATTTGAGATTCCTAAACAAAGGATATCATTTGTTTTTAATCAGACATTTATTTGATGCCTATTTTTTAATTGCCGATTAATGATCTGATTTGAACGGACTGTTCTAGTTTGAAAATAATTTAAATGTATTTAATATGACCGACAATCTGCGGGTGCATAATTTTTTTACAGACTTAAAAGTACTTCAGATGATGGTGTATGGGCTGAAATCATTGACATTGCATGTAGATTGTAGGTATACTTTACGCAGAAATGCCTAGTTTCTAGGTCGTATACAATCTGTTGCAGATGGTAAAAAAGACATTTAATGTAATCCATAGAAATCCACGTTCGTGCCTCACAACATCGTAGTTAAATAAATCAAAATACTACCGCTATTATCAGAATCTTCTGATTTCATTAATTTAGTTTGATCGTCGTCGGATATCCCTTTAAAAACGACCTTCATCGAGCTGTTTATGGAGGAAAAGTATTTTATATCAAATTAAATAGGTCAATAAATATATTGCAAATGAGTTGCCTAAAAAAATTCAGTCTAGAATAGGATTAATTAACAATTTAATTTTTTATTTTGTTTTTTAACCTTTCACTGGTTTGTTTTCATTGATAATAACAAAATAAAATCATTCTGCTCTGAAATTTTTTAGGTAACCCATTTGCAATATATTTTTTGACCTATTTAATTTGATTTATTTACTTTCATCCATTAAACGATGAAGGTCGTTCTTAAAGGGATCTCCGGCTATGACTTTTGGCGATCATTATTGATTATACCGAGAATTAATTAGCACGATAATTAGTTATTCATGATACGAATGCCTGCCTGAATAACGTATAAGTAGGTTGTAAATATATATACCTAAGTAAATAGAATAAATGTAGTGGTACCTATGAAACTTACATCAGATCATATGGGCAGGCCGGTCCGGTCCGTTGGGTTGCGATGCTGCGCGGGCGCGTCGTCGCCGGAAACGGAAGTCACGGGCGCGCTCGCTCGCTCATCTGTGGAAATATCATCGTGTTACTAAACGTGGACGTGGAATGTAGGTTCCAGTTTCCATAACCATATCATACCTACATAATATAGAGGAAAAGGAAAAGTTTGTGTGTTAGTATGTTTGTTATCTCTTTAAGCAAAACTATTGAACCGATTGCAATGGATCTTGTACCTATGTATGACCTATGAAGATAGGAGTTCAATTCTGAAAAAACATTTCACAGGATCAGGACTTACACAGATAAAACCGAGAAACGCAGCTAGTAATTTCTATCTGCTATACTTTGTTTATTTATACATGGTCTTTGTGTTTATGTCGTTTTACTTATATTAAACGAAAAAAGAACAAAAAGTATGAACTAGGAAGAATAATGTATTAATAAGGTAATTAATTTTCAGCAAGACTTTTCTACCCAACTACTATTTAGATACCTACCTATTAAACTTTTATTTTTAGACTGGCTGCTTCTCGCGGTTTCACCTGCGTAAGTCCCGATCCCGTGGGAATATCAAAATAAAAAGTAACCAATAGCCTTCCTCGACAAATGGACTATCCAATACAAAAATAATTGTTTAATTCGAACCAGTTATTCCTGAGATTAATGCGTTTAAACAAACAAATTCTTCGGCTTTATAATATTAGTATAGATAGTCCAAACTGCTGTTAGCGAAATGATGAATTTCTATAAGTGGAAAAATAATCAGTCGTGTAGTTCAACTTTCATTCCGTGAGTGATAGAAAGCCGCGTGACATTAGCGGCGTGACCCGCGGGCGTGACCCGTCGCCAGCCGTGAAATCCGTCAAATCGCCGTGCGCCCGCGCCTCTGTTGCGAGCGACCGTGGTTTACGGTCACCGTCATATAACTCATTTACATTTTACGATCAAATAAAGACCGAAGCATAAAAATGTAGGAGCTTAAGGTGAAAGGGTACCTGCGCTCTCTCCATACAAAGGTAGTCGACTGTTTCCTTCCTGGATAATGCTGGCAAATATTAAAACCTATAACTGCCATGACATTATACAAGCAGTTTTAAGTTTTATACAACAAAAATATTTGCTATAGTGTCATTTTCCAGGGAGGAAACAGTCGACTACATTTGTATGAAGAGAGCGTCGGTACCCTTTCCTGCTAACGTTGCACCTAATGTCTTAAGACTATCGTAAGTCCACTAGATCGGTATTAATTAGTGGCGATACATTGGCTTCCTTTCCAAAGGCCGTGGTTTCGAATCCCATCCAAAACATTTACGTGCGTTCATTACCATTGCTCTTATGGTGAAAAAAAACTTAGTGATGAAAGCGGTTGGAATAAGTTCTGGGCAAGCCTACATCATCCAATACATGTCCGAGACGCAGCGGCACAGTAAAGAGCATGAATCAAAGTTACTAATGCGTTATAAATCATCTTAGAAACAGTTTTTGGGTATCAACTACTAAAATCCATAGAACGATATTCCTACTGTCGTATGTTGAAGAAATGCTTTGTATTGTCATACACTTCGAAACACGATTAGAGTGATTTGTCTCGATAGAAAAAATGACTTTTTTTATTTTAATTTTGCGGCCATTGTAAAGAAAAAACAAGTACAAAATTAATATTTTCATAAACTTTACATCAAATCCCATAAGACCCGTAGTACAGATGGTTTGTCACTAAAATAGATGTTAGTTTTTTAATTAATTTAAATCAGTTAAATCCGCCAATTCGCGGCGCGCGCTTGGGAAAGGGATAGGGGGGGGTGGATTTCAGGTCCTACTTCACATTAAGTAAAAAGAGTTTTATTGGTTTCGTAGCAAATCGTAGCGCGCCTACAATGCTCTACAATAATATGGCTCTAATTTGATTATGCTGCAAATGAACTTACTTTATAATATAAAAATGTACGTGAATTTGTGCACAAAAAATCGTGAAGTATAAATAAAGTTATGGTGATGCGCACACGGCGAGTGACCACTCGCACGCTCCTAATCGATCCGAGGATTAGAATGCCATACTTTTCCGATAATTACTAAAATAATGTGAATATAATGTGTGGTGACATTAATCATAATATTACTAAGTTGTGTGAATGCAAATTGAAGACCGAATTCAAATCTGCATATTATATTTTTTTGAATACTTTCTTCTCGTTTTGATTTATTTTTGGTAAAATTTATTTTATAATAATTTATATCAAAGATAAGGATTGTTATACATATTGTTTTAGGATGTATTAAGTAAGCCATAGACATTATTTTATTTTTTATTTTTCACGAGATGACGATTGATTGATTCTTGATTTCATACCAAGAACAGTACAGAAACCATACAGAAGAACTTTACAGAAAGAACTGCTACGTCCTGTGCATTACAATATATCATAAAATACCTAATAATGTAAAGGAACTTCCATTAAGGTGAAAGGGTACCGGCGCTCTGTCCATACAAACGTAGTCGACTGTTTCCTCCCTGGATAATGACACTAGCACAAATATTTTTTATCGGTCATAGCAGTTATAAGTTTTATGCAACAAAAATATTTGCTCTAGTGTCATTATCCAGAGAGGAAACAGTCGACTACGTTTGTATGGAGAGAGCGCCCGGTACCCTTTCTTCTTAAGGCAATTCAAAATGAAAAAGTTCGTAAAGATATTTTATTTTGTTGAAGACCTACTAAATCTAAAATTTATTTTACATTAAGTAACTATTCACATTCGGTTTCTAAAAAACTAGCCAACATTGCTAATTTTAAAGAAAAATCCATAAATATTGTAATTATGTTGAAATCGTTACGACGCGTTCGAGTAAACAATGAAAAACCGTAAAGTTCCAGTACAGTGTCGTCCAAAACCGTAAATAATAATCCACTAAAACTCAGATATAAAAACATGTAGGATAATTACTCGCGGGGAACCGGGCCCCTTACCATGAGGGCTCACATGAAGTACAGAGTATCTTTGTTCGAAATATGAGTGAAATAAATACGATACGTGATGGACTGTATATGTCATGGAAGCGGGTTTGTGCAAGCATTCACAGATTTTGATGGGGTAGCTGGTACTGTACAGTCGCGCATAAAAGTGATATGTTATTTATTTACGTGTCATTTTAAGATTATTTAATCTTCTATGCTAAGTTCTAATGAATGTATGTCTTCTATTGCTATGTCTCCCAGCCTTAATAATGCCCAAGTTAAATTTTAATATAAGTAGTTTCTAAGTTTGAGCTATTACTATGCTAATTAGCTATAATTGATTAATTATAATGTTCTTTGTTTCCTGAAATAAATTATATTTTATGTTTTTTAGTTGAATGTTTGATATAAAAGTGTGTGATGAAAGTAATCACATCTTGTACCTTATGTTTATAATATTACTAGCGCCCGCGATTTGACCCGCGTAACTCCTGATCCCGTGGGAATATCGGTATAAAAAGTAGACTGTGTAATTCCCAACGAATCAATGTATCCTCATCCTCACCAATGTTTCATTTCAGTTTCATCAAAAGCGGTCCAGTAGTTTCGAAGCCTCTACGTTACAAACAAAAAACATTTCCTATTTATTATATTAATGTAGGTTATAAGTAAGAATCTGTAGTGTCCCACGGCAAGGCAAAGGCCTCTTAATTCCTAAATTTTTTAAATTGCCAAATGTAGACTTTAGTAGTCTTAAATTATATGCTACTATATATGCAAAGTTTTTTGCATGTAGAGTAAGAAGAAGAAGGTAAAAAAGCCAACACTAATGATTTTTTTATCTACGTATAATATATAATCTCGCAAACACTCGAAAATAGCTCGATCAATTCTGACAAATAGATACAAATATGCAGATTAACAATTGAAAACGGTAGGTGATGTTTTGAGACAACTTCTATCGGGTCAACTAGTTTAAGAATATTATGTATACTTAGCAAAAATAGAATAAAATCACGGCAAGCGATTGTTCTCGATTGTACCAAGGGGTGCGGGTAGTGGGGCGCGGGCACAGCGCACACCTGGCCACCGCAGCTGCGCCCGGGCAAATCTCACGCGCAGCTTCCTCGCATGCGTGAACACACCCGCTATGTACGTACGTACACGTTACTATATAATTTCATGTTACATAAGGTAAGGATATAGCTAAGGTAAGTACTATGCCGATTTCCTTAAAATGCTTAGGTAACAATGCCTGTAAGTGCAAAAATAAATGACTTAAAATTACTGAAGAATTTACTTAAATGTATTAGAATTCCTTGTATCACTTTTCACAAAAGATATCGTTATTTTTGTAACGTCATTTTGGTATGTGTCAAGAAGTGCTGGCTTGACGTCGTGGTGATATGCGTGCAAATGGCCTTACAAACCAGGATGCCGAAGATGGTGCGAAGTGGAGGCGTAGAAGCAGGAAAGCCGACCCCAGGCTCCCGAGAGGGATGCAACCGGGAACATCGCTCGGATGATGATGATGATGGTATGTGCCAGAATTTAAAAAGCCGTATCTATTTATAGCTTTGCTTAGCTGGGTTATTCGCCAATATTTTGAATACAACGTCATGTTTTTGTTCTCACAGCTTATGGGTTAATAAAGAATGTTGAAAGTTCAAACTGAAGATTCAGAATAAAGTGAAACATTTCACGTCAGTTGATGATTATATTGCCTTTTATTAGTGCAGTCAGTCACTTCAAAAGAGTGTCCATTGAAATATTTTCGTCATCGTAGTAAAATAATGTAAACATTGGCTCTTTCATTCATATTCAATTCATCCCAAGTTTGACGCAACAAGTCGACATTATCACACAGTTTTGCCACAAAACCGACTCATCTAACAGTTTTATCAATGGAGGATTCCTAAAAAACATTTCTTACAAGTTGTATTGTCTGAACACAATGACAGGCGCCGCTTAACAAAGCAGTTTTACAAGTGTACAATTCACGCGATAGCTCTTTATAAATCAACCGATTGATGGAGACCCCTGGGATTTACTCGATTATGCGTTGTAGTACCGTCCTTTGTATGAACGCTTAGAGGCAGGGCAGGTCAGGGTAAGCTGGCTAGGTTCCAAAACTGTGATATTGTTGTAATATCAATTGTCGCTAACTTTTTGTAGTTCTGTGTACTTTTGTGATTCAACACCCGATTAATATAATTATGTGTGTGCGGTGAACTACCATTCTTTGATGTGGTTTGATACAAGAAGTTATGGGCAATTGAGTTTAGAGGAATTCCATCAAACATGCGTACCACAACTACATGTGATCACAATGTAACCTAGGTACCTACTTCCCCTTGAATGGTTATATGCCCCAATTCTGTGTCAGCGAGTAAATTACATAAGGTAGTATATAGGTACCGTCAAAAACCGTCGCCGACAGTTCGGTGTAGGGTTACGGGGTTTTTGCGTCGTGGGACCGAGGGCGGAGTCTGTAAGGGAACACCGTGGGTTCGCACGTGCAAGCTATCCTGTCTACAGTTTACTTTATGTTATACTTAAGTATATAGGTTAACTTAGGTACTTAAATTAACTACGTAGATCGGTACACAGAGAAAATAATAAAATAAGTATACCAAATTTAGATTTTTTTAACATTTGGTAATATTTAATTTTTCGTAATTATAGAAAAAAATATATAGTATGACCAATGGAAATGCAACGTAAATTAATCCAAACGTAAATTATTCATAATAATAAGGTTTTTCTTATTTTACTAATATTATAAATGTGAAAGTTTGTGTGTGTGTGTGTGTGTATGTTTGTTACTCCTTCACGCTAAAACTACTGGACCGATTGCAATGAAATTCGGTATGTAGATTGCTGGTAATAAATATATTTTGTTCCAATCTTGTAAACAATTGCATGTCAATCCTTGGTACATCCATTACGTTAGTGGGTACAATACATATTAACTCAATGGATACGCAAAGGCTAAAGCACAGAAAAATTAATAGAGTAAAGTCTGGATAGACACAGTAAATATGTACAGTCACATTACCAATTAGTTGAACCCCACGTGACCTAAAGCTCACTCGCACATCTGTAAGATAAAGTAATCTATACTTATTATAAAGCTGAAGAGTTTGTTTGTTTGAACGCGCTAATCTCAGGAACTACTGAAAAATTCTTTGTGGGTTGGACAGTAGTGTGAGGGCTGTAGGCTACTTTTTATCCCGATATTCCCATGGGATTGGGACTTACGCGTGTAAAATCGCAAGGCGCAGCTAGTGTTACCTAATTCTGTTCTTTTTTAAAACAATATAAAAAATTACAAAATAGGTAAATACCTACTATATTTTTTACTGATATGCGAGTGAGCTCTGGGTCACGTGGGGTTCAGCTAATTGGTAATATGGCTGTATTTATGATACTCTTGTTGGTAACCAACTTATGGGAGCAAATCAACGCGTGACCCGATCTGCGATACAGATAAAAGAGCACAAAGGAACGGAAACGGATCCTCAACTCAACCCTCTCCGAGACAACATTTTGGATAGAGGTATTACAAATAATAAGCAGTTACGTTTTTTTACAGATGTAAGATTCTCGAAATGAACGGTAGGAAGTTGATAATTTTATTTGGGTTTTCGAGCGGATATTCGAATACACGTAACTAATCGTGATCTAACATTTTAAATATATATTTATACTCTGACCATATCTAAAATCATTGGTCCTCCACGCTAAAATTAAAAAGATATCAAGAGAAACAAAGTATTTTAATAATATAACTTGCCGTCCAAGCAAACGTTGTTTTGTCATATACAAAAAAAGGAAAAAATATAAAAGCTTATGTTGTTCGATTCTCAGGCCTAACGAATATACATACACGCCTAAAAGATAATAGTTAATACATATGAACTTTTATACTATTAATGAATATTTAAGCAAGACATACAAACGAAAATAGTTATTTAATTTTAACATACTTCAATTTTTATTTAATTTTGACATAATTTAATTGATTCGTTTTTTATTGGATATTTCGCATGTTGACTATGCATTGATTAATTATTATTACCTACTATTTGTACGCCATTGTATGGCTAAATATGAAGAAACAACATTCTATTTTGTAACACCACTATGTACTTACCATATTTAATGCAAATAAATAATTCTAATTCTGATTCATAAAAAAATTCATATAAATCGGTTCAGCCGTTTATGTGGAGATTGGCAACTAACACTGCGACACGAGAATTTTATATACCTATATAGATATCGAGAAATATTTTGAACAAAATATGCAGCTGTACAAGGAAAAGCTGGCACCTCTGAAGGTCCAGGCAAACCGCCGAGTCACCGGCGCGGGCGCATCGGCCTCGCTTTGATGCACGCCGACGTTCGACATCTACCGATAGCCGACAAAACGACGATAGATGGACGCTGGTACAAAATTATATACCTACTAAAACTCACAGAATATAATTTCAAATTACCCATAAAATCTGTTTATTTATTGTGAAAACCTTTAAGTATTTATGAAGTTTTCAGTAGAACTGTTATAAATGTTTAAAATATTGAAGGTTATTTATTTAACTGAAAAAATTCTGATCGTCTATCATTTAGGAACAACTAAAGGCTATGAAACATTGACGGTCCTTGTAATGTAAGTCGAGTTTATTCCCTTATCTACCTACTAATCGTAAGAGTATTAGGTTTAAAACATTCAGACGATATTACCCCCAACATTATTCCTTCCCGCCACCTCTCAATAACTTCGGCCACAGATAAAAAACGACGACTCGTCCGACACTTGTGAGACGGGGCCGGGTGGTGTGAATTGAACGTTAAGATGAGTAAGCTTGCTTGATGATAAACAACTGCACGATACCAGTAATTGCTCGCTTTCTTCTCGTGTTTCTCTCACATTATACTAAATTCTTATTAAAATATATTATGTACCTTGCAAAACCTTGCAGAGTTATTGGAATATATGTAAATATTATCTACATTATTCACCAGATAGGTACTATTCATTCTCAATTTATAATGCATGCTCTATTCACATACAATTTATCTTTTTAAATTTTTCGTTAAGTGACCAAGTTAGAAATTTTTGTATTTTTGTAGTTACTTACCATAAATCTTTCATCCTTACGAAAACCAAGGCCTTAAAACAGTGTCCAAAACTCAAAAATAATTAACTTCGGTCATTTTAATGGTCAACATAAGATTTTAAACCAAAATGGTGATTTCAACCCAGTCCAGTCGACTCCAGTTTCGTGAAAATTTAGTTTGGAACAGCATCGTAATAATATATAGTTTTAGGATAATATTTCGTAATATTTTGTAATAGGTAAATATTTCGTTTTAATTTACTTTAGTAGTTATTCTTATTTAACAAAATCTTGCGTATTACGTGACGTATATTCAATAAAGACCTAGAAAAGCTCTCACAATAACCTACTTACTCATTATTCGTCTACACAATCTGCAATCATGTCACATTTTCCATTTTCCGTTTCGTAAGGTCGTGTGTCACGGAGAGATACGTTCATTGTTTCAAACATCAATCTTTGATATAAAATACCGTTGTTTCTAATACTTATACATATTTATGTTGAAACATTATTATTTTAAATGATTCTATACGGTACGCTAGAGTCAATAGATTCCCTGAGAGCGTCACTTGTGTCAACAGCGAGCATTGTCGCGCGATGGTATCAGCTACGTGGTTTTATGTCCGAAGCGTCTACGGATTGAATAAAATTGAATCTTTAATTACTATTTTAAAGTTTATTACGATTTATTTGCAAATATTAAAGAACTGCTAAAGGATTATTTGCCATGTCTTTTGTTTTTATTATGTGGAGTCCACTATTTTTAGCAACTAATGTATATAAAAATATATAAGCAATTTATTGAAAAAAAAAACAAAATTATTACAAATAGGCAATAATTCTTAAAGCCATTTATTTTAGGCAACCTTATAAATAATGACCTTTTTATTATTAAAAACCTTATAGGTAAGTATAAATACTAATTTTTGAAACGTTCGGTTAACATTTTTTTTTACCTAATGTACAATTTTAGAAGCTTTACTTTATTTATTTAATGAAATCGATAGATTTTTCGGTTTTAACAATTTACCAAGTAAATAATATCGTTGTTTCGGATAATCTGCAAAAAATATAATCCTTTCCGGCGCGATGGGGCCAGTTTCGGCTTTCGGCAGACTTTGTGACGCCGCCGGCTTACTGATGAAATTGGTAATCGTTCGAAGGTGGGGTACAAGAGTAATTCAGGTGGTGCTAGGGCTGCCACATATATAAGAGCTCCAAAAAATACCATTGAGTGTTGACGGCCATATTTCTCAGCACAAATAATATATTTTATTTAAGTACTTACCTAGTCTAGTTTGCGGTGCCTCTTAACGATAACTTTAATTATACTAAGTGTGTATTTGCATATTTCATGCCATTTGTGAAAAATATTTGAAGCAGTTTAAATCTTTTATTACTCTTTTTACATGACTGTAAAAAAGGCTTAAAACTTGACAGTGAAAATATGCAAATTTATATTTAACTGTTTATAAAGTTGGACTGATGCGAAGACTTATATGGATAAACTTTTTTTTTGGTCTCGAAACGTCGTGGTAAAAGAAATAAAACTAAAAATACGCGATTAAGACCCGGGAAAAATATTACTTGTACGGATGTTTTAAAAGTTGTAATTCTATGAAAATAGGACTTATACGGCTAATTTAGGTTTCTATAAATAACTGCTAATTTAGGTTTCTATAAATAACTGCTTAATTTACGCCGCTCAAAAGAGTAAAGTAAACAAGAGCCAATAAAATGATTTTGTGCCAACCCTAAACGTCGTTATCTTTGCAGATCGCATATTCCACAGAAGAGGATTACTGAGTTTGCTATTACTGCATTCTAGGAAGGTACACAGCCAGGTAGGCACCACAAAACTTATTGTTCGAGGATTTGAACCGGCACACAAAAGAAAATATACCTTTCGTTTCTTATTTTAAAGCTTTTAATAGAATGTAGTAAATTATACCATCTTAAAAACATTGTAGGAATAATACTTATCAATTAAGAAATTGGCGGATAAAGTACAAAAGACTCTATTATCTATATATATATATACTAGCTTTTGCCCGCGGATTCGTCCGCGTAGAAGTCGAAAATGGACCTAGGAATGACGTGGTCTCTTACAAACTTTGTCTCCCTTTTTTACCCCTTAAGGGGTAGAATTTCGGAAAATCCTTTCTTAAAGGATGCCTACGTCAAACAAAGAACACACTCTCCAAGTTTCAGGTCTCTACAATCAGCGGGTTGGGCTGTGTGTTGATCCGTCAGTCAGTCAGGATAAAGCATTTTATATGTATAGATATATACCTACGTCTAATGTATATGTTTATTACGTTTAGCTTGTACAGATTTTGTTACTTCTATTAATTATTCCTATTAATTCCTAAAGGATTATTAGATCCTGTTTAATGTAAAAATAATAAATATAGATTGTTTTTGGTTATTATCAAAATATTGGGTGGATGGAGGCGGCTCAGGCCCGCTGTTTGTGGCGTCATATGGGGGAGGCCTCTGTCCAGCAGTGGACGTATATGGGCTGATAATTGATGATGATTAAAATAGTACCTATTTTCTAAAGACTTTTATTTAACTTGCAGTGTATATATGTATGTGTGTATGTATGTTTGTTTGTCAAATCTAGCAACTTAATTTTGATCCACTTCCCAATTGAGCTGCAATTTTGCACATATGCACGGAGGGGTTCACGAAAACACAGTTTTACCACACAACTAATTGGCCATCCATCGAAGTAATGACCGCGCCAGGCGTCGCTTAACCCGCACGACCGTAAACGATCAGCAAGCTTCGCTTAGCTGTGAGCCTCCTCATTTGATTATAAGAATGTGTATAGAAAGAAAGAAATAATTATCAGTATAGTATAGCGTTATTATAATTTAGAGCGGTGTTCACCAAGTGGTACAAAACTCGACTTTAATACCGAAGAACGTAGGTTTGAAAACCAACCCTGTCCCAAAGGATTTTTCTTACGAAAAATTTATATTGTTCTTACTGTAAAAGAATACATCGTATAATGAAACCTGCTATTTTGTTGACTCCAGACGTATTGACGAGTTCTTTCCTCTGGACACGGTCGACTAAGCTGTGAGGGTATATATGTTCTGGCCAAGCTTATTTCATGGATAACATCACAAATAGCATCATGAATTAAAGTTGCTGGCGGTGTATAATTTTTGTTTGTATATCATAATATTAGGACATTTTGGTGTACTTTCTACTTTTTTAAACCACCTATCGTGTCTTAATTCGGTACTTATCAATACTGTGGCATAAGTTACTAAGGCAAAGGTTCTCTTAAATTTCGCTCTTTGATTCTCCTTGAATTGCGTCTGCCTCGACCTCGTTTTGAACACCGACTCTCTATTTACTATGTATTTTATCTCTTTTGGTTGAATCTAAAAATTTTATGGTATCGAGTATGTAAGACCGACAAAAAATAAAATTCAATCATCGTTTACTCGTATTGTATTGAATTGCTGGATCGTAGTAGGTAATAAAATTTCATGTTAGTACTTAAAATTATTTTTATTAACAGTTTTAGATTATTTTTACCTTTAATTACTCAATAAAATATTAACGTTTACAAATTGATGTATTACTTTTGATAGCAAATAATTAACAAATTATAATCAAGGTAAGCTTCAATGTTGCTTATTATTTTCTAGATGCGGCCTCAGTGGTGTACCTATTAAAATTCCTCTAAGCCGTGTAATTATGTATGGCTCGCCAGAAATCGTACGTCAATCATAGTATACGTCTGTAGATGTATGTGTAATTAACACTAGCATTGGATATTGTACTTGTCGATTTGTATTAGAAATTAAAAAATGATAGGAGAGATTTGATTAAGATATTGTTGAGTAATTTTGGCATACGTATCGAATTTACGTTTTGAAAGTTATTTTAACTTTAGATTTAGCTAAAACTGTAGTTTATATCTATAAAGGCCAACATCTTTTGGTTATTGTTAATTATATCTTTTAAAGATTTATACATCGGATCTGCTACTTGTACTTGTATACAAGCTGGTTTTCCGCTATTGGACCCTTTTTAATTGGGTCCTTTTTGCGTGAGGATGGAGTAGGCTTGCCCAGCACCTACTACCCTCTCAGCTTAGCCGATCATGTCCAGAGGAGAGAACTTGTCAATACTTCTGGAGCCAACTAAGCCGCGGGTTCCATCACGATGTTTTCCTTCACCGTATAAGAGCAATGTCAATTAGCGCATATAATTTTTTCTTAAGAAAAATATATTGGTGCACGGCCGGCCGGGATTCGAACCCACATCCTTCAGAATGAAAGTCGAGGTATCTACCAGCAGCTGAGAGCGGTGTTAGCTTAGTGGTAGATACCTCGACTTTCATTCTGAAGGTTGTGGGTTGGCATAGTCGAGCCAATTTTTCATACATGTGCGTCCACTGCACACTATGACAGCTAAGCTAGGTAAAACTGAAAATCTGCGAGCTAAGTTAGTTGAACTTAGCTCGGTGGCGGTGGACAGTCGACTTTAATTAATGCTATTCAGTGGCTGAGATATGTATTAGATATGGAGTACGATTGCCTTAGCTTAGTCGACCGTGTCTAGAAGAAATAATCTGTCAAAACGAGCTATATCTAACTATCATTAGTCATTAATCATTAGACAATATTAACGGTAACGAGTTAATTAGGATCAACTTTACTAATGTGTTTTTAACGTAACCACAAAGTTTATTCCGTACTAACTGCACTCCGCGGTTTCACCCGCTTAAGTCCCGATTCCGTGGGAATATCGAGATAAAAAGTAGCCTTTATGTTAATCCAGGTTTCTGACTATCTACATACCGAATTTCATAGCAATCGGTCCAGTAGTTTTTGCGTGAAGAAGTAACAAACATACACACACGCACAAACTTTCACATTTATAATATTAGTAGGATTAATGACACTATTGTTATCATTGATATCTCATTACACTTTCTTAAAAACATAAACTAGTAAATAAACATACACTGATAAATAAAGTAAGGAATCATGGTTGAAACCTACTAAATATTTAATGATAATCGTGAGAATGTTTCAGTTTGTTTATCAAGTCATTTGTGTCAAATAATTAACTATGAAACCGATTTATCTTTAGGTCAGTCGTTGTTAAACGCGCACCGCCCCTGTCGGAATATGTAGGAAATATAAAAATAAGTTATGAAATAACTCATAGGTAAACCGAACGGTCATGCAAATCGAGCATTAGTGGTAATATTCCTTTTGATTTTAAGTAATTATGTAGAGAAAAACTTGGTATTATAAAGCCTTTATGATAAATGTTTTTATTCGATTAGGCATAGATGTGATTTCGATATGGAATGATAGATTATGTGATCGGATTGATGTCATGAACTATGATGTTAATGGATGTTGTGGTGATGACAATCGAGAATCATTAAATTTACTTTTGTTTATTACTGACAAATGAAGCTACGCAACATATCAAATTTCTTTTAAACATAGATACCTAAGTAGTTACCTACTTATTTTGATTCACATTCCACACATCGCCATCTAGCCCCAAGTTAAGTAACTAGACGTGTGTTATGGGTGCTAGACAACGGATATACTACATATATACTTTTCTTTTGTAAATAAATAGGGACTTATAATACATAGAAACAACCAGACCACAGACAAATATCTAAGCATAAATACTTGTCTGAGGCGGGAATCGAACCCGCAACCCTGTGTTTGGCAGTCCGGCATGTTGACCATTGTGCCAACTGGGTCGTCGATTGACTGCATCTAATAGAGTTATTCTAAACAAGTATCGTAAATCACCTTCAATTTAAAGATTTTATTTAAACTACTGTAAACTTTGACAAGTATAATACTGTAATCTATGTAAAATTCCTTGAACTATGACACTCCTAAAATTATAATAATTTAATGATTACCATGTACCATAAAAAGTAAGTACTAGGTCTGCCGATCTATTAATTTGGACTACCAATCCCAATATTTCTTCGAAGAAATTTAATTGCAACAATATTAAAATTTTAAACAAATACAATCATAAATTACCCGGTAATTATATAATAAAACAAAGAACGACTACCACTAATAATTTCATTATTCGAGCACCGCTATTTTGTAGCTTTATCGCTCGATCGTTCGCGCTCCCTAATTTATGGCATAGAAAATTATGGTGGCCCTCTATAATTTCTTTATGCAAATACATTCAGAATACAGGTGTAAAGTTTTTGAAATTTGGCATGGAAGCTGCTTTGGGATATAAAAATAGAGCAAAACGTGCGCGCTTTCGTCCCTTTATGTCATAAAGCTTATGATAAGCAGTTAATGTTTTGAAAAGCTTCGCTCGTGACAGGTTAATTTTGTTTATCTATACTCATATTAACTAAAAAGCTGAGGAGTTTGTTTGTTTGTTTGAACGCGCTAATCTCAGGAACTACTGATTCGAATTGACTTTCTAACCGACTTTAAAAAAAGGAGGAGGTTCTCAATTACTCTAAAACGCCTGGACCGATTTGGAAAATTCTTTTTTTGTATTGGATAGTCCATTTATCGAGAAAAGGCTATAGGCTACTTTTCATTTTGATATTCTCACGGGATTGCAACTTACGCGGAGCTTTCCGCTGAGCGTAGCTAGTTATTATTAAAGTTGTAGTTTTTGCATAAAAATAAAAAAAGCTTAGATATCATGTCGCAAGATAATATGATCCAACTGGAAACATTAAAAAATATTTTTTGATAGTACAACAAAAAGAACATTTTTACGGTGTGTAGGCATTCAAGTAGCAACCAATAATCACAAATCATTTTGACAAATGGAAAAATCATTTCCTTAGTGTAAGCCGTAATAATATTAATAGTTACTACTGTTTTAATATTGTAGCACGTCCCCTACTTAATCGCTGGGTGTTGCGTGATAAACGCGAAGGACTAGTAGCATGTTATAAGCACAAACTTGAACCAAATACTCTTTATACATCATGGTAAAATGTAAACTCTAACACCTTTTAATAAGATTCATTTTTGAGCTTTAGTTTTAGGTTTACACTCGAATTGGAAATGTGCAAGGCGCATTAATCACAACAGAATTAGCTTTGGCGATTCGCTCCCAAGTGTCCGGCAAGAATTTATTATTTTGTCGTCTCATTGCAAAAGGTGACCAAATTTTGTGAATATAATTTTCCTCTTTATTTTTAATACAATTTTATATAAGGAATTTACATGTATTTCAAAGGAGGTTGAGTTATGAAAAAGTAGCTAGAATTCTTTGTAGCAGAAGTATTTTCATCCAACGAAATAAATCACAAGCTACTTAGTTACTGTAAATTAAATTCCCCCTAAACATTTATAAAGGTTTTTGTGGAGACAGCGTATTAGCTTGACGGCCAGAAAATTCTATAAATAGATCAAGACCAATAGTTTTAACGTGTTTTATTGTTTTTGTGTAAACTATAAAACACTCATAGGTTTTATTATTTTGAGTACAAAAACTAAGTAGCTAAAAAATATAATTAAAATACAAAACTTATCCAAGTTTATTTATGTAACCAGCACCCAAGAGTCAAGATGGTTTTGCGAGCGAGCCACCTCCGCGCTGCTGGGGACCACATAAATACTGCTTAACGCTCACGACACTCCAAAAATAACTGTCCCAAATAAAAATAAACCAATATCAAATAAAAAGCAAAGATATACCTCTTTAATAATTAACTCACCGAGTAGCGTTACTAATTTCTAAATGTGATACTGATAATATCCTTTTCTAAATATTTTTATTTTGTAACAGTTCTTATAGATTTCGACGTTATTTATTTGATGGGTTGTTCTGGTTTTATTAATAAAAAAAGCAGTCTTGTTATGAAGAGTTATGAGGGCTTAGAATTGTTTTATTTTTTATGTTAATTTAAACGATTGGGATGACATTCATTTTGGAGAATAAATATTATACTTTAATTTTTTTTTTCTTTTATTGTTAGTAGTCAATAGCGTATCCCGTTGAAGTCTTTTAAAGGGATGTGTAACTTTAAACTTTACAGTAAAGATACAGTGTAAAGATACAAAACTAACAGTTTTTCTTAAAATCTAAATTTATTTGCTTAATAACTTATATTTCTCGTTTATGTAGCAAGATTAGCACGCAGTCTATCTGTAGTAGTGTCCCCTTTGAATGGCACAAGCCACAAAGTCACAAGAAGTGGCACTGCTGTCGAACTTTGGTATGTGACACCAAAACGTCACGGCAATTAAGGAATCGGCAAGCTCTAACCTCGCTGTCAGACCTGCATCGGGCACGCGGCTGATTGCCACGCAGGGTTATAGCTGCTGGATGTGACATGGATTATATGCGACTTGAGTTACGCGAAAGTGTGTAGCACTGACGGAATTTGACTAAGAAAATTCATTTAAGTAAAAAAATAAGCTTTTTAAAAAACAAGCTTTTATTGCATTGTCACGCGATTTACACATGTTTGCAAAATTTCAGCTCAATCAGTAACTGGGAAATGGATGAAATTTTATTTGCAAGGTTCCATGACACACCTCGTGATAAAATTTATGGAAGAACAGGTCAGGTTTGACATTATTATTTTGGAACAGTCTCAGGAAAAGGACCTAATCTATTGTTTAGGCGGGCTTAGATCGAGTACTTTTATTTTAAAACTATTTAATTATTTTGTCTAACTTTAAGCAGTTTATTATCTATCATTCTAATTTAACTTATTTTATACTAACCCATGGTTGATTCAAGAAGTATTGATGAAATCTTTCCTCTGGATACGGTCAACTAAGCTGAGAGGGCGGTTCAAGTCCCAATCACAACAGCAGCGTCTTGAATAGCATAGATTAAAGTTGCTAGGACTGTGTTCACAAATTATAGATTAGATGTAAAGACAAATTTATCCTATTTTTAAGATATTTTGTATATAGCAATACTTGAACCAAAAGTTCTATTCCAGTATCTTTATGATCGATGATTTAGCAAGCGTACACAACTACGTGTAACATTTATCATACACGATGGTTCGACGTTTCACTGACGTTTTCTCTTCCGTCGGCTCTCGGGTGACAGCTACGGTAACTTCCAGAGGACTTTATTGTTGGACCGTGACTTCACCAATACCTAAACATCATAGAGGTGCTTGCATACACAAATTGCCAGAAACTTGCTTATAATCAAGCCTTTATCACAAACTTGCTTTAACCCGCGACTCCAGAACCTTTTTTTAGCGGATGCCTACGGCATAATAGTTACCTGTATGGCGATTTTTGACCCGATTATTCCATTGGATTGAGCTGTGCGTCAATATATAAATCAGTTAGGGACATTGAGTTTTATATTTATACTAGCTGTCCCGGCAAACGTTGTTTTGCCATATAAAATAAAAATGTCATATAAATCGGTTCAGTCGTTTTGGTGGAGTTTGGCAACTATATAACACCGCGACACGATTGACATCAATATTTATACGATACAGCTAACGTCACTCAATTGTTTTGCCTTCCCGGAACCTCTCCATTAAAACTTGAACTTTATGCTATGGAATTAAAGTTCAAATTGACTTTAAGGTATTATCACGAATCGTTTGTATGGGAATTGGGAGGATAGAAAAAAGTGTTGTTTTTAGACATTTTTCAGGTTATTTTTTTCTCTCCGTAAGAACCATCGTTGTACTTTAAAGAATATTCTAAAAAATAATTAGCGAAATCGGTTAAGCTGTTCTCGAGATATGTGCTTAGGAACACCACGTATATTTTATAGAAAATTTGTATGGGAGAATATAGAAAAGTATTGCTTTTATACTTTTTAGGAATTTTTTTAAATTTTTCTCTCCGTAAATACCTTCCTCGTACCTAAAGAATATTCTAAAAAGAGAATTAGCAACATCGGTTCAGCCGTTCTCAAGATTTGAGCTTAGAAACACTTAATCTATTCATTTTTAAAAGCTTTTATTATATTATAGAAGATGTAGACTCAACTACTTATACAAGTTCCCTCAGATGTTTCGACATTTAACACTCCGATTGATGGGGAGTGTCTTTTTTGATTGATTAATGCGAATTAAATTTATTTTTCATAAATGTTTTTTTTTGTAATGTTTTTGAAAGAATGCGTGCCGCGTCCTTGCTTGTCAGACTTACTAGGAGTTCACGATTTTACCATAATCAGTGTTCATAGAGAAGATTAGACTTATGACAATTAGTCGATTTTGTGATACCTATTGACAGAATTGAAAAAAAGAACCAATCATCAGCCTCTCAAATCTTCATCTATACTAATATTACAAAGCGGAAGAGTTTGTTTGTTTGTTTGAAGGCGCTAATCTCAGATAGTATCGGTTCGAATTGAAAAATTATTTTTGTGTTGGAGAATCTATTTATTGAGGAAGGCTATAGGCTACTTTTCATTTTGATATTCCTACGGGATCGGGACTTACGCGGGTGAAACCGTGGAGTGCAGCTAGTTAGTAGATAAGATTTAAAATCATAAATATTCTATATTGTTCCGTAGAGGAACAGAGTATATTCGTTCGCTTACTTTTATCTATAGTCGAAAGAAAACACAGTCTGCGGTAAGAAATCAAATAAATTCGGTTCGAAGGACCAAAAATGAATGTTACGGTTTTGTACCACTGACCTTTGCTCTCGAAGGTGTTCCGAGGTTTCTGGTTGGTCTGGTCGATGGACGATCCTTGTTCATCAAATCCATAGGACGCTGGTATTCAATTTCCACTTCAGACGATGTCCTAACTTTAGAATCTATTGATATCATCATTACTTCACTATCTCATAATCCGTTAAAACAATATGACACAGCATACAAAAAACTATGGAATTATTGTCGCATTCATATGATTTGTAATTGTTATTTAATTGAAAATTCAGTTTTTCTTGATTTTCTATCTGAACAATTTCAAGCAGGGGCTGGCTATTTGACTATGAATACAACCCGTTCAACTCTTTCTCTTATTTTAGGAAATAATTTTAGCTCAGATGTTAATGTAAGCAGATTTCTTATAGGTGTCTTTGACGCTAGGCCGAATTGTTAGGTAAGGACCGAAGGATAGCCACTTTCGGACAATATGTCCACAGGAATATAGGTATTGAACTTGATACGCAGTCCGTTATAACGAAAAACGAGACAAAGGTTCACACGTGATGCGCGGCGCGGACCGGTACTACAACGGAGCTCGATGAATCTACTCGCTCGAAGGTAGCGAGACGAAGACTGGTGGTCGTAGTACGTTCGTAATTCAAACGGGGTAAATGTATGAAATCTACCCACAAGTTGTGTTTTCTTTCAAAGACCTACCCTCAACTATAGATAAAAAAAATAAAAAAATATATATATAAACACAGTACCTATACTAAAAATTCTTTACTCATGTGCTAAAAGTATTCCAAACGGTTAGACTAGTGCAGATAATAGGTTAGACTACGACAGATCTATCCTACTTATATAAATAAATAAATATTGCAGGACATTCCACACATGGCGATGTGTGGAATGTCCTGCAATATTTATTTAGTTACTTAGCTTGGGGCTAGATGGCGATCTAGCCCCAAGCTAAGTAACTAGACTTGTGTTATGAGTGCTAGACAACGGATATACTACTTATATACTATTCTTTTGTAAATATGTACTTATAATACATAGAAACAAAGCATAAATACTTATCTGATGCGGGAATCGAACCCGCCACCCTGTGTTTGGCAGGCCGACATGGTGACCACTGTGCCAACTGGGTCGTCAGATCCATCCATCCATTTTTCGTAAGTAGACCTCCTTTGTTGGGTCCTTTTTGCATGACCTATATATACTACTCTCTCAGTAAGCTCTCAGTTGACCGTCTCCGGAGGAAATAACTAATTAAGAAAGATCTAAGTACTGTTTTAGTTACGAAACTAATCCAGTAAATATACAATATCAAGATTGCGTTAAAAGGCCGACATTTGCGAACTGAAGTCCAGCCAGCCCATCATAGTCGCCAGTCGCCAGTGATCGAGTACTTTCTAAAGCCCATGTTGGCGGCGACAGCGGTGATTGGCGGGCGACATACTTGCGGCACGTCCCGTTACTGCCGATCGAAAAGCCCTACTATAGAACTTCAGTGCTCTTAATAATTTTCGCGGTTTCCATCTTTTTACTGAGTCATTAGGACCTTATGTTTATTATTACTAAGGGCCTACACTTTTCCACTGCATGGCAAAGGCCTGCAACTGCACACCAGTCATTCCTATAGGAGTCCAAATCATCCCGTCGTTATCGCTTTGGTGTCCCACGTGATCATATCCAAATGGGGGAACATTCCCCCAAAGGACCTTAGTAAGAGACATAACTACAAGTGGTTATGAAACATATAATCAGTATAAATTTAATGTACCTGTTATGTTTTGATGAAAAATACATCAAACCATAGATGACCATCCTACTTAATATTATAAATGTGAAAGTTTGTGTATGTGTGCGTATGTTTGTTACTCCTTCACGCAAAAACTACTGAACCGATTGCAATGAAATTCAGTATGTAGATAGCTAGATGCTTCGATTAACATATAGGCTACTTTTTATCCCGATATTCACACGGGATCGGGACTTACGCGGTTGAAACCGCGGAGCGCTGTAACATGTTTTACATGCTAGCCAAGTACTGAAAGAAACACAAGGTTTCATTAAAACTTATTATAAGTATATTATCCGTATGACTGTATAATAAACTATTGTTTTCATCGAATTATTTTCACATAAACCATAAACAAATGGTAGAGGCGCGCAGTATGGATGGACCACTCTGTGTTCGATGCATTGTCGTTGGAGTGACACTCACAAATGTTTGCCTCTTCACAAAAAGAGGACAACACAATAAAAACAAAGACGATTCCGATTTTACTACCGCTGTATGGATTTATGTCTACTATTTTCATTAATTTTATTTATTAGAAGTAGTAAATTAAACAACAATAAATATTCGAAATAACTGAATCTTGTTTGATAGCCTTTTAGTAATTAAACCACTACCGATTCAAGTCAATCAAATTAAGTTACTTCGTTCTTTTAGGCAACTATTACAATAATAACTTTAAGCAATCAGCACATGGTTCGGTTACAGTAATAAAATAACGTTTTGTAATAAAACAATGATTAAATTGACTGCAAAATTGTTGCGGTACGGATCAGAAAATTGTTTCAAAGTTAGACGTGTCTAATCGTCCAGTAAACCTTGTAAAATAGTAAACTAACTTTTTTATTGGTATAAAAAATATAATTGATCAGCGGAAGCGTGCTTATTACTATTTGTTTCGTTTATACAAAACTACTTCGGAGCAACAGAGTGGAAAAACTGGTGGTCAGATGAGACCCTGATGTTTTTATGACTCTCGAAACCTGAGGATACCTACCTGGTACTTAAGTATTAAATTAAATGTAGAGATAAGTTTGGTGCGCAAATTCACAAAAACAGCCAATCATTTCTGACCGCACATTAATTTGATGACAACGAAAAACTGTTTAGAAAAATAATAGTTTTTATTTATGTGATTGACGTAGTCATTATTTATAATATGGTAGACTTTGACCATGCTAATCAGATAGGAGCTACAAATCATGGCAAGTTTGTGATTGATTATAAAAAAAATCAAAAGTAATAAGATGTCAAAATTATACTAAAGTACTTAGCTATTTAACCTCAATTGAAGTATGTGAATTTGTCTAAAATAGTAGCAAAATGAAAAATTATACAAATTAAATAAAATGTCAATTAAAATATTGTTATTAACACATTAAATGCCTTAGTATCTAAGGGTTTAAACCTCTTTTTAAGGTTGTAAAAGGATTTTTCGTCAAAAATGATGTAATTCTCTTTTATACAATGATAAATCTTCAATTTGTGGTGTATAATTAATAGAATTGTAGAAGAAATGACATTTTAAATAACATTATAAGAGGCGGATGTCCTTCGATGGATCACAAAACTTTCTTAGTGGTCACAGTCACGGCGCGCGTGCTCCGAGTCAGTTTTTGCTGCTGGGTGCCGGCGCGGGGCGGCGCGGGCGCGGGCCAGATATTGAAATAATTGCTTTTTCAACGGCACGCCGTGCAAATGACATTCGAAATGGAGGTCGTTTTTTTAACAACTACGAGAAGGAAAATTGCCTTTGAATAAAATGTTTGTACGGCCACAAGATTGTGGATGAAACACGAGTTTTATCTATTCTGAAAACCTGACACTTCCATTAAGTTTTCGTAATTGATGATGTCCATTCCATCTCTCCTCGCTACTACGGTAAAAAGCTCGAATAACATCGCATTCTTTTCCAATGAGCTCATAAACGCACTCGCCTATGCGTTTTCTGATAATTCGAGAAGACAGTAAAATGATTAGCGACATATTGGGACTTGCCTTATTCTGTCCACCGCTTAATGAGACTCAGTCCGCGGTGGCAGCGAAGTGTTAAAAAGCTAAATTGCTGTGTGAACTTTCACAGTTATCGGGAATCGGTTTTATAGCTAACGATCCAAAGTAAAATGACCGAAAGACGAAACTGTTTGTTTTTTTTCTGAGATGGAATGTTCAAGTATCGATGTGAGATTGCTCTTCGATATAATAAACTATTAAGTGCGACGGCACGTGCTATTGTACCTATGAATCGTTCGGTTTATTTTTATTATCACAAATAGAAGAATATCTATATTTCTTTACTAGCTGCGCTCCGCGATTTCACCCGCGTAAGTCCCGATCCCGTTGAAATATCAAAATAAAAAGTAGCTATAGCCTTCCTCGGAAAATGGACTACCCAACACAAACATAACATTTTCAATTTAAATTAATAGTTCCTGAGATTAGCGCGTTCAAACAAACAAACTCTACAGCTTTATAATATAAGGATAGATGTATGACTAGCAGCGCACCGCTATTTCACCCGCGTAACTCCCGATCCCATAAGGATATCGGGATAAAAAGTAGCCTATGTTACTGTCAATTAATCAATGTATCCTCATACCAAGTTTTATCTACATCGGTTCAGTAGTTTTGAAGCTTATTCAATGCAACCAAATAAACAATCAAATCTATAAAATATTAGTATAGAAGTATAGATAAATAAAAAAATGAAACAAATAGGCTGATATTTTTTTTTAAAATACTGTCATACCTAAGCATGAACAATAAGAATGACTTTTAAATAAGATTCAAAGTAATTAACTATATATGGGTTCCTATCTTAATAAAATAGTTTTTTTTTATCTTCTACGTCATCAAATCTATGCAACCATTGTTCAACCAATTTAAAATGTAGTCTTAATTTTATTTTGCATCTAGCTGACCTCCGCGGTTTCACCCACAAATGTCCCGCCCGATCATGTAGGAATATCGGGGAAAAAAAGCCGTAAAAAGTGCCATATGTGTCAATCCAGGTCTCCAGCTATTTACATACCGAGTTTAATTGTAAGTATAAATGATGAAATAAACACGACTTTGCTATATTTTTTTGATTACTCCATATACTTAACTAGCTGCACCCTGTGGTTTCACCCGCGTAGGTTCCGATCCTGCAGGAATTTCGGGATCAAAATCATCCTATATCCTTCTCCATAAACTACCACTATGCCGATTTTTATCCAAACCGGTCCAGTTGGCCGTGAAAAGGGGAACGAACAGTTTGTATTGCATTATCTTGGACGTCTCTATAGTTGGTCATATTTCTGGTTGGTTATTTCCATTCTTGGTCAGTTTTCTAGGGGGCCTTTTCTGTATCTGGTCATTTTTCTAGTTGGCCTTTTTATACTTGGACGTTTTTCGGATTGGGCATTTGTCTTTTTTGACATTAGTCGTGCAAATCGAACAAACAAATAAATAAACAAACTTTCGGATTTATAATATTAGTTAGGATATACTAGAGGTGATGATTATATGAGTTCCTTGCTTGCATTGGCTAGCTATCTTAAAGACCGGCCAAGTGCAAATTGGATAAACGCAATGAGGGTTCCGTACACGTGTATTTCTTAATTAATGTCTGATTTTGCAGTGGTATCAGCATCTTAATCATACAAGTATGCTCTTGCCTAGGTGTACCTGGCTGAGCCTCTTCCAGAGATATTTAGGGACTTACTTTATTTGACTCAGAATTTGTACTATCGATTGACTTTTGACGACCCAGTTGGCACAATGGTCACCATGCCGGACTGTCAAGCACAGGGTTGCGGGTTCGATTCCCGCCTCAGACAAGTATTTATGCTAAGATACTTGTCTGTGGTCTGGTTGTTTTTATGTATTATATGTATATATTTTCAAAAGAAAAGTAGGTAAACTATATATGTAGTATATATATAAGTAAACTATATATGTAGTATATCCGTTGTCTAGCACCCATAACACAAGTCTAGTTACTTAGCTTGGAGCTAGATGGCGATGTGTGGAATGTTATTTATTTTTCCATCGGTCCATCGTTACATGAATAAAGAATCTATGAAACTATGCATAGCAAGGTCACAACTCATATGGCAAGGCATCATAGAAAGACAAGTAAATAGAAAGTTAAAAAAGATGAAATTTAACTTGAATTTTGGTAATCAAAATTTTCGCAAAAAATCTAAATAAAAAAACTTGAGAGGTGTCCACCTCTCAAGGACACCTGGATGGAGCGAAGTTTCTTTCGATTAATTATTGAAGGAAATGTAATTTTTTAAGTTACTTTTTTTTTAAATAATTAACAAATATAATCTAATATAAACCTAATCAGTAGGCTCAATTTAAGTAAACTGGCTTGCTTTCTATCAGAGAGAGAGAGAGAGAGAGACAGACAGAGAAACAAGCACGGCTTACAACTATAGCAAACAGTCTTGACAGACACACATATAGATAGACGGACAACCGAGTGATCTTTACTATAGGTCCCGTTTTTTCATTTTAAGATAAGCACGGATCTCTAAAAAGGTTTTCGTACGTCGAAGATGTTTGCGAGGCGACAGGCGCGAACGTCCGCTTGTCCGTAAGTCCGTGACACATTGCAGATGTCCGCTGCATGTCCGTAGTACGGAGATTAACCGCGACGAATTGCCGAGACAATCTCCTGAGACAAAGGCCCTGTCCGTTTGTCACGCGCTGTAAATATTTTGGACCAGGTTTTACGGGGCCCGTAGTTTTATGACGCTTTCACGCTGACACCATTGTCTTCACTCCGGCTGATTAGCCATGCCCGGCCAAGGGACGCGTCTCAAACATTTTTTATTAGAAATCCCTAGACAGATGAATTGTTTTACGACGATATTTTTTCCCCGAGTACTTAATTTGTAAAGTTCTAATATTTATGAGTGAATTGTGACGTGACGTATCTTTTTTTCAAAGCACGTTAGTTTTACTTCATGGTGATGATAAATATCTGCATGTAATTAGGTACACCTTTAAAGTTTTTAATTTTGTCGTTTAGTAAAATCGAAACAAAATTTATTAACAATGACTAATAAATCGTTCTTTTAATAAGATGAAATTAGAAGAAGGTAAATTCCTAAAGTTATAAGCAAGTCCTATCTTTAATGTTATTTTTTTCGTCGTTCAGTGAATTTCATAATTAATTTTTTTTGAATAAATGGCTGATTTAAAAATGCCCGGACAAACAAACAGGTGGACAGAAAGTGATCTTATAAGGGTTCCTTTTTTAGTTTGTAAGGTACGGAACCCCAACTTGACGACCCAGTTGGCTAAATGGTCACCATGTCGGACAGGGTTGCGGGTTCGATTCCCACATCAGGCAAGTATTTATGCTTAGATATTTGGTTGTGGTCTGGTTGTTTCTATGTAATTTAAGTACATATTTATAAAAGACATGTATATAAGTAGTATTTCCGTTGTCTAGCACCCATAATACCAGTCTAGTTACTTAGCTTGGGGCTAGATGGCGATATGTGAAATGTCCTGCAATATTTATTTATTTAACTAGTTCTGGAGCGTCCATTAAGTATTTACTTGTGCAAATTATGAGCAGAGAATAAGTGTGCCATGTCCTGCTTTAAAGCACCACAATCACACTCCATCTTTGAGGAGTACGAAACCAGATTCGATAACAGCAGCCTATCAAAGAACCCATATAGTACAAAAACCTCGTATATCAATCGACCTATCGAAAACTAACCTAAAACTCGGAAGAGGCACCCAAACGTGAAACACAATCTTGAGCGTGGTATTTAGTTAAAAACTTGGTGTTCTGCGGTTGTGCGGGCAATGTGGGGCGACTGCCGTCAAGGCTGCTGTAACCTCGCTGTTTGTGGAGCGTGACGGCGACGTGTCGGCACCCACCGATTGACGTCACCACCCCCCACTCACAATTGCTCCCAGAAACTATAACTATTGTATACTATAGGTGAGATAGATAAATAAAACGCTTCATTGTAAAGAAAAATAAATAACAAATAAAAATGTTAAACATGTGGCATAATTGGCGGCCTTACCTCTGTTATGGTTGCCTGGAAAAGATTCAGGTAAACTGAAGCATTATAGGTTTATAGTGAGTATAAGAATGTTTATAGTGAGTATAAGAATGTTTATAGTGAGTATAAGAATGTTTATAGTGGGTATAAGAATGTTTATAGTGAGTAAAAAAATGTTTATTGTAAGTAATTTAATTTAATTTTTGAATTACATCATTGAAGATATAAGATGACAGGTCATGACTTATCAGGACAGAAAACGCGGCAATCAATTAGCCGAACAAAAAGTTAGCCTAATTTCACACCTGATTACAGTTAATGCCATAAGTGGGTTTTTTTGGTTCAGAAATAACTTATTATAGTATGTTTATAGTGAGTCTGTCTGCCATATTTTACTTATAGAATAAATAGAATATGTCAGACAGGTCATGTCTTATTTTCATTTATGTAATCCTAAAATCAAATTAAATTACTCACTATACACATTCTATAATAAGTTATTCTGAACCAAAAAAAACCACTTATGGCATTAACTGTAAACAGGTGTGAAATTAGGCTAACTTTTTGTTCGGCTAATAGATTGCCGCGTTTTCTGTCCTGATTTTTACGCAACGACCCCGGCCATTACAATCGTTCAAATCATCTAAACGCTCGTTTTAAAATACTATAATTTTGCACTAAACAGAATGATTTGGTAGTTTCGTCTCGTTATAAATTTCTACTCTTGTTTTTTAACCACCAATTACTGGCGGCTTCTTTACAAAGCGTTTTTTTTTGTACGCTTGATTGACGGATAATTATTTTTCGGAGTGATCTGGAGATGCTTCCTATATAGTGGTTTTGTTCACTTATACCAACAATTGATCTTTTAATTTGGTTATTGCAATTTATTGATATGGTAATTAAAATAATATCCTAGGATTTTTTAGAGTTTATCGTTTTGTTTGAATTAGTTAAAGAACATTCATTAAATAAAAAAGGAGAGGTGAGCTTGAGAGGTGTCTAGGGACACCCGGATGGAACGAAGTTCCTTTCGATTAATTAGTGAAGGAATTGTCATAAAATCAAAAAGTGTCGTTACAACTTTTGGTCTTAATTTTTTCCGTTTAGCCACCTTTCGCAACGCGCGATAAGGACCTTCGTTCCAATTAATACATTATATCTTAATTGTTAAACTTAGAGTCTCAGTATGCGGAACTCTGACTCTTAAATTAATAAATCTTTTGTTTTAAAAGCCTGCGTCTTACCATCATTTATTTATTTAATTTATGAAGTATTTATAGGTATGTTAGATTATATTAGTAAAAACATACAGTAAAAACAACTTATATATAGTTGTTCTCATCAGATAAGAACGATGACAGTTAGCGGACATGCAAATGAAAATAGCGAAACTGCAGCGCCACTTTCAGCGGAATGAAATACGAAACACAATACTGTACCAAGTTGTAGTAGTAGGTACAGCGAGCTTTTGCAACCATTTCACGGTGTTGCCAGCAAATATAAACCAAGACGAATCTCTGTTGCTGTTTGCTAACCGTTTGACCCGACTTCTCCCGCGCCCACTAACCCACTACACGATAAGAACACCTCGACCGAATCTGACACCTATCTACAGCTGTTCAAAGTGCAATGTCCTATAACAATGCCTATTCAACTCTTTGATGTAATGATGTGTAGTCAGTATCAACTGTTTATTTACTTGTTCTCTGTGTGGTGCTCGCGGGCAGTATGTTCATTTGTGTGCTGACAAAAGTGGATTCTATTGTTCGGAAGAGTAAGTTGAATTTGCGCTGTGAACGTTTTGTGGTTGGTGTGTTTTGGTGCGGACTCGAATGTAGATAGAAGAGTCTTCAGGCGTACCGTTAGCCGTGACCGTTCTATAAATTAATTTGGTACATACTGATGGTAAAACTAGTGGATTGGTACCTGGATATGTGTTTTTTTTGCTGTTTTTAAAGCACTTAAAATATATAAAATGCAATAGTCAATATATCGATTATTAAGGTGAAATGACTTAAAATTTCATTATTTTCGAGCCAGCCCCCTTAGACATGATAGCTTTCTATTAGCGATATCGCCAATCGACGGACTTTTATTTTTATTTTAATGTATGAAATAAAAATATTTAATAGTCTTGCGTTAGAGAAAAAAAACGGTGGATAAGTTCCATCTTATGCTAATTTTGAACAATGTTTTATGTCAATTTCATAAAATTCATTGTATCGAGTGGCGATATCGCTAATAGAAAGCAATCTTGTCTAAGAGGGCTGTTTCGTCAATGATATCGCAATGAACGATGGAAGAAGAAGACGCAACGACAATGCCCATTAAAAAATAACAAAAAAACCCATAGCAAAACGAAGAATATTGCTGGTTTATAATATAAGTGCCTACTGAATATTTATTTTCATTTACTTATTCGTAAGTAGGTAAATAAAAATATAAAAAACCTTCCATACGCCTTTAATTTCTTCCTAGTCATTTTCAAATTACAATTCTGGTCGGTAGAACCGGAAAGCTGTTCGTAATTAAACTTTCTTTATTTTTTTCTGAGTAGTCGGGAGGTCTGGAGGCGCCGGCGAGTCTCTGCCGAGGCTGTAGGGTCCTCCATACGAATTGAATAAACACTCGTTCCCTCTCTAAACGTACCCTGTACTACTAATGTTACATTACTTTGTATCAAATATTGACAAGGACAGAAACATTTAGCGTTATGTTATTCTTGGAGGGATAGGAAAAATATTTTAAACTAGCTGCGCCCCGCGGTTTCACCCGCGTAAATACCGATCCCCTGGGAATGTCCGGTTAGAAAGTAGCCTATAATCCAGGTCTCCAGCTATCTAGATACCGAGTTTCATCGCAATCGGTCCAACAGTTTTTGCGTGAAGGAGTAATAAACATACACACACAAACTTTCACATTTATAATATTAGTAGGATATATGAAAATGTATTTTGAATTATTATTTGTAACACAATGGGTGTATACCAAAGGGCTGTTTTCCGCAATTGGACCTTTTATCTGGGTCTTATTTGCATGTGGATGGAGTAGGCTTGCCCAGCACAAATAGGAACCAGGTTTATCCTCTCAAACAACTATTATTGATATACAGACAATAAATATTGCAGGACATTCCACACATCGCCATCTAGCCCCAAGCTTAGTAACTAGACTTGTGTTATGGGTGCTAGACAACGGATATACTACTTAAATAATTTTATTTTGTAAATATATACTTATAATACATAGAAACAACCAGACCACAGACAAATATCTAATCATAAATACTTGTCTGAGGCGGGAATCGAACCCGCAACCCTGTGCTTGGCAGTCCGGCATGTTAACCATTGTGCCAACTGGGTCGTCAAATAATGACATAGGTAGGTACTTATAAGAAACCAACTTAATATTTACCTTAATCAAGAAAACATTAATTAAAATTTATATTGAAGTTTCCTAACATTTGTCTAGAAATGTATTTATTTCTGGAAGCCAACATTAGCTTGTTATATATCTACTTACTTAGTTGGAAACCAAAAACGCTTGGAAAACTACAAAACAAATACATATAAACCCTAACTAAAAAAAAACCTAAACTACAGACACAAACGATTTTATAATAAACGTGTAGATGGTATCGTCTAAACCGTGTCGTGTTTATTTGTTTTTAATTATTCAGTGGCGAGTCCTCCCCTGTCTAATGACTCTATTGCCAGTTGCAACCGATTTATGACCTCCCCTTGGCCCTTTGTTTTTTGTCCTACCTGCTTTGATTGAGTAGATGCGGGTGGGAGATACGGAATTCTGCATTAAAACTCAAAGTCAAACCGCTGGACCGATTTGAATGAAAATAGGCACAGTAGTAGTTTAAGGGATGATCATAGGACTTAAGATACTTTTCATCCCGAAATTCCTTCGGGATCGCGACTTACGCGCTTACTAGTTTAAAATAAATGAAGACCTTCAGACATACCAGCCTGAGATTTTAAATCAAATAGTTTTCTAGAATTATATTCGTAAATAAGGTGAGAGGAAACAATAAAATATAATTTTTTTTGCTGATTTGTAATAAAGAGGGACACACCGAATTCTTTTTTAATGACTAAGTTTTAATATATATATTGCTAAAGATAAAACTTAGAAAGCAAGTAACATTTAAATTAAGTTTAAAATATCCACGAGAAGTCGTTATTTATGTATTTTATTTAAGTCTAAGTACTAATTATTTTTCATTTGGATTCATTTACATGAGATCGTATTGAAATGTCTTTTTATTAAGATGTGTGCCTTCGGAACGCGCCCACCAATGAGCAGAAGCCCAAAGAAACTTTTTATAAAAATAATATTACTTTTTCGTAAGCTAAAATCGGGCCATAAATTACAATAGACATAGACAATAAAGCAGGTATGCTTGTACTTACACCAAGTATAATAAAATTAGCAATAAATCATGGAAGTAAGTACTTATCTACGACTTGCAAGACCTTCCCATGCTAAAACAATGGCGACAGATCTTACCGCCAAGAAATTTCCAAGAAAACAGCCATTAGCTTTAGTAGAAATGCTTCAAGCCCAGGATTTGGACAGTGTTAATCACCGATTTATCGATGCTAGGGCGGATAACGTTATCTTTTAACTTGAAAACAATTTTCAATGGAAATATGTTTGGAATTTCAAGTGATCGGTGATTCATATAAATGCGACTTTTGGCTAATCACTTGCCACTGACCCTGCTAAGTCATGACCATACTGAAACCATTAAATAGATAATGTTAGAGTTTATCTAGAATTATCTATACTAATGTTTGATAGTTTTATTGTATTGATTAGGCTTTAAAACTACTGGACCGATTTTGAAGAAACTTGGTATGAGGATACATCGATTCATTGGGAGTGTTATAGGCTATTATTTTTATACCGATATTTCTACGGGATGCGGGTGAAATTGCGGAGCTCTGCTAGTATGTAGATATACTATTTTTCCCCTTTTTAATTAAAAATTTCTCAGATCAGGAACTAGCCACATTTAAGGTAGCGGTTTTATGATAATAGACATATAAGTATATATATTTGTTTCGGATTTTAATCATAAAATTGCATAAAAGATATTATTTACTTTAATTCATAAGTGTGACATCTGACCAATTTTGTTATATGTTTACTTTTTAACTGACTTTAAAAAAGAAGGAAGTTCTCAAAAATAATTCGTCTCGTATTTTTTTTGTTTTACTGGTACTACTAATGTTACATTACTTTGTCAAATATTGATACATGTTAGTTCTTTTTTGGCAACTGGTTGTAAATTTCAATAGCCAATGTGGCCGGTGGGGATAGATGTAGGTACCTTTTTTATGTATCTCAAATACATAAAAAAGATACCTTCACCTATATCTAATGTCGTTTATTTCAATAAAAATGTTTACTAGGTATTTGAAATTGCAACATCTATAGGTACTTATAATATTTGAGATTATTTTGTAGCACTAGGATACACATGTTTGGAAATGTTGGTCCTTCCTTACTTTTTAGGGTTCTGTATTAAGTTGAATACCTACCTACTTACATTGTCAAATATCTATGCTATATTTGAGTACATATGCTAAAAATAGCAATAACGTGATAATTATATCCAGCGGAACAAATATACTTAACAGTTATTCTCACCCACATTTATTTGTTTAACATAATATTTTACTACATTTACGGATAGGAATATTTAATTATTATATGATGCCGCCCGCTGCTTCAACCCCTTTACGGCAATATAACTTTCTAAAACATTTTTATTGCCCTGGTTCCTCTTTTTGAAAGGTACCGCTTTGTTGGCTTTGAATTATTATCAAAAAATAACCATAACTTTGGTAATTTTTGTACCATTTCAGCCTACATATAGTTAAGTTTTATGCGTATTGGATGCAATGGGACTGTAAAACAAATCATTTTTTTTGTCAATAATGGTTATCTTTCAATTTTAATTGTTATCTAAACTATAGCTGTGTAATATTACAATACCACCATTTACTTAAAAAACGCAAGGAATGCTAACCACCTTTAATCATGTGCCCTAATGTCTTACTACTACAACCCTCTAAAAATCATCTAACTGAAACCTATAACATATACGCGAAACTCCCGATCCACCCGTGGGAATATCGAGATGTTATTCCTAATTAATCAATGTATCATACCAAGTTTCATCAAAATCAGTTTAGTAGTTTCGGAACCTATTCGTTACAAACAAGCAAACGAATTCTCATACCATGCTTTATCAAAATCAGTCCAGTAGTTTCGGAGCATATTCCTTGCAAACAAGCAAACGAATAATCTTTCCTCTCTATATTATTAGTGTAGATATAATTGTTAGTTTGTAAGAAAAACAAAAAGTAAATATGGGTAAACAAAATAAAAGAATTTGTTTTAAAACTAAAGACCAAATATGAAATACATACTTAAAAACAAACCTACCAAATCGCTTCATAAGTTGGTACAAAACAACTCCAACGATAGTAGTTAAAAATGTGCATGTAATGTCGAAACTCGAGCTTTCGAACTTCGAAGCCTACCTGTGAGGACGGACGCCTAGTAAATACCGTTATGGCTACGCTTCCTAGAAGGTCATGCGCATTAAAAATAAGCTAAAATTCCACTTATTTTTTTACAATCCTCTGGCGTCGTTGTAATGTTACGCTTAATTTGTACTTTTCCTCGTAAAGAGGGCTGGTAGGTGATTTTTGGTTCACTAATAACATAATTTCTTAGTCACGGATGATTGGTTAATTAAGAATGATGTTGTTTTATTTTATGTTGTTTAGATTTAAAATATTTAACAGTAGATGTTAATAAATTAGTTAAAACTAGCTGCGCCCCGCGGTTTCACCCGCGTAAGTCCCGATCCCGTGGGCATATTGGGATAAAAAGTATCTTATGTCCGTCTCCTGGCTCTAAGCTACCTCCCTACCAATCTGTTCTGCCGTTCTTGAGTTATAAGTGGTGTAACTAACACGACTTTCTTTTATATATATAGATTAATAACATCATTCCTTAGTCACGGATGATTGGTTAATTATGAATGATGTTAATGATGTTGTTTTATTTTATACTAGCTGCGCCACGTAGTTTCACCCGCGTAAGTCCCGATCCCGCGGGAATATCGGGATAAAACTTACCCTATGTGTTAATCCAGATCTCCATCTATCTACATACCGAGTTTCATCGCAATCGGTCCAGTAGTTTTTGCGTGAAGGAGTAACAAACACACACACACACACACACACGCACACACAAACTTTCACATTTATAATATTAGTAGGATTATTTCGATTTAAAATATTTAACAGAAGATGCTAATCTATACTAATATTATAAAGCTGAAGAGTTTGTTTGTTTGTTTGAACGCGCTAATCTCAGGAACTACTAGTTCGAATTAAAAAAATCTTTTTGTGTTGGATAGTCCATTTATCGAGGAAGGCTATAGGCTACTTTTTATCCTGATATTCCCACGGGATCGGGACTTACGCGGGTGAAACCGCGGAGCGCAGCTAGTCTTTGCTAATATTATAAAGCTAAAAAGTTTGTTTGTTTGTTTGAACGCGCTCATCTTAGGCACTACTGGTTCGAATTGAAAAATTAAATATTTGTGTTGGATAATCCATTTATTCACGAAGGCTATAGGCTACTTTTTATCCCGATATTCCCACGGGATCGGGAGTTACGCGGGTGAAACCCCGGAGCGCGGCTATTAAATATATTTTAAGAATAAATATTTGAATAAAGTTTTTACTTTCTTTTTATGAAGTTTCACTTGTGGATACAATCATATACCTCGCACAAAACTACTTCGTATATTCAGAATAATTTAGACATATATTGTATTAAAAAAAAATCGTTTTGAAGTTCTACCACAAGTCGTTTTACGTTTTGTAAACTTACTCAATAATGTACGGAAAGAATTTTGTACATACCAGACTTTTGTAGATACCCATTGACATCTTGACTTCGAAACATACCCCGCCCCGGAAAAAAAACAAAATATATATGCCAAAAAATATGAAAATTTTCCCTGAAACTAAGATATATAACTAAGCGGCTAATACGCAAGCCTAGACATAAGTAAAGTATAGCTTAAAATATTATTTCTCTCCAAACATGACATTTTGCGTGGATACCTGAAATAAATATATTTAGGCTTTTAAAAGCTTGAACTTTAGCAACAGTTTAAAGTTATCTGTCTCTCGTCGCTTATTGAATATCTAAATTATTACTAAGTTTCATGCGAATCGCAATATGAAACGATTCGTGGTAATGCTTCTGTCCTACAAAAAAATCTAAATATCCCAGCACGGGATCACACATGTTATGTGCTAACTGATTCAAGTGTCACACACAAGACAAATCCCACAAACCACCCACCGCAACCTATCACCAATCTTAAACGACTTCGTGGCAAATGAGACCAAATATTGACAGCGTGCAACATAAAAACAAAGGGACCGCTCCGGGGGCGGGCCGAGGCCCGGTGTCAATCACATGAACAAACAAACAATGTTTGACGAACGAATTACGTGACAATTTTAGTCCTGTTTCCCTGTTTGTTCCGATGTTTACAACCTACCGATACCGCCTGGGCATTTGGGAAATTGAGGTAAGGTTAGAAAAAAAATGGTGCCATGTGACGGATGTTGGTATGTTAGAAGAATTGGGGCAGATGTGAGCAGAACTCTCCTGCAATCTGATATTATAATTTGAGTGTAAATAAATATTGAATTTGTTTTAGTTATTGGTTTTAGATATGTTCCTACATACCTAAAACCTATAACTAAAGCAATGCCGATCCGTTGGCTTTGCCTATCCAAAGAGGCAATGCAGCCAGCCTTTTGGGCACCCTATCTAGGAAGACTTATTTAGATTATTAATTTTGGAACCTAGTTACATTTGTCAGTGAGTATAAACAATATAGATTAGTATCAAAGTAAGGGTGTTTTAAGCAGGTGTAGAATGTTTGTTGCGGTTTCTCCCGCGTAAGTCCCATTTCCGTGGTTTATGTCACGAACGCAGTATTTTCTAAAAAAGCGTGCTATATCTTAGACCGCATTGTCTCTTACCATCGTGTGAGATAATTGTCAAATGCTGACCGATATATTAAAAAAAAATATATTAAAAAGTGCCTTCTGATAGTGGAAGGTATGTGAATGAATTTCACAAAGTTTTATTGAATGTACTCGTATGGAAACTAGATAATACGGTAGTTTCATTGTTTCTAAACATGTTATTAGAAAGTAAACGGGATAGCAATCATCGGAATGACATGTCGCGAACCGTGAGAGTGAACAATGGGAGCTTGCATAGAGATACTGGTTAGTTAGAACCGCTAGTTAGTCTTAAAGTATCAAATAATCCTAAATTCTGAACAAATAGCTTTGTAACACTACCAAAATATTAAAAAAAAAATGAATCATTATCTCTTCCTCTTCCAGAAACTTTTCCAAAAAAACTTGATACTTGGCATTGCGGGTGCCTATCCAATTTCTCCGTGCAACTAGGTGGTGCAATATTTGAATATCTATTTATATATCTCCCTATTTTAATAAATAGATTATAATTTTCAAAATGTTCTATTTGTGCTTTCTGTTTCTATTTCTTTTGTTTATTGTGGTAGCTTTAGACTTTCCTAACAAGTAAATAAAACAAATAAATAAATAAATTGATTAGTTTTAAAATTACTAGTTGTTACTAGTGGTTGACCAAAGGACTGGCTCCTATCTACAGTGGATAAGCATCGCCATCCAACGAGGCGACGGACGCAGGTAGTATTTCGGGCATCTTTCCTGGGGAAACCCACTTGCACTTTTAATTTATTATTATTATACGTAGGTTTACTAAAATTAGTTTGCATTATTTAATTCTAGTCAAATATCTTTAAAGTTCTTGTAGATAAATAAATATAAAGTATTAAAAAAATTCAGTTTCAAAATGAAATCGTTTAAATCCGAGTCATATTTAAGGCATATTTAACCAAAAGCAAAATACCTTTCCCACATAATTTAGTTACTGCATGGAAAATTACTGTCCAGTGTTATTGTGAGAAGGTACCGTTTGTATGTGAAATATTTTCTTACATCTTATATATATAAAAGAAAGTCGTGTTAGTTACACCATTTATAACTCGGGAACGGCTAAACCGATTTGGCTGAAAATTGGTGGGGAGGTAGCTTACAATCAGAAGACGGACATAGAATATTTTTTTCGATATTCCCACGGGATCGGGACTTACGCAGGTGAAACCGCGGGGCGCAGCTAGTTTATTATAATTAAAGACGAAAATGAATTGTAATATCTAAACACATTTTTCTAAAATACTTTCTTAGCGGCTGCCTACGTCACAATAACTATTTGCATGCCAAATTTAAACCCGATAAGTTCATATTGGTTTAAACTGTGCGTTGATATACCTACAGTCAGTCAGGACTTACTTATAATTTTATATTTACAGGTTGAATATAAAATAAGCTGGGTTATAGGTAGGTAAAAAAATAGGTATTATGGGCCATGTACTTACCTAAAATTTAAATTTCCGCTACGAAAGTTCCCAATTCTTTGTCCGTGGGAACAGTGATTGCCCACCCCTGGGTCGCGACCGCGCGCACGCAGCGTGACGGTAGGGTGCGAAATACCACCAGCACACGAATATTTGAATGATTGGTAAATGTTTTATAGAATTCATTGTTTAAAAAGTCAAATAAAATAGGTTAAAATGAAGTTAAATGATTTTAATAAATTAAAAAATTTACAGTATCTTTTCACCACTACTCATTACCTACCACTATTTATCATTGAAGGTAGATTCAAAAATTAATTACCATACAAATACCTACAGTATTTGCTCACTGATAAAGTACTTAGTTTAGGGTCAATTAGTTAGTTCATTGTATTATTTTTTTCGTTATCTGTTATTATTATGAAAAAACTAGCTTTTATCCAAGTTTAACAAAACGTAATAATAGCTTAGTATATGCACCTTTATCACAAAGGTTGATCAGTCCATAATGATTTAAGCCTGTGATATCAGTCATTCAGGATTTTAAATTTTAAATGTCGGTATGAAGAAAAAAAAATACCTACTACGATTCCCTCCAACCAATATTCATTGCACTCACATTAATAATTCACGAGCTACCCTTAAAAGCAATAAGTGAAAATAGTTTAAAATCAACACCATTTAAACACGGGGGCGTTCCAGATTAAGTTAGTACGATCCCAGGGGAGAAAAAGTGGCCGAATTCTAATCAAGTTCACGAAGGGATTTGATTAAATCCCTCACCCCTTACGTGTTGACAGTAATTGATTGAAATGCGAGTTTTCTAGGGGCATTCTAAGTTGACACCTACCCAAGACGGAGGTATTGGCTGATAAATATAGTTTGATAGTTAACTGACTATGCGATAAAAACTATTCATCTGGTTATAAACTCATAAAAATCACAAAAATTTTGATTTTTTCCCAAAAACAGCGACATTCATAATTTCAACGATGAACTGACCATGCCCGGTAGTAGGCTCTAAAAATAAACAGGTCGTTTAATAACACATGTGTGCTCTAATATAATAAGCCATCTAAAGATATGTATGTATATGACATGTCCATTAACAAATTCAAAATTTTTATAAATCAAAAATCGTGCTGTTAGGCGTATTACGATACTTTGTCGTACTTGTTTGATAAGGACCCATGAGCATAACTGTAATTGCTCCATTTGAAATATATCTTCAAAAATATTTGTTATCTTGAACTTTGTGAACATGATCACAAAAAACCCCCATGAGTTTCTTGTGCCTTCTTCTCATAGGTGGGCGCGTTCCGAACGGTACTCATCCTAACTTAATTTTTAAGACTCTTTAAAGTAATTGCATAACTTTGATTGAATTTTTTTTGATTAGATTTGAATATAAGCAAAATTGCACCAAATCTAGAATTAGTCCCTAAATTTTTGACAGAAAGCATAATATATACACCTAGGTATATACTCTTTTAGCGTAGTCGAACATGTTCAGAACAAAAAAAACTAGTCAATACGTCTGGAGCCAACTAATCGCAGTGTTAATTACTTATTAAACGTCCCACTTAGATTTAATAAAATCGTAATTATGGAATTTTGCTGCCAGTGGCCATTAATGTAAAAACAATAAACACACTTTAATTGGATTATCGGAAACTGACAGCGCCCAGCGGTTTTACCCTCGTAATGAGAAAAATCGGAATAAAAATATGCATTGTTGGCCTATGTTATTTTCAATGAATAAATGCAAAACAGGAGCACCCCGCCGTTGTACCCGCGTAAGTTTCTATTCCATAAGAATATCAGGATAATAATTAGCCCATTTCACTTTCAATAAATTAATGTTTCATTGTACCAAGTTTTATCAAAATCGGTTCAGAAGTTTAGGAGCCCTGCGAACAAACAATAAAAATCTTTTCTCTTTATAACCTATACCGAGAATAAGTTTTAGATTGGTTTTTCAAAAGAACATAAACGTATCAAATCCTAATAAAATCTAGGTTTAAGACTGAGTTTCTTGAAAATAATCTAAATATATAAAAAAATCATAACATTATTTTTGTTGTTTTTATATCATTTGAATATAAATTAGAGGAATTGTGATTTAACTTAATTTTATTTAAATTTTATTCATTACCATGTTGTTATTTAGTACCTACCTAAGTATTTAATTAACCGTGTCACAGATGGATGGAATAAATATATTTGTTTGAAAATATACGAAACTATTCTATTTTACCTACTGGATTTGGTTATATTTAAGTAGGTATTAGCAAAATAAAGTAATTAGAATGAATCAACTTCTTAAAGGTGATAATAAAAACAAACTGCAAAGTAAACAAATACTGTAATTAATTCTATTTTTGTCCGACTTATTTCAAATTGTTAGTAAAATAGATTAGAAGACCAGAGTCTCCTATACTAGGTATTTTTAAATATAAAGGAAGACTATATGCGCTGTGTAAATTTAGAATGTAAGTATGTAACTTTTAAATAAGTTGATGAAATAAAAGTTTTAATATTTTGAATACCTGAAGATGAAAGTTTTTTTGTATGTTTGTAAAGACTAAGCTTCAAAACGACTTGACCGATTTTGATGAAACTTGGTACAACGAAACAATAATTTATTGAAAGTGATATGGTATAATTATCATCCTTATATTCTTGTGGAATCAAAACATACGCGGGTAAACGGCGGGGTGCTCCTGTTAAAAGTGTCTATTAAAACCAAAAGTATATTTTATTTGTGACAATGGAAATTGCTTTGATCTGGCTTTTATGCATTAGTCGTATGATGTGACAATAATTAAAAAAAATACTTATAGATTAATATTTTCATTGTTTTATTGCAACACACGGAATGCATTGAACGCGTTGAAGTCTTTTACAGGTAAAATAAATTTTGAACCCTATAATAAGATTTTTACATAAGTAGTAAGTGTCTAAGTATTAATTATATTTTGAAAATATCTATCCAGTTGCAACTATTAATTAATTAAGTATTTATTAAGCTTTTTTAAATCTATCCTAAGTCAATTTTTTAAAGAATGGCTGGTTTATGATTTTACCTATAGTTAAATATATTTTTGAAATAATTCTTTGTTTGTTGTTTAATTTATGAAAATTTATCTAAAAACTAAATAATAATATTTTATTAATGAAGGTAGCATACTAATTACTTGTAAGTACCTACTATTAATTTAGCTACCTGTTTTGCAAGCAATGTAGGTATTAGATACCAATATAGAATTAAAGTTTGCACTATCTTATATAGTGCATATGTATATATAAAAGTTGTAAAATATCAGAAATGAGGGTATAATCGGGATTCAGAACAAAAAATCATGTACAATTTTAACGCGTCTTTTATTGATAACTTCATCTTTTTCTTCAATATACTTTTGTGTCCACTGACTATAATAACACTCACTGTACATTTTCGTATTACAATATTTTAGTCTTTCAAGGATTTATAACGTTCGTCCATATAACAAATTATTTTGTACAACGCACGTGTGGGGCGCGCCCGAACCGCGCGCCGCGCGCCGTGCGTGAGTGGCGTCGTGGCACGACTTATCGCTATCTATCTACGATTTACAGGCTAACTTCGACTCTAGTTATTAACACTATATTTACAAATTGTTCAAATTTTTTTGGTATTCGAATTACCTCTATCACTACATCGTCTTTCACACGTTATATCACTCCGGCTTCAAACGTTCCTCCGCACGACACAACTTATAATATTTTAACTTAAATCATGAAAAAATACATTAATCATAATATAATACAAGATATCATCAACAACATTTAATTGAACTTTCGGCCGTCGGCGACGACAACGACGACGAGCCGACAGCTCGCTAAAGTTAACAGTTCACGCAACACTAACCGCGTCAGTACAATTAATTACAAAACAAATAAATGGACATACCTAGAAGTATGTACGGCCGGGAAATAACGATCACTCTCCTAACGCGAAAACATATTCGCAATAAAGTCACTGGATAGCGATGCCGAGGGCGCGGCGACATGTCCAGCTCATAGCGGCGGGATGTCGATGTCGCACGCGAAAGGCGATTCTCAGATGAGCGGCATCGCGCGTGTGTCTTGTGCCGCCGCGTATCGCTGTTCATCAGGTACGTGGTACATATTGATGATGTGGCTCAGGTCCTGTTGCCCATACTCGCGTTTCATAGCCAGCTGGTCGTGCGGATGTACGTACTCGCGTTTCAGTTGCGGCGGCGGCTCGTGCGCTACAAACTCGCGCTTCATGCCCGGCGGCCCCGGTGACACCGGCTCCGACTTGGCCGAGGAGCCGCTCGGTGAGTGCGACGCGCACGACGGTGGCAGCGCATAGCCGCCGGGGGAACCTGGCCCGATGCCGTAAGCCGACGGGGAAGGTGGCTGCGGTAGGTAAGGCGAGCCTTGTCCGCCGCCGTAATACCCACCGCCGTAGCCGCCTTGCTGCATCTGTGACACGTCGTAACGAGGGTACCCATAAGCTTGCTGCTGGTATGCGCTGGGATCGTGCATCATGTATCCGTTGGGCATGTATCCATTAGGTGTCATCTGATAGACATCTCGCGGTTGTTGCGAGGAAGGCGCGCTCGTTCTCTGCCCTTCTCCGGCTCCCAGTAATGCACCACCTCCCAACGGATACTTCTCTTGTTTCTTAGCTAAGGTCTTCGTCTTCCGCCTCGGTCTGTACTTGTAGTCCGGGTGTTCCTTCATGTGAACGGCGCGAAGTCTCTTCGCTTCGTCGATGAACGGTCGCTTCTCGGATTCCGAGAGATCTTTCCATTGTGCACCGAGTCTTTTAGATATTTCGGAATTATGCATTTTAGGGTTATCTGATGCCATTTTTCTACGCTGCCCACGCGACCACACCATGAACGCATTCATAGGGCGTTTGACACGATCTGCGTTCGAGGTCTTAGTGGTGTTGTTGTTGTTATTGTTGGGCGGTTGGTGGTGCTGCGATTGTGGCTGCTGATGATGCTGGGGCAGCTGTTGGTGGTGCTGATGCTGCAGCGGCTGGTGTTGGGCCAGCGGCTGCTGCTGTGGCAGCGCCATCATGCCGCCGAGCGCACCCAGCGAGCCGTATCCGTGCTGGAGCGCGTGGTGTGGCGGCACCGTGGCATGTAGGCTGCCGCCCTTCAAGTCCGTCTCCATCGTCAACATGTCTTCTTCCTGCGGCGCGTACAGCTTGCCGATCCTTCGTTCACCGTGCACAACGAGAGAACTGAGTGTCGGTCACATGGACTCGCGGCGGTGTGCGCAGTGTTGCGTCTCGCGGTACCGTACGGCGCGGAGACTACGTGCGTTGTGAGGAGGCTCGATCGCCGGGCGGCGGCAGTGCGTGCGCCCCCCGCGCCTTCCCCCCGACCGTCCGGCCCCGCCCCGCTGCCTCAACCAATGGCGGCGCACCGTGCGGCCCCGCCCCGCGCCGCGCCGCTCACCCGCCCGCACCGGCCTGCATTTTTAATCGCGTGGCGAGCGAGGCGAGCGTACGCCTCGTCTGCCAGCACCCTGGCTGCTAATGCAAATCTCAATTCTGTTTGCCGACGGATGCTGTCTTTTTCATCTCAGTTCAGTTCATACAACCTATTAATAAATAAAAAAATCTAAATTATGAAGTAGGTCTTGTGCTTAATTATAACAATACTTACTAACATGTTACAAAAACCATTCAGTAAAGTCAATGAAAAGAAAACAGTAATAAAAATCCAGTACCTAACATTGTTTGACACAACACCAATGAAAGCCTAACCTACTGAATTCTTCTTGGTTTACTCAGCTGCAGTATATGTACATATACTAAGTTCAAGGCCCTTGTAGACAGTGTTAACTCTCGTTCCATACACCTAGCCTATTGTACTCACTCAGTGTTAAAGAAGCGTTACAATGCAATACCAAAATTATACTGACTACTACTAATTTAAAAAATAAGTCCGAATAGCAGACTTACAGTATGAGCATTTGAAACTTACAAAAATTACTACCAATCGGAATAAACTCTTGAAAAAACAAATTAATGTGTATATGTAGGTATTAATTAGGAAGGTATGTTTAGGTTTTTATAACTTAGAAACGAAATAAAAATAACATGATTATGACTAGTGTTTTTTTCAATTTCGTACCGAACAAAAAAAGACATGTTTTTGACGTTTATTTACTTAACAAGATTTGAGCAAACAAACAGTTAACCTCTACTTCCCTTATTTCTAATTAAATTTAATATTATTTTCAGACAGCATTGACTGTGGTGGGAGATAACAATAGGGAGGTATATTAACTACTAGCAGTGTTCTGCGGTTTCACCTATATAAGTCTCGAATATCGGGATAAAAAGTAACCTATGTAACTTATAATTACCTATTCAATGCATCTTCATACCTACTAAGTTTCATCAAAATCAAAATAGTTTCAGAGTCTATTTGTTACAAACATAAAAAAATTCTTTCCTCTTTATAATATTAGTGTATATCAATATCGTCCCACGTTTTCACCCACGTAAGTCCCGATCCCGTGGGAATATCGGGATAAAAAACTAGCATTATATTACTTCGAATCGATCGATCTATATTTATCTCAAAAATGTTTTATTAAATTTATCTGTAGACTTTCCGTGTATAATAAAATTAGTTTGTAACATCAAAGTCGAAGTTTAGTTAAATCTAAGTAGTAATTTATAATTTACAGTGCTTATCCAAAAAGTGCGGCATCCATCCCGGATTTACCCTAATAAGTAACCGTTTACTACCATTTAAAGACAACTTAATCATTCGTTTGTTTAAAAAAATCTATATGTGTTTATGTGTATATGTTTCAGGACATAATTAATCCATATACCTATGTTTATGTATGTTATGCAAAATTTTAAGCGTTTGTCTGTCTATCTAAGTAGATACATTAGTAAACTTATTAGAGTTAAATTACTTATTAGATTTTATTGACGACCCAGTTGGCACAATGGTGCCCATGCCGGTCTGCCATACAGAAAGTTGCGGGTTCGATTCCCGCCTCAGACAAGTATTTATACTTAGATATTTGTCTGTGGTCTGGTTGTGTCTATGTATTATATGTATATATTTACGAAATAAAAGTGTATAAGTAGTATATCCGTTGTCTAGCACCCATAACACAAGTCTAGTTACTTAGCTTGGGGCTAGATGGCGATGTGTGGAACGTCCTGTCATATTTATATTCTATAGGTATCAATTATATTTATTTAACACTAGCTGCGCCCCGCGGTTTCACCCGCGTGATAATTTTCTACGCAACTTTCTTAATTATTTCTTTCATAAGAACCTTCTCCGGACAATAACAAACACAACATAAAAGAATTGGCCAAATTGGTCCAGGCGTTGTTGAGTTATGCGCTTACCAACACATTTTGCGATTCATTTTTATAGTATAAGATTTAAATTCAGTATGGATCTATTTTGCTAGAGAATGTTTTCTATTTTTGTTACAATAATTCTATCTCTCTTCATTCACCAGTTGAAATGTTGTAGGGTGTAAAATAAAACACTTTTCGGGAAGTTTATTTATTTAATATTTTTACAAATTCATTTATCAATTTTCAAATGTTAATTTATTTGGTTTTAGGTTATAAAAAATACAGGTATGTCTTTTTAACGATAAATAATAATGTACCTATTGTACCTATTTATAAATATAAAAAACTAGCTGCGCCCCGCGGTTTCACCAGCGTAAGTCCCGATCCCGTGGGAATATCGAAAAAATATCCTATGTCCGTCTTCTGATTGTAAGCTACCTCCCCACCAATTTTCAGCCAAATCGGTTTAGCCGTTCCCGAGTTATAAATGGTGTAACTAACACGACTTTCTTTTATATATATGGATAACAATCACCTATTTAATCTTCATTATAATATTAGTAGTAAATATCACATAAAGAACAATAAAAATAAGTTAGGTAGGTAACTTACCTAACTTATTTTTAAACATTAACTTAATTAGATTTAATTGGATAATAATACTTATACAATAGGAGTACCTGTTTGTAAAATAAATAGCCGAAATCAATAACCTATCTGTTCGCTACCGGGGGTTAAATTAAATTTTTCTCATCTATACTTCTATACTTACTAATATTATAAAGCTGAAGAGTTGCAGGACATTCCACACATCGCCATCTAGCCCCAAGCTAAGTAACTAGACTTGTGTTATAGGTGCTAGACAACGGATATACTACTTATATACTTTTCTTTTGTAAATATATACTTATAATACATAGAAACAACTAGACTGCAGACAAATATATAAGCATAAATACATGTCTGAGGCGGGAATCGAACCCGCAACCCTGTGTTTGGCAGTACGGTATGGTGACCATTGTGCCAACTGGAACGTCAGTTTGTTTTGACGCGCTAATCTTAAGAACTACTGTTCCGAATTAAACATTATTTTTGTCTTGGTTAGTCCATTTATCAAGGAAGGCTATAGGCTACTTTTTATTTTTTGATGTTCCCACGGATTGATATTTACGCGGGTGAAACCGTGAGGCGGAGCTAGTAGGTAAATAAACTGTTTAAACAATGTGATTTCAACCCTTGATACCTAGATGCTACCTACGACCATAAGTCAAACGAATAATTTATAATGAATACCTAGGTATCTTTTAGGTATTCAATAGAAATTGTTCTTAGGAACTTATGCCCTTATTCTTAAAAGGAAACGGTACCGGGGGCTCTCTCCATACAAACGTAGTCGACTTGTTTGTCCCTGGCTAATGACACTAGCAAAAATATTTTTGTGCTATAAAACCTATAACTGCCATGACTATGCCCCAATGTTTTTTTTGTTTTTTTAATCTTAATTTCTATGACATGGCAGTTTTAAGGCACAAAAATATTATTGCTAGTGCCATTATCCAGGGAAGAAACAGTCGACTACGTTTGTATGGAGAGAGCGCCGGAGCCCTTTCACCGTAATTTCTCCTAAAAGTGGACTGTTTAATAAGTTCCTTTGAGAAATAAAGTTCTTGTAGTTTCTTGAAATTGGTTTGACAAAAAAATTTTGTTTAACGTGTTAAATTTTATCATTAGCGACTGCATAGCTGACAACATTACTTATAAAATAACAAAGCAGAATTCAGTGATTAAAAAAAACTCACAGATTGCAGATAGGTTAGGTCTATTCTGAATTCAAACTACAGAACTGTCAGAGCGTGAAACGGTTTCGCGCTGACTGGCGTCAACGCCGCCATTTTGCACTAGTTTCAATTTAAATGAGTCCCGGCTTGACTCGGTGGCGTTAAATGTGTGATTCCCTTGACGCGGTCCCGGGATCTTCGTTTTGCCCAGGGTAATGCATTTCCTGAATACACCGCGTTATATTAGGCAAACTAGATTTATCGTTGCGCAGAGCACGTAGCTTTTCTTGTACTGCCAACCGAAAAAAGCGAAAATACAGGATTAATTTGTATCCCTATATATACTTATAAAATTCTCGTGTGTACCAATCCCCACCTAAACGGCTGAACCGATTTGTATGAAATTATTTGTGTATATTCGTTAGGTCTGAGAATCAAACAACATCTATTTTAAATTTTCCTTTTTTCCCTTTATATTTTTTCAATTTTTTTGTAAATGGCAAAACAAGACAGCTAGTCTCTATAGAAAAGTACGCTAATTAAAAAGAAGACTACAATTTCTACGGAAACACGAACGTTTTTAATTAACAAATCATCATTAATACTTTCATTGGAAATAACAAGAGAGTATAAAATACTCCGACACTTCGATACAAATGCGAGCCCCTCGTAGCATAACGCGTCGCGAGTCATTCAATAATTGCCGGAGTAACGCTTATGCTAAATAAAATAGTGCTCATCAAACTCTGTGAGCGCCCTAATTGGCGGAGGTGTCACTAATGACACTGAGTGTTGCCGCAGTCGCGCCTCTCATTGCAAATTAATAATTATGCCGCATGGCAACACTGAGAAGTCGCGCAATATGGCCGCCACTCATTGTTTACGTTAACTATAAAGTTTTTATCTTCGATTACCTATACATTTTTTCACAAAGGCATCTCCTTAGGCTTCACCCAGAAAGTCTGAGGAGAAGACTTTGTCCAATACTAACACAGACTGAACCTTCGACTAATGATGATCTATTTATCATTTATTGGAACTAGTCTAGAGATATTACCAATTTTTTTCAACCGACCTCAAAAAAAGAAGGAGGAGGTTCTCAATTCGGTTGTATTTATTAAAAAAAAAATGTATACCTTCGTGCCAAATTTAGAACCTCCTTTTTTAAATCGGTTAAAAAGTATTAAATTAGGTAGGCTCTAACTATTTGCAAAATTAACCATCTATATTTGTACTTCTATATTAAAGAGGATATATTTTTTATGTTTGTTTGTAACGAATAGGCTCCGAAACTACTGGACCGATTTTGATGAAACTTGATATAAGGATACATTGATTCATTCGGAGTAACATAGGTAACTTTTTGTACTGATATTCCCACGGGATACGTGGGTGAAACCGCAGAGCGCTGCTTATTCTTCAATAAGCTGATGATATTCACAGCAACCATTAGTCTCGCCAGTTATGCAGCCGCAAGTCCTAGGTATCCGATATAATGAAAGGCCAATATTGGCTGGGCGAGTGGACACAAACAAGACCGCATGTAAGGGGCCACCCCACAGATATAGGAGTAGGTACCTACCACACCACTCGACTTACGTAATGGCCGGTACCATTTCCTTAGACCTACCTACCTACTCGTCTTCGGAGATATGAGAATTCTTAGAAAGACGTACGTTCTTTTTTGCCATGTGTTAGCGCAGGGCTGACTAAGTAGTTTAATTATTAACAAGAAGCTTGAATTACATAACAATAATAAATTAAAAATTTCGTTAAGAACTTTCTTGATGACGTTTTTTGTTCTAAGTCGTCCTTTGTTGAGAATTTAGAAAGTGTGAACCTCGCAAAAACGGGTCACTCTGAGATCGGGTAGCATTTCAAATATTTTTGTAACACGAATGTCACCTCAGTTTGCCTGTAACTACGATAGCTGTAAAGTTCTCCGAACGTCAGGTTTTTAAGAAAACACCGGCCAAGTGCGAGTCGGACTCACGAAGGGTTCCGTATATACCTACTGTCTGTTTTTAGAAATACATCGTCTGTGAAAATTTCAACTGTCTAGCTATCATGGTTCGTGAGATACAGTCTGGACAGATAGACAGACAGATAGTGGAGTCTTAGTAAAAGGGTCCAGTTTTTACCCTTTGTGTACGGAACCCTATAAAAATAAAATAAACTATACTCTTACGTCGCGAAAACCTTAGAAAAGAGTATGAAGTACTTATTTAAGTGCAAACTGAATTTAGTAGTATCTGCATTTCTTGTTTCTTTTCTGACCATAATTAAAAGCCAACTTTAAATCAAAATAATACTCTAACTGCCTTAAAAGTTTGTCATTAAAAATGTTGATGAATCTGTAAGATGCAATTAAACCGAAGACAAACAACTTTTACGACAATTCTAAACAATACATGATTAAATTTTGCAGAGAGCGTTGAAATGTGACATTAAACTTTGAACATGAAATAGAATTGTTTTTATTACATAGATTTAAAAAACCGGCTAAGTACGAGGCGGACTTGCGCACGATAGGTTCTGTAGCATATTGTATGGGAGCCCAATTAACTTTTTTTCGGTTTTTTTAGTATTTGTTGTTATAGCCGCAACAGAAATAGCTACATAATCTGTAAAATTTCAACTGTCTAGCTATCACAGAGATACAACCTGGTGACAGACAGACGGACGGACAGTGAAATCTTAGTAAAAGGGTTCAGTTTTTACCCTTATGGGTACGGAACCCTAATAATCGGGAAGTGGATCAAATTAAATTTGAAAGATGTGATGACAAACATAGGGACAGGTAAAGCTAAATAAAAGCTTGTAAAATACTCTAGGATATAAAATCGTTTAGATGCCCTATTCCAACACTATTCGCATATTTTTCAATCTTATTTTACAATACTATTTTCATTCCAAACCATGTCTTATAAAAAAAACAAACGTCACCTCTAGAATATTTAATATATCACTGTTGAATAGGCCTAGCGAGTAGGGGGTAGGGGTGATCAGGGTGGGTGGTGGCTTCCGGTCGCTGTCTCCATCTCATCAGGCCTATCTTGGAACGGAGCTGGCCGCAAATTAAATAGTAACGTGCGTCGGACCGTGTGTACCCACCCTTAGGGACATATATGTGTATATATTTATAATTTACTTGCAAAGCGGTCGGGAAACGGTCGTTTATTGATTCGGCGTGGTTAGATGACATGGTTAAGATGAAGCGAGTACCAAATCTAAGGATTCTGGACGATTTGACCTCACCTTTAAAGGTGAAAGGGTATCGGCGCTCTCTCCATACAAAGGTAGTCGACTGTTCTCCCTGGATAATGACACTAGCACAAATATTTTTGTTGCAACCTTTAACTGCCATGACTGCCGGACCTGAGCTATATTTGGCCAGACTAAAGTCTGGCACAGATAAATAACAAAAAACAAAGAATGAGTAAATATTTACAAAACACTCTGTTCTTTTAAGGAAAGAATCAACCTTAAATTTTTCGTATAAGAGCCAAAAAAAACACTTTTCGGCGGAAAGAATCAACTTTATTTAGTTCTTTTCAAGATATTGTCACAATATAAGCTGAGATGATGATATTTTATATCATTTCTTGGAAGCATTTCGTGTAAAATACTAAAAAAAGTTGTATAATTAACAACCGAAAAAATATTTTAGCGAAATTCGGGTAATCCCACACCATCACACATCTCACTTATTTCTAATCAATCCGACAGGAATCGAATTTTAGGAGCTAATAGCACATTTTAAAGCTTTTATCTACACTTCAGCGACAATGCTGAGCGTTTATAAGACACAAGAAACTGTTTAGGTACAGACTACTGTGTATATTTGTGGTATACCTACTCAAAATTAAGTTTTTACTATTCTCTTCCATTTTATATTATTCTTAAAAAAGTTGGTTTTACAGTTACCTACTCACTTTAATTTTGAATTAATTTAAGATCATTAAACAAAACATTTATTTGGACAAGCACACGACTAAAATAAATATTTAGAACTGTTTAAGGGATGTTGACAAACAAACAATAAGAGCATTAAAAAAAAACAGAAAATTAAAAAGAATACTGTAGAACAGTATTAAATGAAATGACAGAAAATTCCCCTGTGAACACGTGGTCCGACTGCTCGGTCCGACCGATCGGACGATGTGAACTTTTTTTTTACTTTTGGTTCGATTTAGGAATCGGACTATGAAGTTTATTTTTATTTAAGAACACATTGACCGACCGATCGGACGATAATTACAGTAGAAAAAAACAATATTATCTATTTGCTTTCAAACTTATAAGTTATTACTAAAAATAAAAATAGGTCTACATAGGTACATTGGTAAGCACATAATATAAATCATATCACAATTTCATATCATAATACATATTTACAATTTATTTCATATCAAAACATTTAATTACATTTCTCCTTTTATTTTAAGTTACAAATTACAAAGTGAATGTACAGAATAGAAAGTAAAAATACTTTTTATTTATAGCAATGAAGACCTTTGACTCTCTCAATTACTTATATTGTTGGTATCATACTTATAGTAAATAAAACACATAGAACATGATAGCTGCCGTTATATTAGCACCAAACATCTTCATTTTGTATTACATAGTAAAAAGAAATAGAAAGGTTTGTAACCAAACTTAAACAAAGTATTTAACTTAGGTAATCGAATCCAAAAATATCTCTACGTAAACTTACATACCTACATTTCTATATTATTGTACTTAAGTAAAAATATTTGTTAATTATATAACTAAAACGAAAATAGTCTTAGTTATTAATGTTTATATAAACAACCAAAAATAAGCAGGTACATTTAAGACTTTAAACATGTTTAACCAACTGCCTTGTTGTTATTTAAATAGATTTTTATTTCAAATTGTTTTAAAATTACACGTTAAATGTATTTAGCTAGTATTCAATACATTTAAGCACAATATCACTCAAGCCGCCTTAAGTGCTATATACATAATACAAGTGCAGCGAGCTGATTTTCAGCCGATTTCCTGAAAAGAGTGATAGACAATTGCGGCCACTAGTGTAACGGTTTAAAACACACAAATACTTCAATACATAAATGAACTGCTAAACTAGGTAACTAATATTTCTAACCTACTAAAATACCTACGACTCAAACGCGACGATTTAAGTAGTTAATGCATATTAACAATATAATTTATTTCCCAGATAAATAACAAAAAGATCTGAGTTCACAGTTAAAAAAAGTATTAATGCTGAAAACTTTTAACCTGCTAAACAACACTCACTGAACATTCAATTTGCAAGCTTTAAAAAACAGTCCCAAATCGATTTACAAAGAACTTTAAACTTCAATTATAAATCCACTTTTTTATTCTTGAGTAAAAGAACCGCAAATCAGCATCATGTGGGTGAAATAGTACTTATTACTTAACTTCGGTTTAGATTGCAGGAAATTACTGTGCTTATGTTTATGTATTTATGTTGTTTTCAAAATCCAAAAGCGTGTTTAAATCTTTTTAGGCGTTAATACAAATTACTTACAATAAAAATTATATTAATCTATTATAGTCCATCAATTATTATAAAATGGATTCCACATTTTTTTTAAGGGTCTAAAACTTGTTTTTTATAATTGAATAGCCCATATGACAAGTAAATTTCTACTTATAGGATTTCGTTTACAATATCGTTTACATTAGAGCAGATCTGTATATAAAGCGGGTGTTGTCGGTGAAAGCAATGCAATAAAAGAAGTTCAAATTCCAGAAATTAACAAGAATCTGTGCTACCACATCTGTAGTAACATACCTACATATGTAATAGGTACTTGTACCTACTCGTAGGTACTTACTACTTACGAGCGAATTGTAAAATATTCTGTTATTTCTTGCTTACCCATCGATAACCCCGCTGCAAATAACTTAAAGCTAAAATACACAAACTTTGCTAAGTTGAGTAGGTAACTATGCAGATATAGTAGGTAAGTACCAACGTAGGTACACTCGCAGCGGTGGGTAGGTAGGTAGGTACCTATATAGCACAGTCAGCTGGCAACCACGCCGGCTTGGATCCGAGACGAGCCGTCAGTCACACAACAATGCGCGCGCACATAATAACTACATCATAACGTACGAATATGACAGAATTTCCGCGTGGAAAACACTCGTTTTCCGCGAATAACGTGCGAGCGTCGCGCTCCCAGTGCCCAGACTAAACGCGAGACGTGAAAAAGCACCGCCACAACGCCGACCGACAATGGAAAGCGGTAAAGAATCATAATAATAACAATGACAACAATGTGAGATGCTATAATAAAGAGCGGTGGCATTGTGCCGCGGTCGGCGTTCAGTCGAAGGGTCGCGGCCGATCGATACTCGCCGGATTGTCTACGGGCTACGGGCCGCGTACGATGCGTGAGCCTTTGTCGATCCGGCTGGCGACAACCGACGCCCATTCATCGACCTCGCGATAACTACTTGCACAACACAACCTCCTATTCACTGACACTCTATTCACTCCTAACATTGGCCTTGTCTTAGCACACGATTCAATATACGACCCAGTTGGCACAATGGTCACCATGCCGGACTGCCAAACACAGGGTTGCGGGTTCGATTCCCGCCTCAGACATGTATTTATGCTTAGATATTTGTCTATGGTCTGGTTGTTTCTATGTATTACAAGTATATATTTAAAAAAGAAAAGTATATAAGTAGTATATCCGTTGTCTAGCACCCATAACACAAGTCTAGTTACTTACCTTGGGGCTAGATGGCGATGTGTGGAATATCCTGCAATATTTATATTATACGAAAACGCCACATAAAAGTTTTGATCTATCTATACTAACTAGTTATTCCTAATACAACGAACCGACTTCTGGGAATTGAGATAATTTGTGAAAAATACTTCATATTTCAACTGAGCTCCCTAGCTAGATCAACCGATATTATGTGACGTAACGTTTCGAATTTCGGCGATCGTGTATCGAGGTGTGAACTCATATCGTAGTGCAGATAAAACAGTTGGGTTTAACGTAATAATCCGTCGGTCGAACCGTTATCATTAGTCCGATCGGGCGCACCTCCCGCCGATCCGCAGATTGCTTCGAACACTCTCATATTATGGACATTCTATTTTGTAATACTCGTGGCTCAGACGGAGCTTACGATATTATAAATTTCAATAAATCGCCAATTAAAGATGCTTCTTGGTCTAGAAGCATCTTTAATTGGCGATTACTTAAGAGTGGAAGAAAAAGATTTTCCTATTAATATATCTTCTTCTCAAGCTTAAAATCTATACTAATATTATAAAGCTGAAGAGTTTGTTTGTTTGTTTGTTTGAACGCGATAATCTCAGAAACTACTGGTTCGGATTGAAAAAATATTTTTGTGTTGGATAGTCCATTTATCGAGGAAGGCTATAGGCTACTTTTCATTTTGATATTCCTACGGGATCGGGACTTACGCGGGTGACACCGCAGAGCGCAGCTAGTATATTCACAAAATTAAATGTTAATAAATACATCAAATCGAATTACACAGTTAAATTACTTCTCAAGTATATTTAGCAAAGGACATTACGAGACTCGTTCTGAAATCAAATCATAAAATAGTTATGATATATTATGATTTGATTTCAGAAAGAGTCTCGTAGATAATCCTGTACGAAATATTTTGTAGACAAAGCTTGAAATCAGAAGGTATTTCCATCGTTTCTTCAAGTTTAACTGAAGTTACAAAGTTCGAAGGGAACGAAATATATAAAAAAATTGCTGAATTTTAAAAAATGGATGCTAAATTATGAAGATTATCCATTATAAGAACGTCCTGTAATTGTCGGCGCGGGCGCAGAGAGTGCGCCCCGCGGTGCCGTCGATCACCACGCGTTAGATGCGCGCACAGCAATTATAGGTACTAGTGTGATTATAATCATATCGCAACATGGCTAATCCAATTAACGATTTTGAAACCCATTTTTGTTCTAAACTAGTTCTAGGAATCGAATCAGGTCAAGGGCCGGCCACTGTTCCTTGTCGCCCAGAGAATAAACATAATGTTATGCTTGCCTACTTCTGTCTCTTCTTCGGTTAATCTATGCGAAGTTTTACTTATTACTTCCTCCTGAACCAAGTTCCAAAACTTCATTGTACTGGAAGAAGAACCTATTCGTTATTAGCCTTGCAGGCTCTACTTGCCAATATTTGAATTTTGTGTAAAGACCAGTGGTTTGTCTTTGTACTGTTGTCATTCGTAAACTGATAATTCGTGGATGAAACAATAATGATCAAGTTTTTGTTAATATGTTTGTGGAGATCGTTGTATTTCAGGAATAAAACATTGCTGGATTGAAACGCTGTTTAAATCTTATTTTCCCTCAGTTGACACAGTCACCTAATGGTTTCAAATGTATAGTAAAAAGATGTTTGTTACAACAATGCACCTAGAGGTTGTACATACAGTTAATTATCAATATCTAACCTTGTATAATTATGTTCATTTTACTTAAGCATTGCGTTATTAACGCAATTAAAACTATTCGATATGGCAATAAGTATTGCAATAACTTCAATCATACCGATCGATACAAAATAAGCTTAGATCTACACAAAGTCATAATATTTCATAAGTTGTCAATCGTGGAAGTCGATTCAACTAAAGTTAATCGTAGTTTGTTGATTGACGTGAGATGTTTATGCAATATAAGCAGATGTATAAAGTTCATAAGTTATTAAGTTATTTCATATAAATAAATAATATCTTTTTTTATGTGGCCCTCAACATTTTAATAAGGTTTAAAAAAGGACAAGTTTGGTGGCAGACCCAGACCAAGTTTGCTATAGTATTTAAAAAAAAATGAAACTTGTCTATGGCCAGTAAAAATCCTAAGGCCCTTTGTCTAAGGATAAAGCCGCCGTTTGTGCCACTCTAGGATCCTTCTCTGTAGGGAGGAAGGTAGTCTTTCTTAGAAAGTCTCATGTTTTAGTATTTTATAAGTAATCACTAGCTGCGCCCCGCGGTTTCACCCCCGTAAGTCCTGATCCCGTGGGAATATCGGGATAAAAAGTATCCTATGTGTTAATTCAGGTCTCTAGCTATCTAGTTACCGAGTTTTATTTCATCGCAATCGGTCCAGTAGTTTTTGCGTGAAGGAGTATACATACACATCCATATCTTCTATATATATATAAAAGAAAGTCGTGTTAGTTACACCATTTATAACTCGGGAACGGCTAAACCGATTTGGCTGAAAATTGGTGGGGAGGTAGCTTACAATCAGAAGACGGACATAGGATATTTTTTTCGATATTCCCACGGGATCGGGACTTACGCGGGTGAAATCGCGGGACGCAGCTAGTTTATAATATTAGTAGGATAGACTTTTTGTTTTGTTTTCATGGTTTTCATGGCAATAAAGTGTTTATATCTAAAACCATTATTTGCAATTAAATTGATGTACTTCAATCATTATGGTTCTAAATTCTAGCTTAAACAGTTAATGATGAGGTGCTCGCTACGAATTGAAATCGAAACTTCAATTTGAGTCGATATTTTTAATTAAACTCGATGACTAAGTGTGAAATCTATCATGGATCAGTTGGACTATTAGTTATCATGATCGATCATCTATTCGTATTTTTTAGTATGAAGTTATTTTTAGTTAATTAAACCAACTGGTGATTATTTTGCGAGGTTTTTTTTTGTTTAAAACTAATTTATACAGTTTTTGAGTGTAGGGTTTTAAACTGATATGGTTTTTTTACTACCAAAGTTACTTAAGGTAAAAGGATACCGGAGCTCTCTTTATACAAACGTAGTCGACTGTTTCCTCCCTGGATAATGACACTAGCACAATTCTTTTTGTTGCATAAAACTTATAACTGACATGACTATGCCCCTATGTTCATCCCTATGGGCATGGTCATGGCAGTTATAAGTTTTATGCAACAAAAATATTTGCTCTAGTGTCATTATCCAGGCAGAAAACAGTCGACTACGATTTATGTTTGTGTACACGAAGGGAGGTAGTCCGATTCCCTTTTGTTTTCAACTTAATCCTCTTTTGTTTCCACCTTGATCCCCTTTGTTTCCACTTTTATCTCCTTTTGTTTCCATCTTGATCTTTTTTGTTTTCACCTTGGTCCCCGTTTGTTTCCACTTTGAGTTAGGAACACAATTTTGGGTCAGGGTCGAAAGAAGACTAAGTTGGGAATTAAAATAAACGTTTTTTTGCTGTTTCCAATATAACCCGTTATCGGGTAACATTTTCGGATCAGGTTAGAATTTTTTTTTTTGCGAAACTACCATTTTCATTAAAATAAAAATAACACGGCTTACAACTAGGTATAACAAAAAGTGTCGTTACAACTTTTGGTCTTAATTTTTTCCGTCTAGCCCCCTTTCGCAACGCGCGATTAGTAACTTCGTTCCAAAAGTATTTCAATTTGCACTTGTATTGATAACGGATCTCATATAATACCAGACGAAACTTAGACTTTCTATTTCAAATCGCCTCGAACCATTTTTAATAGAAAAGAAATAAATAAAGCAAATAATGACACATTACAACACGAAGTTCCCTTTCTTCGGCTGGACAGTCGCTTCGATATCGCATCGTCATCGAGATACGATCGATATGTCTTCGGTATCATACCGCGATCGTCCCGTAAATGTGCTTACATCATGTAGGTGTTCGATTTACGGAATACCTACGCGATGTTATTATCTAAGACTAGCTTCGCCCGCCATTTCACTGTAATAAGGGTGGAATTTCGAAATTACTTCTTTGAATCAGAAATTGCTAAAATACAGTTAAGTATCGGATGTGAATTATTATACTTATAAGTTTAGCTTATAAGTTCTACTTCACAAGGGCATGCTAATATTTATAAAATATAATTAATGTAAAAGTAAATCAAAAGCATAGTAAAAGTCAATTTCAAAAGCATCATTTTTAGCGGATACTTTACAAAAAACACTAAATTGAATGACTCTAGGACCAGCGGTTTAAAAGCATTGATATATCATTCAGTCAGGCATGACTTTAAATTTTATATTATAGATAGTATTCTGACCGAAATAGTGCTATTTTTGTTTTATAATTATTTATTTCAATGAAGATAAGCTTGCTAATGATTATAAAGCTTTGGTTAGTCCTAGTCTTCAACCTAATTTAGAGCCTAAGTTTAGGTCTTAAAAAGTTGGTATTTTAAACAGAAACTAGAAACTGTTAAGGCAAAGATGTGTATACCTATTATTGGTAACTTAACTTACCAAAAAAACACTTGAATATGATTTCAGTACTTAATGTTTTTCTTTATTCTTAGTATAAGTGTGTGTTACTGTTCGTGTACCTAATAAATAAGGCACAAATCCTAACTTAGTTTTTAAGACGTTTTCAAGTGGTCTATGTATTAAGCATCCAAAGAAATAAAATTGTTTGACTTGACTTGACTTGACTTGAAGAATTAAGCGTGGTCAATTTTTATTCCTGGAAGTTGAAATTTTCGATCATAAAATCTCAAATAGACAAGTATTTATGCTAAGATATTTTTCTGTGGTCTGGTTGTTTCTATGTATTATAAGTATATATTTACAAAAGAAAAGTATTTTAAGTAGTATATCCGTTGTCTAGCACCCATAACACAAGTCTAGTTATTTAGCTTGGGGCTAGATGGCGATGTGTGGAATGTCCTGCAATATTTATTATTTATTTGAATACGGTTGGGCCATGCACGGCCAAAGTATTTGACTTCAAGAACCTTTATCAAAACACATTGTCCTGGTTGCTACCTCGTTACGTAATACTTAACGTTTTGTTTCTCAGTAACTTGCAACTTCTAAATCTCTGGGCGTGATTTCCAACTAAAACTAAGATAAGGGTGAAATACGATAATTGCAAAGTAAAATTTGATCTCCGCTTATCCCTCACGCAACGCTCGAGAGCCGAAGTCCCCGGAAGTCTATTGTTATACGAAACTACCAAAATAACGAAACGCGCCAAATCTTTTAATCGAAAAACCTTTCAAATTTTTCCCAGTAAGGATCAAACGCAGTCTACGGACCTTCCGATCGACCAACTCGTCAAGGGCTCAATATAAAGATTTTTTTTTATTTTAGTAATTTTAAATTCATATTTTCTACTGTCTTTGAAAATTCGACTCGATATCAGGAAAAAGGAACTAAAATCTTCAAATTGTAATGCGTAAATGTTACGATCCGATTCTTCTGGTGAATCTGGAAAACTTAACCATGCAATTCTGTTCATCACTCCTAATATCCTAACCAAATAGGACTACCCCCCTTTCGGAAAATAAATTATCTCAATGCGTTGCCGTCTTCGAGTAATCGGTGAACATAAGAAAAAATAAAGGTAAGTATAGGTAATAAAAAAGTAGAGGTAGGTATAGGTGTAGCTTAATATAGCTAATGTAAGCGTCCGACGAATAAGGAACCTCTTCCTTTTTTGAAGTCGGTCAAAAACACAAAGGGAATCGGGTCGAACAATGGGCCGATAGAAAAGTCTGTCTGTCTACGTTCAACCTTACAAAAACTCGGCTAATCCGCGGCCTCTTTGACTCTCGATGATGGTTATATTTGTTTCTGTAGTGAAGGCTAAAAAACCTTTGGATTATTGATTTCTGAGAAAACTCGTTCGGCCGTAAGGATAATGTTCCCTTACCCGGGGAACGAATTACTTACTGAGGGATAAACTCTACACATTTCGAGAAAATCACGATTTCGGATTTTGTTAATCAGGTAAAATCTCGACATTATTGTGTATTAATTCCTAGGTACATTTTTATGCCCAAATACCAGCATACTTTTTTCTAATTAAAATTGTATCTGTTTAGTTTTATTTAAACTTCTATCTCAGTAGTTAACCTCAACGTTGTTTACCTAATATATGTTTAAACAAATATGTACCCTACTAATATTCTAAATGTGAAAGTTTGTGTGTGAATGTTTGTTACTCCTTCACGCAAAAACGACTGGACCGATTGCGATGACTCGGTATCTAGATAGCTGGAGACCTGGAATAACACATAGGCTTTTTATCCCGATATTCAAACGGGATCGGGACTTACGCGGGTGAAACCGCGGGGCGCAGCTAGTAGTATATTAATAACTTCACATATTAATACCTATTTCTTAATAGCTACGCGCTTTGGTTTCATACTCCGGAGATGTATGTATTTAATCACGAACATTTCATGTAGTCCCAAACGAGTTTCGTCAAAGATCCCGAATACTTTGTGAATGCCAAAACTATTCCAAGTATTTGTAAATACGTAACGATAACATCTCTTGCCTTATTACTTGCTACCTGCAAAGTGTTTCGACGCGGTCGATTCAACATAATTTATTGAAGCGCGTGAGAATCGCCAATGGCAAAAGAAATTTAAAATTATCTTGTTACATTTCTGTACCATTTGTAAAATATAAGTTTTAAATGAATTTACAGAAGCATTAGAAATCGAAATTATTGAGTACCTACACTATATTTGAAAATGAGCACAAAATTAACTCAAACAAAAACATTCTTTTACAGATTGATTTGTTGATGTTGTATTTCTTTTCTTTCTTCGCTTCGTTTTGTTAGAGTATTATGTATACTTAGGTAGGTAGGTACGGTCGGCTGCATAATTGTAGACCCACCAAGAGCTCCAAAACGGCTGTTATAAGAATGATTTCAACACAAGCAAGATAGAATCTTACTTGTGTTCTCTTGTGCTTTGACACCTGCTTTAGGTGAATTTTGTAGTCTTCTAACTCATCAATTAATGAAACAAAAATTATTAGAATAAAAATATTTCGATAATAGTAATTTTAGATCTCTACCGAGGGCTGCAATTATGCAGCCGACTGTAAATAAGAATGGTACTTAACGGCGGCATTAGGTAAAGTAGTTAAACGCTAGTAAGCATTAAAAACGTGAACTAAAACCATTACCGTAGGTACCGATCTAAATCAAAGTGACAGGTAAGCAAATAGAACAAACCTGGTCCTTCTTCTAGGAATCTCGAAAGTCCTTGCTCATAAATCACCGGAGACCTGACAAATGGATTCTACGGACTTTTTTCCCGCCACTCATTTATTAATAGGGCAGAGAATGTTTCGGAAAACCAATAAAATGTGCCCCGTCATATACCTGTCCACTGGCAGACAGCGTGGTATTGTTCCTTCGGTCGACTTCTTTTTTTTAATTTTAAACGGATCGATACGGATTTGTTTTGTAATACTAGTCACGTAATCATGGTAAAAATTTATAAGTATTTACTTACCTGTAACTAATTATTGATTTTTAGAGTTACGTACCTCAAAAACCCTTATAAGATCATGGCCTTCTGTTTATTTATTTTAGCCTATAGGTTCCATCCCACTACAAGGCAAAGGCCTCCCTCTCTTATTTCCCCTGGTTCCCTTCCAATGCCAACTGGATACAGTCTCTACCATATGAAATCATTATTCATTAAAATTAGATTACTTTATTATAATGTTTACCTATTAGATTAGATTGTTAATATTAGTTCATTATTGGATTGATTCACCTATACACATTGAAATTCAAATTAAAACATCCATTTCATATTTCTACTTCATACTTATTTTGATTGGTATAGCAAAAGATTTTACTATAATTATTTCAAACTATGCACCTGATATTTTTGAGTTTTGATCAATCAATTTTCGCTACAACTGCAGAAGAGCAAATGACAGGATAGCGAAAAAAAATCATTTAAAAACATCAGCTAACCCACATTTATGAATGGAGAGTTTTTGTCTCACCGTCTCATATTCATACAAAGGAATTTTTCAAGGTATTTTGCGCGTGTGAAAGACGAAGCATTCTCTCCGCCCTCGGGATTGGACCAAAAATAATTGTCATTTCCTGCGGCAACAGGGACATAAAGACCGTGAAACATTGTTATGCGAATTGCACAGAGATGGCAAAAAGGGTTCTATATTTTTTTTTGTTTGTGTCAAAATTACTTAAATAGATGTAAATTAGTTCGCTCGGGGTGTTAAAAAGTAAATGTCGAAAGGATTTTACCAAACCAATATAGCGCCCCGAGTAATGTCCCGATTTCCATTTCCACACAAAGTAATGACTTCAAATTGAAGTCATTATCCTTATTTCTTTGTAAACATTGTACGTTTCTGTATGTAACAAAGTATCCTGTGACTGTAAGACAATATTAAACTTAGCGTAATCAAAAACGTGTTGCATGACAATAAATAAGTTTAACTGCATGAACCTAAATTCACTGTATTTTTGCTTCACATTATGATAATCTTTTTAACCCTCCCTCTTAATCTTTCGTAAAAAACTCTCCATCCTTAGGTTGCTTGAAAGATTCCGCTTTCAGCACTAAGGCTGCTTATTGTGCCATGTTAGGTTAAAGATTTATTCTTTTGTGTGCGTGTACGAGGCATGCACCTACACCTACAATAAAGCGTTCTATCTATCTACTGTCGAAGCAAGTTGTTAAATGTCAAGAAACGACTGAAATTGACACTCGGTTATAAAACCGATAGGTACCTATCGTCTAACAGAGTGCCTGGAGATACGAGTAATCATGGAGCAAATGAGAAGTTTTGGGTCAATACGTTACCAACATATCGTTGTAGCTACGAAACTAAGCAATAGCAAAATCGAACTTTATTGGCTAAGTTTTATCGGTGTTATAATGACAGATTCTCGTTGTTGAGAAGTAGAGATAAGTTGGCCGGTTTCCAAGACGCGGGTAAGTTTCAGGGGGTAAGTTAGACGTGGGAGGTCAGACCACTAATGGCTGTGACAGGTAAGGCGAGATGAGACAAAGTGCATCGCAGATGACGCGCCCCTGCGAAGGTTAATGGAATAGACAGGTCTGTTTTAATGTGTTGCTATTATCGGTAGAGTGACGTCACGGAGGGTTGTGTTCATTAGTCTCACAAGAAACGAATACATATATAAAACTTTCGTTACACTTATATAAATAAAATGATTACAACTCAAACTTATATACAAAATTATAAGAGATTTGTTATATAAATTAAGTAAACAAGAAATAGTGAGGGTGTACAAGTAAGAAAAGGAATTAAAAGCAAAAAGCTACTATATCTATTTTTAAGATACTGCAAATTTAAAGTCCTGGGTCATTATTTGGCATACATATAGCTGTTATTTTGGAAAATTCAACTCCTATGCGAACTATGTCGCGGGCAAAACCTAGTATTACAATATAGTTGGAAGCTCACAATTTGACGACAGATCTTCTTTCAATATTTTTTACTAATTTGATTTGTTCAGAATACCATAAAATCAAACGGTAACAAAATATTATATATTCTAAACAGATTATCAAACAAATCTCTTTTATTATAATAGATTTTAACACGCCGCCCGATAGAACACCTGTGTAAGCCTTTCATCGGCATAATATGCCCTTAATTCTCCTGATACGGTACGACACATCCTTTGTACAGTCGCGATAAAAAAACTTAAACGAAATTCAAACTTAATAAATTGATATAAAGATTCAAACGATTTCACACTTTGCTCGTGAATACATACACAATTTTTCCCTCCAATTAAATACATCTTTTGTCTTTTGACAAGACATGACAGTTTTTTATCACTTTTCTTCTAAGATGTGGGAGTGTGTTTTGAATAGTGATATGATTTAGTAGTTTCTTTTTAGATGATTCATTGTAACAACGTGTCAAGTAGTTTAAGATCGTCGGCGGCAAAACTGAATGGGGTAGAAAAGGAATGATTTAATATTACCTACGTATTTCATTTTTTTGCTTATGCTGACAATTGACCTAAAATTGGAACCATTTAAGAATTTGTGGTATATTAAACTTATGACATAATAGTATTATCTTTAGTTATGGGGGAAAATCAACGCAACCTTAATGCAATATTGAGTATAATTCTCACTCAGGCTCCCCAACACATTGATTGCGATGCCGTAAATTAAATAAAAATAAATAAATATTGCAGGACATGCCACACATTGCCATCTAGCCCCAAGCTAAGTAACTTGTGTTATGGGTGCTAGACAACAGATATACTACTTATATACTTTTCTTTTGTAATTATATACTTATAATACATAGAAACAATCAGACCACAAACAAATATCTAAGCATAAATACTTGTCTGAGGCGGGAATCGTACTCGCAACCCTGTGTTTGGCAGTCCGGCATGGTGACCATTGTGCCAACTGGGTCGTCAATTATATCAACACATATATTGTGTATTTATAGACTTTTGTCGATAAAAGTACTTTTCTACTTGATATTCCTAGTTTTTCTACCACAGACAGTCGACTGTACTGACGAGAAGCAATTACATTTACTGCAGCCTTCAGACAGACTGAGTCTGAACTGAAGTTATTTTTGTGTGGATCAAAGCGATCGCAGCGGCACGTCACTGACGTCACTTCCGGCAAGATGGCGGCACGTCGCGATTGTTTGATGTGCGAGTAATGAAGTGTGCCACCTCTCCCGCTTCCGCTGTCGGGGTGTCAAGATACGGCCAATGATGACTTCTCTTTGCATATCACTTAGATTATACTTTTGTGTGTTACGATACATTTATTTAGAAATTATTTATAATTTTCTTAATGTTTTATTCACCAAGGTACAAGATATAAGTCGTTTTTTTTTCTTATTAGAAAGTAGGTAGCATTATTTCTTACAAGACTACGCTGGCTATGTACTTTTTATTATATTAAAGTCCTTTTATTTCGAAGCTTAAAAGTTAAAAATAAACCTATTCGAAAGCTTTTATGAAGGTATTAATATCAATTCAGTCTCGGTATAAAATTGAAATATCAATTCGATGTATATTGCAACAACGAATCAATTCGCTGTTCGAACAGATGTAGTACAACGATACACGTAGCTATAGGTACCTAAAGTGTCATCAACGCAGGGTTTAAATTCAATTTCATATCTGTCCTGTCGTATATTGAGTTGTTATTTAAACATAATCGCGTTACCCAGTCCACTAGTGGGGATTATTCGCTTTTTAATAAAGTTGCGACGGTAGGGGGCGACATCGACACTGGGGACATTTTTACACAAAGAGGATTACTTCGGCCACGTTTATCTCCACCTTACAGCTCGGCTTAGCCTCCTAAACACTCTCTCAGCGGATGCACACCCAATTTTATGTACTTTGTTGTACACTATTTTGAATTCTTCCGTCTAACTTACTATAAAGAAAAGATAGACTTGTTTCATACACAGTTATTGTTTAATTTTCTAAAAGATACTACATTATGCAACTGTTAAAAAATATTAATGACTAAAGTCATTGACGGACGGCTTATTTAAGTCGCGGGAAGTCGTTGGACGCAGACAGCATGCGATCCACTGCTGAACTTAGGTGCAGCAGTTGAGGTCCTGTGGCTGATATGATGAAGTCATTGACCAGGAAAAGAACACTGTCTTACTCTAAACGATTGCAATAAAACACAGTCAGGAAATCAGTTCTGAGAAGCGAGAGATTAACCTTAATCTAAAGAACGAAACAAGGAGTCGCCTGCGCAACGCTTGAATTGAATAACGAGGGTGTAACGACACCAACAATGCGATGTGCCGGCGGCGGGCGCGGACACTGCAATTACCTTGTTGTGCTTGATGCGCGCGCGCTGGGAACCGGCTGCCTTATTCCGGGATCATCTATAAATATAACATTCAACGTCTTGTCAACGACTGACTTATTTACCAACGCATAGAAAGAAAGAAAACATTTATTTGGACAAACACACGACGACTAAAAAAGAATTTATAAAATTCGAGGATAGAAAGAATAGAAAGAAAGGATAGAAAGAGGAAAGATAGTTAAATACATAAAAGTCCAAATATTACAGTCTAACGGGCTTTTACCGTAAAACTATCTAAATCTATCTAACACGAATATACCATTATTTAGTGGCTGATAATCATCATTTTCTTATCTGAAGAAAACAATAGTCAAAACAATAGTAGGTATTTGGTAATATATCGATCTCAACTCACTTTAAAACCGAATACTAAATGTTAACATAAAAATTATAATATATCTACTAGAATAAAGTTTTACGCAGCGACAAACATAGGCAAACCAAAAATGGGCCCATATGCATATAAATATCAATTTGTTTGCTACCATTACAACGCCATTTGGTAATTTATCGATCTCAACTCACTTTAAAACCGAATACTAAATGTTAACCTAACAATTATAACATATCTACTTGAATAAAGTTTCACAAAGCGAAAAACATAAACAAACCAACGATGGTCCCATATGAATATCAATTTGTTTGCTTCCACGACAACGTCATTAAATTAGCGTCCAAATTGAATCACAACTGCGACAACCTTGCCGGTGTGATGTTCCGCGAAAGTATTAATTTACAAAGCATCTCCTTTCTCCCCCGACAGACGAAACTGGCTCCTCTCTGCAAAGTTCTAAGATCTAGCATCCCGTACCAAGTTTGTTCATTATTTTTACATATTATTGTACAAGTGACATCACCACGTACAACCCTAAATCAGACTCTATTGTGTTGAGCTAAGTTCGATATTAGTCGCGAAGAGTCACGAGGGTGTATCTAGTAAAATTATGATGCAGTCTTTATTCGTGAGCCGTCGGGAGCGGTTGCAGTAATCACCGCGTATCTCCATCCAGGGGTGGCCTCTGAATAGAGCCCTAATGAACTGGATTTAGGAGTTTTTGTGCCGGCCTCGTCAGAGGTGCAGCGGAGCAATTATGACGGACTAAACAAACGTAGATACCTTCGGATCGCACAACCTTTCAATTACTGACTTGCAAACTGCTTCGCTATCTTCTTCTGATAATTGCTTTACTTTGGTAGCTGGCGATTCTGTGCCGGGTATTTCATCAGTTCCTTGGCAATACGTGAAAAGACTGGACCTTCTTAGAACGTTCAATCGCTGTTAATCTTCTTAGAACGGAGCGAGGGAATTATTTGGAATCTAAGCATCTAATATGCTTAGATAATAAAAGGTTTCGCAATTGTGGGGTGCTTTGTTGGACGGCTTGTTCCATCTTGGTAGTCTTATTACACCAAGATGGTATTGTTGCGAGAGAGACTATCTACGAGGTATAAAATCGATAAATTTAATTAAACTCTATATGCAGTATTATATTCTTTCAATAAGCGATTTGATTTATGTATGTAAGTACCTACTTACTTATGATTAGTGTAACTGATATTTGTTCTATTGAAAGTATCTTTTAAGTAACAGATAAATCATCTTCCATCAAAGTAAATTTGACATGATAGTCATTCATCATTACAACATTATGCCCAACACGATCCTAGGTACTAAGATATTGAATAAAACCCCCCAACATTCTTAGAGCGATTTAAATTAAGCACGTGATCGGATTTTGAAAACAACTCGCATTTATTTACAACACCGACGAAGCTATTATCTACACATATCTAAAACACATGCATAGTTACCTACTCGCGCTCGCTAACTGAAGTTCTCAGAAGCAAAACGTCGGATATCCACTGACAACGGTGCGGGATTCCGAACTTACTATCTCTCATAGTAGCGAAGTGTTTTGGATGTAAATAGAAAATCGGCTGTAAAAGATGAGTCTGTTCTTATTTATTTACGGCCGCGGTGCGGAGCGAAGTGGAGCGAAGATGATATGAATGATAAATGACCCTCAGAACCACCCCCCTCTCCTCATGGCCTTCTTTCCCCCCTCTCACACGTGAACACTCGCCTGTCGTGAGGTTATTCTCATTCGGTATGAATCTTCGTGAGTGAATGCTGAGAAGTTATATACTCTTCAAAGAACTCTTTATAATTTTGATAACGTTAATGTACCGAACAGCTAATTTATGTAGAGATCGTAGAGGTCAAGCTTCGATGATTATGTTGGTTCTTTTGACAAGTAGGTACTTAAGTACTTACCTTCCTTCTTTCCTAAAAAGTTCCCGGTATGACGATCAATAAGTAGGAAAAAGTATAACCGGTTGACTTGTTGACTTCAATTTTAGGTAGACAACTTAAAAAAAATAGATACTTGTTTTTACTCTAACTATAGTTATTGATATCATTACCTATAAGTTTAAATATTACATATCTAGTTTTTTAGCTGAGTATCTTAATCATGTCTCTACATAATCATCTAACGGCTTTCTTATGTAAATACCAAAGGTAAATAGCCAACCATCTCGTCGCATCAATCTTAACGTCTAGCCGGAGTCATCGGAGCTAAACGGATTTTTTTCAAGCCAATAGCCGCGCATCAACACGCGTGACGCGCCGCCCGATTGGTCAACACTTTTTGTTCCATTTTAGATTCCTTTGTTTTTATTGGTTGACACTTAGTTAAGACAAAAGGGGCGCTTTTATGTGTGCGTGTGATTTAGTTGTAGTGTGAAGGTTTAGTTTCTTTGTGTGCGTTAAGAAGTAGGAGCTTCCTGCGTTCCATGAAGGTGAGGCGTGGGACGGACGACTGGCGGGCGGGCAGGTCATTTGGCTTATATGGAAGAGTACCTACGTGCTCCGGGTCTTGATTTTGATGAAGGTATGGTCCTTCGTCCGAATGTAAGATGAAGTGAACTGTTTATTTTTATTGAAAAGATATGGCTGACCTACATCTACGTGAAGTCTTAGGAGCTTATTTTTCTTACTCTTTTAGTTACCTACATATAATTTTCAACAAGAAGTTGCTTTTATATTAGTTAAAGTATGAAAAACGTAGTAACTAACAGGTTCAACAAAACAAAGCTTTTGAAAATTTCGACCATCGAAGTCGCAAGAAGTGACTGGAAATAATTCAAGTTCGCCTCCAGACGGGTTTCTATGATTAATGACTAGGATTATTCAATTAAAGACTCGGCAGGTGACGGAGGAGGTGGTCGCAGTTCTTGGGGAGGTTAGAAAGGGGGGGGGAGGGTGTTCGGTCGTTCGAGACGATGAATTAGCTTAGCAGGTTCGTTTCCTGTTGATAGGGCTACTCGTTTATTTGTCTTTTTCAAGTCAAGTCTTCGAGTTGAATTGCTAGGTTTTGTAAAGTGGAATAGATTAAGGGAAATTGAGTTTAAGTTTTTGAGTTCTGTTTGTATTACTTAGAAAAGTAAAGAGTAGATATTTATCGAAACCAACTTTACCTTATTTTTTACTTTGATCATATTATTATTTTTTTTACAGCTATTCACTTTATTATGCAGCTCTATGCCTGCAATCTATAGCGATTGTGATATTTTTATGGCTTTGTTTACTGTTTGCAACGATTATTCATTTAATCTTATACAACTAACAAGAAAAATAATTAAGTAAATAAAATCTATTATAGTCCGCAGTTCCGTACTATTCAGTTTCTATCTTTTTAGGACAGCTAACTCCAAGAGATAAAGCTGTTTTGCCTGAAAACATAGCCACTAAAAGTTCAAAATTCGTAGAACGATAGTTCACCTAGTCTTGCAAGTGAATAAATAATAAACAAATATTGCAGGTCTTTCCACACATCGCCATCTAGTCCCAAGCTAAGTAACTAGACTTGTATACTCTTCTTTTGTAAATATATATTTATAATACATAGAAACAACCAGACCACAGAAAAATATCTAAGCATAAATACTTGTCTGAGGCGGGAATCGGACCCCCAACCCTGTGTTTGTTAGTCCGGCATGGTGACCATTGTGCCAACTGGGTCGTAATATAAAATCTATTAAAGTCCGTAGTTTCGTACCATTCGGTCTCTATCTTTTGAGGACTTCTAACTCCGAGAAATAAAGCTGTTTTTCCTGAGAACATAGCCACCAAAATTTCGAAACTCGTGGAACTATAGTTCACCTTGTGGATGAATAATTTTACCCTAGCTGTACAAATTACATAAACCGGTATAGCTACAACGGGCAACCCGGCATGAACAAGTAACGATGGCCCTCGCCCTGCTCAAGTGACACTGAGGACCATACAGCTTGGGAGAGCAACGTGTCCCTGTCGATACTTGGGGCATCGAGCACATACACAGTATAAAGGGGTAAAGTAATTTATTTTGTTAGTAAAACATCCGCCATATCAACGCGCCGGTCGCTGTGTTCCAATTGATCGACCAGCGATTCCAATTGTCAATGTCATTATTATTTAGCTAGTAAATAATTATTTTCGCTACGTTTTATGGTATAGGTTGTTATTTTTAAACCCCGACGCAAAAAGAGGGTTGTTATAAGTTTGATGTGTGTATCTATCTGTCTGTGGCATCGTAGCTCCGGAACGGATTAACCAATTTTAGTTTAGCTTTTTTTATTGAAACAAAACATTCAGTATTTCATTTTGATTTACAGAATACAGAGCAGACAAGAAAATTAAAAAGAAAATAACTCGGTATTAAAAAATATTGTAGGTATATGTAGTATACATTATGTTACTATTTTTATCTATCTTATTTGTACTAAAAATAAAATAATATTATACTTCATCTGATTGTACCTATAAGATAGATAGATAAAATCGTTTATTTCAGGTAACAGCCTTGTTAATAAGTACATACCCATATAAAATAGATACCTTACAGACTAACATACTTACATATAGATAATATTTTATTAAATAATAAGAGCAACAATAGCACATTTATTAAAAATTGGTTTCAAAAGTTAATGGCTAGCATTGACCCTCTACTAGGTATTTACTCGATGTTCTCACGTTACTATTATTAGTACTCAGTATAGTGTAGTTTTATTTGCTTTAAAACAGTTAAATGAATGAAAATCAGTGATTTTTCAATGAGTCCTCAAAAACTTCTAGTATATTCTACATTGGTGTTCAGTTTCAATGAAATATAGGTATCAACTTATTTCGTGAATGTAAAATTAAGTACAAAAACCCCATTAATATTAAACGGTTGCTTACACAAACGCATAAAATATCATCGCTGGAAAAATTACCACGAAAAAAGAGGGTTTAACAGAAAATCGTTAGACTGGTTTAAAAAATTGTTTTTCCCAAACAAAACGTCCATTAAAGCGAACTCTCAACCCCATCCCTTCCTGGTATTATAATAAATGGCGCAATAATGGCACAATATAATATTAACACAAAGTTAAACGCGTTTTTATTTTCCCGCCTAAACTTCAGCGACGCTTGGCTGAACAGTCGCACCGTCATTCCCACCTCTTTACGAAAACCTTCGGAAAAAAATGGCACTGGCAATGATGAAAATGGCAAATAATAATATTTATCATTTGTTTATTTTGTTGCCGTTTAAATAATACTTTTCGGTCACTTTTGTACACTGTATGTGATGTGTTTTTAACCGACAATATAAACTATGAACCTAATTGAAAATTGGAATCGGTTTTTGAATGCTGGACCACACGACCTAGGTATCAGTTAAGCTAAACCGACCTTCTCCATCCTAAGGTTGCCTGGAAGAAATCGCTTTAAGCGATAAGGTCGCCTGTTTGTACAATTTCGTAGTTAATAAGCTTTTTCGTCTTTTTGTCATTTTCTATGTTTCGTGTGTTGTACAAATAAAGTGTTTATATATTTATTTATCTAATGGGCCCTCTACATACTGGTCCAGTATTTGGCCAGCATGTAGGGGGCGTAGTGGTGTCTGATGGCTAATGGTTCGTGGTGTCGGTTTTTCGGTCCCACATCAAAGGAAGTGGGCAACGATGGCTGAACGTGGCCATCGTGTAGTTAAGTTTCAACCATCGCATGGCCATCTCTAGTGGGACAATCTAGTGGGACATCATCTAGAGGACCATAACAGATATCAAATTCACATTCATCAAAAAAAATCACGACAGCATAGTTCTTTTGGGAATCGATTTTAAAAAAGTATCGAACAATGCATAGCTAATGAATTGTTCGCGTGCACTCCCCACGTCCTGGGTGCATTCGGATGCATTAGCAGCGCTTCCGTCGACACCCGACCCTTGACTTGTGCGACCACTTTCTTTGCAATCATTAAACAAGCTAGTAAATATTTCGTAAGGTATCGAAATATTGAAAGCTAAAAATACTGAAGTAAAGTCTCAATTTCAGCAAAAGCGTGTGTCACATCAAGTCTCATGTCTATTCTATGAATTATTGAATATGCTTTACTTGGTGATAGAGTTTTATCATACTTTAGTATTGTCAACTACCTGTTACTGTAAAAAATTATTAATATTAATTAAAAATTACTTAATTATAAATTTATCATTATTTCAACCAAAAACTTTGAAACCGCGAAGGCGAGAAATACTTTCGGAGTACCAGGGCAACATAGAATGACGCGGGTAGACCTTAACGATAGAAGGGTATTTCCTCTTCCTGTAGCCGTCCGTCGGAGGGCCGCGGGGAGGGCCGGAGGGCGAGGGGTGGCCTTTGTGTTGCGATAACCGGAAGCCAAGGGTACTGAGCACCGAGAGTAATGTCAACCGAGACGTTTTTTGACATTCTACGTGAGCGTAGATTTTAAATACAATTTGTGTAGTTAAACTTAACTATAATCATTGCAGAACTACGGTTAGGACTAAACTAGAATACTTAATAACTGAAGATTTGAGTCGAGAAATAATACATTTATATATGTTATACAGGGTTATTGGTATATTGGTATACTAGTAAGCCGTTAAGGGCTACTTCTGTGCACCTTAACAAATAACTTTTGTACTACGACTTTTGGAAATTGGAAAAAAAAATGTAAATTTTGAGGTTATGTAAATTCGAAAAACAGCTGATTTTGTAACGAAGGTCATTCAGACTAAGAACAGTAGATAAAACTTAAAACATAAGTAAAATTTTAAGGTTAATGACCTCTCCGTGTATGGAACAGCTGATTTTTAGGTAAACCTAATCTCAAAATATTCAAAGGTCGTAGAACAAATGTAGTTTGTTTAGGTGCATAGAAGTAGCCCTCAACGGCTTGCTAGTATAATTAAAAATAACACTGTATAGTGTCCAAAAATAGCACTATTATTACTCATGACTGCAGTATTTACATGCTCCTGTAAGATATTTTCGAAAGCCAGAACCTAACATGAAATTTTTCCACAGACATAAATTATCAGGAGCATCTAAAAATCTCTATAGAAGGAGGCACTCGCTCTTGTAAATGCAACTAAATGGCTACTTTTAGTTCGAACAATAAGTAATAATTTTAGTGGAAGCGAGTGTGCCGATAATGGCGACAATTTCCTACGATTATTAGCGATCGATGAACGATTTTACAGGACACTTGTAAAAATGGACGCAATCATCGGACGGTGAACGGCTTGTGGTGTACAATAGGTGCTATTACTAGTGTCAATAAGTGCTTTTCTATTAAATAGGTGCTTATATATATTACTAATAGAAAATGAACCCAATTTTTTTAAATTAAAGCCTAAAATAATACGAGAAACAATGATTCGAAAAATAGTATTTTTATCACAGTTGCTCATAAAGTGGATCTTATTCAACCGCTTTTAGGCTCATAATCCAACGTATTACACACGCGTGCGTAATGCATTACCTCGACGCTACTAGTGTGTTAGTTATCCTAATAACATTTTTTCTTTGTTCTTCTTCTAAATTTCTTAAACTGGTAACGGAACCTTCCGTTTCGTTACAGGTTTTCGCGGCTTGAACTCATAATAAAACTATTTTAACGGATCGCGTTTTGTTTTTTTTTTTAAAACCTGACGTTTCGAGAACTTTCCAGATCCCATGGTCACAGGCAGACTGAGTTAACATTAGTTTGTCTTATAAAAATCCTAGTACCTGGATGACCGAGCTTTGCTCGGTATTTTTATTTATTTTTATTTTTACTTAGTCTAACCTCAAAGCAAACACTCATTGACTTCGTGTTACTTAACAACGCCATCTACTGGAATAACTTTATTGCTCACAAAAAATAGTATTAGTAGTTCGCCAATAGATGTCAGGAAGAGTCATATTTTTCAGATAAAAAAAAGTAAGTTTCGATAAAACACGAATAAAATGACATTTTCAAAAAATGATTCCTAGCTAAATCGATTTATCGCCCCCGAAACCCCCTTTATACCAAATTTCATGAAAATCGTTGGAGCCGATTCCGAGATTCCAATTATATATATATATATATATATATATATATATATACAAGAATTGCTCATTTAAAGATATAAGATTATAGTTAATCAAAACGTTCCCTAATACGCAGAATTGGCTAATGGAGTCCTGGTTTATGAACTTTCTAAAAGTTATTTACATATTTTTCTCATGGATTCAAACAATTATGGAATAGTGTGTTTTATGATTCCCCCAGCTTTGAACCGGGAAGTCAACATTGCGAGTCGAACAGAACTGCAGGACACAACGGAAGTTAACTCTCTTGCGACACAACTTATCCATTTATATCGCTATCCAAAAGGGGTCTATAAGTTAAAACATTTAAAAAAAAAATTGGTAGCTATCGAAATGTTTTAATAGGTATACTTTATTTCATTTGAGAATTTAATATTAAAAAAATAAATAGATAAACATAATGCAAAAAATTATAATATTAATTTAAATAAGTTTTCCTAGGTAGGATGCCCTAAAGATAAGCTGTATTTCCTCTTTGGAACGAAACAATATATTTCTTTTTATCTACATGGTGGAAAAAAGTAGTACTTTTCTATGCTTCTATATATGTTATAAAGACAAAGGTTTCTTTGTATGTCTGTAACACCGAAACTACGGGACCGATTTTGACGAAACTTGGTATGAGGATATAGTGATTCATTGGAAGTGACATACTACTTTTTATCCCAATATTCCAATGGGATCGGGAGTTACGCGGGTGAAACCGTGGAGCGCTGCTAGTTTTTTCAATAAAAATAGTTACTACATACGTAGTACGTCAAGTTACTACTATTTTTTTTCCTTAACTTTTATCTCAAAACTTTCAAGGAACCTTTAATCAAATTTTCCCAAGTTACCATAACAGACGGCCTTCATCTATCATGTGCCCTTTGAAAGGGTGGACCGGGGCGATTGAAGTCTTTCCTATTTATTCCTCCATGGTCTATTGGCTTTAAAAAAATGGGCGTGACCTTTTCAAGGGGTCTGCGGCTTACGATGACCGATCGCAGAAGGTAATGGAAGACTGACGTCTTTGAATTGACACTGAGTTTTATTGAAATGTTTACTTTTACTTTAAAATTATGGCTACCTTTAAAGAAATAAAAATAAGTAATTTGATTTAAAAACACCAGTTAATTTTACTCCCCCTTATTCCAAAACGAGGTTTAAGAATAGTCCGAGATGTAGATTTAAACATTAGATTTAGACACAGATTTACTCGTGAACAATAGATAAAACACTATCCCTATATAATCTACAGGGATAGTGTTTAGACTACAGTTAGCTAAATAATCTATAGGGATAGTGTTTAGACTATAGTTTACGAGTAAATCTGTGTCTAAATCTAAGGTTTAAATCCAAATCTCGGACTATCCTTAAACCTCACCGCACACATCCTAACTTAGTTTTTAAGACGTGTCTATGTGATCTTATACCTAGGTATTAAGCATTGAAAGGAATAAAGATTTTTGACTTTGACTTTGACTTTGACCTCGTTTTGGAATAAGGGGGACTGTGTTCAAAATCTTATTTTTCTCTTTGAATTATCGAAAGTCGCATATGGCTAGGTGATCATGGAGCTGTATGAAACGACTCCATTTCTGATGAACACGTAAGTAAATACAGATTCATTTATACTCGCATCCTGTTACATAATCTAACAAACACATAAAGAATCCCATATGATTCCAGGTCGTAGGTATCACCTATCCGGATGTAGTTGTACTGTATAAACATCCAGGACTGGACTGGCTATAACCGTATATCTTTTCTTTGTCTGCTACTATTTATGACCATCCTTATTTTTATTTTAATGCTTATGCGAGCGGAGCCGCTGTGTCTCGATTGCTAGCTAATCTTTACAGTGCGTGGACACTGCGCCAGTTAGTTGACTGCATTTTAATTTAAAACATTTGCGAGAATAAAAATGTGAAGTATACAATTTGTTTCCGCGAAGAGGTATTAATACGAAAGGGGGTTTTTCTAGACGTCTAGATGAACAACTCTTGTTCTACGACTTTTGGAAATTCGAACATTTCGTTCGAAGTTTTTGTATGAAACAGCTTCAGTTCGCTTTTCCAAAAGTCGTAGAATAACCCCTTTTCGTATTAAAACCCCTTCGCTGAAATACATTGTATACCTAAGTAGGTATACTCTTAATTATTATTTTTTTGTTATATACATTGTATACCTAAGTGGTATACTCTTAATTAATATAGTTAGTTTGTATGAGGAAGTATGAAATTAGGGAACTGCCATTACTCACAAGTCGAAAAGTATGGAGAGAGGATACTTACTCATATCACCAAATGAGTACCGGATTAAGGATTGTGTTAAGAAGGATATGAGGACAAGGGAAACAGACTCCGACTTGACAGGGAAATAGAGTGGAGCGGTGATGAACAACATATTGTGCTGAGCCCATGTAGTGGGAAAAGGGAAGGCGGAAGAAGAAGGAGTTCAATACTATAGAGATTCTTCTTTGACTCGTCTTAATTCTACTTGACTGGTACAAATTGAAGGTCTTTAATTAGGTTACGAGTGCTTTAGTAAACGTGCTACTTGATAAGGTGAGATGGAGTGTTAGATTTTTTTTTTCTATTAATTATGGCTTCGCATGGTTTGTACATTTAGCGAGTGTCGAGTTATATTTTGCATCAAATTATGACCCAATTTTTCATAAATCGGGCCTAAAGTGTTTCAAAAAAGTCAAAGTCGTCAAAGTCCGTCAAGTCAGGGGCTAAAGTAAAGCGGTGGCAAGTTTACCATAACCTTAATAGGAGATTTGGAGGCAACGAGAAAACTTCATGTTTGACACTGATTTTTACTTTCACTACACTTGTGCACTTTCATATAAATAACATTCCACCTGAATTATACAATTCAACTCGGGTTACAACTAAGTTTCATGAAAATAAAACTGCAGCACGACACGTTGTTAACTCGTTCCCGCCAAAACTCCAGTGTTAGATTTATGTGATGGCAACAATAAATGTCAGTAAACTTGAAAACATCAATGTCAAAATAACGTCTTCGTCTAGGTTTGTCTATGAACTCTCTCTGTTAACCGCTATCGATGTATCGACACGTACCGTTTGACTGTCTCAATATATTCTAATTAAAACTCTCACAGTTTGTTTGTTGGATGCTTATTATATATATTATATATTGCAGGACATTCCACACATCGCCACCTAGACCCAAGCTAAGTAACTAGACTTGTATTCTGGGTGCTAGACCACGGATATACTACTTATATACTTTTGTTTTGTAAATATATACTTATAATACATAGAAACAACCAGACCACAGACAAATATCTAAGCATAAATACATGTCTGAGGCGGGAATCGAACCCGCAACCCTGTGTTTGGCAGTCCGGCATGGTGACCATTACGCCAACTGGGTCGTTATTACCCATCATGGAGAACCCTATTTCCGACACTTCTAGAAAAATAAAGTTTATGTTACTCAGACTTTGTTTTACACAGGATATATACATAAAACTTCCTAATATATTTTACAAACATCTTGAAGCGGGTCGCACCCTTCACCTCAACAATATTTTACGGCTATAAGTTTCCGATACATGAATTTTATTAACTTTCGCTCCCCACAACTGACGGATGGAGTGTTATGGTATTTGTTTTACGCACCATCAATGTGCCAACAACAGAGTCGTAACCCCACGACTTCTATGAATTTAACGTGATTCAATTATAGATGAATTAGTGCGTGGCACGCTTTAATTTTGTAATGTAATTGGATTTAGGAATTTGGAAACGTTCCATTTACTTATTTGGGTATATTTATCCATACATATATGCTTTATCCTGAATTACTGACTGACTGACTGACGGATCAACGCACAGCCTAAACCACTGATCGTAGAGACCTGAAACTTGGAGGGTGTATTCTTCGTAGGCATCCGATAAGAAAGGATTTTCCGAAATTCTGCTCATAAGGGGGTGAAAAAGGGGGGCAAAGTTTGTATGGGACAACGTGATTCCTCGGTCCATTTTCGACTTCTACGCGGACGAAGTCGCGGGCAAAAGCTAGTGTTACTATAACTGTCAATTTATTTGATGATTTAATTTTAATACACTATATAGACCTTAAGGTAGAGAACATCATGAATATTTAAAAATGATTTCCACAAAATGATTTGAAAAAGTGTGAAAAGTAATGTAATTTAATAAATTAATCCCATCGCAGTTCAAGGGTGACTGGAAGATTTCAAACTTATCCGAGGGAAATTGGCTAAAAAATTCTTTAGCAAAATAAAATCGAAGAGCGGTTTCCGAAAGTTATCGAAGTTTCCAACAATCCATTACACCGAGTTCGCAAAAAATTTGTTCGCCGCGACTTGGAACTTATTATTTTGAGTGAAAACATCGCGGAGTTCCCTCGCTTTCTTGCAAGTTTGACATCGCACTAAGATGGCACCCACTTACGCTCGATAAACTCGCACACTTAAAACAAATTTTATTTCACAAACTTCGGTACTAAAGATGTCATTGAAGACGCTGCTGTAATAAGACAACAGACACATTAAAATGTAAACATAGATATACGACTAATAAATCTCAGAAATAACTTGAAACTTCTACCATAATTTTCTTCAAGCATAAGAATTTTACCAGAATCTGTTTCATGTCATAATCGTAACAAAAACGTTGTAGATACGAAAACACTCAATGGAGCGTACGTTAAATTTAATAGGGGCTCTTCGCATTGGCACATATCTCGATAGCCACTTTGATTCTGCTATCTGTGTTTAGTGCAGGTCGAACTAAGTTACCGACACTAAAACCACCACTTTCAGCTGTGAGCGAGTACTAAACACCAAACAAAAGCAGGCGGGCGACGGCGAGCGGCGTCCGGTCCCGCCACAAAGGCTTTGTGCCCACTGACACGCTTTTTGCGTCGCAGCCGTATCGCCCGATGACGTCCCACTAGATCGATAAGAGCCTCCCCACTCGACGGGAATGCTCCATTGTATTACTGACACTACGCTGTCTGAGATGTGGAAAATCGTGGCCCTAAATGCGGACAGGCGAGGATTCAGAACCTGAAGCTGGGTCACTGGGGTCAGGTTAGCTGTTGTTTTGTTTCCGTATTGGTTTCATTTTAACTGCATTTACTGCAATGTATTTATGGTATTATACATTTAATAAACACCAGATAGTTTATATTATTATTATACTGTTATTATTCTTTGGTCACTAAAACACGATTGTATGATATTTTTAAAAGCAATTCGTTTAAAATCATTCAAAATCACATACTTTAATGAAGAAGTTGAAGATACTGGAATATGGAATTACTTAAAGTTCTCTCTTCTGGACATGGTCGACTAAGCTAAGAGGGTAGTAGGTGCTGGGCAAGCCTTCTCCATCCTCACGTAAAAAGGACCCAATCAAAAAAGGGTCTAATGGCGGAAATACAAGTACAAGTACTTGAAGATACTAATTTCCCACCCCTAGCCCTTAATTCGTCCCTGTATGACGTGACAGCGTGTCGTTACGTCACGTGGCGTGTCCAAGATAACGGGAGAGTATGCACAGAGTCCCGTGTCCTGCTGCTGTCACTACAATACCTATGTTTTATTGTTTTATGATTAATTATTATAACAACGTTATTAATTGGTTATTGGTGAATAGGCCAGTTGGTATGAAAGTTGATAAATGGTAGGTTAGTAATTTAGGCTAAGCGATTGAAAATTTTGAATTAGGTACTTCTTATTCTTGGAACTTTGTTACATTTTCTTTTAATTTTTCAATATAAAATGATATTTTGTAATTCTAGGATAAAGTCGTTAAAGTAGTAATACAAGAAAAAAATATTAGGTTTTTAACCTAATTAAGTTAGGTTAATTTAAATAAATAAATATTGCAGGACATTCCACACATCGACATCTAGCCCCAAGCCAAGTTACTAGACTTGTGTTATGGGTGCTAGAAAACGGATATACACTTTTCTTTTGTAAATACTTACTTACTTATAATACATAGAAACAACCAGACCACAGACAAATATCTAAGCATAAATACTTGTTTAAGGCGGGAATCGAACCTGCAGCCCTGTATTTGGCAGTCCGGCATGGTGACCATTGGGCTAACGGGGTCGTCAAAAAAGTAAAAAATAAGTTTTAATTAAGCTAACCTGTTAACCCAAAAGGCTGGCTGCTTTGCCTCTTTGGATGGCAACATCGATCCGTTGGCCAAAATAGAAGCCAGCCCTTTAGTCACCTAAAGCTAATAGTAATTATTTAAGGATTAACTATTTTAAAAACAAAAAACGCTATCCGTATTAAGCCAAAGTGGTATGACCAGAAGCGATAGAGGTGTCTTAGAAACAGTTTTTGGGTATCAACCACTAAAATCCATAGAATGATATTCCTACTGTCGTAAAGTTGAAGAAATGCTTTGTATTGTCATACACTTCGAAACATGATTAAAGTGATTTGCCTCGATAGAAAAAAAATCGTATTTTTTATATTTAATTTTACGGCGATTGTAAAGAAAAAACAAGTACAAAATTTATATTTTCATAAACTTTACATCAAATCGCATAAGGTAGTACAAATAGTTTTTCACTAAAATAGATGTGAGTCTTTTAATTACATAAAACAGTTAAATCGGCATTTTTCGGGCGCGCGGGGGAAAAGGATAGAATCATCGCGCGAGCTCGCGTGGGAAAGGGATAGAGATTTTCAGGTCCTACTTCACCTTAAGTCTAAGTACTAAGCACGGTCCATTTAAGTTATAAGAAAATGTTAAGTTAAAATATATGTCGCGATCTGTCCGAGAGTACTAAGTACGTACGTGTCACACATACTTAAAATAATGTACTCGAACCTATTCATTGCCCGATCTGAAATTAACATAAATTAGTTGTTAGTCGCGCGTGAAAAGCGTGAGTCAGAATCGCACAGGGAAGTATTAAGGATAACGGATAAACTTGTAAGTGTCAACTTACTTTTTGACGTGATAACGTTTTATAAATCAATGAACACGCGGCATTCTTAAAAAAATGTGGCGTCATGCGTTAAGTGACGTTACCATATTGACAAGGTAACTACAGCAACGTATTGAAGGATGCAAAATGGTAATGTGTCAAGGTTCCGTTGACATGATAGGTAACCATAGCAACGTATTGAAGTATGCAAAATGGTAATGTCGAGTTTATAGGACGTTAACACGTAAAGTTATAGTCCGTAAACCGAATCTACAGACAACCATTTTTTTAATTAAAAAAATAGCTCCGCATTTGATCACTATCTCACACGACGCGATGGTAAGTGACGATGTGGTCTAAGATGTACTAAGCCTTCCTAGAAGATACCTATACGCTCGTAATTCAAAGAATGCTTAATAAATGGGGGCCTTAGTGGGATGCAAGGGAAGGTAGGAAGACAGCAGTGAAACAAAAACTTTTTCGAACCGTCCTCCTTTAACTTACCTATTCTAATATTAATTTACTATCTAGAAAACACTTATCTGTAACTAGCTATTACCCGCGAATTATAGATTCGTCAACCAGTTAGGAGTTTGAAATTTATATTTATAGAAGACCGTGTTTAGAGATGTAACACTTATAATTTCCAAAGGAGATACGTAGTTTTTTTTACTTTTTTATTTTGATATATGAATATGACTTTGAGACAAGGTAGATAAGGTTTTGAACGAATAAAAAAAATTGCGAGATTTTAAAAAATTATGAACTCTATTCATATTCATTTATTCGTCCATAAACATAGGTAATTACAATGGTCTTACTAATTAAACTATGGTACAGCTATGCTTCGCCTAATAACAAGTGAACGTCAGTAATTAAAAAAAATTCAAATTAAAAGAGTGTATAGTTAATTAAAATGTCAAAATATCAAGTAAAAAATCAAATAGGATAAAAATAAAAAACACAATAATAACATAAAATAATAAAAATAATCTACAAAGAACTGTTACGATAAATACTGACACTACTTTTGAAATCGTGGGGATGTGATAATATATACTACTCGTACATTCATCCACAAGCCAAACCCAGGGCGAAATAGATAATTTAAAAGTGCCCATTTCTTTATCCTCTATTATCCATCTCTGTGCACAATATGTATGCCTCGCCGGCGCATTCACGAATAAGTTGACACTCATTAGTGACGACGTTCAGGCATCCATTCGCATCAGTCGTGATGACGCATAACGTTCCAAGACAGAGCGATTAGTAATAGATAGCTTATCATTAACTTTGAACAGCTTATCTTTATATTTTATTTTAAGTTCATGATTTGTATTGCTGACGTCATTCGAATAAAATACTTAGGTATTTACAACTAGCAGTCACGTTTGTGTAAAATATACGGTATTTAACAAAAGCCCTGTAATCCGTTTTAGATACGAGTACGCCTCCGACTTTGCAAAATTTAAAAATCGGAAAAATTACCCATATTTACTGAACATTTTGGGAAATTTAAATACTTATTTAAATTTCCCAAAATGTTCAGTAAAATGTTCAGTTGCTACTTAGCAACACTATAAAAATGGTGTTGTTAAACATTTTTTTTTCTAAATTTCCTTAATTTTTTAATATTTTATTGGTTCAGTTATCTAATAAAGAATTACAGATGCGCGCGCATATTAAAATTTCACTCTCTTCATTTTTTCATAACGCGCATAAATATAACTTAATATTTTTAAATTAAATTATCGCTTTCTCGGAAAAAGATTATTTAAAACAGGTTTGTAATAAACATTAACGACTTTAAAAATACTTACCAAAATTGTAAACAAGCCAAATTATTAATAGATATAACGATTTCGTAGTCTAGTACTAGTATTATCGCACTCAACCGGGTTTTTTTTAATCTATAGCACAAAGAGAACGTTACTAAAATCGCATAATTTAGATCGCACCATGCCCACTTTCGTCTACAGACAACTAATGATTACTTTAGAATATGAAGCCGCTGCCTGCCGACATTTACAATCATGCTTGATTTTACTTGCGTACCTACTTCCAACCAAGTACTAAGCAGTACCGAGTATATTTATATTTGCTTTTTTATTTTTGTTTCAAACCTGACGTTTCGGGAACTTTGCAGATCCCATGGTCACAGGCAGACTACAAAAAACAAAAATAGAAAATCTTGAGAGGTGTCAACGGACACCCGGATAGAACGAAGTTCCTTTCGATTAATTAGTAAAGGAAGTGTCGTTACAACTTTTGGCCTTATTTTTTTCCGTCTAGCCCCCTTTCGCAACGCGCCATAAGGAACTACGTTCCAAAAAACTTGAGAGGTGTTAAGGGACACTCGGATGGAACGAAGTTCCTTTCGATTAATTAGTGAAGGAATTGTAATAAAATCAAAAAGTGTCGTTACAACTTTTGGTCTTAATTTTTTTCCGTCTATCCCCCTTTCGCAACGTGCGATAAGGAACTTCGTTCCAAAAAACATGAATATATCCCTTCTAATATAATTATAATAATGAGTTTAAGTCGCGAAAACCTTAGCAAACACTAGTACTAAGTCCTTATAAATCAGTATAGGTATATGAAAGCCTCAACCGAACTAAATCTGTTACCCTACGAACTTGTTCAGTTGTTACTTGTTCCTGAAATTCACTTGAGAAATTCCAACTTGTCTCTATGTATCGAAGACACGAAATCCCCCTTATACCCATCTACCTATTATATGTATAGTAGTGTTGCCGGTCGATAGTCGAATATCGATAATGCATTAAAAATCAATAGTATCGATAGTGAAGATAGTAACGATTACTACCATGCAATATTATAACTAACTTATATATAGTTTAGTTACTTTTAATGAAAAATACTATCGATACTATCGATAACTTATAACCATTGATTTGTAATGCACTAATTATTCTGTAATATAGACAGAAATCGATAGTATACACAGCAATGATAGTGTCGATATTATTTTTTATTAAAAGTAACTAACCTATAGATCTATTCGGTTTATTGCATAATAACAATCAACAGTATCGATCGTATCAATTGTTCTGTAATATAGGCAGAAATCGATAGTATCGAGAAATCAATAGTATCGAGCAATCGATAGTATCGAGCAATCGATAGTATCGATACAAAATATAGTTTGATTACTCTTAATGTATTCTATCGATAGTATTGTATTAAATTGATAGTATTACTACGCGCCATGCTATAGAAGCTGATTTTCTATGTAAACTATCGATAGTTCAAGAGTTGGTACTGCGTGATAACCATCGACATTATAGTATTAATTATTCTATAATGTAGGCAGGAATCGATAGTACAGAGCAATCGATACAGATACCGATATAGATAGTTTGGTTACTTTAGTTTGGTCTATCGATAGTTTACATCGACAATCAGCTACAGCAATCGGACAACACTACCATCTACCTATAATCTGATATATATATGTATAAAGTAAGATGTCCGTCTGTCCGTCACGTCTGCGAGGGTCTTAGTAATCGTATCAGAGGCCGTGAGCCGACTAGAGAATATCTAGGTAGTCTAGTTCGTTGCACAAGCACATGTGGGTATCTTACTAAATTGAACATGTCTTCGGGTGTAAGGGATTGTTTGGACGTCTTAAGGAACCCTATAAAACTTAGCTTGGAACGTAAAATAAGTATAAGTAAGCATTAAATTAATGAGATTCCGAAATTATTAAAGTTGAGTATTTAAAAATTGACTGTTTTAAATAATAAAAAAATGGATATTTTTATTTACATTAAAATATGTTATTTATTAAAATTGACTTATACAACAAAAAATAAATACGATTAGGACTTTTAACATGATTACCTGTGAAAGTGTCAAACTGATTAAAATAATATCAACCTTATTGTTATTGTAATAGAATTTAATTTTAGATTACCCGAATGCATTTAGTTAAAATTTAAATAAATTTGTTTGAGCACAATGTCATTTGACCTTAATCTTGTGCTTGTATTTAAGTGACACTTACCCCCCCCTCCCTTTTTTATAAACAAATAAGCGTTCTTTGGTTAAAATTTTTACACTTTTACATATGTGCAAAAGTGACAAAACTAGTTTTAAATAATAAAGGCTTACTAAATTTTTATGAATAAGGGTGTTATAAACTATACAAGAAAAAAACACGTGTGGCACTCGGGGACTGCCGCGGTAAAGCTATTGCATCGTACGAGCTTTGTACAGTCGTACCATATACATACCTACCGAGCTACATGGTAGGCGGAGTGGGGGGGTGTTAGGTTTTATTTTCGTTACGGAATTTCTTGATTCGGTCGCCGCGCTCAAGCCCGCGATAAAAGCTATGCAATAGCTTAAAAGGAAACCTCTACGGAAAATAGTAATAGGAAAATGGTACGAACATATTTGGATTAAAGTCGTAACCTCGGAACTAACCTAATCTACTCATTTTAACAAGGATACCGTCGAAGGCACTCAACTCGGATGACACTATTTTCAGTAAAGGGGAGCTTTTCGTTTCGGGAGTTCACTCACGCAGTCAAAGGGCGCGCTCGGCAGCACACCAATACCATTGGCCGAGAGAACGTAATAGACAGACTTACGTCAATAACGACTAAGTAACTATATAACTACTTGTTTATCTTGTTGTTCGAATTATTAAAATAAAATTATGAAGAACATAATTCCTTTGTTTATCATGTGAATCCACTAACTACTAAGAATAATAATTTTGTAGTTTTAATAAGTTTAATTTATTTAATATTGTGTCCATTAAGTGAACGAATTCGATGGACGGCGAAAATGTAAATAAGTTAATATTTAGATTAAAATACTGCTACAAAAAAGTCTACCTTTATTAAAATGTATGAGTGATACTACAATACCCATTGTACCCATGTATTTGTTAACTGTAATAATCCTAAAAATAACATCATATTTGGACTTGCAATATAATTTGAGTCATAATCCTTTTTTTTAGAAGATATCGCTTAACATTGATTCGAAACGTCAGGTTTTATTATAATTAACGTAGGTCATGCTATGATGTGCTCTCGATCTGCTAGTCCTAATGTGATGGAGTAATAATTTCCTAAAATGCATTGGATTGAGACGTCCGACTTACATTTGAGTAGTTTTGAGAGCTGCCCGATGTCAATTTAGTTTATTACAACTATCGGGGTAAGCTCGATGGGATGAGATTTTTGATTGAGAGGTTATTTGGTTCTGAGAGTTTAGAGATTGCTTTTAAGGTTTTTAGTTGAATCCTTAATTGTTTTGGTTTTAGTTAAATAGATAAATATTTAGTAATTATTAATAACGATTAGGACCTATTCTAAATCAACTTAGTCTAGAACATCACCGTAAAGAGACTAATAACGTATTTTTTATATATCTATGGGTATATAATTATAATCTATATTAATAAATAATAAATAAATAAATATTGTAGGACATTCTACACATCGCCATCTAGCCGAAAGCTAAGTAACTAGACTTGTGTTATGGGTGCTAGACAACGGATATACTACTTATATACTTATTCTTTTGTAAATATATACTTATAATACATAGATACATAGAGACATCCAGACCACAGACAAATATCGAATGTGATAAAGATGAAAGATTTGACTGTTTGTTTGCGTTGAATAGGCTCCAAAACTACTGAACCGATTTAGATTATAGTTTTTTATCCCGATATTCGATTATCGGGAGTTACGCGATAAAATCGCGGAGTGCTGCTGGTAGGCATAAAGATATATATCTGATAGTATGAGAGCTAGCCAACCACGCCAAAAAGTAAACCTAGAACGCTTAACTAATATTATACTACAATAACCTACCTTTATACAAATAACATTGGCATATTATCCTACTAATATTATAAATGTGAAAGTTTGTGTGTGCGTGTGTGTGTGTATGTTTGTTACCTTCGTATTCGCGTATCCTTCGCGTATGTTGGTTGCTTCACGCTAAAACTACTGGACCGATTGCGATGAAACTCGGTAGGTATCTTGATAGCTGGAGACCTAGATTAACACATAGGCTACTTTTTATCCCGATATTCCCACGGGATCGGGACTTACGCGGGTGAAACCGCGGGGCGCAGCTAGTCTTTCATAAATCGTACACTCGAGATCTAAAAGGGGTCACTTCAATATCAAACGAGGACACTTGAAAACTGCAATGACACATGTTAACGTTTCAGATTGATCTTTCCAGCAATCAGTTGCTGGACTTGTTTGACAACCCATTTGTCAATAACATAAATGTACAAAAACAGCCAATTCTCGACATTAAACAAGCTATAAAAAGTCAGTGATATGTCAAACATCTCACTGTAAAATGTAGTGAAATTGCATTAGGTGTAAAGTTGAGTTAATTAACTATTTTAGTTTTTTAGCAAAGGAGTATGGTATTTCTGGGCCTGGAGGCCTCATGAAACGAGTCATATATCAAATGAAAGGTGGTTTCAAGAGGAACATTTTATTGTAAGACCACTTTTTCAAATTAGTTGTGAAATCGGAGTTATAGGTCATTAATGATAGGTGGTCGATTCACTCTCCGTACACCAGTAGGGAGTATTAACGCCTTAATAGAATCAAATGTAGCCATCGTATAGCAATGAATTATATATCAAATGATAGGTTATTTCAAAAGGAATAATTTAATGTATGATGATTTTTTAAATTATTTTTATTTTTAGTGTTATAAGCCATTTATGCTAAGTAGTAGGTATAGGTGACTGAGGTCTTCTCTTGTGCAATGCAAAAGCTTGATTAGAACCAGATGTTGGTCTCCTCATGAAACGAGGCATATATCAAATGAAAGGTGGTTTCAAGAAAAACATTTTATTTTAAGACCACTTTTTCAAAATAGTTGTGGGTTCGGAGATATAGGAAATTAATGCTAGGTGGTCATTTCACTTGCGAGTTTTCTCCGTACACCGCTAGGGAGTATTAACGCCTGAATAGAACCAGATGTATCCATCATATAGCAACGAGTCATATATCAAACTAGCAGCGCTCCGCGGTTTCACCCGCGTAACTACGTGCGTAATATCAAAATATAAAATAGTCTAAACCCTTATTCAACAATGGACTATGCGACATAAAAATATTTTTTTTCTATCCGAACCAGTAGTTTCCCACTGAATAGAGACTAACGCTGATGCAACTATGAATCTTCGTTATCAATTTCATTGAGAGGAATAATTTTCAAGGGTTATGCCTTTCGACTCCCACTTATAGGGGCCGTAAGGAAAAATCTTACGACCTCCACTCAATAATAAAAGTCCGGGTGGTGATCCAACCATGGGGCCCATTAAGCGGGAGTCGAAAGGAATAATCCTCTATTTCATTAATTCTGTATTCACAATCCGCGTTGAACCACCGCACACTTGGGCCTCCAACTATAGGTCGTGGTTCAACTTTTTAAATAGTTGGACCACGGGACTGTTCAGAGTCCCGTTGGACATTCATGACGCGAAGTCTGAAGATTTAAATTATTTCGTTAAATAACAGAACACGGTTTGTCGAGAAAATATTATTTACACAAAATACGCAATAATAAATGAAAAACCACATTAAACTTAACACAAAAACATAAGAAAATAACAAAAGATATTACTAACTAAAACGTTTAAAATAATTAAAAATGCATTTGCTGCATAAGCTGCATCTGCATAAGCTATTGCATAGCTTTTATCGCGGGCTTTGAGCGCAGCGCCCGAATCAAGAATAAAACCTAACACCCCCGACTCCACCCACCATGTAGCTCGGCCGAGCGTTCGCTTAAGTGTACGAAGCTCGCACGATGCAATAGCTTTACCGCGGCAGTCCCCGGTGCCACACATTTTTTTTTAAACAAAGGAACAACACTGACCGTACGGTCGTATAAAGCCACATCAGCAACATCACGACAGGGCACTGGCGGCGGCGCAGCATGGTCATACGACGCTTTGGCCATTTACGTCTTTACATTAATTTTGTTAAATAAGATAATAATATCTTGAACTAAATATATATCTACTTGAATTCGATTACTGAGAAAAAACCTACTAAGTACTAAACTCTGGCAATATACAGAAGCCGTGCGAAGCTATGATTTGACATGAAAGTTGTCAGTGAAAGCGATTTTCCCTATGGCTGAAAGTTTTACTTTCAACACGCTCGTTAGGCACCTTCGGAGTATGAATAATGAAGAGTACCTTTTGTTTTTTGAATAGGTTCCGACAAAGCAAAACCATCAACATCAAAATGGCTTGCGTATGGCTTGCGTATTTGTGACTGTGATGGTACCTATACCTCGGTTACGATAAGCATCATGCTTTTTATCAGCCTGTTGTGTCACTAAATAATGCTAAATAGTGATGTCTATATCACGACAGACATTGTCAACAATTTCTGATACTACCGAATACTTACTTAAGTACATTTAACGATCTCTTACTTCGAAACCACTAATATTTCGAAAAAGTAGTCATACAATAAAATGTTTCCCTTAAAACCACCTTTCATTTGATATATGACTTGTTTCATGAGGAGGGCAACATATTCTGTTTATAGCCAAGCATCTGCATTGCATAAGGAAAGACCTTAGTCACCGATATCTACTAATTAACAGAAATGACCTATAACCCCTAAAATAGAAATAATTTTTAAAAGTCATGATACACTAAATTATTCCTCTTGAAATAAACTATTATTTGGTGTATGACTCATTACTATACGATGGCTACATCTGATTCTATTCTGGTCTTAACACTCCCTAGTGGTGTACAGAGAAAATTCGCAAGTGTACCGATCACCTACCATTATTGACCTATAACTCTGGATCCACAACTATTTTGAAAAAGTGGTCTTAAAATAAAATGTTTTTCTTGAAACCACCTTTCATTTGATATATGCCTCGTTTCATGAGGAGACCAACATCTGGTTCTAATCAAGCTTTTGCATTGCACAAGAGAAGACCTCAGTCACCTATACCTACTACTTAGCATAAATGGCTTATAACACTAAAAATAAAAATAATTTAAAAAATCATCATACATTAAATTATTTCTTTTGAAATAACCTATCATTTGATATATGACTCATTGCTATACGAGGGCTACATTTGATTATATTAAGGCGTTAATACTCCCTACTGGTGTACGGAGAGTGAATCGACCACCTATCATTAATGACCTATAACTCCGATCTCACAACTAATTTGAAAAAGTGGTCTTACAATAAAATGTTCCTCTTGAAACCACCTTTCATTTGATATATGACTCGTTTCATGAGGCCTCCAGGCCCAAGCTCTGTACATTTTTTCCCATTCTCCTTTACTTAATAAATATACTCAAAATGTCCTCGAACAGCCAAGTGGAGTTATTCCAGCAAAACAACAGAAAAATTGTTTAACAAATTCCATAACTCATTTCCAATCGGTAGTGGCGTCATTCAACACGCAAACTCTCCAGGACGCACGCAAAACGAACATTTTTCCGAACGAACCGCCCTCTCCTCGCAAAACTCTATAAAACATCGAAAAAAAAAATAACAGTAACATGGCGTATAATGACAGCTGGTCCACTTGAGAACAAAAGGGGAGAGCTGAGCCTCGTCGAGAGAAAAAATACATGAGGAGTAAAAACAACTGCGCGTACGTGAGCTCGCGGCCGCCCGCCCCGGACGAAGCACGTCCGCCGTTCGCTAATAAATTTGCAATCGCGTTCGATTCGACCACGACTATCGCGAATTGACGATTATAACCGACCGAGTCTACACATTCCATCGCCACAGTATGCAACCTACATTCGAACAACTGAAATTAGGTACCGCCGTCGAGAAAACTCGTTATGAATATTGCAATTCGTCTCGGGGAGAATAGAGCCGCATTCGAGTTTAAAATGCGAATAATAATCGTGGCATTCATAAAAATACCGTACGCGAAATGTAAGGAGAGAGAGCGAGTGTTTTACACGTTATAATTTTTCGTCGAAGCAGGGCCGCGAGTAGAGGCGGGCGGGTTTTGTGCGGAGTGTAGGCTCGGTTCAAATGCCGCGTACGGACCATTAGTTGATGAGCACACGTATGTACCTATGTCCGCCCTACGTTACCATCGCACCGCCCGCTCCGCCCGCGAAACAGTTACATTCAAACTGAAATATGAGAAGTTTTGTACTTTTTAGTTAAAAAATTGTTTTGGTGGAACTACCGCTTTCACGCACAATGAGTTTTCGTTGAGAACTTTGACCACGGAAAAGCGAGTGAACGTAGATTGGATGAACGAATAACACGATCCGACGTTGCAATATTTGTTTACAAAACGAGTGTAGGTACTATGTGTTATGTAGGTAAAAGTCTAATGCTTATTTATCTATGTACCTATATGTAACATAGAAATGATAACTACGGAATTCAATAAATAAATAAATATTGCAGGACATTCCACACATCGTCATCTAGTTATGTAACTAGACTTGTGTTATGGGTGCTAGACAACGCATATACTTTATGTATTTTTCTTTTGTAAATATATACTTAGAATACATAGAAACAACCAGACCACAGACAAATATCTAAGCATAAATACTTGTCTGAGGCGGGAATCGAACCCGCAACCCTGTGTTTGACAGTCCGACATGGTAACCATTGTGTCAACTGGGTCGTCAAGAATAGAAGAATTACACAAAAAAAGTAACAAAAATAATAAGCAACAAAAACTTGGTACTATAAAAATCCAACGATATTTTAGAAGGTAAAATCAGGTAGATTTATACGGAGATAACTTTGAAAAACAATTTTCATTTGAATAATCCGTTTATTTCGGGTCCACTATCACTTTAATCTTACCTGTTTAATGTGAAAGTTATCTGAACTGTCGATGTCCGCTTTGATCTGCGGGTTTTGTCTGAAATCACTCGGATTCTCAAAGCCGCACGCACTATTGTCGCACGACAAATAAAAATTTAGATTTATAAATTCTTACATTAGTATTTTATACTTTTCTGAGTTAGTGTCACTATAAAAGTGATATGGATCAGCCCCTTAGAGATCAGTCCTTTTTATTCTTTTAAAAATCCTTAGTGCTTGCATACGATTTAGAAGAAACCCCTGTGTCGTTTCAGTTCCGTAGGTCTTGTAGTTTCAGAGATTTCTTGATGATTTTAATTCTTATAATTATGTTCTTATTTATAGATAGATAACTTTATTCGTACAACACAGTAAGAAACAGTAATATACACAAAGTAAAGTAATAGCTAGAAAGTATAAGTTGCACAAATGGGCGGCCTTATCGCTGAAAGCGATTTCTTCCTGGCAACCTTTGGATGGAGAAGAACTGATTCAGCTTTAATGGTAGGTTGTGAATTTACTCAAGCAGGATACCAAACATTACCTGTAACAGGTGATAATATAAAGTTTTTACATAAATATGGCTTTAAAATATCAAATTATACATACAATACATACCAATATATAATTATATACATAGATACAAAAAAAAAGACATACATACATAAATAATACAGGAATACATACGGATATTAGACAGTACTTATAGGTATCTAAAGGTACCATTCGCATCATTCGGTGGTAGGTACATCTGAACATTCCTAATTCGGCACGCTCTGGTTTCTAATAGTGCCTGATTAGTGACACTTTATATCGAATGCTTCGAAATAAGAGCCCAAAGCAAAACGATGTGTGTTTTATATGAATTAATTCCTCGGCTGAGAGATTTCGAAAGCGTTTTACTCACGGGCCAGATGGCGCTCGGACAGATCAATTTGATGATTGCAAAAAAATATATCTCGATGGACTTTCTGATGTCGCTGTTCTTGATTTGGGAAAGCTTTTCATTCGAGATGGTAGGGGTTTTAGAATGGGAGTCATTTAGTAATTGAGAAACAAAATAGGACGTTTAATTGATGTTATTTTCATTCGAAATGAACCATAAAAAATTTAGCATTAAAAATGTTTATCAAATCATGGCAGCTAAATAATTATAGAAAAGTGCGATATTACATTTTTTTATAATTATTGGGATACGTAGATGCAAAAGTACAAGAGTCAAAATTATCGTTAAAGCCGAAAGTAACGTATAGTTTTTTGAATTTTGAAAATCGGAAAAAATATCGGGGTTGAATTTAGCTTCAATTTGAATCATCAAGCACCAGGGCCGGATAAAAACTATTGCTAGTTTTAAATTATTTCTTAATATACTCAACTGTTCTTTTGATGTTGTAAGTTGCCTTTTAAAATAATTCTATCCAAATATCGTTCGTTATCATTTCAAATACAAACGATACAAATTAGAGATACCACTGAAAGTAAATGTTTACAAAGAGGGGTTACAGAAATTTGGACATTTTTCCATTTCCCCCGTAGTAGCCTCGAACGATCTGGGGGTAGATAATGTCATCGTACTGAGTGACGTGTTTAATAAGCGTTTATCTTGTCTTGTCTACACGTTGCTTTAGTCAGTTTACAGTGATGGGGAGACATTATGTCAAAAGTTAGTTGGTGTTTTCGATTGAAAATTAATATAAATAGGTAAGTTAGAATACCTACTTAAAATGTACTTCGTCTTTATTGTGTTGGTGGACCAAAATTTTTGATAAGTATAAGGTTTGTAGAGAAAACCCTCCACTCAAGTACATGACTAGATTACTCAAAATTTTAAAAAATTGAAAAAAAAAAATTGGTAAAATAACACTAATTTACCCTGAGTTTAGAGATTTTCGTATTGTGACATCATCATCATCCGAGCGATGTTCCCGGTTGCATCCCTCTCGGGAGCCCGGGGTCCGCTTTCCTACTGTTACCTATGCCTCCACTTCGCATGATCTTCGGCATCCTGGTTGGTAAGACCATTTGCACGCATACTTTTTCACAATGTGACAACACCATAAAATTCACTGAAGGGCCCACTGCTTAAAATAGTGCTGCCACGTCTTGAAAATTAAATATTGAGTAAATTATATTTATTTCATTTTTTTTTTTGTTGTTTAATAATACCTTTTTTTTCGCACATTTTTTTGTTTGTTTAATAATACCTTGCTTAACGTTCTTAAAATGTCCTGCCTGGGGTACCTACAAGAACCCAAGAGAGAATAAATTACATATTCTGATATTAAATCTATAATATAAAAATGAATCGCAAAATGTGTTGGTAAGCGCATAACTCAACAACGCCTGGACCAATTTGGCCAATTCTTTTTTTGTTGTCTTTGATATTGTCAAGAGAAGGTTTTTATGAAAGAAAATATTAAGAAGTTGCGCAGAAAATGACTACGCAGGTGAAACCGCGGGGCGCAGCTAGTGTAGAATAACAATTTAATATGACCTTCGTAGGTGTTAAAGCTCACAAGGTAATCCAGTGTTATAGCATAACTATTTAAACTATACATGGTATATATAAACCTACTATTATAACCTACTATTCATATCCATGAAAGCTAAGTTAGCTCGCTTAAAATAGCTCTACTTAGCGTTGACTTTGAACTTCACAAGTCACTGTAACCAAGCCTTTGAAGATTTACAAAGAGGGTACCTACTATGACTCCATGTCAGTAGGTAAGTATGAGTTAACTTCTGACTTGCTTAGTGTTAGACGTTGTTGATGCTTTTTCTTAATGCTACGTAGGTATAAAAGTTAAAAGTAGTATTTTACGCCTCAATATTTTATAAAAAACAGTTTTAAAACTAGGTATTAGTTTTAGTTTTTGACGACCCAGTTGGCACAATGGTCACCATGCCGGACTGCCAAACACAGGGTTGCGGGTTCGATTTCCGCCTCAGGCAAGTATTTATGCTTAGATATTTGTCTGTGATCTGGTTGTTTCTATGTATTATAAGTATATATTTACAAAAAATAGTATATAAGTAGTATATCCGTTATCTAGCACCCATAACACAAGTCTAGTTACGTAGCTTGGGGCTAGATGGCGATGTGTGGAATGTCCTGAAATCATTTATTTATTTATTTTTATTTATTTATTTATTTAGCTTCGTGTGACCAAAGGGGTGGCTACCTCGGACAATAGATAAGCATCGCCATCCGACGAGGTAACACAGCCAGCCTTTCAGATTTTTAATAGTTTATACAATGTAGGTAGTTTATTTAATTAATTTAAGTTTTTATAACTAGTTTTTTTACTACTTTTTGTATTACTATCACTACTATTAGTAGTAGCAAGGGAAACAAACATATCCTACTATCCTACTAATATTATAAATGTGAAAGTTTGTGCGTGCGTGTGTATGTTTGTTACTCCTTCACGCAAAAATTACTGGACCGATTGCGATGAAACTCGGTATGTAGATAGCTGGAGACCTGGATTGACACATAGGCTACTTGATATCCCGATATTCCCACAGGATCGGGACTTAGCGCAGCTAGTAATAAATAAATTGATTTTTATTTCATGCAAAACCCATATTCACTTAAAATTACAAGTAATTACACAGATGTCAGAATTTCATTTTGATAGGTAGGTATACATAATATGCAATTTAAATTAAAAACTCAAATATAAAGTATGTCAATTTGTTTTACATTATAAAAATATTAAAAAAGATAATTTAAAAACTAATTAAACCTAAACATTAAATTAAATAATGATATCGTACATATAGAGCGGTGTTGGCTTAGTGGTAGATACCCCGACTTTCATTCTGAAGGTCGTGGGTTCGAATCCCAGTCGGCCGTGCACCAATGTATTTTTCTTAAGAGAAATTTATGTGCGCTAATTAACATTGCTCTTACGGTGAAGGAAAACATCGTGATAAAACCCGCGGCTTAATTGGCTCCAGAAGTATTGACAAGTTCTCTCTCTGGACATGGTCGACTAAGCTGAAAGGGTAGTAGGTGCTGGGCAAGCCTACTCCATCCTCACGCATAAAGGGACCAATAAAAAGAGTCTAGTTGCGGAAAAAAGCCCGTATGGATACATACATACATCGTACATATAATTAATAATGAATAATATTTATTGTTTTTTATCTTGTATAAATCAAGTATTGTATCGATGATAGCTCACGTCATTTAAAGTATGTTCTACAAGAGGGAAGAGAACACAATGCTATCGCCCCGATGAAAGTCTGTAAGAGACTCGATAACATCGCACTAGAGGCGATAGCATGCGACCACTGCCCCTATCGCCCCCATCGATAATGAACCTACAAATCGTGACGGAAATTGAAAGAAAAAAACTTCCCAAACGAGAGATCTTATCGCTCTTCCTAAACGTTCTCGTAAAAATATTAATAAAACATAACTTTTTCACCCAAACCCACATTAAACTCCGATCCCGTAGATATTTATTGACAATTACGCGTCAATAAGTAGCAATAAAAGCACAAAGCACCAACGTCCACAGATTTGAATGGCAATTGTGTACAATTGTGTAATTCCGTTTTCGTGGAGGCTCATTTTGATTGTGACACTGGTAATACAATCATAAGTGACTTTTGCTCGCTCGATTTCTTTGTCATGTTTATTATTATGATAAACAGATTCACGGCTATTGTACGTCAATTTAATTCATAAAACTGTTTCCGTTATCGTTTTCAAATTATGGACATTCCAATTTAACTACATGGGTTTAATTCAATTAGCGTGGACATAAATTTTGCATCGTGGGTGCACTATAACGAAATGTCTGGACAACAATTATAACAACATCGTTGGGAGGTACTACAAACAATTAAACTAATACAAATACAAATATATTTATTAAAACTCATTTTTCATTATAAACTAAGCACTAAATATTAAAGAGAACAAAAATATCACATATGCCTGAACGAAAAGGACCTTAATTAACTTTTAAAATAAATCAAAATAATTGACTTGCAAAATACTAACTAGAAACAATAATTAGGTAAAATATGTATAAACATTAAATGCTACAAAGTGTAAAAATATTAAATTGAGCAAACTTATTATTTTATTAATTATTAATCTAGGGCTTATTACGTTAAACTAACGATGGGTTGTTTGTGATTTAATAAAATTGCCCTAACGATTAGCCAAAAGGAAGATAAAACTTCATTAAAGGAATAATTAGTTAACCACATATGTTTTCCGCAGTAAATCATTTTTTATTTGGTATTTAACGACGTTAACACAGACAACGATCAACGAAATGCGATGCAGACATAATAAATTAATATAAAGCCTCAACGTCGTGTACAAACCACTAATAAGAGAGCTCGCTTAACCTTATCTCCGATCGAGGAAGTCTAAAAAAACGGATGAGGGGAGAAACGAGAGGGGAGAGGGACGGGTCCAAGAACAAGAGCCGTCACTGAAATAGAGATAGATGAACAGTGGGAAATGAAATTCTTTGTGGCATCGCGGTCCCGCAAAAAATGCACAGATTAGATTTTTCCCCTCGCTAAGGATCGAGGGTAGATGGAGGCAATGATTTTTTACAACGTTCTCTCGGATATATATAGGAGTTTTAGTGCCGGGATTTCTTGTAACTGCCCGCAGCTTCAGAATTTTAATTTCCTTTAGGTCGTCATTAACCGTGAGGCGACATCAACGAGACGCTATTGACTTTCGAAAGCTATCTCTTCATTTACAAAACAATTCACTTGTATAACCTTAAACAGGTAAAAGTTTATGAAGAATTAAATATAGTTGGAAACATTTTAATTGATAGACATAAACTTTTCTCTATAAACAGTTATCTTCCTCTACAGCGAATAACTACACAAAAGGGAAAAGTTTCAATTAAAACCCAAACATCCAAGCTTAAAGCTTTAAACTAAAAAGCGACCCCAAATTCATCAACATGCCATCCCATATTTAATATGTCGAACCACAAAACATCTTCGGTGGCATTAGCGAGGGCATAATGCTTGCAAACATTGGCGGGGTCGAAATTACTCCGCATTAGACTTGGCCAGGGGGTCCGATTCTGGTACTAAAATGTATCGTAAGTGGACATCGTCACCAAAACCTAAACCAAGATTCTTAGCTAAGAACTTTACAAAATTGAAAACTTTTCTATCATATAGGTACCTATCTAAGAGCGGTGTTGGCTTAGTTGTAGATATCTCGACTTTTATTCTGAAGGTCGTGGGTTCGAATCCCGGCCGGCCGTGCACCAATGTATTTTTCTTAAGAAAAATTTATGTGCGCTAATTAACATTGCTCTTACGGTGAAGGAAAACATCATGATGAAAACTGCGGCTTAGTTGGCTACAGAAGTATTGACAAGTTCTCCCTTCTGGACATGGTCAACTAAGCTGAGAGGGGGTAGTAGGAGCTGGGCAAGCCTACTCCATCCTCACGCAAAAAGGACCCAATTAAAAAGGGTCCAATGGCGGAAAACAGCCTGTATACAAGTACAAAGTACATATGTATCTATATAATGAGCTTTGACGTTTATTCCAACCAATACCATGGTCTAGACACTAGAGCGTCTAAAAAGACACTTAACAAAAAGTTTTTAATTGACTGTTTGATAACGCACAGCTCAAACTAATGCACGGATGGTGCTTAAATACAGATAGCTATTATGACGTAGGAATCCGCTAAGAAATTGTTTTGGAAAATAAAATATTTAAAACTTGCTCTAAATACTAAACTCTGATCAAAAAAAAAGCGATGTGTGGAATGTCCTGCAATATTTATTTATTTTATTTATTTAATGCCTAATTTGTATTATTTATTAGTAGAATTGGGGCTCTGTTCTGATACCTACCTCACCAGGATTAAGGGACCCTCCGTAAAAAACAAGAGGGATACCGTTTCAATTGAAGAACGTGTCGTTAACATTGATTTGCTACTTGAATGTGGAATGTTCTAGCATAAGTTGAGCTATTTACATTCTTGTACAACAAATGTTGAATAAAACCTATATTATCAACAAGCAACGCTCCGCGGCTTCACCCGCGTAACTCCCGATAAAAATATGACTAAAAATATAAAAATATGAATATAAATAGCCTATGTTATTCCCAATGAATCAATGTATCCTCATACCAAATTTAATCAAAATCGGTCTAGTAGTTTCGGAGCATATTTGTCAAAAACAAAAAATCTTTTTATAATATTAGTATAGATACGTTTACGAATTTTATTTAGCAGTAATTAAAAATACTTACTTAGTACATGCTGTTGTGAAACTCTTGTACATTTCATACTTCTAAATCTGCAAGAATGGTGTGTTTGAGGTCGACTTGTGACATTTATTGTAAGCAACAAACTGAAATTAGAATAAGACTCAAGTACAAAGTGTTGTGATTCGGTAAGTCTGAACTTCTTTCACCCGGTCCTTACGAAGTATATATGTCTATGATTTTACCACTGTTTTTTTCTACACTTTTTTTCTACTTTAACCACACACATAATATTCTGCTTTGTTACTTTAATTTAGTTCTACGTTATTGGCCATCTAAAATGTATTTTTGTTTCTTTGTTGTAGTATTAGCTTGGTATTCCTAAGATAATAAAATAAATAAATAATATAGTTAAAACAATATAATCAAGATCTACAAAACTATATAGCTACTAAGTTCCTTAAGCACCCACTAGCCATTAACAGACACAAATTGATACGGTCCTACTTCTTTTGAAGAACCATAAAGCCACACAATATAAAGAACGAATTAATTCGTCCACAAATACCAATCACAGTAATCTACGCAAGTATTTTTTACAAACGTTTCTATTGCTACAGGGATCTGTCGGCTTCTCTAGATCGATATAATCCAAACGTGTGTCATTTAGGGCAAAGCTCCTCGGAATACCATCAAGTGCTTTACCAATTTGTTTTGTCAATTCAAAGCTCCGTTTTGTTTTCCTACTACTATAGGCTTCTGTTAGGTACTTACAATTTTTCTTGTAAAGATTTGTGCCTAATAAAATTGGATATCTGGACAGAATATATTTTGAAAAGAAACATTAGAAGATGAAAATGTTAAGACTTTTTTGGTCAAAACTGTGCTTATAGTCAGACTGTAAATTACCTTATTAAACATAGACAAGTTGGTATCCCAACGAGGAAACGGAAGGAGATCGTTTCCTGAAACTAATTACCAAACACGATAATTAAAAAAGAAAACAGATTCCTCCTACCAAGGAATGGGGGAATGAAGAAAATGCAAAGTGTCCACCCCGTATTTCCATAACAAAAACGTTTTTCGTATCACCCAAAAATATCCATTGTCTCGTGCGAGTTTCGTCCATTTTTTCCTCTTTGACGTGTCTCATTTTCATTTTTATCTCTGAAGTCGAGGTTTTTAATAAGATATGCAAATTTTTGTGAGGCTGATGACGCTCGTCAAAGTTTAGACGATAAGACTGGCTGTTGTCAAGAATTATTTTGTACAACAGAAATATATTGTAGCGTCACATTTTACGACCAATCGTTGAATAAATAACTAAGATACATATCGCTATTCATGGCTAATTTTGACATCGATATTTATTCTTGAAGGCATTTTAATTTAACTTACTTTTTTTAAAAGTATGTTAGAATATTTATTCCTATTTCATTTAACTGAAAATTTTAATAAACACTTCAAATCACCTACCTACACGAAGGGCGAACGGAAGAATTCTAGAAAAACCGCATATAAAATTAATTAAAAGCAACTACAGTCTGTCACTTCCAGCTTCATTCCACTCACATCGAGTGGAGGGGGCTCAAGAACATCGGGACACGTGAGTAGGCCATTGATAGACTGCCTTTGTACTATCATAGAATAGTTCAGACGCTATATAGGTATTACGTCACAAGCTTCGTAAACCTAATATTTTTAGACTTGACACTGTCATTAATATCTAATAGCTTATTCATTAAAATATGCAATTTACTTACTATATATAATCACTAGCTGCGCCCCGCGGTTTTACCCGCGTAAGTCTCGATCCCGTGGAAATATCGGGATAAAAAGTAGCCTATGTGTTAATCTAGGTCTCCAGCTATCTAGATACCGAGTTTCATCGCAATCGGTCCAGTAGTTTTAGCGTGAAGGAGTAACAAACACACACACACACACACACGCACACACAAACTTTCACATTTATAATATTAGTAGGATTTAGAAAATTTATTAAAAGGACAAGTAAATCTATAAAACGAATACGAAACTTTAACTAAAACCCTTCAAACTTAACTTAATTGAATATAATATTATTTAATATTAGTAGGATGTATGTTAGTCTTTTAGGTATCTATTTTATATGGGTCTGTACTTATCTTTAAGGCTGTTACCTGAAATAGACGTTTACTATTATCTGTATATATAAAAATCTTGTGTCACGGTGTATGTTGCCAATAAACTCCAAAACTACTGAAGCGATTTCAATCAAATTTCACATGTACCCGTATTTTGGTATAATTTACTGGATAGGATAGTTATCATCTCAATTATTCGCTTATGTCGTGAATGTAAACGAATAAAATGTATTAATTAATGGTTTCTTAAGCAAGTGTTTATTTTACTATTTAGTTTTATGAAGTTCTCGTAGATGGCGGTGTACGTTGATTCATCGATAAAAATCTTCAATATTGTTTGACATCTAGGTTGCAAATATACCCAATAGATGGCGCTGTGTTCGGGACTTACGCTGGTGAAATCGTGGGGTGCAGCTAGTTATACATTATAAAATTCCACTGAGTGACTGATATGCATCCTTGACCACATCTTCGCCTCTCATGAGATGAGATGAGGTCAAGTGCAAACCTATATTGTGTAAACAAACCTATATTGTGTAAAAAACCTATATTGTGTAAAAAAACCTATATTGTGTAAAAAAAAGTCAATGCACAGTTCAAACCATACGAATCAAGCTAAAGTTTGACATACAGGTAGCTGTTGTAATGCTGGCATTTGTTAAGAAGTATTTTGGAAAATTCAAACCTTACGCGGACAAAGTCGCAGGCAAAAGCTAGTATGTTGCAATTTGGGGATCTTCAAGTCGCGAGTGAACTAGTATCTTCTAGGAAAGCGTGTTCATCATGCAGGTGTTATAGGATATTGTCTAAAGACTAGCTTTTGCCCGAAACTTTGTCTGCGTAGAATTAGTAGATTAGAACAAGGAATCACGTTGTCCCATACAATTTTGTCCCCCTTTTTCATCCCCTGAGGGGTAGAATTTCGGAAAATCCTTTCTTATCGGATGCCTACGTCATCCAAAGAACACACCCTCCAAGTTTCAGGTCTCTACGATCAGCGGTTTGGGCTGTGCGTTGATCCGTCAGTCAGTCAGGACAAAGCATTTTATATGTATGGATAATAATTTGCAAATAAAAAAACATCAATTAAAAGTTTCAAAAAAATAAAATAAACGCACATCACCGAAGACCACTAAACGCTAAGCATTAAAAGTCAAATCACCCTCATAAGGGGTGGCTAAATAAATAAATAAGTAGCCCGAGCATAATAACAGAAGGCAAACAGCATCCGAAGCCGTGAGATAAAATCGTATTGCGTTGTCAAAAATAAATGAATCCTCGGATTAGAGTGGGACACGGCGCGCGGGCACAATATTGACGTCCGACGTGGGGCAATATGCCAGACTACACTCGCCTTACCATAATGCAATGGTATATTATTTTATATCTTTGGAGTTGGACTTCTGTTTGTATTAGATAACTAGCTGCGCCCCGCGGTTTATGTACCGACTCCGTGGAAATCCTACTAATATTATAAATGTGAAAGTTTGTGTGTGCGTGTGTGTGTGTGTGTGTGTTTGTTACTCCTTCACGCAAAAACTACTGGACCGATTGCAATGAAACTCGGTATCTAGATAGCTGGAGATCTGGATTAACACATAGGCTACTTTTTATCCTGATATTCCTACGGGATCGGGACTTACGCGGATGAAACCGCGGGGCGCAGCTAGTATCTAGATAAAAAGTAGCCTATATGTTAATCCAGGTCTCCAGCTATCTAGATACCGAGTTTCATTGCAATCGGTTCAGTAGTTTTTGCGTGAAGGAGTAACAAACATACACACACACACACACGCGCACACACAAACTTTCACATTTATAATACTAGTAGGATATTACTTGTCAATACTTTTGGAGCCAACTAAGCCGGGGGTTTCATCACGATATTTTCCTTCACCGTAAGAGCAATGTCAATTAGAGCACATAATTTTTTCTTAAGAAAAATACTTTGGTGCACGGCCGGCCGGGATTCGAACCCACAACCTTCAAAATGGAAGTCAAGGTATCTACCACTAAGCCAACACCGCTCTGGACATGGTCGACTAAGTTAGAGGGTAGTAGGTGCTGGGCAAGCCTACTCCATCCTTACGCAAAAAGGACCCAATTAAAAATATTATTATTCTTTGGTAAGTGGAGTTATAATATCTATTTAGTTCATTTATGTAAAACTATATAGCCTGTGGTTTAAATTTTCCAAAATCTTTTCTAGGCAGATGCCTATACGTTGTACAGCTATTATAAAGTTTCTGTATAAAATTTAAGTCCATTGATTTGGGCATCAGCGCTGTGATCATCAGTCTTTGAATTTTATTTTGTTTGATTAGGTTTAGATAAGGTTAGGTTAGATTACATTTAGGGACTTACAAAAATATTCAGTCGTTTGAAGGTAAAATGGATCCTTATTTTCATCAAAATGTATGTCTTCAATAACATTTTTTTAATAATTTTTACTATTTGCCTGTACTAAATGTCGTTGTAGTGAGTGCGCTTATCAAAGCGATCTGCAGATTATCATACAAGATTCTTTTGTGGACCAGCAACGCGGTATCGACGAAAGGGGTGGGATAAACTACTCCGCGCGATTTCCTACCAAAGAGAGAGCTCAGCGGACGAGATCCCATCGGAATCTAGTTTTATACCAATCGAATTTACTTACCTTCGATATGAAAATACATCGGTCTATCACCTAGCTTTATGCATTCCATTCGAACATCTGGCTTACCTCAATTTTCACCAAAACGACTGCCCGGCTTTCGCAAAGCCATTAGAGTACACTCTCTCGGGCGGTGTTGGCTTAGTGGTAGATACCTCGACTTTCATTCTGAAGGTCGTGGGTTCGAATCCCGGCCGGCCGTGCACCTATGTATTTTTCTTAAGAAAAATGTATGTGCGCTAATTGACATTGCTCTTACGGTGAAGGAAAACATCGTGATGAAACCCGCGGCTTAGTTGGCTCCAGAAGTATTGACAAGTTCTCTCCTCTGGACATGGTCGACTAAGCTGAGAGGGTAGTAGGTGCTGGGCAAGCCTACTCCATCCTCACGCAAAAAGGACCCAATTAAAAGGGTCCAATAGCGGAAAACAGCCTGTATATAAGTACAAGTAGAGTACACTCTCTTCGCTTCTACTGTCAAACGATGCTTTGAAATAAAACTTACGTACCTACTTACCTGTTTAAGTACTTATTTATTAACGAGAAAAAGATTGACGCAAAAGGGGGAAAAAATGATCGGCAGCAATTTATCAATGGCGCATCAAACAGTCGATCGGTCGGGTGTCATTTTATCGTATTTTGCGTATAAATAGTGTAGTCGCGGAGCTCCGTCGCTCGCCGCTAATGATACGGAAAATGACATCTTATTTCGTCGCGCAAATCGAAGAAAAAACCGCTCATCTCTCGCCCGTCTACATGAATATTTTATAGGCGCGTCAACAGCGAAATGACAGGTTTTATCGTTTGAAAATTCGTCGAAAATTGCGCGAAATGACGCGTCGATATTTTTTATTTAGTGAGAACATCCTTCCGCCAATCAGGCGCGCTCATTGTGGCCCCACAATGAGATCTTTCCCTCGGGACATTTCCACAGTAATTTTTATTTAACTGACGCGAGCAACAGTTTATTTGACAATGTTTCAGATTTCGTAAAAGTTTATTGTAGGCTTTCAGGAATTGAAAATGAGACTGTGCTTTTAAATGATATCCTTTCAAGGTTGTTTTATTTTCTTATAAAATTGAATTTTATTGTTGATAAAAACTTCAATTCAATTGTATTCTTGATAAAAACACAAAGACGCATTATTGTATATTTAAGTAAATCTTCAACACAAGCTCTACAAGTGAGCTTTACAACGTACCAACTAAGTACCTACAATATCATTGTATACAACCTTTATTCACTACATTTCTTGAATCCGATTATTTATATAAATAATAAACAATTATTCATTCATAACAACCGATCAAACAATCAAACACAAGCTCTCAATGTTTTCAATAACCAAGACAATAATTATGAATCGATTTTACAGGAGCTTCGCAAGATCAAAGCTGTTCAAGAATGGTAAATTGGTATGACGTAAATATTTATTAATCTGTATAATTGGTTATTAGCGTTTCGATATGGTTTACAAATGTCGGTACAAGAGTATCGGGCGTGAGTTAATGAGACTGTTCCGAGGGTGGGTGACGTTTGATATGTGTAGTGGGTGCTTGTACAAAATCTTACATGACGCGAACACGTTACTGTGTTATATTACACCACTAGCTGCGCCCCGCGGTTTCACCAGCGTAAGTCCCGATCCCATGGGAATTTCGGGATAAAAAGTAGCCTATGTGTTAATCCAGATCTCCAGCTATCTAGGTCCAGTTGTTTTTGCGTGAAGGAGTAACAAACATACAAACACAAACACACGCACACACAAACTTTCACATTTATAACATTAGTAGGATAGTTACCTTTAGGTTTCGAAACAAATATGAGAAAATAACTAAGAACTGCGGGTAATAAAGGCAACTAAAACGTTTATAAAAACCTTGATATTAGTGACAAAATAACAAGAGAATAAATAAAATAATTGTTTTTCAGATTATCAATAAAGCCAATATCTATCTAATGACCAATTTTTAAGTAGTTATTCTGAATTTTTTTTTTGAAATATTCAGTTTTTAATTAATGTGGCAGGAGGTTCTTTTTACCCGCAGTTACCTTAAGAAAAAATAACTGTAATAACGAGCCCAAACTCGATGAAGTTGTGTCGTTTCATTGCGAAGTTCCTATGGTCACCTTCCAAGTCCATCATCAGATCAGCACCATGTCATTATGTATGTTTGCGAAATTTCAGCAGAATTGGTAACTGGGAAGTGTAGCCCGCTTAGATATTGGTCTAAATAATGTATGTCTACAAGGTCTGCGAATTTTCGTAGCTACTAGATAAATAAGAAAGCGGCCAAAGAATATTTTTTAACCCCCGACGCAAAAACGACGGGGTGTTATAAGTTTGACGTGTCTGTGTGTGTGTCTGTGGCATCATAGCTCTCGAACGTTAGGACTGACGTTGACTTATTTGTTACTTAGCATCACGTCAAACCTCCGTGGTTTTTATATGTTAAGTAGACCTATGTTTGTGTATGATAAATAAATTTAAAAAACAACGGTTGAACCGATTTTAATTGAATTTGTTTTACTTGAAAGGTATTTTTTTCTAATAAGATTTTACGTAACAAAAAAAATTACAATGCTCGCGTTTATCTGAGGGTCTTTGAGCACGAGTCTTTTTGGAAAGACCACTGTCACCTAGTATATAACATAAAAAAAAACATTCATTTGATAGATAAAACAAGAAACGAATTCTAAGTAAGTAAGTACTTAAATAAATCATTGATTGATTAGTAGGATTACACTCAAAACAAAACTAAATAAAAACCATTATTAGGAAATCGCCTGAAAAGCTCATTGAAAAATACATTCTGTATACAAATACGTGACGAATTGAGAACTCTATCCTTGAATATATATATCTAGTCGGTAAAAGATAAAAACTACATTAAAATAATAAAAACTATATGTAGTATTATTAGGTACATATCTAATTCCAAGTCTCACTAAAATCTGAGTCCAGAAGTAATCCCAACAGATCGTAACACCATGATCCGCGTAAGTAGCGACATATTTCGCAAATTTGTTCGCGTTCGAGGGAGGGCCGAAGCCCGGAACACCTGCCGTAAAGATAAGCTTCTGATGTCTCATAATATTCCCCTAAAATAACTTCTTACTGCCTCCGGTGCTATGACGACGAAGCTACCCTCCTTATGTAACAAATAATTTTATACTTGTTTCTTAATACCTACGAGTACCATGATGTTAGACAAGAAGATATATAGTATGCTATTGAATTACTACATAAATATACATAGTAGGTAAATACGTATTAGTTTTTGACGGTTGCGGGTTTGATTCCCGCCTCAGACAAATATTTATGCTTAGATATTTGTCTGTGGTCTAGTTGTTTCTATGTATTATAAGTATATATTTACAAAAGAAAATTATATAAGTAGTAAATCCGTTGTCTAGCACTCATAACACAAGTCTAGTTACTTAACTTGGGGCTAGATGGCGATGTGTAGAATGTCCTGAAATATTTATTTATTTTTATTTATTAGTACGTATATCATAGACTAGCTTTTGCCCGTGACTTCGTCCGCGCAAAATTCGCAGATGGTTCTAACAGGATTTTTAAGTGGACCATGGAATAACGTTGTTCCATACAAACTTTGCCCCTCCCCTTTTCACCCCCTTAGGGGTAGAATTTCGGAAAAGCCTTTCTTATGGAATGCCTACGTCATACAAAGAACACACCCTCCAAGTTTCAGGTCTATACGATCAGCGGTTTAGGCTGTACGTTGATCCGTCAGTCAGTCAGTCATTCATTCAGGACAAACATTTTATATGTATAAATATTTGTATATGACTATAAAAATAGTCCTGTAGAATTAATTGTAGATGTCTTGTGGTTACTCATTCATGTTTTTAGATTATTTGTAACTGACCTTATGTTACGAATATCTGGTTACGATTATATAGTAGTTTGTTATTTGCAATCACTTATCTATACATATAAAATCCTTTGTCCTGACTGGCTGACGGATCAACACACAGCCTAAACCTGAAAATTGAAGGGTGTGTTCTTTGTATGACGTAGGCATCCGATAAGAAAGGATTTTGGAAACGGGGGCAAATTGTATATGAGGCATCGTGATTCCTTGGTCCATTTTCAACTTCTACGCGGAAGAAGTTGATATAATCTAGCAATCAAATAATCAACTTCAGTCAAATGTATAATTGTAAGATTACAGGAAGGAAGAGTAAATGATGTATACAACATACGTGAAGCGACATTTTCCTTAAGATTCACGCGATGCGAGGTGTTCGTAAACGTATTCGTGGCTGTAATATTGCGTATTAATTAAGGAAGTCATTACGCGCCGATAACGCATTAGCCCCACGCATGCCGGGAAATTGCCGACACAAAAGATATTTCCTGCGTTTTCCCCGATTTAAAGCAATTCACGGATTTTGATTAAGCCCCCGCTGCTACACTGAGATTATTCCCCTTTCAATGAAAAGAATGGTTTATTTCAGACACCGTGAAAGTGAATTGTATTTCCTTACGCTATTGATTTTAAGGAAGTAGGTATGTGTTTGGCGTTGTACTTGAAAGTGAAACCGTATTTTGTCTTTCATTGGAACGCATTACTAAAGTGCTTATCGTTCGGGTTACTGTGATAAAAGTGTCTTGTTGATAGTGGAAATTATATTAATATAAAGTTCGCAGATGTACCAAATATAGATATATACGTATATAGATAATGAGTAATCGATTAATAGCAAACTTTCGAGATACGGTGGACGACAAAGGCGTCGACCAATAGAAACTATTTCATTGGATATCTTGTAAGGAAGCGTTGAGTTTGCCTCACCGCAAACGGCAACTTTAGATTGCGGCAATAATTATTTATTCCGCTCACTTGCTACCCGAGTCGGAAACTATTCAGCGAAGAAACGCTATTTCCCGCTGGTCAGATAAGACGTTTGATTTCCCCCATTTTCGCCGAGACTTTAATTATGGCCTCTGGTTTTGTGTAAAATAGTTGGCGGAGTAATTTAATCCAGATATCAGTATGCGGGGAGGCGCGCTTCGACGAGAGCAGAGACCCAATGAGCGCACCCAATTCCAAGAAAATGTTACAAACTAAAGAACGTAGATTACTTCGTTTAGTTTCATTAGTAATTACGAGCCATCCTTTGTCAATATTTTTATTTTATTTAAACAATGGTTTCGCACGATTTATACATTTTACTTTCATATTTTGGTTCACAACAGTCAGTGACTTTCTTTAACCAAGCCTTCCCGTATGACGTAGGCATCCGATAAGAAAGGCTTTCCCGAAATTCTACTCCTAAAGGGGTGAAAAAGGGGGGCAAAGTTTGTATGGGACAACGTGATTCCTTGGGCCAATCTACTTCAAATTTTGCATAAACATTATTTGACAGATTTGATGGAACACGTGTTTCGTAATATGTGCGTCAACAAGAATACATTATGTCATTCAAGTTTCGTATCGAATACCATAATTACATCACTACTACTTTTTCTCAACTAGTATCGATCGCTACATTTATCCTTGGCGGCAAAATCTCTTTGTTAATCATTACAATTTTTTGTGACCAGAACTTTCCCACGATACTACAATGACGTCAACATATCGTAGTGAACCTGTTTTGTTTTCCTCAAGCCACCCTCTCATTTCTTCAGTCGTTGAACTGTATAAGTATAAGAGAACTCATGAAACACAATATAGCACCGTAAAAAATAAGCGCACATCAGACTCGAGCATGTAATTCTAGCGCACTCTTCCGGCCCGAACAAAGGAGAGAGGGTAAGAACACGAGTTACTCGACACCACGTACCTTACGCAGATTTGTTTCTCGGCGTCTCGACGTCTTTCAATCGAAAACAAACTTTCTTAAACAAAACATAGGTCCCATTTTACTTCCCGAGAGTCCTCTACTATCGTACGTTTCAAAGCCATAAGCACGCAGGAAATTCGCGATAGTCAAATTGTAGTCTTACGGGGTGTGTTACCATTAAATTATTACATTTGCAACTGTGTTACTGACGAATAAGGCAGTGTTTACATCACGCGAGCAGGGGAAGGGTCCTCGGATACGGCGAGTACCTCACATGAGGACTGCAAAAGAAAAATGTACCTTTAACGACGGCGTAAGGATTCTGAGAGAAGAAAATAAGCTGAAACACGATGTCGTTCAGGATAATGCCATTTTCATTTTATTTTTCTTTCAGGTAATTTCAAATTCAACAAATACGTTATATCCAAACGACTGAGACTGGATAATCGACTTATTTTTCGTTCCTTCAAGCGACCCACGAGTTTGTAAAGTGGCTTCATTCATAGGTGCCTAACCTCGTCCTAGCAAAGTCACAAAGGTATAGAAGGCGTCAAGAGAGCTGACTCTCAAAGCCGATATATTCCAGCCATTACACCAGCGACTTCACCGAGTGATCACCACCACCGGCTAGACACTAGACGCCACACAAACAAACTATACACAAAAACACAGGTATAGAATAAAAAAGTTAAGTGTGTGAGTAGATCGCACATGTGTGTGATACAATCGTACTCCGACCCTCGGTCGTAGCTACTTGTAGGCAAGTAGCTATCGCGACTCCTTTGTTCTAGCAGCTGATTGGAGACGGGGCCGGAAATGCGTGTCACCCCACCCCCTCATTGGTCCATTTCATTTTCTTAGCGTGAGAGAGACGAAGCTACGGTGAAGTGTGTAGTTAAGGATACAGATCTCTGTGTGCAAAACTGTAGGTAGGTGTCACGTTGGTTGTTTTGCTCGTATACTGTGTTTGTGCGGCACGCTCGTCTAGATAAACTATTTTGGAGTTCCTCAGAGTTTGTAAATTGTTTCGCTTCGAGTTTGTTGTACGGAAATTCGATTTTATCAATTAGATTTGTTGGACTTTCACCGTAGTTGACTGCAAATGCGAGGTGGTTTACTACCGAGTACATCTATTCAGTCAACGTTTTAAAACTACTACTAATAGAAAATGATAAAAGTATTTAATTGACAGAATTATTAAGCTGTTGTTGTATTAAAATAAAAATATTTTTAGGGAAAAATGCGTCTTCAAAAATTGCAACTGAGACGAGACTCGAATCCCTTGAATACCGTTCAAGTGCGCTTACCAATTACGCCACTAAGTCAAGTACCGTCATAGTTGAATTTAAGAATCGCATTAAACTCTTTTTCGAATTAAATTTAAAATAAAATTGAAAATGTGTTTGTTTATTGAATATACAGTGGAAGTGAGCGGAGTGAGCGGCAGGGACTGGCTAATCGCCACTTTATCGCCAACCTGTCATGCGCACTCCATGTACCCGCGTTCATTATTATTATGTGCCTACCACTTCTAGTACATATCTTTGTTACTTTAATTGCTGTCTCTTATATTATTCTGTTAACCGTACACAAATTCTTTCGGAGCTAATAGGAACAGAAACTCGTTTATTATAAACTAGCTTTTGCCCGCGACTTCTTTTTTACCTTTTGAGGTACGAAACCCTAAGGTAAAAAAGGATCCCTTATAAAGATCACTTTCTTGTCCGTCTGTCTGTATGTCTGTCACCAGCGATTTTCTCAGGAACGGGTGGACCTAGTTTTTAAAATAAAAATGTTTTGGACTCTTGAGTACTAATGTATGGATGTTAGATTTTTGAATAAAAATACCTACAGAGCCCAAAGGAACTAAATAGCGAAGCTGATGGGAATAAGCCCTATGTATATAGGGCTTATTCCCATCAGCTTCGATTTGGTTGCTTGTATTTCAGCATAGGTATCTATGCTGAAATACAAGCAACCAAATGGTTTAGTATAAATAAATATCCCTAGAAAGAAACCTGGCATGACAAATTAAAGGAAATAACTCAAAAGTTGTTTTCTACGTATTTACAAAATCAACAGGTTCAATTCTGGATATAAAATTTTCGCCATCTCCTAAATTTTTTTTTAACAACCAGAAACCTCGTTCTTCATTACTATTACAACCGAATTGAGAACCTCCTCCTTTTTTTGAAGTCGGTTAATAAAAATATTTTTAAGAAAAACTATACAGTTCATTTTAAGGTGAAAATAGCCTTTAATATTAGACCAGAAACTGTTATTAGAATGTTTTCAATTAAAGCAGGACTTTAAATATTATGTGTTTGAGTATAAGAATTTTAACCTTAAAAAACCGTACTAAATCCTAAAATAATACCTATTTAGAAACTGTGAGCTACTACTACTCTACTGTGAGCCTTCAGTTTTGTTGCCGGATTGTACACTTCTCTCGACGTACGATTAACAAAAACATTTTTTTCTACCCTCAAAAAGTACCTATTAGAAAACTTTAAAAATCCAATTCGAAAATCATAAATGCTTACAAATAGCAAGGCCTCGGATAGAGTTTGTAACCGGGCATTGGCAGCAAGGCAGCAGGCGGCTAATCGTACTCCGTCACTTGTCAAACGCAGGCAAACCCGCCGGCACGTGCACGGTAATGCGCACACCACTTGCCCCACCTATTGATTATATTATAGCTTAATTAAAACGCCATTGCAGGCAAACTAATTACGGTCAACGTTCGAGAACAACTATACTATTTTTAGAAGTCTGTAATGGATTTGCGTGATTATTAAGAGGAAAGGGAACCGGGGGCTCTCTCCATACAAACGTAGTCGACTGTTTTCTCCCTGGATAATGACACTAGAGCAAAAATTTTTGTTGCATAAAACTTATAACTGCCATGACCATGCCCCTATGTTTCTTTTTTTTTCTTTTTTAAATCTTAATTTCTATGACAATTAGAAAATGAAAAAAAAAAACAAAAATAAATAAATAAAATAAATAAATATTGCAATCCACACAGCACCATCTAGCCCCAAGTTAGGTAACTAGACTTGTTTTGACCACTATGTTTTGATTTTTTTTCATAGATACGATGATACATTCATCCTGGGAGGAAACCGTCGACTACGTTTGTATGGAGAGAGCGCCGGTACCCTTTCACCTTAAAACGTTTCAGTGAAAAGAGTTCTTGAATGCCTAGAACACTAGTTTCTGTTCGCGGCTTCGCCCGCTATTTCACCCTTTTAGGGGTGATCTTTTCTTACTTCATAAATAACAGGCACTAAAAATGTCATTATGTCTCTAAGACTAGTGGTTTTCGCTGAGCATTAATCAGTCAGATTTTATATTTATAGATGAAGTTTATTTTTGGCTACCTATGAAAAATTCTATAAACTCTCAGCCCCCACGTTAAGGGTTATATCTAACGAACTTTTTTTATTTCATTCATATCTGATCTATTTTTGTATTTATTACAAAATTCTTTCATTCATTACTGTTTTTTTTTATAAAAACCGTAAGTCTTTTTAAAAGTTTTATAATCGAGGCGTTGTTTTCCATTTTTTTTAAACAACCCACGAAAATTTCGTTGAATATTATGTGAAACATTCAAAGCTTATTTATTTTTAGAAACGAAAACATAACGCAAGAAAATGTTATGATTTTCGGCTGCCCACATAACAACGCCCAAAGAAAATTCCTCTTTGATAAACTTTAAAAATAAATTGTATAACAATCCAAAAATAAAAAAAGAACCTTACAAAATATTACGAAATATCAGTACCACAAATAAACTTACATAATAAAGTAATATTGAGTAATATAATACCGAATCACGTGAATTGTTTACTTTTAATTGAGTTTCCACATTTAGACCGAGTTGATGTAAGTTTACGTATATTTTTGGCAACTCACTTACGAAACGATTAGAAAAGGTCAAAAGTTAAAACAAAATTACAAAAGTTTGATTGAGTGTTGAAACCGATCGCTTGTGAAATGCTTTAGCTAATATACAGTAAGTTATATTTTGTTTACAGTAAATAAAAATAACAAAGTAATAGACATCACGAAGTTTTATTGTGGTACCTATATATATATAAATATCAAACTCCTGACTGACTAATATATCAACGCACAGCTCAAGCTAATCAAACAATAATAGGGTTTGGTTTGTCTTATAATGAACATGACAGTACATTATCTGCCTTTATGCTAATCTGTCCTTCTGCTAATCTGGGATTTTGCTATTCCGGGATTTTGCGTATCTGTCCTTCTGCAACAGAGACAACGGATCGGCCTAAAATTTGGCACACAGATAGCTAATGCCGTAGTCATTGGCTAAGAATTTGGGAGATTCATCCCCTTCGCGGATGAAGTCACGATTCATAGCTAGTCTATACCAAAAACTCACTTTACTTGGACCGAACTAGGCCATGGAAACTTAAAGCAAAATTATTTCATCATGTTTCAACGTTACATAGAGCTTTTTTATAAGTTACTAGATACGCCCCGCGGTTTCACCCGCGTATTAATTTTCTGCGCAACTTTCTTATTTTTTTTTCACATGAACCTTCTCCTGATAATAACAAACAGACCAAAAAAGAATTGGCCAAATTGGTCCAGGCGTTGTTGAGTTATGCGCTTACCAACACATTTTGCGATTCATTTTTATATTATAGATTAAACTACATTTTATAAACGACTATGATTTTACCCGCGTTAGTATCTCTTTATATTAAAAGTTATATTGATTCCCTACTAAACACAGAATACATAATAGTTTCTACGAATTACAAACTTTACCAGCCCTTTTTCACTTCTAGAGTTCGTATTTCCAAAAATCCTTTCTCCGTCCTAAAAGGAACCGTTTAGACTCGTCGCTCCTGTAGTTTCGGAGCTTTCATGATGAGGTTTTTCTCTTATATATACAGGGTTATTTGTAGATTGGGGCTATTTCTGTGCACCCTAATAATCAACTTTTGTTCTATGACATAACAAGCGCTTTCTTACCCATATATACCTATATAGATTTCTCATGAATTCTATCAAAATAACAACACGGGAGGTCCTCGTCGACAATCGATAAAGACGCTCAACATCGAACGATAATCGATTTCCACTTTATTGTATTCTAACAATAGTGCCGTTCATTGCATTAAAAACAGGTGTCGCCTAAAAAATGCTTTATATGTTTATCAATCAACCCTTTGGGGGCGGGTCAAACAATCAGTAGGAAAAGGCATAGAATGGTTGACGATGATTATCATCGAAAACTCTGAGGTTACTGACAGGTGAGATGTCAACCGCGTGAATGGGTGACGTGGTTAGACTTCAATGGTTGGGGAACTTGACCCGGTGAGATAAGCTGTTTGTTTGAATAATGTACCTACAGGTAGACAAAGATTGTAGGTATATTGTATAGATTGTTGGTAGCTTGTTTATTTTTTGTTTGTTCGTGTTTTTTCATGACTTCAATGTCACGGTCTTTTGTGGGTGGCTCCTTTCATGTTGAAGTTTTAGTTTACAAGTTATACAATGATAGGGTTAGGGGTCGTAATGTCTGGATTGTAAAAAGTCTGGTAAACAGAATGACTCACTTGTAGAACGAATAATTGTAGTTTAGGCTTTTAACGTGATAACGTCAATTGGTGAAACACCTGCATTCACAAAAAAGTGTCACGGTAATATTGTATGACGTCATGCGTCATGGTAATATTGTGTGACGTCATGCGTCATGGTAATATTGTGTGACGTCATGCGTCATGGTAATATTGTGTGACATCATGCGTCATGGTAATATTGTGTGACATCATGCGTCATGGTAATATTGTGTGACGTCATGCGTCATGGTAATATGACCAGACGCGTCAAGGTAACTTAGGAAACAGAATATTTAATAATAATATCACTCATCTGGGCTTGTGTTATGCTGACGAGTGACAGAAAAAAAGAAGAAAAAAAGAAAAAAATATATAAAGGAATAATAAAAAAAGCTCAATTTTTCACCGTTTTCTTATGACGTTCTTACGAAAAATAATGTGACCTAGGATAGTCAAAAGTTGCCATATTGGATACGTAGCCGGGCGTTTTGAAGCGGTGCGAATTGCCTACGGTATCTTTTGGAATGGGTCGATTCGAATTACGGTTCGAATAAACTTATCTTATCTATTAAGTACCCATTATCTAAAGATATATAAATATTGTCAATACTAAAATCCCGTTGTTACATTTACTAAGTAAAATATTTACAATAAGAACTCAACAATTTCAAAATACCTAATTATCAACTTTACAACAAACATGGTAAAACCTTCGGCCATCTTGCTGAAAACATGAAGGGCGAACGTTGCCCGACAACCGTGGAAAATGGCAAACACGTATGATACGTTTGAGTTTTACACAACACTAACAGCGCCCCGCGGTTACCTACGTTAAACCCAGGGATTCAATGTTTCCGTTAGCAAATTTCATCAAAGTCGATTTAGTAAAACTACTGGATTACAAACAAATAGTATTAGAATTTCTATACCTATTATACAGGGTTATTGGTAATTATACTAGCAAGCCGTTGAGGGCTACTTCTGTGGACTTTAACAAACAACTTTTGTTATACGACTTTTAGAAATTCGAAAATAAATGAAAATTATGAGGTTATGTAAATTCGAATAACAGCTGATTTTTTAAAAAACAATGGTCATTCAAGCTAAGAACAGTAGATAAAACTTTAAAAAATAAGTAAAATTTTACGGTTATTGACCTCTCCGTGTGAGGAACAGCTGATGTTCAGGTAAACCTAACCTCAAAATTAAAAAAAACATCGAATTTCCAAATGTCGCAGAACAAAAGTTTTTTATTTAGGTGCACACATGTAGCCCTGAACGGCTTGCTAGTATAATTTACAATTACCATGTATAGATGTAGGTATATTTATTTTTATTCTGTTTTTAGTTTTAAATTATTTTTATTTATTTTATTTTATTTTATTTGGAAAACAAACAGTTACAAATATTCTGCTTATAAAACTAAAAATAGTGACTATGAACCAATTAAATTATTTATATCGGCAATTTAATAAGTATATAATCTGCGAAATTTTCAACTGTCGAGCTATCACGGTTCATGAGGTACAGCCTGGTGACAGACAAACGGACAGACAGCAGAGTCTTATTATTAGGGTATCGTTTTTACCCTTTGCCTACACACACACACAAACTTTCACATTTATAATATTAGTAGGATGAATAGTTTAGGCAACAAGTTTAAAAAAACTACTAAAATCTACTTGTAAGTACCTACAATTATAGTACACCACATATGTATGCTATTATATGTTCTGTGCCCCAGGTAAATAACATCTACGGTTCTCCGTACTTCTGTAAACAATTTATAAAAACTAACATTTTATACAGTATTCACGGTGGAAAAACCAGCACAACAGAAACAGTACTGCGAAAATCTAAAGTAACTTTTAGTATTAAAACAACTAGAGCCTACAAAAGCGATACTCTAAAAAATTCACTGCAAAATACATCGCGAAGTTGCCTCTGAAAGTGAGGTAACGCACGGAGCGTTGCAACTAACCAACCGTAGAGCTAAGGAAACGGTTTAAGATATGAAATTAAAGCGATTTTTAAGGATATAAAAAATGCATGACATTCCACACATCGCCATCTACCCCCAAGGACTTGTGTTATGGGTGCTAGACAACGGATATACTATACTAATATACTTTTCTTTTGTAAATATATATTTATAAACTTAATTACAATAAATTAACACAAAAAAAAAAACAAAAAAAAACTTATAATACATAGAAACAACCAGACCACAGACACAATGGTCACCATGCCGGGCTGCCAAACACAGGGTTGCGGGTGCGATTTCCGCCATATACAAGTATTTATGCTTATATATTTGTCTTTGGTCTGGTTATATCTACGAGTATGTATTATAAGTAGGTATATATTTACAAAAGAAAAGTATATAAGTAGTATATCCGTTGTCTAGCAACGATGTTTGGAATATCCTGCTTTATATTTATTTATTTATAATACTAATTTGATAATATTAATTTGATGGTTACTAATTTGAAGCACTACTGAAACAATAATAGAAGCCTGAGTAATGGAACATAATAATCTTCTATAGGTTTATATAAAATGCTTTGTCCCTAAACGACTGACTGGCTAACTGACTGACGGATCAACGCACTAAAGGAGGGTGTGTGTTTTGTATGACGTAAGACGTAAGCATCCAATAAGAATGATTTTTCGAAATTCTACCCCTTAAGGGGTGAAAACGGGGGGCACAGTTTGTATGGGACAAAGTGATTCCTTGGTCCAATCTTTTTCAAATGTTGCATAAACATTCTTTAACAGAATTGATGGAAGACGTGTTTCATATTTTATTGTAATTCATCCAGGGGAATTTTTCTTCACGTGGCCCTCTGCATAACTGGGTGGATTCATGGGCAATAGTTTCTTACTGTGATCCACCTCGAAATAATTAAGTGGATCAGAAGTTTTACTCTTTTCAAGACCCACTCACCAAACAGGAGCACTAAACTATTAATTATCAATAAAAACGTTTACCCCCACGATACAGGCTAGACCTAGTGGGGACTACAATTAATATTACTCGTAAGGTAGTTGAAATAAAAACATGTGTACAATGTACTTAAATTTATTTTATTTATTTTTAATGAAATACGTACTAATCGCCAATATTCTATACTTTATACCACCATCAGCTGAATAGCTGGTGTCGGCAAGGCGAGCACCTACCATTGCATATTTATGAAGCGCCTCAAACACTATAAATAGTTGATACGAGACCCAGCCTTCGCGAGTAATGGAGTAAATACAACTACATACTATACTGCCACTGTAATTTGTAATGAATGCCTACAGAACTAGAGCTGAAGGATTTCTGAAATATTTTCTTAAAGAAACTTTTATACAAATATCATTTTGGATATTGCTGAAAGTTGGGAACTGGAACGCGATTTTTCCGCTGTCGATGTGGATAGAGTCTTGAAATTTTTGACAATAAACGATGAATAGGTTTCAATTTAAAGTCAATAAAACAAAACAAAATAAAAAATGTTTTTTTACATTATGGGGTGATCTCATATTAATTATGGCGAATGAATACAACCTTACTAAGGTAGTATTAAAATCACGTAACAAATAGGTAAGTACATATTCTAAATTATAAATAGGTACATTTGAGAAATGAATAGCTCGAAACTAACGGTGAAATATTAAATAACAAGTTTTCAGGAATAGGAAATGAAAATAATATGAAAATATACCTATAGTTACAAAGAACTAGCTATATTTTCCTATAGCTATTAGTTAATTATATCTGACAATATTCAAAGGATTTAATTGTTTTCACGAAGTGGCTTGAAATTAATTACGATTTTTAGAAAATAAAACTGAAACATAATGCGTCATGATCCTCAATCAAACTACATATAATATATATTAATATATTTACGTGTATATATACACTTAAAAATATCTTCGACAGTAACGTTTTTAGAATATATAAGGGGATTTCTTGCTTAAGGTTTACTTAATAATAAATAGGTTGACGTTTGATCACTATCTCACACGATGGTAAGTACGATGCGTTCTAAGATGAAGCACTCTTTCCTTAAAGATACCTATACGCTCGTGATTTAAAGACTCCCAAAAAAACGGGGGCACGTAGGCTTTAAAATGCATCAATTCATGCTATAAACAGCATACAAGTTTTTTTTTCGTCCCAAGAAACATTGTGCACTGTTGTTGGAAAATGCAACACTATCTTTAAAATGCATGGTAAACTAATGGTTACCTATATCGGTACCAAAATATATACCTAAGATAAACGTGAACGTTACTATGCAAACAACTTCTTCATTCTCCGGTGGAAGTCGAAATGTAACAACCACAAAACCACAACTAAAATAACACTCTAAACCATTTTTATAAAGTTCAAATTCAATTGCAACGAAAGTACAGGCGTATAACAAGTGACCAAGAAGACTCACTATTAGCTTCGTAAGTGTGGTGGGAACGAGACTTGAATGTTTGAATACGAGCCTCAAAAAATTAAAGCCGACGACGACTCTCAGAATGCTAAATAAAGATTTGTATGACACAAAATGGTCTACGCAACTTAATGACGACTTACCCTTGTCGTGACCGTGGCTTATTCTGCGCCAAAAAAAATGGAACGTGTTCAATTTGATTCTATAAGATTTGATTTGACTTGTTAATCCGATTTATTGAACGTTTGGGATCTCATTAAAACATTTGGAATAGGTAAGTAATACATATTGAAAGATCAATGTACGAGTGTGGTCACTAATATCGTTTCAACGCAGACAGAACATGGGAAACGCGTATATGCTTCCAAATACCTGTGCGGTGTAGCGAGAGTCCATTTTCTGCAAAATTGTCGACATTGTCGATATTGTCAGTGTCCAATACCGGTATAGCCGGTTCGGGGATATGAAATCTCGAATTCGTGGTTCAATGTAAAGCGAATGTGAATTTTCGCGATGGTTGTGACGTGCATAGTGCAGTATAAACTAGGCATCGGCATCGGTCGAGCTAATCTGCGTTGAGTGTCGCGTGTGATTGGGCAGACGGCGTTGTCCAATTTTCCGGTTGCGACGTTAGGCATTAGTTCGACAGACAACAGGGCGTCGCTTAGTAACTCACATACGTATTTGAATAGATACTTCAATGCACGGTTTATGATTGATGTAGGTACGCTACGCCGCCGTCAATATTTCATTCGGCGGTCGTTTGATACGTGAAGCGAAAGGGGAACACAATGGATAATTATTTATAGATATAGTCGTCAATTAGGACCCTACTTGTGTAATGATACTTGTTACCTGAGTACCTGGGTATCATGGTAACATCACTTTAAGTATGTAAGTTCCTCCTCCTCCTTGCGTCGATTCCCCAATGCTGGGGGTCGTGACCCATCAGGGAATTAACCTCTCTCGTACAATGTTGCGCCATCTACTCCGGCTTTCAGCGACATGAACCGCTTCGGCGATATTCATGTTGAGAGTAGTGCGGATCTGGTCAGTCCAGCGCATTGGACTTCTCCCCCTCGATCTCCTACCGTCCATTTTCCCGGTAACTATTAGTTTTTGGAGGGCGATATGGCCAAAGAACTCAAAAATCCTCCTCAGACAAAATGTAAGTTCCAAAAGCTTCAAAAAATTGATACACATTTAGCAAGTTAGGTAGGTCCATCTAAATGGCAATTTGTATTCACAAACAAATCTGTTTCGGGCAAACACCGGCCGATGCAATCCTCTCGTCGTTCCTAATGATTGTTTACTGTGGGGGCGCAAAGTTACCCGTTAATGCAATATTAATGCAATTCATTAAACGCACAATTCAAGTTGCCCCTCGAATGCTCCCGTTGATTCGGGACACTTCCTTGGGGATATTTATTGGTTTTACGTCATCCCAATTAATAATCATATTAAAACATATAAGTACCATAGAATTTTACGTTCGTACCTCACAACTCTAAGTTTCTTGATAAGTATTTTATACTTTTTATACTTACTTTTGACGTGATAATGTCTAATAAATTGGTGGAACACCTGCATTCACAAAAAAGTGGCACGGTAAAAATATATAAATGAAAAAAAGGAAAATATATTTATAGGAATAAAAAAGAAATCTTAATTTTTCATCGTTACCTTATGACGTTGTCACGTAAAATTATGGGTCGTAAACCGACTTTACAAGTTTTTTATTTTACTTAGAAACAAAGGAAAACTGAATTTTTATTATACAAGACAAGTATACATTATACAATTATTATACAGACAAGTTAATATTATTATTTACTTGTTTCATAACCAAAATTAATTAAATAACCTATCTACTTACATTTAATGAAAATTAAAAGTCCAAATTTGGGTCCCTAGTCCCTAGGAAGGGTGCCTAAAAGGCTGGCTACGTCGCCTCGTTAGATTGCAATGCTTATCCGCTGTCGGATTACGAATATAAACTATTAATAAATCTAACCTTTAACACAATTATAAAAATAATACCTACAAAAAATTGAAATTGAGTAATTTTTATTCTGAAGAATTAAGTTTCTTTAAGGTTTCTGAAGAAGGAAGTTGCAAAAGTTTCAAGGTTAAGTTTATAAGTATTTCCCAATTCTAATTTTAATGTCAGGCAAAATTACAGTAAAACCCAAAACTTCAAAAATAACTTCGAGCATTTGTAAACAGTTTATTTCGAGTGATTGTTACATCATCGAAAAAATTAATATCGGACAAATCGAGACAGCCTCGGGGCCCCATTACGCGATCAAAGTAAAAATATATGAGGCGAAGGAAACGAAACCAAACATATGCTGGGGTAAATATTTGGACTGCAAACTCCCCTCTCCCAGAGGAGCCCGCCCCCCTCTATTACGTCACATTGTTCTCGTCATCGATTAGCTGGCCTGTGACGTTGCGTCGAGTTCCATAATATAGGAACTGCGGGTGAAATAGAAACAAGGGTAATGTTTTGTATCTCTATTCTACCAGTTTCTAAAGAACTTTTATAGGTTAAAAATAAGAATAATATTATCTTATTCATTAGCACAAAAAAACTAGGTAACTCACAGCTTTTAACAATTGTACAACCGCTATAATTTTTCTTTTAAATAGGCAGGAATAGCGAGGAGCACTCATACAGAGTATTCATCATCATTTTCACTATATATAGTGTAAAACAAAGTCACTTCCCGCTGTCTGTCCCTGTGTATGCTTAAATCTTTAAAACTAAGCAATTTAGATTACTATAAGCATTTAGATGCGGTTTTTTTAAATAGATAGAGTGCTTCTAGAGGTAGGTTTTGGTACATGAAACAAAACTACGTCGAAGTCGCGACCAACAGCTAGTCTATTATACAAAAAAGCAGAAACGAATAGGTATCTGTACATCGTACAAATATTTGTAAAACCCGCAACCTTCTACGTCGCTCCATCGTCAGAATTAATATCAAATACTTTAAAATCTCAAGCTCTCCATTCACAATATGGACGAAGGCGTGTTCGCACCAATTGATACCACTAAAGTCACCGTGAGAAACTCGAATGCATACGAATCCCTTGTAAAAACTAGCAGAAAAACTACTCCAATTGCTGGCCGTGGGGTACATAATAGTGATTGAACTAACCTGTCAGTCCCATGTTAAGTGGTTTTTAGAGAACCATATTTTTCATTGTTCGTTTAACCAGTAGCATGGTTTCTTGATAAATGTTTGTTTTGAGAATATTTGCTAATCTACCCTCGTTGGTGTTTGGTATTTTTTACGATGGTGAAATATTTTTATAGGTTCTAATAACTTGAGTTTTTAACATTTTTAACGCTACCTACCTGTATTTAAGATATACACAGAATATATAATAGTACAATATTACTTAAATTTAAAGCGGGGAACATATTATGTCGGCTGTCGGACGCGTCCGCAAGCCGCGTCCGACAGCGAAATAAACAAACTCTTCAGCTTTATAATATTAGTACAGATTTAAAGATTCGATCTTTATTGTTTCTAAGATAAATAAGACTTGGTAAAAAAAGACCAAGTATTCGAAAAAGTCCGTGTAGTTTTGTCGTTAAATTCTACTAGTAGGACTTAACGAAGAAAAATAACTATTTAGACCTGCTACCTACAGAATACATTTCAATTAGATTGGACCTAACCGACAAAAATGTTTTCCGGCATTGTTGTTTTTTAGTCTTTTGTATAGGCTGAGAAACAATAAGAAATTTTCATTTTTAATACCAAAATGTAGAAAACGTTCAACATTAAATTAGCAAATTAGGTAATATCATTCCTAACATATTTAGTTTCCGGCAAATTGTTTAAGATTAACCCCTATTTGCAACTTAATTAAAATGGTCATAAATATAATACTTTAAATAAAATAAATACACATAAACACATTTAACATGTTCAATCTAGACGGGCTCCGCATCCGGGCGATTGAATCGCGTATCCATTGTTCGCCACAATAGCCGCGTATTCAGTACGCCACAAAAGTCTGTTTCGACAAACTCCTTGTGCTGTAACATTGACCTATTGAACCAACAGGTGAATCTGTTTGTTTGAGTGACTCTGCTTTTAAAGTAGAAACTAATATGTGGGATTAATGCTCTCGACAGACTATAACGACTAGTCGTCGACTAGATATAGGTATGAAAACTGACATACTTATCGCCTCCATTTTTTTTGCAAGTCATATAAACAACAAAATTAAATGCTATAAATTTAACAAAATCTCGTGTTTCTGTTATTTAATGTTAAATAATATATTTGAGAACATAGTTATTTATTATTTATCACAGCAGACTAAAAAAATGACGTACTATGCCAAATTTATTTACTGCCTTTTAACTCGTGTAGCGTAACGTTTTGGATACCATTGATAGATCTTTAATATTTACCTAATAATATTTATTTATAGATAGTTGTGCTGAAATGGTTTGAGAGTTACTTAATGGGTCGTCAGCAGTGTGTGGAACTAAAAAAGTTGCATAAACGAGACAAACTTAAATATAAGTCATCTTATCTGCAGAACAACTGTGGTGTCCCACAAGGTAGCATCCTGGGACCCCTTTTGTTCATATTATATATAAATGACTTACCTAAAGTTATCAATCATGACAGTATTCAATTTGCTGACGATACCACTTTGGTTATTAAGAGTAGAAACGAATCAGAGTTGCAAAATGAAATAACTGACGCATTGCATACTGTTAGTGCATGGTTACGATACAATAATCTACATATTAATATAAGCAAAACCAAACTTCTTTATTTCCAGACATATAATTCCGTACCGACAAATTTAAATGTTTACTATGAAAATGAGAAAGTTGTAGAAGTAAAAGATTGTGTGTTTTTATGTATAAGTGTTGACAAATTTTGTAATTGGAAATCTCATGTTGCCCAGGTGGAAGCAAAGATAGACAGATTTATCTATGTACTCAGACGTATCAGACATATTGCTAATCTACAGACGGCTCTGCTGAGTTATCATGGATACGTAGCCTCCATATTACGCTATGGCCAAATATTGTGGGGTAACTCAGTAGAGGTTGAAAGAGCATTCATTGCTCAAAAAAAATGTATCAGAGCAATGTGTCGTGCTCATCCTCTAGATAGTTGTGTACCTCTGTTTAAAGAACTCAATATACTACCACTGCCGTGCATGTACATACTAGAAGTTTGTCTATTTGTTAGAAAACATAACAACTTATTTGTCAAAAATTCAGATAAAGTTTGCAGTAGGACTAGGCATACTAATAGACTATGTGTTCCGGATCAAAGATTAGCAGTAACAAGGAAAAATGTGCATTGTATGGCTGTAAATATATTTAACCAATTACCTGACTGTTTAAAGCACTTACCGTTGACGAAATTTAAAAAAGAAATATTCAAAATGTTGTTAAATAAATGTTATTATAGTGTAAAAGAATTTTTAGACGATAAAAATAAAACCTGACTTTGTCCTAAGGAATATTATGGGTATGCAATTAATTTTAAATCAAACTATATTAAGACATTTTTATTTTCATTTTAATTACTAATCTGACATATTTGACACTAATAACAATATACAAATTTTTTGACATGGTAGTTTTTCCCCTATTTTGTATTGATTACTGCGTAAAAATCTATTTTGCTATTTATGGATTCTGTATAAAGTCATTTATTTTTAGTCTAGACATTTGCACACCGAGATTCGGTTGAATATGAGCACATACTGTATTGTACATCATAATTTACTCATTATATTCTGGCAAATAAATATATTTCATTTCATTTCATTTAAAATCGTACTTCATTAAATAATAGATTTCTTTTTACGTTCGTAACTGCCGAAGAAAGACTATAGCTTATTTAGAGTTCGTGGCATGAAACCAATCGCTTGAGTCATACGACTAGTCGTGGCTATTTTTTGTTACAAACCAGTTAATGCCCGCGACTTCGTCGGCGTAAAAGTTGCGTGAGGATGAAGTAGGCTTGCCCAGCACCTACTACCCTCTCAGCTTAGTTGACCATTTCCAGAGGAGATAAGTGGTCAATACTTCTGAGGCCAACTAAACCGCGAGTTTCATCACGATGTTTTTCCTTCACCGTAAGAGCAATGACAATTAGCGCACATAAATTATATACCAAACCTTTTACCCGCGACTTAAATATCGAAAATAAACCAAAGAATCACGTTGTCCCATGCAAACTTTGCCCCCCCCCCTTTTCACCCTCTTCGAGTAAAATTACGGAAAATTCTTTCTTTTCGGATGCCTACGTCATACAACGAACACACCCAGCAAGTTTCAATTCTCTACGATCAGCGGTTTAGGCTGTGTGTTGATCCGTCAGTCAGTCAGTCATTAAGGACAAATAATTTTATATGTATAGAAGATTAAGGGGAAACTAAATATATAGTGCATAGGGTTTACCACGCTGAGCATGTACTATTATATCATTAATTAATTGATTTACGCTAATTATACAACATGAACCCTCACAGGCAACTTCACAATAATCCTATATCCTACTAACACTGCAACCATAGAGATAACATACCTGTTATTACGATAGAGAGTACAGAGAGAGCATTTAAAGGACTCGATGTAATCTTTAAACAATTAACAATTGTGTCTGGTTCAATTGACTGACAAATGGAAATAGTTATATTTCAACATGAGTTTATTCTATGATTAGCTGCGCCATGCGGTGTCACCCGCGTAAGTCACGATCCTGCGGGGATCGGGATAAAAAGTAGCCTATGTGCTAATCCAGGTCTCCAGCTATCTAGATACCAAGTGTCATATCAATCGGTCCAGTAGTTTTTGTGTGAAGGAGTCTTCTTCTTCTTCTGCTTCTCGTTAGTGGTGTGGCTCACCTATTGTTAGAGTTTTCAAATCGCCTTAAGGCCTCTAACTTTACCTAACGACTGCTACTAGAGGTAGCAACCGTGAAGGAGTAACAAACATACACAAACTTTCACATTTATAATATTAGTAGGTTCCACCCATGGCGGGATAAATAATTCTACCTATTCTAGGGCTAGTGAGTGAATGAAAATTGCGTTTTAATAAGTTACAGCCCCGTAAAACTAAACTAAAGTACTAACTTTCAAAATATGTGTGTGTCAAACAGCCCGAGCCGTCTATTGGCTTGAGCGTTGATGTATCAGTCAGTCAGTCGGGTTTTGCACGCACAAGACATCATGTAAAGGCACGTACAGTCGGCTGCATAATTGCAGCCCTCAGTAGAGTTCTAAAATTACTATTATTGGAATGTTTTCATTCTAAAAATTTTTGTTTGTTAAATTGATAAGTTAGAAGACTTTAAACTTTAACTAAAGCAGGTGTATAGAATCTTGCTTATGTTGAAAATATTCTTATAACATCTACGGAGCTCTACGGTGGGTCTGCAATTATGCAGCCGACCGTACTTCTAATATGTAAGTATATATATGTACTACGCTCTCTAGACATTAATCTTAGCCCACAATGCTTTGTCTTATCCAGTTACCGGTGAATAGTCGAACTCAAAGGCATATTGGCGTTGCATATGTGTTACCAACAGCTCACAATAATCTACAGTACGTGCTGCTGGGATTGTACTGCGTCAAAGAGACTGGACGGAGGTACTCTCGGGATGCGTTCTCAAAGTGAAATAGTTTGTAGATATGGTAAATACCTACTACCGCACTGTGGACTTAATAATAATACTTATATACCAACTTATATACTACTTGTACTGAACGGGCTGTTTTCCGCAATTAGACTTCTTTTAATTGGGTCCTTTTTGCCTGAGGATGGAGTAGGCTTGCCCAGCACCTACTACCCTCTCAGCTTAGTCGACCATTTCCAGAGGAGATAAGTTGTCAATACTTCTGACGCCAACTAAGCCGCGAGTTTTTTTCACGACGTTTTTCCTTCACCGTAAGAGCAATGACAATTAGCGCACATAAATTATATACCAAACTAGCTTTTAGCGACTTAAATATCGAAAATAAACTAAGGAATTACGTTGTCCCATACAAACTTTGCCCCCTTTTTCACCCCTTTAGGAGTAAAATTTAGGAAAATCCTTTCTTATCGGATGCCTACGACATACAAAGAACGCACCCTCCAAGTTTCAGGTCTCTACGATCAGCGGTTTAGGCTGTGCGTTGATCCGTCAGTCAGTCAGTCATTTAGGACAAAGCATGTTATATGTATAGATATAGATTACAACTATATTACATGTTTTTTTTTCGACGATAATTTAAAAAATAATAGCGCAATCAAAAAAAAAATCTCCCTTGTAATCTTTTCAATGGGCGCGTTTCGAAGTACCACTTCCTTTCTTTTTCCTATAGGAATTTTCCTATTTCTTTATGATTATTTTAACAAAATGTAAATGCGACTCTGTGCAATAGATTTTGAATTTTGTTCTGAAACTATTGATAAGTGTTTGATTTTGATGAAACATATATAAATGTATATGTATTGTTTCATCAAATATCATCAATTCAATTTGGGAGTATCAGTCTACTTTTTATATTAAAATTCTTCTTTCTTGTCAAGTCTGAATCAAATCAAATCAAATCAAATTCATTTATTCCTAGAATGTAGTTTAACATGGTGTTCAAATACTAGATGAGTTCCTTACATTCTACCATAACAATGGTGTGGAATTCTTATAAGTAGGTTTATTTATATATTCAAGTTTTAGTCAATCGAATACAATTTCAAAATAATGGTCATTAATAAAAAATAAAATAAAAATGTAAAAATACATTTGTCATTAAAATCAAATTCTATTAAAACAAAATAAGAATTAAAAAAAAATGTCAGTATTTAAAATTCATAAATAGAAAATAATGTTCATTAACGAAATGACTATCACTTTAAAATTACATTCAAAATAGTTTTATTACAATTTAGTCAATCGATAAGGTTTATCTCTATAATCTAGAAACATTCATTTACTTTCTTTTGAAAAATGGGTAAAGGTAAGCATTTGAACATATTCGGTAACTTATTGTAAACTGTGATTGCATTTATATATGAATTTCTTTTATGAAGTTGTAAGTTACATTTTGAAAAATGCAGTTGATACTGATCTCTAGAACTAGCTTTCTTACTGCTCACATCAGATGAATAGGTAACAAACATTTATTTTTTAATGAGGTAGGTATAAAGTAAGTAGGTACACTCCAATTTGATAGTTCTCATATTTTCATATCCGTACAAGTCAAGGAGCTCGCTGCAGATACGGAGCCTCCTGTTTCGACGTTTGTACCTGCCTATTGTGAAATGAAAACGTGATTACGTTGTGTTGATACTTTGATATTTAAATAATTATTCTAAATTCGCTTCACTACAACGAATCAAATGAAGTCGCTGTCTGTTCCTATGTACGGTTGGCAGCATAATTGCAGACCCACCATAGAGTTCTAAAATGACTTTTATTGGAATGTTTTCATTTTAATAAGTTTTTTAATAGATAGAGTGATTCAAGAGGAAAGTCTTAAAACAAAACTACCACGTCGTGGGCAACAGCTAGTTTTATATAAAAACTGAGACATCTTTCCCTTAGCAATACTATAAAAAATGACAATTTCACTCTTGGTCGTTGATAGTATGGTTATTATTTTATTTTAAGAGACTTCCACCGTTACAATGATCGGTCACTGTGTCATCTAGGAAATAAACGAATGACTTTCTTTGGAAATGTTCAAATTTTTGGATCATCTCAATCAAATAAAAAGATATTTATTACATAATATTTTACATCATCATTACATATTTTACGACATACATCAATGAAATTCTACTTTTTAATGATGCTCCGATCATACAATATATTACAAGAAATCTCAAATTTCCACCTCAAGTTTGACATCAAAGTTTTGATACGCGGATCTTGTATTTAAATAAAGTACCAAAACGAATCGGGTGTAGTATTCAGCATTCGCTAAGCCCGCTACCGATTCGACTGCAGAAAAATAAACGCATCCGTGCCGGGCTAAACGGGTAATGCTGCTCGTTATTATTATCATAATAATGTGCTCAGATATTACGGCTTAAATAAGGATTTTCATGGAGACTGCCATTTTAGGGTTAATATTTTCATTTTTATTTTTGTGGGAAGCTAAAAATATTGTAAATTTTCAGGCGAAAACAGCAACTTGGTTGGCTCTAGACGCATTGATGAATGCTTTTCTCTGGACACGGTCGACTAAACCGAGAGGATGATAATGCTTGGCCAACTTAAAAAAAAAAAAAAAAGTTCTTCTATGGTTCTTCTCACGTATCGTGAGCAGGCATGTTATCTTCTCGCTGACCAACAGCCTGCTTACAGCTGAGAAGTACTTATTTGGACTATGTAGCATACATTTTCTTTTCTGATTCTTACGTCTTTGGGACTTGGATACATATTATTTACCCCCTTATTCATAACTTCTTAAAACTAGGGGGGTTGGAGACAATCTCCAGAGCCCTATGTAGGTATAGGATATTGGATATCGGTTCACGTGGAGAACAATAAGAAAAATAAAAATAATAATGACCTTGTATTTGACTTTAGAAATGCCTAGATATAGACAGACTTGTATAAGTATTTCTTTTCTTTCTTTCTACTATTTCTTTCTTTTTTGTTTTGTATCTATTATGTCTGTGTGCTTTTCCAATAAATATTTATTCTATTCTATTCTATTCTATTAGTAATATTTATGATGTACCTAACTTTTTATCTTTTCATTTTTAATTTGAATGTTTGTTTTTGTGTAATGGGTTATATGTGCCTGCAATAAATCTATTTTATTTACCACTCAACTTTATTTTTAAAAACTTTTTTTTAACATGTGTTTTGACACTTTCGCTCACCTGTAAAGGTGCGAAAATGACAAAACACATGTTAAAAAAAGTTTTTAAAAATAAAGTTGAGTGGTTTTGGCGGGAACGAGTTAACAACATGTCGTGCTGCAGTTTTATTTTCATGAAACTTAGTTGTAACCCGAGTTGAATTGTATAATTCTGGTGGAATATTATTCAATTTAGTTCTGTGAAAGTGCACAAGTGTAGTGAAAGTAAAAATCAGTGTCAAACATGAAGTTTTCTCGTTGCCTCCAAATCTCCTATTAAGGTTATGGTAAACTTGCCACCGCTTTACTATAGCCCCTGACTTGACGGACTATGACGACTTTGACTTTTTTGAAACACTTTAGGCCCGATTTATGAATAATCGGGTCATAATTTTAATGCAAAATATAACTTGACACTGGCTAAATGCACAAGCCGTGCGAAGCCATAATTAATAGAAAAAAAAATTGAGTGTTAGGTTCTTTACGTTCTTGGGTTTTCCTTTGGCTGTTTAATACCATGACTTGACAGATCATCACTCCAGCACGATCAAACCATTCATCGGGATTAAGAATAATTAACCAATTTGTCATTTTAATGTCACATGCCATCACGTACCTTCGAGGAAAAGAATAAAATATTTAATACAAGTTTGTATCCTAAAAAAGTACAGCAAGAATAACTCACGGGTTTTTTGCTTTTTAACCCTAATGATTTAAAAAAGGATATTACAAAAGAGAATGCTATATTTGTGTGTTGAATTCGATTATGGGGCGTTAAGATGAATAAAAAAGAATGTGATTTAAATAAAATTACAGCTAAACTTGGACCTGTAACTTTAGATATCCTACTAATATTATAAACTAGCTGCGTCCCGCGGTTTCACCCGCGTAAGTCCCGATCCCGTGGGCATATTGGGATAAAAAGTATCCTATGTCCGTCTCCTGGCTTTAAGCTACCTCCCTACCAATTTTCACCCAAATCTGTTCTGCCGTTCTTGAGTTATAAGTGGTGTAACTAACACGACTTTCTTTTATATATATAGATGTGAAAGTTTGTGTGTGTGTGTGTTTGTTACTCCTTCACGCTAAAACTACTGGACCGATTGCAATGAAATTCGGTATGTAGATAGCTGGAGGCCTAGATTAAGATATAGGCTACTTTTTATCCCGATACTCGCACGAAATCGGGCCTTATGCGGGTGAAACCGCGGGGCGCAGCTAGTTTTATTATAAAACCAGAGCTTCGTCTTACTTTCAGCTATACTTTCTTCTAACTTTAATATCTCTACTATTAAAATCTTAGGTAAAAATGAACTACGCAAACTTGAAATAACACTAAATATGGACGCACTACTTATACCTAGTGGAATAAAATAATAAATAAATAAATATTGCAGGACAATACATACAGCGCTATATAGCTCCAAATCTGCTTACCACAACACAAACCTAGTTAACAACTTATAGAAGACTTAAATAGGTAGGTATATACTTTTTTAAAATAAAAACATATTACACAATATTCTACATAAAGAAACAACCAAACCACAACAAATATTTGCTTACAGAACCTAATATCTGTACACAAATATTGGTTCGATACGACGACGACGGAATCGAACCTACAGTAGCATCGCAGGTTCTCCCACCGCGCCACAGAGGTTGATCAAATATTTTAGAATTATAGACCGCAAATTCATCATAGAGAGGGAATAAACAGTGACTTTCCCATTGGTTCGGAACAGTCAAAAAGTCCGTGTTTTCGAATCCAACGGCCACCAATTTCGAAAGTCATAGTTTTTCGCCTACAATGATTGATCATTTCGACCTCCTTACCCACCCACGGTCTGTCAGTCCGGTCCGGTTCGTCACAATGATTAATACCGAGTGTCGACTCATTAGCTGAAGGGCTTAGTACCTTGCCGAGGCAGTTAATCACTTGAACAAAGCACTACCTACTCGCGCGAGGAGCCGAAAGCATCATTCTTCGTCAGGAATGTGTGTCGGTGCAAGTTGGGAAGTTTTAGCGGGTAGTGCATCAAAGTGCAACCCTAAATTTTATTTTTACGAAAATCTATAAAAAAAAGTATTTTTGGAAACCCATTCGTTATGCGGTCGACACGTCCGCTTAATGTCGTTGAGTAGATTAGATGTTAAAATTCCAAAATGACCCTTATTTGTCAGAAAACACAGTTTTGCAGAATATTGGAATACCAAAATGTTGATTTGAGAAAATTTACGAGCTTATATCTCATAAATTACTAAGATATTTAAGTGATTAGGGTTACATTCAGTAACGATTTCGTAGCGGGATGCCTACTATCGCAATAAGCCGATTTTTTTCTTTCATAGGATGACAACAGGGTAATTTTTAGATGTTTTGCAATAATATTCAGTTTTTGTCATGTTCGCATATTTAAGATTTTAATGCTTTTTAATGCTTAATTAATTACAAAGCATTTTAAATGATATATTATGAAGTTAATCATTAGAACCTAAAAAATAAATTAAAATAAACATTAAAAGTTTTATTTAAAACTAGCTGCGCCCCGCGGTTTCACCCGCGTAAGTCCCGATCCCGTCGGAATATTGTGATAAAAAGTAGCCTTTATGTTAATCCAGGTCTCCAGCTATATACTTACCAAATTAATTGCAATCGGTTTAGTAGTTTTAACGTGAAGGAGTAACAAACATACACATAAACACACAAATTTTCACATTTATAATATTAGTAGGATTTAATACATTTTTTCTACAGTTTATACCTTGGACCACACCATTAGAACATGCACGAAGAGTTCAGAGGTATGTAGATACCTAATGTGCTGTCGGCATCGTACTTATTTATACTTAATACATACCTACCTATGTAACTTTAACACTTATCTATATATCTACATACCGCGATTTACTTGACGACCCAGTTGGCACAATGGTCACTATGCCGGACTGCCATACACAGGGTTGCGGGTTCAATTCTCGCCTCATACATGTATTTATGCTTAGATATTTGCCTGATAGTTGTCACTATGTATTATAAGTATATATGTATTTACAAAAGAAAAGTATATAAGTAGTATATCCGTTGTCTAGCACCCATAACACAAATCTAATTACTTAGTTTGGGGCTAGATGGCGATGTGTGGAATGTCCTGCAATATTTATTTATTTACTATGTAGAAAAAATATTGTGGGACAATTCACACCTCACCATCTAACCCAAACTAAGTAACTAGACTTGTGTTATGGGTGCCAAACTAAGTAACTAGGTTTAAGTTATGGAAGCCAAATAACGTAAAGAATACTTATTTATACTTCTTTTTGTAAATGTATACTAAACTAGCGAACCGCTCCGGCTTCGCGCGGCTCTATTATTATTATTAAATCATTTATTTCAGAATTCGTACATAATTAGAGATTCCATATTTTTCCTTATAACTAACATTAAGAAAATTTGAATAATCACACACACAAAAACCAAGACAATTAATAAATCCTTAAAGAAAGACAATTAAACACTAACACACATTAAACAAAATATAATAATAATAATAATTAAAATGTCATAAGTATTAAATGCAACTGTACTGTCACTGGACACCGAACACTGGCCTTTGCCTACCCATTATGCATGTATTATACATATAAACCTTCCTCTTGAATCACTCTATCTATTTAAAGAAAACGGTTGCACTCCGGGAGTGTCGACAGAAGTCAAATTAAAAAAACTTTAAACTTAAAACTAAAGAAAATAAAATGTTAACTTATTTACTAAGCAACTACAAAATATATGTACACATGCATATTTGCACACACTGTAGTTGCGTCTCGTAACGGTGTCGCGAGTTCAGATATATTATCTCATCTAAAAATATGCGTACCGCGCTAAAAGAAGTTTTCACTTAAAAAACCGCATCAAAATCCGTTGCGTAGTTTTAAAGATCTACATAGAGACAGACAGTGGAATTTGATTTATACTATGTAATGACTAGCTATTTTGAAAAAAACTGGTTTGTGTTTTAAACCATCAGAAACACCCAGGTCACAAACAAATATCTGTACATAAATATTTGTTTAAGCTGGGAATCGAATCTGCAACCTTCACCGCCTGTAACCCGACGCGCCACAGAGGTTTTAATAAAATGTATTAAACTAGCTGCCCCTCGCAGTTTCACCTGCGGAAGTCCCACAGGAATTTCGAGATCAAAAATAACTTAGGTCGTTCTCCTTCCCCTAAACTACCACTGACGGATGCAATTTTGTTAGAAGCCAAATCTGCATCCACTTTTCAAATCCTATCTTAACCTACTAATATTATAAATGTGAAAGTTTGTGTGTGTGTGTGTGTGTGTGTGTTTGTTACTCCTTCACGCAAAAACTACTGGACCGATTACGATGAAACTCAGTATCTAGATAGCTGGAGACCTGGATCAACACACCTAAGATAAACCTCATGTGGTTTAATTGGTGTTTATATTTTGTATTTATTTATTAATTAAATAAAAAAACACATAGGCTACTTTTTATCCCAATATTCCCACGTTATCGGTTCTTACGCGGGTGAAACCACGGGGCGCAGCTAGTTAATAAATAAACTGTCTATTAATTTAACCTGCAAGTATGTATGTAACTTCCACATCACAAAATTAAAGAGCCAATCACTCCCCGCCACATGGGACACATTTCCAGGCTATCGGTTTGCTTAATTACCACAATTAATTAGGCTCAGTGCGCAGACGCGGCCAGAATAGACGATTGATGGTAGCTACATATCGCTGTCATTTGATATACGTGACGAGTGTGGTATGCTTGAACAAAGTTATCTTTGCGCACGGATTTTACTGGAACTAATTTTTAGTTTAACGTGTTTCAGGGTTTGCGTAGATACTAGCGCTGCTATTAACTGAACAGGTAGCGGATATGCTGTTTTTTTAGGTTATTTTTCGTCGGGTTTAGTCGACTATCATCGGATGATATCAATCATCTAACCCTTACTAATTGTGGTGTATTGAATCAGATTCAAGGGGCTGTAGAGTTTAACTTTGTACATATACTAAAGGATGGGACGGGACGGAAAAGTTTTTGTGCCACTGTCGTCTTCCTACCTTCACTCGCGTCCCTCGAATGCCCTTATTTATTTGAGGGTCTTTGACTCACGAGCCTCTCTTCTAGGAAAGCGTACCACATTGTAGATCGCATCGTCACTTACCATCGTGTGAAAGAGTGGTCAAACGCTGACCTATCTTCCTATATATCTATTATACATATAAAATGCTTTGTCCTGAATAACTGACTGACGGACTGACGGATTAACGCACAGCCTAAACCACTGATCGTAGAGACCTGAAACTTGGCGGGTGTGTTCTTTGTTGACCTAGGCATCCGAAAAGAAAGGATTTTGGAAAATGCTACTCCTATGCGGCCGAAGTCGCGGGTATAAGCTAGTTTATTTCAAAAAAAAAAAATAACAATACCAGAAGGTAATTTAAACTATGTAACTACAAAATTAGTAAAACACTAGCTGTTCTATGCGGTTTTACAAACGTAAGTTGCGACACTGTGAAATTATCGGAGGATAAATAGCAAATAGCATTTTTTCTTTGATTACATTTAAAAATGACATATTGTCATAAAAAAATTAAATTATTATGAAAATAAGATACAGCCCATGTTACTTCTAGATAATATATAAATAGGTAGCTTTTATCAGTGTAAAGGCGATCAAAATCGGTTCAAATACTTCCGAAGATTACCCCCAAATTCAAAGTCTAGTCAAAGTAAAAAAAAAGTCATTTGGATGCTTAATACATTTGTACAGTCGGCTGCATAATTGCAACCCTCGGTAGAGTTCAAAAATTACTATTATTGGAATGTTTGCATTCTAATAATTTTTGTTAGATTAATTGATGAGTTAGAAGACTTTAAACTTTACCTAAAGCAGGTGCCTAGAATCTTTCTCGTGTTGAATACATTCTTGGAGCTCTACGGTGGGTCTGCAATTATGCACCCGACCGTACATAGATCACATAGATACGTCTTAAAAACTAACCAACAAACATCCATCCAAACGTTTCTTTAACATTAAAATAAAGATTAACGCATAAAAATAGATCATAAGCGCTAACGTACCTTCGTAATTTTACTCTATTTTTACTTAACATCGAACTTAAATAGAGTAAAAATAAACTTCACATTTATTCCCTTTACATTCCAAAGAAAAATAAAATTCATTTTAAAATTGGAACAGCAAACGTGTTGCCGAGTTTTTTTCTTCTAAATTAATTAGTGGTGTTCGTAATTAATAAGCCGTAGGGCGGGCGGGAGTGTTCTTGAGTGCACGCGTGCCGCGCCCGCCCACCGGCCACTAATTGTGTCTTTAAGTGCTTTTATTGGTTATCATGTGCTCGGAAGCTTCAATTTTAACTAGAAATGTATTTTGTTTTGTATATGTTATGGACCAAATGATTAATTGCACATTATCCATATTGTCCGGGCATTATACATAATGGCTATCTATTGCGCAGAGTAATAATATTACATGTTTTATTTACTGTTATTTCTATTTAAGACATTAAATCTAAATTTGATACACAAATAACACAAACATTCTTCATTTTAAAGATGCACTGACCTCCGTGTCCGTCTATATTCGCTTGATGCTAAAATAAACTACGATGCACACTAAATGCAAAAAAAACAAAAAAAAAAACTAAAACAATACGATGTGTAGTAAACGGGTACCCTGTTTTTCTCATTCCCACTCAAATAAAAAATATAAAATGGTAAAAAATATAATTAGGTGCCAGAATGGTAGGTAAGGTTAGGTTAGATATTGCGTTTAGGATCAAATTGTTAAAATAGCGTTTAATTAAATGAGCTCTTTACCCCATAGAATCAATCTCTTTTATCACATTGCCCAACAATCAGGTAGCAATATTCATAATGCCCAGACAGTGTGATAAAGTTGTCTTGCACCCATAACACAAGTCTAGTTACTTAGCTTGGGGCTAGATGACGATGTGTGGAATGTCCTGCAATATTTCTTATTTATTAGTAGAACTCAATATAATAATTATCTTCTACTTTACTACATTCGCAGGAAAAAGCAAGCCTTTTGAACTTTGAATTAAAATACGATAAAATTAATGTAGGTAAGTATGATACAAAAAGGTTTGAGCGAATAAATGATTAATAGTCTTGTAAATCGTAGGGGTTTGGTGACGAGTCACGCTCTAGGCACCGTGTGACACCACTACATAATATCATGAGCCGTTAAATTATTGAGTCTACAAGTTATAATACCAACAACTAACTAAATAATGAAATGTATAAAACATTGTTATAAAAAGTAGAATATTTTAATTTAATAAAGGAGGAGAATATTATAATAAAGGAGGAGAAGCCGCGTTATCATCTCGATTGTCTTTTGTTTCTATTTGTTTGTTTCTAAATCAAAGTTGGTGTTATGCGTAGTTGGTATTTTGCGTAAGTGGTATTTTGCGAGTCATGCATTTTGCGTAGTTGGTGTTATGCGTGGGAGTTTCCTCTCTGTATAGCGACGGCTAACCTTTGCACCAAGAACGATCTGTAGCGGGAGTCAAAATTAATGAAAAATACCCTATACCTACCAACATTTTTCCTAGAAACTTAAAAAAAAATAATATCGCAGGACAATCCACACATCGTTATCTAGCCCCAAGCAAAGTAACTACACTTGCGTTATGGGTGCTAGACAACGGATATACTTCTTATATACTTTTCTTTTGTAAATATATACATATAATACATAAAGACAACCAGACCACAGACAAATATCTAAGCATAAATACTAGTCTGAGACGGGAATCGAACCCTGCCAACTGGGTCGTCACCAGTTCGACACCATTGTGCCAATAAATATTATTAGAATAAAAACATGCCAATAATGGTAATTGTGGAACTCTACAGTACAGTCTGCAATTCTGACTCCGACCATACATATCACTTACATATGGGCCAAAAACATAACCTTCTCTTTTCGCTTTTCGGGTAAATATGGGTTAGCAGTACCTACACACAACATGAAAAATCTTACAATTATTCACATCCAACTAATGAACTGAGAAACAAAACGTACATTATCCTTACATTTTTCTTCCGGTATTGCCAACAAATGAGTGGTATCAACGTCCCCTGCCTTCGTAAATTCACCGTCGATTAACCGTGGAATGTATTTATTTAGGGCTCCGATGACTTCCTTACGGCATCTTAATGTGTGCAGTGAAAAATGACACCGGACAACAGTGAAATATGGACGTTATAGATAGTTTTATATCGGAAAAAATAGGATGTAGCTATGGGCTACTGAAAACAAGGGAATGTCTACCATATAATTGAACAATCTACCGACAGAAGTTTGGTTTTAACAAAAATTGGTTGTGTGTATAAAGTCGGTTTACGGACGATAATTTTACATGATAACGTCATAAGAAAGCATGGTAACCATAGCACTAGTACGATTTTTTTGTGTATATTCGTTAGGTCTGAGAATCGAACAACATTCTAGTTTTTTTGTTTATGTTTTTTTTCTTTATATTTTTTTTCCCTTTACCTATTTTTCCTTTAGGTATTTTATTTTTTTGTAATTGGCAAAACAACGTTTGCCAGGACAGCTGGTAAGTAAGTAGATATTTTTTCAAAAATATTACCACTCACGTTCCCGGAACGTGAGCGGAACGCGATGACGTCAAACTTTATTGTGAGTGCTGCCGGTGTTCATCAATATATAAGACGACAATAAATTATCACGTCAAAAATATTATTGAGAAATTTAGAATTTGGGAGTCTCGGGGACGGATGCCTCGGGGATCGGGATCCTCCGGTACTAACCCGTAATATCTACTTTAAGGCCTACAATCTACGTCAATATACCGACAGGACCAGTAAATAAAAAGAAATAATTGTAACAATTACAGAACTTCTTAAACACCCTTGTAAATAACTTTTTATCACAGTTGCTCATAAAGTGGATCTTATTCAACGGCTTTTAGGCTCATAATCCAACATATTATGCACGCGTGAGTTTTAGATTTGTTAACTAGTGCTGTAAAATTATCCCGAAAAGGTAGGTACCAAAGAGTTTTTTAGCTAGCAAAAATGGTTGTCTCTAAAGTCGGTTTACGAACGAAAATTTTACGTGATAATGGCTTAGAAAACGATTAAAAATTGAGTTGTTTATTTTTTGTTTTTTCTTTACTTAAATATATTGTTTTTCCGTACCATTGTGTTTTGTTCTTAACCCCCGACGCAAAAACAAATAGAAAAACCCTAAAAAATAATGTATGTCACACGAGGATGTATAGGTTAAAAGTCTTTAGCTTGGCCTTTCCGGAGCATAATTAACAAAAAAATATTGCCTTAAAAAAATGTAAACATAGAGTTATCACAAATATTTTGTTAATTATTATTTTGTTTTCTTTTCAAGTCTTTTCTTTTATTCGCAACTGTGATAAAAAACGTCGTACGATATACGTGTGGAATTGATATTTGCATCTTGGCTTCTATAACACGCTCGCTGCCGCTCGCGCGTCATAAACCGCCTCTATGAAAAGATCAATTTACCACACTTATATCGTAATGTACTATTATTTGCTTATTCCCGAGGCTACGTAATACGCATTACGCATATGTCACAAAGTTATCGTAAGTCTACGCAAGGCGTGCCCTGGGCGTTCCGGATGCGTATTACTCGCCATCGGTGGCAGGAAATCGGCAATATATTGCCGATCGCCGCCGGTCACCGTCCGGCCGCCGCGTATAAATAAAAGATAACTCGGTACTGCCTTATATTTTTATGTAGATCTGTTTTACTTGTAGACATAATTATGACTTAACTATTCGAACAGGGCAAATATCAATTTGAATCAATGACTATTGTTTTAGCTGTCCGCGTAGGGGTTGTATTTTCTAAAATCCTATCTTGGCAGATGTCTACGTCATAATCTTTATGTGCCAAATAGCCGGATCTGTTGACTTACTCCCATCGTCAACGGGGCAGATGGGAAAAATAGTTTCATCGGCCCCGCTAGCGTCGGTGTTGGCGTTCATCGGGGCCGATGGCATATATTAAGTCTCATGTGCCCCGGTATTGCACTTACTCCCGATCACGTTCATTGGTTTGTTGGTTGATTTATCAGTTAGTCAAACAGTCAGTCAGGACTCTAAATTTTATACCTAGCTATTTGCTCTATAATATCTATCTATAAAATCATAAATGAAAAAATAGTAGATTCTTGCTATGAAAATTATTATAATTAACAAGTTTTTAAGTTTGTTAAAAGTTCATCGTAATACTTAATAGCCTAGACCATCTAGTAATCCAATTAGGCCAAAACTTGCTGTTTATTGCTATATTATGTTACACTAGTTTCCTGCGCTCCTGCGCTCCTTAGTTTCTCCCGCTTAAGTCCCGATCCCGTAAGAATATCAAAATGAAAAGTAGCCTATAGCGTTCCTCGATAAATGGACTATCCAACGCAAAAATAATTTTTCAATTCGAACCAGTAGTTCCTGAGATCACGTTCAAACAAACAAACTCTTCAGCTTTAAATTATTATAGTAGGTATAGATTTTATGGATAGCTACAAATAAATTGCTGTGGGAGCTATATCCAAGTTTTGTCATCGACGTATACATTGTTTGCTATGTACCTTGTAACATAGGATGTCATTAGCCGGGGTCAGCTATGGGCCGCGACATTTATTTTACGGTTTCCGGCTATAAAAGTGATCCACAGCCTGCACTCTGCAGCGTGGCTTGCTCTATCACAGATATTGAATGATTAGAAATGGCACATAGATTCATTGATAAAAAATAAATTTATTTATTTTCGCCCGTCGATTGCTTGAAAGAGGTCGCCCTTTGTGCCACCTAGATGTGTTTATGTTTATTTTAAACATAATTTGTACTTAGTTGTGTGCAATAGGGAATTGATATCTATCTTCTTTAGATATAAGAACTACATTAGAAAAAGCTTTCTATGCTTTCAAAATTCTGAAAGACATGCTTTACGTTACGCCTTTCAGATTTTTTTAGAGGTAAATACGACGTAATTACCAATTACATTAGTTATTACACAACTATTAAAGAAATTAGGATAACCGTGTGGATTTATCGACAGAATAAACAGGCAGGCTACATAGTAAATACTAACATCCATCGACACACTAGCTTACACGATCAGTAAATATGCCATGGTATTTGATAAATACTGATGGACCACATTATAAACTGAACGCCTAGACTTCGCCACAGACAGATTAAAGCATCAAACTTTTTTTTTATCAGCAGTTAAATCTATCGTATCCAGTGACGTCTTATCTTTGTAACTTGCCCACAGTCCGTGGCCCCACGGAAGTGATAAAACTTTTTGGCTAAAAAAGCATTCGGACGGCGATGGCGCGGAAGCAGTGGAAATTTCACCCTGGAGCCGAGATAATCTCGAGTTTTACCACTGCCGTACTATATGATGCGGACGGAATGATAACGGTTTATGATTCATCAATACTTACTTTTATTTTATCGTGGACTAGTGACGTGTGACGTCGGCTCTTCGGACCTTTTTGGGAGTTCATATTTCATTGAACTAGCGAACGAATCGTCTCTACTTTAAGTCCGGCTAACTTGCTTTCTTCTGTCAGTATGTTTGGTTTAAGGTTTTTAAAGTTGCCTGGAAGAGACCGCTTTCAGCGGTAAGGTCGCCTATTGTGCCACTATTTAACTTTATATAATTTAAATTTAAATAAATATAAAAACAAACTTAGAGAATATACTATAGATAAGATATTTTGATAAACGATCTCCGAAAGTTCTGAAACTAACCTAATGATAAGTACTTACTAATACTCATTGTAAGTGGACTTATGTCTTTTATAAGTAAATAAATTCTTTAAACCTAATTAATTGTACTTTTTCTGTAACTTGTGTGTGCAATAAAGCGTTCTATCTATCTATCTATCTATGTTTGTTGGTACTCTTCTCCAATTCGTATTTTACAACCAATCTAGAAGAAACTTGGTATATAATTTTACGATTTTATAGTTTTTTTTTACGTCGAGGATTTTTGATTGAATTCAAAAAGGGGTAAAAATTGGCTACTAAATATCCACCTTCTCACACAAAACTCCTTAAGGTCTCGCAAGGTCTACTATTCGCAGAACTACTACTATTTTTAGGTTAAACATTTTAATAGCAGTGGTACTAGAAGATTTTAATACTACCATATATATGCTTACTTTTGCAATAAATCAGTACCACATTAACATTGTGGTCCGGTTTTAAAGATTTAGTTGACAGGAACCTAAGGCACAAGATACATCTTCAAGCCCCCCTTTATTATACAATGAGTTTCAGCGAAGAGGTTTCAATACGAAAGGGGGTTCTTCTAGACGTCTAAGCGAACAACTTTTGTTCCACGACTTTTGGAAATTCGAACATTTCGTTTGAAGTTCTTGTATGAATTATCGAAAAAAAGTTCGAATTTCCAAAAGTCGTAGAAAAAAAGTTGTTCGCCTAGACGACTAGAAGAACCCCCTTTCGTATTGAAACCCCTTCGCTAAAACAAATTGTATAGGAAAGCAAACTTTATAAAGCTTAAATCAATTGAACAGCACTCACCATTATTAAAATCAATCAACAAATAAGCACTACTTACTAGACCGAAAAATACATTGACAAATGAACATCGACGGGTAAAAAGGAAATGAATCTGATTCACAGGAAATAGGACATTGATTCAATTAGAGACCGGCTATTGTTGTCCGCGGGTCACGGTCACATTTTACTATGTATAATATATGTATATTACAGTTTCAATTAGCCAAATTCATTATCTATACATATAAAATGCTTTGTCCTGAACTACTGACTGACTGACTGACGGATCAACGCACAGTCTAAACCGCTGAGAGACCTGAAACTTGGAGGGTGTGTTCTTTGTATGACGTATGCATTGGATAAGAAAGGATTTTCCGAAATTCTACCCCTAAGGGGGTTAAAAGGGGGGCAAAGTTTGTATGGAACAACGTGATTCCTTGGTCCATTTTCAACTTCTACGCGGACGAAGTCGCGCGCAAAAGCTAGTTACATATATAGTGAGACTAGCCGCGCCCTGCGGTGACAGCGTGAGTTCCGATCCCGCGGGAATTTCGAAATCCTATGTCCTTCTCCTTCATCTTCTTCTTCTGATATAGTGGTATGGCTCACCTATTGTTAGAGTTTTTCAGATCGCCTTAAGGCCTCTAACTTGACCTAACGACTGCAACTAGAGGTAGCAACCGGGACCAAAGGCTTAACGTGCCTTTCGAAGCACGGAGGGGCTCACGAAAACACATTTTTGCCACACTACTAATTGGCCACCCATCGAAGTAAAGACCACGCCAGGCATCGCTTAACCCGCATGACCGTAAACGATCTCCATCACCTAAACTACCATTATGCCAATTTTGATCAAAATCGGTTCAGTCGTTTGACCATGAAGGGAGAACAAACAAACACATAAATAAACAAACTTTCGATAATAGGAAATTAAGTTTTGAATAAAGCGGCACGACTAGTCACTCAACCTTTGCGACGCGACTTGCGCAATGAATGAAGTAAAATAAAAAAAAATGTTTTTTTTAATTAAAAAATGGTAAGAGAAACAAAAAGATGATTTTCAAATACCTATTGAATGATACCTCACTCAAAAAAGTTAGTCGATTTTAATTTTTTTCCTTTGAATTTTGACTAATGGCATGTTAGAAAATAACACTTGCAAGATTAAGACAATTAAAATCAATAAAAGATTCAATAGAATTGTATGTAACTAAGTTACAGCTATTACTCACCTACAGTGTCTCCATCCCAAAACAAGTCTCCAACAAATCTGTCAACAAAAAAAAAACAAATTAAAAACTAAACAATTACGAGATTAAAAGTTAAAACCAATGTTTGTCATCTAAACTGAAATCCACTTACTCTACACTAGTCCACTATTCTCTTTGACAAAACAAAAATTAATCAGCGTACAGCCCCCATTAGAAAATGATTTAGGCGTAGTACATCGAACCCTGGTTTCCCTGCAATTAGTTGTGTTCAGAACAATGTGCAGTGATTTTTAAATAATCGCCCCTGACGCCATCTGGCGCATGGCGTGCTCGGTCAATGCGACTAAGTAATATTGGTAATTGCTCCGATTTTTGTCAGAGATGGAAGGTTAAATTTTTCTTTTAATTTAGTTAATAGGAGACGTAGATCTGTACAATGTATAAATAATATTAATCTTTAAAATCAAAACTCTTTCCTTTTTTTCATTCTCAATCTCCAAATTTTAAGTAAAGACTAGCTGCGATCCAATCCCATAAGAATATCAGGATAAAGTAGTAAAGTAAAATCCAGACCTCCAGCTATTTACATGCCGAGTTTCATCGCAATCGGTCCAGTAGTTTTTGTGTGAACGAGTAACAAATACAAACACAAACTGTCACATTTATAATATTAGTAGAAGTAGAATTTACGCATGTACTCGTAATTCAAACTTCCGACAAGTGATATGCGGACTCTTCGAATTTCGGTATTTTTTTTTGTTTTATTTTCGTTTCAGATATACCTATTACCTATGGTTCTTTATCAAATCTACTTTACTAAGCAACACTGGAGTTTTGGCGGGAACGAGTTAACAACATGTCGTGCTGCAGTTTTATTTTCATGAAACTTAGATGTAACCCGAGTTAAATTGTATAATTCTGGTGGAATGTTATTCAATTTAGTTCTGTGAAAGTGCACAAGTGTAGTGAAAGTAAAAATCAGTGTCAAACATGCAGTTTTCACGTTGCCTCCAAATCTCCTATTAAGGTTATGGTAAACTTGCCACCGCTTTACTATAACCCCTGACTTGACGGACTATGACGACTTTGACTGTATTGAAACACTTTGGGCCCGATTTGTGAGGAATCGGGTCATAATTTGATGCAAAATATAACTTGACACTGGCTAAATGCACACGTGCGAAGCCATATAAAAAAAAAAAAAAAAAAAAGCAACAAGCAAGAGTTTTGGCGGGAATGAGTTAACAACATGTCGTGCTGTAGTTTTATTTTCGTGAAACTTAGTTGTAACCCGAGTTGAATTGTATAATTCTGGTGGAATGTTATTCAATTTAGTTCTGTGAAAGTGCACAAGTGTAGTGAAAGTAAAAATCAGTGTCAAACTTGAAGTTTTCTCGTTGCCTCCAAATCTCCTATTAAGGTTATGGTAAACTTGCCACCGCTTTACTATAACCCCTGACTTGACGGACTATGACGACTTTGACTTTTTTGAAACACTTTAGGCCCGATTTATGAAAAATCGGGTCATAATTTGATGCAAAATATAACTTGACACTGGCTAAATGCACAAGCCGTGCGAAGCCATAATTAATAGAAAAAAAAAGCAACAAGCAAGAAGTTGTATTAATAAATAAACAACCAAAACAATACAGTAAAAACTTCCTAAAACCGTCAATTTACCATAAAAAATAGACTCATCATTTAAATTTCCAGCTGAATATTATTACCTATTAAAGGTACTCAGCTTAATTTGCCAGCATTACGTTCGCTTCGATGTTTATTGGCGTCGAGAAATTAATATTTCGCGCCGATATAAAAAGTTTACGCTCAACTAGCCACCCCGTGGGGTCGGCAATTCTGTAATAACTACACTTCGGACCAATTGTCACAGGTGAACTGGTAAATGCGCTTATATTATTTTTCACCTTATTCCAGTAGGATCAAAGGTTGCCATAGTTACGTTTTAGAGGGATTATCCCGAATTATTTACGTGCCATAAAGCATAAATTACATTGAAAGCGCGTGCCGCGTCGCTTCGTAGGGTACCTACACAATATTGTCAGATTCCCCGGCTCCACTCGCTTGGTTGCTGCGTGAAAAACAAATACCCTTTCGGTGTATGGATAATGTTAAAGCTTTTAGTAAGTATAAGTTTAAATTTTTGAACGAGTTAGCAATGAAGTTGTTGGCTTTTGTAGAGAAAGTTTGAATTAAATCTAGCCACCAATAGATAGCAATAAAATAAATAAATATTGCAGGACATTCTACACATCGCCATCTAGCCCCAAGGTAAGTAACTAGACTTGTGTTATGTGTGCTAGACCACGGATATACTACTTATATTACTTTTCTTTTGTAATTATATACTTATAATACATAGAAACAACCAGACCATAGACAAATATCTAAGCATAAATATTTGTCTGAGGCGGGAATCGAACCCGCAACCCTGTGTTTGACATAAAAAAAATTTGGTAATCTAAACTAGAAACTATAAACTAAATAACTAATTAATAGGTTTTAAAATACCTCTTCATTACCAACACACCCACATAATAATAGTCCTAACGAACAATAAATTATTGAAAACCATATGATTATCGGTAATGTTTTCCGTAGCACAATTAATTCGGCATCACTAAACAAATAGCGTCATTGGGGTTCAACTGGCAGTTGGGACGCGTTATTCGAGCACCTATTAAATTCTGAATGTGAGGTTAATACGCAATTACCGTCTAGTTATCGCCGGAAGACGGCAGAGATAGTTAGGGCCCGGAAAATATTCCGTTCACTAATTATTCCGCGTAATTAAACGCGAGCATTATCGCGCGCCGCCGCCGCCACCTGCCGGCATTGTGCGAACGTGATTTACTGCGATCCCGCCGCGATTCCGTTGCGATTCCACAACTCACACCCGCCTCTTTTTGCACCAATTAATTATCGAATTGCTCGTATTTAATAATTGCTGTAAAATTAATGTGAAGACTCTACATATCGATCTGTAACCTTTTCGCTGTTTCAGCGCAGGCGAGGGTTGGAATTTATCCCTCGGATAATGTGAGATTATTTAAATGACCGTTAAGTTTTATATAAATATTTTTTTTAAATAAAATTTCATAGAACTTTACTACGAGTCTGAAATTTTATGATGACTGCAGACTTTAAATATCTTTTTAACTAAATTATTTCCTTAATCGCATTAATCATTCCAAAAACAATATTAATCACCAAAACCAAACCTTCCATGAACCCACCCACAATAATTCCAAGAGAAATAACGCTGAATATTCGCAGCATCGAGAAGATGAAAAAATAATACGAACAACAATATAGGCCGGTGTTATCAGCGAGTCCCCGGGTCCACTCTTATTACAGAAGCGAACCCTCTAATTTGCTCCCGGAGAAATTCCTCTTAGGGTGAAAACAGACGACAAACTTTATATTAGCCGATACCTGAATGTAGTGTCAAGGTTATTAATAAATTACTACAATATGGAAATTTATCGTGCAATATTGTGTAATTGTTTATTTTCTGTGTGTGTGTGAAAAAATCAGGTTGCACAGCACAGGTGGCAATTTATCGCTTAGCGTTATATCACTACGGTGTGTGGTAAAGCCTATTCAAAAAATCAAACAAGTTAATATTTGTCTTCAAATTAAACAGTTGGCAAATACTCAAATACTCATTTATTCATAACCCGCTCCGGCTTCGCACTGCTATATTATGCATGTATTAAACATATAAACCTTCCTCATGAATCATTCTATCTATTAAAAAAATCGCATCAAAATCCGTTGTGTAGTTTTAAAGTTCTAAGCATACATAGGGACAGACAGCGGTAAGTGACTTTGTTTTATACTATGTAATGAAGTAAAAAACTGAATTACAATTTAACATCATTTAAATTGCTTAAATATTACTAAGATACTTGTGTCAATGATAAAAGGTCAATAGTCCAATTCGTGCAGAATAGGTACGTCTTTTTTTGGGATTGTATTCCTACAGTAGACCTAGTCTTCTAAACTAGCCAGCTTATAGAAAAGTTGGTAGTCTATTTTCTCCTTATTTCTACGTTTTTCGTACTCTAGACGTCCGACTGCTTTGCCTCCCAACGGAGACTCCAGCCTACTTCCTCGAATAGAACCTTTTTCCGGACGAAATGAAAATTTACTTGGCATGAGCTTAGGAATGCTTTACCTTTGTTCTCGTTATAAGCTAAGATTAAATAGTATGCCGACATTGTCTGGTATGTAGACTGAGGAGTAACTACACTTTTTAAACCTAATATGACAGAAATCGCTACGTATCGCATTAGTTTTTATAAAAAAAAATGTATGTAAAGTCGGTTTATGGACGATAATTTTACGTAATAACGTCTATATAAGTTCCCTATTCGTCACTCGGTACCATAACACAAGCCCAGATGAGCGATATTATTATCAAACAGATACGAAACGCGTGACGTTTCATGGTACCGGAATATGACGCGTCATGATCATGATACTGCAACATGACACTTTTGTGTGAATGAATTATGTACCTAATCACGTCAATAAGTCTACACTTTTCACTTATTTATTAACTAGGTACCTACTTACATGTTAGATTGGTGGATGGACTTTATGAGACAAGATATGAGAGAGATGAATGTGAACGATGAGATGACGACTAATAGAAGTGAAGGAAAGAAGAAGACGTACTGCGCTGACTTAAAATATATTGGGATAAGGGCAGGCCGAAGAAGAATAGATACTAAACATATTAAAATAAAATACAATTGCCATACCTAGTAATTGAAACGAAGTTCCTTATCACAGGTTTGCGACTGGACCTATTTCTTTAAAAATCCAGATTAATCCAGTTACTAAAATTGAAACGACAAACCCTAAAATAAACTAATCTCTCACATATATTATATAGATACCTATATGTTTGTAAGTCAGTCAGTCCGTCCGTCCGTTCGTCTGTCTGTCTGTATGTCGAAAAGAAACGCATGTCCCGCGACACGCTTTCGTACCATAAGAAAGTAAACTACGAGTAAATTGAATAGAATAACGGCATCAGAGCCAGTAATTATACTTACTCTAGACGACTCGTATTAACGAGTTCTTTTTTCTGGGACATCGTCGACTAATCTGAGAGGATATTATTGGTCCTGGACAAGCCCACTCCATCTAGCGCTTTGAATATTGCTGGCGCAATTTAAATCCATATACCAACTACTCTAACGAACAATCACTCAGGGCCTCAATTTTTCATTAAAATCGTTAATTAAAACCAAATGTTGTAGGTATTTTTCTTCATTAAAAATTTTGTTTTCTGATTTATGTTATTAAATGTAGCGTCTCTAGTACATATACTTAAACACAAGCTCATTAGTAATTAAATTACGGAGGGCTGGCGCGGACGCGTAGCTAAATATTTTCTCAGCCGCCCTGCGCTCGCCCGCCCAAGCCGGAGTAATTAAAAGAACGAGCTTGAGTGTCGTACGGCAAAAAATCAAAATGTATTATTGTTCACGCATATTCCTTAAAATATTTTGTGGAAGCCATTAATATTTTTACTTAATTTCTTAATTACGGTTCCTTCTGTTACAGGTATGCCGTTTTCCTTTTTTTATGGGTACTTTAATAATTTACAATTTTCGTTAAGGCGCTCTTCCAGTACCGTGTGTAGGCCCATACATTACCTTAGCCCTCGCTCTCAAAAACGTAGCGTGCTGCGTGCTAACTGTTATATTTGATCGATTTGCAAAACATTTTAGCATTATTATCCACAAATATAGTTCCTAGAGGTCAAAACCTATCATTTGATTCATTTTTAGAAACAAACGTTAACTATTTTTGAATAAAACCCGATAAACGATCTAATAATTCTCTGTTTTCTAACATTTTTTTATCGAACGAAGTTGTTCATATCATGTTTTCAACCACAATAAACAAAAATATGGTTATTAAACTACAATATCCATTTACCAATAACAAAAAAAAGAGTATTTGATTACTTAGAGTTGCTTAAAACAAATGTCGATTTTGGTAGCCTTATTAGCACCTGCCCTTAAGCACAAAATTAATTTTATTAAAATAATAATAAAATAGAACTTTTACATCTAAACGAAATGTTTAATACAGCCTCTGCAACTATCCATTTTGTAGTGCCTGGGACATGTATTAAATGGAATAGGCTTGCCAAGCTGGATACCTCTAAGCTTAGTCGACAGTGTTCAAAGGAAACAGCTCGTCAATACCAATTTCTGGAGCAAATTCAAGCCGTGAGTTTTATGGATCGATGTTTCGCTTCATCGTAAGAGCAATGTAATCTATTTATCTGCTATACATATAAAATTCTTTGTCCTGAATGACTGACAGACGGATCAACGCACAGCCTAAACCGCTGATCGTAGAGACCTGAAACTTGAAGGGTGTATTCTTTGTACGAGGCAGGCATCTGATAAGAAAGGATTTTCCTAAATTCTACCCCATAGGGGGTGAAAAAGGGGGGCAAAGTTTGTATGGAACTACGTGACTCCTTGGTCCATGCTCGACTTTAGCGCGGACGAAGTCGCGGGCAAAAGCTAGTCGCAAATTTTTCGTACGAAATGCACGACCGAGCGGGATTTGAACCCATGACCTTCGAATTTAAAGTGGAGGTATCTACCACTAGGCCATCACTGCTCTAACCCTAATCACCGACTCAAAAACCTGCTTTTGGGCAAAATATATAATTCAACAGTATGTATCAGAAGTCGCAAACATTTTGTTAATGATGTAAAGAACAACAGCCATCGTAGTCCTCGAATGACGTCATTAGCGAGCGTCAGCGTGCGCTGTAGCGAGAGCGAGAGCGGGCACAAAGCCGCGGCTAAATTAATGACACCTAGCTGAAAGAGATGGGTTACTTTCGAGAGGAAAAGGCGAACCTCAAGTGCAGCGGTTGTTTGTTTTACATGCGTTTTGTTTGGCGTTTGTACTAATGAGGTCAATATACTCCGTCATCGTGCGATAATATCATGTTTTAGTAGTTTATGAGTTTATGCACACTGTGACTGTGTAATACCTAGTTATTAGGTACCTAATAGATAGTAACACTGATACAGCACTTTATAAACATTATTTTCCTTCTAATAAGACATTATTAGCATATAGTAATACTGTGTGACGGTAATATGACCAGACGCGTCATGGTAACTTAGGAAACGACCCAGTTGGCACAATGGTCACCATGCCGGACTGCCAAACACAGGGTTGCGGGTTCGATTCCCACCTCAGACTAATATTTATGCTTAGATATTTGTCCGTGGTCTGGTTGTTTCTATGTATTATAAGTATATATTTACAAAAAGAAAAGTATATAAGTAGTATATCCGTTGTCTAGCGCCCATAACACAAGTCTAGTTACTTAGCTTGGAGCTAGATGGCGATGTGTGGAATGTCTTGCAATATTTATTTTACTTATTTTATATTTAAATAGAGTATTTAATAATAGTATCGCTCATCTGGATTTGTGTTATGGTGTGACGAGTGACGAATAGAATACTTATTTAAAGGGAAAAAAAAGAAAAAAAGAAGAAAAATCAAGGAAAAACAACGAAAAAAATACAAAGGATTATTCTTTTATATTTTTTTCGTTGTTTTTCAGAAGGTATTTAAAAAAAATCTAAATATTTCCTTGTTTTTTTATGAAGTTATCACGTAAAATTATCGTCCTTAAACCGACTTTACAGACAATCATTTACTTTTTTTATATCTATTTTTTAATTGACTTGTTTTGAATGTATAAATAAAGTAAGAACTTTTCGGCGAAAAAAGTGTAGGTTGTAATAGGTACAACCTACACTCTTTAGGGAGGTTTTTCTTTTGTTTATCCCACCGGTAGAACTGCATTCTAAAGTGTTTTCAATTTCTTAATTTTCCCTATGTGTGAGTGTAACACATTAAAATAATCCCATGATTCTTTTGTAGTCCTGTTTACAAAACTTTGAAATAAGTAGGTACTTATTTTAAATAGAATTTCTTGATAATAAAGTGACCAGTGCACGCACTTGTTTGGTAAATGTTTACACTTTTTGATACCTACTATTTTATGTTATGTATTATGTTGTCAATCTGATATACAGGGTTATTGGTAATTATACTAGCAAGCCGTTGAGGGTTACTTCTGTGCACCTAAACAAACAAATTTTGTTCTACGACTTATGGAAATTCGAACATTTTTTGAAAATTTTGTGGTTAGATTTACCAGAAAATCAGCTGCTCCATACAAGGAGAGGTCATTAACCATAAAATTTTACATATTTTTTTAAGTTGTATCTACTGTTCTTAGTCTAAATGGTCTTTGTTTTAAAAAATTAGCTGTTGTTCGAATTTAATTTCGAATTTTCAAAAGTCGTTAATTGTTAAGGTGCACAGAAGTAGCCCTCAACATTGCTAGATAATTACCAATAACCCTGTATAGTCCAATCAAAAAAATCTGGTCAAATAAGGATCCAGACCAATCAAGATCAAGTCTAATCGAGATTTAGTCGTACCGGCTACCTAATCATATCGAAACGTAGACCTAGGTATAAATACCAACCCATTGTGACGTTATGTAGAGTTCTGTTCATTATCAAAATGGTGCTATCGGATTAGACCTTTAAACATAATAATACTAAAAAAAGATATAGCACTTGTGTTAAAATGTGGTTTAAAAATAACAAAAAAAGCCGCGTTCTCACGTAAGTTTTTTTATATTTCATTTTTAAAATAAAACATGACACTTGAGCTCAAAGAAAAGATCGCGAATACGTCGGAAGCCTACGTTTAGTATCGCATATCGCTCCCGCACAAATACATATTCAAAAAATATGTATACAAACCTCTACAAACTGCAGACTTTGTATGGATCGATAGTTTGTTCGTGCTACAAATGTGCACCTTGCGGAATGTATTAGCTTAAGTTTTTCCATGTTGCGTATTAACTAGTTGCGTAGTCCTGACTGACTGACATATTATAATTCAAATCGATGGACAGATCGACTTATTGGCATAGGTAGGTACAAGTAGCTATTATGACGTAGACATCCGTTAAAATTTTTGGAAAGTCAACTACAAGTACAGACTTTTTGTCCTTTATTATAAGTATAAATATCGCATGCTGAGGATTAAAGTGACCTAATTCAAAAATTCGAGAAATTAAGTTAAGTATACAGAATGACTTAACACGAACATTCTTTCAGCCGACGAAAACAAAAATGGCGATATTTGGTTAGAACCGGAAGATATGATATCTTCTATACATATAAAATGCTTTGTCCTGAACTACTAACTGACTGACTGACGGATCAACGCACAGCCTAAACCGCTGATCGTAGAGACCTAAAATTTGGAGGGTGTGTTCTTTGCATGACGTAGGCACCGGATAAGACAGGATTTTTCGAAATTCCACCCCTAAGGGGGTGAAAAAAGGGGCAAAGTTTGTATACAACGTAATTCCTTGGTCTGTTTTTGACTTCTACGCGGACGAAGTCACGGGCAAAAGCTAGTTTGCTTATATTTTTTAAAGATACAGGTATTGTAATGAGTTCCTCATTTTCCTCGATTCCCAAAAGTTATGAATTTTGGATTGAGTCACTTTCATTCTCAGCATGCGAATGTACACTTTCATACTGATAGAGAATCTGTTGTCTGCAGAACCCTGAGTTTAAAATGCCATGAGGTTGATCAGAAAAACTGATTGCGCTACCGTTTACGCATCCTTTGTTCAGTTTCATAATAAAAACTCAAACAATGAGCGTAAGCAGTCAGTGCCTCGACCTTTTGACAGATATTATATCTGCCGCTTGTTTTCATATACTCATATGGGTACCTACTAGGAGGTAGTGTCGAATCGTCGCAAACTCAGGGCGTCTAAAGTAGCAACTCATCTAAAACGCAACTTTGCACTTGTTTTAAAAGCATTTAGCTTAACTCTGAGCAACTCAAAAGTAGTGAGTTATATATTAGGCTTTTTTTAAATAGCTGCGCCCCGCGTAAGTCCCGATCCCGTAGGAATTGACTCTAGAAAACATTTGCATGGGAAATAGAAAAGGGTTGTTTTAGGGTTTTCCCGGAAATTATTCGATTTTTTCTCGCCTTTCAAACCTTCCCTAGACCTCCACGAACATTTCAAGACTAAGATAAGATAAATCCGTTCAGCCGTTCTAACGAACAGCAATTCATTTTTATATATATAGATATCAGCGTTTGACCACTATCTCATATGATGATATGTGACGATGCAATGTGGTTTAAGATGTAGCACGCTTTCCTCAGACCTCCAATAAACGGAGACCTTCGATGGACGCTACTGAAGGTAGGAAGACGGCAGTGGAACAACACTTTTCCAACTTTTTGTGGCTGCACCAGCATACGTATCGGACCATGGACAAGTCCGCTTGATGATACGACTTAGGCCATTACGTTTTCGAATAAACATTTTCTAGTTTCAAAAAATGTCGACCTCTGTGGGGCGGTGGGTTCGGATTCCGCCACAATACACAAGTCGCAACTCTTCTTCGACCATCGAAAAGGTATTTGTGTAAGTACAGATATTTGTTTCTGTAAATAAATATTTGGGGTCTGTGTGTATGATAATAATTGATAGGTATGTATTAACAAAAAATATATATTACTCTCCGTTGTCGGGTCACTATAACACAAGCCTAGTTGCTTAGCTTGGGGCTAGATGGAACTGTGTGCGATGTATTTAAATATTTGTTTTAATTTTTTCTAACAAGTACCTACCTACAGACTTTTTGTCTTCTTGACCTTTATTATAATTATAAGCATATAATTTTTTGTCCTGTTTACTTTAACATGAAAATGATGCAATCTGTATGTACTCGTATCAGCTTATGTCAGAAGGTATTTCATATAACTACGGCATTAAAAAAATAAACAGCTATAATATTATTGAAGGAAAATTGTGCTAAGTGCCGCCGTAACTCGCACGTGTATTCCTTTATGTAAAGGTATGAGTTAAAAATGATCTGACTTCAACATACGTAACCTTACAAACTAATGATAATACACTCGGGAACAAAATGTTTTTATTATTTATTTTAATTTTTTTTTTTGATGAGTTTAATTTTTGACCACCTTTGTGAGGAGGTGACCAAACACCCACCTGCGACATAGTAGGTGCGGTTTTGATTCCAGCCTTAGACAAGTATTTATGTAACTTAAGTATCATCCCTCATGAGAGATGAGGGAGACCTTTGCCCTGCAGTGGGACAACAACAAAAAAAAAACTTTCTAGCTATTACTTTGTGTATTCTATTATTCTATGTTTCTTCCTGTGTTGTACAAATACAGTTATTTATTTTCTATTCTAGAACATAACTGGATTGTTTATGATTTGCCTATTTCTTTTCTTATTAGCTCCATATAATTTAAATTAATCGTTAATAATAATTAATAGCAGAGTGATTTTGGCATAAACAATTTATTTGTAGTTAATTTAATTGATGATAAGTAAAGTACATGTTGTAAGTATGTATCGAATAGAAAAAAGTTACCAATTACAAGCAAAACATGAATATTAATATTAGATGATTACGTAAAAGGAGTATTTTGGTTTCGACTGTACCAGCGCGCACCTGGGTCGCCGGGGGCTCTCATTCAAATGCAAATCAAACGTTCCATTTTTAAAATCTACCATCTCGGCACTCTTCACTTCCGGAATGACTTATGTCCAATCGCTACCAACAAAACCTTATCCGATGGTCAATTTTAACCTCTAAATTCTAACATCGAAGGTTATTTTTTCCCCAAACAGTTTCATCTACTTGTGCTTTTATAAATCTGATCGGTTCTGTCGTTTGGGACCTTTTAGGGCAAATTCGAGTACCCAGGTGTGCCCCCGATCCGGTTAAGGGAAGCGTCCTTGTTAGAGAATCTCGTATAAAATCGTTTAATGGTTTGTTTTAAACATTAAACATTAAACATTTTATATTCAACAACGCGTGTGTTGTAAATTATTGATAATAAAACGGTAGAGTTTTATTGGTATAGTAATTCGATCAGAGGTTTCAAAGTATTTTGGATTCATAAAGGGATTATGTTAGTGAATGAATTTGGGTATTAGTGGGTGGGTCATTTGAATCGACAATACATTTAGTAAGTCTAATCTCCTGATTATTTGTTAATAGATTGTAAGTAGGTAATAACTGTTACAAATATAAAAGTTATCTATTGAATAAGAGTCATCATCATAATATGAGATAAATTATCTTGATAATTTTAAAATAGAATTAAGTACTTAACTATAGCTTAGCATAAATATATATCACTATATATCTTTGAATATTGTTTATTTCCCGTAAATTCTTCAACTTATTCCACCGGCCAGTATGTTATATTGCTTTTATGGTATTAATAAATTTAAATTAAATGTAGGTATAAGTCAATGCACTAAGGTGCCTAAATCTACACTAATCTTATTATTATTATGAAGACGAAAGATTTTTAAGCTATTGCATAGCTTTTATCCCGGGCTTTGAGCTCGGTGACCAAATCAAGAAATTCACTTCGCCTACCATGTAGCTTGGCCGAGCGTTCGCTTAACGTGTATGTATATGGTACGACTGTAAGGAGCTCGCACGATACAATAGCTTTACCGCGGCAGTCCCCGAGTGCCACAGGTTTTTTTTTGTTTGTTTGTAACGAATAGACTCCGAAACTACTAGACCGATATTCATTAAACTTGGTATGAGAATACATTGATTCACTGGGAGTAACTAGGGTTTTTTATCTCTATATTCCACGGGATCGGGATATATGCGGGTGAACTCGCGGAGCGCCGCTAGTGGTATTTATAAATTTAAATTAAATGTAGGTGTAAGTAACTGTACTTAGGTACCTACATAAATAAATAAATTTAGTGAAAAACATAAGGGGCAAAGACTTTGGTGGGGAATTAAATAATAACCGATTTCAATAAAAGGAGAAGGTCCAGAATATTTCTATAAAGTTATTCAAAATGGGATTAAAATCCCATTTTAAATCGGGTTACAATTTTAGTGAATAAAATAAAATAATTCTACAGGTGGAAAATATATTTATCTACTTATTAAGTATGAAAAAACACAAATGACAAACTTCTTACCTTCTCTAATAATATACATAATACTGACTATCCCTTTCACTTTCGTTCCAAACCATTTATTCAATCGATTTTAAGAAAAACGTCACAAAAACCGAACGGCTCTAACAAAGGAGAGACCTCACACAGCAGACAGCGTGGCTCCATCTATATCTGAACAATCTTAATTGACTACTTCAATCGTTAAAACACAATTCGTACCCAAGTTCGAATAAAAAAATTAAAAAACCAACATTTAAAAAATTTATGGCACTCAAAAAGAAGAATGCCCAAATGTAGGCCAACTTCAGTGTCGTGTTTGTTTGAAGTGGTTTGGTGTTTTTTTGAAGCATATTGTTAATGTATTTTGTGTTTTTAAAAGTTATAATAGAAAGTAAGTTATAATTGAAGTTATAAAGAAAAGTATATTTTAAGTAGTATATCCGTTGTCTAGCACCCATAACACAAGTCTAGTTTCTTAGCTTGGGGCTAGATGGTGATGTGCAATATTTATGTAATTATTTTATTTATAAAAATAACCTACTCGTAATTTTTTTTTAATTTACCAGAAATGTAATTGATTCTAAGTATTCCTATCTTTGCTCAAATTATCAGTAGTAAACCCTCCGATAAGATCTAAGTTACTTATTTTTATACACAACAGAACCTTGCAAAAATAAAAAAACAGTAATAGAATAATGAGATGTCTCTTAACACAAGGATAACCGAAAATGAAATATTTATAAGTTTACGAAATTTGAAAATATATCATTCTTTTTCCTATAAAATAAAACTGAAACAACAGCTTGATATAAGTGGCAGTGGCCTAAATCTTCTAAGCAAATGGACACTCTCCTTGACCGAAAGGTTCAAAAACATGCAAAAAAAAAATGGTAAAGGTTTCGCATTCCAGACACAATGGGAATGCAGTTAAAGCAGACGTGTTAATTTACTATACATATTTGCTTCCATTCTCTATTAAGGTCTTCTCCCAATAAACCGTACTATATTTGAGTGATTTAAGTGTCACACATCATACTGTAGGTATTTATAATTGGCTAAACAATTAAGATGATCACAATTACATTTATGATGGAGTTTTCATTTGGAGGATATTTATTGTCATCCTTATAATGCAACAAAATGTCAAACGTTTGAAAAGTTTGTACATATTCAAAAAAAATTGCTTATTTTTTTAGATTTTTGAATAATCATAACCTCAAAATTCCTTTTTTTTAATTTAAATAATTATGTGTTTTCACATAAAAGCAATCCTTAAGAAGAAAGGTACCCGGTACTCCATACAAACGTAGTCGACTGTCTCCTCCCTGGATAATGACACTAGCACAAATATTTTTGTTGCATAAAACCTATAACTGCCATGACTTTGCCTTTAAGTCATGATTTTTTTCATTTTCTAATTATCATAGAAAGTAAGAGTTAAAAAAAAACAAAATATATATAACAAATAAGACATAGGGGCATGGTCATAGCATTTATAATATTTTCTCTAGTGTCATTATCCAGGGAGGAAACAGTCGACTACGTTTGTATGAAGAGAACGCCGATACTCTTCCTCCTCGTTCCTCTTAACTGTTGTGTAACAAATTTTCATAACTCTGTATACTAAATCATTTTTTAACCTTTCTTACCAACTTCAGTTTTTGTGACAGAAATAAACTTTATAAGTTTATTCAATCAATTGATTGATATAATAAGTACTTTCAGATTATTTCCGGTACTATTTCAATATGTTTTTATCATTGAGTTTTTATCAGAGGTTTTCATACAAATACGTATACGCCGTACCGCCGGCACCCGGTTCGATTATGTTTCTAGCGTGTTAGGATATAGTGGGTGAATACCTTTAGCAACTTATCTTATCAACTACTAAATTCAATTAAATTTTTGCCATGACGTCAAAAATTGAAAATATTTTAAGTACTGATCGCGTTTTGAACCTGACTAGCCTTAGTAGGAAAGTCAATCTTTGCTGGTACAAAAAAGCAGAATATGTTATAAATCAAATATTAGTTTTTTATAAAGATATCACACAAGTTACACGATACGCCAAATATATCAATAAGATGATAGATATCCTTACAACTCAACCAGTTAATAACAAATAAAAAAGCTGTTTATAAATTCGCATTTCGCCACGCAAATCACAAATTCCAATAACTCATGTTAGGAAAAAATCTACCTATCTACCGCAGTCAGAAGGGCCACACAAAGGGCTATCGTAGTTGCCAGTAATAATAGCTAATAGTTTTCTCAACTTCTATAGAAAAATGATTTAATGCGCTCAAAAGTCAGGCAGTAAATCAAAGAGGCATCTCGTAGCAAAACGGGCAATATTCGTTTCAATAATGATTCTGAACTCTCATTATTTGAAGTTATTTCGTTCCTGATTTAAAATAAATAAATTTTATTGCACCATATGTCATATGAGAGATAAAACATGTAATGGAGTCGAGCGGAGGCTGCGTGAGCGCAATTCGTTTGACGTTTAATGTCCTTCGAACTTAAGTTAGTGTTAATGCTGCGAGCGACGGTGTCGGTTCCTCATTACCTCACCATCCAGTTTATTACTCCTCAAATATTATGATTCTACTCAATTGGATATACATCCATGCCCAACGCACGTGTCTCATATTAAATTTGACGACCCAGTTGGCACAATGGTCACCATGCCGGACTGCCAAACACAGGGTTGCGGATTCGATTCCCGCCAGACAAGTATTTATGCTAAGATATTTGTCTGCGGTCTGGTTGTTTCTATGTATTTTAAGGCATATATTTACAAAAGAAAAGTATTTCAGTAGTATATCCGTTGTCTAGCACCGATAACACTAGTCTAGATACTTAGCTTGGGGCTAGATGGCAATGTGTGGAATGTCCTGCAATATTTATTTATTTAAAGGTTTAAATCCACATCTCGGACTATCCTTAAACCTCGTTTTAGAATAATGAGGCATGACTTTTACTACTATGTCGAAGGGTGAATAAAAACGTGGTTTCTAAATCATACAAGTGGATGATTTCAAATTGCTTGGAATACAAAACATATTCATATTAAACTCATTAATCCTACCTGGATATGTTTTATCAATAGAAGATGCTCTGAGAGGATACAACCACTTGAAAATTTTCAATAACGCACCTAAAAAATATAATGTAGGCTCTCCACTCGAAACTCCATCCAAGTAAATTTCATTTATACACGAAATGTAATAACAGTAAGCATCAAAAGGCCTCGACTGTCCGTGCGGAGCTTTCCTTTTAATTAGACCCTAAGTACTCGTTAAAAAATAAGATCTTTCCAAACAGACAAAGGGGGTTCAACTAACAAACAGTGCGAATGTAAAAACGTTGGATAAATAAGTGGAAAAATACAGGTAAGTAGAAGAGGGTTTCTGTACGGTCCGACCGGCCACTTAGGTCATCCTGCGAAATAAAGGCCCGAGTTTTTTATATCGCTTTTAAATGCGAGCCCCGTACGGACCCGCCTCATCCCCTTCGCTTACGATAATGTGAAAGGAAACAAACGAAAGAAAATGTTTCCGAGCGCCCGTTCGCTTTTATTGAACGATCTCTTTCCTAGTTTCGATTGCAAATAGTTCGTGTAATTCAGTTAGTTCGCTTTCAGCGAAACGAATAATAATTGAACACTATAAAATATCTTCCTGAAGTTTACCTGCCTTAAAATAGCAGCGTATTTACGAAATCAGCGAGACGCGTAACAACGTACCTACCTACTGTGCCGTTTCGTAGAAAACGGTTTTTTGCACCAAGAGTCCTATTGTTTGCGTATTATGTTGCGTGAAACGCTTTGCGATCTCTTTTGTAAGCAAAATATTTTTCATAAATCTGAAACGTTGGTTCTTTATTTAATTTGATGGCAATCGCGTTGATTAAGCCGAGTGTTTTGGTGCACTAATACAGGATGGGAATTCAATTTTCAGATTAAAATGAGTTTTGTTTTTGACTGGTTTGATTGAAGTCTGGGTGTGTGCCATACTGTTTTGAATTCGGTGGTGAGGGGTCGGTCCACGCAACCCTCGTGGACTGTTTGAAGCGCGGTGATTGGTAATGCGGTGAGGACTTATGGCTAAATAATCTTAGTGGAGCCGTTAATGAGAAAACATTACGCCACTGCTCTCGGCAGGTTGACGATTAATTAATTTCTTTTGAGTTCTCCGAGCTTGTGATAGATTGAAAAAGCTTTTATTGAAAGAGCTATTAATGATTATGGCGTAATAAAAATACTCTATGATATAACAATAATTTAGTTCGAAAGCATTGGTTCCGCATGAACTTAACCTTCCAAAACGTGCCTAATTCTTTAAGTATTAAATTTCATACACATCCTAACTAATATTATAAATCCGAAAGATGTTTTTCCCTCTTCACGGTCAAATGACTGGACCGATTTGGATACAAAGAAGCATACTAGTAGTTTAGGGCATGGAGAATGACATAAGGCACACTTTTGATACAAATAAACACAAAACCTATTTTATCGAAACAACGAAAGCAAACCGTATTTAAATGAAAATAGAATTTTAAAATTCACCTCATAATATTAAGGTTAATTGGAATGGATAAAATTTTGCGTCGTCGTCTTTGTTAAAGAAATTAATAAGACAAGCGAATATCGCCCTTCGGTTAATGGATATAAAAATAAATCGATTTCGTTTTGCTCGGATGGGCACAGAAGGGTTGACACAGACTTCAGATTCTTCTATCGGCGGATAGCTTTTCGAGCCCAATTAGAATGCTAAAATCTACAGATCTCACATTATGCGCAACAACTAGAGGCATTGAAAAATGTTATTTAGAAATAAAAAACACGATTTAATTTGACAAATTTGTTCTGACGGTAGTAAGGGTTTGACGAACCTTAAAAAAGTTACCGACCCATTTTTGTAATTGGTAATAATTGCACTTTGAAGCCCTCTACTAGACTCATATTTTGACATATACTAACTACAGGCAAATGTCACAATTTCATAAATCGGCTAGGGCCCCGCTTTAGTATAGTTACTCGATCACGAAAACTTAAACATTTTAAATGTTAAAAAAAAAAGTTTGCCTTTAAATTATAATGTCGGCGAGCTATCGCCTGATTAAAAAGTTTATAATGTGCTTTCTTTAATGGCACAAAAGGGTTGTCATTGTTAACCCAGGTCCACACAGGACAATGAATTAGGTGAAATCCGAACCAATATTAATAAATGCAAAAGTGTATTCGTCTGTTTATTCCTACTTCACAGTAAACGACTCCACCAATTTGGATTTAAAAAAAAGTCAAAAGTAAGGAAAAGGACACAAATAGTTTTAATACTGATATTCCTTTGATTTGCCATACTGTGTTTGTTACCAGGAATTAATCTTTATCAGCAAAACTATCGATTGGTATAAAAATATTGTATGATTATTTTTTTGCAAAATCAACAGGTTCGATTCCTGGCAAGCTAGTCTGACTAGACAGAATGACTTTTCAAAAATCTAATGATGCGTAGTTTTAGTTTTTAAAAAAATCGGTTTTTCGCTATCTCTTATCGTTTAGGAGATAGTCCTGAATGCCCACAGAAAAAAATCACCCTGTGTATGAATTTGATAGTTTTCAAGTCGCAAGTGAAAAAGTATCTTGTAAAAAGCGTGCTACATATTACACTACATAGTCACATAATCATAATCGTCTTAATTTGACGACCCAGTTGGCACAATGGTCACCATGCCAGACTGCCAAACACAGGGTTGCGCGTTCGATTCCCGCCTCAGCCAAGTATTTATGCATAGATATTTGTCTGTGGTCTGGTTGTTTCTATGTATTATCTATATATATAAAAGAGAAAATCACTGACTCACTCACTCATCACGAAATCTCGGAAACTACAAGTGCTAGGAGTCTCAAACTTTGCATGGGGGTTTCTTTTATGACGAAGGTGCTCACTAAGCCAGGATTTTGCGAAATTCAACCCCTAAGGGGGGCAAATGGGGGTGGAAGTTTGTATGAAGGTTTGATTTTTTTTAAAGGTAGAAACTTGAAAATTATAATTAAATCTTCTTATCGTAAATAAATGATGACGTGTTTCAAGGATTTTCAATTTTCCTATTTTAAGGAGGTGAAATGGGGGGTGAAAGTTTGTATGAAGGTTTGATTTTTTTTAAAGGTAGAAACTTGAAAATTAGAATTATATCTTCTTATCGTAAATAAATGATGACGTGTTTCAGGGATTTTCAATTTTCCTATTTAAGAGAGGGGAAATGAGGGGTGAAAGTTTGTATGAAGGTTTGATTTTTTTTAAAGGTAAAAACTTGAAAATGAGAATTATATCTTCTTATAGTAAATAAATGATGACGTGTTTCAGGGATTTTCAATTTTCCTATTTAAGGGAGGGGAAATGGGGGGTGGAAGTTTGTATGAAGGTTTGATTTTTTATTTAAGGTAGAAACTTGAAAATTTGAGTTATATCTTCTTATCGTAAATTAATGATGACGTGTTTCAGGGATTTTACATTTTCCTATTTTAATTCCTACTAATATTATAAATGTGAAAGTTCGTGTGTGTGTGTATGTTTGTTACTCCTTCACGCAAAAACTACTGGACCGATTGCGTTGAAACTCGGTATGTAGATAGCTGGATACCTAGATTAACGTATAGGCTACTATATTCCCACGGGATCGGGACTTACGGGATTACTGCTTTACGCAAAAACTGCCGGACCGATTATGATGAAACTAGGTAAGTAGATAGCTGGGGACTTGAATAAATACATAGGCTACTTTTAATCCCGATATTCCGACGGGATCGGGACTTATGCGATTACTCCTTAACGCAAAAACTACCAGACCGATTGTGATGAAACTAGGTAAGTAGATAGCTGGAGACTTGAATAAACACATAAGCTACTTTTTAACCTGATATTTCCACGGGATCGGGACTTACGGGATTACTCCTTAACGCAAAAACTACTAGACCGATTGTGATGAAACTAGGTAAGTAGATAGCTGGAGACTTGAATAAACACATAAGCTACTTTTTATCACAATATTCCGACGAGATCGGGACTTACGGGATCAGGACTAAAGATGTATTTTGAAAGGTTGCAGTAAGGGGGGAGGCGGAGAGAGTGTAGGGGGAGGGAGAGGAGGAGAGGGGGAGGGCAGGAAAGGGGGAGGGGAGGAAATAGGAAGGGGAAGAAGGGGGAGGCGGGAGAAAAGAGGGAGGGAATGAAAAGGGAGAGAGGAGGAAATGGGGAGGGGGAAAGGGGAGGGCAGGAAAGAAGGAGGGGATTAAAGTGGGAGGGGAACCTAACCTAACCTACTTCATCCGTAACGGTTCCGTGTCAGAGAAGAATTCTGGGTGTGTCTGAATTCTTAAAAATCAAAGCGCTCGCTTCGCTCTCGCGTGTTTGATCACTGTAACTATCCCAACCTACTTCATGCACGATGGTTCCGTGTCAAAAAAGCATTCTGGGTCTGTCTGGACTCCTAGAAATCTAAGCGCTCGCTTCGCTCGCACGTGTTTTGTCACATTAACTAACCTAACCTACTCCATCCGCGACGGTTCCGAGTCAGAGAAGAATTCTGGGCGTCCCTGGACTCTTAAAAATCAAACCCTCCTCTTTACTCATACATGTCGGTGACCAAAAAAAAACGCTGAACTTCGCTTTCTCAAACTTCAGTTTCCTTAACTTCGCTCTCCAAAACTTCACTTTCCACGGCTTTAATTTCCCACGACATCGTTTTCCCAAGACCTCGCTTTCTTCGAGACCTCACGTTCTCTTGACGTGACGTAACAGCGTTTTCCATCGACACCGCTTTCTCTTAATACTAGCATTGCTAAACACAAAAACTACTATACGAATTGTGATGAAAGTAAGTATGCAGGTATCTAGAGACCCTACAAATAAGCTACTTATTATTCCGATATTCCTACGAGACTCGGACTTGCGCGGGTGAAACCGCGGGGCGCAGCTAGTAAGTATATATTTACAAAAGAAAAGTATATTAGTAGTATATACGTTTTCTAGCACCCATAACACAAGTCTAGTTACTTAGCTTGGGGCTAGATGGCGATGTGTGGAATGTCCTACAATATTTATAACCATTTATTTATTCACACGAAATAGAGTAACACAAATGGTCTTATAAAATAATAGTCCGTCTATATCGCCATGGCTAGGCATCTGAATATACAGTTTGAATTTAATTTAATTACCATAATATAGTCAAAATTCAAAAGTCAATAATATAATAGTTGATGTCAATCAGATTATAATTTTTTTTACATGTTATGAAATAGATCTATCATTTAAAACATCAAAAAAATCAAAATCAACTTTTTTTATTTCTTTGGATGCTTAATACAATTGTACATAGACCACTTGAAATCGTCTTAAAAACTAAGTTAGGATGTGTGCCTTCGGAACGCGCCCACCAATGAGAAGAAGGCACAAGAAACTCATGGGGTTTTATTTTAAGTGATCACGCTCACAAAGGTCAATATTACAAATATTTGAAAGTATTATTTGAAATGGAGCAACTAAAGTCACGTCCATGGGTTGTTATTATTAAGGTAAGACGAAGTATCATAGTACGCCTTACTGCACAATTTATGCTTTATAAAAGTTTTGAACCTGGTAATGGACATGTCATTTACATCTTTGGGTAATTTATTATAATAGAACACACATGTACAGTCGGCTGCATAATTGCAGCCCTCGGTAGAGTTCAAAAATCACTATTGTTGGAATGTTTGCATTCTTATAATGTTTGTTTAATTAATTGATGAGTTAGAAGACTTTAAACTTCACTTAAAGCAGAAGTCTATAATCTTGCTCGTAATGAAAGCATTCTTATAACAGCCGTTTTGGAGCTCTACGGTGGGTCTGCAATAATGCAGCCGACCGTACTATTAAACGACCTGTTTATTTTCCGGAGCCTACTACCGGGCACGGTCAGTTCATTCTTATTTCTTAAGTTGAAATTATGAATTCTCTGACGTCATAGTTTCCTTCAACTTACTAGGCCTACATAAAAAAATCACCCTGTAAACTGTGTATCTACCAATAAGTAAATCAAACAATTAATAGTTGAACTAAAGGTATTTGTGATCCTGATGGGTACTTAAAACTAACTTAAACAAATAGAAGCCAACGAAACATGATCGTATAATTAACCTTTTCAAGAACACCGTCAAAGGTGAACAATTGTTTGTTTATGGTCTAGGGCATGAAAATTTTACTATTGTACAAAATCTAATCGAATTATAATAAATTTAGAACAAAATTGATAATATTATATTACTAGCGATCCTGGTAAACGTTGTTTTGCTATATAAAATACACGGGAAAAAAATAGATATTGTTCGATTCTCAGAGCTAACGAATATACACAAAAAAATTCATACAAATCGGTTCAGCCGTTTAGGTGGAGTTTGGCCACTAACACCGCGACATCAATATTTATACTATACGATACTAATGTCACTCAATTGTTTTGCCTTCCCGGAACCTCTCCACTAAATCTTGAACTTTATGGTGTGGTATTAAAGTTCATGTTGACTTTTAAATACGAATCGTTTGTATGAGAATTGTGAGTATAGAAAAGTGTTGTTTTTAGACTTTTGCAGGCAATTTTTTAAAATTTCTCTTCGTAAAAACCATCCTCGTACTTCAAGGACTCTTTTAAAAAAATAACTAGCAAAATCAGTTCAACTGTTCAACAAAACATTCAGCGATTCATTTTTATATTATAGATCACGCATTCATCAGCTAAGTTTCCTCACTTCTTACTTCCTATGGCGCTTTCTCAAAGAACCCGCGCTCCTCGATAAAGTCCCTCCTTCTTATCCTTGGCCTACCACGTAGTCTCCCTAGAATCAGGCATTCTCTCGACGTGGCATGCTCAATGCCCACCGCTAGATACGAGTAAGTTAGCAAATAGTCACTATCAGAACTGATCGACGTTGTTCTGATTTTTGTTTTTTAAATTAAGTATGTCACAAAATCTCCGACGACATCAATGAAAGTCAATAGTCAAAGTCAATCAATAAATTAAACCCTTCTGTACAGACTAAAAGACACATTTTCAGTCCATTTGGGCTAAACTTCATGCAAATATTACACTAAATTGTTTTTCTTAACACTGACTTAACACACAAATCGTGCGAATACATTACTGAAAAAAAATACGACGCGAAATACCGTTTCAACCAGATACGATCTTAAGGAGTTATTTCGACTGGTTTTTGGAAATATCTTGCTTGCAATGCAATACATTAGCCCGGAAATATTTCCCGTCAGGCCAGTATACGCCAAAAACCGCCAATATATTTGGTGAGAACCAGCTTTACAGCGAATCTTAAATCGAGTTAAACCAACAGTAATCCTTCGAAGTTGATCCAGGTTATTGTACGGACAATGTCACTTTTAACTATACACCAAAGGGCAAAATCTCAGGTTCAATAATTGTTTTCTATAATTTCAATGACAGAACTTTAAAGTTCTACAAAACTCCCGATTAATGTTTTATAACAAAAGGGTTTAGGTAAACAGTTAAGTACTTACTAATAAGTTGTTACGTAAATAGATACCTAACAATTATAAGAGCGACTTTGATTAGGTTTCAGTTTGTATTATAGTTTTGTTGAAATATGTTGAATGGTTGACGTAAATCGTTTTAGGGTTCCATACCCCAAAAGGTAGAAATAGAATCACTCTCTTGTTCTTCTGTCTGTCCGTGTGTCACCAACGACTTTGTCAAGAACGGATGGATCTAGCAAGTTGTTTTTGTTTTCTCTGTAATTTTGTATTTCTTTTACAGACGACATAGAGCTACAGGCTACAGCTTGAGCAGCCATTTTAAACCATACATATGTGTCAAATAACAGAACGTGCAGAACGCAGTCACCAGCAGTGCAAGATGATACGTCAGCAGCAGCTATGACATATCGTCTTGCAGTCTGTAAAAGCTTTTTTTAAAGTCGCGTGAATGTTACAAATAAAATAGTCGTGTTAATAACAAACTCTATGTCGATGAAAATTAGGTGGTAATTAAGTAAAGCGGACGCGGCGCGGGAATCGAGTAGGTACCTATTACGGGCAAATTCCTATTGTTACGTTATCGCCAGCCCCCAGTCGGCAACCCGGCTGAAATGTCGTCAACTTTAATTCGCTTTTACTTCGTAATTTTTATTCGATTAAACGTTATAATTATTCTATAAGTCGAATCGTTAAGCGTTTCAAATCATATCAGATAAATGTAGATAAAGGTCGCTTACTGGACGCGCGATTCAAGCGACTTTACTTAAGTATTTATTTCTGATTTTATTTATTAAGTATAATATTTATTTCTGATTGTTTCTCTTGGACAGGATAGGCGCAACTAATCGCAGGACTCAGACTAAGCGACTTATGTGAGTGACTTACATAAACTAACATTTTATGATATTTTGTTACTGACTTAGTTTATTTCAAGTCGCTTCGTCCCAGTCGTGCGACTAGTCGCGTCTTAAGTCTTAATACTTAAGTTTGACGACCCAGTTGGCGCAATGGTCACCATGCCGGACTGTTAAACACAGGGTTGCGGGTTCGATTCCCGCCTCAGACAAGTATTTATGCTAGATATTTTTCTGTGGTCTGATTGTTTCTATGTATTATAAGTATTTATTTACAAAATAAAAGTATATAGGTAGTATATCCGTTGTCTAGCACCCATAACACAAGTCTAGTTACTTAGCTTGGAGCTAGATGGCGATGTGTGAAATATCTTGCAATATTTATTTATATTTTATTTTTATAAGTCAAGTCGCTTGAATCGTGCGTCTAGTAAGCTACTTATTAGTATAATTCAAGAAAAAAAAAACAGATATTAATACTTAATTCAACCTATTTTCAATCACTATCGTTCCCTAAATCACTTATTCTCGTACAATTTTCCAAAAGTACAGAATTCATTAGAGCAATAACGTCGAATATCCTGGTAGAAGAAGGTCCGAAAGATAATGCAATGGAGACACGTGCGAGACCACACTTCATCGATTCGCAATACGTACCCAATCAGGATTATACAAATCCCTCGCGGCATTAGGACGCGGTCACACTGTGGTGTAACACTTGGAAACTTATTTTGTATTCTTTTTTTGTAGAGGCCAAAAATGTTTATGATTTTAAACTATCATGTTTTTAACCCCCGACGCAAAAACGACGGGGTGTTATAAGTTTGATATTTTGACTGTTAAAGTTATTTATAATACATTTACCATGTTAAAAAGATAGTAAATATGGTTTTCCTGTTTTAAATAAATTTATTTAAATTATTAAGCACTATTTCATTAATAGTGCTTGATAATAAAAATATATAACAGAATCGACGACAAAGAACACCGTAAAATGCTTTTCCAAAGCTTGTCCACATACAATTTTAACAGGGTTTCTCTAAAATATAAACAGGGGTTTCTTTCACAATGGAATTCTGCACGGATTCACCCGGGGTTACGTAATTTGGCAACTGGTTGTGAAACTCAGTTGCCAATGTGGCCGGAGGGATAAAATCAATGTCAATGTGAATGTGTTTTATTTGGCGTCATTTTAGTTTATTGGAACAAAATTCCTTATGGCGCGTTGCGAAAGGGGGCAAGACGGAAAAAATTAATACCAAAAGTTGTAACGACACTTTTTGATTTTTATTACAATTCCTTCACTAATTAATCTATTTTTTTGTAATTATTTTAATTTTAATTTTGTGTAATTGATGTACCTAATTTTAATTATAATTAACAAAAATAGATGTGAATAAAAATGAAAAAGTCAATGATAAACATAATTAATCGATGTGAAGTTATTGCCAACAGATGGTTAATGTTGCGCGGATTTAGTCTCCTAACAAAGAACAATCAGTGTAAATGCAACCTCTCGAAGGGAAAGTAATTACGGTCGGAGTTAATCAAGCAACGTCAAGAAATTGAGGAAAAACTCTACCAATATAGGTAAGTATTTTAAGCAATATTGTTCGGGTTTTTGGCTAATTTTAGAAATTAATTCCACAGGAGGAAATTGTTATCTCCTAAATAAAAAAAGTAGGTACACAACAGTTAAATACGTTTACCTATATTTACATTTTCCTTTTTGTTACCGGCATTTACCTATTCTCGATTATACCGGAATGAATCTTGAGCCTTTCCCTGCTGTGTATTTAAAACTCTCAAATATTACGACTGCCAAACACAGGGTTGCGGGTTCGATTCCCGTCTTCGCCAGACACGTATTTATGCTTAGATATTTGTCTGTGATCTGGTTGTTTCTATGTATTATAAGTATATATTTACAAAAGAAAAGTATATAAGTAGTATATCCGTTGTCTAGCACCCATAACACAAATCTAGTTACTTAGCTTGGGGCTAAATGGCGATGTGTGGAACGTCCTGCAGTATTTATTTATTTATTACCTGCTATGATTATATTTAAAGAGTATGACCCATAATTTAAGAAAGACAATAAGGAATGAATTACCCAATTAAACCCTTTATACATACCACTTAGTGTCTACTACTATCGTACAATCCACTAACCTATTTCAAACAAAGCGAAATAATCGCAAACATTTCCCTTTGGTATCATCTTATCAGCCACAGAACGTCTAAAACTCCTGAACGTATATAAGCCTCCTCTAACAGTTAAATACGTTTACCTATAAATACATTTTTCTATTTTTTACCGGCATTTACCTATTCTCATTTATACCGGAATTAATCTTGAGCTTCTGTGTATTTATAACTCTTAAATACCTTTCGGCCGCCATGGTAACCGAGGTTTGGTAATCAGTTACCTATGAAGAAATTTTTGCTGGGCATTCCATATATCGCAATCTAGCCCCAAGCTAAGTAACCCACACCCATAATTTAAGAGAAATAATAAGGAATTAATAACCCAATTAAACATTTTATACATTTAGTGTATATTACTACCGTACAATCCACTAACCTATTTCAAACAAAGCGAAATAATCGCAAACATTTCGTTTTGATATCATATTATCAGCCTTCTGTGGCTGATAATATGATATCAAAACGAAACTCCTGAACTTATAAGACTTCTAGAGCGATCGGTCGCATCTGCGTCGAACGGCTTAAAAATACACAAAATATACCATTATTTTTTGACTAAAATGTGCTAATTCAGAGTGCAGTGTTTGGTAAGGGTGCATGCACACGGGTCACGCTATCTCCATTCTAGTTCATTAGGCGAGCGGAGCGTTCGCCGCGCTCTATCGCCGCGAGCCGCTCATTTTTCACGCCACCTACTACCAGCCGAATATTATCTCGATATTTAGCTGTTTTCATTCAAAAAATAGCGAAGAACTCATTCGATTAATACTATATTATTATAGTATTTATTACCTTTACATTTTGGCATTTACTAAAATCCCTAGTCATAACTGTCTGTGTGCCAAATTGTAGCCCAATCCATCCAACCAACATTGGTTTGAGCTATGCGTTCATATATCAGGCATAGCTCAAACCAAACTATTTGACGACCCAGTTGGCACAATGGTCGCCATGCCGGACTGCCAAACACAGGGTTGCGTTTTTGATTCCCACCTCAGACAAGTATTTATGCTTATATATTCATCTGTGGTCTGGTTGTTTCTATGTATTATAAGTATACTAGCTCCACCCCGCGGTTTCACCCGCGTAAGTTCCGATCCCGTGGGAATATCAGGATAAAAAGTGGCCTATGTGTTAATCGAGGTCTTCAGCTATCTAGATATCAAGTTTCATCGCAATCGGTCCAGTAGTTTTTGCGTGAAGGACTAACAAACATACATACACACGCACACACACATAAACTTTCACATTAACAATATTAAGTAGGACAAAGGAAAAGTGTAATAAATAGTTTTTTCGTTGTCTAGCACCCATAACGCTAGTCTAGTTACTTAGCTTGGGGCTAGATGGCGATGTGTGGAATGTAATGCAAAAAAATATCTATTTATCAATCAGTTAGGACTTTGAATTTTATATTCATAGACAATTTAAAAACTAACACCCCCCCACTCCGCCTAACGTGTATGTATATGGTACGGCGAAGCTCGCACGATGCAATAGCTTTAACGCGGCAGTCGCCGAGTGCCACACGTTTTTTTAATAAAAAATATTCGTTTTAAATCTTAGTATACCTACAACGTAGTTAAGCCGCGATGGCATCCGAGGGTCTGACACAGATGGAAGCTATAGATAATAGAACATGTCGCGACGGGGTCCGTTAATAGATGAAACCTTATTTGAATATTGTCCCCGATTGGCGGGGGGTAGTGTAAATTAAATCGGTAGGTGCAGGTACTCGCAATATGTGGGGTTGTTCTTTTGTAAACGCGCAATTATTTCGATGACTTATTTTGAGATTTGAAGCCGTATTTTTAGGTAAATATTTTGTTTTATTTAGTCTTTACAATCAGCGAAAAGAAACTGCCGAATTTAATTTCATAAATATGTCATCATAAAGTTGATGACGAGGTGATATCAACTGTGCTGTTAAAAACGCTTGTAAGTTGGCACCGGCGCCGCGATCGGTTCATCATCATCATCATCATATCAGTCACAGGAGGCCTAGGCCTCCCCCAAAGACTTCCAGAGCGGTTATTTGATTTTAATATGAATGCGGCCTTATTAATCGGCCAACGCTGCTAGTAAATGATGTCATTGCTATATTGCCATTTCTCATAAAATGTAATCTTGACCTTGTGAACATGATCACAAAACAAAAAAACCCCATGAGTTTCTTGTGCTTATATCTCATTGGTGGGTGCTTTCCGAAGGTCACATCCTAACATAGTTTTTAAGACTTTTCAATCTGATTTCATGCATCATGTTCCCTAATAAATAAATGAGTAAAGAAGTTCTGACTTTGATATCGAGGGTAAGCCTTGAAGGCAAATTAAAAAATAAAATATAATAAAAACTTTTAAAAAATAAGCTCTTATTATCTTCTCGTTATTAAAAATTCAAAATAACTAAAAATTTAAAAATAATAATTTAAACCCGATAAGAAAAACTAAAACCTTACACATTGTATTAAATCTTTGCGTTTTTATCACATACAGAATTTTTTATAAATAAAAGCGTCTTACATTGTAATTGCAAGAGAAAAATAATTAAGGTGAAGTTCTTATGGCCACCTTCCAGGTCCATCATCAGATCAGCACTATGTCATCATAATATTGCATTGTCACCCGATTTACACATGTGTGCAAAATTTCACCTCAATTGGTAACCGGGAAGTGGATAAAAATTAAGTTGCAAGATTCCACCCGAACATACATACATACATTGCAAGTTAAAAAAAAGCTTTTAAAAAACAACAAGCCTTCAAATTCAACGGTCGGTGAACTCTCTGTCTATTAATAATACTTAGCCCTTCAAAAATATAGGTTTAAAAAATCTCTACTGCTATAACCAGTGTACCTACCGATCGTAATCAGTTCACCCCAAAAGTGGTGAAAACAAGGCGGGTAGTTCTTTCTACAACCCCTTGACGTCCCGCTGGGTTCTCGCAGTGTGACCATGTTAATACAACTCTATAGATTTCTCTAGTTGCCTGGTGTTTTTGACAACTCTCAATGTTTATTTGTTTATTTTAAATATAAAGTTAATAGCACTGCCCCCTTAGACAATACTGCTTTCTATTAGCGATATCGCCAATCGATAGATTTAATTGTATGAAATTGACATAAAACATCGTACAAAATTAGCATAAGATGGAACTTATCCACCATGTTTTTTTCTCTAACGCTACTTTTCGATGGCTTGGGTCAATTTCGTCTAAAAATATAAAAAAGAAATATCTGTCGATTGGCGATATCGCTAATAGAAAGCAATCTTGTCTAAGGGGGCTGATTGGAGTAAATAGTTGCATTTACAAGACTTAAGGTGAAAGGGTACCGGCGCTCTCTCCATACAAACGTAGTCGACTGTTTCCTCCCTAGATAAAGACACTAGAGCAAATATTTTTGTTGCATAAAACGTATAAGTGCCATAACTATTCCCCTATGTCTTGGTTTTCTTCATATTCTAATTATCGTTGAAATTAAAATTTTAAAAACAAAACATAGGGCCAAATATTCGGTCACAGACCGCATGGAAAAAAATCTGTAATTGACTGAGCGCAGTATCTCCAAAGAAAAAAAACAGACTTAATAACATATTCTTAGTCATTTCCTCAGCCAGTTTATGTTGACTAACTTTTGCCCGCTATTTCGTCCGCATAAGAGTTATATGTATGCCAAATTTGAACCAGATCAGTCTATTAGTTTGTGCTTCGTCGGTATATTAGTCAATAAATCAGTCAGGACCATAGAAATCACATATATTTTTACTAAAGTTTGTATGAGTGTTAAAAAATCTACTTATTACTTTGCGGAATATGTAAGTGACTGCAGAGACGTAAAAAATCGTGTTTAAACCAAAGAATTCTAGTTCATCTTAATGCTATAAACTCTTGGAGGAACAATGTATCTCTATGAATAAACTTAACATAAAGATTGGATTATCAACATCCGTTACAAATTATGACGTAATTATATGATGTTACATTTACCATTGGCTTTAGCAACTGATGCCTTCTTTTCTGACCGATTTTAAAGAATCTCTAAAAAGCTAGCAAAGTGCTACGACTTTCGTAGCTGTTCGTAGCACTAATAAGTACTTTCTTGTAATAGGTTCGTTGATATTTTGCATTAGAGTGCGTTACGGTCCGTTTCCGGAACGGTTATTTAAACCATATTGGTGTTGGCCTAGTGGTAGATAGGAACCTATAGGGTACTTCCGGTTGACCTGGAATTGTCAATTTTGGTCAAAAGCAAGGTCTTACAGCACAAGTCAAGGGAAAATTCCGAAATGTAAAAAAAGTTGAAAATTAAGGTAAATTTTGGTACTTTCAAATTTTTGAGAAAATGTAAATTTGCCTTTTTTTATTATCATGTTGAGTCGAGATAATTTAACTTGCTAGGTCCACCCGTTCCTGAGAAAATCAGAGGTGACACACGAACAGACAGACAGACAGACAAGAAAGTGATTCCATACGGGTTCCTTTTTTACCTTTTAAGGAACCCTAAAAATATCCGTTTCTATCTTGAAAAATATTTTATAAACACACAATGTTTAATATTTGAAATGTGCGTTCCGGGTGCCTTGATTTGATGGACTGCCATCGCTTTGTGCTGTATTAAACAAACCGACGCGGATCATTGCGAACATTATTTTATAATACAGGTATATATTTTAACGGATTCGTTTCATAGACGTAGTTTTATATAGATAGATAACTTTATTTGTACAACACCAGGAAAGTACAGTCGACTGCATAATTGCAGCCTGGTAGAGTCCTAAAATTACTATTATTGGAATGTTTTAATTCTAATAATTTTTGTTTGATGAATTTACTAGCTGCGCCCCGCGGTTTTACCCGCGTAAGTCCCGATCCCGTGGGAATATCGGGATAAAAAGTAGCCTATGTGTTAATCCAGGTCTCCAGCTATCTACATACCGAGTTTCATCGCAATCGGTCCAGTAGTTTTTGCGTGAAGGAGTAACAAACACACACACGCACACACAAACTTTCACATTTATAATATTAGTAGGATGAGTTACAAGATTTCAAATTTCAACTAAATCAGGTGCTTAGAATCTTGCTTGCCCTGAAAACATTCTTCTAACAGCCGTTTTGGAGCTCTACGGTGGGTCGGCAATTATGCAGCCGACCGTACACGGAACACGATATACCTACACAAAGTAGGTAAAGTAATAGCTAAAAATATAAGTTGCACGAATAGGCGGCCTTATAGCTTAAAGCGATTTCTTCTAGGCAACCTTTGGATGGAAAATAAAATGTAATTTTTAAAAGGAATAGTTAAATCATAAAAATGATTTTACGGATAAGTATCGCTATCTACATGGTAACTGAGGTAGCGCAGTTGGGCACAATTTATAGAGTGTGTGGTCATTTGACTTTTAATTTTTGTGACAAAATTAATGTGTTTCATACTTAGTTGCAGACGCATGACAGAATAATGTAGGTACTTAAGATGAAAGGGTACCGGCGCTCTCTCCATACAAACGTAGTCGACTGTTTCCTCCCTGGAGAATAACTTATAACTGCCATGACTATGCTCCTATGTTTTGGTTTTTTCCATTTTCTAATTATCATAGAAATTAAGATCTAAAAAACCAAAAAAAACATAGGGGCATGGTCATGGCAGTTATAAGTTTTATGCAACAAAAATATTTGCTCTAGTGTCATTCCAGGGAGAAAACAGTCGACTACGTTTGTATAGAGAGAGCCCCCGGTATCCTTTCCTCTTATGAGTAATTTCTTAACAGAGTATACTTACCTACCTATACCTAAACAAACTCAATCTTACTCAAAGTACCTTCTCGTACTTACCTACTCCTCACTCAACTTCATTACGAATAACTCGACATAACAAATAAACTTGAATCAAACAAACTTACCACTGAATCAAACTGACAAAACAAGGGTGAAAATGAAACAATAGAACATGATCGCAAGTTCACCCTCGCAACCGCACGAATATCATAAACGTCGGCTTAAACACTCCCGCTGGATATTGACTAAATAAAAACGTAATAAAATAATACATTTCTTACAACATATGGATGAATTGGTAGGGTCTGGCGAAAGATGGGTTATGTTCACGTACGTACTATGTATGATTTTAAACTACCATGGTTGTTTTCACTATTAGATAGATAGATAGATAAACACTTTATTTGTACAACACACAAATTATTGAACAAAAAGGATGAGAAAGCTTTTCTTTCTTTTTTTAAAGCGATTTCTTCCAATAGTATTAAAGTTATTTAAGATGGGTTTTATTTTGTGGAGCAGAGAAACAAGGATTTTGCTACTTTTTATAAGAAACTATCAATTTTGAGGCAATAAATCTCCTTATTTTAGATAACATAAACAGTGTCTTTGTTCTTTGTTCTTGGTAATTATACTAGCAAGCCGTTGAGGGCTACTTCTGTGCACCGTAACAAACAACTTTTGTTCCACGACTTTTGGAAATTCGATTTTTTTTTTGAAAATTTTGAGGTTAGGTTTACCTGAAAATCAGCTTTTCCTTGCGCTGATAGGTCATTAACCTTAAAATATTACTATTTTTTTAAGTTTCATCTACTGTTCATAGTCTGAACGACCTTTGTTTTAAAAAATCAGCTCTTTTTCGAATATATAACACTTCAAAATCATCATTTTTGTTTCGAACTTCCAAAAGTCGTAGAACAAATGTTGTGTGTTACGGTGCACAAAATTAGGCCTCAACGGCTTGCTAGTATAATTACCAATAACCCTGTATTTGTGTACGATAGACAGATCACGAACATTATAGTAAAATCAGAACGGATATACAAAGTTAATAAAACCAGACACAGCATCTTTTATTAAACAAACTCCGGTGTATTTCCGATCCAAGTTTATTGCCCGCAATATTGATTGGTCAACAAATCGATAAAGTATTACCGGAGCCACTACTTGTTGGTATATTGCAGCTCCCCCGCGATGCATCGAGTGAGTATCGAGATCGAGAATCGAGTAATAATCGAACCCTCGGCGAGTGAGTGGTGTCCCGCACTCAATCTCAGGGATTTGTAACCAGAGAATACACTTACCGCCTCTCACTAACAATGCACGCCACAATAGTCCTTACTGTATATATAATAAAAACTTATCTTTGTTGCAGAAATGCATTAGTAATGTTGTCGAAGAATATGTATTGGGGTGACAATCCAAAGAATCGTGGACGGTTATTGAATTTCTTTGCATTTTTGATTTCTCTCTTCATGTGTTGTTATCAAATCATAATAATTGATGATGGAGATATTCACTGTCCATCTAAAAATTATAGCAACGCACAGCTCAAAATTATCCAAATTTTGGCTTACAGATAGCTATTATAACTTGGCATTTGCTAAAAAATGTTTTGAAAATTAAAACTCAAAAGCTAGTTTAAATTAAAACTAACCCTTCGACCGCATTAAGACAATCTTCAGTCGAGTTCCACGAATTTCCTGAAGCCTAACATAGTGTTATATCATTTCTATGAAAGATTTAAATGTAACGCTAAAATTAACAACGAATAGTCAATAAAGAACCTCTATTCGAATTCACTTAACAAAAATTGCCCCGAGCCTAAAATAATGATGTGCAAATCGCGATTACAACGCATGGAGCCACTCATCGAGGGAGACAGTTCGATCGCACATCCTATGGGGCCAAGGGGATATCAAAACTCATTCGAGCATTATTACTTTTTGTCTCTTCGAATATATTTTGAATAAATATAATTTTGTTTTTATTGAATGCGTAAATATTGTGCAGTTTCGGAAGGAAACTTTGATTGACTTTGTGAGTAAGATTCTACTATAAAACGATAAAATTAATAGAAACCTATTCTTTTTATCTATATATATAAAAGAAAGTCGTGTTAGTTACACCACTTATAACTCAAGAACGGCAGAACAGATTTGGGTGAAAATTGGTAGGGAGGTAGCTTAGAGCCAGGAGACGGACATAAGATACTTTTTATTCCAATATGCCCACGGGATCGGGACTTACGCGGGTGAAACCGCGAGGCGCAGCTAGTTATAGATAAGGAAAAGTTATGAATTTTTGTTTTCTAACTACGAACTAAACAAAATCTTTTGCGCCCAGGCATTTTTTCTTATGACTGAAATTACGATTTATTTGAAATAAATAAATCCAGTACGCAGCTTATAATCTTCCCTATCATTTCATCAAAATCTTGCTACGCTTTAGTTTTCAATTACGATGGCAAGAGACCCAAATTAATTCCACCATATCGTGATAAGTAGCGGATTATGTGACGATTTGCTGCTGCCATTCGGCTGCAATCGCATCACAGATCTACAGCTGGACATAGATTAAACATTGACTAACAGATCAGATGTAGAACAAAATAGAATAATTAAGTACCTAATTTACTTGCCAACCAAATAATGGAAAATTCCTATGGAAGTTAGAACAATTCGATATTTTACAATCTCTATATTTTTATACATGGAAAATGTATAGAATCTCTTATACATTACTTTACCGGAAGCACAACAGTTAGTTAGTTACAGTCAGTACTTACGAGTAAAAGGAACAACGATTAATTTGAGTAGACCTATCTGTTCAGAGCAGTAGTTTTGTAATCTATGTAGAAATGTTGATGGTATCCATCAGAGAGTCGCGGTCTCGTGGTAATGGAGTGCCAGGCGAAACACGTGTCGGAGCGTGGACGCAGCGACACGAGACTCCCGCGCACGCGCCGCTACCACTCCCACCGATTACGACATGTGAAACAATCGTACATCCAATACACCCATCACCGTTTACACACATCATCTTATATTATACTATAACCAAGATATTCAGAAAATCTATTTCAATCATGAATAGACTTTCATAGAAAATTTCATCCTGAAAATACGTCACGCCAATAAACTCCACTTGAAGAGCTCGCAACTCGACGTCTAACCGCAAAATGCCTGTATAGCGAACAGTACCCGCGAACTCGAAGCGAAAAGTAATATTTAGGTGTCAAATGCAGGCGATAATCGCGGGGTAAAAAATAGGTGTACGAGCTCGAAGCGGGCGAACTATTTCCACCCTTGCTTGCAGGAGCGGTGTATCTCGTCGTTTATCGGCTGATAGTATCTGAGTGAGACATCGCTGGTGACGTTTGAAATATGATCGGCGGTGTCCCGGGGGCGCGGGACGCCACGTGCGCCGCATATTCAAATCAGAATCGCACGCGGAGGACCCCCGTGTTGGCTAAATACACCCGCCGAGCGACGCCGCCGCCGCCGCCGCCGCACCGCCCGGCCCACCCACTTACCAAGGGTCGGCCCTATGTAATCGAATTTGAAAATTATTCTAAAACACTGAATAATGTATTTGAAGGGACCCGCGCCGGAGGCGGCGAGCGCGGCTCTCGCTGATTTTAAAAATAAATTAAACTTAATCAAGTGGGTTCGCACACCTAAACGGATTAACTTGACGCTGATTTGACTTTGTGTTTGCAGAGCACATGAGGGGTGACAGCTTATAGGTTAATTGAAACGGTATCGGACGAATATCGTTTTACTGTGTATTTTATATGCATTATACAACGAAATTGAAATTATTAAATTAAACAGTATAAAACGATAAAGTTAAAATTTATTATGAATTTCATAAGACTCCAATCGTAATTGTTATGTACTTCTTACTTAAACAAAAGGCAAATCATTCTTGAAATAGAATTGCTTCTGGTCTAATTATGCCCTGCAATTTTACAATAAAGGATCCAGAACCCAGGTTTTGACAACATCAAAACCACTGATTTATTACCCTTCGTATAGAAATTTACCTAATAAAATTTATGAAACGCAAAAATTGCCCGAATTCATGTTTTGAAATTAAATATTGAATAAGACAATATTAGTTCACTCGCTACATTAAGTTTTATTACGTTATGAATACATTTTCCTCGGTGCGATTCGGCACGCAGGGCTGCGCTGCGGCCCCGCCATTAACGCCCGATATGAAATTAAAATTAAAAATATAAAAAACTACGAGCACTCTCGACAGACCGCTAAGGGGCAACCCTAAAGCTGGGCGAATTTAAAAACGTAGAGTCGTAATTAGACATATTTTTTTATGATTTCTTAATTTTTTTCTAATTCTCAGGACACGTTCAAGCCAAATCTAAGCATGAAACAACGAGCACGTCAAGTTTAATAAACGTCATTCAAGCTTTTTGCAAGTGGGGACATTCCACACGTCGCCATCTAGCCCCAAGCTAAGTAACTGGACTTGTGTTTTGGGTGCTAGACAACGGATATACTACTTATAAACCTTTCTTTTGAAAATATATACTTATAATACATAAAAACAATCAGACCACAGACAAATATCTAAGCATAAATACATGTCTGAAGCGGGAATCGACCCGCAACCCTGTATTTGGCAGTCCGGCATGGTGACCATTGTGCCAACTAGGGTCGCGGAGATCAGCCGTTAACGGTGCGTTTAAACGCAAGCAATACTTAAATATTTAAATAATTGTGATTGTATATAAAATATTGTTGAGAGCAGTCAGATTCACACTTCATTTTCTTTGATACACCTTCTGATAATTTTACGATGTCATTAATAAACGGCGAGTTTATTAATGACATCGATGTAAATAGGAACGTAAAAATTTTCAAACCAACATCGTCTCCACAGCTTCAATTGAAAACTATCATGTAGCGGTGTACAGTGGGGGTGCTACTCGATGATTTGGTTTTTCGATTCGTTACGCAGTCAAACTACCCTCGAAATATACCCTCGAATATGTTCCCTCGCCTTGAATATTATTTATACGTTTGTTAAGTGGAGCTCGCTCAGGATTAATGCCTCCGGTGCTTAGTACTTGAACAAACATCACTCATGATTTTTCATATCGATCGAGGTTAGAAACAGTGCGAAATTCAGATTCTGATATAAATATTATGGTGCATTTTTATGTATGCAGCATATTGTTTGTTTGACGACCCAGATGGTACAATGGTCTCCATGCCGGACTGCCAAACACAGGGTTGCGGGTTCGATTCCCGCCTCAGACAAGTATTTATGCTTAGATATTTATCTGTGGTCTGGTTGTTTCTAAGTATATATTTACAAAAGAAAAGTATATAAGTAGTATATCCGTTATCTAGCACCCATAACACAAGTCTAGTTACTTAACTTGGGGCTAGATGGCGATGTGTGGAATGTCCTCCAATATTTATTTATTATTTATTGTGCAAAAGTTTTTTTTCTAAAATAAAACCCTTTGTATATCGAAATATTTGTTGAGCCATAGTGGAAACATGTCAAGGAAAACAAGCGGACTCTGCCTCTGAGCAAGGTATGGTTAGGTATGCAAAGCAAACATATTTTCTCTTGAGACTAGAACGGCGAGCAAACAGTGGCCGACATGAACGAAGGTTGGGCTCTGTTTACCGACGCTGCGTCGCCTGCCCTCATATATTAAACATAGTCAGGTTTACCTTAGTCGTCTCCGTGCTCCCAGCTTCCCATTATTCCATGTAGGTAGGTACCCAGACCACGGCACGTCTCTAGGACGAGTCTCTTTAACGTTCCATAATGTCACCATTATCCCGCAATAAGTGTAATGAATACGTTTTTTCAGCAAATTTACATCGGCATAAAAATAAGGTCGCAGCAGTTAACACGTTTATCGGGCGCTCATTAAAGCGGAGGGAGATCTTGCTTCGGAGTCGTTAAGCGCGCAATAGTTCGCGAGATCCTCGTAAAAAATATCTCGTAACCGACTTTACGAGCGTCCTTTGTGAATGCATCATTAAATTTCCATCTAAATTTAAATTACAAATGGCACGATTCGAGGCTTGCTGTTCCACGTGTTTCTGTTTTCCTAGTCGGTGGAAATGTTATAATTGCTGAACAGAGAACGTAGCCGAGTCGAGAATTTGAAAAAAGATGACGTCAGTCGGAATTATCTTCAGCACAGCGCAATTGAAACGGCTTTGCGACGGGCTTAGTGAAAAAGTTGGCGTTCGTTTTAATAATTCCCAGCTCCGGCGCCTCGTCAGAATGCCGTTGTCACTTCGTGGATTAAGCTCCGACACGGTTGAGTTGGGATTTGAGACTTATTTTAATTTGCATTTTTCGTATAATTCAAAGTAAAGTGCAGCGTTTACGATGTTTTTTCGCGTAAAAATCGTGATATGTTTACGCACGTCGGTATTTACGAGCGTTCGATGGTCGAAGAGAGGGTGTACGAGGTCGTTTGTATGCGACGACGGGCTCCTCCGGGAAAGGCATAAAGTCAGCAGGTGAGGAGCGCGGGTATCGCGCGGTCACGCTATTTAGATAAGGCCACTCTCCTGACCCCTCTCCCCTCGCCGATAAAGGTATTCAGTATTTTAGACGTCGTTCCGTGCAGTATTTTACTACCCACTCTGTTTATCCTTTAAAATATCGATACACTTACGGGAGCTATAAAAATGAAAAGCACAGTTTGAAACTCGACAAAAACAACAATTTATTCAACAAACAAGGTCATTCGATTAAACGGAATAATTTGCGAATCACTTAAAAATCCAAATGCCACCATTTTTGCTTCCCTTCCGACTTCTGGCTCTGGAATGGTGAATAAACCGAGTTTGAAATAAATTGTGACTGGATAAAGCTATATTTGTTCCTCAACCCCCGCATTACGACGGCTGTGCCCATTAGCGGCATGCAAATAACGTCTTGTCATTTTTACTTCTTTATTTTCCGTCTATTTTCCTGTATTTCGAACCCTCCTACGGATATCTTTGGCTGAAGAACAAAATTAAGCTTATTAAAATATAGCTACACACTAAATATACCGATATTATATTTATGTGTTTATGTCCTCTCATATTTATCTTTTTGTTTAACAAAAGTAATATTCTTCGAACAAAAGTATTATACTTCGGTAATATTAGAATTAGATGTGGCATTATGTTTTATAATAATTAGACATACAGCTACACTCTAAATAGGTGTACCGATATTATATTTATGTGTTTATGTCCTCTCATATTTATCTTTTTGTATAAAAAAAACTAACTTCGGTAATGTTAGAGTTAGTCATGGCATTATGTATTATAATAATTATTTGAGTTCCATGATTTTATCATATAGCCCTACATAAAATTTTTAATTTTATAAATTAAATATTCGACATCTTAACAGATTTCGTGTGCGTAGAGCCTTAAGGTGGTACACACAGTTATTTTTACTCATTTTATTTTTAACCCAAGGTCACCGCAAAATTTGATCGGAGTGATCTTAAACCAAAATGGCGCGCACATTCTAACTTCCGAATACGTTTTAGCCCCACTTAAAATGTGGTTTATTTGCAAACCAGATCGCTTACGGAAATGTTATTTATGGAAGAGGGTGCATTTCTGTTTACAAATAATAGTATAAGTTTTACCTAAATCATATTCACTCCTAGCTAGCTTATAATTTTAATATTTTCGTCGAAGAAAAGTCTTTTTATCGCCTGTGTCAGTGTCATCGATGACCACCAAGTCATCATCTATCTTCTATACATATTAAATTCTTTGTCCTGACTAACCGACGGATCCACGCACAGCCTAAATCGCTGATCGTAGAAACCTGAAACTTAGAGGGTGTGTTCTTTGTGTGAGGTAGGCATCCGATAAGAAAGGATTTTCTGAAATTCTACTCCTAAAAAGGGGGGCAAAGTTTGTATGGGACGATGTGAATTCTTGTTCCATTTTCAAATTCTACGCGGACGAAGTCGCGGGCAAAAGCTAGTTATATAGTATAAAACAGAGCCACTTTCCGCTGTCTGTCCCTATGTATAAATTTAAATCTACGCAACTGATTTTGATGCGGTGTTTTTAAATAGATATAATGATTCAAGAGGAAGGTTTATATGTATAATACATGCATAATATAGCTGTGCGAAGCCGGAGCGGGTCGCTAGTAGAATAAATTGAGCATTTTTATAGCTTTTCTATTTAGTATTACAGGTTTACTGATAATAGCGAGACAAGTTAGGAAGTAATTCTATGCGTGTCTGCAAATGTTTATCGTTTAATTGATGGTCACTTTGCACGTTGATATTATTATTATAAACTGAATGAACCATTCAAATTCTGCATACAAATATTTAAGAACAGTCGCACACTCTCGACCGATATGCGACACGAATATATTGCATTTCTGGATAAATTGGTTTAAAATTAAAAACAAAACATTTAACGTAATATAATTTTGAATATTTTCACTACAATTGTATAGTACAAAGTCGCTCCTCGCTGTCTGTATGTCCCTATGTATGCTTAGATCTTTAAAACTACGCAACGGATTATGATGCGGGTCTTTTAACCCCCGACGCAAAAACGACGGGGTGTCATAAGTTTGACGTTTCTGTGTGTGTGTGTGTGTATGTGTTTGTCTGTGGCATCTTAGCTCCCTAACGGATGAACCGATTTTGGTTTAGTTTTTTTCGTTTGAAAGGTGCATTAGTCGCAAGTGTTCTTAGCTATGTTTGTTAGATAGAGTGATTTAAAGAGGAAGGTTTTAGTATATAAAAAATCGCGGGTAAACTGACTCTGTTCAAACTAACTCGACTAGTCACTCGATTCCAGCGACGCAACCACACCAAATAAATAAAAAATTAGTGATTTAATAATTCAATCGCAGGTAGAGCTAAGTTTGTTTGTGACTGTTTGTCTAACTAGAGCCTAATCTACACTAATATTATAAAGCTGAAGAGTTTGTTTGTTTGTTTGAAGGCGCTAATCTCAGGAACTACAGGTTCGAATTGAAAAATTCTTTTTGTGTTGGATAGTCCATTTTTCGAGAAAGGCTACTTTTTATTTTGATATTTCCAAGGGACCGAGACTTCCGCGGGGCGTAGCTAGCCTTCATATAAGTCGCAAGTGTCCGCGTGTGCGATAAACAGCAGCTAACTCCAGCAGCGAGCGAGGCGCCCGCGCAGACCGCGTGGGCGCTCACATAACTCCTGCGCAACGAGACGCGCACGCCACTAACTACCGTCTCTGTTATACAGCATGATCAGGAAAAATTGAGAATTATCCTGAATTCAGACATTTTATAATTATGGAAGGTTATAATAGTACCAACTTTCCCCCGCAAAATTAAAGATAAATAAATTTGTTTTTTTTTTATTAAAATTATGATTATAAAAACTAAGTGTTTTTACCTCTAGTGTTTATAAACCCTCGAAAAATTTGACAAGTACCTAAAATAATTAATATGGAACTAGTGATAATAAAAGTCAACATTAGTTCCATTATTTCTAGATTATTTTTAAATGGAACTAGGGATAGAAAAAATTCAACGTAAGTTTCATTATTTCCAGTTTCTTTTTAAATGGAACTATATAGTGGTTATAAAACACCAGTATTTCCATCATGGAACTGTTAATGGTACTATAAATGAACCACAATTTGTATTTAAATTTCCAAACACCCTTTACGAATACAAGCAACACATCATACCTATACCTAACTACGACAGGTACAGCACGGGATCAGTCTTTATGGTCTATAAATGTGTAATTCACGCCACCTTAATCCGGTCCTGTACGTATAAATCTGGCTTAACCATGCCCACTGCGATTGTACGATATCTCTTGATTATGCCGTTAACAATTGTAATTGAAAAATAAACAGTCTGAGTACGTATCTGGTAAGATTTCGTATTAAAAATGGAATTTTGGATTGTAACTCGACACTTTCACGAATTCGATGGCTTTCACGTCGATTTCTACGGAAAAAAAAACACTACCAAGATCATTAGAGAAAGGGAGCATCGCCATCCGTTCAAATTCTGAATTTGTACAATTTGTGATTTGTTAGCAATTTGCTCAAAATGTTGTATAGTAAATTATCAATTCGTAACAAATGTGACATAAGATGCTTCATCTATCATATTGGTACAAATTAGCAATTTGTACAATCTCTAGAGTGCATCGCCATCCGTTCAAATTCTGAATTTGTACAATTTGTGATTTGTTAGCAGTTTGCTCAAAATGTTGTATAGTAAATTATCAATTCGTAACAAATGTGACATAAGATGCTTCATCTATCATATTGGTACAAATTAGCAATTTGTACAATCTCTAGAGTGCATCGCTATTCGTTCAAATTCTGAATTTGTAAAATTAGTGATTTGTTAGTAGTTCGTTCAAATGTTTGAGAGTGGCAGCTAACTAAAGTTAGAAATTTTTCCATATTTTTATGTAATCCAAATCATGGTAAATATCAGTCCTAAAGTAATAAATAACTTTAGTAGTCGAATCATAACCCTCCCATTTTAAAAATAACCATTTTACTTTAAAATCCAAAGTGGTAGGCATCTCGGTCATCACTACATTAGTATAAAACAAAGTCGCTTCCCGCTGTCTGTCCCTATGTATGCTTAGACCTTTAAAACTATGCAACGGGTTTTAATGCGGATTTTTAAAATAGATAGAGTGATTCAAGAAGAAGGATTTGGTATATTAAACGAAACAACCACGCGTACGATATCGCGGGCAACAGCTAGTTTGTCATAAAACATAAAGAAATTCAAGATTAAGAGGAAAGGGTACCGGGGGTCTCTCCAGACAAACGTAGTCGACTATTTTCTTCCCGGATAATGACACTAGAGCAAATATTTTTGTTGCATAAAACTTATAACTGCCATGACCAATGACCATCCCCCTAGCATCGGGGTATTTCAGTATATAAAGTCCAAATGGTGAAGCCTAGGCCCTAGGAAGTGTGCCCAAAAGGCTGGCTGCGCTACCTCGTTAGATGGTGACGCTTACCGCTGTCCAAGGTAGGAGCCAGCCCTGACCGATTGACCGTGAGTATGAAAATAAAAAAATAAAAAAAAACTAATACATAGGGGCATAGTCATGGCAGTTATAGGTTTTATGGCACAAAAATATTTGTGCTAGTGTCATTGTCCAGGGAGGAAACAGTCGACTACGTTTGGATGGAGAGAGCGCCAGTACCTTAAACCATTTTATAAAAATCAATTTACCCCATCGAACACACATTTATCTAACACTAACCGTTTAAGCCCGTATTTACCTAGTCGTAGAATTCCGTGAGTATTTATCAAAGTTCACACATAACGCATGCGATCGTGTTCACACCGGACTATATTTCACTGACGACGCGCCGGAGAATGTTCGGAAGTGCGAAATCTTATTGACGAAGATTTTGAGCCACTGGATGTGACGCCAAATAATTAAAGAATTATTTATGCTTCTAATAATGATGTTAATTGTTGTCCTTTATTTTTATTGGGTTCCTTTAGCGTTACAACCGCCTCCTTACTCTTCTAAAATTTAACACATTATAAAGTTGCTTTTACCTCAGTAATCATTAATTGGTGTATTTCAACTGTTTATCTTCCAGATTCACGTGACATCTGAGTGAAGAAGAAGAAGAAGAAGGAAAAATAAATATTATTTTTTTTTGTGTTAGAGGGGTGCTTACTTTTATTCTATTGTTGTAGGTTGGCAAACACCCGCCTGTAATAGAAGGTTACAAGTTCGATTCTTGCAGTGTAAAAACATTTATTTTGCAGATCCTCATCTGACATACATAAATACAAGCCTTTCGTTTGTATATTTATCATCAGTCCATCATCAGTCAGACCAGCCACGCAACCCAACACAATCATTAGAAATTTGTCAATTGGATAACGTCACCTTTCTCGATTCATATTAGCAGTTCAAGAGTGAAAGATGATGGAATAACGATACCTCAATTGTTAAATTATAGTAAGTAGTTTTGAAGTTAAGTGGGTACAGATGGACATACATACAGGGACCTAAGTCTGCTAATACAATTGTGTTTCAATAGAGTGTCGATGGATCGATGTAATGTCAAAAATATGTTATATTTTTTATTTAATGTCAAAAATATGACATTACATGTCAAATTGGTATTCTTCTGATGTTAACTATTCTATCGAAACACCACTGATGCACCACTGACTCACTTTGTTATTCTGCTCTAGAATCGTGGCTCAATGGAATCTCGATAGTTGTCAAAACGTTATATCGCTGACCAACATAAACCATGTTGCTAGGCATCACCAGCGACGTATCTATTACCATTCCATTGAGACTCCATAGCGATTGTATTGCGATGTTATCAAAACTTTAGCAGAATACCAAAAATAAGTAACAATCTCGATATAATATCAACAGAGTCTAATAATGACAATGGTAAATCCATTAATGCAAAATAGCAGAATAAGGCCCCAGGTCTAACACATACCCCTCCCTTTTGGCTTCGCCGTAGTCAGGTAAAACATAGCCCATCTTGTATGACGCATCCAGTCTCATAAGCGTTACATCTCCGGCCTCCCGTTCACCTTTCCCAGGGCGGTGGGCCTTGTCGACGCAGGTCATAAATTACGTAAAACAAGCGGCATCTGCCGGGCCCCCTGGCCCGGTAATGGCCGCATTAGTAGCACTAATGGCTGCTGTGACGTCACATAAATCCCCGTCACATTACCACGTCTAGAATAGCTCTTGTCATTAGCATATAGGTATCTACGGAACCTTTTATCTGATTTAGTTAGGTCATGTTAATTAGGGAGGTGAATTGGTTATAGGCAGAAATTAATAGCGTGTCCTGCACCATTCAGTAACTATGTCAAGTGAGACGGTTTACTGGGAAATTTAGACACTAAATACTGAACTGCGACGCGGCAGGTCTGTGACGCAAGAGGTTGCGGGTTTGATTCCCGAGTAAGCAATTGTTTGTTATTGATATTCGTTTCTGTAAACAGATATTTGTTGGATACTTCTGTGTGTATAGTATATGACGGTTTTACAAAAAAAAGTGTATCAGTAAGACTATTCGTTGTCTGGTCACTATAACACAAGTCTAGTTCCTTAGCTTGTGGTTAGATGGCACTGTGTGCAAAATTCAATATTTATAGCTATGACCGAATCTCTTTCTGTGACTATGACACTTACTGATAAAGTGCAGTTCGAATGCCAACCACTTAACCAGACTGGACAATAATTACCCAGTAGGCGATTACGAAACCTTCCACGTTAGACGTTTTCAGATCCTAAGGTGAAAGGGTACCGGCGCTCTTTCCATACAATCGTAGTTTCCTCCGTAGATAGGAGCATGACATAGGGGCATGGTCAAGGCAGTTATAAGTTTTATGCAACAAAAATATTTGTCGAATACGTTTATATAGAGAGAGCGCCCGGTACCCTTTTCTCTTAACCTGAAAAAAAAATGTAAGACAGGCTTCCTATTTTTATCAATAACAAAATCTCAAAAACAATCGCAGTAAATCAATAAGCATACGGATTCCGTGTGAAACTATCCCCTCACGCACCCTAAAACAAAGTTATCCCTCTGAAAATTCCTCGTAATTGAATAAATCAATTCTATCGCCATTAAATCGAGTTACCCAGCATATTGAGCGAGCGAATTTATTTAGCTAATAGTAATAACCCCCCGATTCAGTGGTGCAACACTATCCCGTCAACCCACGTGTATCCCAACATTACTGGCGCAATGTTATTTTGTTACGTTTTTTGTTGTTGTTAGAGGGGTGCTGGCTTAGTGGTAGTTACCTCGACTTTCATCCCGATGGTCGTGGGTTCGAATCCCGATCGACCGTGTACCAATGATTTTTTCTTACGAAATATATATGTGCTCTAATTAACATTATATTTAGAGAGGAGGCTCACAGCTAAGCGACGCTCGCTGATCGTTTATGGTCGTGCGGGTTAAGCGACGCCTGGCGCGGTCATTACTTCGATGGGTGAACAATTAGTAGTGTGGCAGGTGTATTTTCGTGAGCCCCTCCGTGCTTCGGAAGGCACGTTAAGCCGTTGGTTCCGGTTTCTACCCCTAGTAGCAGTCGTTAGATCAAGTTAGAAGCCTTAAGAATATCTGAAAACTCTTAGAATAGGTGAACCACACCACTACACGAGAAGAAGAAAATTATAGTCTTACGGTGAAAGAAAACATAGTAATGAAATTCGCGGCTTAGTTTACTCCAGACGTATTGGCCAGACGTCGAATAAGCCGTAAAAGTTTTTAGTACACTCACGCTAGTTAGTACTGTAAGCGTTGTTCATTCAATTTAGACCACAGCGACGATATATTGACATGAAAATCACATAAAAAGAATGCCGCGACCAAAGAGCAGCTTATGCCGCGATTTCATATGAAATCGCGGCATAAGATGCTCGCTGCTATTTTATTTGTTTGTAACCACAAAATCTAATGCAAACTTTATCGTACGCCAGACTTCAGTTTGTACCCGTTTGTACAACTGTCTCCAACCGGCCTAAGCCTTTCCAACTTCGCAGTGTTATGGCAAATTTATGTCAGGTATTAATTTACTCGTTGACAGTGGTAAGTTCGCAGTTCCATGTAAGTTTTAGACGTGGGTTTATAGTTTATAGTTTATTTATTAGAGTTTCTTGTAACTTGTTAGTGTGCTAGTTAGCACGGCTTCTTTTTTTACACACTAAATAGGCTTGTATTTGACCTCATCTCACCGATAGAATGATTTGATGCTGGGATTTTTGCTGTGATGGTTTTGTTAGGTTGATTATTGTTTTTGGAACAGGAGTTTATGTTAGAATTAAGGTTTAATATGGTACAATATATAGTTTATCTATCTATCTGATGGGAAGTGACAATGAGATCGAGGATGTAGCATGGTCGCCTAGAAAGAGAACGGCATGCCTGGACACCATGATGGAACGCGACAAATCACTTGGCACCTTGACTTTGTCTTTTTCAATATTTGTGTCTTTTTCTTCTGTGATAATGTTTATCATGTGTTTCGTCTCAAATAAACCACAACATTTTTTTCTTAGTTAATAACAATTTTAAGCTGCTTTTATTAACCGACTGCAAAAAGGAGGAGCTTTTGGATTCAAATCTTTCCAATGAATTTCCGAGTTTGAAATGTATGAAATGATCTAAATTTCATACAGGTTCTGTAACTGAATATAACATAGTTTTCTAGGCTTCATCAGGAATATTGACAGGCCAGACACGTAACTTCGCGAGTGCCAATCACTACTACTAATAAGATACGACGGAAGCGCCAGCGCAAACTTGATTGCATGTGAAAATAGGAAATCTTAAGGTGAAAGAGTACCGGCGTTCTCTCCATACAAATGTATACGACTGTTTCCTCCCTGGATAATGACACTAGCACAAACATTTTTGTGCCATAAAACCTATAACTGCCAATGGTTTTTTATTTTCTAATTATCATAAAAATTAAGATTTAAAAAACAAAACATAGGGCATGGTCATGGCAGTTATAAGTTTTATGCAACAAAAATATTTGCTATAGTGTCATTATCCAGGGAGAAAACAGTCGACTACGTTTGTATGGAGAGAACCCGGTACCCTTTCCTCTTAAGTCTTCATGAAATATTTAGACCACGTCTCAGTTTATTAATTTTGTATCAGATAAATAATTTTTATATAAAAAAGTTTATAAATATTAATATATAAAATTAAATTCCAAAAGCCGTGGGTTCGAATCCTGACCGACGACGACGGCACCAATCGATTCTTACAAAAAATGTATCTGTGCTATGTATGCTGTTACGGTGAATGAAATCGTGAAACCCACGGCTTAATTGGCTTCAGACGTATTGACGAGTTCTGTACACTGGACACGATAGACTAAGCTGCGAAGGTGGCACAGGTTATGGGCAAGCCTACTTTATCTTGTCCTTGGCACTACAGCGCGAGGGCCCAGAACAACATGAATGAAAGTAACTATTGCTATAGAAGTTATCTAGATTAGATTGTAAAATGCTAATAATATATGATTTATATATATAATAATTATATATATAATTTTTCTGTTTATTCTAAGTTTATTCTTCTCTTTTACATTTGTAAGCACAGTTCTGCGTGTATTGGGCTTGACCAGCCTTTCCAATAGTAGAATTTTTCCAAAGACAAGAATTCATTATCTTCCTTAAGTACATAACCAGACAACAAAGAACAGAAAACTCAAAAGAATATCAAAAAATGTACCTGAAAAATATGAACATTTCTAAAAAGATGACCATCCATCGGGAGCATGGAGTCAATTTATCACTCGGTGAAAAATGAAAACTCTCTCCTAGTCCATTAAAAATAGTCGCACATGGTCGCATGACCCATAAAACGAGAGAGCTACGTGAAAAGGAAACACAACTGGGGAAAAACTGAGTTAAGCGTTTATTGTACGCAAAGAAAGGGTTCTGTGGATATTATTTATTTTTTAATAGATAGATAACTTTATTTGTTCAACACAGTAAGAAACAGAACACGATATACACAAAGTAAAGTAATAGCTAGAAAGTATAAGTTGCACAAATGGGCGGCCTTATCGCTGAAAGCGATTTCTTCCAGGCAGCCTTTGGATGGAAAAGAACTGATTCAGCTTTAAGAGGAAAGGGTACCGACGCTCTCTCCATATAAACGTAGTCGACTGTTTCCTCCCTGGATAATGACACTATAGCAAATATTTTGTTTGCATAAAATTTATAACTGCCATGACCATTAAATTTTAATTTCTATGATAATTAGAAAATGAAAAAAACCAAGACATAGGGGCATAGTCATGGCAACAAAAATATTTGTGCTAGTGTCATTATCCAGGGAGGAAACAGTCGACTACGTTTGTATGGAGAGAACGCTGGTACCCTAACCTCTTAATGGTAGGTTGTGAATTTACTCAACCAGGATGCCAAACATAACCTGTAATATAATTATTGGGCTTGCTCAGAACTTATACCGTCCTCCAGAGTAAAGAATTCGTCAATACGTCTAATTTAGCAGCGGGTTAGTTAGCGCATAGGTTGGGATTCGAACCCATGACTATCGAAATGAATGTCGAGGTACCACTATTAACATTGCTCTTACGGTAAAGGAAAACTTGATGATACCCGCTGCTTAGTTAGCTCTCGAAATATCGACGAGTTCTTTCTACTGGACACGGTCGACTAAGCTGAAAGGATGGTATAAAAAATAAAATTAAGGTTTTGGGCAAGCCTACTCCATCTACTCCAGTGTAAAGTCTAATATAATCCTAAGTAGTAAATATTAGTTTTTTGTTCGACATATTTATGAATAACTGATAGCGTTAATGACATTTTTCTACAACTTATTTTAAACTAGCTGCGCCCCGCGGTTTCACCCGCGTAAGTCCCGATTCCGTGGGAATATCGGGATAAAAAGTAGTATATGTGTTAATCCAGGTCTCCAGCTACCGAGATACCGAGTTTCATCGCAATCGGTCTAGTGGTTTTTGCATGAAGGAGTAACAAACACACACAAACTTTCACATTAATAATATTAGTAGGATCATGATTTTCCAAACCTCTTCTTCTTTAAAAAAGCGCAAATAGCCGATAAAGTTGTCGAGAAACGCCTAAGGTGGTAAGGACACGTACAACGTCGTTCTGAGAATCACATGTTCAAGTTAGCCCTACAAATTCCAACGACGAAGCGGAAACGCGGAAGACCTCCCGCCACATGGTTGACGACGGTTCAGAAAGACCTAAAAACATTCGACATTGACGACATAAGATATAGGGAAAGGATAGGGAAGATCGACCCCAAATAGATGGGAAAAGGTCAAGGCAGAGAAGAAGAAGCCTCTTCTTCTTAAATTTGGTACGGACCTTATATTTTAGCGTAACGAAAATTAACGCTAATTTATTACGAAACAATTTCATATAGCCCACTCGTACGTTGAACCCTAAAAGCTCAGCACCTCGTCAACCGAGCCGAGGTGGAGTACGGCCAAAAAAGAAAACCAATTTGCCCGCATGAAAAGGTTCGATCCAATCGCAACGCACCGTATCCACTCATTTGATATTTTCACTCGCCCGATAGAAAACAAATTACAAACTGTCGTCGACGGCTTACGGATTATTAGCTATTTATTCCACTGTCAATCCACATTGAAAGGTACGATGGAAAACGATTTTCTTGCATCTGAAGTTTTCTATTAAAGGTCGAGTTATTGCTATTGTATTACAATATTTTATTAGAAAATTAATATTATATAATTTCAATGAATTTTTCCTATTCAATTCCTGTTTTCGCAATTGGTTTTCGATGTCGACAAAGTTAAATATGCAATGGCAGTTCTGAAACGGGGCCGGGGGTAACAACTACCTACTATGTATTGTTATTTAGGTATTTATGATATTAATAGCAGACATAGCCTCCCCTCCGTTGCCATGGTTACGGCGTCATCCCTCGCGCAGTGTACGTACGTCTATAAATTAAAACGATGAAAAATTCGATGATTCTTTATTCGAACGACTTTTTTACCTGTTGGTTCGAGTAAATGAGTGCTCGATGATTGATAAATCGGTGTTTGATAAGGTTTTGAGATCATTAATGGTATGTAGAGCGAATTGTTAAAAAACACACATAGAAAGCTTTCAGAGCTTTTCCTTGCTGTTTCAGAGTTCAAATCCTACTAATATTATAAATGGGAAAATTTGTGTGTGTGTATATTTGTTACTCCTTCACGCAAAAACTACTGGACCGATTGCGATGAAACTCGGTATCTAGATAGCTGGAGACTTAGATTAACACATAGGCTATTTTTATCCCGATATTCTTACGGGATCGGGACTTACACGGGTGAAACCGCGGGGCGCAACTTGTATCTATATAAATAAAATTAAGCTGGGTGTTTTTTCTGTGGAGGCATGAGACCATATTTTTGGAGGCATGAGATCAAGTCTTATAATTGTCATTCCTGCAAATAGATTGTCCCCATTCGTCACTATTCCGGTTTGATACACAAATACAACATATTTATATGTGTCACAAATCTAAAAAGTCATTATTAGTTAGTAGGTCTGCTGATCTGCCACACGCGGTACGTATTCTTAAGTGACGACCCAGTTGGTACAATGGTCACCATGCCGGCCTGCCAAACACAGGGTTGCGGGTTCGATTCCCGCCTCAGACAAGTATTTATGCTTTAATGTTTGTCTGTGATCTGGTTGTTTCTACGTATTTTAAGTATATGTTTACAAAAAGAAAAGTTATCCAGGTAGTATATCCGTTGTCTAGCACTCATAACACAAGTCTAGTTACTTAGCTTGGGGCTAGATGGCGATGTGTGAAATGTCCTACAAAATTTATTTATTTATATTTATTATTATTCTTTAGTATGTTCTAGTACAGTCAGAAACAAACTAAGCGAAGTTCATGAATGTTTCATAAACACAAAGTAATAAAACAGATCTAAAATCAGAAGATATGTGAAGGACAAAGACGAGAAATGATTTGTAGAAATTTCATTAAAATTCCGCTTCGTCAATTCTGAAGGCGTTCTTCTAGGGTTTGCACGAAATAAATATTTTTGCTAAATATTATTCAATTCCGCTGAAATTAGATGTTTAAAGGCTAGGGAGAATTTTCCTTTAATTAAATGGAACAAATCTAATTAAATTTTTAGCTTAGCGGAATTATAATTAATATGGTGACACAACTGTAGCTTCTGGTTTAAGTGTTCTAAGACATTATTTAAAATACCTATGTAAAATACACGTCTTATCGATCTGTCTATAATAACATATTCAAAGTCCTAACTGATATATGAACGCACAGCTCAAGCCAATAGACGGATACGGCTAAGATTTCCATTCGTCTTTTGTTCCTTTTTTTTCGATCGCCTTTTATTTCCATTTCGATCGTCTTTTTTCCGTTTCATATTTTTCATATTTCATATATTTATTCATAATTTGCATTATACGTCAATCTGTTATATTTTACATTTTGTATGTAATATTAATGATTAAAACTTAAAGTAAATAGCAATAAAAAGAGAAATGTCAGAAAATAAAGAAATACAATGTCAAGTTAGGTACTTACAAGGTATAACAATTTATAATTTAATAGCCAAAAATTCGTTAATGCTGTAGAAGCACCGTTTCGATCGCCTTTTGTTAAGTACTTTACTTGAGTAGTTTGACTACGAGGAGATTTATTATTTTTGGACAAACTAGTTTGACCAGAAAGTTTGAGAAGCACGACGCAGGCATCGGAAAGGATTTTGGAAAATCAACACCTACGTGGAAGAAGTCATGGGTGAAAATTAGTGTCTTCATGAAAAAAAGTCTTGCTTTAGAGTCAACCCTGAAAAGCAAGAAGGGCCCTAAGTGTGGGCGAACGGGCGCGGCGGATTTGTCGTGATCCGGAAACGTTAAGTGATTCATTCCGATGTAATACACGGAAGAAGTCTTGGTAAAAACTAGTGTGTTTCATAAAAAAAGTCTTGCCTTAGAGTCAACCCTGAAAAGCAAGAAGGGCCCTAAGTGTGGGCGAACGGGCGCGGCGGATTTGTCGTGGTCCGGAAACGGTAGGGAATTCATTTCGGCGTAATAGGTTTCCTGAACGCGCGTCCGGTAATGTCGGACGACGGACGGCGCACGTCCGGCACGCAACGGAAACACGACCGATCCGAATTCTAACGGATTTAAATCTTGAGACTTATTCTAATTAAGGCGATGTTGAAGTAACGGCTCGCCAAATACGTTTTTCTCTTAAATTTTTCATAAAACCGTAAAAGTAGAAATCAAAGTTTAACATTTTCCAATTATTTCGTGAAAAGCGCGTTAAAACATAGCTTTCCAACAACAAAGACTTTATTAGGCTCCGAAACTATCCCTTTAAATGAAAGAGCCGTATGATTTAACTGACAATTAATAATTACACTGTTATGGAATTTTTTGATGGTTTTAATGCCTAGGCAAGCTAGAGTTAGACGAAACGCTTTTAAGACAAGTGTTACGTTTTAGACGAGTTGCTACTTTAGACTACATGAGTTTGCAACGATTTGATACTAACTCGATTATTATCTATAATTACTAATTATATTTTTAACCGACGAAAAACCAGAAGAAGTTCTACCTATATTTTTTATTTATTTACCTCTCATAACTTTTTACAGAGTAGTCCGATTTTGAAAAATCTTTTTTAGGCAAATAACAGTGACTCATGACGGGCCTTTTGCCATAATTTTCCAAAAATTAAATAGCCTAAGTAATAATAAAATATAATCCAGAAGTTAATATGAAACCATTAAACATTTCTAAATAATTTTCGAAAATAACTTAATCCAAACTTCACAGACGAAAGGCCTTTCCATTAAAACTTGTATGACGTGTCATTAAGCCCCCGTCTCTGCTAATTATTGATATTCAAATCATAATTTCCTAACGAAAAAGCGAGACGCGAGTTATGAACTTATGAATAATTTAACAACCTCAAGCAAAGAGCCCAAAATTAGAATTATAACCTCAAACATAGCACTGCGCAAAACCCCATGAATTTATTGGCGCTGCACATATCTTAACTTAAGACGTTTAAATGTTATTTCATGTGAATGAATGCAAAAGAATAAACAATTTTGATGTTAACTTTGACAAGTGTGGAAAATACTTCATAAACTAATAAATAATAAATAAATAATAATAAATATTGCAGGACATTCCACCGATCGCCATCTAGCCCCAAGCTAAGTAACTAGACTTGTGTTATGGGTGCTAGACAACGGATATACTACTTATACATACTTTTATTTTGTAAATATATACTTATAATACATAGAAACAACCAGACCACAGACAAATATCTAAGCATAAATACTTGTCTGAGGCGGGAATCGAACCCGCAACCCTGTGTTTGGCAGTCCGGCATATTACTAATATTTCAACGGATATCTTCTATACATATAAAATGCTTTGTCCTGAACTACTGACTGACTGACGGATCAACGCACAGCCTAAACCACTGATCGTAGAGACCTGAAACTTGGAGGGTGTGTTTTTGTGTGACGTAGGCATCGGATAAGAAAGGATTTTCCGAAATTCTACCCCTAAGGGGGTGAAAAAGGGGGGAAAAGTTTGTATGGGACAACGTGATTATTTAGTTCAATCTACTAATTCTACGTAGACGAAGTCACGTGAAAAAGCTAGTCAGATAATAAAATATTATAACACCATCTTAGAGGTAAATCATTAGGTAAGCCACTGCCGTTTATATATGCCGATAGGTGTTCTAGATATTTTTTATAAATATTTTTTGAAGTATAACCTGAATAAAATAGATTCGCGAATTGATGACCTTGACAATAGATATATCAAAAATTTACAGTCGACGTTTTTTGAAGAAGAGCGCGATAACTATCCGCGACTATAATCGGTACAACTCGATCGAAACTTCCGGTAAATCTTAAAATAAGTAGTACTAGTTATAATGCGGTTGCGATCCGTGTGTAAAAATGAGTTTATGAAATAATAAATAATAAATATTGTAGGATATTCCACACATCGCCATCTAGCCCCAAGGTAAGTAACTAGACTTGTGTTATGGGTGCTAGACAACGGATATACTACTTATATACTTTTCTTTTATAAATATATACTTATAATACATAGAAACAACCAGACCCCAGACAAATATAAAAGCATAAATACTTGTCGGAGGCGGGAATCGAACCCGCAACCATTGTGGTGACCATTGTGCCAACTGGGTCGTCAAGTATATTACCAGTTGTCCATAAATGCGCAGTTCCATGCTTAAAAGGTAGTTTTCATTTTATTTCTAGGCTCTTCGATTAGATTGAGTTTGGATTAGAGTAGTCTTCCCGCGACCATAGAAACGTCGGGTAATCTATACTAATATTATAAAGCTGAAGAGTTTGTTTGTTTGAACACGCTAATCTCAGGAACTACTGGTTCGAATTCAAAAATTCTTGTTGTGTTGGATATTCCATTTATCGAGGAAGGCTTTAGGCTATATAACATCACGCTGCGACCAATAGGAGCGAAGAATCAGTGGGAAATGTGGAAAAAACGGGGAAAATTATTCATCTTTGAGGGCTTCCGTTGTTTATTTAATCGCGCTGATCTCAGGAACTATAGGTTCGAATTGAAAAATTCTTATTGTGTTGGATAGTCCATTTACCGAGGAAGATTTTAGGCTATATAACATCACGCTGCGACCAATAGGAGCTAAGAATCAGTAGAAAATGTGGAAAAAAAAACGGGGAAAATTATTCATCTTTGAGGGCTTCCGTTGTTTATTTAATCGCGCTGATCTAAGGAACTGCTAGATTGAATTGAAAAATATAGGTTACTTTTTATCCCGATATTCCCACAGGATCGGGACTTACGCGGGTGAAACCGCGGGGCACAGCTAGTCTTAAAATAAGTAGGAAGTAGTTATTTATAAAACAATCACGACCCATCCTTAGGTACATATAAAATAAATGTTAATACTTCATCTAAAGAATCTATTATATTCTAAGTTCCTACTTCAAGCCATCAAGTCTCACAGCCGCCGTAACAATCATTTTCCTCTTATAAATATTATATATTGATTCATGCATCCATTCTTCTTCTTGAAACTATTAAGTTTCAAGAGTTAAAGCTCGTTTTGGAATAAAGGGGATTACCCCCTTATTCCTAAACGAGCTTTAAGGATAGTCCGAGATGTGGATTTAAACCTTAGATTTAGACACAGATTTTCTCGTCAACTATAGTCTAAAAACTATCATATAGTATATTCATATAGTTCACGAGTAAATCTGTGTCTGAATCTAAGGTTTAAATCCACATCTTGGACTATCCTTAAACCTCGTTTTGGAATAAGGAGGAATATGATTCCTAAATGTTTTACCAAAGTTCATTTCAAACGTAAGGCTTCGTTGTATAAATAATACTATACTACTATACATAATAACAGCGTATGGAAATAATAAGGTAGAGTGAATGTCTTTAAAGTGTTTTGACGGTCAGATCAATGAACTTTATTCACTAGACGACTTTTGAGACCTATGCCACAGAATAGAAAATAGTCCTATGCCTTTACGTATTAAGGGGGGTCCATACGCCAACGACCTTGGTACACAGCCTACTAAATATTTACTACTGGCATCGGTCGCCTTCGTTGATCTGTACCGACATTTTGGTGTGACTTTGAGCCAAGAATTCCCTATAGTTTTGAAGCTATCCTAAAATTAAGAATCAAAAATAGTCTAGCTTTGAAATCACAAGGAATTTTCGTCTCAAGTTACCCCATAATATAGGTAAAGATTTAACCTACGATTCCAACCCAGTAGTTTTGAGAAAAATAGAACATATTCGTTACAATCAACAATGTTAGTTGTAAGCGACGAGTATTACTGGCGCGTTGCGTTTGGCAGCATAAACAGCCTTAAATAGGTACGTAAGAAGTTGCGCTTTGAGAAAATAGGTTTGAATAAAAGACAAAGAAATATGTAGGTATGATATATGTGAGATATCAGCCAACCAATTGTCCGGTTGTCTAAAAGAGTATGTCTGTACTTTTAAGTTGTTTTCTTGTTATATAATGAAAATTCGATATTTATTCCCATTTTATACCCAATCAAATAACCCTTACACGCACGAACAACTTCGATAAACATAGTAATAAAAATAAAATAAAAACTCGTAACAAACAAAAATATTTGCCGAATACAACATAATTAACATAAAAGCAAACTCGTCCAAAGTAGGCATACATAAAACAGAAAAACAAATTTAAACACGTTTACACAAGCACTCGTCTAAAACAAAACCGAACTCATGAGCCAGTTTTATAAAAAAATATAAAAATAATGTACTAACGCGATTTACGTTCAAGAGGGCGAAAAATAAAATAACACGGAATAGGCGCGGTTTCCAGCCCCGGGCTACGGGGTTGTAATTTCTCTAGATATTTTCATATTTTTATGAGACGCCCGTTGGCGTTGCTACGACTACGGTTTACTTATAGGGTACGACTGTGCCGAAGATACATCGCACATAGTACGTCGCACATCGATATCACCTACATGTTTTATTGCTTTTTTTTTAAACAAAATAGGCTTGCATTTGACCTCATCTCACCTGATGGGAAGCGAAGATGAGGTCGAAGATGTACCATGCTCACCTAGAAGGTCCCTATTCACTCTAGACTTGAAGACTCCAATGTTGTAGTTTTGTGGGAACAGCGACGCGGGTAGAGAGTTTTCTCTTCTTTTTCATAACGTCTTATAAATCCATGAACTTCTGCACTCACACAAAGTGTGACGCCCTGTCACGTTAACGTTATTGTAAAGTTAACCATAGCAATGTATCAAAGTATGCAAAATGGTTATGTCAATGATAGCAAAGAATTCTTATGACGTTATCACGTAAAATTATCGTTCTCAAACGACTTTACAGACAACCATTTTTTTCACAAATGATAGGTCAGCGTTTGACGGCAAGTATCGAACCTGTAACCTTCTGCGTGCAGGCGTGTGTTTGCCAACCATGCCACAAAGGTTGTCAAAAACTTATAAAACAAGCGTTGCACAGGAAATCTTTTCTCTTCATTTACGTTGCGCATGTTGTTTTTTTTTACAAATGTAAGGTCAGCCTTTGACCACTATCAAACCTGCCTGATGGTAGGTGACGATGCGGTTTAAGATATAGCATGCTTTAGCTTCACTCACGACTTTGTACACACTTTCCACCATAAAAAAAATGTAGGTATGTAAATAGAGGCACATGTATATATCGAAAGAATCACTCCGATACTTCGATGAATTTCATCTACCTATGTGCTTTAGGTCACCGCGCCCTGTTTTGCTCGCGCTGTACTGCTTAATATCTACTTGTGCGACCTCGATGTACAATGCATCTTTGGCAAAGCCGTACCCTTAAGTATATAGATAGAAGAAACAAATATACTTGTACGAAGTAGAGTGTCGCCTTCTGGCGTTTTTATATTTATTCTGTCACTGTTACAAATTATTACATCACTTACTATTTGTCCTGGTGCCCAAAAATCTATTTTTCAAAGCACAGGTGAATCATGTCTTTGAGTAATTGTATTAAGAGGATCACATGTCATTTTAATGAAAAGTTATAATCATAATCATAAATCATAATCATAAATATTTATTTTGTAGGTCTAGGTAAAACAAAGTTCTTAAAAGATAAAATAAAATGGTACTCTAGATCTTGCCATTTTGGCGTACAAAATTATGTCAAAATTAAATCAATTATAAAAGTCGAAATTAACAAAAAACATTTTAGAAACAGCCAGCACCACGGTAAGAAACAAATGTCGACATCAATTTTTAATTAAGTACTTATAATAAAGAAAGATATAGAATTAACATTTTATACAAGTTTGTCTCTTAAAAATTCGTCAACTGTGTAATATGTTTTCTCAATAAGAAATTCACGCAGAGCATGTCTGAAATCATCTAAACCATCTCGGCCCCTAATATGTGATGGTATTTTATTGTATATTTCAATTGCCATAAAAAATATACTGACACGAAGATGATGAGAGTGAGAATTCAAATTATATCGCAACATACCCTCACGTCTATTTCCTACCGAATATTTTTCAAAAAGATGTTGATTTTCCTTTGCAAATTTAGCAATTTCCAATATGTATAAGCAAGGAAAAGTTAATATTCGGAGATTTTTAAAGTGCGGTCGACATGAAACTGTCTGCTTGATACGGCATATAGCTCTTATACAGCGTTTTTGAGCTCTAAATATATTTAATTTAGTAGTTGAGTTGCCCCAGAAAATTATCCCAAAACTAAGTATACTTGCTACGTGACCATGATATGCTGTTAGCAATGTCGATAAATTGGCTACATTACTCAGTTTTGACAACGCATATGCAAAACTTGCTACTCTATTGATAACTGATTCACAATGTTCCTGCCATGTCAGACTATTGTCAATTATTATACCCAAAAATCTTGTAGAATCAGTTTCTTTAACTATATGGTTTTGATAACTGATGTGCATGTCATATTTTGCTCTATTTTGCCTGTGTCGAAAGTTCATTATAAAAGTCTTGTCTAGATTTATTTTTAAATTATTATATTTTAGCCATTGAATAATACTATTTAGGGAAGTATTAATTTCACGCTCCAGTTCTGCATAACTATTGCCTACAAAAAGTACTGTGCTATCGTCAGCAAATAGAGTCATGGCATTTTGCGAAGCTGTGACAAAATCATTTATATATAGCATAAATAAGAGGGGACCCAGAACGCTCCCTTGAGGTACACCATATGTTACGGGCTTAGCATCAGACACAAACGCAGTTTCCGTACATGAGGGCATATTGATCCTATGGACTTGTGTAACTTGGGAACGATTAGAAAGATATGATTTTATGAGATCGTGGGCTTTTCCTCTTATTCCATAACAATAAAGTTTATAAAGAAGCAGCTCATGATCAACACAATCAAAGGCCTTCGTCATGTCAATGTACAGAGCTAGAACCTTATGTTTCGTATCCATACCAATATGTACTCTATATAGAAAGTCATATACGGCTTTGTTGATTGACTTATTTTTCCTGAATCCATATTGATTCTCTATGAGTAAGTTTTTAGATTCGCAGAAACTGTAGAATTTACTGAATATGACTTTTTCGAATACCTTAGCGAAAATAGATAAAAGAGCTATAGGTCTATAATTGTTAAGTTCCTCTCTATCACCTTTTTTAAATAATGGTTTTATTATTGATTTTTTAAGGACTTCTGGAAATTCACCTTGCTGAATGCACATATTTATTATTTCACTGAGCGTTGGGGCAATAATATCAGCAACATCCTTAATGACACTGGTTAGAACACCATCCCAGCCCACACTATTACTGTTTTTTAGAGATTTGATTATATTTAAAATGTCATTTGTTATTGTTGGAGTCAAAAATATAGAATTGGATAATATGTCAATTGGAACACTATATTTTGTGTGGAGTACATCAGATTTTGCTACGTCAGTAAAGTAATCATTGAACGAATTAGAAATATCCTGTGGATTAGTTATAAATTTATCTTTAACTTTTATTCTCTGTATATTTTCCTTAGGTATGTTATTCTTGAATTTATTTATGATTTGCCATGTTGCCCTCGACTTACTTTTAGCATTATTTATATGATAGTTATTTTGTGCCTTTTGTGTAAGTGATATAATTTTTTTATATTTTTGTGAATATGTTCTAAACGCCAATTTATTACGAGTACTAGGATTACACCTATACTTCCACAGTAATTGTCTCTTTTTCTTGGAGCATATTTTTATACCTTTAGATATCCATTTTGGCCTTATTTCTGTTGGAATCTTTACTTTTATTACGGGAAAACAAAGATCATAAAACAGACAGAATGTATTGTGAAAGGTGTCGAATGCTTCATTACCATTTTGAGAATTATATACATCACTAAAACTAAGTTTACTAAGGTGTTCTCTAAATTTTTTGCGATTTTCCTCACAATAATCCTTTTTGAATCTGTACCAGTATTTAAATCTACAGCTTATAGAAATTGGCGCTCTCAGTATTTGTGCTTTATGGTCCGAGAGAGCAAGTTCGATAACGTCACTCTTTGCTCCTCGAATGTTATGGAATATATTGTCAAGAAGAGTGCCACTACATTTCCTAGTCGCTACAATGACTGATATCTTCATGTTATATGATCTAAGAATATTTTTGAGAGTTACCACGTTATTGCAAGGTTTTAGGAGGTTTATATTGAAGTCCCCACATATTACCACCTTGAAATTAATTTTAAAACAGACAATGTTCAAAATTTCTTTTAGTTTCTCAAAGAAAATGTCATAGGATTCTTTACTAGTTTTAGGAGGTCGGTAAATACATAATATTATAATTTTAAGTTGAACCATTTTAATTGCTGAACATTCAATGTAATCGAGCATAGACAGTTTGCTAATGTCGTCAATAATGTTATAATCATGTCAATCGCTTGTTTGGTATATATTCTAGGCTTACATACATGTTACGTAAATTATTTTAAAAAAGTGTAGGTAACTTTAACTTATAACTTTGAAATGATTTAAAAAGAAATACAAGCCTAGTGTATCCTACTAATATTATAAATGTGAAAGTGTATATGTTATGTTTCACCTTCACGCAAAAACTAGTGGACCGATTGCGATGTAAATAGCTGTAGACTTGGATTAATACATAGACTACTTTTAATTCCGATATTCCCATGGGATTGGGACTTACTCGTGAAGGTGAAGTAGGACCTGAAAACCCCTATCCCTTTCCCACGTGCGCGCCGCGCGATTACTCTATCTCTTTCCCCCGCGCGCCGTGAAATGGCCGTTTTAACTGTTTTATGTAATTAAAAGACTCACATCTATTTTAGTGAAAATCCAACTGTACTACCTTATGGGATTTGATGTAAGGTTTATGAAATTATAAATTTTATACTTGTCTTTTCTTTACAATCGCCGTAAAATAGAAAAAAATAAAAAATAAATTGATTTCCATGATTTTTTTCTATCGGGGCAAATCACTCTAATCGTGTTTCGAAGTGTATGACAATACAAAGCATTTCTTCACCTTTACGACAGTAGGAATATCATTGTATGGACAGTAGGAATATCATTGTATCATACCACCTCGTCTTAAATCCTACCTATAGGAACTACATAACCTAAATAACCTATACTTGCCTCGCTTCCTGTCGATATTGTGACGTTTTTATATAAACTACTATAAGCATAGTTGTTTAATTGCACGTGTATTATCAGGTACTACACTTGTAGAGGTGTAGGCGTAACATTAACGCTATAATGTGAGGTTGTGTTAACACTTCCGCATTTCGCCCCGGGATATGTTCATATTTGAGCTGTAAATTAGTGTTGTATCGTCGGTAAAGTCGATCAGGAAACTGATTCCCCCTTATTACAAAACGAGGTTTAAGGATAGTCCGAAGTGCGGATTAAAACCTTAGATTTAGACACAGATTTACTTGTGAACTATAGTTTAAACACTATCCCTATATAATCTATAGGGATATAGATTATATAGGGTAAGGGAAAATGGGTTTTGTTTATAGGGTTCTGTATGCAAAGGGTAAAAACGGACTTTTACTAAGACTCTACTGCCCGTCTGTCTATCACCAGGCTATTTCTGAACCTTAAAAGCTAGGCAGTTGAAGTTTTCATAGATTATGTATTTCTGTTGCAACTATATCAAGAAATACTAAAAAAAGAATATTATAGTATGAAATTATTCGACTGCACCGCAGGAAGAAAGGTTCGATTTATTTCCATGAAAAGAAAAAACAAAATCTTCAAAAAGTAAAGATGATGAGAAAACTGATTGCGCTTTGTTTTTTAAGTTGATATCAGTTGCGTAGTCGGCGAATATACGAGTATTCAACTGCACCGCAGAAAGGATTGCGGGTTCGATTCCTTTCGTGAATCGACAAAACGAGACCTATAAAGTACGTGGAAAATCAACAAAACAAGAAATCAGTTAACAGAACGAACACATCCTTCAAAACTGCAAAGTAACATCTACATTATTCAGAACAAAATTCATCGCAGCGAGTTAAAGCCAGATATTAATCTCTGCGAGCATCCGAGCGCTGGATTCGCCATTTTGCGCCTAAATATGATAAACTTTCCCCCGAATTTCTTCATTCCCCCCTTTTCTTGAACCCCCTTACCCCCCGTCTTACGGCCCTGCTTTTAAACTAAGCTCGTTAATTAATTACAGGCAAGTCGGCGGAGGGTACTGGTGCCTTATATAGCGCTATGTGCCAATTTAATATTGCACTGAGACTCGCTATGTCGAGCGTACGACACAATAGACGAACATTTTACAAATGAAAAACTCAAATGAGATACTGTTCTGTAAATTCATTTGTTTCTGTTTTTCACACAAACATACTTGCTAAGGTATGTACCTACCTGCGGGTAATAAGAGCGACTTATTAATAAAAAACTAAATACTTCGTAAAAATAGCGAAAACTACGTAAACGCACAATGTGCAATATGTATAGGTATTAAATATTATTTTTTCTTTTAGCAGATACTTTTGTAAGAATTGATTAAGCTATTGCATTGCTTTTATCACGGGCCTTGAGCGCGGCGACCGAATCAAGAAATTCCGTAACGAAAATAAATCCTAACACCCCATGTAGCTCGTGTATGTATATGGTATTTTATTTTATCCCTTTTTTATGTTATAATTTTGCGTTTTGTTTTTATGGTGCAATAAAGTGTTTTTCTAGGTATCTATCTATCTTAAAAAACATGTAGTTAGATTAATGTTTGCTTTATTATCAATCTGAAAAACAATTAATTTGTTGATTTTCTTGTTATTTTGTCACTATCAAAGTTTTTACTTTGAAGGTTTTTCATGTAAAATTTTCCCTAATTTCGTTTATTACGTATTCATTATAATTTAGAAGTAACTTTAGCTAATAAGATATTACAATCATCAAAAGAATTATCATTATTATTTTTTGATTATGTAGTAAATTTTCCTCGCAAATAGATCCACACAAAGTTAGTACCTAATTTATTCAAAACAACCTGTGGAGTAACATCGCGTATAAATAGTTGTTTCACTTTGTACGTAAAATAATATAATGTCACTTGGTAATTTAAATAGTGGATGGCTCTGGCAATATTAATTTTAATTTTATCTCCAACACGCACCACCAACTCCAGCCCTACTGTTGTAAATCATGAAATTATTCACAATAATATTAATTACAAAATCACGGGTCGAGTAATACTAAGGACACTTCCTCGCTTCTATAATTAATTGCTACTAAATTCGCCCCAATTTGAATCCGGTTACCAAGTCCGCTAAGAAACTTACGAGGTACATAAGACTTAAGGGCAGGGCCGGCCGGAAGGAGGTTAAAATGGCGGCGGAGGGCGCGACCCTCCCCGTGGGAGGGGGACGGAAGGACGTGAGATTTACTCTAAGTAATTGCAGTAATAAACACGAGAATATATCACACCAGTGTAATGAGAGGAAGCGCCCAAATTGCCAACGCAAATTGCGTGTGTGAGATAAGCTAATTTTTTTTGTTGAGTGAACGTCGTCGAGAGGAAAACGCGCGTTGTTTTCACTTCCGCTTCTCTGTTCCATATTTGAATTTGTTTATGTAAATTTTCAAAGTTAGAATACGATTTTTTTTGTTTTCAGAATTCAATCAAAACTTTACTTTAATAAAAACGTCGGATAAATTGGATAAAAGCAGATAACGGGAAGAGAAAATTGAACATTTCTCGAGTTGAGTTGCTACACTGCTAGGAAGGAGTAAGTATAACATTAATATGGGGCAAATTATGTCTTCTTTTGTAAGTGGGGGCCGGAGCTCGCCAATATTCCAACCCGTTGGCATATTGCACAGCCAATACTTACTCTAGTTTCATGATAGCGATAATTTCTGGCAACAAAACAAGTTGCGACATAAGAAGCTCCGGCCGCATTAATTATTCTGCCGAGACAAGAAAGGGGCCGCCCCATTTCCAATATTTATGTGTTGTCGATGACTTGGCGAAAATATCGAATGCTTTTTAAAACGAAGAAAGGGCCAAGAAAGGCCGGGAAACCGGGCTTTCTTAATGCACAAACAGCCACTCGCTGCCTCACCTGCCCGAGTTGATTTATTGGAAGCCATTGTTCAGCGCTCGTTACAACCTTGTTGTTGCGTTTTTAATTTATTTCCTTGCTGAAATTTTGCACGTTAATATTTAGTTAGATAATAACAATGCCGTAAACGGGAAATATTGCTTCGTAAACGTGGGTGTTTAACAACAACTAGCATTCTTAAGCAAATACCTGGGAAAATACTTTTTTTATCATAGTTGCTCATAAAGTGGATCTTAATAAACGGATTTAAAAAAATATTTACTTAATATTTACTAAACACAATATTTTGTTAACTTTTTACTATTTTAACAAGTCTTTTCTTTTATTCCCAACTGTAATAAAAAACGTCGTAAGATACGCATGTGGATATTGATTATTGCATCTCGGCATTTTAAACACGCTCGCGTTCTGCTCGCGCTTCATAAACGGCCATGCAATGATCAATTTGCGTCCAACGACTTCCCGCGACCTTAATTAAGTCGTCTAACTTTTAGTCCTCAACGGCCATCAATACTTAGAATATACTTTCGTAAAAAAGAGCGTTCTCAAACGACATTAAATTAAAAAGGAAACCGCCAAAGTCTACACGTCATCACGTCAGAACGTCACATCCGAAATGTAAACGTCACGTCAACAACGGAACATTTTGTTCTAAATTCAAATTACGTAGAGGCGTCGAGTAAAGGCTGTTGCCTCGCAATGGCCCGTGAATGAATTCGAATTGGCGTCGCCGCAAACGGACTTGGCGATTGTCGACGCCACGATTCATTGCCGATTCAACGGCGCGCTTGCAAATTCACTCACAACTATGTATATTATTTGGTGCCAATCTGCGGACTTCGAAGGCGGATGTCAGTTTGATTAAGAACGAGATGGGAATAACAAAAAGGTAGGCGACTAAGTTCGACCAATCAAAGAATCAATTCGTATATATATTACCCCTAACATACATACATACAAACTTATTACCAACGTTACCTCTTTATAATTTTTTTTTTTGTTCATGTAGGAACAAATATTTAAATTTATATATTTATTTTATTGAATATTATTTTTAACAATAGGAAAAGACATACATCTTTAATAACATTATACATACAAAAATGAAGTGACCAGTTAGTATAACCCGCCCCTTATCGTACCTGGCGTAAAGGTTCCCATAATGCTAGAAGCATAATGCTAGAAGCATTATGGGAACCTTTACTTTATAATATTAGTATAGATTCTCGAGTTGCGATGTTAGTTGTTAGTTGGTCTGGGAATCAAACAACATCTTTTTTTCCTTTTTTTGAATACAGTAGACAGCTAGTCAGTCTTAGGAACATTTTTAGGAACTTAAACTTGTAACCAGAAGAAACTAACCTTTATTATCAAAATTACTTACTATCAAGATCTACCCGCAATAACTTCATTCTCGTGAAAATGGTGCTTGAAACATCGAAATATTAATCTCCAACAAAAATAGGTCTACTTTCTAGGAGAAAATCGGTGGTGACACACGGACAGACAGACGGACAAGAAGTGATCGTAAAAGGGTTCCTTTTTTACCTTCTGAGATACGAAATCCTAAAAATCTAAAAACATGGTAAAAATCTCATTTTAAATAAGTAGTTTAATAGTGAAAATAGAAAAAAGAGCTGTGTTGGCTTGGTGGTAGATACCTCGATTTTCATTCTGAAGGTCGTGGGTTCAAATCCCGGCCATGCATCGATGAATTATTCTTAAGAAAAATTACTGTGCGCTAATTAACATTGCTCTTACGGTGAAGGAAAACATCGTGATGAAACCCGCGGCTTAGTAGGCTCCAGAAGTATTAACAAGTTCTCTCCTCTGGACATGGTCGACTAAGCTGAGAGGGTAGTAATAAATAATAAATAAAATAAATATTGCAGGACTTTCCACACATCGCCATCTAGCCCCAAGCTAAGTACTAGACTTGTGTTATGGGTGCTAGACAACGGATATATTACTTATATACTTTTATTTTGTAAATATATACTTATAATACATATAAACAACCAGACCACACACAAATATCTAAGCATAAATACTTGTCTGAGGCGGGAATCGAACCCGCAACCCTGTGTTTGGCAGTCCGGCATGGTGACCATTGTGCCAACTAGGTGCTGGACAAGCCTACTCCATCCTCACGCAAAATGGACCCAATTAAAAAGGATCTAATTGCGGAAAACAGCCCGTGTACAAGTACAAGTAGTGAAAGTAACCATAGTAGTTTAAAAACTACTTACTCTACCAAAAACATAATCTTCTACAAGTTACAAGGTCTAATAAACTCGAGAGCGAACCACAAACAATGCTGAAAAATGTACATCGCCGCCCGCCCAAGACGCGACCGACGAGGGAGGAAATACATTTGCATATGCAGACGTTGTTAGCATCACAAAAGGGGCACAGCCATCCGATATTTATGCGAGGCATTGATTGGCCAATGCATTGTTATGCTCTATTGGCCGCATGTTGCATGCTTTCGATTCTTATAAGATTTATCTATTCCTACTTATTTGATCTTTTAGGTGAATGGGCTTTGTCTCTTCTTTTTTAACTAATAGTATTTTTTAATTTTACAAACTTTACTGAGCGTTATCTAGACGAGCTTAAACTAAAATGTTACAAAAAAATGTAAATTCACTAAAAACCAAATAAAAAATAAATTATCTTTATGGGTTTTGAAAGAAAACCAGAGTAAAAAATAAAAAAAATATCTTCATTATTTGATTTTTTTGCACGAAAACACAAACTTGCTTTGAATTCGCACTCCATTAAGGTTTTGTATTTTTACTAAAAAAAATCTGCAGGTTGTGTGGTGACTTCACGATCGTGACCAAAGCACAAAATTTTCCAAAAAAAATTGCAACAATGACCAATAAAATGATGTTGTTCTTGATGAATTTTATTACTTTTTAAATAAATTATATATTATTATCCCCTTTAAATATCACCTGCCAAGTGATATCATAACCCGTGTCCACATTAGAGCGACATGCAAAATTATATAGAGAATGACAGGCAGCGATCAGCAACCCTTCCTTGCTCATCAGTCATGGCGGCTAAGCGACTATTCAAATTGTCAACCGATGACGTTGCTTTCACGACCCCTGGCTACGTGGCCGACTGGCAAAGATTCAATTCTAATAGACATGATACTCTTTGAGTTTTTGATGCCTACGCAGAAAAAATAGTTTCTTGAAACAAGAAATAATCCTCTATAGACGGTAGAGAATTGTTTTCTTGGTTTTAGTAAAAAATCTTAAAGCGAAGTGGAGGGAGAAGATCAGAAAGGCAGAGCCCACCATCAGATGGGGTTAGTAAATCTAATTGTGCCATACTATGCCAGAAACCTGAAAGATAATTCAGCTTAATGACACAACGCAGAGAACCCAGTCAGTAGAAATGTCAAATCAACTCAAAATTCTTTATGTAATCATTTCTAATCATAAAATTTGCATAATATGACATCACTTTGATACGTCTTAAAAATGAAGTAAGGATGAGTGCTTTCGGACACACCCAACAATGAGAAGAAACTCATGAGTTTTTTTTCTTTTTTGTGATCATGCCTCACAAAGGTGCATTTTTTTGTTTTTAGCAAATATTTTTGAAAATATATTTGTCATGTCCATGGGTCCTTATCATTAGGTAAGGTATCATAGCAAGAATTACCGCATAATTTCTGCTTAAAAAAAATATCCTGTTAATGGACATGTCATATACTTCCTTAGAAAATCATGTGCTATTACACAACCTATTTATTTTCCTTTAACTAGAGATATAAAATCAGAATGAGCAAGTAGCAATGTCTGATCTGTAAAGTTAACTGATCTTTCCATTGACCTCTGGCATACACAGCGGGGACATACTTTTTACGTCATTAGACATCACCGGAGCTTGCGGTTACCCATCGATTATGAACTGTCACCCTTTATTCGCTCGAGCTTCGTGACGCGACTTTGAGGGATTATGACTTGGAAATATTGTACATAATGATTGTTATGTTATACTTTTGCTAAAGTAGAATACTTGGTCTAATTAAAAGACTGCGTGTTCTAGGAGTATGGCCTATTCGACATTGGACCGCATTGACCGGACGGCCCAGCACATGTATTTGTATGAAAAGATTCTCTTCACAATCCTACTAATATTATAAATGTGAAAGTTTGTGTGTGCGTGTGTATGTGTGTCTGTGTGTGTGTGTGTGTGTGTTTGTTACTTTTTCACGCAAAATCTACTGGACCGATTGCGATGAAACTCGGTATGTAGATAGCTGGAGACCTGGATTAACATATAGGCTACTTTTTATCCCGATATACCTACGGGATCGGAACTTACGCGGGTGAAACCGCGGGGCGCAGCTATAAAATAATATTGACGAGTTTTATTCTATTCTTAGCAGTATTATACATAGTTAAAAATAATCTGTCCAGTTACGAATTTGCATATACTTTCTACTAAGCCATATAAATCATTAAATAACAAAAACTTATAGATAATATTTTTAGAAGAAAAAACTGCGTCTTCGAAATTTGCTACTGGGATGAGACTCGACTCGCATCCCTTAAATACCGTTCAAATACGCTTACCAATTACGAAATTGAATTTAAAAACGCATTAACCTTTTACGAATTAAGTTTCATAAGCGACATCTCATAGTACGGATTTTCTTTAAGAAAATTAATGTTGAAAATTGACACCCATCATCAACACCTTAACACCCCACCTACATAGGTAGGGTGTTAAGGTGTTGATGATAGGTGTAAAATGTGATACATTTCATTACAAAATTACATACAGTCGAAACAGTGTTGAAACCCTACCTAGGTAGGTGGTGTGTTAAGGTGTTGATGATAGGTGTAAAATGTGATACATTTCATTACAAAATTACATACAGTCGAAACAGTGTTGAAACCCTACCTAGGTAGGTGGTGTGTTAAGGTGTTGATGATAGGTGTAAAATGTGATACATTTCATTACAAAATTACATACAGTCGAAACAGTGTTGAAACCCTACCTAGGTAGGTGGGGTGTTAAGGTGTTGATGATAGGTGTAAAATGTTTCATTACAAAATTACATACAGTCGAAACAGTGTTGAAACCCTACCTAGGTAGGTGGTGTGTTAAAGTGTTGATGATAGGTGTAAAATGTGATACATTTCATTACAAAATTGCATACAGTCGAAACCCTACCTAGGTAGGTAGAGTGTTAAGGTGTTGATGATAGGTGTAATGTGTGATCCATTTCATTACAAAATTACATACAGTCGAAACAGTGTCGAAACCCTACCTAGGTAGGTAGGGTGTTAAGGTGTTGATGATAGGTGTAAAATGTGATACATTTCATTACAAAATTACATACAGTCGAAACCCTACCTAGGTAGGTAGAGTGTTAAGGTGTTGATGATAGGTGTAAAGTGTGATCCATTTCATTACAAAATTACATACAGTCGAAACAGTGTCGAAACCCTACCTAGGTAGGTAGGGTGTTAAGGTGTTGATGATAGGTGTAAAGTGTGATACATTTCATTACAAAATTACATACAGTCGAAACAGTGTTGAAATTAATTCCATTTTATAAATAGAGAGGAAACGAAATGTAAGTACAGTACGTAAACACGAACGATCGCAACTCGCGTGCATCATTGAAACCCGCTCGCGGAAACGCGGCAATAACATTCATTTCGAAATTAAACACACCTACCTGTGTGTTTACCATCACGAAATCACTAAAATGAATAAAACAGTGAGGAATTGGACGCCGTAAATTCGCATTCGACGAATATCAATTTGGCAGAGGGCGACGGGAGACTCGATAAATAAAAAATATATAGAATACACAGTACGCAACCTGAAAGCGGTGAATGGCACTTGTGAAAAATGGACTTGCCGCTCTTCCAGGGAAGCAATCATTCAAACTGGCTGTTGTCTGTTTGCGCCTCTGCTCTTTTTCGTCCGATATTTTTTTAGGTATTTTTTTTCGGCGATGTCATCCGCAGAATTCAGGTGTAGGGACACGTGGTCCGGGACAAAGAAAACAAAATATTAATAACTGGCATTTTTTAAAGTCCTCGCTTATTGTTGTCAATATTTCGTAAATGATTTGAGTATGATAAGGCAGTTTTTTGGCGCGGCTACCTTTCTGGGGCGGCTTTGTTAACGGTGGGTGGAGACGCGTTAAATTCTACACTTTCTGTTTATTTATCGCCTAATGGACAGGTTCTATTAGTTATGTTAAGGAAATTAATAACTGGAATTGTATTTACTCACCTACCTTTTAGGCTAATATTACCCATTACCACTTAGTCGGAGATCCCTTTAAGAACGACCTTCATTGAGATGTTTAATGGAGTAAAAGTATTTTACATCAAATTATATAGGTCAAAAAATATATTGCCTTAATCGGTTGTATAAAAATTTCAGTCCAGAATATGATTATTAACAATTAAATAATTTGTTTTGTTTTTTAAACCTTTCTCTTGTTTGTTTAAGAGACAATTTCCATACCAATAGAAAATATGAAGCCTATAGAATATGCACACGGTTGACTATTTTTTCCCGTCTTAACGTTAATGAATTAAGAAAAAATAAAGATTATGTAATTCATTGATACGGAATTTGTATATTGACCAAACCAGTAAAAAGTCTAAAAACAAAAAAATATCACTGAATTTGGACTGTATTTTTTTAGGCAACCCACTTGCAATATATTTATTGACCCATTTAATTTAATGTAAAATACTTTTCATCCATTAAACAGCTTCATGAAGGTCGTTCTTAAAGGGATCCCGTACTAACTATTAATCGTTAAATAGACTATTATTAACTTGTTTGTTCATCTTTATAATACCTAAAACGAAACAACAATCCAAAGTTAGTTCGACAAATGAAGACAACAAAGCTGAAAGCTCGAGAAGGCGTGCACCATTACACTAATCAAAAGCGTTTACAAGTTGTTCAATATCGCAGTAGAGCATACAATCCCATCAGGCCCCTAGGTGCGATTGAGCACTCCATTTTTCCTAATTAAAATAATGCTTCTTTCTTCCCCCATTCATTATTGAGATAAACGGAGTTCCCCTACTTACAAATATGCTCAGATTTGCTCCCATTTGCTCGCTTACCGGAATTTTGAAGCACATTTTTTTCGACACATTTTCGGTCGGGTCTTTTGCGTTCTAATTAGCATCGTTTGTGTGACTTCTTATTAATTATTTAAATATGGTATCATCATTATTAATGCTTAACATGTACAGTAAACGTCATAAGTTCACTATCAGTTTGCTACAATAATACTATCAACACGTATTGGACTTACGACCTTCTTCTAATAGACGTTACACACAAACATAAATACTTTAATTAAAGCACTCAGTGTGATTATTATTTTCAAGATGTTAGCTATGTCTTTAGTTGCCCGAGTGGTATATGCCACCACCCGCTACACCAACCGACATGGGTTCGATCCACATGTTACGTTGGTAACATGTTCAAATAGTGCTGCACAGGATTATAAACGTTACGGCGGCGGTGTACTTTTGAACGTTGATTGTACATACATAAAAGCTGCAAGACAAGTTAAGAAATACTACATTACATCAAAATTCACCAAGAAAAATCTGAACTATCGGAAAACTGTGCTTCACGAAAATGCTATTGATCTTGATTTTCCCACAAGATGGGGACGAACGTGCGTAAATTTTCAGAACGCAGTTAGTATGTAAATAAATGGGTAGACTAGGTACTTATAGGTAATTGGTTGGCATTTAATTTACCGTAAATACCAAAGATTAAGAATACACAGTATACCAGAAAAGGCGAGTTTTCTCATAGAGAAGTAGACATCCTAAATCCGACCTCATATTTAACTTGAATTCCAACAAACTGCATAATTTCGCCACTAATGAGAGGAGGCCTGCGCTCGTCTAATTAGCGCAGCTCGGTAAGACGCCCACTAAAATTGAAGCTAAGTAGTAATACCATATTTTATGTTTTATTTTCGAGAATTGAAAATAGGTATTGTAACAATCATGGTAGTATAAGTTATTTGTTATAAATCGATTATAAAATCTTCGGAAACCTATCAAATGAGAAACTAAAATAGGACCACTTTTATTACAGCTTTTTATCGAAATTTTAAGAGGTACCTTTGCATCGTTAAATCTACGTAAACAACTAGTCCATGAAGTTTCTTCGAAATTCAATAAGTTTAGTGAAGTTAAAATACCGTTACAGCCAAATATTTATTTAGTTGGACTCATTCGCATGAGATCACATTGAAGCGTCTTAAAAACTAGGTTGGAATGTGTCTTCGGAACGCGCCCACCAACACTGAAAAAAAGGTTTTTTGAACAAGAAATGTTCCTCTTCCTTTAGAAGGTATAATTTCTTGGTTTAAGTACACAATTTTAAAATACTAAGCAGTATTTTTAAATTTAGAATACTGCTCATCATTTTCAAAAACATTTACTAAAATAAAGAAATATTTCGGATATACTACTTATACATACGTTTCTTTTGTAAATATATACTTATAATACATAGAAACAGCCAGACCACAGACAAATATCAAAGCATAAATACATGTATGAGGCGGGAATCGAACCCGCAACCCTGTATTTGGCAGTACGAGATGGTGACCATTGTGCAAACTGGATTTTCAACCAAGAAAATATTATTTAGCGTCTTTAAGGAGATTATTTCTTGCTTCAAGAAACCTTTTTTTTCTGCGAATGAGAATATGTATCTTCATATCCCCTAACTCCTGGCTACCCGACTGAGGGAAAGAGAGTTCGACTTACTACCATAAGAGGGAAGGCACGAGGAACTACGCAGCAGTACCTACCCCGTTCCAAGGACCAAGTACCGAGAGCGTCGCTCACCTAATGAAGTGTTCGCTTTGACACGCGTGTTCGTTAGCAGACTACTTCAGATTGCAAGTTGTGTTCAACTGACAGCTAGAATTTACCACTTAAGTGGCGAGCGACACCGAACTCGGATCGACTCGAGATTTGTAATGGAATTTTCTTGAATATCGATTATTTGGGAAGAAAACTTACTCTTCTACCAGCTAATTATCGACCGGTTTGATGATGTAGGTTTTTATACAAATAAGGCAGCAATTTGTAAAAAAAAATATCACAGTTGCTCATATAGTGGATCTTATTCAACCGCTTTTAGGCTCATAATCCGACGTATTACGCACACGTACGTTTTACTTTACCATAACGCACTAGTGCTGTAAAGTTATTCCGATAAGTTAAATTCGTATCTTACTGCTAATTATATGTTATGTAGATAAAACATTCCTAATTTAACTGGGTTATACTGTTTTTTTAAGTCAGCAAAACAGTTCGAATTTTAACCTGAACCTAGACGATCATAAAAAATTGATTGTCAAATATTTTGTTAACTTTTTATTAGTTTAACAAGTCGTTTCTTTTACTTGCAACTATGATAAAAACGTCGTACGATACGCGTCTGGATTGTTGATCATTGCGTCTCATATATAAACCGCATCTATGCAATGATCAGTTTACACGTGTATCGTAATCTACTAAAATTGATTGGCGGAGTCACAATAATAATATATCTACCTACTATACGTTAGATTTAATCTATCTATACATATAAAATTATTTGTCCGATTGACTGACGGATAAACGCACAGCCTAAACCGCTGACCGTAGAAACCTGAAACTTGGAGGGTGTATTTTTTGTGTGACGTAGGCATCCGATAAGAAAGGATTTTCGGAAATTCTACTCCTATGGGGCTGAAAAAGGGGGGATAATTTGTATGGAACGATGTGATTCCTTGGTCCATTTTCAAATTATACGCGGACGAAGTCGCGGGCAAAAGCTAATAGTTAGATAAAATGAAAAACAGAACTTTTTATAAGTCAGAGCGTTGTTGATCTAGATACCTTCCGAAAGTCGTAGGTTTGAATCCTAGTTGGCCGTGTACTATTTTTTTTGTGTTCGTTATTGTCAGGACAAGGTAGGTATAAACGAAACCGCTTGGTAGAGCTAGTTTTATTTAAATCCAACTAGGCTGACGCTGCTAAAAATATACCACGGAATACCTGAATAACAAGAAATACCACCTAAAACAATTTCACGAAATTATATAATTCACACGACCCATAAACCGAATGAACCAAAATACGGTAAATCCTTAATACGTTAATATAGTGGGTTGGTTAGGTAGATATACACATATATAAAGTAAAGTCGGTCTAATACTTAATTGCGTTCTACGTCCGCGGCACAATGGCACGCGTAATCAGCCCGCGAACTGGCTACGATATTATTTTCAGGGTTGTCTGTGTATGAAAACTGAAAACTGAACTTATTTGAAAGAAAACCATACCTACTTGCTTATAAATTACTAGCAGCGTTTCACGGTTTCTCACGTGTAACTCCCGACCCCGTGGGAATATCTGGATAAAAAGTAGTCTATGTCACTTTCAATGTATCAATGTATTCTTATATCAAGTTTCATCAAAATCGATTTAATGGTTTAGGAGCATATTCGTTACAAACAAAAATAGATTATTTGTTATTTTCAATGAAATACATTTTCAACTATTTATTATATTCGTATGCACTACTTACTAAACTTCATTGGTTGTTTTTGTGAGTACCTATTGTAGTTTTTGTTACGGGCCTAAGGTGATAAGTAACTTATTTCGTCTGAACATTTAATAATAACTAAACTTTACAAGTAGCTTCGAATGTTGATGCCAATTCAAACCCATTTAGGTTTCCTGGCATCTTTTTAGTAAAACCAATGTAATGAAATTGTAAAATGTCCTTCTAATAAATAAATAAATAAAATAACATTAGTATATTTACGTAGAATATTTATTGAAATTGAAGTATCTGCAGAGTAATAAAAATTATTTAGATATATTCAAATATTGACTAGCAATTTCAATTTATAATATATCTATTTATTTGATTAGTTATTTATTTATTTTATTATTATTTTTTCATTATTTTTATTATTTTTTTTTTTTTAATTTTTGTTATGTATTACTTTTAGTTAATAATTATTGTATATGTTTTTATTGATTTAATATTAAAATAAGGGAATAACGAATACAAAATAAATCTTTACACAACAAAAAAATATATCTATTAACAAACATTATAGTAGTAGATATACTATACCTTTTTTTATTTGTATAATATACAGAATTATTTTAAAAAAAAGACTTGCGCTCGCTCACGTAGTCTCAAGGTACTCTACAGTCTTACTAAAATATCTAAAACCTTGTTATATGCCTTTAAATTTATTTATTTTTTATTTTAGTTTACTACTATTTGATTTAATTTAATGTCGCTAGTATGAAAATTTTATGGATAATAAAATATAGCGTTAACAAAATCGTTTCGAAGTGGATTTAGCTAATATGTTTTAAAATCTATAGGGATTTCAAAACTCCACCTAAATGGCTGAACCGTTTGGCCTGAGAATCAAACATCTATTTTTTTTCCTATTTTTCCTTTTTTTGGTATACCTATGGCAAAACAACGTTTGCCAAGACAGCTAATCTATACATATAAAATGCTTTGTCCTGAATCACTGACTGACTGACTGACTGACGGATCAACGCACAGCCTAAACCGCTGATCGTAGAGACCTGAAACTTGGGGTGTGTGTTTTTTGTGTGACGTAGGCATCGGATAAGAAAGTATTATCCGAAATTTTACCCCTAAGGGGGTGAAAAAGGGGGGCAAAGTTTGTATGGGACAACCTGATTCCTTGGTCCAATTTACTTCAAATTTTGCAAAAACATTCTTTAACAGAGTTTATGGAACACGTGTTTCGTATTTTATTGAAATTCATCCCCTAACAGGGTTGAAAAGGGGTACAAAGTTATTTTGGGGGTGGTTTGCTTAAGAGTACCATTTTCGACGTCTACGCGGACGAAGTTGCGGGCAAAAGCTAGTTTTTTATAAAATTCACGAAATCTTAAAGATTTTTTACCTACTCAATGAAATGCTTTTTTCAATGATATAAAAAATGGAGTCTTTTTTGTAAAGTAATTTTTCTACAAACATTGCCGTTTGGAAGTTGACAACCCTACCCGACCCGCTAGGTCGCGTAATCCAACTATTCAATTTTCAGCAAAAAGGATTGTCCACGTCTTACGTTTTTTATCTCTTCTCACTGATCCGGTACACAAGGTTATTGCTTTATTGTTCAATGGAATATAGACCTTATCGCCTTTAATTAATTCAGTTGTATCTGTTAACATTTTCGAAGTTATTGTACCTACATTTTCGTGGTGTTGGTTAGTTTTTAACCCCTGACGCAAAAAGAGGTTTGTTATAAGTTTCACGCTCACCTGTGAGTGATTGTGTGTGTGTGTCTGTGGCATTGTAGCACCCGAACGGATGAACCGATTTTGATTATGTTTTTAGTTTGAAAGGCGAGTGTTGTTAGCTATGTTTGATCCAAATTCGTTCAGCTGTTCAAAGGTTATGTGCAATTTTTCTTATTAGTCGGGGGTTATAATTTGTCTGATAAATAATCTTCTTTTTTGGTCATCCCGTCACGTCGCATACGCTAAATGTTAATCATCGATTTTCTTAAAGTGGTATTATACAACATGTGTTCCTAATATAGTATCAAATAGTAAAAAAAATACAGTTAATAGCAATGATATAAAATAGTATAAAGTAGATAGGTATTGTAATTGATACTTCTTTTGATATAAAAAGATACAAAATAACGTCAACAAATAATGAGCATCGGAAAAACAAATAAAAATCACTGAAGCTCGATACCATCTCTAACTGCAAAACTTTCTACAAACAAAACATTTCAATAGTACTCAAGATTCTTACATAATACTAAAAAACTTTTCTGCCTTTAGTTAGAAGCAACGTCCCATCGGAAACTTCACTAATTGTCGCAAGATTTACGCGAAAGAACCTAAAACTTGGAGGGAAAAGCAATTATACTTTTTAAAACCCACTGTTTCACCGAGGTGAGGAAGCATATTAAAAAACTTGAAAGCGGACCCTCAACACTGGAGCAGACACTGATGGCTATTAATTAGAAGGGTAAAATGAAGATATTTCATTATTTTCTTCTCGTCTATTCACCCTTTTCGACGCTTTTTTACTCAGTATCTCAGGTGTCTGAAAGTTGTGTAAAGTGACGAGTTTTTCAAGTGGCGTTATGATAGTTCTGGCATTTAATTTGTTGAAGCTTGTTTTGTTTGCTTTGATGATTTAAGTTTTTTTAAGTGGCTTATTTTATCTTCGTAGCACTTTTGAACGAAACGTTTCCGTGCTTTCCTTTCATAGCGCGATTACTAATAATATTTTTATGGTTCTGTAAACCTCAAAAGGTAAAAATGGTCACTCTCTTGTCCATCTCTTTGTCTGTCTGTCCGTGTGTCACCACCGATTTGCTCAGGAACGGGTGGACCTAGCAAGTTACTGAAGTCTATTGTAAATTAGTCCCTATTTAAAAAGATATGGGCAAATTTAGATTTTCGCGACAACTTGTAAGTAGCAAAACTTACCTTTATTTACAACATGTTTAATTTTTCGTATTTTTTGCAGAGCTTATACTAAATTAAAGATCACCCTACACGTAGGCGCATAACGCAATCCCCCACGAGCGACTGGATGCGCGACAAAACAATCCTGAATTATCAAGCTATCTCATAATCAAACTGTGCAGTTTGTTAACAAGGTGCTTACTCTAGAATTTATGTAAACTGCTCCAGAGCTCGTTCCACTTATCTGAGATTAAAATCTGGTGCTCTGGTGCGGAGGTAGGCAATAGGCGTCGGCAATCACTCCCCGCGGAGTTTATTTGCGGGGTCTTATCGTCACTTAACATATCTGCATATTCATTAAAAGATCAATCAAATTATTGTCTCGCAGACATCCTGGATCTTCTGTTTTGTACTAGGCATCGGGATGTGGATTTTGTGCTGTTTAATTTAATGTGTGTGGAGTATTTAGATACGTTTCCGGGATTTGCTGAGACTACGGAGATTAAAATGAAACATTCGTGTTTACGTTGTTTGTGTGAATTCACGTAAACCGTCACATAAATTCTTAACGAGGGGTTGCACTTTAAGAATTTTTAAAACTTTTATGTCCAGTTCTGTTTAATGGCCGTCAAAAAATAGTTGGTGGTATTGTAACGCAATGGTCAATAATTCACGTGACTTCCTACACCGGCCACCCACCTCCCGATCTCTACAAAAGATTTTTGTTTCTCGTCCATTCACAAAACTTGATCATTGATTGTTTTAGACTCGCCGTCGCCGACGTTGGAACGAATAACCGATTTTACTTGCATTGTACGTGATTTGACGGGACCTCTATCAATCAGTGTGGAGGACCCCCGGGGTCCGTTTCCGACCAGGTGTCCTTTGGAATTTGCGCCGAAAAACTGCGCTTTAAGTTGGATTTATTGAAAAAAATGACGTGTATTGTGTAGTTCTACGTAGCGGGTGTAGCCAGGTAGGCGGCGCGGGCTCTGCAAATTTATGGCTTTGGTTTTTAGTAGGGTAGTTAATATATGTTAAACGTGTAGTATATGTACCTATATACTACATGCTACTTAGTAACTATTAACTTTTATTATGTTGACACTACCTATTGCTACAATTAAAAAATAATTATTGCAGGACATTCCACATATCGCCATCTAAGTAACTAGACTTGTGTTATGGGTGCTAGACAACAAACAAAGATAGGCAACTACTGTTTTTCTCAACGTACTTTTACGATCTTCTTTTGTCGTGAATTCTGGACACTTTTATTATGTTGCTGGGTCAGTTAAGTTTAGTGACCTTAACCGCTAGGGTTAAGCTTGGCTTAAGTGCTCCACAAAATAAACTACTTCATCAAATACAATTGCCAATTCACAGCCAAGATCATTCACAAACAGGTGCCTCGTCTCAACGTCAACCGAGACTGAACAAAAGAAAAACCTTAAATCAATGGACGCCAAGATTTCAACAATAGAATACTCGGGCTCCTTTGTGCAGACTATTATTGCTATTATCTTTGGCCACGTGGGGCAGGTGAGGCTTTACCTACGCGCACGCGCACAGCTGCTAGTCGAAAAATTCTCTTTCGGCTTGCGCAAGATTTTAATCGTCTTTTTTTTCACGAAATTGATGACAGTTCTCTAGGTATTTCGCGCTAAATTTACCACCCGTTGGTGCCAGCTGCCTTGTTTTTGCTGCTTAAATCATATTTCACTTGTGTCATCAGATTTTAATGATGTTAATAGTTTATTGATTGGTTTTTTAGCAGTGATGAATTAACACACACATTTTATGACACTGATTTTGAACTCACCTTTTTCAAAATTACACCTCGAAACCGCTTAGGTTTAATTTTTATCTTGTGTATCTTCACACTCAATTTAAAGGGGTCACCAATAAGAGAAAGTTCACTTGATATCAATAAATTTTCCCAAATAAAAATCATTTTGATGTGGTCGTTAATGGAATCAATCAACTTCATTTAGTTTTGTTCAAAGATATTGCTAAGCGCTTTAACAAATGATTAGCGAAAGTCCGCTTGATAGAATAAAAGCGCAAACTTTCCAAAAAATCCAATAAAAAACCAGTTTGATGTGGTCTATAAAAACCAATTTGAATCAATCCACTTTATAATTTTTGTTCTAAATTATTAGACTGTCTACCGCCTTAACAGGTGACTCATTCACATATCAACCAATTCAAATCACGTCACTACCACTCCTTCGAATAAAAGTCACATTTATAATAACGAAAGTATGTACCCATTCTGATTGGTTCTTGCAAAACGTCTATAGGGTATACGTGCCAATTATCGCTCACATTAGAATATACGCGACGGGAATGCCTCGTGATTGCCTCGCGTGGATCCCACAATGACATACAACACACGATTGTGGAACGATTACCCCTCTCACTTTGAGAATGTACCGCGACTCGCGATAGTTCAGTTAAATAGGTATTTATTTTAATACTTCAATTGATATCAATATGATATTTTTGAATATTTTCAGAAATAAATATATTTAATGTTGTACTTGTACTTGAACGGACTGTTTTCCACAACCCTTTTTAATTGGGTCATTTTTGCGTGAGGATGGAGTAGGCTTGCCTAGCACCTACTACCCTCTCAGCTTAGTCGACCAATTCCAGAGGAGAGAACTTGTTATCTTATTTTTAATGTTATTTTCATTTTTATTTACGACATAGTGTCAAGGTATCATCACCAACCTTAAACACCTAAGTAGGTACAAATAACTTTAGTGTTTTTGTGGATATTGTTGTGTTGTCTAATGTATAAATAAGTGTGAAAAAAAGGAACAGAAAAAAAGTTCATTTAAAAAAAAATGAAAACAGACTGAGAAAAAAAAGAAAGAAAAAAAAGTTCATTGTTATATTTTAGTTATAGAAAACAAAAAGGTTAAACACCTCTCCCATCCGTTTCCAGCCTTGTTAATCCATAAGAAATCGCACTTAGGCGATAATGGTGCCTTTGTACCACTCTAGGATCTATACTTTAGTAAACAGGGTGAATTTTTTACATAGGCTTTCTGGGCTTTATCTTAAACTATAAGAAATAAAGAAAAATGCTGAAAAGAGTTGCATGCCAGTTTTTAACAAAATCTAAAACTGCTAAAACTAACTATTTTCTTTGATTTGTCTAATGTTTGTTTCCAGGAAATAATCTCTATCAGCAACATGATTATTTTTTGCAAAATCAACAGGTTCGATACCTGGCTAGGGTACTGACTTTTAACAAAAATCTGATGATGCATTTTTTGTTTTTGTCACAATCGGGTATGCCAACTCCTTTTTTTCTCATTTTCTCTTTTCTCATCAGCATTTTTCTCTATTTGTTAATAGTTTAGGATATACCTAGCTCTGAAGGCCCATGTAAAAACTTTACCCTGTATAATAGATAGATAGATAGGTAAACACTTTATTGCACCATAAAAACACAACGCAAAATGATTACATATAACAAAATTAAAATTAATTCTAACTTAAGTAACTACCTATATGCTAAAAGAAAATTCATATTTAATACCTTACAATATGGCACAATGGGCGGCCTTATCGCTAAAAGCGATCTCTTCCAGGCAACCTTTGGATGGACAAGAATTAATAAAGAAAGAAAAGGCAAAAAGTCAAAAAAAAAATTGAGTCTAGGGGACTTAGTAAAAGTAATAATAATAGTCTAAGTACTTACTTATTATAAAACATTAGTTTTTAATCATAAATAATTTATTGTAATTATGAAAAACTAAACTTCTACAAATAAATAAATAAATATTGCAGGACATTCCACACATCGCCATCTAGCCCCAAGCTAAGTAACTAGACTTGTGTTATGGATGCTAGACAACATATACCTATACCACTTATATACTTTTCTTTTGTAAATATATACTTATATATAATACATAAAAATAACAGATCACAGACAAATATCTAAGCATAAATACTTGTCTGAAGCGGGAATCGAACCCGCAACCCTGAGTTTGGCAGTCCGGCGTGGTGACCATTGTGCCAACTGGGTTGTCAATAGAGAACATTGCCCAAACTTTTAACTTGGAAATAAGCCAGCTATTTATAATTTAATTTACAATTTTATTACGTACTTTCCTATGTATGTGTAAATAGGTATAGAAATACCTACAGTCCTACATAAAGCGTATTAAATGATCAAAAACATTTTAATACCTCACCGAGACTCTTGTTTGTGAGGTGCGAATAAGTGGTTCCGTGGAAATATTTCAAATCAGATCGTTGTATAGCGTCGCGGCATGGCGGCATACAGGCAATAACGATTGACGTGACAAGCATGCGACTCGTGTGTAGACTGCCTAATGTCAACGATGAAAGGAACCGAGTATTGGGCCTTTCACCTCATATTGTAAAGTACCCTTACTCTGCGCTAGGTAGGTATAGGTATACGAAGTTTACAAGTCTTATGATTTCTTTATATAAATAATAAAAAAATATTGCAGGACAATCCACACAGCGCCATCTAGCCCCAAGTTAAGTAACTAGACTTGTGTTATGGTTACTAGACAACGGATTTACTACTTATATACTTTTCTTTTGTAAATATATACTTACAATACATAAAAACAACCAGACCACAGACAAATATCTAAGCATAAATACTTGTCTGAGGCGGGAATCGAACCCGCAACCCTGTGTTTGGCAGTCCGGCAAGGTGACCATTGTGCCAACTGGGTCGTCATATATAAATAAACTAGCTTTTACCCGCGACTTCGTCCGCTTAGAAGTCGAAAGTGGACCAAGGAATCACGTTGTCCCATACAAACTTTGCCCCCCTTAGGGGTAAAATTTCGGAAAATCAATTCTTACCAGATGCCTCCGTCATACAAAGAACACACCCTTCAAGTCTCAGGTCTCTACGATTAGCGGTTTAGACTGTGCGTTGATCCGTCAGTCAGTCAGTCAGGACAAAGCATTTTATATGTATAGATTATAAATGTTTAAACGTACGTATTTGACGTCAGTGTGTAGGTACCTAATTTGCTTGTCTATATATCTTCTTCTCAGGATGCCTTTCCAACTACTGAAGTTAGTAAGCCTATATCTCTTGCGAGGCTTAAAAGTTATGCACCACTCCTTAAATACTTAGATATTCAATAGAAATCATTCTAAAATAGGTCAGTACTTTCAATAGCTAAAATGAAACGCGCGATACCAAACTAAATTAATTCCCGGAATCGCTAATAAATTCGCAAAACAAATTAATCCTAGCATTTAGAATCTCATTAGTTGTGTGACTGGGATGGAATTCGCGAGAACGTATTTCACAAATGCGAGTCCGGCGCGGCTCCGAAAACGCGAACACTCGAATGCCAAAAAGCCGAATAGCTGGGTAGGTAGGTATTGGTACCCCGAATAGTCGGCCCGCTCAGTGACATATTGGAATGCGACTCCATTTATCCCCGCTTCCTATTGGAATCCGGAGTGACGCGGCAAATTGGAAATTGCGGTTCCATTTTTGGAGTTATTGATAGATAATAAGTAATAACACTTTTGATATTGCAAATAATGTCATTTTATCATAAACTTATTTATTATTACAAATTAATAAAGTATTTAAAGACTAGCTGCGCCCCGCGGTTTCCCCCGCGTAAATTCCGATCTCGTGGGAATATCGGGATAAAAAGTAGCCTATGTATTAATCCACGTCTCCATCAGCTATCTAGATACCGAGTTTCATCGCAATCGGTCCAGTAGTTTTTGCTTGAAGGAGTAACAAACATACATACACATACAAAGATTTTCACATTTATAATATTAGTAGGATTATTTGTGATATACGGGTCACTATCAGAATATCCAAATTGCAAAATGACGATACCATCCTAAGGTATTAATATTAAAACGCCATATTTATACATTAGAAATTTAAATATCACTGAGTAAATCAAAGTTTGTACAAGAGACGCATAGTTAAATATGGATATGAATCCATATTTAACTATAAATTAAGAAAAAATTAATTAAATGCTTGCAAATTTATTGTAAAAGCCCACCAAAAAATCACTGGCCAAATGGCCAATTACAGTTGGTAGAAGGTGAGTGAAACACCATTGCATTCTTAAAACACCTATAAAAAGTAAACTAATTAAAGACAAAAATGAAAATCTAAATCTGCAATCTCTCAAACAATAACAAACCAGAATGAACCCCATCCACTAAGCTAACCGAATCACACACGGTCCGTCCGTCTGTCCGTCGAACATACACGCATCAGACGTCAAAGCTAACATTAAATCACATTTTGACAAGCGTACCATGAAAAATTAATCGAGTGTCGTCGAGTGCGGGCGGGAAAAATGAAAACATTGAAAACACGATGGCATTTTGCTGGGTCCCCGAACGGCAAAGGTCGAAGCAGTGGGTTGGTAAATGTCTCGGCCTATGGACAGGCGACCATTCCGGTGGGAATAGTCGCAGTAATATTTCGGATTTAGGTATGATCTGCAGCTTAATACGAGCAAAGGTGATGAATATGTTACGCCTAATTGAAATATGAGGGTGGATTAGCTGAATATATTGATAGATTTTATCTCGTCCAGCTTTTCTCGCTTGAAGTATTTAATAATCTGGTCTTTATGCTCAAATGCAGGAAATTTAATATTTTTGCTGTATAAATGCAGGAAATTTAATATTTTTTTATTCTAAATTAGTTTTTGTCCGATAGGGTCATAGCGTAGGGTGAGAATTTTCGAAAATCCTTCCTTAGAGGTTTACGAAATCTTTCTTAGAGGTTGCCTCCGTTACAATAGCTGTCTGTACCTTTGCCAAATTCTAGCCCATATCCGTTTATTGGTTGCTAATGATATCTAAATCATTTATGAATAAAGGTTTCCGGCGACTGGGACCGCAATCAACTGGAACCGCAGTCCCGGTTGCCGAAACCATTTATTTTAATTTTTTTCTTACGTCGACTGGAACCACACAAATTAACAGTAAAAAAACTGTTGTTTAAGTCATAAACAGTACAGTCAAACGAAAAAACGTTAATGGCAATTACTAGAGTTTTTTTTACTTTGATTAAATCATATAATTTATATAAATAATAACTATAAAAACACACTTTGATTACCGTTCTTGTTACTTAATTAAAAGTTACGCAATAAAACATACACATAAATGATACTTAAAATAATCAACAATTAACAATAAGTAATTGTCTATCACAAAATCAGCCTTAAAGACGTTAAAATAAAATAGAAATATACACATAAATAATCAACGTATTATACAATAATCACATAGTCAACAGTCTGTACTGTTTTTCTTGAACAATAGATTTCTTAGTTTATTTGCGAGTGGTCGCAGTCGACGGAAAAGGAAAAATATATAAAATAAATGGATCCGGTAACCGGGACCGCGGTTCCAGTTGATTGCGGTCCCAGTCGCCGGAACCCTCTTATGAATTATAAGCGATAAAAAAATCTAACGATATACATTACCCACTTCTCTATGGCCAGCTCTATTTTTTTAGACAATCAGTCACGTCTTTGATGTTTATATTTAGAGATTCCTTCACACTATAGGTTAAAATAATGCAGATAAATTTATTTTATCATTCTCTCTACCAAACTAACATGACGTCATCTGAGCCTTGTTCGATGGCAATTAATTTCCCTAATAAAACTAAGCCTAAAATAACAGCATCAATAAATAATCTAAACAATAATTAACAGTATAATTCACACAACCATTACGAGAATCAGAGAGAAGGGTGCAACATCCCTCGCGATTACCATTAATATTTATCCATCACGATATAACGCAATTAATATGATAGACCGTAAGCCCGTGATAACGACACCTACGCTGAAATACAGTGGCTGGGCCTTTTGTATGAAGGACTAGATGCGCTCCGCGGTTTCAACCGCGAATATCAAAATAAAAAGTTGCCTTATAGCCTTCCTCGATAAATTGAATATTTTTAATTTGAACCAGTAGTTGTTGAGATTAGCGTGTTCAAACAAACAAACTCTTCAGCTTTATAATGTTAGTATAGATTTGTGTAGCAAAATTATAGTAGAGAATTCTCACCTCCTAGTGGTTGTTATGTCTTGCTAACTCTGCAGACGCTACTGTTTCTCTTAAGCCTCAAAAAACATTCTACCGCTCACGATGCTATTACAAAAATATTCCACAGGTAAAAATGGCCATTGATGATGAATGGCTTCTTTTTCTTCTTCTTTGCGTATATATTCCGCGTTTTTAATGAGTTTTGTATTTGTTTTTTTTATGAATTTCATACTTTTGTATTTTTTTTATTTAAGTAACTACCTTTAAAAAAATATTCTTTTGCAAAATCCAGTCCTGTGAGTAGAATTGTGATAGTTTGGAAGTGGATCAGATATGCAGCCCGTAGTTTTTTTACTCACAAAAACAATTCATCACTCATTACTGTGCACACATATTCTAAATTAACGTAAGTCTCACTACCATGTGTTCACATTCTATAACGCAAAATGTTTTACGAAATATTCGTGAGAAAAAACACTTGTGTAAAAAAAACGATAACTTGTATTCTGATGCGAGAACAACTGATGTAGGATACCTACCAACTGATGATCAATCATGAACGTCAGATTAATGTTTCCATGTTAGGGGTGTTACTCTGTTGGTATTACGTGGAAGTACTTACGTATTCAACAAACAATCCGCATCGTAGAGCTCAAAAACTGCTATAAAATAAATACATACTGCAGGACATTCCACACATCGCCATCTAGCCCCAAGCTAAGTAACTAGACTTGTGTTATGGGTGCTAGACAACGGATATACTACTTATATACTTTTCTTTTGTAAATATATACTTATAATACATAGAAACAACTAGACCCCAGACAAATATCTAAGCATAAATACATGTCTGAGGCGGGAATCAAACCCGCAACCCTGTGTTTGGCAGTCCGGCATAGTGATCATTGTGCCAACTGGGTCGTCTATTATTAGAATGTTTTCAACTCAAGGAAGATTCAAAGGTCCTATACACGGTAATTAGTAATTATATTAGCAAGTGGTTGGGAGCCACTTCTGTGCAAACAACTTTTGTTCTACGACTTTTAAAAATTCTTACATTTTTGAAATGATAATGTCTTATAAATCGATGAACACCGGCAGCATTCACAAAAAAGTGTGACGTCATCGCTCACGATCCAAGAACGTGAGTTAATTATTGACAAGGTGCCCATAGCAACGTATTATCGTTACTATGGGCAATGTTTTCTTATGATCTTATCACGTAAAATTATCGTCCGTAAACCGACTTTACAGACTACCATTGTTTTGAAAATGTTTCTTCATTACAATCTAACGTCATAACACATATAGGAACTTCAAGAGCCTGCTTCTTTGCAAACAATTTTATTTTTTTATAAGTGTTGCCATTATTCTTTACCAAAATTCTTACCTTATTAAAAAAGGTTAGAATTTTGGTAAATAATAATGGCAACATTTATAAAAAAAACTTATAAGGATAACACATTATAGGCACTTCAAGAGCCTAACCTCCTTACAAACATTTTTTTTTAATAAGTGTTGCCATTATTCTTTACCAAAATTCTTACCTTATTAAAAAAAGGTAAGAATAATGGCAACATTAAAAAAAATGTTTATAAGGATAACACATATAGGCACTTCAAAAGCCTAACTTCCTTACAATTAATTTTTTATAAGTGTTGCCATTACTCTTTACCAAAATTCTTACCTTATTAAAAAAGGTAAGAATTTTGGTAAAGAATAATGGCTTATTAAAAAAAGAGAGAAACCCACAACAGACAAACCGTCAATCAAACCGCACTAACGAACGCATTATTATATCAAAATGATCAGCTTACTTTCATTACTGATATGCATCAATAACCCGGGGGCCTATCGCTTACACTCCAACGATTCCATAACAATGAACGATACTAATAAGTGGCTAATCCTTTCTGCGCAATGTCGGTTCTAATTGGCATCAGAAAAGTGGAGGTACACCGAATACACCACGGCCGAAGGTAAGCCCGCAAACAAGCGCTTATCAACACATCGCTGGACTAAATCCCGCGACCCTTCGTTAGATACAGCCCGAGGTATTGTGAAACTTTTGTGGTTGCAAAGTGTCTGTTTTGGGTTAGGGTTGTGCAGTAAACATACCTACGGAAACTTTTTTTGCAGACATTGTTGAAAGCTTCGACTTTTATAGTAAACTAGCTGCGCCCCGCGGTTTCACCCGCATAAGTCCCGATCCCGTGGGAGTATCGGGATAAAAAGTAGTCTATGTGTTAATCCAGGTCTTCAGCTATCTACATACCGAGTTTTATCCCAATCGGTCCAGTGGTTTTAGCGTGGAGGAGACACACACACACGCACACACAAACTTTCACATTTATAATATTAGTAGGATACTAGGAGCGCTCCGCGGTTTCACCCGCGTAACTCCCGATCCCGTGGGAATATCAAACTATAAAGTAGCCTTTATCCTTCCTCGATAAATGGACTATTCAACACAAAAAGAATTTCTAAATTCGAACCAGTAGTTCCTGAGATTAGCGCCTTCAAACAAACAAACAAACAAACTCTTCAGCTTTATAATATTAGTATAGACTAGCAACGCTTCGCGGTTTCACCCGCGTAACTCCCGATCCCGCGGGAATATCGAAATATAAAATAGCCTACCTATAGCCTTCTTCGACAAATGGACTATTCAACACAAAAATATTTTTTCAATTCGAACCAGTAGTTCCTGATATTAGCGCGTTCAAACAAACTTACTAAATCTTCAGCTTTATAATTATAGTATAGACTAGCGACTCGCCCCGCTCACGAGGCTATTATGCATGTATTACACATATAAACCTTCCTCTTGAATCACTCTATCTATTAAAAAAAATCGCATCAAAATCCGTTGCGTAGTTTTAAAGATCTAAGCACAAATAGGGACAGACAGCGGGAAGTGACTTTGTTTTATGCTATGTAGTGATGATAGCGATATAATATACAGGGTTATTGGTAATTATACTAGCAAGCCGTTGAGGGCTACTTCTGTGCACCTTAACAAACAACTTTTCTTGTTGTAAAAACAGCAGATTTTTTAAAACAAAGGTAATTTGGACTAAGAACAAAATAAGTAAAATTTTAAGGTTAATGACCTCTCCGTGTAAGAATCAGCTGATTTTCAGGTAAATCTAACCTCAAAATTTTTAAGAAAAGGTAACTAAGAGAAGTAAAAATAAAAAATATACGCGATTAAGACCCGGGAAAATATTTACTAATATTGAATCAATGTCCAAAATTCGACAAAGCGAAGAAGCCCTCGAGGGACACCGTAATATAACCGAGCATAATATCTGCGTAGTCACTCAAGCGCAATAAATACCCAAATAATACCCAAATCGCTCATCACGGGCGTCGGACCCTTCGTATACCCTCTCTATAATTATCTATAATCAGAATATCCCCTACCCCGTTCATACCCCGTAGCTACTATAATCACGAGAATTGCAATTACTATGTTTTGCATGTCGGTTGATGTGATTACCTCTTTGCGGAGAACAGATTGACAGATGACGTTTTTTCTGTTTTTTATTGGAGTCGGATTTCCGATTTGGTGTCGGTTTTCATTTTTACCCCACTACAGCGAAGCTAAAAGGGAGGGTAATGTTTTTGACCTGTATGTATTTTCAGACTGTATTGTTTTTTGTTGGATTGATATTTTGATAGAGTAGAAAATTTTTGATAGGTACCAAAACTTTGTCATTGATTTAACGTTAGTACGTTATCCCAGACCAGCTATTTAACCGACTTCAAAAAGAGGAGGTTCTCAATTCGTCGCGTATTTAAATTTTTTTTGATTACTCGATAATATCTGGACCGATTTGGAAAATCCTTTTTTTATAGGTAAGGTACTACTTACTCCGCTGGCTCAGTGACCTAGTGAATCTTAAGATTGGGCTCCGGAACGAGAGTCCCATCGCTTCCTGTCCTGCGCTATTTCTTGCCAAGTGTTGACTTGAAGTTTGCGCTAGTCAGATTTTCAGGTAAGTACAAATTTTGTGACTTTTTTACTTTTACTTCTGGTAGATAATTGAAATTGATAAACACATTTTTATAGTTTTTCACAAATATATAGATACTACGTTTGATAGACTGCCTTCACGTCCGCATCTGACTTTACAACAAGATTGAAAAATCAAATTAGTTTTGTGGGTGAGACTTCGGGACCTATAATGGGTTATTAGTAGACAGACAGCGGAAAGTGACTTTGTTTTATACTATGTAGTGATGATAGTGATATAATATACAAGGTTATTGGTAATTATACTAGCAAGCCGTTGAGGGCTACTTCTGTGCACCAAAACAAACAACTATTGTTCTACGACTTTTGGAAAACCGATTTTGTTTGAAAATCCCAGTATACCTACCTAGCTTTGTAAGCAGGTAGTAACGACGACCCAGTGGGCACAATGGTCACCATGCCGGACTGCCAAACACAGGGTTGCGGGTTCGATTCTCGTCTCAGACAAGTATTTATACTTAGATATTTGTCTCTGGCCTGGTTGTTTCTATATATTATAAGTATATATTTACTAAATAAAAGTATACAAGTAGTATACCCGTTGTCTAGCACCCATAACACAAGTCTAGTTACTTAGCTTGGGGCTAGATGGCGATGTGTGGAATGTCCTGCAATACTTATTTATATTTATCCTACTAATATTATAAATGTGAATTTATGTGTGTGTGTATGTTTGTTACTCCTTCACGTAAAAAATACTAGACCGATCAAAACTCAGTATCTTGATAGCTAGAGATCTAGATTAACACATAGACTTATTTTTATCTCGATATTTTCATGGGATGGACTCACGCTGGTGAAACCGCGGGGCGCAGCGTAAATATACTTATTGATATATTTACGCCTAGCTTTGTAGGATACGTATAGGTACTTGTGAAATTCACAACAAAACACAATTCAGGATCCATATCAATATACCGTCCAGTGTTGGCACAACGCCATAAATTATTAACAACAGGGACCTGACCCCGACCTCTAGTCGATTAACCATCACTACATCTTCCTTCAATTTCATATTTATAAACGGGGATTACGCAAAAACGTAATGGATCACCTACAGGACTTAGGCCGGGCGTTGTCAGGGGCAAAGGGGGGTGGAGAGGGGTAAATTTCCGAGAGGGGAGGGTTTGATCGCTGGGCTCATCCATCACACGGCTCACGCATGTGAATTGGGGCGTTTTATCTGCAGATAGCCACGGATACCTATTTAAATATTTCGTCGTTTAGATATTTTGATATTTACATTGTGAGGTTGGGCTAATGATGTGGTATTTGCAAGATACACCTAATCTACCTGCATAGAAAAGACGTTTCTTGAAGCTAGAAATAATTCTCTCCCTGAAGACGCTATAAGAATAATTTCTTAGAGCTCTACGGTGGGTCTGCAATATTGTTTTTACTGCGCTTTTACAACCAGGCAACGGAATTTGACTGATTGTACAAGCACAGTTAAAAGGCAATAGAATTTGACTGATTGTCAAACACAGTAAAAACAATATTGCAGACCAACCGTAGAGCTCTAAGAAATTATTCTTATAGCGTCTACAGGGAGAGAATTATTTCTTGCGTCAAGAAACGTTTTTTCTGTGCAGGTAGATTAGTGTATTAATTTCAATAAAACCAATACTATTAACCACTGAAATATATTTTATTCAAACGAAACGACGAGAAACAAACTCAATACAAAATGGCCGAACCGAGAAGAATTCTTTATTCTAATCAAAGACAATAGACAACCTTCAGTGTTGCCATTCTAACTAGGACAAAACTACCTATCTATAGTATTACATTGCCATAAATAAAAATTAGGAGTATTTTGCAAATTATTTTCTTGTTAATTCGGCACTAATATCAAGGCTTTAAAAAAACCTTTTATTAACCCTTATAACCCGCAGATACTGTTGGAAAAATTCTAATAATAAAGTACCTTACCTATAGTTTTTCCAACTCAAGCAAGATTCTAATGTACCTACTCCTTCAGTTAAAGTTTAAAGTTTTTCAACTCATGAATTTATTAGACAAACATTATTAGAATGAAAACATTTAAATAATAGTAATTTTAGAACTGTACGCTTTTCTTCGGCTGATCCAATTTCTATAAAACACTCATGGAACACATATCGAGAAAATGTCCTAGCCATTACGATCCCATGTAAACCAAATACTTAACTTTAAGAAAAGCACCTTGGTATCTAATTTAATAGAGTTTCAATAGACAAATCAAAATCAATTACAAGTATTTACAAGTAAAATTAAAAACAAATAAAACTAAAAGAAAATTACAAAACATTAAAAACAATAAACATCAATATAAAAAAATCGAATTCTATCTATCTCTATATCTATCTAATTTACCCACCAACGTTAATTGTTTTCGTTAAAGTATATATTTTATTTTATTTGTGTCTACATAAATTTGTATTTACCTATTTAAAAGTAAGCTTTTCGTTTCCTAATCGTGTTAAATGAACACCTCACCCATCCCTTTAATTAAGCCTTGTCTATCCATTACACTTAGACATGATTACTTTCTATTAGCGATATCGCCAATTGACAGATTTAATTGTATGAAATTGACATAAAAGCATTGTATGAAATTTGCATAAGATGAAACCTGATGAAACTGGTCTGTCATATTTTTCTCTAACGCAAGACCACGTGACTTTTCGTTGGCTTTTGTCAATTTCATACAAAAAAATAAAACAAAAAAAACTGTCGATTGGCGATATCGCTAATGGAAACCAATATAGTCTAAGGTGGCTGCCTGGAAGAGATCGCCCATAGGTGATAAAGCCGCCCTTTGTGCTCTTCCAACTCTTGGATCCTATATATTTAAGTTTCCTGTTTTATGTTGTATTTAATTTTTTTCTGTTTTTTTTTATACCTACTGAATACAAATCTCATTTTTTGTTTGTGTTTTTTATGGTGCAATGGAAATTTGTATATCTATTTAGGAGTACTAATCTATCAATTTTTTTTAAAGGAGTAGATCAGAGCTTTCAACCTTATAGGTGCAGTCGGCTGCATAATTGCAGCCCCCGGTAGAGTTCGAAAATTACTATTATTAGAATCTTTTAATTCTAATTTAGTTTTGTTTGATAAATTGATGAGTTAGCAGGTGTCTAGAATCTTGCTTGTTTTGCAAACATTCTTATAACTGACGTTTTAGAGCTCTACGGTGGGTCTGCAATCATGCAGCCGACCGTACATACTTTTAAAGTCATAATGTAGGGTTAGTCTAGGAGTTAAAGACAAAGACTGGCCGGGTCATATTAATATTTATAAATAGAGCAAGTAGTTTGTTGGTGTGAACTCGATGTGATACGAATGCGAGTTCAAAGACGGCTAATGTGTAGTATTATGGTATCGGTCTCGACAAGGCAGCGCCCGCCCTTGAACTGCGCGCGGCGAGGCTGCTGCGCGGAGGCTGGGCGGGCCCGCCGCGGCCAATCAGCGCCCCTTCACATTTTTCTGCCCCCGCCCGCATCGCCGGACGCTGCCCAAAAACAAAAGGATCAAAGTCTGCGAAACCTATCTCTTTCTTTGTGAGGTGGCTGGACGGAGTTCGATGAGAGGACAGATAGTGTGTCGCGCGGGCGCGAATCGATATGGCACCCTGCCCCACCCGCCCGCCGCGCCGCGCCCGCCTCGACCGCGTCGCCCCCCTCACACCGCCCGCCGGCCATTTGCACGGATGTTTACTATTATTATTTTATTGAACCGAACGCTCCTAAGTGGTGATATAAGAATATTTACAAATCGTAAGCCCGCCGATTTGGGGCAATTAGGGACCTCTCGCGGCCTCTCCTCACGTTCCTGAGTGGTATCTAAAGTTAAGCGGCTTAAGGTATACGTCCACTATACCTACCTATACCGTATCATAGGTGCTATTTAACATAGGTAACAACACCGATATTTTTCCAGATTTTTCCGCATATTTTGACTATCTCCTTTCGTTAATAACTCGTGATGTTTTCATACAAATTTATGGCCGCAATTCTATAAGGCAACTTACATGTCTCACGTGTGGTCTAATATTTTGTATATTTCTTAATATACTAAAAAAAAATCACAAACTATCGACTAACTTTGCCCGTTATCCTTATAAGTATTTATTTTGTACGGTTTCAATTCATATTTTCCTAAATAAGCGCTATTTCTAAAGTCTCTTCGACCATACCTCTATGAGTTGCCTACATGTATGACGCGTCCTTTTTTTTTAATTATGGCTTCGCACGGCTTGTGCATTTAGCCAGTGTCAAGTTATATTTTGCATCAAATTATGACCCGATTTTTCATAAATCGGGCCTAAAGTGTTTCAAAACAGTCAAAGTCGTCATAGTCCGTCAAGTCAGGGGCTATAGTAAAGCGGTGGCAAGTTTACCATAACCTTAATAGGAGATTAGGAGACAACGAGAAAACTTCATGTTTGACACTGATTTTTACTTTCACTACACTTGTGCACTTTCACAGAACTAAATTGATAACATTCCACCAGAATTATACAATTCAACTCGGGTTACAACTAAGTTTCATGAAAATAAAACTGCAGCACGACATGTTGTTAACTCGTTCCCGTCAAAACTCGACACGTCCTTCATATTTTTAGACAGTATTTTTTGTTAATTAAACTCCCGAAAGGACAGGCAAAAGACTTTTAACCTATAAAGCCTCGTCTGACATACAATATTTTTAGGGGTTTTTTCCATTTGTTTTTGCATCGGGGGTTAAAACAGAATACGAAGGTACGGAAAAAAATTAAGTAAAGAAAAAACAAAAAAAAACAAAACTCTATTTTTAATCGCTGTAAGACGTTATCACGTAAAATTTTCGTTCGTAAACCGACTTTGGAGACAACTATTTTTGCTAGCTTAAAACCTTTCTTTTTTTTTGTTACGGTTATAACGGTTATACATCAAAACTGTATAACCCAGATAAATTATGAATGTTTCATCTACGTAACATGTAATAATTAGCAATAAGTTACCAATTTAACTTATCAGGATAATTTTTTACACACTAGTGGCGTCAAGGTAATGTATAACGCACGCGTAATACGTTGGATTATGAGCCTAAAAGCGGTTGAATATGATATTTATGGGCAACCGTGATAAAAAGATATTATTATATTAGATAATCAATTTATCGAGGAAGCCTATAGGCTACTTTTTATTGTGATATTCTCACGGGATCGGAAGTTACGCGGGTGGAACCGCGGAGAGCAGCTAATCTATACTAATATTATAAAGCTGAAGAGTTTGTTTGAAAGCGCTAATCTCAGGAACTACTGGTTCGAATTGAAAAATATTTTTATGTTGGATAGTCCATTTATCGAGGAACGCTATAGGCTACTTTTTAGTTTGATATTCCCACGGGGTCGGGACTTACGCGGGTGAAACAATAAGGCGCAGCTAGTAAAGTATAAATATCTACATAGGTACTTACGTACATTATTTATTCCGTTCGAAGGCACACAAGGCGCTTCAAAGTGATGTCATGCATTATATGATTCCAATTGAATAAAAAAATGATTTGATTTAAGTATTTATTTTTTAAATTTATTTTGTTTACTGTTTTATTAGGTTGTTTTATTTTTAATATTAACTATCGAGGTTTCTGACGATATCGTGAAAAAACATGCCCTATTGTATTTTGTATTATGATATGACTTTGCTAAAACAACGGGGTGTTATATATTTGACGTGTCTGTGTGTGTGTGTGTCTGTGGCATCGTAGCTCCCGAACGGATGAACCGATTTTGATTTAGTTTTTTTTTTCAATTTGGTTGACTGAAAATGCACACATTTTCAATCCCCCTACAGTTGGGCTACCTAGTAAAGAGTTTTTTAAGCAGGTAATAGCTTGGCACGACTTGTGCATATAGCCTGTTTCAAAAAGGTACCTACATCTTTGCTACATTATAAAAATGGAATTTGTTACATTTTTACACAAAAACTACTGAACCGTTTTCAATGGAATTTGGTATACTTACCAATTATAGATAGCTGAAATCCTAGAATACCACGTAGCTATTTTACACGAGATAAGGAAACCGCGGGCAAACTAGTAAGTTGAGAGCATAATAATATTTTCGACGCACTAATTACTTAGGTAGTGAATAAGTGCTGAAGACCATTTAGGCGCTTACGTATTCATAAAAATCATAATAATTTCTTAATAGATATTTGTTTGAAATCATATTATCGTTATTATCTTCATTCTACAGTCCATTATATAAAAAATTAAAAGCAAAAGTAGAACATGGTTGGATACATATTGGTATCAGCTCCATCTAAGTTGGAGTAGCACAACTAAATGGTTTTCTAACAGCGCCACCTAGTAGCAACTGAGACTTTAGCTCATCACCACACTTCGCGTTTTAATATCCATCACAGCCGGTAGATGGCGCGATTACACAACTTTCGCACCTATTTATTAAATTGCATTTAATTGTAACTAATAGAAATATGTATGTTTATTAAAAACTGTTTATTTTTTTCTTTTTCTATTTTGTTTACTGATTGAAATGAATGAATGTTAAGATATATGAATGCATCTCAAACAACTGCGCATTTAACTGTTTTACCGACTCAGCAATTTCCGGTTGGCGCTCGGCGACATCACGCAATGCAAAACTCGCGTTCTGCAGCCAACTTCAGTTCATAAATGTTCGATTTCTTCAATTACGTCGAGGCTTGTGCTTTTTGGGATTACGCTTTTCGGTAATTATAGTTTTATTCGTTGCATTGTGTGGTTTTAAAACAAAAAGATTAATAATCTAGTCAAAGGTGAGTGACAAGTGTGAAAAAGTGTGGTGTAGTGTATAAAAGGCGGCATTTTGGCGCGTCTTAGCCGCATTTTGTCAACATAACTAAAAATTCTGTGGCGTTTATGCACGTGTAATTACAAATACAAACGTGATTTTTCGTTTACAGACATGGCTTTAAGCGTTGCATTACCAGTCGCTGGACTGGAGACAGAGAATTCGTTTAGCTCGTTCAGCTCATTCGGGCATATCATTGACATAGCGGGTCTCGCGAAGTCGCAGTCGAGCCCGAGTCCGTCTGCCTCCAGCGAATCTAGCGGTATCGGCTCGTTGGGGTCACTCAAGTCGGAATCTGTGAACAATGACTCCCTGCCGTCTAGCCCTCAGACAACAGAGAAGGTAGGTACAATATTTCACACGAGTTTGTTTTGCGTTCGTCCTGGCCTTGACCTCTCTATTTTCATAATATTCCGTAATGGCGAATGTCCATAATACGCTATCAATGTTGTGTACATTTTTATCGAAGTGTAGTGGAAAGATTTTAACATGGGATAATTAATTTACATGGTATAGCTAAACGAATGTTACCTATTGTGTTCACGTACGCACTATTATCTTTGACTGAATCGTATTTAGTCTATTTATAGACAGCTAAGTAGGTAAGTAAATAAAAGGAATGAGATTTAGAGATAGGTGTTTTGAACATACCTTCTTTTGAACTCGAGTTCAGTTAAATACCTACCTGCATAGTAATACAATTTATATATTTCAGAAGCTATTCGAGCCGATTGTTCCGCAGCCACGTCCCGTGGAATCGAAGCCTGATGACGTAAAGGTAACATACGAAGGGCGCGACCTATTGAACCTGATGGGAAACTTGCGAGATGATCGATGGAGCTACCGAGCTACTGAACTGCCCCCGAACAACCCTGCCCTGTTCTTTGCCAACCGCTCGCAGTACCACCGCCTGGGACCTTATGGAACCCGTACACAGTATGTAAAGGACAATTGCCGTCTCTGTGGCTTCTCTTGGGTAGTTGCCGCTACTGATTGAACACACCCGAACAAATGTTTGGTATGACCGAGGCACACAGGCCACACAAGGTTAACATATTGGAGATAATCGGCAGATACTTTAGCCATTCTATGCCAAAATACTCTGAATTTTAAGGTGGTTCTATCACTTCTAACCCCACAAATTTATTTCAATACCTATGTTACCTATATTTATCTATGTTGAATTTATCAATTTGGAGAATCATTTTATTAATTGTTGATTGTTTTACTTTGCTCAGGTTATTGATATTTTTACTGTTTTATTTACATTTTCCTTATCTCGACTCTTGTTTTAATATATTTTTTAACATGAGCAATATTATTGTTCCATTATATTGAAATAGAGATGTGGGTGTGTGACAATTTTCCTATAATATGTGTTGCCCTCGTGTGTTTCGGTCTTACAGATGACTGTGGAATATGTGAGGTAATCGTCTCGTGCATTCTTAGAGTTACAATTATAAACGTGACTTAATACTGTGATCTTAATATAAAAGAGACAATTTTTGACAAATTCTGGGAATGGTAACGTGTGACGATACAACTTTGATTTTGATTTTAACTTATTTGTGTGATAATATTAGGCTTAATTAATTATAAACATGCAATGCCATAGGATTTTGCAAACATATTCCAAAAAGAAACGCATTTCTAGAGGTATCATTCTAAATTCTTCAAAAGACAAATAATTTTGATCTTATAAAACTGATATGGACCTAATCATCATCTCGACAAATACTTAATTAATATATTATTCTCAATTAGTTCCTCTTAGATATATTGATTATTTGTTATCCAAAGAATTATTAACTATAAATTGTTAAACTTTACAGTTTATAATGATTAGTATAAATATAAAATACAATGATGTCGGTGTTATCGACCGACTGATTTGAGTCCAATTAATCGTAAAGCAATACATTATATAAATTATTCTGATATATTATGATAATTCACTAATATTTCCCACCATAACATATTGTAATAGTAATAGAGTTGTTTTAATAATATTCTTTAGTGTTTGTAGGTAATATAATGTTAAGATAATATATTCCACAGTCATTGAACAAGGATCGTTATTGTCTAAACCAAAAGGCTGCTTCTCGGATGTTATTTAAATTTACGATTTTGACGAGATAGGCACGAATTTAAGCCAAGCTGTAGGTTTATTGTTAAGATATAAATATGATTGTTGGATTTACCGTCCGAGCATTACATAATAATAGTGATGACGATATGATCTTGAACACATTTCTCTTTAAACTATCAAATTATAACGAAGAAATAAGCTTGTACAAGTCATTATGACGAACCCATGTGAACATAGTCAAATAATGGGTTATCAGTGCATATCATCACACATTTATGCAGTGATTAGATATTCTTAAGGTATTAAGTAGTTACATACCGTTTTAAAACGTTTTTTCGAGTCATTGAATAGGTCCAGATACTGGGCTCCTAGTGAAATTATAGTAAGTGTCGTTGACAGACTGGCAATATCTCTATGTACGTGCATATATAAAGTGTAATATATTTGTGGTCTCTTAATAATAGTCAAGATATTTAATAGTGTGAGTCTCTTTGATTAAAATGTAAGTGATTATATAACATAAACTAAGTTAAATGATATCTGTCCTCTGTGCAACTTTAGTTCTGCTATGTTGTGATCAGCTTTAAATTTGGAACTGGAGTATTTGTACACAATAATGTTGACGTATTAAACCACAAAGTTATTTTTATATTAAAAAAATGTTGATATGAGACAATACACTATGATAGTTTTCAGATAGTAAGAAATTTCCTTTCAATAGAGTTCAAATTAATTTTGCGAATGTTTTAGATGGGACCAACACCCGCGCTTTCTTTCCTTTTGTTTTAGCCTTATATTTAACATCATCATCAAATTTTACAAACGTTTTATCGGATTGTCATTGAATTTTAAATGTTTGTCTCAAAATCAACCGGGCTATGAACACGAAAAAATAACATGTAGTTAATAAAAATGTAACAAATATTTATTTACATAATTTATAGTAAATTGAGTACTGAACATATAGCATGGATCTCATAAGGCAGCTACAATGACGTAACTATACGGCCATTGCCTTGCTTTGTAAGATGCCTCTAATTCTTTAGATGTGTGTCTTCGCCCTGTGTGCTATATCATCAGTCACCGACACATTCACAAATGGTTGTTATCGTTTAGAAATCAAATGTTGCATTCATGTTTTAGTTTTTAACTTTATTATGACAAAGCTTAATCGAATGTAGTTCAAAGATAGTATTCGGAGCGATACGCACAATTTAATTATAAGAATAGCTATCATTGTGTTGTAAATGACTCCTAATAAAATATAAACTATTAATTTGCTATTAGGATTGAGGTAGCGCCATGTTGTGACGTCACAACTGGAATTCCTAAATTCACTTGGGTTGATTAGTATGAACTTCGACCGAATTGAATATTTCTTCGCAATATGGCGTTGGGTCGGTCCTATTAGTAAATTGATTGGATATATGAATTCCCGCTGGCCCTTGTTCCTGCAAGCCATCAGACAGGCCGAGGTGCGATGCAATATTTGCATTCCAGTTTTTTTTTGTTAAGTTAGCAGTCAAGGGTGTAGTTGTTATTTATTTAATTCACATTGCCAAATATTGCGTTGGTTGTTGTGCTATTTATAAAAAAAAAAAAAATCAAATTATATCAATTAGTAGGTACCTACCTTCCATTACTAAGTGTCTTCAAGTGATTTATACAATGTTTAAATCATTTCAATTTTAATGCATTTTATTTTTTTGTTTAGTCAAATCATTATACATTGTATTAGTATAATATGTTGTATTTATATATATTGTTCATTCATAAATGATAAATATTAATTTTCTCATTGAACTGTAGTCAAATGACAGTATTTTTATAAATGAAAATTGTTTAAGGTCGAAGGGTTTGTTGCCAGGAGGCCAAGCGAGTAAGCATGCGTCTCCTATGGGTATTACGTATATCTGATAAGCATTATGTAGGTTTAGATCAATAGAATTAAGCTAGAACTACTTTAGATACACTATTTCAACTAAAAGTCTATTCCAAAACTAAAATTTTACAGAAAATACTTCTCCACACATGTGTAGTTTTTAACGTGTACAATATGGTCCGCAAAATGGCGTCATTTCGTAGTACAAAATGGCGTTATACGAAAAGAAATCCTATAATTAAATTGACGATATTTGTAGTTTTATTAGAATGTAACACAGTTCCATAGATTATTGAGATGTATTGTAGTTCTGGCTTAACTAACTCGGGAGACATAGAGTTCCCAAGTACCAAGTAGGTATCTTATAGATTCAATGTCGTTCTCGTGTTATCGTGATATAGTGTGCCGGACCAGGCGCAGAGCTCAATATTTTTAGTAACCCTTAAGAAAATTACCTCTTTTGAAAAGAATTATAATATTTATTAGTAATATCCAATCTATTAAAAAAAATCACATATTTATATCCCTGTTTATTTTGATGTGATATCATAAATGACTGATCTGAATTTAGTTTTTAAGTTGGTTATTGATATGCAGTGCTATTTCGAGAGTTAATTAAGAGTTAATATTGAAAGTGCCAATGCTCGTAATTTAATCTTTATGACTGTTCCTTTGTGAGAGCCGCACTCTCTTCAGAGTTTGGCTCATTGCATCTTTCATAACAAATCGATGATGCTCTTAATGGGAGCCTCTATAAACGGGTTTTCGGAATTATCTTGCCGGTAGGTCCATGCTTGGGGTAACTCTTTGGCCGATCTTGCCGGCAAGTTGACAGTTCCTATAGCATTTCCGTGAATGTATTCCTCGTTTAAAAGGCTCCTATAATACAGTGTAATTTAACGTTTAAGCATAAAAAACCTTCCTTCATTAAGACATAAGTTTCACTGTTGATTTAACTTATCACGTAATATGCACAATCTCAGTAATGCTTGCAATATTATTGTATAAAGTGTTATTCCTAATATTTGTTAATTTTAATCCAGCGTAATCTTAAGAGTACAATGAGATGATGTTATTATATCAATCTAGTATCAAAATTAGCCGAAAATGATTAATATTAATTGTTAGTTAGGTAAAAGTTTAACATAGATTCGTATTAATTGGGATGTTTTAAGTGTTTAGTAGTGTAGTTAAGGCGTAGTTGCAAGCAAGCAAAATGTCTCGTGACTTGTATGAAGTTAATAATATTAGTGGCAATAAATACTCGATGTTAGTACCCTGAGTGGAGGACAGGCTGATGGGGATCTAAATGAACTTAGAGGGCGGTAGCGTCCTCACTTAACCAACCTCGTCTGCACCTAATTGCAGTATCCCTGCATATTTACTTGCCAGATTCGTTTAGATTCTTGTCATGCTGGTGTAATAACATCTCCACCGGGCTCATTACGCATACACAACTGAACTAAAACATTAGGGATTTTTGTTGTAACTATAATAATAATAGACGTAGGTATATAATCGTACTTAAATAATTATTCTTGCGATGCCTTAATTCTGGTTGTCAATTAGACATGTCTCTGCCTAGAGTGTTATGATTGTTTTTTTTTTTAATTTATTTTTGTTTATTTGCTGTTCCGGCTTTCTCCGTGAACTTCCAGTCCAGGCTGTTCTTTTGAAATAATTTTGAGGTCGATTTATTTTTACCTAAGTGTTCTTATTAAATGTTACCAAAATGTTTTTAATAAAATATTTTTATATGTAAATATGAGTTTAATTTCAACAATTTAAGTAGGTGAGTAATCCATACCATGTTGAATTATAGGTTAAGACATTAATTTCAAAGTCTCAATAATATATCAACGCACAGCTCAAGCCAATAGACGAATTTGGCTAAAATTTGGCACACATATGGCTATTATAATCTGGCATACGTGAGGATTTTGGAAAATTCAACCAATACGCGAGCGAAGTCGCGTGTAACAATTAGTAGTTTTTATATGAATAAATGTGAATATATAGTAAATCTGTTTATGAATAACATGACTTCACACATTTTTATAATCCACCCACAAACATTGGAAATAACTCGGATGAGATGTCCCGCGAAAATAGCGTTGTTATGTTGTTGTGAATGCAGGCAAGAGTGAGATAATTTTTGTAAGCTACTACATTGCTGTTAGTCAAATAAGTTGGTCACGTTCTTGGCGAAAACATATAATTTGGGCTTCATGCCAACAAACTCAGAGCTAAATAATAGGTATCGTTATTGACAAATAGTTGTTGAACTATATTAGGTAGTAAGTTACATCTCGCGGAAGTCAATCCCTTGGGAATATCAGAACTTACACGGAGCATGTACATGGGCCCTACCGCGATAAGTGCGTCGGCTTATGCTGACCCGCGCCCCACACTGGGCGGAATTTTGATTTAAACATAGGATTTTTTAAAAAATTAAGTTGTTTTATTCGTGTGTTTTAAGTAGGTATGCAGGATTGGCGGGGACATCAAACCATTCAAAAATAAATAATTCTGGTTATGTCATTTTTTAAAACATTACAAAATATGACATTGTTATTTTTTTTAAATAACAACCGGAATCACTCATTTTTGTATGGTTCGATGTTCCCAAAAATCAAGACAACCTAATTTTTCAAACTTTTTATGAAAGGCAGGCTCAAAATTCCGCCCAGTGTGAAGCGCGGGTTGGGATATCGACGTCCGCTTGAAGCCGACGCAATAAGCGCGGTTGGGCGCTATCTAATATCAAATCCACCCAATCAATGTTTCATAGCAATCGGTCCAGTAGATATAGCGAGAAAATGTCCATTGTTTATAAACAAACCAATACACAACGATAATGTTTGTTTACACGCAGAACACTTGCGTCACCCTGTTTGTACAACCTAACTAACTATGCGTAAATAGATAGGTAACTTGGAAGAATCTAATTTTTTTAACCGACCAAAAAAAAGGATGAAGTTCTAGCTGCGCCCTGCGGTTTCGCGTGCGTAATTCCCGATAGGGATTAACAGCTTATTTGATTCTTCGTCTCTAGCTCTAGCTATCGATATTCCGAGTATTACGCGTCTCATCTTAAATTATACATATCTATACTAATATTATAAAGCTAAAAAGTTTGTTTGTTTGTTTGAACGCGCTAATCTCAGGAACTACTGGTTCGAATTGCAAAATTCGTTTTGTGTTGGACAGGCCATTTATCGAGGAAGGCTATAGGCTACTTTTTATCCCGATATTCCCACGGGACCTGGAATATTCTATAAAAATGAATCCCTATTTTCCTTGGTCACGGCATCAGGCGTGAACGGTTGAACCAATTTAGCTAATTCTTTTTTGTTGTGTTTAATGTCAGGATAATAAGGATCATAAAATAAATAATTAAGAACGTTGCGCAGAAAGAAACTACGTGGATGAAACCGCGGGGCGCAGCTAGTCTATTACATAAAAATTAATCCTTATTTTCCTTGGTCACGGCATCACGCATGAACGGCTGGACCGATTTCGCTAATTATTTTTTGTTGTGACTGTTATTGTCAGGAGAAGGTTCTTATGAAAGAAAAAAATAAGAAATTTTCCGCGGGTGAAACAGCGGGGCGCAGCTATTTTATAATAGTTGTAGGATGTTTCAGCGTTTCACGCCATATGAAAGCCGATTTCGATGATTCTTTTTTCATAAAACCCTTTGCCTATTAAGGATGACTCACGCTAGACCGTGTCGGGTCCGAGCCGAGTGTCGGCCGTAGCACGGTCACCGAGCCGGTTCCGTGTCTGAAATTACTAAGACGGGCCTCGACCGGGCAATCATCGTTGCGCTGTGATACAGTATACTCGTCCGAGAAAAACCAGTGTTGTAACTAAACTACAATCATGTTCAATTTTAACGATCTGGAATTAGCGGCTATTGCGATCGCTCTGGATGACGAAGAATCTGAAGAATCTTCAACTACAAGGAAATGGAGTGTGCATCCACTTTGGAGAGAGCGACAAGAGAAAGGAGAATATGTGAATCTTTGTAAAGATCTACGTAGTTATGAAGACAAATATTGGGACTACTTTAAAATGACTAAGGAATCTTTTGACATCTTATACATGAAAATTAAAGATGATTTGACCAAAGGCAATACAAAGTTTCAGGCAATACATTTTCCGACGACGCGACGAACAAAACGTCAGAGCACTGTATAGCATCACTACCGACTGCTCGGGCGCAGCTCGGCGGCGCTGTATTCATGCAACGGGCCGTGGCCGAGCCGAAGCGGGACCGAGTTGTTTCCGAGCGTTGTCCGTTGCTCGGGCGTCACTCGGTTGCCGCTCGGTATAACGTGAGTGTGTTCATACAAAATATATGTAATATTAGTTGACCGTGCTACGGCCGACACTCGGCTCGGACCCGACACGGTCTAGCGTGAGTCATCCTCGCTGCAAAGCTATCCTGTTTTTACCCTTTGGGTACGGAACTCTATTTGGATAGTATACTCAGTTTAAATTTCAGAAGTTATGGGGGTGATGAACACATAGGTATGCATACCCAACAAGATCTAAACATACGCTCCAAAAACATAACCCTTTTCGATTCATCATAGTGGGGTAATAAATAATGCCACCATAAATACATTAAATAGTACCTACAACCTACAACACCTAGGTGTTTATTACAATTGATTTACCAAAAAAGTCATCGCTTTAAGTAGGTAGGTACTTACCCTATGTACTTGTGATTAACGCAATCTGACTAGGTAGGTAGGTACCCACATTATCATTTACCTACTTATTTATCTTCTATCTATCTGTGGTTTTACATGGAGGTAACGATAAAAAATTAGGAATTTATCATTTGTGCAAGATACCTATCAATTTGCTACTGTGTATTATGACTCAGCATTATGAGTCATTTCTTAAAATTATTTAAATTGTTAAAATCATTTCTCTACCTACCTACATTCTTCATGAAAAAAATTCTTTGCTAAATCATTCAGCTTGAAGAACCCGTCGTTTTTGCGACGGGGGGGGGGGTTAAAAAAAATAAGATGCACACTTTTGTTAACAGCGCCATCTGTGAGTCATGTACTACACCATTACAAGCAACAAGGTTCGTATCTAAAAGGTTCCATTTCAAAATACGAACCCTGTTTTAGCCACCACCCCTTCTCGTAGCGCTTGAAGATTTAACCACGCCATCTACCATATTGACTGGTAACTAACTAGTCGGAAAGTTGAACGAGGGACATCACAGTTCGATAGATGGCAGTTCAGTGCTTATTTATAATTTTAAGATCTAATGGAGAAAGCTTCGTGGTTTCAGCGTCTCATATTATTATGTTTTCTGTGTTTCAGTGGGAATTTGAAAAAAATATTGAGCTCTACATTATTTTTATTTTGTAACCAATTATTTTCAAATCGTTAGCGATTACGAAAAATTGTTGCCGCCCAAAGTTTTATTGCTTTGCGGAATTCTTCTTTTCTTTGTAAATTAATATTAAAGATGAAATAACGTTTTCCCATACCCATATTATTTTTAAAATACCTAGCCAGAGATACCTCATACCATGGGTTTAGTGAGAGAGAAAAAACACATCCCTTCAAGTGTTAAGGAGGTAGGTAGTAGGTACCCTAATAAAAATAGGTTTTTTAGATTTTATTTTACCATTGTGTCGGCGTAATTTATAAGGTATATTCATGCCAAATTACAGCTTTCTAGTAGGTAGGTAGGTACTATTTATAGTCTCTGAGCTAAGCCGCGGACGGACAGACATGGCGAAACTATAAGCCCGTTATTCCAAAACGAGGTTTATGGATAGTCCGAGATTTGGATTTAAACCCTAGATTTAGACACAGACTTACTCGTGAACTATAGTCTAAACACTATCCCTATAGATTACATATGGAACTATAGTCTAAACACTATCCCTATAGATTATATAGCTGTGCTCCGCGGTTTCACCCGCGTAAGTCCCGACCCCGTGGGATAATCAAAATGAAAAGTAGCCTTCCTCGATAAATGGATTATGCAACACAAAAATATTTTTTCAATTTGAACCAGTAATTCCTGATATTATTGCGTTCAAACAAAAAAATTCTTCAGCTTTATAATATTAAGTATAGATATGGAACTATAGTATAAACACTATCCATATAGATTATGTAGGGATAGTGTTTAGACTATGGTTCACGAGTAAATCTTTATCTAAATCTAAGGTCCACATCTCGGACTATCCTTAAACCTCGTTTTGGAATAAGGGGGTAAGGGTTCCTAGTTAGAACTACGGAATCCTAAAAACACTGAAATCAGACCACATTCGTTTTATTATGTAATTAACTCATTTTAACTAGGCTTGTATTTCTTATTGTTAACTTTACTTTGAAAATCCTTTCCTATCTACTAATATTAGAAATCTGAAAGTTTGTGTGTTATTAAGTGTGTGTATGTTTGTTACTCCGTCACGCAAAACTTCTGAACCGATTGCGATGAAACTCGGTTTGTAGATAGCTGGAGACATGGATTAAATGGGCTATTATTTAATCGATATTCCCAGGATCGGGGACTTACGCGGGTTCTTCTTCTTCTCGTATAATGGTGTAGCTCACCTATTGTTAGTGTTTTCAAATCGCCTTAAGGCCTCTAACTTGACCTTACGACTACTATATAGAGGTAGCAACGGAGAGGCTCACGAAAATACATTTTTGACACACTACTAATTGGTCACCCATCGAAGTAATGACCGCGCCAGGCGTCGCTTAACCCGCACGACCGTAAACGATCAGCGAGCTTCGCTTAGCTGTGAGCCTCCCAACTTACGCAGGTGAAACCGCAGTACGCAGCTAATGGCCTATACTTCTTGAACACAAAAGATTACTAAAATACATGCGACTTATGTAGATAACGAAATTCGCGATAAAAGTAACAATTCGCTCCACTACATTGTTCAAAATCATAATGGAATATAGTCCCTGAATTGTTTTTTACTCGCCGTAATAACCGCAATGATGTTTTTGTTTGGAATATCCACTTTTGTGTGAACATAATGGGTGTATTCATTCAAATAGGAGTAACTGAAAAGTGTCTCTTTTATCGGGACCACAATAGGAGGGAATCAAAGAAATTACGAATTCAACGGTCTGTTGTAGCTACCGTGTTAAATAAAGACGGTGGAATCTGTTCTCTATTGTTCACTATATATTTGTTATTTCAATAGGTTGGTCTTTGTTAGATAACCAAATTTATTTTGTTGTTCGTAGTGGGGGTTTTTTAACGATTTATGTTACGCCATTTGTAAAACTATTCGCTTTATTTAGGTTGGTAACTAAGGGCTTCGAATATATCGTTACCCATACCAAGTAAATACATAGTTTATGTCAGTCCGTCCGTCTATCCATCCATCCGTCCGTCTGTCTGTCTGCCTGTCGGTTCGTCTGTCATCCGGTTGCATCTCATGAATCTTGATAATTAGATAGTTAAACATTTCACAGATTATGTATTTCTATTGTCGCTATAACAACTAAAAACAGAAAAAAAATCGAATTGGACTCAAATACAATATAGTACGGAACCCTTAATGCGGGATTCCGACTCACACTTGTTCGAAATTGGATGTCGGACCCGTATTGAATTTGGCAAAAGTCGGCAAAGTGAGAAACTCGGCAATCTCCTATATCATCGTAGGTATGTCAAATCATAAATTGGAATAGCTATCGAATAAACGAAAGCATAGGTAATACCAATGAATAGAGTGAAAATTGAAAGCAATGTGAGGTCCGTAATCATTGCCTCCACATGACTTCATTGATATTCGTGAACATTCTCTGGGATAAAGATGCCTAATATCCGTCAGACATTTGATACACATCTATACTATACTTACTATAATCTATATCTATACTAGCTGCGCCCCGCGATTTCACCCGCGTAAGCCATTTGATACATTTTATTCGTTTACTTTCACGACATAAGCGAATAATTGAGATGATAACTATCCTATCCAGTAAGTTAGACCAAAATACGTGAAATTTGATTGAAATCGTTTCAGTAGTTTTGGAGTTTATTGGCAACCTACATCGTGACACAAGATTTTTATATATACAGATTATAAAGCTGAAGAGATTTTTGTTTGTTTGTTTGAACGCGCTAATCTCAGGAACTACTGGTTCGAAATGAAAAAATATTTTTGTGTTGGATAGTCCATTTGTCGAGGAAGTCTATTTTATATTTCGATATTCCCACGGGATCGGGAGTTACGCGGGTGGAACCGCGGAGCGCTGCTATGCTCAATAAACCGTTTTATTAAAAAAACTAGATGTGCTCTGCGGTTTCACCCACGTAAGTTACGATTCCGTGGCAATATCAGATTAAAAATTAGCCTATGTGCAGGTCTCCATCTATCTACATACCGAGTTTCATCGCAATCGGTTCAATAGTTGTTGCGGGAAGGAGCAACAAACTAACACACAAACTTTCACAGTTATAATATTAGTATAATTTACTTTATAGACACACTTACCTAACCTACCTAGGTTCTAAGTTCTAACTTCGCCTATAAAAGTGGGTTCGATTCCCGCCTCAAACAAATATTTAAATAGGTACGGATATTGTACTTGTACTTGTATACAGGCTGTTTTCCGCCATTGCATTGGACCCTTTTTAATTGGGTCCTTTTTACGTGAGGATGGAGTAGGCTTGCCCAGCACCTACTATCCACTTAGTCACAATATCCAGAGGAGAGAACTTGTCAATACTTCTGGAGCCTACTAAGCCGCGGATTTCATCACGATGTTTTCCTTCACCGTAAGAGCAATGTCAATTAGCGCACATAATTTTTTCTTAAGAAAAATACATTGGTGCACGGCCGACCGGGATTTGTTCCCTAAGGTAAGACGTTTTGTGAACTTACTGTGGCAGTCTGGTGGCAGTGTCTCTAATGTAGATCCCCCAGGTAAATAAGGAACCCTTAAAAGATCCCTTTCTTGTCCGTATGTCTGTCTGTTTTCAAGTTATTAAGTTTTGTTTTTAAGTCACAACTTGTGAATGATATTTGCTCCAAGGCCAAGGTCAGGTAAGTAAATTTAAATGCCACAGTGCACTTACAGACTTATTGATAGAGGGCATTGCGGTCAATAAATAATGCCTTTACGCCAAACCTCTAAAGCGTGTTAGGAAAAGTTTGTTAGGTTTTTGCTGTCTTGTATTCAATTTGTCATCTTAAGCAGTATCCAAAGGCTTTTTAGTGTAGATTTACATTGATATTTTCTACATCTCAAACTTCTGCGTAAGGAAGAAATCATCGATCTAAAGACAACACAGCAATTTAGTCAGGGTAATAAAAATATAAAACATATTTATTTCGTAAATCGTGGTAATTGATACCTTTATCCATCATCATCATAAATAATAAACAAACTTATCACTGGATCCAATAGAATATGAAAAATGCACTTAATATAATTTGTAAAATAATAACAAAAACGATACATAGAGCTTTTACGCAGCATTTCACATCGAACCCTTTTTCGATCGGAGGAGGTAGCGGCGGAATGTACAAACTGTGGTGTTTTTTTAAACCAAAGGGCATTTTTGTGGGGCACTCTGTCTCAAACTTGATTTGAATTACAAAGACTTTTCATATATATTAGTGGAAAACAGCTGTATTTCATTTTTGTCAGGAATTATTGATTTTCGGAAAGCTTTTTGCAGGCTTTTTGATAGATTCTGAAGTTGGAAGTCCGTCTTGTCAAGGATTTTGACAAAAAGGTTTTATTCGTTCTTATTTCAACTCTTTGGTAGGTTGGTATTACGAGTCATAGACTAAGAAAAAAAGAACCGGACACCTCGTTGCTAAGGAAGGATTGAAGCTCCAAAATGGAGTTTTGGCGGGAACGAGTTATCAACATGTCGAGCTGCAGTTTTATTTTCATGAAACTTAGTTGTAACCCGAGTTGAATTGTATAATTCTGGTGGAATGTTATTCAATTTAGTTCTGTGAAAGTGCACAAGTGTAGTGAAAGTAAAAATCAGTGTCAAACATGAAGTTTTCTCGTTGCCTCCAAATCTCCTATTAAGGTTATGGTAAACTTGCCACCGCTTTACTATAGCCCCTGTCATGACGGACTATGACGACTTGTGTCTGTGTAAAAGATTGCCATATCGAGAAAAATAATCCATTTTTATAAATAGTATTTTGATTGATATTCGTCACCGTCTTCGTCTTTATTGAACGCTAGTTTTTAACAGGTATTGTTTAAATAAAAATATAAATTAATATGAAAAAAAACACACGAATATGAAAATATTGATTTATGCATTTCTAATGCTTAGAGAAACGTTTCTATACGGAAAGTATTATTTGCATTAAATCGTGTAATTCTGATGGAACATTACCCAATTTAGTTTCGTGAAATTGCACAGGTGTGTATTGAAAATAAAAATCATGGTCATTTCTTTCGGTGCCTTTAAAATCTGATTTAAGAATAATAAAGTAGCCCTTACTTTAATACTTATAACGAACTATAATCTAACGACTTTGACTGAAACACTTTAGAGCCAGACTATTGAAAATCGAGCCATAATTTTATTCAAAATATTATAACTTGATACTGGCTAAATGTATAATATTATAGTATATACATAAGCCATAACTAAGTAGGTAAATAAAAATAAAAAAAATTAATTAGGTACTTTTTACTTGAAAATGTAGGTAACTTAAATAAATCGATTTATTGAAATTATATCGCGAATTTGATAAAAATAGCGACGACAACCAAAAACTTTTTAAAGTTTACCTATCGTCATAAAGTTTATAAAGTTGAAAGTTGTATACAATAGGTTCAAACCTACTTACCATATCAAAGTCCTTGAAAGTTATCGTTAGATATTTACGTAAATCAATCCAATTTGGAAGGTAGTAAACAAATTGTTAAGTAATCATTTATTTTTGGTCCTGAGTAGTAAGCGACATGTCGGAATAAAGTTTCTTAAGAGGAAAGGGTACCGGGGGCTCTCTCCACACAAACGTAGTCGACTGACAATGTAGTTTGATCTTTGTGTTTTGAAGGTCATTGCATGTTTAGAAAATACACAATCGAATGTTTTTACCTATTTAATAAAATATTTTTTCCTCAAAATAGTCTGGATCATTCCAAGGGTAGGTAGGTAGTACCTAAACAAAATTGATTATTTCCCTCAGTAAACAAATTAAGTAATCATAATAAAACTTAATGCCAAATTGGCCAAATTATATAGGTAAGTGAGTCTTTTCATTCCACAAACGAAACAAAGTTTGTTTTCCGTTTGAAAAGAAACGACACCGTCAAAAAATATTTGAAACTTTCTTCGTTCACTTATCAAAGAAGTTTGTTTGTATAGAACGAATGTACATTGAAAAGGAATCAGAAAATAACATTCAATGAGAGATGTTAAACAGTGGTTCTATTGAAACTGCTGAAGCCTTTAGAAAATCAGCCTCCCTTCGAGACGCTTTTCGTTTTGCTACCCCCGTTTAAGGCCCCCACACGCTGCGATCTGTCGTGGTTTGCTTGGTAACTATCATATCGTAGCTTTGAAAAAGTTTCGTAGGTTTAGTAAATTGTTAAACTTAGCAATCATTAGCTATCGATAAAAAGTATCTATGACCAGGAAAATCCATTCCAAATCTAAATCCAAATACAAAATCCATAAGTTACCATGATCCGAATTGTCTTACCCAGATATTATGGTGGTACTTAATAGAGCACGCTATCTATCAATCGATTCGGAACTAGTTTAGGAAAAACAAGGGACACCCGGATGGAACGAAGTTTCTTTCAATTAATTAGTGAAGGAATTGTAATAAAATCAAAAACTGTTTTTACGACTTTTGGTCTGAATTTTTTCCGTCTAGCCCCCTTTCGCAACGCGCCATATGGAATTTCGTTCCAAAAACGAATCTAGATTCTGAGATTCCCCATTGATGCATGTCATGCAAGTAGGTAAGTATAGGAGTTCATTAGGTGGCGGATTCTAGATTTTGGTTGTATTAAGGCAGACTAAAATATAGCCTTTAAATTTTTGGTTAAGAGTACCAAACCCAAAATAATGCAGCAATCAAACCTTTTTTTTACTTTAAAAAAGTTTCCAAGGTTTGCATAAACACGTAGATTATTTTGGAGTTTTTGGCTATGATTAAGTTTACGCGACAAACTGCAATATCTTCTAACTTAAGACAGCAGTATTCTCAAAAAATAATAAATTGAACAGCATAATTCGGATCTGTCCCAAATACAAAAAAGTTGTGAATGAACTGGAGAATCACGAGTCGAGTCTTGGCCCCTGGAACTGGTATAATTTAACTATAATTACCTATTTATAGGTTGACTAGAAGAAATCGCTTTCAGCGATAAGGCCGCCCATTTGTGCAACTTATACTTTCTAGCTATTACTTTACTTTGTGTATATCGTGTCCTATTTCTTTCTGTGTTGTAGAAATAAAGTTGTCTATAATTAATACCTACTATGATAGATGTAACTTTACGGCCAGAACTGCAACTTATCAACCAATTTGCACATTTTTAAAGCAAAAACACAATTTCACTCAAACTTCTCCATTCTTTCATTCAGTTTAGAGAAACAATTGGGCCGGTCTTTGTTCTCGCTTTCTTCTACCGGGTGGCATATTTCCACCGGGTGGTTGTTACAACTGTTTCTGGGACGATAGCCTTACAATACGGGTGTACTATTGTCGTTTTAATTGTCCCTTAAGTTCCTTTTCAGTCTAATAGTGTTGGGTTTTGTTATGCGGTGGAAAATTGCGTTTGTTGATGGAAAAATTAAATAGTTGCTGGATGGTGCTTGAAATAAAATAAAATATTTTATTACTTTATTTTTGAAACGAAGTTCTTTATCTAGAAAGGGGGCTAGACGGAAAAAATTAAGACCAAAAGTTGTAACGACACTTTTTGCTATAGTTGTAAGCCGTGCGGCGTGCGTGTGTTTCTCTGTCTGTCTCTCTCTCTCATAGAAAGCCACTACTAAAATTGAGCCTACTGATTAAGTTTATATGACACTAGCTGCGCCCCGCGGTTTCATCCGCGTTTGTCCCGATCCCGTGGGAATATCGGTTATTCGATTTTTTCTCGCCTTTTAAACCTTCCCTAGACCTCCACGAACATTTCAAGACTAAGATAAGATAAATCCGTTCAGCCGTTCTCGAGTTTTAATCAGACTAACGAACAACAATTCATTTTTATTTATATATAGAAGACTAGCTGCGCCCCGCGGTTTCACCCGCGTAAGTCCCGATCCCGTAGGAATTGATAGGGTTTTCCCGGAAATTATTCGATTTTTTCTCGCCTTTTAAACCTTCCCTAGACCTCCACGAACATTTCAAGACTAAGATAAGATAAATCCGTTGAGCCGTTCTCGAGTTTTAGCGAGACTAACGAACAGCAATTGATTTTTATATATATAGATTATATTTATTAATAATAAAAATATATTATTATTACTTAAAAAAAATTACAATTCCTTCACTAATTAATCGAAAGGAACCTCGTTTCATCCGGGTGTCCCTTGACACATCTCAAGTTTTTTAGTTAAAAAATGTTTATATTGAAATGTATTCTTAAAAAAAACTAAATTAAAATCGGTCCATCCGTTCGGGAGCTATGATGCCACAGACACACACACACACACACACACACACACAGACACGTCAAACTTATAACACCCCGTCGTTTTTGCGTCGGGGGTTAATAAATAAGTCTACAACATATTTAAGCAGAATAAAAAGAATAACAAATTAATTTCTGACTTTATAAATTTAAGAAAACCTGCATCGTGCGATCAAGTTTTTTTTCTACCGTAGCCATATACGGTTAGCGAATTCTATATCGTTAAGCTCATTATGGACGTAGAACGCTCACTTCCAAAACTCCGAATTTATTATATGTAATAGATAGATAAATACATGCAAACAAAATCTGTAATCTGTGCGGAGACCCTTCGCTACCTGTTATTTAGTGAAACGTGCAATGCATCAACCAACACCAATTTAATTTAAATCATATACCTCTTAACAAAAACATTGAAATTAGTCGTTCATAAACCCGAATACCCCACCCTGAATATAGAAAGCTTCATAAAGCTATTCATAGCGCCAGCTAAGGAGTGAATCTTTATGAATGCGACCAAATTGTATGAGAGTAGTCCTCTTTCAAAGTTCCCGTGAATAGTGTTAATTCGCTATAGCGAGTTTGCTCGGAGCTCGTCAATGGACTATTTGGAGACTTGAGAAGAGCCAGTGCGCCTCACAAAGTCACAATATTGTGTATGGAAAACGCAGGAAAATATAAATGCTTCGGGTGACACACAGGGGAAAACACACACAACGAAACGACGACGTAGGGCGACGACAGTTTTGTATAACTATGTTACCGGAAATGTACGAAACCTAGGAATTGTATATAATTCCTAGGAATTGTATATAGTGGTGACTACATTTATGCCCGAATACTCAAACGATTAGGGGTTCGCTAAATATTTAAGATACTCCTATCCTATTTGAATATGACACTTAAATTTCAATCTAAACGCTACTTAATAAGTAGCTTTATAGTATTCGGACGTTAGGAATTGTGTAAAATAATTTATCAAAAATAATTTAATACATACATTTCTTAGGAAATTTACATATTTCCTAGGGATTGTATGCAATTCCTAGAAGGTAACCTAGGAAATGTGTTAAATTGTTATTATGCCATAGAATTTGTTCGCATATACCCACCCGGAAAACTCCCTACCCAGAAGTGACATGGATAGGTTAGGTTAGAACTGCGACAACAACGCACGAGCCGAGCGAGCGAAGCGAGCGTTGCCGGGGCAGCGGCTGGCGAGTGCTAGAACCGATTTTTTCCTATTTTACTTGGTTAGGGCATTAGTATATGTAGTATAATAAATGTGTTTTAATTATTATGTTATTTTAATAGTATAGTAAATGACCCCGCACACCCCCTGTTACCGACCAACATTCTGAATTTAACATATTTCCGATTGCTGTTTAGGAAATATATAGAATTCCTAGAAAATTGGTTTACATTATACACATTTTCTAGGAATTCTATATAATGACGGATTACATACATATCCGGTAACATATACACTAAACTTGCTCTGTAAATGCTTTGCGATGGTTTTCTTATCATGTCAGATGTTCAGCTAAATTAAGTTTTGTCTGACCAGTAGCCTGCAAAGTGATAGCAGCATAATTGCCCTCGGTAAGGTCGTCCAATGTACAGGTGTTAGAGCAGCTTAGAGAAGGTGATAGACTGTCTTAGGGCTCCAGAGTCAAAATGCTCACCCGAAGTAAAATCCTATTCATGCTTTGCGATTCAATTAATAAGCATCTACGGGTCCTATTGCCCTTCTGGCATTTCTTTTCTGGCATTCATCTTTGCGCGTGGAATAAACAAAGGTTGTAATGCCAAACTAATGACATGGTCTCAGCGGGCGAGGACCATAAGACCTCCAGAGATTCCTTAGGTTAAGAAATTTCTCACCAAGTTGGCACCAAGTTTATATGCCGCTAAAACCTTTACGCATCTTTTCCAATTTAGCGTTCGTATATCATAGCAATCAAACTGTCATATAATTGTAAGTTTATAGCCATTAAAGCTCTCCTATTCATCATCAAATAAAACAAAGACCTTCAGAAACATCATAGTTATAAGTTCCTTTTGAAATAGCATACAAAACCGCTCATTATGTAAACACAATATTACGGACAACCCTAGCGTGTTTTTCAGGCGCTACACCGTTCCAAAAGCGAAAAGGAAAAACGGAGCGTGCCCGAACAAAGCCACCTACACAATGGAGCCGCGAACAATGCCAACTAGAGACTGCTTGTATCATTCCGAGATAAAGACGGATATCGATGAGTGTCAACCCTAAGAAAGTGGGACTGCTGACGAATGTGACTCGGCGCGGTTTTGTGTCAATTGTTATTGACGTGTCAACCCTGAACACATTTATCGATATACGCAAGGATATGTTGTAAGCTCGCTCTATGAATAAGTAGAGTTCACAATTAGCTCGATAAGCTCTATTTTTCTTACGTACTAGTAGTTTTAGGTACCGCTATGTAGTATATAGTTTATTACTAGCTGCGCCTCGCCGTTTCACCCACGTAGGTCCCGATCCCGTGGGAATATCAGTAGCCTATGTGGTATCCAGCTATCTAGATACGGACTTTCAGCGCAATCGGTCCAGTAGTTTTTGCGTGAAGGAGTAACAAACATACACACACAATCTTTAACATTTATAATATTAGTAGGGTAGTAGGATGAATTACTCTAAATTAATACATTGTCAATGTACTCGTCCTAGCAAGTTACATGGTCTGTGTTAAAAATTCGAATCTATTTTCGATTTGCGTCAATGTGAACGAATAGCCAATGTGTAAAGATGGGATTTCTAAGATCGTCACTTACTGCTTGAAGTAATGCGTTATTGCTCGAAAAGCTAGGTTTTTCTTACGTACTCGTAGTTTTTGGTACAGGTGTGTGGTAGACAGTTTATTATTAATGATGCTAGTACATTTAGGTCCCTTAATTAGCAAAAACTTAGGTTTTGATCATGTCCAACATTATTTGGTGATTTTCTTCGCAGAATTGACTCGAACCGAATCCAATAAAAACTTCGGTTTTATGTAACAGTTAGATTCGTTTGACGAGGTAGAATGTAGGAATATGACCTCAGTGGATTCGTTAAAAAAATACATACAACCGAATTGAGAACATCCTCCTTTTTTTTAAGTCGGTTATAAATAAGACCTTCTAGTCGCTGAGTACCAACAGTCTGCCAATTTCGCGTTATACCAAATATGTCAGTTAAAACAAGTGTTTTGACCAAGTGCGTTTTTGACTGTCACAAACCGAAATGAGCATTTGGCACTGAATTGAGAACCTCCTCCTTTTTTTGAAGTCGGTTATAAATAAGACCTTTTAGTCGCTGAGTACCAACAGTCTGCCAATTTCGCGTTATACCAATATGTCATTTAAAACAAGTGTTTTAACCAAGTGCGTTTTTGACTGTCACAAACCGAAATGAGCATTTGACACCAATGTAATATCAAAACGACATCGAAGTATTAGCAAGTCAAAGGGCGGTATTAAAATTCAAACGACACTTAGAACATAGTACATCCGCCAGCTAAGCACTAACGACGGAGTCCACAACAATGTGCCCTCTGAAGAGCTCCGAACAATCGAATGAAGACAATAAGCAGCGATACTCGGAGACAAAAAGAGGCGAAATAAAGGCTCACTTGTTTCCTGGCCGCATTGTGAGGAACGGGAGAGGGCAGAGACAAAAGCGTAATGTGCCACGGGCCCAAACAATGGGGCTCTGCCATTATTGTTACTGTAGCATCGCTTTAGGAATATGTAGCTGCGTGGTGCCAGCGAACTTGACATGGTGAGGTGGCCTTGCACACCCGCGCGCACCTCCTAGCTCTCTAACTCTTGTATATTTATCTTATATTATGTGTTAAAGATTCCTGTCACTAGATTCTTAGCATCGCTTTAGGAATATGTAGCTGCGTGGTGCCAGTGAACTTGACATGGTGAAGAGGCCACCTGCTACCTTAAGACCACTGGGAAGCTGTAAAGTTCCATACAAAAAACGGTAACTTTTCCCCCCATAAACGAAGTCCGATTTTGATATTTTTTGAAAATGTTCTAGTACTAATGGAAAACTATATTTTAAATAAAAGTTATTAGTATTTGAAAATCTATATTTATGACTTGAAAACTTCATCGAGCGTTTAAATTGTTTTTAATAGACTAAACTGAATTACCAAAAAAGAAAAACGTATAAACCTACAATAAGATGCAGTGATTAAATGAGACCAAATTTATTTCATTTTGAGAAGGATAAAGTGAGTAAAAACGTTAAGGCCCGCAACATTATCCATCCTAAGGTTGCCTGGAAGAAATCGCTTTAAACGATAAGGTCGCCTGTTTGTACAATTTCGTAGTTAATAAGCTTTCTCGTCTTTTTTGTCATTTTCAATGTTTTGTGTGTTGTACAAATAAAGTGTTTATCTATCTATCTATCTATCTATCATTATTTGAAGAGCAAAATGTAGGCTATTACGTCCGGACTTACAACTCTCTCTATCACACGATACGGGTCATTTTTTGAAAATACCTACTCACGCCGCGTAAGGTCACGACTCTCTTAATTAAACACTAAATATTTTGTAAAAATAGAGAAAACTATTTTAAAACAATTCAGATATATTTATTGTCAATCTGAAAAACATTTGTTAATTTTCTTGTTACTTTGTCACTAATGTCAAGGTTTTTTCATTACTCATACTCCAAAGTAGGTCTAAAGGTGCCTGAAGAGCGTGTTGAAAGAAAAACTTTCAGCCCTAGGGAAAATCGCTTACACTGACAGCTGTCATGTCAAATTATGGCTTCACGCGGCTTGTCCAATGTGCTTGTAGCTAGTATTAGGTGGTATTAGTATCATTACGCATTAGGAACTTCAAAAACCAAACCTCCTTGCTTTAGGTAACACCAAAGAACAACAATTATGGCTTCGCACGGGTCATGCATATTGCCAAAGTTTAGTTTATAATAGGTTTTTTCTCAGTAATCGAATTCAAGTAGATATATTAAGTTCAAGATATCTTATTTAATAAAATAAATGTAAAGACGAAAATGGTCAAAGCGACGTATGACCATGCTGCGAGAAGTTGCTGATGTGGCTTTATGAGACCGTGCGGTCAGGGTCGTTCTTTGAGTAAAAAAATACTGGCGGGAAATGCTTGCATTTTGAATTATTTTAATTAGTATTATCTTTTGTTATTTTATTATGTTTTTGTGTTAAGTTTAATCTGGTTTTTCATTTATGATTGTGTATTTTGTGTAAATAACATTTTCTAGACAAACCGTGTTACAAAAACTGTAATTTAAATCTACGGACTTCATGTCATTTCCCAGTGTTGGATTAACTCATTCATAAAAATCTCTTCGGTAAGTACCGACGTATTTGAGTAATGAATACAAATAGCAAAAAAAAAACTGCATAATGTATGACCTCTTTGGTCCGAACCTTGTAAGAGGATCAGGTAGTATGGAGTCTCTCATTCACTCTCGTTATTATGAAGAATTTTATGTATTATTCGTAATGAAAAGCACAGTGGTTACCTCGGGTAAAAGACTCATTAAGTCCCTCAAACTATTAGCGACCTCGCTTTGCTCGGGCGCCAAACTCCGTCTCGGGACTCAATGAGTGACTTTCACACCTAGGGTAACAATGAACTATTAAAAACCTCGGAGTGGCCCTTATTACCCGCAGGTACCTTATAAGAAATGTTACCAATTTTACAGATACTTCTTGTACACTTTATTTACCCTCTATAATCATATTTTCCATGACTCTAAGAGATGTCTCTCATTAGATCGGGCCGTGCCTGGGAAGTATCGTGTACGTAGACGGGGCACGAATTTGAAACTTTTAATACATTTTGTATGAAGTAATTTATATTAATTTATATTACGTCGCCCTGGACGACGCCCGTCTACTCCACGGATTCCTCCCGTCCCCTCGGCGGCTGATAAGGAATGATTTACATTAGACCGGGACGTGTGCGGACCGGGTCGTGGACGTAGAACGGCTCGAACGGGACACGGTGTAGTAAAAATTGCTTCACAAAAAATGTATGTAACGTTTCAAATCCGTGCCCCGCCCGGACTACGGCCCTGCCCGCACACGTCCCAGTCTAATGTAAATCACCCCTAACTCGGTGTAATATAAATGTGCAGCACGGACGGGCTCCGTTCCGGACTCGGCCTGGCCCGGACACGTCCCGGTCTAATGTAAATCATCCCTACCTCGGTGTAATATAAACGTGCAGCACGGACGGGCTTCGCTCCGAAATCGGCCCGGCCGGATACGTCCCGGTCTAATGAGAATCATCCCTAATACTAATAGTACCTCTCAAATAACACTCGCGTCCACCGCTCCGTGTGGAGAGTTGTTATCGTTCAAAGAACGGCCTACTTTTGATCTTTCGCTGTTATGAACTCTGGAGAGGCAACGTTGAATCACTTTCATACGACTAAATTATATTATTGGGATATGTGGGTAGATTTTTCAAAGATTTATCTACTATATTAAAGGTACACTTAAATTACAAAGACGAAAGATTTTTTTGTTTTTAACGACTAGGTTCTAAAGTACTGAACCGATTTTAGTGAAACATTGATTTATTGGGATTAATAAAAGTCCGTAAATAAATTATATTACTACGGGATTGTGACTTATGCAGATGAAACCATGGGACGCTGATAGTTAATTATATACTAATTAGTTGATACAATATTAGATAGATAGTTAGATAATGAGCATTAAGGTTCTGATGAACAACGTAAATAAATAAAAAAAATATTGAATGATGTTTACAAATTATAAAATGATTCTGCTGGCATTCGACTGGTGGAGACCACCTGTCACTTAAAAATTAAACATTTCGTAAATATATGGAAAACTACTTAAAAACAGTTCATTAGATAAATATTTGCTTTAAATAAATAAATAAATAAATAAATAATAAATAATAAATATTGCAGGACATTCCACACATCGCCATCCAGCCCCAAGCTAAGTATCTGTGTTATGGGTGATAGACAAATTTCTTTTGTAAATATATACTTATAATACATAGAAACAACCAGACCACAGACAAATATCTAAGCATAAATACTTGTCTGAGGCGGGAATCGAACCCGCAACCCTGTGTTTGGCAGTCCGGCATGGTGACCATTGTGCCAACTGGGTCGTCAATCTGAAAAACAATTCATTTTTAGTTTCTTGTTATATCGTCATTAAAATCAAGGTTTTTAAAAACCTTTCAGTGTCCCTTATTACCCCCATTTACCTCTTAGATACTAATCTAAGAGGGATTACAGAGTTTTTGTTGCACACTGTAATTTTAGGAACCGAGGGCTACATCACACATAATATAAATCACAGCATCACGGTCCGACGACATTGAATGCAGCGAATCTGGGAACCGTATCATATGAGACGTATCAATATTCAATCTTTCACCATACCTACGACCTACGTAATATAATTAGTTAGGTACTGTTGGAACGTGCAATGCAATATGAAAATTGAATTTCGTTTTCATTTCAATGAATCTTGAATATACAAACATTTATTTATGGATACCTTTAGATTACTTTTTGATGACATAGATGGAATGATGGGCCAACATACGCCTGCTACGCAGAAGGTTGCTGGTTCAATTCCCACCGTCAAAGAAGTTTTTATTTTTGTAAACATATGTTTGTTGTGGTCTGGGTGTTTATATATGTATGTATATTCAGTAGGTATGTACTTATTTATTAAAAAAAACAATGGTATTCTATCTGTCCCGTCTTAATCTTTTCGAAGTCATTTAAGCCGAAGTGGTAAGACCAGAAGCGCGATAGAGGTGTCTTTGAAACAGTTTTTGGGGTAAAATCCATAGAATGATATTCTTAGTGTCGTAAAGTTGAAGATATGCTTTGTATTGTCATACACTTCAAAACACGATAAGACTGATTTGTCTCGATAGAAAAAAATCGTAAAAAATATATCGTATTTTTTTTTTAATTTTCAATTTAACGGCAATTGTAAAGAAAAAGCAATTGCAAAATTTATATCTTCATAAACTTTACATCAAATTCCATATGGTAGTACAGATGGTTTTTCACTTAAATAGATGTTAGTCTTTTAATTACTTAAAACAGTTAAAATGGCCATTTAAAGCGGGGGAAAAGGATAAAGTTATCGCGCGGCGCGTGCGTGGGAAAGGGATAGGTGTTTTCAGGTCTTACTTCACCTTAATTTAGTCCAGTCCTAATTTGTATTTATTTTAAGTTCATTGTATTTAATTTACTAGCAACGTTTCGCGGTTACCCGCGTTACTCCCGATCTCACGTGAAAATATCGGGATAAAAAGTAGCCTATGTCATTCCCAATGAATTAATGTATCATCACACCAAGTTTCATCAAAATCAGTCCAGTAGTTTCGGACCCTATTCGTTACAAACAAAAAACAATAAAATCTCTTTATAATATTAGTGTAGATCAAACTACTAGATTCAGGACCATAGGTACCTATTTGTTAAGTTACGAGAACGTGACTCTGCTAAAAAACAATAATATGATTTTCCTTTCATGAAAAATTCCGTTTATTTTTCTATCACACAAACCTATTGAATTCAATACGATCCGATGCAACCCTTTCAATGGACAAATACTAAATTAATTTTTAATTTCGCTTTGAAGCCAATATAGAGGGTCTTTTGTCATGCTTTGTCCAGATAGAATTCATGTGCTAACTCGGAACGCTATTAAACTGGATTACTTTGTGCTCTTTAAACAATAGGGATTTAATATAGGTACTAATTTTGGATATATTTTGTGGATTTTTTATTGTTTTGAATTCACAAACTTAATGTGACTTTTAACTACTTTTAAAGGAATATCTTTTGGTTCAATAGGTTTGATATTCATTTATTTCAGATAATTAAAAATCCATAAATTGTTAGTAACGAACCTTACAAAATATATTAGTAAAGACGAAAAAAATAATAATAATAAAAATGTCGAAAAGTTAAATTTAAAAAAAGTTTCGTATTAACTATGTCAATTATTATCTCTATTCAGAAGGGGGACTGACTAACCCCGCTAATCCAAGAGTGTAGAATATTTTTATATATATATAATTCTACTGTACCTACTCTACGTGTGTATGTCACTGAACTCCTCCTAAACGACTGGACCGATTTGAATGATTTTTTTGTATGCGTTTGGTTTTTGTAGCCCGGTTTTTTTAATGACAAAACAATGTTTGCGGAACAGCTAGTTTTTTATAAATCTATGGGAATGGAATCAGTTGCCTGCGTCTTTCTCTCCTGACGTGTACAATTTGGGGGTTTTTAAATCGCGAGTGAATAGGTAGATGCCTAAGATTCTAGGAAGGCGTGTTAGATCTTAGGCCGCATCGTGACCTACCATCAGGCAGGTGTGATATTGGTCAAACGCTGACCTAACAAATGTTAGAAAATATATACTTAAATAAGTATCTATAGATGGATTTTACCTGATTGCATCCCTCAGTTTCTTGTCCGGTATACTCCCCAAGTCTCGCAGACTGTATTCAGAGTTATTCGCGTTATGTCGCGAGATGCGAAATATGTAAAAAAGGAACCCTAAAAATGTAATATTCATCATCTTACAGATACCTAAAGATGCGTAAAGCAAAAGGTCAATGTTGCCAAGTCACTATCTTCAAACAATAGATAGATAGTGGTCCGAAACTCAGGTTCGGTTCTATTGTAATGAATTAATTAATAAAATCGGGGTGGGTGTTCATTGTCCAGGCAAGGATGAATCTGATCTCATTAAGCAGTCATTGTGACGAATAACAATGGCTCACCACTGGCCAGCTCCAACGGCAGCACACCTAAGCTGGCCACGTCAGCACTATGTAAAGTTTAATTGAATATAAGCAAACTGCGGTTGCTTATAATGACGTCGGCTGTGACGTCATTATCGTCCGATGAATACCTTAATTAAATTATTCAATTTATATGTAAAGAAAGAGCATATGGGCTAGCGTTCGAATTAATTAATTAATAAATATTGCAGGACATTCCACACATCGCCATCTAGTCCCAAGCTAATTATCTAGACTTGTGTTATGGGTGCTAGATAACGGATATGCTTACTTAGTTATATACTTTTCATTTGTAAATATATACTTATAATAAATAGAAACAACCAGACCACAGACAAATATCTAACCATGAATACTTGTCTGAGGCAGGAATCGAACCTGCAATGGGCCCGGCATGGTAACCATTGTGGCAACTGGGTCGTCAATTTTTTTGTAGGTATATCGTTTCCAAGGCCGCAATAAAATTAGAAAATGAAATAGATAATGTAATAACATGTATCTATGTGATTTATACCGCCTACTGACTTCTGATTTTCTAGTACTTACAGATTATTTTGTAGTTAAAATGGAAAGTGATGTGTAAACACGTAAGGGCTCATACAAAGAGGATACCTCCTACTGATTTCTTATAGCCTGGTAATCTATACATAGAAAATTCTTTGTCCTGACTGACTGACGGATCAACGCAAAGCCTAAACCGCTGGTCGTAGAAACCTGAAACTTGGAGGGTGTGTTCTTTATATGACGTAGGCTTCCAATAAGAAAGGATTTTACGTAATTCTATCCCTAAGGGGGTGAAAAGGGGGTGCAAAATTTGTATGGGACATCGTAATTTTTGGTAGTTTTCGACTTCTACGCGGGCGCGGGTAAAAGCTAGTTCCGGTATAAACTTCAAATTTTCTAATAATTATGGTAGTTTGAGAAAATATCAAAAGGGTTTTGAAGGCTATATCTCAAACCCACGCACGCACTAGTACGGGGATCGAAGAACAGGACAGAACGTTAGGCTTATCTAACTTCTGTAGATATTAATAAGTCTATGGTAATTTTATTGATTTTTTATTCAAATAGGCAGGGTAGGCAGATGGACGTGGTAAGGCGAACTTAGGTTGCCTGTCCACAGGAGCGGAGCGGCGTTTCTACAATACACTGTGCAAAACTCCGCGTTCGGTCGGAGTCCGCATTTTCCACAATGTATCTGGAAACGCCGCTCCGCTCCTGGCGACAGGCAACCTAAAGGTCGTCTTACCGCATGCACCTTCTGTGGAGAGGCAGCCTTAAGAGGAAAGGGTAGCGAGGGCTCTCTCCATACAAACGTAGTCGACTGTTTTCTCCCTGGATAATGACACTAGAGCAAATATTTTTGTTGCATAAAACTTATATCCATGACCATATGTTTTGTTTTTTTTTTTAAATCTTATTTTAAATACCAAAACATAGGGGCATAGTCATGGCAGTTATATTTGTACTAGTGTCATTATCCAGGGAGGAAACTGTCGACTACGTTTGTATGGAGAGGGCGCCGGTACCCTTTCACCTTAAGACTGGACGGACCTCAACTATTCAACACCTCAAAAGTGCGGCTAAAGACCACAAATTGACCGACCTTCTTTATTAGAAGGTGACACCAGATGATGATGATTCAAATATTATGTCAGACTCAGTTTATTATAGTGATTCAAAATTAGTCACCGTAAACTCACCCAATGAGAATGTACTCGTAGGGTGACTCTACCACATAGTCATTTGGGCACAGACCTGCACGGTGACTTACGGATTCAAAACTAAATAGGTAAAGAGGATAAGACAATTCTGTTTTGAAATAAAGCTCTCACTTACGTTACTTAGTTGTAAAAGAAACATAGGTATCAAAAGCAAAAAAGCAAAAAAAGGGCAAAGTTTAACCAGTCTGTGTCAAATGCATCAAGATCGTCAAGCCATCGTTTACGGGGTACCTTAATAAAAAAAGAAATCCATTAAGGGGTTGGGAAGATATGAGGGAATATTATATTACAAACATACATACAAAGATAGGCGTGAAAAATACCTTTTCATTACTCATACTTCGAAAGTAGGTCTAAAGATGCCTGAAGAGCGAGTAGAAAGAAAAACTTTCAGCCCTAGGGAAAATCGCTTTCACTGACAGCTGTCATGTCAAATTATGGCTTCGCGCGGCTTGTACAATGTGCTTGTAGCCAGTATCAGTATCATTACGCATTAGGAACTTCAAAAACCTAACCTCCTTGCTTTAGGTAACACCAAAGAATAACAATTATGGCTTCACACGGCTCATGCATACTGCTAGAGGTAGTATGGAGTCTCTCATTCATTCTCGTTATTATGAAGAATTTTATGTTTTATTCGTAATGAAATGCACAGTGTTTACCTCGGGTAAAAGACTCATTGAGTCCCGAGACGGAGTTTGGCGCCCGAGCGTAGCGAGGGCGCTAATAGTTCGAGTGACTTTCACACCTAGGGTAACAATGTACTATTCCTTGCAGTCGGGTAAAAAGCTCATGTTGTTGTGAAAAGTTCGCGTTATATGACAATAGATGGCGCTTAATCGAGATAAGGATATGTTAACATTGTCACAATAGAGGCGTAATGACACGACTGTATTGCTTGGCACAATGCTTTTACTCACTTAACATAATGGCGATATCAGAATCTGCTGCCGACTACAGTCGCGTCGCGTGTCGCGCTTGCAATACCAAATCGAATGGAAATCGTTTTAACTCGTGTTTAAATGACTGAACACTGTTTATTTAGTGTTTATTAATCGATTAATATGTTTAACAACAGGTAGGCGGGTTTCCTACAGCATCGATCGATCTCACCGTCACTTCTCATCAAGTGAGATGAGTATTTTTACCCTACTACGCCAAAGCCAAAAGGGAGAGTTATGTTTTGCGTATAAATAATGATCGATTGAGTTCGGTAGTTTTTAGTTGTAACGATAAAATATTAACACCTTGGAAATGGTATCTAGTTAACAATTTCACCTGAGCTGCTGTTATTATTTATTTGTCTCGCATTTATTTTATTTTTGCCAAATAAAGTGATTGTTTGTCTTTTAATAAACGCGGCGGCCATGATTGTGACTTTTACATTTTACCGGAACAAAATACAAAATATTCAATAAGTGAGCCTTCAAAGCATGAGCATCGCTGACTATTTTCGTGCGACAATAATTCATAGTACCTGGATGACCGAGCTTTGCTCGGTATTTTTTTTTTTTTTTTACTTAGTCTAACCTCAAAGCAAACACTCATTGACTTCGTGTTACTTAACAACGCCATCTGCTGGAATAACTTTATTGCTCATAAAAATAGTATTAGTAGTTCACCAATAGATGTCAGGAAGAGTCATATTTTTCAGATAAAAAAAAAGTAAGTTTCGATAAAACACGAATAAAATGACATTTTCTAAAAATGATAGCTAGATCGATTTATCGCCCCCGAAACCCCCTATATACCAAATTTCATGAAAATCGTTGGAGCCGATTCCGAGATTCCAATTATATATATACAAGAATTGCTCATTTAAAGATATAAGATAAGATAAGATTTATGAAGAAGAATGCATCTGTTTATTTCAATTAAGTAATCAATGTTTTGTCTGAAATAAAAATAGTAAGTAAGAGGTATAAAATTAACATTTGAAACTTTCAAAATACTTCTTCGAAAACTTGAAAGAAGCCAATTCTGCAGAGTGCGGGCATATTAAACCAAATCTAAATTTCTTAAACACCCTATCCACAATTTTTTTTGTTTTGACCGAGTACTTTCAGTTACGTACAATTTTTTTTTAATTAACAAACCTAACTTTGATAAAAAATAATGATTGCATATGTATAGGTACTGGAGAAAGCGTTCCCTATATGATAATACCCATCCAAAATATATAAAGATGTATGTATATCGAACATAACAACACGGGCTATTGTATTGTATTAAGGACAATGACAGTTAATTCCTGATACATGTAACTTCCTGCATTGTCCCATGTGTTGACAGATTTTGCTATTATCAATGCGAACAATATCTACATGCTCAGCTTAATGAAACAATACCTACCTAACTATATTATACTGTACATATCTGTTTGTATTTAATCCTTTAAAATCATAACTTATATCATTCGATCCCAAAGTTCGTTGTTTGTTTATTGACGGTCGAACTACTAGACCGATTTGGATGAAAATTGGCATAGTTGTAGTTTATGAGATGGGAAGGCTCACAGCTAAGCGACGACGCTTGCTGATCGTTTACGGTCGTGTGGGTAAGCGACGCCTGGCGCGGTCATTACTTCGATGGATGACCAATAAGTACTGTGGCAAAAATGTATTTTCGTGAGCCCCTTCGTGCTTCGGAAGGCACGTTAAGCCGTTGGTCCCGGTTGCTACCTCTAGTAGCAGACGTTAGATCAAGTTAGAAGCCTTAAGGCGATGTGAAAACTATAACAATAGGTGAGCCACACCACTATACGAGAAGATGAAGGAGATGGAGAAGAATATAATATGATATTTTGATCCCGAAATTCCCGCGGGATCGGGACTTACCATACCTTTTTCTAAAGTTAATTGAAAGTTTTACCTTTTCCTAGTTTCTGGTAGGTACGAGTAAATATTTTTGGGCCGATTTGAAAAAAAAATAGCTAATTTGGAATAAGCCCTGTAATAAACCAGAAAAAGATAAAACTTGTGAGCGTAGGCATGCTTTGTTGCAATATCCTAAGGGCAAGCTATATCATAGATATAGAGCGATTTGGATAAAAATTGGCATAGTGGTAGTTTATTGAGATGGAGAAGAACATAATATGATATTTTGATCTTTTGATCCCGAAATTCCCGGGGGATCTGGGCTTACCATACCTTCTTCTAAAGTTTATTAAAAGTTTTACCTTTTCCTAATTCCTGGTACGTATGAGTACATATTTTTGCGCCGATTTGAAAAAAAATTAGCTAAATTGGAATAAGCCTTGTAATAAACCAGAAAAAGATAAAACTTGTGAGTGAAGGCATGCTTTGTAGCAAAATATCCTGAGGGCATATCATTAATATATCTAATCATTGTTATAATTTATAGAATGTTGGAGAAAATCATATCACCAATATCATTGATGGGCATCCATAGGAAACAATTGATAACCCATATCTCACTCGAGGCGCGGATGATGGGTCACCCTTCGTCATAACCTGTATCTGGTTCCGGTACACATTAATCAACACTTCCGATTTTAGGTACTTACACCGATGTACGTTATTTAGATCGATTGGCATTAATTGTTATGTAAACAAAGGTACTCAATTTATGAAATAAACGATTGTTGAAGTGATTTTGATGATTTACTTCCAAACAATGCAAGCAATGTTTAGTGACTACATCCTACTAATATTATAAATGTGAAAGTTTGTGTGTGTGTGTGTGTGTTTGTTACTCCTTCACGGTAAAACTACTCAACCGATTGCGATAAAACTCGGTATCTAGATAGCTGGAGACCTAGATTAACACATAGGCTACTTTTTATCCCGATATTCCCACGGGATAGGGACTTACGCGGATGAAACCGCGGGGCGCAGCTAGTACCTAATATTTTTTTTATATTTTAAGTAATAAAATAGTCGCGTTTTTATTTTATAGTGTTAAGAGGAAAGGGTACCGGGCGCTCTCTCCATACAAACGTAGTCGAATGTTTCCTCCCTGGATAGTGACACTAGAGCAAATATTTTTGTTGCATAAAACTTATAACTGCCATGTGTTTTGTTGTTTTGTTTTATTTTTTTGTTTTTAAAATCCTAATTTCTACGATAATTAGAAAATGTAAAAAAACAAGACATGGTCATAGTCATGGCACTTATAGGTTTATGCCACAAAAATATTTGCTCTAGCGCTGTCCAGGGAGAAAACAGTCGACTACGTTTGTATGGAGAGAGCGCCGGTACCCTTTAACCTTAAAAAAACATAAAAGATCGAAAGGGATAGTAAGTTTATTAATAATACGAATTGATTTTGAAATCTTTGTCATTAAAATCTGATTTATATAATTTATTCTGAGTTGTGATTCATTACGGGCTAAATAACGTCACTGAATAGTTAGTGGGCTGGCTTCGCTACCAGTTATCGAAGACCTCGAAAATCTCTTTTTAAAATCCTTCTTTTACCCTGGAGCATTAGCTAGAGAAGAAGAAAGAGGTTTTGATATTCTGGTGAATCTATCATTGTTGCTTGGAATTCGAGTGCGAATTGTCACAGACAGTCGGACGTTTTTATCAATCGGTTATTATTCTTGTGTTAACAAATTTATGACTCATTTATAGATGACTAGTTGCACCCCGCGGTTTAACCCGCGTAAGTCCCGATCCCGGATATCGGGATAAAAAGTAGCCTATGTGTTAATCCACTCCTCCAGCTATCTACGTACCGAGTTTCATAGCAATTGGTTCAGTAGTTTTAGCGTGAAGGAGTAACAAACATACACACACACACACAAACACATTAGAAGGATAGCAGCGCTTCGCGGTTTTATTAAAAGTCCCAATAGATCAATGTATCCTCATTCCAAGTTTCATCAAAATCGAACTAGTAGTTTCGGAGCCTATTCGTTACAAACAAAAAAATATTTCCTCTTTATAAATTAGTGTATTTTTAGGATTGACACGGGAAGAAGATGCTGGATTGGCGAAAGACCCAAATTACCAATGTCTTTAAACGATGTTTTCTTCGAAGAAAGCATCCTGCGGGAATTGTGGGATCAAAATATCATATTATGTTCTTCTCCATCTCCTAAACTACCACTATGCCAATTTTCATTCAAATCGGTCTAGAAGTTGGACCGTCAATGGGGAACAAAGAACAAACTTTCGGATCAAATTATATTAGTTCGGATTTAAAAGGATTAAATACAAACATATATCTACAGTATAATATAGTTTGGGAGCCTATTCGTTACAAACAAATAAATCTTTCCTCTTTATAAATTAGTGTACATTTTTAGCATCTGTGAAATCAAACCATCTAAGTAGAAATAGATCAATCTAAGTGGAGTTTTGGCGGGAACAAGTTAACAACATGTCGTGCTGCAGTTTTATTTTCATGAAACTTAGATGTAACCCGAGTTGAATTGTATAATTCTGGTGGAATGTTATTCAATTTAGTTCTGTGAAAGTGCACAAGTGTAGTGAAAGTAAAAATCAGTGTCAAACATGCAGTTTTCACGTTGCCTCCAAATCTCCTATTAAGGTTATGGTAAACTTGCCACCGCTTTACTATAACCCCTGACTTGACGGACTATGACGACTTTGACTGTATTGAAACACTTTAGGCCCGATTTATGAAAAATCGGGTCATAATTTGATGCAAAATATAACTTGACACTGGCTAAATGCACACGTTAATAAAATAAAAAAAATAAAAAAATAAAAAAAAAACAATCTAAGTAGAAATAGATCAATTTTCTTTCTGTACCTATATCATTTGTTCATTATCGACAAAGTCAAATAGTTTCCTAAATAATTGCATACCATCACCAAGAAGCAGGAAGCTTTCTATATGAAGTGCATTACAAACACTTGATAACTTACGTGTCACTCGCATTTTTGTGGGGGAAAACGTATCCATTTTCATATTCCAAAGAAAATCATATATGAGGGTGAGTGCTTTACATTCCTTCTATTGACCGAACAATGTGAAAAAGTCTGGATCATGTTTCCCTTTCTGATAAAATATTGTACGATTCTACCAAATATCGAAGCAAACCCCTCAAGCAGTGGTAATGCGTATTTCAGCTAACAATGGAGACTGCAGCCCTGCCGCTTCAGCGATCGCATTCACCCGCGGTCACTTTAACAACACTAAAGTGCGGGCCCTTTATGTCTGAAGGCCGCAACTTTAGCCTTTGTCTGCTACAATGCTGATATGAATTTTCATGTTTGAAATTTGAGGATGTGTTCGCTATTGTCTACTGTGATTATATGTGAGAATGGACTGATTGTGACAGCTTGTTCTATGCAGTAACGTTCTAACTTAACGAATAATAGATTCAAGTGACTGAGCTGAGCAAGAGGTGTGTTGGCTTAGTGGTAGATACCTCGACTTTCATTCTGAAGGTCGTGGGTTCAAATCCCGGCGGTGCATCGATGAATTTTTCTTAAGAAAAAATTATGTGCGCTAATTGACATTGCTCTTACGAAGAAGAAGCGGAAGAAACACTAAAGATTCGGTGCAGGTCACAATGAACACATTTCTATTGCGTATTATCTGAAAAGAGCGTTGTTGCAAGCTTGATTAACCAATATAAATACCAGTAGTAACAAGATAAAATGTTTAAATTTTATACATAATTTGTAAATAAAAATATCCAAGGTCTACTTGAGTATTTAAGAAAATTGTAGGTAACTATTGTTTCTTTAAAATTTCTGTCTAACGAAGGCTTTGTTTTACTCTTTCCTTTTGTTTCAAAAATAAAACGTAATATTCTACTATAGCTATTGTTACGTAGCAAACCTGCTTTGATACATCATAAAATATTAATCTACTAGATTTGCTTACAATATGCCTGCCAACAATCAACTTACTGAATTGAATACGTACGGCATAAACTTTCCTGGCTGTATATTCAGTTTCATATGAATACTGAATAGAGAATCGCATGCGTCGCTCCAATCCCAATAGAATATAGTTACTCGCGAGTCCGCAAAGTTCTTTTGTCACGATTATCGTGGTAAATCCGATCAGGGGAAGTGTGGCGGTTGCTTTCAACGGCAAACTGCATTATGAGCTATCTGAGCCATTGTGTGAAGCTCCGCAACTATAATCTAGTGCTCTACGTCCACAACTTATGCTTGCAAACTATTACTTATATAATATCTGTCTATTCCGTTTTAATCAATATTAAAATGATTTATTGAGATTTCACATGTTTGTTTTTATGTTGTGGAACTCGATATTAAACTTACACCCCCTTATTCCAAAAAGAGGTTTAAGAATTGTCCGAGATGTGGATATAAACATTAGATTTGGACACAGATTTACTCGTGAACTATAGTCTAAACACTACCCCTATATAATATAGATAGTGTTTAGACTATAGTTCCCTATTAAATCCACATCGGACTATCCTTAAACCTCGTTTTGGAATAAGGGGAATCAGTCAACGCACGCGAAAGTAGTCCGATACGATCGCCTCCAACTAGCTATCAAGATCTACCCCAGTCTCGTGAAAATGGTGTTTGAAACAGCATCGAAATATTAATAAAAAAACATGGTAAATATTCCATATTTATTTACCATGTTTTATATATAACTTTGATAGTCAATAGAAACTGCCATGATTATTCCATGGCACTTTAAACTTCAATATGAAAATTATTTCATTAAATATTAATGGGTTTTGTCCACTAGAGGCACTATCTCATGGACGGTTTAAAATGGAGGCAGCAAATGAAATAAATAAATAAATATTGCAGGACATTCCACACATCACCATCTAGCCCCAAGCTAAGTAACTAGACTTGTGTTATAGGTGCTAGACAACGGGTATACTACTTATATACTTTATCTTTTGTAAATATATACTTATAATGAATAGAAACAACGACACCAGAGACAAATATCTAAGCATAAATACTTGTCTGAGGCGGGAACCCGCAACCCTATGTTTGGCAGTCCGGCATGGTAACCATTGTGCCAACTGGGTCTTCAAAATACATACGTGTAAATTATATACGTATCAAGAAATTTAAAATCACATACATGCTAGTAGATTATTATTTCTTTCGATATAGCAAAACCCTGAAAGCGTTCCAAAGCTAAAACATAACATCGTCGAAGTTCAAAACTTCATTCAGCAGATTATAGCCGATCCATTGAAAATATCCATAAAAGTCGAACATTACCCGAAACAATGGGGGGTGGGCTTCGGTATTAGGTGCTTGCGCTGCTATTGAACAACTTTTGTCCTATTGTGTTGTCCACTAAAGGGAGACGGAACACAAAGACACGGCGCAGACATAGACCGAAATTCATCAGCAACTCGATTGTTTGCAACATAAAGGACGCCATTGTCGACAAATATGATATCGTAACACAATGTGGATGTAATAATTACAACACTAAGACGACGCTTGCTTTACTTAGGTACCCACCCCTTCTTCATTTAGGTCTTACTGTTTAACTAAATATTCAAATGTAAAGAATTATTATCTTATATATATAAAAGAAAGTCGTGTTTGTTACAACACTTATAACTCGAGAACGGCTGGACCGATTGCAATGAAACTCGGTATGTAGATAGCTGGAGACCTGGATTAACAGATAGGCTTTTATCTCGAAATTCCCACGGGATCGGGACTTACGCGGGTGAAACCGCGGGACGCAGCTAGTTTTAAATATAACATTTTAACTAAAGTAGTTCCACACTGCTTACTAACGTAAATACACCTAATAGGATTATTATTATTTTTTTATCACAGTTGCTCATAAAGTGGATCTTATTCAACGGCTTTTAGGCTCATAATCCAACATATTATGCACGCGCGCGTTTTACATTACCAACCTAGTGCTATAAAGTTATCCCGATAAGTTAAATACGTATCTTACTGCTAATTACATGTTAGGTATGTAGGTGAAACATTATTTTTATCACAGTTGCTCATAAAGTGGATCTTATTCAACGGCTTTTAGGCTCATAATCCAACATATTATGCACGCGTGCGTTTTACATTGCCAACCTAGTGCTGTAAAGTTATCCCGATAGGTTAAATACGTACCTTACTGCTAATTACATACTGTTTTGATGTATAAAAAAGGTAGGTACCAAAAAGTTTTTTAGCTAGCAAAAATGGTTGTCTCTATAGTCGGTTTACGAACGAAAATTTTACGTGATAATGACTTAGAAAACGATTAAAAATTGAGTTGTTTATTTTTTGTTTATTCTTTACTTAAATATATTGTTTTTCCGTACCATTGTATTTTGTTCTTAACCCCCGACGCAAAACAAATAGAAAAAACCCTAAAAAATGTTGTAGTCAGACGAGGCTGTATAGGTTAAAAGTCATTAGTCTGGCCTTTCCGGAGCATAATTAACAAAAAAATATTGCCTTAAAAAATGTAAACATAGACTTATCACAAATATTTTGTTAATTTTATTATTATTTTGTTTTCTTTTCAAGTCTTTTCTTTTATTCGTAACTGTGATAAAAAACGTGTGGAATTGATCTTTACATCTTGGCTTCTTAACACAGTCGCTGCCGCTCGCGCGTCATAAAGCGCCTTTATGCAAAGATCAATTTACCACACTTATATCGTAATGTACCTACTATTATTTATTCCAATACAATACTATTCCTTCCGAATTTATCCGTGCACCAGTAAGTCGTAGGTAAACAAAAAATAGTTAATTTATACAATACAAGAGACAAACGAACAATAACATAGAAAAAAATCAATAAGTCCATGTGTACCAAGGTATGTGTAAATAAATAACAGACATGAATGTTGAGTACAAAAAAAACGGAAAAAAGGATCTTTAGATTTCAGTATCTGGTATGAATTACAACTTGCTAGGGCCACCCTTTCCTAAGAAAATCGGTGGAGACACACGGACAGACAGACAGGCAGACGGACAAGAAACTGATCCTTTTTTTACCTTTTGAGGTACGAAACCCTAAAACGTCATGAAACCATGTCTCGTGAAAATGTTGCTTGAAACAGTATCGAAATATCGAACTCAAAAAAATAAATATTAAATGGTGGTTAATATCCCGAAATATTAAAATGTAGTCAGTAGCTACCTATAGTTATAAAATTCAATATCATTACAAATATTTAAAACGTAATAAATAACTTAATACGAAAAGTTTTTTTCGTGTAATGTTATAGAATCCTTATAGTCAGGACAAGTAACTTTTTTAATTAAGAGGGCATTGATTTAGACTTTTGAAATTTGGATTTTTTTTAAGCACGCGTGTAGGAGAAATTACTCAAAGATAACATTGATAGATTTAAAACTTACTATGTCGCTGTTTATGATAAGAATAACTCAATTTTATAAATGTATAGAGTACTATATACTCTACCTGCCTAGTTAGCTTAGTGGTAGATACCTCGATTTTAATTTGAAGCTCGTGGGTTCGAATCCCGGCCGACCGTGCACCAATGTATATTTCTTAAGAAAAATGTATGTGTGCTAATTGACATTGCTCTTACGATGGAGGAAAACATCGCGATGAAACCCGCGGCTTAGTAGGCTCCAGAAGTATTGATAAGTTCTCTCCTCTGGGCATGTTCGACTAAGCTGAGACGGCAGTCAGTGCTTGGCAAGCCTACTCCATCCTCACGCAAAAAGGACACAATTAAAGGGTCTAATTGCGGAACACAGCCCATTCAAGTACAAGTACTCTACCTGCCTTAGTAGGCAAGTGTCTATAGTTATCTCTTAAATTCTTCAGCACGCGCCAACAGTAACTGATTCTCGATGACAATAGACCACTCTCCCTTTTTTCCTATTTGAACTCACTTAAACGTTCCGCGATTTGTGGTTTGCTTCTTTTATTTACTCTGTTTGTTCTCGGATTTCCAAAAGAATTTGCTTTGAATTAGCATTGCTAATATTTTAGCAAATAGATAAGCTTTCAAGTGATTGTTTCTCAGATTGTTGTCAGGTTGCATGCACATTTTAGGTTTGCCAGGAAGTTTTTAACTCAAAACGAACACTCACTATTGCAGGAAAATTATTAATTTCATGCGTATTTTAGGTTTACAAAGAAGTTAACTCTTTTCACACAAATTTTTGGACACAATTTTTTTCGAAAAAGTTATTATTGTTAGGTTTCATGCGTATTTTAGGTCTACAAAGAAGTTTACTTTTTGCGAACACTTATTTTTGCGAAGAGTAAAACATCGGCAATTTTAAAAAGTGGACTATTAATAATAATCTAAGGAAGGCACACGAAAGTGTTAAATTTAACACTTTCGTGTGCCTTCCTTAGATTTCGTGTGCGAAGTGTTTTTTCAACATAACATGTCCTCGTCGTTATTTAAGGAACCTAACGAGTTACGCGTTAGCACAGACTTAGAATAAAAACTAAATCAAAATCTGTTCATCCGTTTGGTAGCTACGATGCCACAGACATACTCACACACACTCAGACACGTCATACTTATAATCGTTTTTGCGTCGGGGGTTATAAAACCGGCCAAGTGCGAGTCGGACTCGCGCACGAAGGGTTCCGTACCATGTTGTATGGGAACCTCACTTAAATATTATTTTTCTGTTTTTAGTATAATAATACATAATCTGTGAAAATTTCAACTGTCTAGCTATCACGGTTCATGAGATACAGCCTGGTGACAGACAGACAGACGGGCCCTTTGGTTACGTAACCCTAAAAATCAAAACTTCTAATAATAAATGTTTCACAGTTAATTTTGACATCAAAAGAATTACAGCATTAGCGTCTAAGATTGGTTGGAAAAGGGCCAAAGCATCTTTTTATCGATTATCCTAAACAATAGCATGGTGATGTCACACAATAGTTTTGAATGACACGCGATTGTAGATTAGGCAGGCCACCCCTGCGATATAGGAGAGGTTGTTTTGTAATATCAATATCAGATTTTATAGAAAGGATGGTAAAGTTAGAGTGAAGCCCAATGACGACCCAGTTGGCACAGTGGTCACCATGACGGACTTAAGAGGAAAGGGTACCGGGTGCTCTCTCCATACAAACGTCTGATTTCTTCCTGACACTAGAGCAAATATTTTTGTTGCATAAAACTTATAACTGCCATAACCATGCTTTGTTTTATTTTTTATTTTTGTTTTTATGTCTTAATTTCTATGATAATTAGAAAATGAAAAAACCAAGACACAATGGCATAGTCATGGCAGTTATAGGTTTTATGGCACAAACATATTAGTGCTAGTGTCATTATCCAAGGTGGAATCAGTCGACCACGTTTATATGGAGAGAGCGCTCGCCGGTACCCTTTCACCTTTCAACCATGTTTTGTTTTATTTTTTATTTTTGTTTTTATGTCTTAATTTCTATGATAATTAGAAAATGAAAAAACCAAGACACAATGGCATAGTCATGGCAGTTATAGGTTTTATGGCACAAACATATTAGTGCTAGTGTCATTATCCAAGGTGGAATCAGTCGACTACGTTTATATTATTATGGAGAGAGCGCCCGCCGGTACCCTTTCAACCTAAGCTGGGAACATATCCTCTATAAGTCGCGGCTTTTAGGCATCTGTGATTACACAGATGTACACATTTACACTAGTAAATGTATGTAACTGTGGAAACTATCGGACGTAAGTCGCGGACGTAACCTTGGGCCGTCCTTGAGCGTTTGGACGTCCGCGGACGTTCTAGCTAGAGCGATGGGCCGCTGGATGCCAAACGACCGAGCATACGCGCGTCCGAGCAATGTGGCTTTATGCTTAGATATTTGTCAGTGGTCTGGTTGTTTCTATGTATTTTATGTATACATTTACAAAACTAAAAGTTATCCAATTAGTATATCCGTTGTCTAGCACTCATAACACAAGTCTATATAGTTACTTAACTTGGGGCTAGATGGCGATGTGTGGAATGTCCTGCAATGTTTATTTATTTATCAGGTCACACTAGGTTTATCATTAATGTTAGAAGATAGACCGGAACATTTGTGAAGCCAACAACTCGACAGGGACGTATGGCAACCCTAAATTAGAACCGTGTCCAGTTCGAAATTTCGCGTTGTACTTTGTCGTTCCAATTCTGTGGTTCCCTACTTTGATTCTATAATTTTTTCGCTCAAACTACAAATTTGAAGCCCTGGTTCCCCGAGGAATAACAGGTTATGTGCACTGGGACTTGACGGTAAAGGATTTCAATCAAAACAGATTCATAATAATAATTATCACACGACCACCATTTTTTATCGATAGGTAAAACCCCTACATTTAAATGAATAGCCATATTGAATCACATTAGGTTAATACAGGATGAATAATAGAGAAGAGCGCTTTATTGCGATTGTCAGCGGGACAGGAGGCAATTTAGTTTTTTAGTTAGGGGTGCCCCTAACCCTATTAATTTTGTTTGACCAATGTGACATCTAGAATACAATGTGCATGGTGCTATAATAAGAATGAAGTTTTGCAAAAAGAAATTTGAATAAATGTGAAAGTTTGTGTATGTGTATGTTAGTTACTCCTTCACGCAAAAAATACTGGACCGGTTGCGATAAAACTCGGTATGTAGATAGCTGGAGACCTAAATTAACACATGGGCTACTTTTTATCCCGATATTTCCACGGGATCGGGACTTACGCGGGTGAAACCGCGGGACGCAGCTAGTTTTCTATAATATAAAAATGAATCGCTAAATGTGTTGCTAAGCGCAAATCTCGAGAACAGCTGAACCGATTTCGCTAGTTCTTTTTTTTGTGTTTGTTATTGTCAGGATAAATAAATATTAAGAAAATTAATAGAAAATTCTTACGCAGGTGAAACCGCGGGGCGCAGCTAGTTTTAGACAAAAAAACCTGTATTATATCTTTGTATCTATGTCATAAAGGGGTCCTGACATTTCCTATGGGAGCTCGGCATTTTGTTTTTTTTCACTTTGAGATCCAAACCTATCGATAGTGGACATTACAGCGAACAAATAATGCCTCCACACCAAACATCTAAAGCGTCTCGGGAACAGGATATTCAAAGAAACGTGATGCGTTCCATGTTTCAACAAATATCTCGTTTACAAGACGCTTTAGAAGTTTGGTGTGCAGGCTTTATTTATTAGTGGTAAAGCCCACTATCGATAGGATTGCATTTCAAAGTGCATCGAGAAAAAAAATATCAAAATGCCAAGGTATTATATGTCAGAACCCCTTTATGACATAGATACATTGATAAAGGACATTATGGCAAACAAATAATGCCTATTTGTTTGCCATAATGTCCTCTATAAATATGTATGGGTGTCAAAGTGCACCGCGGCAATTTAAGTTATTATGTCAGTTGTGTCTAAAGGCCTTTTATTATTATACTAGCTGTTGCCCGCGACTTCGTTCGCGATGTGGTTTTGGTTTATTTAGAATGCCTAATTTTCCCGCATAAATACTATTTATCGTTCGGTGTAAGTTATAATAACAAAAAATGAAAACCTGAAAATAAAAACCAAAAAGTGAAAAATAATCCATTTCGGGTCACTAAGACAGCAGAAATCTACTTGGAAGTCGGACTGGGTTGGATTGAATGTCGAGAGGTATATAGAAAACATAGTGTCACATGGTTCAGGTTTTTTTTAGATTTTGTTTTCAGGTTTTTTTTAGTTTTTGTTTTCAAATTTTTTTGAAGCCGGTTTATAATATTTTAGTGCTGCTGTCACTGAAAATTCTACACCATGAGGCGAAAGTGACTATTTATTCAAATTGCAACCTGTACCTAATAGTAACCCATTGAGGTTTGGTGATGAGAAGGTGGTTTCAGATATTCCATTTATCGGTAACTATTTATGTTTATGGGCCAATTCTACTGGTGAAAATCGAAAAATGAGCAATTTGCTGCACTCTCGAGGTACTATTCTGTTCATCACTTCGGAGATCCTCATCGGATCTTATTTAAGATAATGGTTCTCTATCAACATTCATACAAACCTAGCCTGGCGACTAAATCTTTCAAATTGTAAAATGTATAACCGATTGAAGAGTTTTCTGATGAGAAGGTGGTTTCAGATGTTCCATTTATCCGTAATTATTCATTTATGGCCCGATTCTATTAGCGGAAATCAAAAACCGCGCAATTTGCTGCACTGTTGAGGTGCAATTCTGTTCCTCACTCCGATCCTCATCAGATCTTCATCCAATTTTTATGGGACCACCTGTGAGTTATCCACTTCCAATCAAAAAAAGAGTTTTCCAAATCGGTCCAGGCATCTTTGAGTAATCGGCGAACATACATAAAAAATATATATGTGCGACGAATTGAGAATCTCCTCCTTTTTCTGAAGTCGGTTAAAAATAGGTAGTTACATTGTTTTTAAACTATATTTTTTTAAATGTCTAGCGAAGGCACTTATGTAGGTAGTATTTTTTCTATTTCAGTCCAATTCCTATTCGACACTATAACCTCTTCTATACTTTTATACTATAACACCAACATCCTGCAAATAATAATCTATTTTGGTGCATATAATATTTTATATTATTCTTATTTTCAAATATTAATATTAATGAGGAAAAAGAAAGGCCATTGGACAGAACAAATACTTTTACATAAAATAACGCGATGCACATTGAGATCCTTACATATTGACAGCATTTATTACGTTAAATAAAAATGCTTTCACATAAAACACTAAAGTGTCTCGGAAGCGGGGTATTTGAAGGAATGTCATGTCCTATGATTTAACAAAAGTGCACGGCGCCCTTTGAGAGTCATACCTATTGATAGAGGGCATCAAAAAAAAACAAATAATAAATAACACCAAACCTCTAAAGCGTCTTGGATACAGGGCATTGAAGAAACGTGATGTTCCATGATTTATCATAAGTGCCCGGTTCACTTTGAGTACCATGCCCATCGAAAAGAACAAATAATGCCCTCATACAAAACCTATAAAGCGTAAGGGCATTATTTATTCATCGGGTCTAAAATCACAGCTCAAAAAACATAACATAACACATAACATACCACGCAATTTTCTGAACTCTTGACCAAATTGTCCATTTTTTTTATGAGGTAGCTGGCAGGGATACGTAATTTTAGGAAAAACAAAATGATAAATCGATTTTTACAAATACCTATCTATTTTTTAACGGACTTCAAAGGAGGAGGTTCTCAATTCGCGTATATATATTTTTTATGTATGTTCGCTGATTACTCGTAAACGCTTGGACCGATTTGGAAAATTCTTTTTTTTTGTTTTTATTTTTTATTCCTCTATGTTTTCTAAGGTATCCGCGACTTGAACTCATAATTCAAACTATTTAAGTAGAGATAAGCGCGACAGAAGTGTAAGGAGATCGGTAATATTATGTTGTAGTACCTCTTTGTACTAACCTTATTTTCAGTTTCATGTAGGTAGTATTAAATGCAAACTATTTGGTAGCCAAATATTTGATCAAAGACCGAATGAAAAAAAAAAAAAATTTGGTTTTATGTCAGCTGTCATCTTGAGCGGAGGCATGTACTAAACCCCTACCATGACTTTTTGAAGAACTCAAAAAAGAGAAACCCTTTTTCGATCACTCTTTTGTCCGTTTGTCTGTCGGTGTGTCACTACCGATATTCTCAGAGACGGGTGGACCTAGTAAGTTGATTTTTAGGAAGTTTCATAGTGAATACTCAATATAGTATGTTTAATCGAATACGTAAAAAACCCGTGGTAAGAGTACTGTTCCCTTCTGACGTTCAATTACGTTTTACCACGGAAAAATATTTCGATTTCACATTTTTTAAATGTTTTTTTATCAAATATCTTAATTATTGTATTAAAGTTAAATTAAAACATAGCCTAAATGTTATTCTGATATATTCTGAACATATTCGTGTGGACCTTGTTAAAATCTGTTCTGTAGTTTATGAGATTACCTGGTTCAAACAAACAAACAGACAGACAAACAGACAAACAGACAAAAATTCTAAAAACTACCCTATCGTGTTCAGCTAACGATTTTAAGGCGACCTGTGCATTTTTTTTCTGGATATCTTACAATTACAGATTTTTTGATGTCTACAGATTTATTATATGTATAGATTCTTGATGGAAATCAGTTTTAGGAGCCTACCATTAAAATCGCCTACGTTTCTGGATTGCAGCATGTATAAGTCATTGCATCACTCAAACTAATAGTTTAACCTATCAGTTAGTATTTGTATTCTAGGGTTCTAATAATAAGTATTAATTCAATAGTTTAAAAACATTTATTTAAAGACTTCAAAGCATCGAGCCTTCTTTTAACACGTCAATATTACGGCGGCTATCTTGAATCACCTTCCGTAATAAGAAGACGATTGAAAGCAACAATATATCTAATATAGCAGCGCTCCGCAGTTTTACCGGCTTGTCTCCCGATCCCGTGGGAATATCGGGATAAAAAGTGGCCTATGTCATTTCCAATGAATCGATGTATCCTCATACCAAGATTCATCAAAATCGGTCCAGTAGTTTCGGAGCCTATTCGTTACAAATAAAAAAAAACAATAAAGCTTTTGCATCGTGCGAGCTTCGTACAGTCGTACCATATATATACACGATAGCGAACGCTCGGCCGAGCTACATGGTAGGCGGAGTGAGGTGTGTTAGGTTTTATTTTCGTTACGAAATTTCTTGATTCGGTCGCCGCGCTCAAAGCCTACGATAAAAGCTATGCAATAGCTTAAAAATCTTTCCTCTTTATTATTTAGTGTAGATTTAGATGAATCAACAATGAAATCAAAGAAAACATCTACATACTAGAAAACGAATCCTATCTCCGACCAAACAACAATGAAAGGAACAATCGTTAGACTGATGAATTTCAGTTTACGTGCCGTACGGAAGTCTTTGTGGCTCTTTGATCAACACAATAGGGACAAAAGTTATTCAACGACAATACGAGCACCAAATACCGATCGACCCCCTTTCTCTGGTACTTCGAGCTAGCACTAGCCTATTGTTTACTTTAATACTAGACTTTTATGTACCATATCGAAGGACTGTGACGTGTGGTCGTTAACTTTAAGCAATAAGTAAAAGTAAGATGGATTGCGAGTGATCACGACGTACGTAGTAACTATTGATAATCTGTTGCAGCTCCGAAATACGAGTTAACCTTATACTTTTGTGAGTTCGTATTGCGTGCGTCCGTGGAATTTAGCCCTAAAAGTCCCACTCGTGGCCAAATAGAAATCTTCTGGTGGGTTCAGCCGCGGCTTTTTACCACCCGCCAGCCTAAGTCGTATTGCGTGGACTTGTGGCAACACTTCACATCGCCACCAACAGATGTCGCCACTGATACGATCGTTGATCCTAGATCGCGCAAGCGAAATTATTCTGAAAATAAGCTCTCCAAAGAAACATCGTTGGGCCGCGGCCTACCGAGCACAATACCTGCCCGGTGGAAGATTTTCCCTTTAGAGGTACATACCACCAACTGCCTCCAAAGACTTATGTGGCCAACCCAGAGGTAGTGCTACGAGTAAAAAGAATATTCTGGTTTGAAGCTTCGGCCGCGGCTTGTTATCACCCACCGGCCTAAATCGTATCACCAAGTGGACTTGTCCGAATTCCGATACATAAGGCCAGTGCAGCCACAAAAGGAGGATGGGTCGGACAAGTTCTCGTTCAACTGCCATCTTCTAGGTAGCTACGCTTGATATATCTTAGACCGCATAGACACTTACTATCGAGTGACTTAGTGGTCAAACGTTAACCTACCAATTATTAGCATTCCTGAGTGCGTTCGTAAGTTCTTTTCTTCCCTCATTTATCTAATTAAGGGTTCAGTACCAAAAGGGTAAAACCGAGACGCTATTACTAAGATTTCGTTGTCCGTCTGTCTGTCTGTCACCAGGCTGTATCTCATGGACCACGATAGCTAAAGAGTTGAAATTTTCACAGTTGATGTATTTCTGTTGCCGCTATAACAACAAATACTTAAATACTAAAAAGAAAATATTTTTGAGTTTGTTATTAAGATTTTTTTTTTTCAGGGAATATTTTTTTGTTAATTATACCTACTCCCAAAAGGGCAGGCAAAAGACTATCCAGCCTCGTCTGCTGACATACTATATTTTTTAGGGTTTTTGTGCTCGATTTGTATCGATCGTAAAGGTACGGAATTCGTACGCGAGCCCAACCAGCACTTGGACGGTATTTCTTATTTATATCTCACCTCCGGCCCTAATGGCACGAATATTTGAACTCAAAAATTAACTTTTCTTTTAAACTCGTCGTATATTTTGCGTTGAAGTTTCGTATCTTCTTTAAATATTCGATTGCATTTTTATCCAAGACCAATACTAAAAGCAAACTTACAGACCAAAATGTATACCTATTATCACTAACATTTCTATGTGCTGTGTGACGCAACACAAAACGAGCGCGTTGGATGGAAGTATATTTTTACTGCGATAGTGTTATTCAAATAAGCATGACTAATGATTCCATAACAAGCAAAGAGTCTTTTTACTAGCCCCTCCGAGTCCTACACGGGGCTAAACAAAAGTCTTGACTGTCGATGGCGGTTTCACGAACAACTTTAGTGTGACCCCACAAAGCTTTGGAACGTCATTTAAATGCACACGTTTCATTGGCTCTGAATGCTTCAGGGAAGTAGAAAAAGAACGGGCCAATTACGACGCTTTTGTGACGCGACCTCTTTTGGGTCTCAAGTGTAACTTTATGTGTGGGGATCAGGCTCTTTATTCGGTTTTGACGGTTTCTCTGCGTCTTCGGGCGCTTCGGGTTTTTTTTTTTAAAGAAAAATCATTATTTGTTGAATGAGTTTCTGAAAGGGAAACAGTTTCAGGCATTCCTTTTGGCGATAGAATCTTTAACGTTTTCTTTCATAATACAAGTTTCTTTGTTAAATTGTTGTGCCTGCAGTGGTATTTACAAACTGTCGGAATACTACCGATCGGTAAGTCAAAAAATTCAACTACGAACACTTTTGACAATTGCTTTCGATCTCACAACTGATAGTAATTTGTTTATTTACCAGCTCTGTTGCCCGTGACTTTTTGTTTTATATACTAAAACCTTCTTCTTGAATTAAAAACCGCATGCAATAATCCGTTGCGTGGTGTTAAAGATCTAAGCATACATATTGGACAGACAGACAGCGGGAAGCGACTTTGATTTTTACTATGTAGTAAAGAAAACTTTCAATGCTTCCTAATTGGTAAAAACATTAATTATGACGGTAACTTTCGATAAAAATCATTCAATTAATTTTCCGAAAAAGTCGTAAGTATTAAAAATGTGAACAGTGTTTATCTCGGGGCAAAGCGTGGGGTGTGTTAATGCATAACCAAGAGGGGATGGTTGGTACCTAGCAGACTGCGAGTTCGGATCAAAATGCATTTATGTCGTTTGGCCGTTCGTTAGCCGGCCGTCAATACGGCTCTCGGTCCAGCGGCTATAAATTTAGTATTGAGCGGACACAACAACAAAGCGCGTTTTGTCTTGCAAATGAAAACGCGCACATTTCGCGGTATTGTATACGCGGCTGTTTCGGCGCCCGCCATTATTAACGGCGAACATGAAAGACAAAAGGTTCGTCTGCAGCACTGAGGCTGGCCTAGATAGCGGATTATTGTACTAACACAATGGGAACGTTAATTCCGCGACTCCACTATTATTTTGTTGTTCGCAACTTTATCGCGATTATCGATGGGACGGTGGCTCCAGAGCGATGCGGCCGATTGCTTTTTGTTTACGCCTGTTCTGTATTTAAACTGACAACTCGATGTCTGCCCGCCATTGTTTTATATTCTACCCTCATTGGAACACATAGTCCATATACTAGAAACAGCAACACTACATTGTACAACTGTTTTTAAAGTCAATTAATAGTAATTATTAAGTAAAAATGTTTAAAAAATAGTTGTAACAGTCGTTGATGATGTTTTTAGAGGGATCAAAGAAATGCAATCTGAAATTGAGTAGGAAAACATAGTAGGTAAATATAACGACTACACTACTTTTTAACTTAAAATCATGATTACTTGCGAATTATTTCACTAAAAATACTACCATGCTTACAATAATAGTAATCTAATTAGATTCCCATAATTCTTTTGAAATATGATATGTAGGTATCAATACAAGGATTATAGTTGGCGCATACAACAATATTGTTATTGCACTTCTGGTTTTGCTTCGAAATACTCTATCCCCATCATCAGCATATCGCAAATGATTTGAAATGTCACAAATCCACAAATTACTAGGTACCGCCGCACACTGCCTAAAAACTTGGATGTATAGAGATTTGATCCACGCAGGTTGAACGCCATACTCAATAAATGATCATCAGGGTAAAACTCAGTTATGCCATTAAAACTTAATTCTAATTCTCTAACTAATTAGCCCTAATATGGCTCTAGCACTTACCTTCTAAAATCCGCAGCCATAAGCAGTTCCAAATTCAAATCTCCATTCCAATGCAATTCCATAACACAACACAAAACCTTCTTTCTCCGATCACACAAACCGGCACACTGTAATCACAACACTGATTCGATTCGAAATTCAAACTCGGCGGGTGTTTATCGTCGAAAAAGTTCAGTGGCAACGGCGAGGGACATATGCAGCCACGCGGACGAGTTGATTCGAAGGCGGGAACAGACTGCCTGCCGGCCGGCATAGCTCATGTGCCTTCATAAGGACACCCGCGCATACACTTTGCGCATCGCAGAGCCACCAACTTTGCCCAAGTGGATAATATTGGAACTAAAATTATTTTCAGATAATTTGCGCTTTGCGTAGACGCTAGCGCCACTATAAACTGATCAGATAACTTGGCTGGACTTCTGTGGTATAATGTGGTCAACATCACCCTTTCGTGCTATGCGTTTTGCCTATTTATTTAATAAATATCATAATAATAGCATAAAAAAGTTATTCGTAAAGGAAAATCTTAAAAAAAACCCTCTCGTCAAATTATAATGAAAAAGTTTTTGTGTGTATGTTTATGTACATTTTTTAATATGTGAATAACTTGAGCCCTAACAGAACAGAGGCTACTCTTATGTCGATATTCCCTCCCACGAGATTGGGTGAACTTTTTACGCTAGATATTTTTTTTTAGAAAACAGCGTATTTTTGATTTGATTTGTTATACTTTGATTTGTTATACTTAGTTTGTTTCCAGGAATTGATCTCTATTAGCAACTCTATCGATTAGTACAAAAATAATGGTTGATTAGTTTTTTTCAAAAATCTAATAATGTAATTTTAGTTTTGGTAAAAATTGGGCACACCAGTCTTTTTAGCATTTTTCGCTATTTCTTTTAGTTTAGGATATCTGAAGGCCCACATAAAAATAGACGGACAAGAGAGTGATCAAACGGTTCCTTTTTTACCTTTTGATGTACGGAACTCTTAAAATCATCCTGTACATTATATATGTCTATGCCTTATCCCAGTCTCCAAATCTATACAGGGTTATTGAGTTATGGTAACTATATTAATAAGCGATTGAGAGCCACTTCGGTGCATCTAAACAACGAACTTTTGTTCTTTGACTTTTGGAAATTCGATAGTTTTTTCGGCTATGTAAATTCGAAAATCAGCTGATTATTTAAAATAAAGGTAATGAGAACAGTATATAAAACTAAAAAATTTGTATAATCTTAAAGTTAATGACCTCTCCGTGCAAGAGACAGCTGATTCTCAGCTAAACCTAACCTCTTTTAAACAAAATGTTCGAATTTCCAAAAGTCGTAGAACAAAAGTTGGTTGTTTAGGTGCACAAAAGTAGCCCTCAACCGCTTGTTATATAGTTACCAATAACCCTGTATATGACCTTTGATGTTCACAAATCGCAGCTTTCGAACAGTAGTGCGTACAAATAAGATATGTCTCTCATCAAAGGAAGAAGCCAGAGACAGCGGCAGTGGATACAATGTGGTAACGTTGGGTAATATGTCCGAATACAATGGCGCGAACGCGGGACACAAAGCCGCACCGAGTATTGTATGAACCCGCACAATACACCTTGCATACACACATATTACAAACATAAACTTAAACACTTGCAAAAAAAAACTCAATCGATTCTCCACCTTATTACTTACTATTAAAGTCTATGTCGTCGAAATTCAACCGCCTTGGTATCGTGGTTTCAATACATAGCGTATATTGCGTGTCAAAATAACTATTAATTTATTAATTATTATAATTATTAATGGAAATTGTAGTTTTCTGTATGAATTGATCTTTCATTATGTGTCCTTGTTCATTGTTAGCTTACCAAACGAAACTATAGAACGGTTAGACAATACGAACGTGTCATGTCATCAGCATTTTGTTTATTAATTAGGTAATTTTATCTCACAAAGGGTAGTATAGTGATATAAGAATTAGACAGCCTCAAATATGCCCAAATGGGGAAAAAAAGTTCGTCTTTCTTTTCGTAGCTGTTTCAGATCGTAGCGTAGCCCTGTAGCTTGTAGTCGTAGCACATGCGTAAAGAAAATTCTACCGGAAGCCGTAGCACAATACGCGTCGTAGCAAGCTTTTCGAGTCTTTCAACGAAGCACGGAATATTTTTCCATGACTAATAAAATCATAGAATTCGCTTGTATATTTTATGGCTCCTCATTCTTATTTGTCTTCCTCTACTAGCCGTGCCTCGTGGTTTTACCCGCGTTAGTGTCTCTTTATGAGTCATATTAATTTCTTACAAACACAAAATACATAATACTTTCTTATTACTTCTTATTTTCTTATTAACTTTCTTAACTACAAAGATTAACAGCCCAAAGAAGTCGAATTTACAAAATCCAATGTGAGAAGTTTCAGATTCGTAGCTTTTGTAGTTTCAGAAAAAGATTATAAATAACTAGCAGCGCCCCGCGGTTTCACCCGCGTAAGTACCGATCCCGTGGGAATATCGGGATAAAAATAGCCTATGTATTAATCTAGGTCTCCAGCTATCTAGATATCGAGTTTCATCGCAATCGGTTCAGTAGTTTTTGCGTAAAAGAGTAACAAACATACACACACACACACACACAAACTTTCACATTTATAATATTAGTAGGATAGATATGGCCCGCGACTTCGTACGCGTGGTAGTTTTGTTTTATAACCTTTCTCTTGAATAACTCTATCTATTAAAAAAACCGCATCAAAGTCCGTTGCTTAGTTTTAAAGATCTAAGCATACATAGGGACAGACAGCGGGAAGCGACTTTGTTTTATACTATGTAGTGATAAAGAGAAAGCAAGTGTATGACATATTCAAAAGAAATATTCAAATGGTAACATAAAACTCGGGTACGGTCGGCGGCATAATTACAGACCAACCGTAGAGCTCTAAAACGGCTGTTTTATGAATGTTTTCAACACAAGCAATATTATAGGCACCTGCTTTAGTTGACGTTTAAAGTCTTTTAACTCATGAATTTATAAAACAAAAGTAGAACAAAAGTTAGAATTATTAGGTTTATTTAGTTAAGTTATTAGGTTTATTTATTTAGTTACTAGCTGCGTCCCGCGGTTTCACCCGCGTAAGTTCCGTTCCCGTGGGAATATTGGGATAAAAAGTAGCCTATATGTTAATCCAGGCCTCCAGATATCTACATACCGAATTTCATTGCAATCGGTTAAGTGGCTTTAGCGTGAAGGAGTAACAAACACACACACACACAAACTTTCACATTTATAATATTAGTAGGATTAGAATGAAAACATTCCAATAATTTTAGAACTATACGGTGGATCTGCAATTTTGCTGCCTACCGTACATACTGAACACCTATCTATTTAAAGAATAAGAATAAAATGTGTAAGTTTCGTGGGCTCATTGTGAACGAGGCTTCTAGTCCAAACAGTATATCCATTGTGTCTGCCATTACCTAGCCCTCTTTTCGTCTTTTGTATTCGCCACTTCTATTGAAGTGAGACCTTCCCAATGACGGTTTATGGACGCTTTGAAGTACCAACCAACCTAATACTACCTTAAGCAAGATATGGGGCTCTATTTTTGAATCGTTCGTCCCGCGTCGATATTCGTTCGACATCGGAACTTTGCTATTTTTGACTCACTCGATCGTATAACGAGTGGTCACCACCACTCGTCGAGTGGTAGAATAAACGACGAACGTCACGTCAAACAATCATAGTCAAACTTTCGGAAACGATCTTTGAAAAATATTTATATCTTTACTAAAACTAATAAAAAAATTACATTTTAAATTTCCGACGACGAACGATTCAACAATACAGAATACTTTCCTGATCATATCCATTATTTTCCCAAATTCTGTTTTTTATTATTTTTGTACATAGCTTCCTAGTTATTTTTTGTAATACGTTTCATTTCCCTAATTTTAGACATATAAAAACAAAAAATGAGCAAAAATAAAGTAAATAAATAAAAACAATACACTAAGGAAGAACGAAATACTTGACACTGGCAACTGTTGGAAGGAATATCCAAAAATGTTCAATCACAGAGCTGACCGTACAAAAGAAAAAAAATACAGAAAAATAGTGTCATGCGACTTGGAAGTCGAGCATGGCGTATACGACGAAGCTGTGTCATACGAGCGATTCAAAAATCGTTCTCATAAACGCGGTACATTTTATTAAGGTTTACCTATGTCACTACGAAAAACATTTCATCGAATTTTGTTTCTTCGAACACTTATCATTTAAATTAATTTAATTTCTGTAAAGTTCTCAGTAACAAGATATCGATTAAACAAGTCTTCGCAGTATGGTGTTTTCGCAGTATAGTTTTCCGATGTAACGTAGGTAACATCGCATTAACGATACGTCGAATTAATAAGGCGTCGCAGTATAGAGATATCGATGAAAAGTGTTCGAAGAAACAAAATTCGATGAAAAGTTTTTCGGAGTGACGTAAGTATCCCATTTTACTAATGTACCAAATTGGTCCAGCTGTTTTCAAAAAAAAGGAAAAAATTGATGTTGTTCAATTTTCATACCTAACGAACACACACAAAAAATTTCATACAAATCGGTTCAGCCGTACTTAGTCGTGCTTTAAATAGGTACTTAGGACTTATTTATACAATAACCATAGGTACTCGATGACGTACTATATTTTTAGTACCTACGTGAAATGTTGCATAATTTTTTGGACAACTTATTACCTAGATGAAGACAAAACTATTATCAGATATCCAAAGGAATGATGCTGAAAAACGATGAGTTTTTGTTTAAATTGGATTTTGAGTACCAGATTCTGAATCCTAACTAACAATTTCAACATTGCATAACTCCACAGCCAATAGTCGGATCCCGGTGAACCCGCCGCGGGGCACGGGTAGTTTTATTAGTGAAAAACTGGTCACACTTCAGACTGTATTCAAATTCAAATACCCCAAAAAGGGCAAGCAAAAGACTTTTGAGCCATGCGTCGTCTGATATTTTATGTTTGCTTCTCTTCCATCTTCTTTGTCTGTAATTTTGTTTCGCTAATGTCAAGCTAGTGTCCCGTAAACAATTTCTTTTTAATTCTTGCACAGGACAAACATAGTAAATCAAAAGCTTCTATCTGTGTGTGCATGCTACTAAAAAAGTACACAGAATCTGGGCAAAATGCTCAGTCGCCGTGAATGTAAACTGAAAAAAAAAGTTGGCAATGTAAATGTTGCCAAGTTGAAGACACTGGTCAAATATTTTACACCATCTTTTTGGTATCTTTATATTAGTAGTACAAACAAACAAATAACAAAGATATTGCATTGGCTACATCCATAAGAATATCCATGTCTGCGTAGAGATCACAAACTGAATATTTCGTTAATTCGCTAATTTGACCTGCATATTGTATTTTTTACCAATAAAATACAATTGACTTCGTTTGACTTAGATGAGACGTTTTGCAACGAAGTTGCTTATTTTTTCGTTTTTTTTTTCAAAAAGACGACTAAACTGTATGAAACGATGATTCGATATATTTGCTATAAATGATTGACAATACGCTTTCATAGGGTTATAGGGTATCGTATGTGTCATTGTTTATGACGTTTTGAAATTACAGCTTCACTATGACTATTAGCTCCACGAGCCGATTCTTCGCGCTAATAGCTAATAGCAACAAAAAATTTAACGGCAGTAGTAGAAACATTGGTCATTGATAAAAAAAATAACAAATGTTACCTTTTATTGTAGAATCCTAGCAACACTGGCCGCCTCCTGTCAGTTTGGTGTTATGCCGTTTAGTAAGCGGATGCAAAGCGTTTGTTTCTGCATTTTCATCAATCACGTGATAATTTAAGCAATATATGTTTTTTCTGTAATTCCTTAAAATAATTGTGCAAATCTCGTTTAAAACAGGTAATTGAATGTACAACTGTATCTAAATCGTGAAATGTATAAATGTCCGAACCGGAAAATGATCCGAGAATCAAGATGGCGACGAGCATTCATGTGAAATCGAAATCTATTGCACTGCATTCGATACCTACGCTTAGAATAAACTTTGTTTCAGGTGGTCAAAATGGAGACGAAGTTGGATGCGTCCTTAGTGACGCAATCCATAAATTACCACGGGCAACAGTTACAAAAAACGTGGGAGGCAGAAAGAGGCGAAGATGATCTCACGAAGCTCGGTGTGGGGGCGTTGGATTTCGCCGTCTACCAGTCGAGGCACAAGCACCTCACTTTCCAAGACCGTGGGAAAAGATTAAAACTACACCAGTTTATCGCTAAGGAAGCTAATGTGTTGTTTGATGGGGCAATCATGGAGGAAACTCCTTCATCTTCAAGTCTTGGAGCTGATGCCGCAGCGCCGGAAGACAGTAAGTACTTAACCTAAGTCTAATCATAATAGATCTTGTCCATATTAAATAGGTAAGTATCTATTTAGAGCGATAATGATAGTCGGCAAGAAAAGCCAAGTAGGTGCTGGGCAAGCCTACTCCATCCTCACGCTAAAAAGACCCAATTAAAAAAGGTCCAATGGCGGAAAACAGCCTGTACACAAGTACAAATAGGTATGTAATGTGCCTAGAGTACCTACCAAGATACATACTGCCTACTGAAATGTAGTTACTTAAATAAATCGAATATTTTGCATATATTTGATTAAACTAACAATTTCTCTCATTAATATTCACGGTCGTCAATGCCTAATGTAATATTATTACGAACCGTAACATTACCATAGTTACCTTGAAGAACTTTATAACTGTTGCTATGAAAGAATTTTAATATTATTTCCGATAACAATAAACACTCATTGTTTTTCAGATCTATATGCTTTGATGCCACCGTTTGAAACATTTTTAAATGTGGATAAGGCTGCAAGATTAAGACATTTTTTCGATGTAAGTATACCAACATTAGATATTATAATAGCTAATCACTCATATTTGGTCAATACTTAACTCTCATTAAGTCTTGTATAATGCTGCCACTATTTTGGTTGACCAAAGTCTTATCTATGTTAGCCCTAAACTACCCTGTTTATATTCCTATTCGTAACTCCCGATCCTGTTGGATTATTGGGATAAAAAATAGCACTCCCAATGAATCAATGTATCCTAATATCAAGTTTCATCAAAATTGGTCCAGTAGTTTCGTAGCCTATTCAATAAAACAAAAAAAAACGAATAATCTTTCCTCTTTATAATGTGAAGCATGGTATTTTTTTTTATCAAGCAAAGATATAAACATGAACAAGATATCAGTTTATGTCCTGGATTGCTTTTTTCTGAAAATCTCTCGAAATCTGAATTTAAAAGTATGTAAGATAATGGATTTACTTTGTTTTGTTATAGAATGTGAAGACTGGAGAGCTTATAATAGGGGCCGTCATCAACCGGACTGCATCAGGAATGATGCTGAAAGTATTGTGCACGGCCGGACCAACATCCAGATATGTTGCTGATATCAATGTCAAGGTCAGTGTTTGAAACTACCTTTAGCATTTCTAGACCTAAACAGTATATTCACGAAAGGACTGCTCAATTTAAACCGGTCTCTTTGGTCATGGCCTTCTGCTACATCTATACATATAAAATTGTTTGTCCTGACTGACTGACGGATCAACACACAGCCTAAACCGCTGATCGTAGAGACCTGAAACTTGAAAGGTGTGTTCTTTGTATGACACAGGCATCCGATAAGAAAGGATTTCGCGAAATTCTACCCCTTAGGCAGTGAAAAAGGGGGGCAAAATTTGTATGGGACAGCTTGATTCCTTTGTTCATTTTCGACTTCTACGCGACCGAAGTCGCGGGCAAAACCTAGTCTAGTATATAATGAACCCGTATGCAGAACATGCATGAAGGCTGAACCTTACAGGTACTTCTGGACTGCTTAGTACTGGCCGAAATTGACTTACTATAGGTGACATCAATAGCCTCCCACAAATTTTCACAATACCATTTCTGATTGCAAAATTTGTTGGCTGTTAATTGGCAGCAGTAGATTCTCTAGATAGGTACCTACTTTGCTTGCAGATTATCATTTTAGCGCTAAATAGGTATCTATTTATACGTCATGCACATGATCTATAACCAACTGGTTGCGGAAAAAGCCGATATAGAAGATTACACCCTACAGGACAATTCAATCACCTTGACTCATCCAAGTCTCTTCCAACAAAGGACACTACAGGTCTTTTGAATTTTCCTTGGGGAACGGTTCGAGTAGCGAAACTCGCCCAGACGCAAAATACGTTGCGGGAACTAGCCTGACAATAAATAGCTTTAGTTGCAGGATTCTAATTAATATCTAATGAGGTTAGTTTGGACTATCTTTGTTATCAATTCTTTTATAATTCTTTCATCCAGTGTTACACAAGAATGTGTAACAAATACTACTTTGTATCTACATACTCTGTTATTGCACAACATTTTGTAACAAATTGTACTGAGTATCTTTATTTGTAAACTAGCAGTGCCACGAAATTTCATGTGCATAAGTTCCGATCCCGTGAGAATTTCGGGATAAAAAATAGCATATGTTACTCCCAAGGTTTCAGTACATCCTCATATCAAGTTTCATTAAAATCAAACAAAAAATCTAAATCTTTTGTCTATCCAATTTATACTAATATTATAAAGCTGAAGATTTTGTTTGTACGCGCTAATCTCAGTTTTATCCTGATATTCCCATGGGATCGGGAGTTACGCGGGTGAAACTGCAGAGCGCTGCTAGTTTATACTAATATTATAAAGCTGAAGATTTTGTTTGTTTGAACGCGCTAATCTCAGGAATTACTGGTTCGAATTGAAAAAATATTTTTGTGTTGGATAGTCCATTTATCGAGGGAGGCTATAGGCTACTTTTCATTTTGATATTCCCACGGGATCGGTAAATAATCGGGTGAAACCGCGGAGTGCAGCTAGTTTATAAATACCTCTAAATGTCCTGACTGACTGACTATTATATCAAGACACAGCTTAAACCAATGGATGGATCGGGCAGATAGCTGTCACAACGTAGGCACTAAGAAAGGATATTGGAAAATCCAAACCCTACGCAGACGAAGGCACGGGCAATAGCTAGTATAAGTGTAGATAATAATTTCTTATTCTTTCAATACTCGTGGCGAAGATATTTTTCTTGTATCTATGCAACACGTCATCCGCCGTGCCGCGTAATAAGCAATATCGCGGCTACTAACAAGCATAATTTTTTAATTACAATTGTAATTACATATTTCAACATAAGCCTCGTACATTTGATTAACCTCAACCTCAATTAGCTTTCAATAGCGTTGAATTTATATAATTCGTACTCGTTGCCTTCTTCCTCTGTCCTTGCATAATAATTTGTTTATTTTAACAATTTTCAATCTACCTAGTTAACGTCATTAATAAAAACTAAAGTATATGTGTTTGTATATACTTGTTACCTATTTATGCAATAACTACTGAACTGATAAGCTTGGTATCTAAATAGCAGGAGTCCTGGTGTAATACATAAGTACCAATGTTTTATCGCAGTATTGCAACAAGCTCCCAATCTTTAAAGATCCGATTTACGCAGGTAAAACTGAGTACCTATGATACGTCATGAACTGTAAGTCATAAATGGATGTAAAAGCAATTATCTATCTATACATATAAAATGCTTTGTCCTGAACGGCTGACTGAATGACTGACTGACGGATCAACGCACAGCCTAAACCGCTGATCGTAGAGACCTGAATCTTGGAAGGTGTGTTCTTTGTATGACGTAGGCATCCGATAAGAAAGGATTTTCCGAAATTCTACCCCTAAGGGGGTGAAAAGGGGGACAACGGGGCCATTTTCGACTCCTACGCGGGCGAGGTCGCGGGCAAAAGCTAGTAATAAATAACATTCGTTGTCTACAGGCATTTTTACCGGTAACAAATGTCATACCGGCAGTGGACAAGAAAAATGTGTCAAGAAACTACCTGATGAATGATACAGTCTGCTGTGAAGTTATAGAAGTTATACCGGATACAGACAAAATGGTGTGCGGCATGAAGGGCGTTACTCGTGGCCCCGACGACCCTCCGCCTAAACCACCGCTCGGACTACTCAGCACCGACGACTTTCCTCTCGTCTACAAGTATGTATTTACACTACAGGATATATTACACAATAATCACCTATCTACACGCTATTACAGGAATTTTACTTTAATGCTTCTGAACACAATGCAACATTTGTTTCTTTTTTTGTATCTATATTTGTCATTGTAGTTTGTGTGTTGAAACTTTAAAAACAGTGGTATTTAATTTCTTGACCACATGAGAAATATAAAAAACTTCAGAGTGAAATGGATTGAAAATTAAAGATACTGCTATGGATGAAACAATGATTTCTTTTTGAAGAACAGAAATCTTGGATGGATCTATTGATGTTTTCGATTTTTGGAAAATACCCCTGGTTTTTTAGTATAAAGGATGATTGTGATTGATGCCACACAACTGTTTGAGAATTTCCCTACGCTTGAGTAGGTGTGTGAGTCGATAACAGAGCTGGATCTATGTTACGCACTGGTTAACGGACATGTTGCTCTCAGCACTTGTTTCATTGTTTGGCGTGTTGCAAAATGTACGTGATAAAAATGCATTTGGAAGATTTCTTGGACTTTGCTTGGTACATGGATAAACAGCAGACTGGATTAGTCAAAAGCCAATGTTAATTATATATTTATTTATTTATAAAAAACAAAAGGTCAGTACATTTATCTAGGATCAAATCATGTAAAAGGAAACCTTGTATTTCTGTATTAAAAGTTAACATTTAACATTCCAGCTTTATCTGAGAGATATGATTGGATTTAGTAATCACGATTTATGGATATTGAAGTAATTTGATTTATAATAGAGGACTTCCTACCGACACTTTACGACTTGTCTCTCCAGAAGGTGCAAATATAGCGTGACAAGACATGGCCGTCGATCACAACATTTTGGACAGAACAGCTCCCTCCATTATTTTAGGGTGTTATTTTCTAGGTATAGCGAGGATTCCAATGACCCGTCCGCACCTGACATGTATGTTGTGACGTAGCTGATGCATTTTGGTAATATTAATGTCACATTGTTGAGGCGACAACACATCTATGATGTTAATTTGTGTGTGAAATCAATATACCAGTAAAATAACAAATCTTTTTGAACAGCTACACGGAACAGGTGAGGATAATGTGTGAAATAAAACACATTAGGATTTTTTTTAAATTATAAAATCAATAAATAAATTGACTGTGAATGTTGTTGAACAATAAGAGAACCTTCTATGAAACTACAATATAGTATGTTTTGTGTTTGTCGTTTTACTAACTAGTATGTTTTCGATAGGAAAACAGTGGATATGAAGGGTGAGAGCTATGAAGCTATTTTGGAGAAGAGCCCTGGCTTCACTAACCCCAACTGCGTGCAATATCTCTCTGAGATCCTCGGAATATCAAACATGCACTGCACTAACTTTGTCTCATTGAGGTAAGATAATATATATTCATCGGAATTAACATATATCTAGTGCTTCTTATACTCTAATGTTACTAATCTTACTATTTCTTCCAAAACAGAGGAGGATTTTCACCATCGGAGTATGCAGATGAACTACGTCAAGCTCAAGCCAGTAAATGGGCGTTCCGTTCCGTCGCCGAAGGCATAGAACATTTCAAAGCCGGAAGACACTCTGAAGCATTCCAATGTTTGAACAAGGCTCTTAGTATCGATCCAAGGAATGTTGAAGGACTTGTTGCTAGAGGCGCTTTGTACGCCAACAGCGGAACATTCAAGAAGGCGATAGAAGACTTTGAAACATCTTTAAAACTAAATCCAAATCACGCAAATGCTAGAAAATACCTAGGTGAGACGCTAGTCGCTTTAGGTCGAAGTTACGAAGACGAGAATAAGATTACAGATGCTCAGAAGGCGTACGAAGACTGCTTAGCGATCATACCATTCCATGAAGAAGCGCAGAACTCTTTAGATTTTTTGAAAAGCAAAACTAACGCTGCGAAGCCGCTTATCGAACCTGCTGAACTTTTACTGCCTGGGTTGACAGGCGCTAAGTCTTTCGAAGTGAAAGAAACTATTAAACAGCTGTTGAATTTGACGGAGAAAAAGGATAAGAAGAAGAAGAAAAAGCGTGGGAAGGGTAAAAAGAAACGGTCGAGCAGTTCGTCCTCGTCAACAAGTGATTCTTCGAGTTCCAGCTCATCCTCTGAATCGTCATCTTCTTCATCAGATTCTAGCGGTAAGGACATATTATAAATTAATAAATATTGCAAAACATTCCACACATCGCTATCTAGCCCCAAGCTTAGTAATTAGACTTGTTACAGGTAAGACAACGAATATACTACTAATTAAGTTTTCTTTTGTAAATATTAAACTTATAATACACAAAGACAACCAGATCACAGACAAATATCTAAGCATAAATACTTCTCTGAGGCGGGAATGGAAGCCGCAACCCTGTGTATAATAAATTATGTGTTACTATTTCTAGTTTGTTAGCTTATTTAGTAAAAAATATTTACAATGGATGCATTTCCACAGATTCAGAAGGACCAAATCGTAAAAAGAAACGTCGTTCACAATCGAGCAAGAACCGCCAACGTTCACTATCTCCTCTCAGCAAGCGTATGGCGATGCTCGGCGAGGCTGACGGCACGTCCCGCACTCACAACTCGCAGTTCAACCACCCTTACGGCTACCAACCACCCCCTCCGCCTGTCGAGGAGACGGCGCCGGTTCGCTCGCAAGCCGATATTGACTATGAGTTAAAGGTAAGCTTTAGATACTAATGAAAGTACTATCCGTTGAAATTAACTCGGGAGGCCAGCATTGACGTCATACCTAGAGTGCATTAATAGTGGTGTAGCAGGGTGCAGTAATCACGTCTACAGATGCGACGCTTTAGCCTTCGATCATGTATGAAATGTCACTGACTTTTATACCTCTTTGCAGTTCCTGAGTTAATTTCGGACAGGTAGTAACAACCGTGACACTATAATAATCTACTTAATTTTATTCTAGGCACATGACTACATTTGCAGCCAGATATGTTGCGAATGCGTCACATAATATTTTGACAAGATTTGGGCACTGTTAACTTATATACACTACCTACCAATTAGGGATAAATCTGCAATAAAATCCTTAATAATAAAACCGAAAATGGTGCCACCACGAAAATTAATATTTTTTTCTTTATGAAATGGTACTGAACTGTCCAAATTGATTATGGTAAAAAACCAGGATAACACTATCTAAAGTAAAGGAGTTCATTTCACACCACAAACTGTTTCGAAAAGGAAGGTAACAAAAAAAGAAAAATGTGTCTTATTCAAGCTGTAAATATTCATCTAAAATACACATGTTTACTGTTTTATGATATTGCATGTAAATTAGGAACCAAATATCTTTAGACAGTACTTTTTATCTGTAAAGACCCCTAAAACATTTGTACATCTTTAGGTGAGAAAGTTCCTTGAAATGACCAAAGAGGACTCTGACTACGAGGAGAAAGTGCGCAACTTAATGGAAGAAACAGCACAGTACAAGCGTAATAGGAAGATGCAGGAGTTGGGACAACAACCGCAGCCGGGTGCCGATCACGATAAGAAAAAAAAGAAAAAGAAGGACAAGTAAGAAACACAAAAACATACTCATAGGCTTGGTGATATTATTTTATAACCAGATCAGTGGATTTGGCAAGTACAAGTTAGTTCAGCCTATAGTCCTGTTCAAGAGTCGATTTCAATTTATCACCATATTTTTTTATTATGATTACTTTATTTTTAAAACTATATTTTCCCAAGGAAAGACGTGTTTTGTTGAAATATGATTAAAGTATTAATTTTTGTTTTATAATATTACTAGCGACTCGTCCCGGCTTCGCACGGCTATATTATGCATGTATTTTTTTGGATGCATCACTCTATATATTAAAAAAACCCGCATCAAAATCCGTTGCGTAGTTTTAAAGATCTAGCGTACATTAGGACAGACAGCGGAAAGTGACTTTGTTTTATACTATTTAATGATGATTAACAGGAAAAAGAAAAAAGAATCAAAAAGGAAACGCAAAGAACAAGAACGTGAAGAGAAGAGGAAGGCTAAACTATCGCGACAGAACGCGAATAACTCTGAATACAGTCTGCGAGACTTGGAGAATATACCGGACAAGAAACTGAGGGATGCAATCAGGTAAAATCCATCTATAGATACTTAATAAAGTATATATTTTTTTTACATTTGATAGGTCAGCGTTTGACCACTATCACACCTGCCTGATAGTAGGTGACGATACGGTATAATATGTAGCACGCTTTCCTAGAAGATACCTAATCACTCGCGAGTTGAAGACCCCCAAATTGTACACGTTAGGAAAGACAGACGCAAGCAACTGATTCCATTCCCTTGCGGTACGAATAAGGAATGACGATGCAAAACGCATAGTGCGGACATCTGGTATTTCCGCCATGAATCGGTGCCGCATATCAATTTACCTGGTTGTATGACGAAAGAATGGAGATGGCAAAATTAGGTCGTACAGTTCTGCTGTACACTCCCCGATTTTTTTCGGGGAGTGTGCAGCAGGTGGAGTGGTGGAGTGTGGTTCGCAAAAATTATTATTATTTGACGACCTGCCAAACACAGAGTTGCGGGTTCGATTCCCGCCTCAGACAAGTATTTATACTTTGATATTTGTCTGTGGTCTGGTTGTTTATATGTATTATATGTATATATTTACAAAAGAAAAGTATATAAGTAGTATATCCGTTGTCTAGCACCCATAAAACAAGTCTAGTTACTTAGCTTGGGGCTAGATGGCGATGTGTGGAATGTCCTGCAATATTTATTTATTTATTATTTTATTCATTATGAAGGTATTGCATCTGGATCGTGACTGTTTCAAATATGTTTTTAATCAGATTATTGTGTTAACAGGAAAGAACTGAAGGGTAAATCAAAGAGAGATCTTAGTCCTGATGGTGATTATGACAGAAAACACAATGATAAAAGGTAAATGGCAATATTTGGATAGAGTTTACTTTATAGCGTTTTAAGAGTTAAATCTGATAGACCACAGCTACACCTTGTGTAGAAGCAGAGAGTGAGCTCCATTTCAAATAATACTTCCAAATATTTGTAATATTGACCTTTGCTAGCATGATCACTTAAAAAAAAACCCATGAGTTTCTTGTGCCTTCTTCTCATTGGTGGGCGCGTTCCGAAGGCACACATCCTAACTTAGTTTTTAAGACGTTTTCAAGTGGTCTATGTACAATTGTATAAAGCATCCAAAAAAATATTTTTTTTTGACTTTGACTTTGAATACTTTGAATAAAAAGGTCAGAATTAACAGCCTGTATGTGTGAGCATGTTAATCCTACTAATATTACTAAATGTGAATGTTTGTTTGTATATTGGTTACATCTTGACGCAAAAACTACTAACTTATTGCGAAAAAACTTGGTATGGAGAAAGCAGAGAGCTAAAATTTTTGGTATAACACATTCCTATGTACTTAAATCACCAATTACACTACCGTTTATTCATCCTACTAATATTATAAGCTAGTAAGTAATATAATAAGTGTTTGTCTCAACAGAATGATGCATGACATGGACGGACTAGAGGAACTGGAATCCAAGCTATCAGCCTACCACGTGATGGTAGAGAAGGAAGTGTTAAACAAACGCGACGGTCGCGGCTCGATCAGCCCGATAGAGCAGGCGCCTCCGCCGCCGCTGGAGAAACCCAAGTGGAAGATGAGCATGAGCGCGGTTAAAGAGACGTTAGTATTCATGATTTTACCATTTAAAGCGAAAAATGCATCTCCAAAATTTTGCATTTTAATTTTTTTGAGAAGCATTTTTCCTTGGAATTTTATACGTCAGTATTATTTTGCTATGCGTATTATTTTAAAAGTCTCTGATGTTTTAGGGGTACTGCTGACCCCGTGATTTACTAGCATAGATTTCGAACCCGTGAATCTTTCTCGACTATATAAACAATTTGTTTGGAAAATACCATGTTTCTAGAATCCACAATTTAGACAATAAGTTATATGTTACTCAGTACAGAAATACTTTTAATATTATGTATGGGAAAGTTGTGTGTTATGTTTAGTATATTATGTTTTCTCCTTCACACAAAAACTACTGAACTGTTTGCAATTAAACTTTGTACGTAGAGACTTAAGCTGGTTGAACCACAGAGCGCAGCTAGTCTCAAGTGTCTCGAACCAATAATATTTTGAATTTGTTCAATAGGGTCAATAAAAAGAAGGAGGCGCCACCACCGAAAGGATACAAAGAACGCTACGCATTCGAAGATAGCTCTGATGATTCCCAAGAGAACACAAAGGTAATTATATAGACAACTAGTAATTTTCTAACATAATAATAACAATAGAATTTGTATAAGAATGTGTATGATGCCTTTGATGATATGTTGTCTATCACGTAGGATATATCGCACTTCGTTCGTTTGAGACTTTAAAATGGGCTGTTATACTTGTACTTGAAAAGGCTGTTTTCCACAATTAGACCCTTTTTAATTGGGTCTTTTTTGCGTGACAATGGAGTAGACTTGCCCAGCACCTACTACCCTCTCAGCCTAGTCGACCATTTCCAGATGAGAGAACTTGTCTATACTTCTGGAGCCTACTAAGCCGCGGGTTTCATCACGATGTTGTCCTTCGCCGTAAGAGCAATGTCATTAGCGCACATAAATTTTTCTTAAGAAAAATACATCGGTGCACGGCCGGCCGGGATTCGAACCCACGACCTTCAGAATGAAAGTCGAGTCTCTACCACTAAGACAACACCGCTCTTAAAAAATGGACTGTTTCATGCGATCTTTTAAACCAAAACAAAGTACTTTAACGGCAAAGTTCTTATTGAAGCAGTACAACGTGTCGTCTTCGGGGAAAAATGTGTTTTAAATTTTATGTAAATTTATTCTTGTTCCCAATTCCAGCCTTCTCCAGGCCCCGACAAGAATGTATCAGTACGTCGCGCTATGGCCATGAAGGAGCCCCCTCCGTTACCGTCCGCTCCACCGCCGAAGTCCAGGGAACCAGAGCCTCCTGGCACTGAACATCCACATCCCGCTACTGTAAGTATACTTAAACAGATCAGTTTGATCTAACATCACTTTGTTGAAGCTACTAAATAGATATGTCAAGCTGGCTCATCAGAACTCAAATCAAAGCTGCAAGTTTGCAGACTCCAGCGCACACAGTAGCGCGCGCCAACGTTAGTTGAAATATATGCTTAAATATGTAGAAGTTCTATGTGAGTGAATGTCATCATTTGTGCCGAAGAAACGTCTATTTTCTTAAACAGACTTCCATATTCCAAAACGAGGTTTAAGGATAGTTCGAGATGTGGATTTAAACCTTAGATTTAGACACAGATTTACTCGGAAACTATAGTCTAAACACTATTCCTATTTTATCTTTAGGGATAGCCTTTACACTATATTTCACGACTTAATCTGTGTCTAAATCTAAGGTTTAAATACACATCTCGGACTATCCTTAAACTTCGTTTTGGAATAAGGGGTACGACGAAGTTTTATTTACACTAACGGTACGCATACGACTACTTAGCACACTTACCGCAAATAGAAGTCTGAGATTCAAACATCTGAAGGCTAATTCTCGTGAATAAAATTGTTCAAATACATTTCGATTCCAATAAATATTCTTTAGAATACCAAAAGCTGACTTTGAGGGTATGTTGACTTTAAGGGTTTTTTTTATACGAAACGCAAATCGAATTTATATTGCAATGTAAATTAAACAATGTTGTTTTCAAGAATTGGCCTTTTTCTTTTTCTAATTCATCAATTCCTGACTTTATCCAACAGGTGCGTAAAGGCAACATTGTGTTAGACAAGTTCGGTTCGTTCCGTCTCGCCAAGGAAGGCGAGACTCCTGTGTCAGTCGGTGACGGCCGCCCGGAACAATTCGTAACTCGCATCAAGCCGCCTTCGCCGTCGGGCCGGAGGCCGAGGTCACCGCCTTCCAGGAGACATTCGTCCACCTCTGATGATGACAGGCGATCGCCTAAACGATCTAGGAGCAGGTAGTTCTTTTATCCATACTCTCTTATCAATAGTCTTATAAAAATAGAGATGAAGTTAGTAGATGGATCCACTTGATGTTAAGCCTCTGTAACAATAGCTTTCAGATTCGAGAGTGCCAGTGTGATTCACATTACACTGTGACAGTCACTCCCAAAATTACGATGGAATAGATTTTAGCTCTTGTTTACTACCCATATAGCAGACACAGTTACTTAATTTAGAACTAGGTAGTGCCATATGCAAATCTTTACTAACATCCTATTTGGACAGCAATTCCTCGTCTTCAATTAAACTAATGCAATGCCAGCTCATTATGTCGTCATAAGGTAAATCATGTTTCTGTAATAGTATCGTTCCCCCCCAGGTCGCGTCCCCGCAAGTACCGATCACGTTCCGGATCGCGGTCCCGTTCCGGGTCCTCTAACAGTGGGTCGCCGGCGTCGCGCCGCCGCCGCTCACCCTCGCCGCGGTCTCGATCGCGGTCTGACGCCTCGCGCTCATACTACAGTCGCAGTCGCAGCCGGAGCCGGTCTACTTCAAGGGACAGGTAAACTAGACTTTCTTTCTCTTTCATGTGTATCAATTCGTCGCTTAAAAATGTGTACTAGTTCATTAACAGGAGCGTATTAACAGGTATAACCGGTAAATACATACACCAGCCCCACGCCGCCCGTACAAATAGAACGGGTCTATTCCGCACAATACCGGTTGACCACTTATTAAGTTAATCGTTAAATAGCAACGAAGATTTATATAAACTCAGGCGCCTTTCTGCGGTTTTCGGTTTGGTTTTTTCAATTATTATTCCTGATCGAACACTCTAAAAAAAACTTCCCTGTAAAGCTGTTTGAGTTTACTTCAATAATCTAAATATTAATGTTCCCTTAGATTCCGTCGTTTCCCACGTCGCGGCAACTGGCGCGGTCGCGGTGGCTACGAGCGCGGCACCTACTACCGTCCGCGGTTCCACACGTACAACGGCGGCGGACGAGGCCGTGGCAGGGGAGACTTTAGGCGAGACGATAACAGACGGTTCCCAGGTGAATGGAGGGACAACAGGAGCAGGGGTGGAAGGCCGTTCAGACCGAGGAGGGGTGGAGGCGGCAGGGGCAGGCCTTTCCGGTTAGTATTGGAGGAGATTAGAATAAGATACAAAAACATATTTTTAGGATAATTCTAATTACTGGCAAAATAACACACAATGTCCATCATAGAATAATTAATAATACAGGTACAGAAGCATCGCTCTGTAAAATACATTTATTTAAATAGCGTCAACCATTCTTTGTACACACAAAGAATGGTTGTGCACCTAATCTGGCACGATAAGCCATTACCCCAGCTTCGCAGAACTAAACTAAACCAAACCTCTGTGATGTATTTAAAAGTTTAAATTAGCACGATTTATATTAACGGGTCTAAATCGCGTATTTTTTCTTGCCTCGACGATTCGACGAAGCATGTAAAATATGAACGTATATATGTAATTATGCCTTCGTAATACCAATGCAATATATTATACTCCCCAGTGGTGGCGGCTACCGTGATTTCCGTGACCGTCGCGGCGGACGGTACTCCCGTTCCCGGTCGCCGGCAGACAGACCGAGGCGGTCCAGGTCCTACAGCCCTGAGAGGAGGGACAAGGACAGGGATAGGTGACTACCATTTATATTATACTAAGCAGCGAAGCGTAAGAGCCTCCTTGGGAATGCGTATCCAAAACCGGAGGAATATAGGTTTCTTCCTATTAGTGGGATCACCGCGTTAATCGACTACTTCTTCAAAGAGTAAGAAACATTAAAGTAGGTAAACACAAGATCCCACTGGGTCGAAGTGTTCCTGGCTCTGTCAGACCCCGATATAAGATATGATATATTATACTAGCTGCGCCAAGCAACTACGATTACCTGTTTGAAGCTGCAGCGAATGCTCCATACCAACGCAAATACATTCGCTACAAACTTCCGTATTAACTTAAGACCAGCGTAGTAATAAATAAATATAGGACACTACACAACGCCATCTAGCCCCAAGCTAAACAACCCTTGTGTTATGGTGGCCTGATAACGGGTCGAGTAAATATACTTTTGTAATACATACAGAAACTCCCATACCAGAACCAAATATCTATATGTACGTAAATATTTGTTTTAAGTGGAAATTCAACCCAGAACCTTCTGCATCGCAGGCGAGTGTTCGCCCACCGTCACTAACTTCCTTATTAATAACAAAATCCTATGTTAATTAAATAAAAGAATATGATAATATTATTCCAGCTACTCGCGCTATTCGGAACGCGGCAGTCACCGCAGCGAAGGCGAATATGAAGAGGAAAGATACGTGGACAGGAAGGAATACGACGGAAAATGGGCAGACGGCAACGAGCCCGAGAGAAACAACACCGAGGAAAAGCCCCCAGAACCGGCACCTAAAGAATAATACCCTATAGAATAATATATAATATCGATAGCCATATTTCATTCAATATAGATTTTAGAGCACAATTTAGTGTACTTGACTATAAAATAATATTAAGGAAAAACCCCCAGAATTCGGCCCAAAATATGTCAAATAAGTTTCAGGGTACATTTATGTACATTTGCCTAATACGTGAAGAAAAGTTCCCAGAATTCAGACCGATAAATTTACATCCTTTATTTTATTAACCTTCATTCATCATAAAATAATAAGGTGCAAGGATTTTATTAACTATGTACGCTTGCCAATTTCCCACACACTCTTGTCTATTCTATTATTATTCTATCACATGGACTTTCTTGACTTATAATTTGTCTATGTAAATAATGTTAGGTTAAAATAAACCAAATATTTCATTTTTATGCATTACTTACGACTTGTGAGTCTAAATTGGTCAGCAGACTATACATGGAAATTGTTATGTAGATCATTTCAGGTTTGAAAGCCAAGTCATTGGTTTGTTCCTTGGGTTAAGTGAATAAATGGTTTTAAAAATACCTTCATAATGTAGTTTTATTTTATGTAGACTTGCGAAAATTAACGGAAATCTCAGAGTTTTGTGCGCTTAGTCGATTCAGCTACACGCAAGTGTAAATTTAAAGATACGTATAACGAAACGGAAATAACGATTCGCCTTCGAAAGAAAACCATTTTAGAAGTTTTAGACCCATAGACTAAGAAAAAAACTTTAGACCTTTTTAAACGACGACGAAACAAACTGAGGAGGTTCATCATGGCGCGGTAAGTATTTTTTTTATGTACTTTGAAATTATTTGATTTCGCCACATCTCTACCTATACCTTAAAATTACGAAAGTTTGTCTTCATAACGGTATAAAAGGCTAAACCGATTTCGATCAAAAAAGTGTAGGGAACGTTTTAGGGTAGGTACTTTTTACGTTTCTTCGTTTCTGACATCTACCGCCTAATTCAAACCGTGGAGTTCCTATGTGATTCTGTCGGAAAATGAAGTGATATAAATCGCAGTAACAAAGTTATTTTTCAATTTACAACAACATTATTCAGAGTTGAATTGTATAATTCTGGTGGAATGTTATTCAATTTAGTTCTGTGAAAGTGCACAAGTGTAGTGAAAGTAAAAATCAGTGTCAAACATGCAGTTTTCTCGTTGCCTCCAAATCTCCTATTAAGGTTATGGTAAACTTGCCACCGCTTTACTATAACCCCTGACTTGACGGACTATGACGACTTTGACTGTATTGAAACACTTTAGGCCCGATTTATGAAAAATCGGGTCATAATTTGATGCAAAATATAACTTGACACTGGCTAAATGCACACGTGCGAAGCCATAATAAAAGAAAAAAAAACATTATTCAATATGATTTAGCAGTCTTGATATGTTAATGTAGTCAATAATCCCCTGTTAGTAACTATCTAAAAATCAATCTCGACCATTTTTAACCCCAGACGCAAAACGACGGGGTGTTATAAGTTTGACTTGTCTGTGTGTGTGTGTCTGTCTGTGGCTTCGTAGCTTCCGATCGGATGAACCGATTTTGATTTAGTTTTTTTTTTGTTTGAAAGGTGCATTAGTCGGGAGTGTTCTTAGATATGATTGTTACCCAAAATACCCAAATCTAGATAAAATATTCGAATCTGCAGCGACCGAACTAAAAATTTAGAAATACGGAAAAGAAGCAAACATCTGCAATTTGTATGAAAATAGTTCATTCATTTGCAATAATACAATTTCCATGAAATCACTTAGAAACGTCGATGTTGACCTTTTGATCTAGAAATATCCAGGACAAGTTTTGAGCATTGTTTGAGGTGCTAGATGGGCTACTAATGCTGATTTATGCCTGAACTTATCACACGTTTACATACTGACTCTTAGAGCTCTCGCGCGCGACTACTGAAGATAGCGCGCGGGCAACCTTCGAGAACGGCCACATGAGGTGCGGGGAGCGGGACACGGTAGTGAGGTACCATAGGGCTGTGCTATATCCTCCCCCTCCAAGTCAGCAGAAACTTGTTCAGCTGGCTTGGTAACTGGTACATTAGCTCGTGGTCGACCTTTCTTACGATTATGGATGACTACGTCGGTATCCCCAACATAAGGTGACAGGAGGCTGGCATGGTATTTACCACGTGGTGTGTTCTCCTTATCGACAACCTCATAAGTTGTCGGTGAGACTTGTTTATTAATCCGGTAAGGACCTTCACGCCTAGGGGCGAATTTACTACTAAAACCCTTGGCCGCTTGACTGATACGGTGAGCCTCTACGAGTACGAGGTCACCCTCTTTATAGGTAGGACCAGGACGGCGGTGTTGGTCGGTGGCATCTTTCCGGATGTCCTGTTGGCGCTCAACTAGCCACTTCACCTCCTGAAGCCGGTGCGCAAAGGACCGAAGATACGGGGTTATCTGGGGTACATAATTTTCTTGATCAACAACTGCTCGCAAATCATGGGTTATGTCTACCGGAGACCGAAATTCTCTCGCAAAAGTCAGAAAGGCTGCCGAGTGGCCTGTTCCGTGGTTTGGCGACGTATTCAACGCGAAGCGTACCGCGGGTAACGAGTCAGGCCAGCGGCGGTGTTCTGGATCAACAAGCATAGCTAGCATCTGTTTCATTTCTCTGTTCTTCCGCTCGGCGGGATTACACTCAGGATGATATACAGGAGATAGGTTTTGCTTGATTCCTAAAACATGCATTGCCTTCTGCATGACTGCGGACACAAATTGTGTACCGTTGTCGGAGATTATTCGTCTCGGAAAACCGTAGCGCAAGAAAACTTCTTCAATAAGAACTTTGGCACAGTTTTCAGCATTAGCCTCGGCCAACGGGAACAGCTCCACCCATCTACTCGCAGTATCCTCCACTAGGAAGATCCACCTCTCGCCCTTATCACCTTCGGGTAGGGGACCAAACAGATCCATAGCGAGGACTTCGAAGCGTTGCTGCGGAACGGGGGTTTGTAACAATCCAGCAGGTTTTAAATTGGTCGGTTTAAATTTCTGGCAAAGCTCACAAGTCTTCACATACTTGGCTACGTATTGTCGCATATTTGGAAAATAGAACCGTTCTTTGATCTTCTTAAGGGTGCGTTCTAAGCCTAGATGACCCGCAGTAGGTGCATCATGCAGCTCCTTCATAACTTCCTCACGCATCGACTCAGGTACAACTAATTGAGGTTCCTCGGACTCTCCATCTGGATCGAAGCGGAAAAGCACTCCTTGCGAGACGTAGTAGCCTCGATCTGACCATCGCGAAGCAGCAGCATCGTCATCTTCGAAGGACGTAAGTATTTTCTTTACTTCAGGGTCTTCGAGCTGAGCTGTACGTAATTCTTCGGGGCCACGATGAGGTAAGTCTATCGAAACTGGGCAAACGTCACAGGTGGGAGTCTCATCTATGTCAAACTGACATACAGGACGACTTAAGGTGTCAGCCACCACATTGACTTTACCAGGTGTGTATTCTACAATTAGATTATAAGCTTGAATTTTCAGTGCCCAACGCGCCAGGCGACCACTTGGAGTCTTCAGGGACAGCAGCCACTTCAGAGGTTGGTGATCGGTCACAATGCGAATCTGGGCGCCCTCGAGGTAGCCTCGGAATTTGTCTAGGGCCCACACCACTGCAAGTGCCTCTCTCTCTGTCGTAGAATAATTCTTCTCAGCTGCCGTTAACAGCCTGCTAGCATACTCGATAGGTCTCTCTGACTTCGGGTCTTGACCTTGCATAAGAACCGCGCCGAGGGCGTAAGCACTAGCATCTGTCCTTAAGATGAAAGGTTCTGCAAAGTGAGGTTGCTGGAGAATCGGTGACGACGACAACCTTCTCTTCAGGGTCTCGTGTGCTTCCGACTCTGGTACTTCCCATTTCCAGGGTCTATTCTTCTTGGTAAGATTTGTCAGCGGCTGTGCGATTTCAGAGAATCTTGGAATAAACTTACGAAACCAGGAACATGTTTGCAGGAAAGTTCTCAGCTCCTTCAGGTTAGTAGGCGGTTTCATCTCCATGATGGCTTGAACTTTACTGGGGTCTGGTTCTATACCTTGCGTAGTGATTACATGTCCAAGATAGGTTACCTTTTCTCTGGCAAAAACGCACTTCTCTCTATTAGCTTTCAGCTTAAACTGACGGAGGCGATCAAACACCTGTTTCAAATCGTGTAAATGAGCTTCAAATCCCTCTGATATGACAAGAATATCATCAAGATACGTCACCACAGTCATATCCTGGTATTTTGGTCCTACTGAAACGTCTCCAGGTTGATCGTTTTCTTGTTGCCTGCCTCTCAAACCAGCACGAAACCGATCCATTAACCTTTGAAAAGTTGCAGGCGAATTCTTTAATCCAAACGGCATGCGCCTGAATTGGAAAGTTCCGAACGGTGAGGTAAAAGCAGTCTTATGCCTGTCTTCTGGGGCGACTTCTACGTGCCAATATCCAGATTTAAGGTCGATAGTTGACATCACAGCATTAACTTTAGTAGACTGAAGTAACTCGTCAATTAAAGGCAATGGGTACTTATCGGTACGAGTGACACTATTGAGTTTACGATAGTCCACACAAAATCTGACTTCTCCGTTTTTCTTAGGAACTAAGACTATTGGTGAAGCCCATTCGGACTCAGCCTCTTCTATCACATTGTCTGCTAACATCTTATCTATCTCTGCTCTAATAATTTCTTTCTTAGCGGGAGTCACTCTATACGGCGGAGTAGCGATAGGTGCTGCGCTGCCGGTATCTATCCTATGTACAGCGAACGGTGTAGGTTCTCCCCCTACACCAAAAATATCACCATTGCTTTCAAGAAGTAAGGCCAGCCGTTCCTTTTCACCCTGTGATAAGAGTGTACCCTCCCCCTCGCGGAGGCTCACTGTCGAGCTAGTAACTACGCGGTCATTCTTTTCAAAACATAACGGGTAAAAATCTGTATTACGTAAGGAATACCGATTATTAATAAAATCAACTACCATGCCAGCGTCCTGAATAAAATTCATACCGAGTAATGAATCTGTTGCCCCGGGTAATACTATAAATAAAGTAGTGACGGCCACTCCCTGCACCTTTACAATTACAGACGCGGTTTCTACTACTTGGCTACGGCGGCTACCATCGGCGAACTTTAATTCGGTTTTAACGCTATTAAATACTTGTCCATTAGAACGTAAATGTCTAGTTAAACTTTCACTGGCGACGGACTGTTTGGCACCGGTGTCCAACAGTGCCGTCCCTACTGCACCGAACACTTCAATATTAAATATTGGTCTAACTCGCGGGTTTAACACTAACACATCATCAGTCAAAGACTGGAAAGCCGAACTCATCTCGGTAGTTGGAACGGAACGTCGCTCCTTGCAGACAGCACAGTTGGATCTAATCACACCGGGCGCACCGCATCCGAAGCAAGTTATCGACGGGCGCAGCTCCGATTGTGCCGCAACTGGTTCATTCTTTACAGGTTCTGCGGTGGACTTTCTGTTCTGTAGCTTCCTACAATCATCTTTCACATGACCAAACATTTTACAGAATGAGCATCTGGGTCTGACCCGATTCTGATTAGCGGGCGGCATCTTCTCGGTAATAGCGGATGGAGACAACCCAGATGATGTCGATGGTACGGATACTGAACGATTTGTGATATTAGGTAACATTGGAGTAGGTATATACTTCCTCGCAGACGTACTTGTCTCATCGAGAAGGTCTTCTGCTGCTCGAGCATATGTCAACAGTTCTTCAAATGAATTGAACGAAGCTCTAGGTACTCTCTCTCTTATTCTCTTACTGAGTAGGCCGTAGGTCATATCTAATTGAACTGGATTCACACTGATTGTATTAGGAGGTAATTGTGCGATTAACGCTCTTATGCGGCACACAAACACATCTGTACGTTCTTGTCCTTGTTCTCTACTGAATATTTCTCTATATATACGAGGAGCAGGTAGTCGCGGTCCAAAAGTTTGCCTCAGCAAGTTTATTGCGTCTTGCCACGTTACAACTGAAGATTTTACGCCTTGCCACCACGTAGCGGCAAAGTCGGTAAGTAGCATAGGCAGTCCTCGCAACGCCATGTCATCACTAATACACAAACAGTCTTTATAAATTTGGATGGAGTCAATGAACGCTAAAATATCACCTGTTCCACTATATCTCGACGAACAATTGGAAAAGTTTGTACTCACAGCACTCGAAGTCGTCGGCGGTGGCGCGCCTTGGTTAGGCGGTAGCGAACGTATAGATTGTAAAAGCAGTACCAACTGTTGATCTGTCATCAATACCGGCTGAGGTGCCGGAGCGGAGGCGCCGGAGTAAACAGGCGCGGCGCCTGCGGCGGACATAGTCAGCGCAGCGGCGGATGTCGTAAGCGGAGCGGCGGACGTCGTCAGCGGAGCGGCCTGGCCGGCCGACAGCTGAGCGGCGGGGCCAGCCGACAGTGGAGCGGCGGGGCCAGTGAACAGCGAAGCGGCGGGATTCGTGAATAGCGGAGCGGCGGTATTCGTGAACAGCGGATCAATACCGGCGGACGGCGGGCGGCCAGCCAGCGGCGGCGTCGGCGCTCGCATGTCCACGAAAAATCCATCTGAAGTAGATGGCAACGCGCCATCGCGCTGCTGATCCTCGGCAGAGGTCGACTCTGTTTGCTGTTGACCGGCGCGAGCGGTCTCACTATTTGTACGCGATCGCGTTAACACCATTTTGTTCGAACTAAGTTACACAAACTAAACACTATGTAGGTAACTATCCCAAAGTCACTTAGGTATCGGTAGGTACAGGTTAGGTATATACACCTATAAACACGATAATTTGACGCTGTAGTACCGAAACGCACGTTTAAGTTCAACAACACAACACAAAAACCACGTTTGTAAGCAAGCAGGTTATCTAGGTCCACTAAAGTTCTAGAAGTTTCGAGAACTGTTCAAGTCTGACGCTAGATTTCACTGAAAACACGATTGTTTGAGTGTGAGACACGGTTAGGTCTAAGGCACGACACTAAGAGTCCTTAATAAACGAGTAGAAGCCGGTCGAAGACGCGTAGGTTTATCTAGGTAGGTAACCTATTAGGTGGTCTACCGACACTGGTAACAGAAACTTGGTTAATTCGACTGCGGAACGTAACTAGGTAGTACGTTTTTCACAACAAACTGTCCAATTAACGGTTTTCGATAGAAAATGTTCGAAGTTGATTCGAAGGTCAATGAACTTACACCAAGCCGAAACACGAAAAAACGGTTTTTGGTGAAATTGCACTGAATTAATCCGAAATGTGTTTGAATACGATTAAGACGATGTCAAACTGAGTCCATTCAGTTCGTAAAGCACTCGTCAACACGAAATCGCAGAGAAAAATCATAACACAATGTTCGGCCGAACGTTGGGCGCTCAGTTATCACACGTTTACATACTGACTCTTAGAGCTCTCGCGCGCGACTACTGAAGATAGCGCGCGGGCAACCTTCGAGAACGGCCACATGAGGTGCGGGGAGCGGGACACGGTAGTGAGGTACCATAGGGCTGTGCTATAAACTTCACAATTACAGGCAAACTATTAGGTCTGCGATTCTGCCTTTTTTTAAACAAATCCAATACTGGACCTTTTGTACTCCTACACCAATTAGAGTCTTAAGATTTATAAAACTCCAAATAACTATAACCATTATAGTATTATTTTTTAATCTAAGTTTACATTATCTTTGTATGGTTCTAAAAAAATATTTTTTCTGCAACCTATCTTAAAAACTTCATGAAGAATAAACCCAAAGTTTCTTTTGACAAGAACTAGGGTATCATGTTGAAAAACGAACTTGATAGTTCAAATAGTGCCAATAATTTTTAATATCAACAAAGTCCAAAAATTTGAACCACAGAATATTGCAGGACATAGAGGGGAGCATAAATCGATAAGTACTGAGGAGACTTATCACAAATATTTTGTTAATTATTATTTTGTTTTCTTTTTAAGTCTTTTCTTTTATTCACAACTGTGATAAAAAACGTCGTACTGTTATACCCCAGCCTTGTAGGACTTAGTGCCACTCTGGGCAAAAACCTGCAACTAAGCATGTTTTAACTTAGAGGAGTTTAGTTATCCCAAGACAGTCCGCTTCCTACTTTCATCCTGAACGGTTGCCAGATAGAGATTTTGGTGTGAAAATAAAATAGTTTTTTTTAAAAAGCCTTTTGGAATCCTCCGTATAACATTTTGGTGGCAGCGGTGGGATCCGGAAATCCCCAGTGCCCGGCAACCGTTCCGCGGACTCGCTCTGGATCCTGCATTTAAATCCAACTTCGAAGTTCAAATTCCGAAATAAAACAATTTGTGATAATCATAAATATTTTAAGTTATATGTGCTGTGAATAGTGAGTGATATCCTAAACAAAATCTACGTGAAGATACTTACCAGTGAGTTTGTGTTGTTGAAAACATTATCCTGAACATCCTGCTCGTCCTGCAAATTGTATCCTGAACTGTTGTTACTTACCTCATTCTACTCCGTCGGTGCCCGTCGTCCTGTGAAGAAGAAATACCTGCAAGTACTTACCTTTCATCTGCGTGACATATGGTGTAACCTGAAAGAAGACCTGGAAAAACCTACCGCGTCAGTCATCCTACTCCTTGCTGTTCATCGTGATATCCTGCAATCAAAATCAAGAATAAGTTTCGTCGTAATGTTCCTGTTCGCGCTTATCGCCGCCGCCTACGCGTTACCGTGAGTCTTGGTCATTGTTTAGTCTAGACTTTATAAACAATAGGTTCTCAATATTTTTAGTCAGTGGCTCTCAATCTTTTGCTATTTATGTTATTATAATATTGTTAGACAGTTTTATTATGACAAAAGCGAAAACTGAGGCTGACACATTAACTTTAGAATTGCCAATTCCAATCCGCCACGTAGAACAGCCTGAACAAGTTCAAAACAAAAGTGAACCAGTGAAGTCACCCGTTGGTTCTCCACGTGCCACAAGGAAAACAACAGCCGCACTAGCCATGGCTGAATTGGATATAAATATTCTATTCAAATTCATTAAACCATACGACGGTAACCGAGAGGTCCTTAACTCATTCATTGTTAATTGCGATAATGCATATGAGTATGCGTCAGAAAAGCAGAAGCCAATCCTATTCAAGTACATTCTAAGTCAATTAAGCGGCAGGGCGGAGGTTGCTTGCTCCATAAAAGAATTTTCATCGTGGGATCAATTAAAAGATTTCCTTACAACTCAATTCAGCCAACGAAAGCACTACTCCCATCTTTTAACCGATCTCCAAGAGAGCAAGCAAGCTCCGCAAGAAAGTGTTAGTCAGTACGCGTTGAGGGTAGAAACTAATTTGTCACAATTATTGACTGAAATATCCTTATCCACTACAAAATCAAAAGAGTTACCCGGTCGAACAGCTGCAATGGAGGACCTAGCTCTTCATCATTTCTTGATGGGGTTGTACCCCAGGCTATCTAATATCGTCAGATGTAAATCCCCTAAGAACCTCAATGAAGCTGTCAATCTTGCTATATCCGAAGAACGCATTCAACAAACTTTATATAGGCAACCGCAAGCCGATCAGAAACCTAATAATAATAAAAACAATTTTAATAGGTTCAAGTCGACTAGACCTCAAAATTTTATTTCTCCTGGTCCATCTCAAAACCCGAGGAACCCTGTTCCATTCCAAGGCCCCAAGAATCCTATTCCATCCCAGGGCTCTTCTGGCCCTTATTGTCGTTATTGTAGAATCCCTGGGCACGATATCACTCAGTGCAGGAAACGAGAGTACAACAACAATCGATTCAAGGTCCAACAAAATACGTCCAGAATAAACTACATCGAACAACCTGATTACTTATCTCAAGATGAAGTTGACACTTCCGGTGATGTTGACGAATCTTCACCAGACCTTCCTTTAAACCAATAGAAGTCTCGCCCCGGTATCGCACGAGACCAAAACCCAAAGTCGATACCCTTAAACTCCCAACTCAAGTCAACATTTATCCTACTAAATCCAAGGCCAACCGACAGGGTAACCAGCCCCAAACCGACGGCCAAAATAAATCCGGCCTGACGGCCCCCCTTACTAATTCCAAGGCCAACCGACAGGGTAACCAGCCCCAAACCGACGGCCAAAATAAATCCGGCCTGACGGCCCTCCTTACTAATTCTGAGGCCAACCAACAGGGTAAACAGCCCCAAACTGATGGTCAAAATAAATCCAATTCATCAGCAGTCGCACTAGCCAAGGTTGTTGATAAAGAAATATATGAAATAAATCTAGATACAACCAAAAGATTATTGCCTCACGTCCTACTGAATTCACAGGTATCAGATATTCCGTTATCATTGTTAGTCGACTCAGGCTCTGCCATCTGTTTACTTAAACAATCAAGTATCCTTAAAAATCAAAATTTAGAGAAAGAACCGATAAAAATTAAAGGTATAGATCCTGGTGATGAACCAACACTTACCGAAGGTCACTTTTTACTTAATCTAAAACTGAGTAATAATAAATCCGCTAAATTCAAATTCCACGTCATTAAAGAAATCAATCTGCCTTATGATGGTATCATAGGATCAGACTTCCTGGCAGTTTTTGGCTGTAAAATTGATTATACACATGATATCCTGAAAATAGGTAACTTAGATGTCAAACTACATTTTGTTGATCCTTTTTTCATCATTCCTCCACGCACCGAGGCAGTAATAGAGTGCTCGGTTAGCGATACTAATCTTACCGAAGGTGTCATCATTGATCAACATCTTTCCGAAAACTTGTTGATTGCAAATTGTATTGTTAAAATAAAAGAAAATAACCGTGTTAATTTGACGATTGCAAACACCTCAGAATCCCCTGTAACAATTAAATCTAACCTCAATCTTAACATTATGCCCTTGCACATAGCTGCATTCCAAGTAAGTAGCAATTCCCAACAAATATCAACACGAACACAAGAAGTTATCAATTCCCTAAAAACAGACCATTTGAATGAAGAAGAATCTAATTCCTTGACAGACCTTTGTTCTCAATATTCAGATATTTTTCACTTACCCGGTGATCAACTCACTCATACGACGGCTTTAGATCATAAAATTAGAACCAGTACCGATGTACCAATCCACACTAAATCATATCGTTTTCCGGAATGTCACAAAAAGGAAGTAGAAACACAGATCCAAAAGATGCTTGATCAAAACATTATCGAACCGTCTTGTTCCCCTTGGAGTTCACCAATATGGATAGTTCCCAAAAAGGCAGACTCACAAGGCCGTCCTCAATGGAGAGTCGTAATAGACTACCGTAAACTAAATAACATTACAATAGGTGAAACTTACCCGATTCCTCAAATCAACGAAATACTTGACCAATTAGGGAAAAGTAAATATTTTTCTACGCTCGATTTATGTTCAGGTTTCCATCAAATTCTCATGTCTCCTTCAGACGCCCCTAAAACCGCATTTTCCGTCCCTCAGGGGCATTTCCAATTCAATAGAATGCCTTTTGGCCTGAAAAATGCCCCATCTACATTCCAAAAACTTATGAATAACTGTCTTTCTGGTCTACAAGGCATCCGATGCTTTGTATACCTTGATGATATTGTTATTTATTCATATGATCTGAGATCCCATATTGAAAACCTCCGAGCTGTGTTTGACAGACTTAGATCCTATAATCTTAAACTTCAACCTGACAAATGCCAATTTTTAAGAAAAGAGGTTACTTATTTAGGCCATGTAATCGGGGAAGATGGCGTGAAGCCTAACCCAGATAAAATAAAATCAGTCACTGATTTCCCTACTCCAAAAACTCCAAAAGACATAAAATCGTTTTTAGGCCTCGTTTCATATTATCGTCGTTTCATTCCAGACTTCTCTAAGTATGCCAAACCTCTAACTTCTTTATTAAAGAAAGATATGCTTTTCAATTGGTCTAACGAACAACAATTAGCTTTCGAAACTCTCAAAAGAAAATTAATCTCCGCACCAGTATTGGCATATCCTGATTTTTCTATACCATTTAACCTCACATGTGACGCCTCAAATTTTGCAATATCTGCTATTCTATCTCAAGGACCTATAGGTCAGGACCGACCCATAGCTTATGCATCCAGAACTCTTAATAAAGCTGAACATAACTATAGTGTAACCGAAAAGGAATGCTTAGCAATCGTCTTTGGAACAAAAACCTTTCGCCCATACTTATATGGTCATCGCTTCAAAATATTGACAGATCATAAACCACTCCAGTGGTTATTTAATTGCAAAGATCCTGGTTCCCGCTTAGTCCGTTGGCGCCTGAAATTAGAAGAGTTCGAATATGACATCCAATATAAGAAAGGAAAAATTAATTCTAATGCGGATGCATTGTCACGATACCCTGTCAATCCTGTACAGCCGGAAGGCACTTCACAACCAAACCCTAATGACCTAAATTCAGAACCTATCCCTAGTGTAGATCAAGATCTGGGAGACTTACCTTTATCCTCATCCAATCCAAATGATATTGACTTACTTTCCGATGATCTCTTTAATCCTGACAATATTGTATCACCTGAAACAAATCTACCATCTAATATCCCTGACGTTCTTCGATCTGAAATAGAAAATGAAATTAATGACTTACCTGTTACTACTCCAACTGTAGAACCAAATGTCCAACCTGAAACTTCTCCACAACCATCAACAAGCGCATGCCCTGACTTACCTGTTGATGATTATCCAACATTCCTAAAAACAATGGTGAATAAAAATGTATCCTTTAATACTGAAATAGAAGAATGTAATGGAAGCCTAATGAAAAGTCCTACAAAGATCCTCTTGGTCCCTACTTCCATAGATTTAGACGAATCCAATCCTTACATACCAGAAATTTTGGGTGACCCTGAAATTAATGCACAAGTATCTAGCACGGAAAAAGAACTATTTTCCTTTGAAAAGCTTACATTAAACTCTAAAACCATCTACCTATTATACTTCAAGGTCCACCATTTCGACGAATCATCATACCCTGAAATTTTCGTAACTCTTAGAACAATAAGAGATCACCTCGCAGTTTTCGAAGATGTCCACGAATTAAGTATATCCGATTTGAAAAACCCTTTTGAAAAACACTCATTTACTAAAATCTATAATATCTTAACATATTTATTTCATAGCACTAATATTAAAATTAAAATATATCATAACAATATTATTTATCCAACCCTTACAGAAATTAAGAAAATACTCTTTGATAACCATGATATCCCAATAGCCGGCCATTTAGGCTCTTCAAGGATGTATAATAGAATTAAAGAAATGTATTACTGGAAAGGAATGCGTAGTGACATCGAATCCTATGTAAAACAATGCAAACCTTGTCAAGAAAATAAAGCATTAAGGAAGTTAAATCGTGCTCCTATGCAAATAACTAGTACATCAACTGAACCGTTTCAAAGGATATCTTTAGACGTTGTCGGACCTCTCCCCGAAGCAGGACCTGCCAAACTCAAATATATTCTAACTATACAAGACGACCTTACCAAATTCTCTTCCGCGTATCCTATCCGCAGCATCACCGCAGAAGAAACTTCAGAATGTCTACTTCACTATATATCTATATTTGGTATTCCCAAAACAATCCTAACCGACCAGGGTACAAATTTCACAGCAGAACTATTTAAGAAAACTTGCGAATTTTTAAAAATCAAGAATCTCTGGTCGTCGCCATATCATCCTCAAACCCAAGGTGCTTTGGAGCGTAGTCATTCGACCCTCAAAGAATATTTAAAATCTTACATAGATGATGAACAATCAAACTGGCCCCGTTACGTTTACACAGCTATGCTCGCCTACAATACTAATGTCCATACTACTACTCATTATACACCCTATGAATTAACATTTGGTAGTAAACCACACATTCCTAACTCCATCTACGACGAAACCCCAGAAGCAACCTATCCTGATTATGTCCGTATGTTGCAAAATAGATTAAAATATTCAAGAGAAAAAGCTTTAGATTTTATAAAGAAATCCAAAGACACTTCCAAAACGTATTACGATACTCACACTCGTCCCGTCCAATATAAAGTCGGTGATTATGTATACCTTAAGAATCATCTAAGAATGCGCAAAGCGCTTTCTCCCATCTGGAAAGGTCCATATAAGATTGTAAAACTAAATGGTAATAATACACTTACCTTACTCATTAATCGACGTCATGTCATTCATCATTTCGATCAGGTAAAACCAGCAACTATTGCTGAGACAAACCTGTAAATAAAATATATATTATTAGAATAAGTGTAGTTAGATCTAGTTATATAATAATTTAGGATGTTAAAGGAAGAGGTTGAAGTCTCGCGCATATCTTAAGATATGTTAGCTATGACTTAAACCTTACCTTAGTTTAGCTTACCTTTAGTCTTATATAATACATAAACTTAATCAATTGTTTGCAGTCTCATTCGAGGTCAACCTCATCAAGACTTCGTCCAGCCAATCACGACGGGCTCTGGTCTCTATTTCGACTATCTGGGTACTCTCAAAATTAATAATGTGCAATTGAAAGTCTTAATCCCTGTAGATATCTCACACATTCTTCCCCACATACAGAATATAGAATCCGCATTAAACCTGACTAGGACATTGTGTAGTCAAACTAAAATTGTCGAAGTTGAAATAGAATGTTACAATGTATTGCAACCATTGACGGCTCGGTACCAAGATATGAATAGAGAATTTTTATCTATATCTCATCTTATAGACAACAGATCCAAACGCGGTGCTTGGATTGGAGGAATAGGAACCGTTTTAAAACAGATTTTTGGTACATTAGATGAAGACGACGCTTTAAGATACGACGAAGCTATAAATAGCTTACAAAATAATGAACAACAGTTGGCTTCACTGATGAAAGAAAACATAATGATCACTACTTCTGTAATTACTTATTTCAATGAGACTCTTAAGAAAATACAAGAAAACGAAGTTAATCTAAACATAGCTATCGACAAACTCTCTTCCAGCATTGTTAACATCTCCAAAATCACGAATGGACTTCGTATCATGAATAATATGAATGAAATTTTAAATAGTATAGAAACGTCGATTCTTACTCTATCCTTCCAGCTGGAAGATATAATCAATGCCATTTTATTTAGCAGTCAAAATACCCTACACCCCGCGATCATGACCCCTACTCAATTGTACAGAGAGCTTGCCGATAACTATAGACATTTGTCTAGCGACCTCGAATTACCTGTAACCTTAGATTTAAGTTCAATGCATATTATTTTAAGTATTTCAAAATTAACATGCTATTACGTAAATAATAAGATAATGTTTGTATTACAAGTGCCACTGACTAATATTAAAGAATATGTACTGTTTCATAATATTGCTCTTCCGCTACCCCATGACATCAAAGGACCAAACGTGTTCAGTCTTATTATTCCCACCAACAAGTACATAGCAATGACCAAAGACAAATCTCATTATTGTGTTCTGAATGACCTCAATCAATGTAAAATAATTAGGCCCGGAATTTACATATGTGATATAGAAAACGTTTATTCCACTGATGCGAAACTTACATGTGAAAGTGAACTATTAGCAAAAGTGAACAATCAAAAACCGTCACTGTGTGAAACCAAAACGATAGTGGGAAAATTAGATATTTGGAAACCTGTAACAAACAATAAGTGGATTTATATTCAATCGGAACCTAACAAAATTTCAATTGATTGTTTAGACTCTGTCTTATATGAAACCACAATAGTAGGAACAGGAATAACTAGTATTCCTAATGAATGTATCGGATACTGTAAAAGCACAACTTTAATACCAAAATATAATATCCTGAATATCACTTCACCTATTAACAATGTACCGGACTTTAACCTTATCAATGACACTTGCTGTAAAAACATAAAATTAGATTATATAACGAATGATGTGTCTCCTATCCATATAAATAATATAGACTTGGACGATTTTAATAGCAAAAACATAGATAAACTTAATTCCCTCCTTAACGATATCAAATCCGTGGAAAATTCCAACAAATCGCATATTGTCAGATACGGGACACACTATTCAGTTATCATCATTCTTGTTGTAATCTTAATACTTTTATATTTTGTATTTGTTATTTTCAAGTATTGTAAATCTGGCAACGATCATCCCTTCCAATTTAAACTAAACTTCAATAGAGAACCTGCTCCAATAGAACTTACCGAACCAGCGGCTACCACAACCGACAGACTCGACGCAGAAAATCCACCCCTAACTGCTCCACTTAGAACTAGAATTTGAATACAGAAACTTTGCTTTCAACCCCAAAGTTTCTTCTTAAAGGGGGAGGTGTTATACCCCAGCCTTGTAGGACTTAGTGCCACTCTGGGCAAAAACCTGCAACTAAGCATGTTTTAACTTAGAGGAGTTTAGTTATCCCAAGACAGTCCGCTTCCTACTTTCATCCTGAACGGTTGCCAGATAGAGATTTTGGTGTGAAAATAAAATAGTTTTTTTTAAAAAGCCTTTTGGAATCCTCCGTATAACAGTACGATATACGTGTGGAATTGATCTTTGCATCTTGGCGTCTTTAACACGCTCGCTGCCGCTCGCGCGACATAAACCGCCTCTATGCAAAGATCAATTTACCACACTTATATCGTAATGTACTATTATTTTCCTCATCCATATACATTACATATTGTAGGTATGTATGTTTATTTAGCCTTAATAATTTCACTCGCCAGATTTTAACGAAATAAACAAACACTTACCTATTTATACATAGATATATTTAACTGAATAAAAAGCTTATAAAACTAAAAAAAAAAAGCTGGGGACCTCATTCAGGTTTACCGCCCCTAGCCTCTGAGGGGCTTAGTCCGCCACTGCTTGGGGCCCTCTTATCCCAATATGCCCAGGGCCAACCAATTAGAGAGGTTGAAGACGGCCCTGCTCGCGTCATCTCCAGCAGCGCCTTTATGTCGTCCGATTGCCGACGCATATTCTCCACGAGCACACACGTCAGGTCTGCCTGTGCACGTGCAGTTTCTGCTTGTACTCTCGATGCCTCTGCCATTATGAGAGCGGCATTTGCGAGCTTATTTTCAGCCTCAACCCTGCTTTTCTCTAGCTCCATTAGCCATTCAGGGTTGATTTGAGATGGCACTGAAATAAAGATAGGAGTTTTTATTTATGAGTTTATGCACCAGTTCTATACCTACCGCTGGGTTCCTAAAGTAAGTGGTAGGTGTTTCGTACAAGGGGTTAAACTCTTTAATCCTTTATAGACACACTAGCTGCGCCTCGCGCTTTCTCCCGTGGGAATATCGGAATACAAGTAGCCTATGTGTTAACCCAGGTCTCCAGCTATCTACAGTCCCTATTTCATCGCTTCGCATATTTCATGGAATAAAAACAAATTCATATAAAGTTATTTTTTTTAAAGGCAGATGAAACTTTGCTTGTTGGTGATACTTACTAAAATAGGTTTTAGCACAATCCTTCTCCTTTGTCAATAGCAAAGATATCCTGTGCGCATCATCGTTATATTTATACAAAAACTTCGTATGACATCCCAAATCCACTCGTAAATCAGAACAAGTGTTCCAATCAGTTTTATTGTCCATATCAGCCATAGCGACTTCTTGTACGTCCAGCCCTTCGCAAGAGCAAGTATCATTCGTGCTTTGTACCCAACATAGTACGCAAGCTTCAATGTGTGAACATTGTAGGTTGTGACAGCTAGGGCAAGGAAGAATTGTGCAGTATGAATCCTGTGCGGTCCTCTTATCCCATACAGGTATTTCATTACATTTGCAATTACCACAGTAACAATTACCGCGGCCGTTGCAAATCTGGGGAAATATAAAAATTTAAATCAGTTGCCTGCGTCTGTTTTCTGACGTGTGAGTCTTGAAGTCGCGAGTTAAGGGCAGGTGCTAATAAAGCTACCAAAATCGACCTTTGTTTTAAGCAATCAAATACTCTTTTTTTGTTATTTTGATATAAATGGATATTGTAGTTTATAGCAAACCTGGCCAACACCAGGCCCAACATGGATAATGGGCATTGTTATTGCCTGCTGGTTATTGTAGAATGGTAACACTGCGACGCGACAAGCTCACGGACTTGTTTCCGTTTCCTTCTTAAATCATCGGCTCTTGTCGCGCGCGCAATGTTACAGAGTCTATTAATAAATTTTCACCGTTTTCTGTAATCTGATTGAACTTTTGTGAACCCGTTGCACACAATAAACTTTGTGTTCGAACTTAGTGCGTGTTTTCCTGAACATCCCTCGAAGGCGTACTAAAAGTTTAATAATCATATTTTTGTTTATTGTGGTTGAAAACATGATATGAACTTCGTTCGATAAAAAAAATGTTAGAAAACAGAATTATTAGATAATTTATCGGGTTTTATTCAAAAATAGTTAACGTTTGTTTCTAAAAATGAATCAAATGATAGGTTTTCACCTCTAGGAACTATATTTGTGGATAATAATGCTAAAATGTTTTGCATATCGATCAAATATAACAGTTAGCACCCAGCACGTTACGTCTTTGAGAGCGGGGGCTAAGGTAATGTGAATACGTACACACGGTACTGGAAGAGCGCCTTAACAGATATCTTCTAGAGGCGCGTGCTACATCTTATGCCGTATCGACACTTACCATCAGGCGGGTGTGATAGTGGTCAAGACCTTATCTGTAGATTATAAATTGGTCTTCGACTAGTCGTCAAAGCTATGGACTCGGGGTATGCCAAAGGGCGATGGAACGAAGTATTCTCGGAGTCAGACTTACTGACCGAAATACCAAAATACGTTCCAAAACCCAAGTGGTCGATGTCACCCAAAAAGCTGCCATCCTGAAGTGGAATTGGGCCGGCCCTATCTGCCGTATGCCGGAAGAACTTTGGGCCTAATCAACAATCTTTTGAACACCCACCAACGGAAAATGATTACCCGGCAGACCCCGTCGTAGGTGGCGAGACGATATGAACAAATTTATACAGATTAGCAATCCGTCGCACAAGATCGCGATCAGTGGAAGGGGAGTAGAGATGCCTTTACCCTACAGTGGGACACTACAGGCTCTTAATAATAAGTCTACGACCTATGGAGCCCAACCGCGGTTATTGCGTCGGCTTCAAGCCGACGTCGTCGATATCCCAACCCGCGCCGCACACTGGGTGGAATTTTGAACAAGCCTTTTATAAAAAGGTTGAAAAATTAGGTTGTTTTTTCGTGTATGCAGGATTTTTGGTTATTCCCTATCTCTTATAGCCCTGAAGGAACACGTAAAAAATTCACCCGTAAATGTATTTACAAAACGTTAAAACACAACCTTAGTTGCTTAGGTTGGAGGTAGATGGCACTGTGTGAGGTGTCCTACAATCCTACTAATATTATAAATGTAAAAGTTTGTGTGTGTGTGTATGTTTGTTACTCCTTCACGCTAAAACTACTGAACCGATCGCAATGAAATTTGGTATGTAGATAGCTGGAGGCCTGGATTAACATATAGCTTTTATGTATATGTACTTTTTATCCCGATATTCCCACTGTAAAACCGCGGTGAAACCGCAGCTATAATCAATACTAGCAGTGCTCCGCGGTATCACCCGCGTAACTCCAGGTCCCGTGGGAATATCGGGATAAAAAGTAGCCTATAGCCTTCCTCGATAAATGGACTATCCAACACAATAAGTTCATGAGATTAGCGCGTTCAAACAAACAAACAAACTCTTCAGCTTTATAATATTTAGTATAGATTTATGTATACCTACATTATAATATTAGTAGGATTCTTTTTAATCGTTATAATTGTACCCACTTGTAATTATACCAATCTATTTACCGTGTCTATAAATACAATATGATATCAAATGTGTTTCAAACTTGTTATCCTGTTTTTGTAAAAACACAATAACATTTTATCAGGTTAGGGATAAGCCGCCTTATTCCAAAACGAGGTTTAAGGATAGTCCGAGATCGTTTTGGAATAAGGGGTTATTCCAAAACGATCAAGGTTTAAGGATGGTTTAAAACCAGGATAAAGCGTTTACTACATTTCAGAGAAAAATGTCCAATCTACCAAGGTCACTTTGGTCGTTCTGCAATGTAAACAGTGTTTGCAGATTTGCATTGTATCGCATGCTTAACTCGGTATAAGCCTTGCCTATAAGGTAGGACTGTAAAAAATCTAAATATACTTAAAAATAATCTTAGCCGTAGACTAGACGTTCAGTTTACGATGTGGTTCATCAGTATTTAACAAATACCGTGGCATTTACGACCTAGTTGGCACAATGGTCACCATGCCGGACTGCCAAACACAGGGTTGCGGGTTCGATTCCCGCCTCAGACAAGTATTTATGTTTAGATATTTGTCTGTGGTCTGGTTGTTTCTATGTATTACAAGTATATGTTTACAAAATAAAAGTATATAAGTAGTATATCCGTTGTCTAGCACCCATAACACAAGTCTAGTTACTTAGTTTGGGGCTAGATGGCGATGTGTGGAATGTCCTGCAATATTTTTTTATTTTATTGATTTACTGATCGTCGATCAGTATATTTATCATACTGATAAACCACATTAGAAACTGAACGTTTATAGCTTTCGCGGTTTAGAGCTAACCTTATCTTCATGCGTTCTTCTGCAAGCTTAATCAAGCTTGTAACATTGACATGCATTGCCTGTGTAATCGTCTTCACATTTACATGTCCCACATTCGCATTTCCCTCGTGCTTCGCCGCCGCAAGGGAGACCGTTGATTATCTCGCAGCCGCTTTTAATGCATTCGCAGAAACGACCATCGAAACTGTCAAATAGGACAATTTAATACACACAAAAAAGGTTTCTTTTATGAAGAAATAATTCTTTACCAATAACGCTAGAAAATAATACTCTTAAGGTGAAAGGGTACCGGCGCTCTCTCCATACAAAAGTAGTCGACTGTTTCTTCCCTGGATAATGACACTAGCACAAATATGTTTGTGCCATAAAACCTATAACTGCCATGTGTTTTGTGTTTTTTTTTTATTTTCTAATATCATAGAAATTAATATTTAAAAAAAAACAAAAAAAACACAGGGGCATGGTCATGGCAGTTATAAGTTTTATGCAAGAAAAATATTTGTTCTAGTGTCATTATCCAGGGAGAAATCAGTCCATTTTTTTCTTAAGGCGATAACACACCTCCCGATGTTATCGGGAACAACGTCCAATTTCGGACAAGCGCGAGTCGGAGTCCTACACGAAGGGTTCCGTACCATGTAGTATTTGAGGCCCACAATTTTTTTTAGTTGTTTTAGCGACCATAATCCTACTAATATTATAAATGTGAAATTTTGTGTTTGTGTGTGTTTGTTACTCTTTCACGCAAAAACTACTGGACCGATTGCGTTGAAACTCAGTATGTAAATACATAGGCTACTTTTTATCCCGATATTCCCATGGAATCGGGACTTACGCGGGTGAAACCGCGGGGCGCAGCTAGTCATACATATGTGTGAAATTTAAACTCTCTAGCTATCACGATTCATGAGATACAACCGATGACAGACGGACGGATGGATGGACGAACGGACGGACGGAACGGATAGACGGATGGACTGACAATGAAGTCTTACTAATTAGGGTCCCGTTTTTCCCCCTGAGGAACGGTAGGTACAATAGATCGGGCAGATTAAATTGTAACGTGTGTTGACACCTTAACTGATTAGGAGTTTTTTTTTAATTTAATTTGAAGAGAGGCAAAGAGAGTGATTTTGGGGCTACCCGGACTCATGTGCGGGTAACACATTCCATCCGAAAAAACTAAAAACAGAAAAAATATATTTCAGTGGGGCTTCCATACAACATGATTAAATGAAAATCAAAATTTCTTGATTGAGTTAGAATCATACGCATGAGATCACATTGAATCATCATAAAAACTAAGTTAGGGTGTGTGTCCACCAATAAAAAGGAGGTACAAGAAACTCATGAGGTTGCTCACCTAACAGATATTAGAATTATGATCTAGTTTCTAATGCTGACTATCGTACTATCGTCATAATAACTATCTTTGTGGCAAATTTGACTGTGCGTTGTTATATCTGTCAGAAAAGACTTTGTTTTTTTATTCATATCTAGAAAATATATAAAAAATAACTCACCCTTTATTACATTTACAAAGACCACAATCACATTGACCATGGCCACTGCATTCCACATTGTCTTTACCATGGATACAAGTTGAATTGTCATTGCTAGTGTTTGACCCGGTACTGCACTGGCACTTTTCGCCATACCTGAATATAATAAAAGGATCAATTAATATATTGTTTTTTTTATTATTCCAGGGGGAATTTCCAAAATAAATGTCATGTTTGTCTATTTAAAACACTGTAAGGAACCTCAGACCAATAACTTAATTTTTTTTTAATAAATAGGTCGGCGTTTGACTACTATCTCACACGATGATAAGTGGCGATGTGGTCTTAGTAGTTGCTTGTAGTAGTGTACTTATCATAGAGCCTTGTATGACACCTTAGTCTCTGGTTCTATTCTCTACTCATGTGGTTGTAGCACACTTTCTTATAAGAGACTTATACGCTCGTGACTCAAAGACACATAAATGAACGTTGGCCTTCGAGGAACGCAAGTGATGGTAGAAAGACGGCACTGTAACAAACACGGACAAGTCCGCTTGGCGATACGACTTAGGCTGGTGGTCCCTGAGAGAGCGGTGTTGCCTTAGTGGTAGATACCTCGACTTTCATTATGAAGGTCGTGGGTTCGAATCCCGGCCGTCCGTGCACCAATGAATTTTTCCAATGAAATAAAAATGTATGTGCGCTAATTGACATTGCTCTTACGGTGAAGGAAAACATCATAATGAAACCAGCGGCTTAGTTGGCTCCAGAAGTATTGACAAGTTCTTTCCTCTGGAAATGGTCGACTAGGCTGAGAGGGTAGTAGGTGCTGGGCAAGCCTACTCCATCCTCACGTGAAAAGGACCCAATTAAAAAGGGTCTAATTGCGGAAAACGGTCCGTTCAAGTAGGTCGGTAGTTTATAACAACCTCCGACCGAATTCTCCCGCCTGGAGATTGCCCAGGGATGATTGATTGATCACATTTCCAGATCTAGCGGTTTCAATTAAGTATTGATCGTTAGTCAATCGGCCAGGTTGTGGAAGTATCAGGGGCTTATTACGCCTTACACTCTCTCTATATGCGCTGAACTTCCAATGTGCAATCTGAATTTACACGATAGTAAATAAATAAAACAAATAAAAATTGATCTCTAATCCTAAAAACAGTAACAGGGTAAAGTAACAGGGTTTACTTTACCCTGTTACTATTTACACAGTAAATATTTTCTTGTCTATTTCCATTTCCTATCCTATCCTACTAATATTATAAATGTGAAAGTTTGTGCGTGTGTGTGTGTGTGTATGTTTGTTACTCCTTCACGCAAAAACTACAGGACAGATTGCGATGAAACTGGGTATCTAGATAGCCGGAGACCTGGATTAACACATAGGCTACTTTTTATTCCGATATTCCCACGGGATCGGGACTTACGCGGGTGAAACCGCGGGGCGCAGCTAGTTACATATATATTTCAGTCAATCATTGTTTAAATTCTATAGTTCCGAATATTTCATGCATGCTGCGTTCAAAATGTAACTTTTGTAAATAGGAGCCGAGTGCCGACTTTTGCAAAATTCAATACTGGTAATAGCGCAGTGCCGACTTTAGGTTTTTATGCAATTAATCGCTGGATTACAATCGGGACCAAAAATGTAAAACCTACCGACTCACAGACTTACTTGCTATCACTGCATCTACATATTCCACATTCTAAGATTTCATCGTTACAATACACTGATTTTCCTTTTTTTGATTCACAGTCACATGTTTTTATAACTTTAACGTCTAAAGATAGCTTGTCACTGAAACCTTCGCATGTTATATCAATGACATAATCGTCAATTCCTTGGTATTCTAAAAGAGTAATGGTACCGGTAATCTTAAATTCGCCATCGGTATGTGATTTAAGTTTACAAGCTTTATCTATATCTTTTTTGTTTGAATCTTTAGTACAGTCAGGGTCGAATGTAATATCGAAGTGATTACGACGACCCGACTTCATGTTTACATTAAGGTTTACTTCTGTTGTTATATTCTGTAAAGAGAAAGTAAGTTGGTATTGTGAAAATACAAAACTTATTTACCGCTCAAAGTCACAAAACTTGTCTACCATTGTGTTGGAAAAGAATATATGCTGCTTAATGTTTCCACTATCACAGAAGCTGAGGTATCGCTAAGATAAACATATTTCGATCCCCTTATAGCGCTAGACAAAACTTTATACCATTCCTTACTTTCAAAAACTGCAAAGAGTATTATAACATCGTTCTCTATAGCTAATTTGTTTATCATATCTATTGTAGGGTAATCCATTTCTAGTTCCTTTGTGTAAACGTTATCTACTGTATAACATTTACCGTCATACGGTGTGAAAATGCCGGCCATTCTACCATCTCCGGCTAGATGGAATGGCCCGTCTGATAAATAAACAACTAGTTTGGTAGACTTCAGCCTCCAACCAATAACATCTTTACACGCTATAGCTTGGCAAACAGCGTCTAGTCCACCTTCTGGAAGATCGTAATTACTCCCCGAGTCATAGTGGAGGTTGTCTTTAAATATTTTGTAATCTTCAGTTAAACTCAAATGATGTTTAAACGAGTATGTTAGCTTTGAATTAGGTTTACTGAAATATAAAGTAAAGGTTTTAGAATACAATTCCTTGAATCTATATTTTTGTCCAAAATAACTATTAAAGTGATCAAAATATTTTACATGACTTACTCTGTATACGGCAAGGTATTTTTATCAACAAAAGTGCCAAGCCCCAATTTTACATCATTGGTCATATTTTTCAAAGCATTGTAGATATTTTCGCTTTGATCGGCTGTCTGCTATAATAGATTTCATACTTAGAGACGCATCAATCAGAAAATATACGTCAACTGGATTATTTTTCGTAATTTTGTAGATAAAGTCGAATGCAACAGGTTGCCCTGAGAACATAAAATTGTTTTCTTTTTCAACAGTACTTACCGTTTAATATGGCGAATTATTCATCTCCATTGACAAAGTGTTGACTTGCGACTATAAATCAAAGTAAATTATTAATTAATTATTTTTATAGTTTTATCTTTTTGTTTTCGTTGGCCTCCGTACTTATAAGAATATAATGAATTTAGAAATTTACCTGTACGTAGTTTTATATCGTACTTTTGGGGCACCATATGGTATTCTTTGGACTCAGAATCGTGATCATGATCAATAGCGGTCCCGTTAGGTGCTTGAAGCATTTCACTTGGACAGCTGTTTGTTGCTGTGCTTTGTGGCATGCATCTGCTTTCATTTATATCTTTCTGGAAAATTATTATTTTTGACAGAAAAGACTTTCACTCCAAAACGTGGTTAGTAGGTAGGATTCAATAAGTTTAAATATGATAATTAGATTAACAACCGCTAAACAAAAAAAACGGGTTGCACTCCGGGAGTGCCGGCAGAAGTGAAAACTTGATTATTAACGTTGAGCATGTTTGATATTTTGGAATGGTTAGGGAATAATTTTGCACCAATTGCTTTATCAGTATAAAAGTACTATCATTTATGTGGTAGAATACAATATTCATTTATTGCGCTATCGTACACAAACATGACAATTTATATTACATTAAAAATTTAACACTTTAAAACTATTACAATTATTTTACATTAAAAAGTTTATCTCTCCGAAAAATCAACTTTCATCCATAATTTTTTTTTCTTTTCTTTCTCTGAAAAACGGAGATTATTTATTATCATTTTATTTCATTTATTTTCATTCGAAATTATTTGTTTGGTAAACCTACACCGCACATGTGCTTATTGTGATGTTATGAAAATATAGGTTAATGCTATAAAGTATAAACATATTACAAATATTACATTTATACTATGTAAGTTCATATGTATCTAAAGGGTGTAAAAAGACCCTTAACGAAAACGAAAACCACATATTCTGCCCATCATTGGGATCATTTTTTTCTTCTAGACAATACCTGGGAAACCACAGGTTCTGGAGATATTAAAGGTCAAAGTGTCCATTTTTTTTTCAACTTTTTTGCAAAATCGAATTCTAAACGTTAACACAAAATTTTCTTCCAAACAAACATTACCAAAATTTTTAAATTTTCTTAACAAATTACGCATTTGAAGTTACAGAAATGCAATGCATGCCCAAGCGCTCACCCACACTGACATAGCCGCGAGCTCGTTCCACGCACACACGCGCGCGGTATCAGCTGTGCCCGCTGTGCGCGTGACCTCGAGTCATTCGAGTTCAACGCATAAATGAATGCGAGCGGCCGTGTTACAACCCCGCGCACGGCGCCGTAGAGAGGGGATAGCTGTCTACTCTCCATCCGTCTTACGCTTTTTCGATCAGGTCACGTGTCCTGACGCGAGTTTAAGATTTTATACCCATTACAGAAAAAGTGCTCAACGCCGCTAAAGAAGTTTTCACTTCAAAAAACTACAAAAAGTAACAAAATTATACGGTTGCTAATTCTGACTTTCAGACGGCTGAACCGATTTAGATCAAACATAACAAAGAAAACTCTCAATTAAGTCACCTTTCAGACAAAAAAAAAACGAAATCGGTTCTTCCGTTCGGGAGCTACGATGCCACAGACAGACACACAGGAACTGGTCAAAATATACCACTCCGTCGTTTTTGCGTCGTCGGGGGTTCAAAACAGAAATAAGTATGTTAGTATAGGTAGGTACTTACTAATGTACACCATGAACAACCGTTCTTATCTAAAATACAATCAGTACAAGTCGTGTGTTCATTACACGAATTTTGAAACGCAGCTTCCTTCGAACATATTAATAAAATAATTAATTTCAAACGCCACATTTTGAAACCACACCACACTGATGAGTTGTTTATTATAATATGGTAGTTGGTCAAAGGAAAATTTTATCGCAAAGGTTGTACCTAATATGTCGCTATCGATAGGTACTAATATTATAAAGCTGATGAGTTGGTTTGTTTGTTTGGCGCTTACCTCAGTAATTACTGGTTCGAAATAAAAAAAAACATTTTCCCCCCTATTCCAAAACGAGGTTTAAGGATAGTCCGAGATGTGGATTTAAACCTTAGATTTGGACACAGATTTACTCGTGAACTATGGTCTAAACTAAACACTATCCCTATGAATTATATAGGGAACTATAGTCTAAACACTATCCCTATAGATTATATAGGGATAGTGTTTAGACTATAGTTCACGAGTAAATCTGTGTCTAAATCAAGGGGGAGCCCCCTTATTCCAAAACTGTTTGTGTCTGAAAATGTTTGTGTCCATTTATCGTGGAAGACTATAGGCAACTTTTTTATTACTCGACTGGGCAACGCAAAGGAGTGGTAATGTGTTTTGATATTGCCATGGGATCGGGACTTACGCGGGTGAAACCGCGGGGCGCAACCAGTACATAATAATATAGTTGATTGAATCCGGCGTTACTTTTCGGAACTCCATATCTGTAATGGAAGTATTAATATTTAGTTTTAAGTTCCGAGCCTAGTGCCAAAACACAAAATGCAATGTGCACCGCCCTCCCGCTCACTTGAAGAGGTATGCAATGAGGACAAGCAAAAGTTAGTATTAGTGACACCATTCATAAACCACGACACGTGTTTCGCGTCTACACGACGCAACATCAGGATTGGACCCCGACCGCGCTATATGGGCGACAAACGTTAGATACGACGTCGCTCTCCGAGATGTTGCCTCGCTGAACGCTGGAACAAATTTCCTACAAAAACACAGAATACATAATAGTTAGTACGAACTACAAACTTTATCAGCCCTTTTTACCCTATTAGCTCATCTGCGTCCTAAAAGAAACCCCTATGCGAAGTTTCATACTCGTAGCCCTTGAAAGTTTCAGAGCTTTCTTGATGAGATGAGGATTTTTAGAAATTCGATCTCTAAGGGGTTTAAAAGGCTGATAATATGTGGTTCGTAGTAACTATTTCATATTCTGTGTTTGTTGGAAATGCATATATCACATAAGATACAAACGCGGGTAAAACCGGGGTGCGTGGCTAGTCACTACATAGTATAAAACAAAGTTGCTTTCCGCCGTCTGTCCCTATGTATGCTTAGATCTTTAAAACTACGCAACGGATTTCGATGCGGTTTTTTTAATAGACAGTGATTCAAGAGGATGGTTTTAGTATATAAAACAAAACTATAAAATAGATAAAACGTATTTTATTTTGTCCTTATTTTAACAATAATAACCCATGCCTGCCAATCATGTATTTTTAATTCCTTCCTGTTACATTTTGTGTATTAAACTGATCTAGCTTCGAGTTTTCAATACATATATATTATATTTTGATCAACAACAAACAACAGCTTAATAACTAATTCTTCTTTTTCTTATTCTTCTTTACACTCTTATCGACATTCCAATACCAGAACAGTTGTGCCACAATAGCTCCGTTAGCTAATGTCGACACACAATATGTTAGTATGATGATGAAGTCACCAGTTTCTTGGATAGAGGTGAATATTCTCGCGATGCTGCCGCCGAAGAGCAGGAGCAATGTGATAGCGGACAGCTGGCCTGTGCTACCGTTCTTGTAGTTTGTTACTACTTGGATTGACTGGAAACAAAAATAATACAATAAATAAATAATAAATATTGCAGTAAATTTCACACATCGCAATCTAGCCCCAAGCTAAGTAACTAGACTTGTGTTATGGGTGCTAGGCAACGGAAATACTACTTATATACTTTTCTTTAGTGAATTTATACTTATAATACATACAGACAACCAGACCACAGACAAATATCTAAGCATAAAAAGTCTGAGGCGGGAAAGTCTGTTTTTTTTTTTTTAAGTCTGTTTTTATTTTTTTTAGTGCATAATTTTAGTGTAGAACCAAGTTCCACTGTTTATCCGTAAATCCGGGGCCAATAGTTCGGTCACAGAGCTGACTGGACACAGAAAAAAAAAAAAAAAAAAAAAAGTTCCACTACGAGGTTATTTTTTTTTAGATATTTTATTTATGTCCTTGCAAAACCAATGAAATTTTGTTTTTGGAAGCATAGACAATTAACATTTTTTTAAACGAACTTTGGGCTCTCAATCTCTATCTCTGTGTCAGTTATTGATCTAATTGGATCTCTGGAAGTTGGAATAGGGGTCAAGTAGATAGAATGATTTGTTTGTTGGCATTGTCTATTGTTTTAAAACTGTTTACAATCTACTTGGCGTACCTTGGCAGAGTATTAGATAGATTTGTGCGCCTGCCTAAACAAAGGCTAAGCAATTACTCAGGTGGGTAGGTAAATATCATGTTTTAAATAACTTTTGATCTGAATGAGTATTTTGATATTGATAGGGATAAATAGGTAAAATAGGCATTATTTTTTATAATAATTAGCTTGAAGCTTTAACTGGGTACATGGTAGCTCTATTGTAATACAATTTTAAAATAGACTTATATATAACATACACTTTAATTTAATTATAGATTTTATATAAGTAGGTATAATGATGTTATTCTTCTGAAATTTTATTTTAGTACTAGGTATTAATAAGTACTTATTGCATGCCCGCAATGGGTAAATTTTTACTTAATTTTAAAACTACCTACCATCCATTGTACACAATTTATGCAATAAAAATATAATTCTTTTTTTGTTCTTTTGTAGTAAAAATAACTGTCAGTTTAAATACCTAAACCTACAGCAAAACAACACAGTTGCATTGTAAAGATAAATATTAAGTTATCTAGGTATTATGATAAGTAGAATACTTATTCAGCTTGGTTTACGAGTAAAAGAAGATAAGGCTATAACAAAATTTAATAGTGTATCTGTACTTTGATCTGATTATTATATTGACAACCCAGTTGGCACAATGGTCACCATGCCGAACTACCAAACACAGGATTGCGGGTTCGATTCCCGCCTCAGACATGTATTTATGCTTAGATTTGTCTGTGGTTAGGTTGTTTCTATGTATTATAAGTATATATTTATAAAAGAAAAGTTTATAAGTAGTATATCTGTAGTAATAAATAAATAAATATTGCAGGACATTTCACACATCGCCATCTAGCCCCAGTAACTAGACTTGTTACCCATAACACAAGTCTAGTTATTGGGGCTAGATGCCCACGACTTCGTCCGCGTAAAAGCCGAAAATAGACCAAGGAATCACGTTGTCTCATACAAACTTTGCCCCCCTTTTTCACCCTCTTAATTTCGGAAAATTCTTTCTTATCGGACGCTACGTCATACAAAGAAGACACCCTTCAAATTTCAGGTCTACAAACAGCGGTTTGGGCTGTGCTTTGATCCGTCAGTCAATCAGGACAAGCATTTTATATGTAAGTATAGAAAAAGATTGTATTGTTTATACTTTGTAAAATTTAGAGCGGTGTTCGCCTTCTGGTAGGTACCTCGACTTTCATTTCGAAGATCGTGGTTTTGTATAACGGTTGGCTGTGAATTAACTTATTTTTAACTTCAAAAATAGGCTCTCAATTCGGCTCGTATTTTAGCTTCACGACTAAACCGCTGAACCAATTTTGAAGAATTTTTGTAGATTAAGAGATAGACGGTGCCTTGAAGGACTTTTATCCCGATCACAGATTTACGTGGGTGAACTCGGGGTGGAGCTAATATGTATAAATAATTAAACAATACTACAGGTCATTAATCATCCTAAATTAAATCATAGTATTATTAATAAGAATAAGTACTTATAGTTAATTCAAGTAATTAATTTACATAGTAAACAGACTTGTCATAAAAATAGTTGGGACACTTTTTCCCACACATTTAATGAAACTTTTTGTTACCAACAGAAAAATAAAGAATAGTAGAATGTACCATACCTATTTATATGCTAGTTATATTCTCCTCACTTTTACAGTAAAACTTTGAATTACCATACAATGGGGTGGCAAATTTTATCAAAAACTAGCAGCGCTCCGCGGTTTCACCCGCATAACTCCCGATCCCGTGGAAATATCAGGATACTTAAATATCAGGAACTTAGTATGAGGAAATATTGATTAATTGGGAGTGTTATAAGCTACTTTTAGCTTATAATATTGATTAATTGGGAGTGTTATAAGCTACTTTTAGCTTATAATATTGATTAATTGGGAGTGTTATAAGCTACTTTTAGCTTATAACACTCCCAATTAATCAATATTTCCTCATACTAAGTTTCATCAAAATCAGTCCAGTAGTTTTGGAGCTTATTCTAAACAAATAAAAATCGATAATATAAAAACTTACCTTAGCTACTAAAATAATAGGAACAGTGATCGCTTGCATGATCCATAAGAAATCAACTGGTATCACTCCGCTAACCAAAGCTGATACAATGCCCACATAAATAGTAAGGAATCCTATAGCTTTGCCAGGTGTACCTCCAAAATGTAGGACTAGTGCTGCGATTATGGCTGTCTGGATCGCTAGAAATGTAGATTCTCCCCATGCACTGGAATCAAAAAGAAATCCAACTTGTACTTATACAGGCTGTTTTCCGCAATCAGATCTCTTTTTCATGAGGTTTAAAGAAATCCAAACTAATTTCATAAAGAGCACTATATTAAGATAAATGTGTACTTATGGCAATTGTTATCCATATAAATAATAATAAATATTCTAGTACACTTTACACAACATCATCTAGCCCTAAGCTTAGCAACTAGGCTTGTATTATGGTGACCAGACATTTTTTTTTTTAATATTACACCCAAACTAGAAAGAAATATCTGTAGATAAATATTTGTTAGAGGATAGCTATCAATAAACTATATCAATATATTAATGATTTTGACATGCTCCATTTACCTAAATTAAAAGGCAAACATCATTCATGCATTCAATCCTATATTATTAACATAGTCTCAGTGAGTCAAAGCAGGTTAAAATGCAATGTAAGCAAGTTATTTACACTCACCTGAAAGGAAAATTCATGACATAACTGTAGGCAAAGTTGGCTGATATGGCGAACAGTTCCAAACACACTCCAAAGATGTTTATTCCCTCCGCACTCTTACTGCTAAGAATTTTCAGTATCTGAGGCACTTTTACCAGAATTGAACCCGCTATAATACCGATACCTAGACCTTTACTAAGAGTTGACTTGAAACAAGGCACTGAAACAAAAAAAGATTTTATAACCACAAAATTTAATCACACTGAAAGTATTGGTACAAAATGCATATTATAAGTTAAAATGGTTACTGTAAATGGATATTTACCGTCTAGAAAGTTGTAATTTATGAAATATTCATCGTAACACTTCTCCGAAAGCACTGATAAAAGTACTCCTTTTAATAAATCAGCCATGGTGAAGACTTTTACAAATGGACGGCGTTGTAAAGTTTAAACGCTTGCCATCAATCTAATAAGTTAATTTTATTATAAAAGTATTGATTTGTTACGAGATTATTTACGAAAAAAGTAGAAACAACCCACATCCAACTCAACATTAATTGACAACTGACTGTTGGTGTTGCTAGGCGTAGAATAGAGAAATAATTACCTAAGGTTGCCAAGTCACTATTTTCAATTAATTATATTTTTTCTAATCCATGACCCTCTATCTATGTCCATGACTCATAGCATGGTCGAAGCGCTTATCTCTTTTTTTGTCCGGAAAATTAACAACAATTTCGTCAGCTTTTACTAAATAGAGGAATTATTAGAAAGTAGGTAGCTAACTGTTAAATCCATTGCAATCAGTTTAGCATTTCTGTTTAAAATAAAATAAATATTGCAGGACATTCCACACATCGCCATCTAGCCCCAAGCTAAGTAACTAGACTTGTGTTATGGGTGCTAGACAACGGATCTACTACTTATATACTTTTCTTTTGTAAATACACACAAATATCTAAGCATAAATACTTGTCTGAGGCGGGAATCGAACCCGCAACCCTGTGTTTGGCAGTCCACCATTGTGCCAACTGGGTGGGTTTGAATATAGCTTATTAGTTACCTATCATATTTGTAATAAATGAGAAGTGAAATAAGTAGTTTTGATTCTATCCATGCTGCACTTTAGTGCCTGTGATGCGGGATAAACCCCTCAATGATCTAAGGATAAACCACGGCGTTACTTCGGGATACGATTTACTGATATAGTATATGTGTATGATTTTATTATTGTTAGTACGTTTATTCTGACGCTCACTAGTTGGCCCCCTGTTTTCTCGTGGACCCACTAATTCCAGCACTAGTATTTCTTTAAACTATCCCAAGGAAAATGAATCTCAATAAATTTTGCACCGCGGCAAGATTTTAACTTTTGACCTTTCGCTTACCGTGCAATAACCACTACGCTATGCAGCCAAGGCATGCCTCGGTTAAAATTAGAGTATGCATTTCTCTTTCGTATCCCAATGAACCAATCAATACTAGATATCTGGAGATAGGATAGATAGTGGCTACTGCTGTTCAGCAGATAAAATAAAACACCATTAAATAATCGCGATTCATTCATTTAATCTCAATTAGAATATGAACCTAATTAACAACAACGTTATCAATACTTTTATTCTAAGGTGAATGTTTAAGTATAAATACAGATGAAAAGCAATGAAGTTACGAATTCTTAAGCTTAACCCAACCTAGTTTCATGAATAGCGAACAGTCTTCATATAGTTATATTATTTAAGAACTTGTAGCGTCCCGCGGTTCCACCCGTGTGAATCTCAAACCTGACGAAACAGGGATTGCGATACCAAGTTTCATTAAAATTGGTCCAGTAGTTTCAGAGTGTTATTTATAACAAACAAAAGCTCTAAAAAATCAAATTAGTGAGAACGTAATAATAAAATATTAGTACTTAACTACTTACGCCACTTACAGCAAAATTTAGTCCAGTCCTAGACTTAGTCCATACATTATTGACACATTTATTTCAAAATGGCGACAAAATGTATGCACCAAATCTCAGTTTATGAAAATAGATGTTTTTCCGATGTTGCTGCAACTGGCCATAAGAGTATGAAAAATCTGTTTCTTATCTCCAAAAGCAATGGAAGAGGGAGAACTTACATATAAGTTTAATACTTTGCGCGACAAAAGAAATGATATTCGTATTGTGGCCGTGAGTCGCAGCTTGTTTTGTTGTGTAAGCTTACTTACATAGAGTATAATAAGGGTTATTCTAATAAAAATCTGCTTCTATATTGACCGGAGTATCTAACGGGCGGCAGTTTATTTAATAATAAGTCGTTTCGTTTGTAAAATTGCTAAATAATTGGGCTAAGTTTGAAATAAATCAAACATATCAAACATAACCCTTTCTTTTTGGACTAAAGAGAAAAACTCTATTTTTGATCTATAAAGTTCTGAGTCTTATCAATGATAGATTTTATGCACGTGATTTAGTGTTCTGAATCAGAATCTAAACACTAGTGCGTTTTCAAATAGAAATCTGATTATTTTCTAGACTAATTAATGTAGGCACAAATCTCAGGTAAAGACTTACAATTGTGAAATCAGTTATGCTATTTTAATGGCTAATATTTTAGAAAAATATTACAAATGTAAGGTTTTGTCATTCTTATGTCAATGCGTTTAGTTTGTAATAAGAACGAATATACTCTATGAATATAGGTAATAGTGTTGCCAAAGCTAAATTTTATAACGTGTCCAAATGATAAAATTAATTGCAGCGGTGATTAAATGTGAAAAATCTTATAGTCTAAGATCCCGCTGCGGGATTGGTGTGCTCATCGACTTTTTGTTTAAAACCAAATTTTTATGTTTATTTATAATTAATAGAATATATATTTACTAGGGTGCCTATCAAAATTTGGCCGCCATTATTTTTAATTAAATTATTTTTAATTGATTTTTGGTAAAAAATTTCGTTTATTTATTTTTTAAATAAAATAACGTCTACATCACGGTAATTAATATGAAGATTCAAAAAAATCACGGTTGCCGTTGCGCACCTGGCCGCACCTCTTTGCAGCCAGGTGTAAACAGGTATGATTTCGATAAATTTATACGTTTATAACCTATTTTCATTAATTATATGTCAAATTGAAGCTAATTTTTTTCTATTAATTATCATATAAAGTTGCTTAATTAAATCTGGCCGCAAATAAGGGTTACTGGCTGTGTTACTGGCAGTGTAAATACCGCAAGATTTTTATTATTTAACAAAATGTACGCTTCAAAACAAAATAATGAAAAATTTATGAAGAGAATTAAAGGATTGGACTCGACGCACATTCCACCGTGCTGGAAATCTTTGAAACAAAAATTGTTGCGGACAATCTTTGTTAATTCGATGTGGTTAAATGCCACTGAACCAGACTGCATCAAATTCAGTCCAGAAAATAATGGCTGGCTGGTACTAGATGGTTTTTTAAAACCAACATGGTTCCTGGGCGACTCAACTCCAACGCAAGTAAATAGTGTGCTATGTGAATCCACGAACAAAGCTTCCGATAACGACGATTCTGATATTTGTAGCGATGAAAGTGATAGCTCTGATGACAGTACAACTGAAAGCTCCGATGATTCAGATTTTTAAATAAGAGTTACGGAAATATAAGAATTATAAGATTAATTTTTTAATTTTTTAATTGACTTAAATGTTTAATTAATATGTAACAGACAATTGAATACTTGAATAAAATCTAATAAAATTTTTAAATAATACTTTCACAATAAAATTTTCTTTTACTTAAGTCACCTTGGTTTAATTTTTTTATTTTTTAAATTAATATTAAATATCGACGTTCGAATTAGCAAATTATCTAACTCCATTTTAGAGAATCTTTTATTTGTACGAAAAAAACAATTACTTCAAAATTTATTATCATTTTAAAAAACCATTTAATATCATTAATATCTAATAGAGATATAATATTTAAGTTTGAATCATTCAAATAATTTGTAATTCGATTATTGCTTCATCAAAATGTTAAAAAAATCACCCTCTAAAAAATAAGGAGATAGACAAATTGCTAACTAGACTGTCGATATATCAAATCAATATTAATTTTTTGTTGCAATTTTTAAATTTGTCATTTTGAAAAAAATTACATATTTTTTGGAGTATTTATTATAAGTCGTCTCTATTACTCCCCGGTGGTTAAGAACACTAACGTTCGACGCATGCGCAATGGCTTAAAAGCGTCGCACAGCTGGCAATCGCTGTCCTCTTCTGACAAATGATGTTACGCGCTAACTCTCTTTCACTCTACCTTAAATATTTATTATCTTTAACAGCCAGTAACCCTTATTTGCGGCCAGATTTAATTAAGCAACTTTATATGATAATTAATAGAAAAAAATTAGCTTCAATTTGACATATAATTAATGAAAATAGGTTATAAACGTATAAATTTATCGAAATCATACCTGTTTACACCTGGCTGCAAAGAGGTGCGGCCAGGTGCGCAACGGCAACCGTGATTTTTTTGAATCTTCATATTAATTACCGTGATGTAGACGTTATTTTATTTAAAAAATAAATAAACGAAATTTTTTACCAAAAATCAATTAAAAATAATTTAATTAAAAATAATGGCGGCCAAATTTTGATAGGCACCCTAGTAAATATATATTCTATTAATTATAAATAAACATAAAAATTTGGTTTTAAACAAAAAGTCGATGAGCACATCAATCCCGCAGCGGGATCTCGTACTATTATATCTATTTGATACTGAACAAAAATTATCTACAATGAAGAAGCACTTATGTGTAGATGTTTTAGTCTACAAATGCAAGCCCAACCACTAAATATGAAGGCATAAATATATTGGTAGGGCGTGTATTTTTAGACTGAAAGTTTCTATACTGTTAATTTTTAAAGTTTTAAAAAAACCTGTGGAGTTGAAGTTTATAGACCTCCTATAAAAAAGTGTAAATATTGGTTGAGCAATTTTAATCATCTTTGCTTGAAGTAAACAAAAATATTTTACTATGCTTCTGTATTTCATAGTTGTATGTTTAGTTCACTTATGTACCTCATAGTAGTACACGAAAAAAGTTTAGTACACTCATAGTACTACACGAAAAAATGTTTAGTACACGTATGTACTCCTCAAAGTAGTACACGAAAAATGTTTAGTACACTTATGTACCTCATAGTAGTACACGAAAAATGTTTAGTACACTTCTGTACTTCCTAAATAAATTAATACACGACAATGATTTTTCGTACAGTAGACTGAAGCATCAATAGGGGACTGTGCACACCGGTGAATGGCAGGGCAGCGGTATTTTTTTAACAACGTAAATTCATTTGTAATGGTAACAAGATATACTTAGGTTTAAAGCGTTGCCAGTCAATCGCCGGCATCTCTTCCGGAAACCTGTAGCAACCTGAAAAGGCTGCTAGCCTTCTGGAAGGACCTGGGATGGTTGGAGTGACAAGTAGGATATTCTCACACGCACAATGGCCCAAATAATGAGGCTAAGTGCGGAAACAGCCCCGTAAAACTAAACTAAACTAAAAAGCGTTGCCAGATGCCAGAATATCGCACAAGAGTGTATGAGATTACGTCTGGCAGCCTTGTAAAGTTCGGAGATCAACCACACCGCACTCAGCGGGCTCCAAGCATTTTGAATGCTCCGTAAATCTATACCCTGTTACCATTAGGTATGTACGAATTTAGGTTGACAAAGAAACCCTGCTTTGCCATCCGCCCTGGCCCTAAATTGACCTTGTTACTTAATTATTACTTAAATATACAGACATTTCAAAGTTCAGAATGCTTACAGTATTTTTCAATCCACAAAATGGCACCAGCTCTGCTTGAGGTAGGCAATTTAGTACAACATCTTGTGAATGTGTGTGTTAAACTAGGTCTTCTTATTTGTTAAAATTTCTAACCAATTGTGCGACTCGTTTTCACGCACACACTCACATGTTTACATACTTGCTCTAAGCAAAACCCGTATCGCTTCGTGATTTGAAAATAAATTAGCATTTTAAATTACTCAATCACTCAATCACTCAGGAAAGGGGTTTTAGCGAGAAAGATAGTTTTGGTCTTGAATTGTTCTTTCCTAGTATTTTTTTTTGTTCCTCTTTTACTCGCTTTTCTTGTTCTTTTTTCATTTTTTGTCTTTCTTCATCCATTTTTCTTTGTTCTTCGATCATAGCTAACCTCTCTTCAGCCTGGAATTTTAGAATATTTAAATGAATAGGTATTCTAACAGTGTTGGGCTAGTGGTAGATACCTCGACTTTTGTTTCGAAGTTCGTTGGTTCAAATACCGGCCGGCCGTGCACCAATGGACTTATGTGCGCTAATTAATTACCATTGCATTACAGTGAAAGAAAACATTGTGATGAACACTACAGCTTAGTTGGCTTCAGACTTATGGTGAGTTCCTTTTAAAAAAAAAAAGCAAAAATAGCATTTAATAATGCTATATGTAATAATTATTATAGTATAACTAGCTGCGCCCCGCGGTTTCACCCGCGTAAGTTCCGATCCCGTGGGAATATCGGGATAAAAAGTAGCCTATGTGTTAATCCAGGTCTCCAGCTATCTAGATACCGAGTTTTATCGCAATCGGTCCAGTAGTTTTTGCGTGAAGGAGTAACAAACACACACACACACTCACACACACACACACGCACACACGCACACACAAACTTTCACATTTATAATATTAGTAAGATAAATGCTATTTTTAAGGATTTGTAAGCTGAAGTGGCAATGGGCAAGGCATGAAGCCCATAGAACTGATGGCCTTTGTGGCCAAAAGTTCGGAAAGCGCAACGCGGGACGGCCTCTGACTAGATGGACGGAGACATAATTAAGGTCGCAGGAAGTCGTTGGACGCAGAGAGCATGCGACCGAGCGCTCTGGAGATCTTTGGAGAAGGCCTTTGTTCGGCAGTGGAATCCTGTGGCTGATTTTATGAAGTGTTATTTTTAAAGTAGCTTACCAGTTTCTGTTGGGCTTCCTCAATCTTTCTATTATTTTCCGCCATGATTTCCTCCAGCTCTTTCCTTTTACGAGCTTCCTCCTCCTGTATAATGAAAACCAAATATTATTAACGTCTCTCACAATATAATCTAGTACACATGAAGTAGAAATCAATACTACTAAGTATGTTAGATTTCTCTTAACAGTCTGGTTAGAATGTGTCCCTAGCTAGAATAACAATTTATAAGTAACGGTGACAAAATTCTAGATTGCATTAAATGCTTTATAAAATGTATATGTAATTATGACGTCATAATCAGCAGCACCTTGTAGATGTGAAGATGTGTCAATGCACAAACAGTTCACAACTAATGTAGTCTCAAGGTCACACTGTATGTAACCATTCCAATATTTATTTGGTTATACAAAAAATAGATTTAAAAAATACCTTCAGCTCGTCATGTCTGGATCCTCAAGCAGCGTCTCCAATAAATTCTTACATCTTCTTGGTGTTGTTCAGTCTTCCGACCTGACTTATAACTACGTGACTGCCGGGGACAGTCAAGCGAACAGTTTAAAACGCTAGCCAGACACCATCACGGCAATATGATACGGTGGGCTTTGGCAGACTCGTTGCCCGACATGTACAAATGGCATGTTACAGTATGGATGTTGAGTTATATCGATAGACTAAGTCTTTTATTATCGAGTTAAGTAGCTATTATATCAAGAAACAAGTTCTTGTGAGCTCGTTCTACACCTGACTGGACCTTTAACAGATAGTATTATCGAAATTTACTTTCATTAGTTGCTGTTTTATTACAATGTTTGAACAATACAGAATTTACACTAAGTGATTCTGATTAAATTGTGTGCAACAACAATGCAGATTGTTATTGCTGACGGAATGTCATGTGAGAATGCAATATGCATGATTGCAATCTCACACGACTGGAGTTTGGATTTATCAGTTACCTGTCTTGCAAGTTCGTCCTGTCTCTGTTTCTCCCGTTGTCGCTCCAACTCCTCCATCATTTCTTTCTCCATCTTCCGTTTTGCTTCTTCCACCCGTTTTGCTACTTCTTGTTCTATTTCGTCTTTTCGTTTTTCTAATTCCTCTTCAACCCTCTTCTTTACAAGCAGTTCTATTCTTTTTGCTGCTTCTTCTTCAACAACCTGTAACATAATTAGTATAAAGCCTTCTGATGATCTTCATTTCACCAACACAATACATATTTACATTTCATTAGTAAGTATCTACGGTCAAAAGTCTCTGCCCACCATAACATTTACAGGTCTGTGCACTTTTTGAACATTATAACAATGTAACATGTGGATCGAACCCAAATCAGTTGGTGTAGCCGGTGGTGGCTTATACCACTCGGCCAACTAAAGACATAGCTAACATGTTGAAAATAATAATCACACTGAGAACCTACTTTTAATTTAAATATCTATGTTTGTGTGTAATGTCTATTAGAAGAAGCTTGTAAGTCCGATACTTGTTTATAGTATTATTGAAGCACACTGATAGTGTAGTTATGATGCATACTGTAAATGGAATATCTCGAATAGAGTATGACTTGTGTGAAGTTATGGCAGGAAAACGTTTTATCTTTCAGGTTGATTTTCTGGACATTTTCTTATCATTAATATCTATGGTATAGTTTGACAAACACCAAATGTTACTGATAAGTATCACAAAGCCGCCTGAACAGACAACTACTAAAAAAAAAGCTGATTTGGAGACTATTTCACAGCAAATTATAACCTATTTTCATATAGCTTCAATTACCTAGGTTGCCCAGTAGGTGGTATTTAAATCTTACCTTCTGTTCAGCCTCCCTCACTCTCCTCTGGCGTTCCATTTCTGCCAGCCTATCAACCTCATCCATTTTACTGCGTCCTTTCGACTTCTTCCTATGATGTCTACCATCATAAGATCCATCACTGCTACTACCTGAAGAGACGGAATGCGATCTTTTCCTAGAAGAAAAACATCGAATTTTAAACATAACAACAAACGGTTTTGGTTTATTCTGCAGATATTTATGTACTTACCTAGATTTAGAACTCCTTTCTCTAGATTTCTCAACATGTTTGCTTCTACTACGTGATGTAGATCTATCCTTAGACAGACTCTTCTTCCTCGAATGTTTACTACTTTTATGGTGACGCCTAGGCGATTTACTCCGTGATCTCGACCTGCCCATGACTGGGAATTACCACTTAAGTATTGTTTATAAGCACAAAACACAGTTTATTTCGATTTTTCACTTCACATCACACAAATTCACACGATGCTATCCGTGACCTTTTGACAGATTTTTATCTATGAAAGACGCCATGTTGTTTTTCGAATCAATCAGTGTCAATCACCAAAAAAGGTTCGCTTGTTTCAAATTGTCTATGGATGTGAGTTAGTTTTTATGTTGACTTCCGCTTCTTGTAGTGGAGCTTCCGGAGGAAACGAAAATACTTTACTTGCGGTAAAAAACAAAAAGATTGTTGACATAAAAAAGTAACGACTACGTAAACCAAGGAGTTGGAAACTAATGGATTAAGTAATTAATTTAATAATGCTGTGTATCGGGGTGTTGTAGGTCGGCGGAAAGGGTTCTTGAGCATGGTGCCTCCTAGCCCTATGTTTAGCAACTAGGCATATGATGATGACCAGATAATTAATAAAATATATGTGTATTTATAGTATGTATTTACAAAAAAACGTACGTACCTAAAGTCCTCTACATAAAATAAGAACTTACATTTTTTTTTTGTAAGTAAGTACATACTTTTTAGGGTTACGTACCACAAGGGTAAAAAACTTGACCTTGTCAATCACGGAACGTGAGCGATGACGTCACACTTTTTTGTGAATGCCGGTGTACATCAATTTCTAAGACTTAGTACGAACCCTTCGTCCGCAAATCCGACTCGCGACTTGTTATAATTACAGAATTCACGGAAACACTCAAGACCAGATACCAAAAGACACGAATACCTACTTGTTCGACAGCGGGAATCAAACCCGGAACCCTTGCGTTGAGGGTCTTCGCCGCGCCACAGAAGTCTTTTATGTTTTTGTCTTCATAAAAACTATTACTAATCTAAACTAAATATCGGTTCTGAACAATATTTAGACCTACCTACTTAACTATTATTTTTTCTTTTTTTTCTTTATGATGTTTATCAGATTTTGATGTAATAATACTCGTAACATTACAATTATACAAATATCGCAATACGTTTCGGAAATGGTTACAATTTACTTGAAAGATCGTAAATCATACATCACGCTCTGCAACCAGCCAGCACGCTATAATACTTGACTTGGACGGACACAGTCACGCAGCAACCATGGAGGCATCCTACTCGTTTTCTCCGTAATGAAGTGACGATATAAAATTCTATATAGAAGCGTTTGAAAACTCTCAAAAAAAATCCTGAATTCATCGTCGAAGGGCCCTAATTACTCGCGATCGTCTTTTGTTTTTGTTTTTCTTGGCTCCTACTGTGCAGCTAGTTGATCTATAGAAATCGATACTTGGATAAAAAAATATGTCAGTAGGGATAGGGGCAAATAACAGGCAAAATTATAATCTAAGGCGAAAGCTAGACGTTCAGATAATAATATAGTTCATGACTATGACAAATACTGATGAATTACATTCCATGGACGGAAAACAGGCAAGGCATGCATGGTAAATACATACTGACATCCATCAATTTGCTAGCATTACACGATCAGTAAATATCCCACGGTATTTGATAAATACTGATTAATCACATTATAAACTGAACTTCTAGCCTACATGCCATAAAAGTATCTAAAAGTAATCATTAGGTAGCATTTATAAGCAAAACTTGACCTCTGAATAAGTTTATAGTTTAATTTGGTTGTAAGTGCTGTTGATTCTGTGATCAATTAAAAAAACCAATACAGTTTGTTTATTAATTTTATTATACAATGCATTATTATTTCTTCATAAGAGAAGAATATTCATTCTCCTTATCATTAATAAACGTCAAAAGTTTAGACGTGGCCTTCGAGACATTGTATTATCCAAACTCGTCTTCGAAACGGTTTTCAATCTGATCATAGTATTTTTTTTCATTGACAAATCCATGTCAAAGAGAACTTTCTTAAGGTTTTCATAGTGGAAGAAACCGCCTTTCCCTGACGGTCCACCGTCATCTAATTTACTGAATCGAAAAGCTTTATTAATATCCGAAGACGACGAAGACTTCCTTACTAACGATAGCACGTCAGATAGACTTTTGAAATGCGAGGAAAAATTTACAGATAGACAATCTAAAGATTTTAACTTGCTTATAGATTTTGAGCTCCCTGTGATTCTATCAAGTAAATCGTCTAATTGTCCTGTTATAACAGTTGCGACTGTATTTAGTTCGTTTTCTGACTTTGTTATGTGCTTACAATTAATAATCTCAGTATCTTCATGTATAGAATGTAACATATACACATCATCGTCATCATCATCTGGTACAACCATAATATCTTGTTCGTAATAAGCCTTTAGTCTCTTTAGAATATCTTTCATATCAATATCTTTGCAAAACTCTAAGGAGTCTTTCAATTCAATGGGACCTTTGTAGAAATAATCATTTGGTAATGCGTATCCTTTGACGACTAAGTCGGCAGCACCGCCGTATCTAGGTATGGTCAATGGTTGGTGATAAATACATTCGAATTTTCCTGTTGGTGATTTTGAATATGCTGCGCGGTCGATAACCACTGAAAATAGATAGATAGATAGATAACTTTATTCGTACAACACAGGAAGAAACAGAACACTATATCCACAAAGTAAAGTAAAAGCTAGAAAGTATAAGTTGCACAAATGGGCGGCCTTATCGCTGAAAGCGATTTCTTCCAGGCAACTTTTGGATGCCATAATACCATAAGTAGGTAAAGGTTTAATTACACTATTAATATCATTCTTCTTTTTCTATAAAATAAATTCAAGGATGTCAATTTGCGGCTTCCACTATCGACGAAGCACTAACTTATCGAGTTATGTCTGTTATAAAAAAAATATAATATTTATTTTATACTAGCTGAGCCCGCGGTTTCACCCGCGTAAGTCCCGATCCCGTGGGAATATCGGTATAAAAAGTAATCTATATTTTTCAATTTGATCTGGCAGTTTCTGAGATCAGCGCGTTCAAACAAAAAACGGAAGCCCTCGAAGATGAATAATTTTCCCCGTGTTTTCCACATTTCCCACTGATTCTTTGCTTGCTCCTTTTGGTTGCAGCGTGATGTTATATAGCCTAAAGCCTTCCTCGATAAATGGACTATTCAACACACAAATAATTTTAAATTTTTTTTTATTTTTCAAACAAACAAAAAACTCTTCAGCTTTATAATATTAATATGGATAATTACATATTTTATAACAGAAAAGAAAGAGGTACTAGTCCGCGTAGGCTTAAAGAGACCGCTTTCGTCCATAAGGCCACCAGCTATTGTTCCACGTAATATTTTTTATTTATATTTGTGTGTCCAATATAAGTTCTTTCTATTTTTCTACTAAGGAGTAGCTAAAACGTCGATTTTTAAGACCAGTAAAATTTGATAATCACAAACCTTTAACAATATCTTCAATGACAGCTGGACAAATTTTGGATGTAACTTGAGTAGTATGATTGAGATCGGGGCAGGAATTTATCTCAATCAACCACGGCTGATATTTTTTGTCCAATATAAAATCACAGCCGTACAATTCAAATCGATTCTTGGACACAGTAAGTGTATCTTGGCAGCTTAGCATAATTCCTATTATAGATTTCCTCATACCAGGATATATTACATTGTCCCATACTTTAGTTTTACCCATACATGTCAAATATTCTTTGTAAGTATCCAAATCCCACATATTATGGTGAGGCAAGTCAGGATGTCTGTTATTACAGTTTATATATTTCTTTTGTACCGCGTTGTTGGTCAAATGAATCGATTCGTGATAGTTTTTCAAATTGTACTTTTGAGAACTAAATTTCAAATAACAGTCTCGATACATCCATATTACTAGAGGATAAGTACTCGTCACTAAATAGTATTGTCTAATATCGAATTTCGTTTCGTGAATCAATAATGGTTCCTCTGAAAATAAACGCGTTTTAAATGTTAATGTGACTTTCAAATATATAAATAGTTAATCCTTAATGCTATTTCTTACCGACGTATTTCTGAATAACATATTTGGAGTTGGCCTTGTTCAATAAGTTCGTGATAACACCCAATTTGGAAGCCATCCTGATACCTCTACCCCTTGACAAGTGCGCTGGTTTAATTATCCATATATTATGACAGCCCTCGCATCTCAGCTGAGGTCGATATCTGTGTATTTCTTTTAATAAGATCATAGCGTAGTCCAAGTACAAAGGTACTCTATTATCCTTGTCAGCTTCAAAAACTTCGACCTTTGATATAATATTGTAATAAATTTTTAAAAATGAATTCCACTGGACTGCGTTAGCACCGCCTATATGACAATCAATATCTTTATTTTGTTTCCTAAAGAGATATTCCTTGCACCTATTCAAAGCGAACACAAGTATTTCTATAGATATTTTACCAGAATCAACAAAGATTGGTTGTTCATTTGCGACCATTGATAATATCCATTTGAGTAGGCTTGTACATGCCGTTATCTTGAAGTCATTTACAAAACTCTCTTTTTCTCCCCTATCGTAAGTATTGTATGTTCTAGGACAGTTAACCTCAGCTACATCTTCGATGTAAAACCAATAATTACGCTTCATTGAGGAGCATAGACCTTGTTTTGTCGTAAAAACCGCATCTAGATCCAGTCTATTGACTATAGTTGTACAATCCATTTTCATATCTATGATAGTTTCGTTTGGAGTGTCATTATCGTTCCACACAAAATTAGGTGTATATTTCTCCAATAGATTTGAAAGCAGTAGTCTTTCTAATTCGAAATGTATTTCTGTGCTGGTTAAAAACGTTCCATTTCTTATTCTGGAGAGATTCATTTTCTTAGCTTGTATCTTTTCTACCCAGCCTCTTTCCAAAAGAGCTTTTCTAATCGGTGCACAGGATCCGTAAATCGTGAATATTTTCTTATCTCTAATAGCATTGGTTGCCATAATTTTAAGTTTAGGGTAGCGATTGGCTTTTGATTGGCAGCTGCAGATGATGAAGCTTTTCTCTTTCGGAGAGAGACCTGAGATTTTATACTGGCTCTGATACGACAGTTTCTTTTTCATATCTGGTCTTTTATGGGTGGAAAATCTGTTAAAAGGTAAATAGATTCGTTTCATTCCATTGCTGCTTTGCTTGTTTACTTTTGATGATTTCTAGAAGTCAATTGAATTAGTTTTAGTTAATACTACCACCGAACACCTCTGACTACTATAGTATTAGTACATTTTCAACAAATTACCTGATCTACTTTTCTTTTAAAGATTTTGCATGATGTACACGGTTTATTTTCATCATTGCGATAATATTCGTCGTACGAATCCGTATGTTTCTTTTCCATCTTTTTGAGTTTGGATTTACCATCTTTTAAAGGTGACTGTAAATTAGGTAAAGTTTAAGAAGAACAATCACTCTAAAGGTGAAAGGTTACCGGCGCTCTCTCCATGCAAACGTAGTCGACTGTTTTCTCCCTGGATAATGACACTAGAGCAAATATTTTTGTTGCATAAAACTTATAACTGCCATGACCACGCCTCTATGTTTAGTTTTTTGTTTTTTAAAAATTAATATCTATGTTAATTAGAAAATGAAAAAAACCAAAACATAGGGGCAAAGTCATGGCAGTTATAGGTTTTAGAGCCCTCGGTACCCTTTCCTCTTTTGACCATACCAATCACATGTTAAAAATAGGCTGCTCTTAAATACTAACTATCCAAGAAATCTGCGCTTATCCTAAGTTACTTTAAAATAATGAAATAATGAATGTCTTACCTTCTTTTTTTTGTCATGTTTCTTTTTCTTGGTTGGCATTGTATCTTAGGACCATTCATTCTTTTATTTTGAGTTTGTGTGCTTTTTCTGAATAGAAGTTTCCATTGGAATAAATATTTACTTGCTAGTTTATTTGTTTGAGCGGGTAATACAAATTTTAGATTAAGTTAACGTGAGAAAATGACTAGTTTTTAAACAGAGAAAAAAATCATCACAAAATCTTTGAACAAGAGTTAAGAGTTTGAAATTTCGCATGGGTCTCTCTTAGGACGTTCGCGTGCACGAAAAACGGTTTGTGTAAACTCGACTCAAGGCTGATAATTTTGTCCATAAACAGTTATTTTAAGGGGGTGAAAATGGGAGGTAAAATTTAGTAATCCTACACTATGGAACCATTACTCGGGTGAAACCGCGACAGGTATAATTATAAATGTGGAACTTAGTGCGTTTTTGTGAGGGTTTCTTACCTCTAAAGCAAAAACTACTGGATCGATTGCAATCAAACATGGTATGTAGATTGCTGGAGACGTGGATAAACACTTAGGACTACCTTTTATCCCGATACCCTCATGTACTCGGGACGTACACGGGCGAAATCGCGAAGCGTAGTTTATATTATTATTTTTTTTGATCTGAAATATTACTTACTTTTGGTAAGAAAAAAATATTGTTTAAACTTGTATTTCACATTTTAATATCATTTTTATTTCAGTGATTTAAATACAAACATTTTGTCATGCTGACAGCTATGGCTAACTTGATTTATTTCATTAATTTATCATACATAGAATAGCCATAGATATTGTTTTTATGATTTTGTCTTCGGATGATAAAGGAAGAAGGTTGGTTCAAAGGATTGGTCACAGGATCAGGAATGGTTCTGAAATAAAAAGGTACCATTAAATATTTTTATTTATCTTCCTTTTTAATTTATAAAATTTCAAGGAACCAACAGGCAAGAAGGCTTTAAAATTTAAAATTGTTTAACAATAAAGTGACAAGTTTAACATTAGATTTTAGTAAAATATTAGGTAAATAGCTTTTTAATATAATAGACTTCCCAGAAAAGATAATAAGCTGAACACGTCCTATCTTTTAACCGCCTCCAAAAACGAGAGGAATTCTTATTATGCTTATTTTTTTCTTTTATAAGAAGTCGACGGTTCATCATTCAAAGGCGTAACTACAACTCTATATGGACCATAAATAGAAGTACAACTTTTAGAAAATGTTATAGATTTCTGTTTAACTCTACTTTCTTCGTGTAATTTACAAATACTTCTACCGATTGCACTAAGTTTTTTTATTGGATCTGATTCTGAATCATCAGCACTTTTTCTAGCGGAAGAACTAAGGGGAACTAGCGAGGATCTCCGGTTAGATCCAACTATACTAGATTTAGTTTGTCTGATTGGTCTGGGTGTATATTGGTTGGGACATTCAACCGGTTCGGTCCTACCAGCTACTTTGTTTTGAACGGAAATGGTAGAGCGGAGTATACTAGCGGTTTCCCGTTCCCACTCGTCAGGGTCGATGTAACATCGCTTGTTGCCTACCGACCTATCGACCTTCGGCTTGTCAATTTTAGCGGATTCGGTCCTATATTTCCCGTTAAATGGAGTTTTCGTCTCTTCCGGTTGACAGCAGGAGTGGCGAACAACCCGCCGTTTAGATTCGTTTTTTTCTCGCCTTCCTCGGTGTGTCCTAAAAGATAACGCGGATGTTTTACGTTTTTTCCCGTTTTTCAACGAGATACCGGTTTTGACGACAGTGACTGCTTGGCGTACCGTAAGGGATTCTTTAGGACCTAAAATTATTCCATCTTTGTTGGTAGGTAATGCGTCGTAAGGGTTTAACCAGCTTAAAAAATCTGTGATGATCGGTCCACTGTATTCGGGTGGAACTGGTTGATCTTTGTCAGGTAGCGCATCTCCGGAAGGTATTCTTGGTGCTATAGGTGTGACACTTCTATGTTCATGCTTCCTTTCCTTTGACTTCTTGACCATCCTTTTACCGTTGATGCTAAGGGATAATCCTAAATAAGCGGGAGCTTTCGGCACGACTTGTCTGTACGCAAGTTCAAATGTTCCTGTGTCTGCTTCGGGATTAAAACGACGATCTAACACCACTGGAACAAAAACAAATTCATGAACTACGGCTCTGTCACATACAGTAAAAGTAATTAACAATTTATCATCAGGTTTGTTCAGTATGCGTCTGAGGTATGCATCATAAGTGAACTATCAGTGCGCTAAATTTTTTATTTTTCTCCTTATATTCTTATTACGTTATGTACAACCCACCCATCCCCTTCTTTAATTCTTGTCCATCCAAAGGTTGCCTGGAAGAGATCGCTTTTAGCGATAAGGCCGCCCATTGTGCTATATTGTTAGGTTTAATTTTGTTTGTATAACAGGAGTTTATGTTAGAATTAAGGTTTAATGTGGTACAATAAAGAGTTTATATATCTATCTACAATGATACTATGAACCAGTATTGAACTTACGACCTTCTTCTAATAGACGTTACACAAACACATAAATTCTTAAAAAGAAACAAAGAAAAACATTTACTTGGTGCAGGCACGCGACAACTTTAAATTAACACACAAAGAAATAGGTAACTTATACAACGAAGAAATAAAGAAAGAAACAATATACACTAAACTTAAGAATATTTAAGAAGCCATGTGCTGCCCCAAATGCACTTGAATCAAAAGTACTCAGTGTGATTATTAATTTCAACATGTTAGCTATATCTTTAGTTGGCCGAGTGGTATATGCCGCAACCCACTACACCAACCAACGTGGGTTCGATCCACAGGTTACGTAGTTACACTGCATGGAGCGTTTAAAATAGTGCTGCACAGGATTGTAAATGTTACGCTACAAGTGGACTTTTGAGCGCCAAAGGTACCTTTTATAACATCTTCAAGACATTGCGGACATAATCTAGCCGTTACTGACGTCGTCGGTGCTAAGTCTGGACTCGAGTTTATCTCAATTAGCCACGGTGTAAAATCATCAGTAAGCATGAAATCAGCTCCGTACAATTCGAAGCTATTCTGCCTTTTGTCCATTGATTCTTGGCAAGCAAGCATAGCTCCAATGAGGCACTGTTTCATGCCTGGATATATTTTCGACTCCCACAATTCGTATTTTCCTATCTGTCTTCAAATAAAAGAGAAAGGTTTAATATTGTGACTTACAAATAATATTGTGACCAATATTGACTTGCACAACAAAATATAAATTGATTTAAAATCAGACTAGCTTGCCCGCGACTTCGTTCGCGAAGAAGTCGAAAGTTTGAAGTAAATTGGACCAAATAATCACGTTGTCCCATACAAATTTTTCCCCTCTTTTTCACTCCCTGAGGGGTAGAATTTCGGAAAATCGTTTCTTATCGGATGCCTACGGCATACAAAGAATACACCCTCCAAGTTTTAGGTCTCTATTCAGGGTTATTGGTAATTATACTAGCAAGCCGTTGAGGGCTACTTCTGTGCCTAAATAAACAACTTTTGTTTCCACGACTTTTGGAAATTCGAACATTTTTTTGAAAATGTTGAGTTTAGGTTTTATCTGAAAATCAGGTATTCCTCACACGGAGAGGCCCTTAAAATTTTACTTACTTTTTCAGTTTTATCTATTGTTATTAGTCTGAATGACCTTTGTTTTAAAAAATCTGCTGCTCTTTGAATTTACAAAACCTCAAAATTTTCATATTTTTTTTTCGAATTTTCAAAAGTCGTAGAACAAAAGTCGTTTGTTAATATGCACAGAAGTAACCCACAACGGCTTGCTAGTATAATTACCAATAACCCTGTATACGATCAGCGGTTTAGGCTGTACGTTGATTCGTCAGTCAGTCAGTCAGTCAAGACAAAGCATTTTATATGTATCTCAAAGTTATTAAATATTATCAACCTTGTGATTATTAATATGTAATTTAATTCAAGATTACTCATTTAGCTAAAATTTAGCTTAATGAGTAATCTTGAATTTGTCAATAATATGCAATGTCATGCAAGCCGTTCTAATCTTTTATCAAAATCAATTCAAACATCGTTTTGTGTGAATTTAGTTGGTACCAGTCCATTGAAATGTTACCTTTTTTTGGGCTTAGCGTGCATTTGTCAGAGGACACAATTTTACTTTTTAGATATCTTAGGGTTAAAGTTAAATGCAAATTTGAGGGATTGTAGCCCTTGTCTCACGGCCGCCATCTTGGAAAAAGGGATTTAAATGGTTTTTATGGTTTATCTGACAAACTATAGGTCTCACGAAAAATATTAGTTAACATTTTTTGTTCCAAATAAGATTATCTACAACTTTTGCCAAGTAAATTTTAGTCGTGAACCAAAAATAAAAAAGTTATAAGCGAATATCGTTTACTTTTACGCAGTTTCCTTAGCACTTTTTACGATCCCATCTGGCTGTAAGCATGAAACTTGGCATGCATGTAGCTTTTACATAGATAATAAGATATAGAAGTAGAAACAAGTCGTATGGGTATTGGTTCCCACCCCCCTTCCCCCTCTTTTGTGTGCCAAATTAGAGATTTTTGCATTTTTTATGAAAACGGTTGAAGCTACAACCAAACTGTCAATGAGCAATTAAAATGTAACTTTTAAATGGACTAGACGTATTTAAGCGACTTATTTGTAAGAACCATATTAATTTGAATCTTACCTAAGATAGGCCTTGAATGTATGACAGTCCCACATGTTTTCATCTGGCAATGCTTTGTCCCTTTCACCATAGTTTTTGTATTTCGTTTGTACCGCGTTGTTTGTCAAATGTACAGACTCGTGATAATTTGATAAACTGAATATTTGTGAACTAAATCGTAGATAACTGTCCCTGAAATTAAAAGAAACAAGCTGAGTCCGACGGATTTACACGCACAAGTCCCGATCCCGTGGAAATATAGGGATAAATAGCTTAAGAGGAAAGGATACCGGGGGCTCTCTCCATATAAACGTAGTCGACTGTTTTCTCCCTGAATGACACTTAAGCAAATATTTTTGTTGCATAAAACTTATAACTGCCATGACCATTCCCCTATATTTTGTTTTTTAAATCTTAATGTCTAGAAATTAGAAAATGAAAAAAAAACCAAAACATAGGGGCATAGTCATGGCAGTTATAAGTTTTATGCAACAAAAATATTTGTGCTAGTATCATTATCCAGGGAGGAAATAGTCGACTACGTTTGTATGGAGAGAGCCCCCGGTACCCTTTCACCTTAAGCGTTATTCCAGAATGCCATTCTAAACATTTACCCGCTCCAGCTGTTTCGTAATGAAGAATTAACACACACACTCACAAACTTTCGCATTTATAATAAGTTGTAAGTTCGTACTGTAAATTAATAGTTTAGTTAAAGAAAAACTAAATTTTCTTACTTGTAAACCCATATTGTTAGCGGCTGACAATTTGTTATAAGAAACCACTGTCGAATATCAAATTTAGTATCGTATATTACTAGAGGATTTTCTGTAAATAAATACACAAATATAAGCCAAAGAAAAACGTTAAAATAAAAAACATAGAATATTAATAAAAGATATTTAAAACATTACAATGAAATAGAGGAAACATCTAAATCTTTTTCTTGGTAAAGCTTAGATCTCGATTTGAGTCTCAAACACGTCTCAGTAGAAAGAAAAAAAACCGGTCAAGTGCGAATCGGACTCGCGTACGAAGGGTTCCCTTCCAATATAATATTATGTTTTTCGTATTTGTTGTTATAGCGGCAACAGAAATACAAAATCTGTGAAAATTTCCAATGTCTAGCTATCACTGTTCATAAGTTACAGCCTGGTGACAGAGACACAGTCAGACGGACAGTGGAGTCTTAGTAAAAGGGTCCCGTTTTTACCCTTTGGGTACTAAAAATCAAAGAAGAGAAACAAATCCTTTTAGAAATTTAAAAGGATTTGTTTGAAAATCTGGAAATCTTGGACCGAGTCTCAAATGCGCCGCATAATAGTATCAAAATTAATTGTTAAATTTCTAAAACTGTTTGTAAAAGTGTGTATGTTTTCTCTATATCAATGTTAAATATCTTTAGTATACCAATATATTTTTGTACGACGTATCTAGTTTTCAGAGCAGGTATATTAATGAGGCCAATAATGTCTTTGATGTTGTTCATAAGTTGTATGCCTCGTCCACGGCACTTGTTGCCAGGTTTCACTATCCAAATGTTCAATACTCCATCTATATCGATTTGGGGCCAATATTTTGACATAGTACCTAAAATTTTGGCCGCTTTTCTTTCTAATTGCCTGCGGAAATCATCGATATGTAACATCAAATACATAATAAAATTCCAGAAAACATAAATGATATAAAATAAACATATTTACAAAAACATTCGATAAAACTTAATAAATAAGGCAAAGGCTTAATATATAATTACTATACAATAAAATAGTTTATTGATGATTAAGTTTGATTTACCTATCTAATAAATAGCAATAAGAAATTTGTACATACATATATGTACATATTCCCCTTATTCCGAAACGTGTTTTATGAATAGTCCGAGATTTGGATTTAAACCTTAGATTTAGACACAGATTTCCTCGTGAACTCTTAGGTCCGATATGTGGATTTAAACCTTAGATTTAGACAGATTTACTCGTGAACTATAGTCTAAACACTATCCTTATAGATTATATAGGAAAATATAGTCTAAACACTATCTAACTAGTTTAGACTATTCTAACCACTATCCCTATATAATCTATAGGAATAGTGTTTAGACTATAGTAAATCTGTGTCTAAATCTAAGGTTTAAATCGACATATCGGACTATTCATTCATAAATCTTTTTTGGAACAAGGGGGATTAAGTTTAGCAAATATTATTTTTGTAGTGCCAAGGATTCTTGTTGCGTCTACTCGTATGTTATACTTGTAACTATCTATACCTACACATGAAGCAATAAATGATGATTATGATTATGTTTATACAATAATTAACAAATAGGGTTTTATAGAAGGGTTAGTGCGGACTATAGACTTCTAAAATAGTCCGATATGGTTTTCTAAATAATTGTTTTCTTCTTCTATTTGTTTTCTGTAAAATGTGATGGTTGATAAGCTATCGACCGACAGTTTAGTCTGCGTTTGCCTTTTATCTGGGATGTTATGCGCAAATGAAGGATGCCAAAATGTGTAATTTTAAACATTACGCGAATCCATGTTTGAAATGATGTAATAATGTTGTTTGTTTTGAACGACAGTGATCTTATAACAGACGCAATGACATAAATATTTAGCAATTTTTATTTACAAAGCCGAACGTTAGCAATACTAAAAGAATTCATAGACACCTTATGCTCGTGTTTTTATCTTCGAGAAATTTCGATTTTTCATGTACCAGGAGATAATGATGTGTAAGGAATTGGTCCCATTCGTGTTCCCATACGTGAACTTGGTCTTCTGTATCGTCGATGTCTTTATGTGTAAAGAACGTTATGTATTCGCTCAATCTATTTATGGCGAACTCTATTGAGGAAAATGGCACCTTCCCATTTGATACAACTAGATGTTGTTCGCTGGTAGCTTGCAATGTATTTGTTAACCATTTAAGGACGCTAATGCAGGCTGTTATTCTGAAATCGTCGATGAATTCCTCGAGGCTGTCGGAGTTGTGAATGTTGTAACATCGTGGGAACTTTGTTATCGATACTCCCGGTTCAGTGTACCAGTGCATTTGCGTTAGAGAAGCCGTTAAACCTTCTTTCGTTGTAAATATTGATCTGCAATACCTATAGAGAAGCATAAGAGAAATATGTCTATACTAATATTATAAAGCTGAAGAGTTTGTTTGTTTGAACGCGCTAATCTCAGGCATTACTGGTTCGAATTTAAAAAATATTTTTGTGTTGGATAGTCCATTTAACGAGGAAGGCTATAGGCTACTTTTTATCCCGATATTCTCACGGGATCGGGAGTTACGCCGGTGAAGGCGCGGAGCGCTGCTAGTAAAATATAAATATAAAATTCTCTTGTTCATAAAATATATTTTTTTCTTAAAAGTCTTCACTCATCATACCGGTCCAGCAACGGACTAAAAACCTGCGCAACACGCGCTCATACAACGTTTCTATAAAAAGTCGGAAAATCGCTGACCAGAGATTATCAACAAAATACGCAAAACCGGGCGTATATTAACGGATACCTACGGTAGAATCAACGTAGAGCTATAAGGTCAATACAGGTTTCAGGGCCATTTCCTAAATTATTAGCTACAAGCGGCGCTCCGCTATTTCACCCACGTAACTCCCGATCCCGTGGGATTATCGGGATAAAACGCCAATGTTATTCCCAATGAATTAATGTATCCACATACCAAGTTTTATCAAAATCGGTCTAGTAGTTTCGGAGCCTATTCGTTACAAACAAAGAAACAAAAAAATGTTTCCCCATGTAAATAGTGTAGATAGAGAAATTTTCTGAAAGGAGTTGGGTGCTCGATATTGACAGAAACTAAAACTGGAAGAGTCATTACCCAGCCAGGAATCAAACCTGTACATTTTTCAAAAAAATAATCATCTCTTATATTTGTAACAATCGATAGTGTTGCTAATAGATATCAATTCCTCGAAACATAGTATAAGGAAATCAAAGGAAGTAGCTGAAGCTTAAGAGGAAAGGGTACTGGGGGCTCTCTCCATACAAACGTAGTCGACTGTTTCCTCCCTGGATAATGACACTAGAGCAAATATTTTTATTGCATAAAACTTATAATTGCCATGACCATGCCCCTATGTTTTGTTTTTAAAGCTTAATTTCTTTGATAATTAGAAAATGAAAAAAACCAAGACATAGGGGCATAGTCATGGCAGTTATAGGTTTTATGCAACAAAAATATTTGTGATAGTATCATTATCCAGGGAGGAAACAGAAAACGTCTGTATGGAGAGAGTACCCGGCACCCTTTCACCTTAATATCATCTTGCATACCTGCTAATAAGAACATCTTTGTTACTAAGTAACCAGTCGTATTTATCACGTTTTGTTGTCCATAGAAAGTCAACAGAATGGTGTTCCATAAATTTAAACAATATCAATCTTTCGACTTTTGATAATTCTTTCCCTGATACTTTCTTTGGGTCTACGTTTGGCGGTGGGTGACGGACCTTCAAAATTAAAATACAATTTTAAAATTGTCACTTATTACTAACACACGGACAGACAGACGGACAAGTGATCTTAGTAATTCTTTTCACGGGTCTTAATCGCGTATTTTAAGCTATTGCATAGCTTTTATCGCGGGCTTTGAGCGCGGCGTCCGAAACAAGAAATTCCGTAACGAATATAAAACCTAACACCTCCCACTCCGCCAACCATGTAGCTTGGCCGACCGTTCGCTTAAAGTGTATGTATATAGTACGACTGTACGAAGCTCGCACGATGCAATAGCTTTACCGCGGCAGTCCCCGAGTGGCACACGTTTTTTTTCTCTGACCTCGACGTTTCGACTATGTTACAATAGTCATGGTCGCGAGAAGGGAAGGAGGAGGGGGAAAATAAAAATTTGTCTATTAAGACCCAGGAAAATAATTGCTATAAATACAAATCGTGTGAGTTTGACAAGTTTTTTAAGAGAGTGATCTTATAAGGGTTCCTTTTTTAGGGATTTCGTACCTCAAAAGGTGTAAAAAAAACCCTTATAAGATCACTCTCTTGTTTACCTTTTGAAACGGAACCCTAAAAATAGTTAATACTAATTAAAACTAAATAGAAAATAAAAATATTTCGGTACCGATTTAATAGGTAAATGTAAAAGTGTACATAACAAGAATAAAAACCAGCCTAGCGTTTTTAAATTAAATATTTGTGTCCCTTGCCCAGCTCTTGGAAAATATTTTTAAGCTATTGCATAGTTTTTATCGCGTGCTTTGAGCGCGGCGACCAAATCAAGAAAATCCGTAACAAAAATAAAACCTAACACCTCCCATTCCGACTACCATGTAGGTCGGTCGAGCGTTCGCTTAACGTGTATGTATATGGTACGTCTGTACGAAGCTCGCACGATGCAATATCTTTATCGCGGCAGTCCCCGAGTGGCACACGTTTTTTTAAATACAAACAATTGGTAACCGGGAAGTGGATCAAAATTAAGTTAAAAGATTTGACCCGAACAAACATACATATTACATACATACATACATACATACATACATACATACATACATACATACATACATACATACATACATACATACATACATACATACATACATACATACATACATACATACATACATACACTGCAAGTTAAATAAAAGATTTTAAAAATAGGATATTGTGTATGGAAATAAATGTCATTATAACTAATGTAATCGAGGTGGAGTCAATGAGATTCCAGAAAAAAAGCGCTCTATAATTCCTGCATATTTTACTAGCTACGGCAAATGAAGCGAAGAAAGTATGTAAAGGTGATTATAGACTAGAGCATTTCCTCAATCATTTCAATTTAAAGTTCGTACGCATGATATAAAACAGGCAAATGCTCGGTGTTCTATTTATTGTAAATGCTCGAGTCTATACCCACCTTAAGAGAAAAGGGTACCGGCTCTCTCTCCATACAAACGTAGTCGACTGTTTCCTCCCTGGATAATGACATTAGAGCAAATATTTTTTTAGCATAAAACTTATAAATGCCAGCATGCCCCTATGTTTTTTTTTGTTTTCTAACTCTTACATTCTATGATAATTAGAATATGAAAAAAAAACAAGACATATGGGCATAGTCATGGCAGTTATGGGTTTTATGTAACAAAAATATTTGCTCTAGTGTCATTATAGAAAACAGTCGACTACGTTTTTTACGGAAAGAGAGCCGGTACCCTTTCTTCTTAATGTGTTAAACTGACTTCGTGACATTCGCATTTTTAAAATATCGTTAAATACTATACCGATTTACATGAAACTTCAACACATTATAATTTCAATATACATAACTACTGTAGTGGATCGTAACTCTATTTGATAAATTGCAGCATTATTGAAGTTACACGACAAAACGAAGGAATATCATGTAATAGACTGAACAGATTTTTGTGACATTTTAACGCGTGTGAAAAATAGGAAAAAAACCTTTAATATTTATGAAATCTAAGTTTATTTGATTGTTTATTCCCTCGGTCAAATGGCTTTACCGATTTAGATAAAAAAATTTAGAGTGTAAGTGGAAAAGGTGATACGAGATACTTTTCCGCAGATAACGCAAAAACCGCGGGAGGCCATTGAAACTTTCAGGTGGAATTGAAAGTTATATAAATGAGGTTGAAAAATATTTAATAGTTATAGAACCTACTTACCTTATGCGATTCATACTTTTCAATCCAACCTCTTTCGAGCAGAGCACGTCGAACCGCAGGGAATCCGCCCCCTTTTATCATGAACACTTTGCGTTCCTTCATGGCATTGTCTGCGATTTTCTTCAGCTCATTCCATCTTTCATTACTTACCCAGGCTTTATACTGCTTCAATTGTTCGTTCGATGAAGATGATTCTAACAAAAGGTACGGGAATCTAGTACATGTGTTGCAACCGACGTGTCGGGAACTGTGGAGAGGGCTGGAGATTTCTTCGTAGGGATTTAGTAGAAATGCTAGATCTATATCAGGTAGACGGTCGTGGTGCGAATACATTTTGATAAAGGTTTCATGTTTTCATTTTTTTTTAACTAAATTTATAAAATAATTTGAATTTAAATACAAGTACCTATAAACGACGAGCGCTTTGTAGGTCTTATCTAGGCGATGTAATGTAGCTAGAATCTAGACTAGAACTGTTCGCAGCTATGGTATGAAGTGAACGAGAAACTAGGTAGGTACCTGCGCACAGGGTAGGTCCATGCTCAGACCTGGAAAACGAGACAGCACTCGACGGTCGCAGCTCTTTCTTAAGTGAGCTATCTCTATGCAGCTTCGAGTCTGACACGCTCTCCTCGAGCTCCATCGTTATAGCCATGGGCCTTGCCTCCGATACGCTGCTACCCTGCAAACGAATCGCCCAACTTTCACAAACATCTTAGCTATGTGTGTACTTGTACATACATGACGTGCATGCAGGTTAGAGGCCTAACTTGGACTGACGAACTAAATATAAACCGGTAGTGCAATAACCTACTTTATTTTAACCTACATTGCGGGTCCTTGGCTCATCAGCGACCCGTGCATATCTCTGGGTGGCACCTGTTCTGTGCTTACGTCAGGGCAGAGCTTCTATACCTATACCTAGCCTCCTCTGCAAATATAGTTACGCGGAAATTAATAAACCCAAATTACTCTTACCTTTTACAACTAGAAGAAAACTAGGTTAAAGTGAACGCAAACCGTTCATTTATTATGTCAAATCAATGATACAATTTTGTAAATTACTAGAATTTATTCGTGTGGCATTTTGAAATAAAAAATAATATAAATATTTTGAAATGTCCTACATAGTAGTCATAGATAACAGCATAGATAATAACTACTAGAATTTACAACTTCACATTGAAGTTTTTTTTCAGCAATATCGAGGTTTTACTATAGTGCCTTTTTAACACGTTTTTATTAGGTCGACCTGTATCACATGAGTAAGGAATGTATGTAACTATGTTATTTTTAGATAATTAAAGTTTTATCTGGATTTCCAGGAAATCACTCAAAAACATTACTTGCCACCTGGTCGTGCCTATGCACTAACCGTGCCAAACCATTTTTAACACGCTTTTATATTTTTTTAACACTGTATGTAACTATTTAATGGAATCTAAGGTAACTAATTTAACCATCTTCCAAGGGTCGTAGCCTAATGAGAACTGGCAGATGTATGTAGTTCTCATGACAATACAATAATATGGTACTGTCGAACTGACCTGATGATGGAGCCGGAAGATAGACACTGGCATTCCATGATGGAATATCGTGTCATAGTCGTGTTTACACTTGTGAGAAAAGCCACGTAATTGACTTTGAACACGATCAGGTTTCAAGGTTATAACAAACCTTATCACAATGAACTTACGGATTTTTGATCGGGCTCTCAGCTCTTCGCACAACCGCGTAGAGTATTATGGTAGTTGGGTCTTGTTCCGTATACATATATAAATGTACCGATAAATATTATCTATATCTATACATATAAAATGCTTTGTCCTGAATGACTGACTGACTAATTGACGGATCAACGCACAGCCTAAACCGCTGATGGTAGAGACCTGAAACTTGGAGGGTATGTAGGTACTTTGTATGACGTACGCATCGGATACGAAAGGATTTTCCGAAATTCTACTCCTAAGGGGATGAAAAAGGGGGGCAAAGTTTGTATCTGCCAACGTGTTTCCTTGGTCCACTTTCGACTTTTACGCGGACGAAGTCGCGGGCAAAAGCTAGTTATTTTATAATATATATTAGATAATGATAACCATGATTTAAGTACAAAAATTGTAGTTTAAAAAAGTAAAAAACCCGCTTTTATAGAACATCCAACTAAAAATATAAAATAAAATGTAATAAATTTGGATTAAGAATAGTATAAGAAATAAATGCATATTATTGTAAAAAAACGTGGGGTGTTTTTATCCTTTCTATCAATAAAACATATATAACTATTGACAAGTACATGCACCCCACGCCTTTTTTTTTACAATAATATACTTACATTTATTTCTTATTTACACTATTCTTGAACAAAAATTTATTAAAATTTATTTTCTATTTGGGTTTTCTATAAAACCGTGTTTTTTTTGTTTTTTTATTATCCAGGTAGAATTCATTCTAGATTAGCCGGAAACTAGGATTCAATTCCTCCGCTAAATAGCTGTTCTTCTTCTTGAGGTGCCATCTCCTACCGGAGGTCGGCTATCATTAAGGCCATTTTTACTTTTGAAGCTGCTGCTCTGAAAAGGGATCTCGTGCTTTGCTTAAACCATGTCCGGAGGTTCTTAAGCCATGAAGTGCGCCTCCTTCCGGGTGGTAAATAGCTGTTGGGTCATGTTAATAAATGTACCATTGTCTACTACGTACCGCGTGTAATCAAGCCTCACACGCTGTGTATTTCCACATCGGACGCGTCCGAGCAATGTGTTCCCGGCTTTATATCCGTACTGCGGTATGTACTCATGTGCTGTTGTGACTCCTAAAGCAGAAAGCCCCCAGTAAGAAATACTCTAGGTACCTATCTAAATTCCATGGTATCAAAACAGAGAAACATAAAAATCTTATAACAAAAATATGTAAGTACTAGCTGCGCCCCGCGGTTTCACCCGTGTACGTCCCGATCCCGTGAGAATATCGGGATAAAAAGTAGCCTATGTGTTAATCTAGGTCTCTAGCTACCTATATACCGAGTTTCATCGCAATCGGTCTGATAGTTTTTGCTTGAAGGAGTAACAAACATACATACACACACACAAACTTTCACATTCATAATATTAGTAGGATAACATCAATGCGGTATATTACAGTATAGGAATAAACGAACGTCCTTGGAAAAATATTATGGCTTTGAAAATATTCAAATCAATGGCGGGCCGGAAGTCTTATGTTCACCTAGTTCGTCTATTCAACAACAGATGGCGAATGTAGCAAATGCTAGTAAAACTTTTCTACACGTCATTCAATAGCGCTAGTGAGCAACTGCGACACGATGGAAGTCTTGCGAGTAGCTAACTTCATTCCTATCCGATTACAGTTGCCCAACCTGCAAACAAGATGAACCGGTTTTTGATTCTGAAATTTGGCAATACTGATTACGACATAAAGCAAGATGGCGCGGTCATCTCCGTTTGATGGTTCTCTGTGATAATCTCACATTTGTCATTTTTGTAACTTATTTCGTAATGGTCTCTCGGATTGACTATTCGTGAAAAAAATCTCTAGTGTTTTGGGAGTGTTTTGATTCCTGTAAAAGTGTTTGTAATAGTTTAGCTGTGAATCTAACCCACCTGAGGAATGTTGGTTTTTTCAGTGATTTGTGATTCGGTCAGGTGTTTTCGTTTTAGCCAGAATTGAAATTTTGTTCTTGCGCAGTGAGTGAAGTTCCACAGTTCAGATGTATTTGTACCGCGGGGATGCTAGATGTCGGGACTGTTTCCAATGTTGGGAAACAAAAGCGTGAACTATTTGTTTTGATATACCGTGATAGAGTTTAATTGGAAGAATCTGAAGGAGAAAGAGCCCTGTCCAGATGATGGCCTTCAGTGAGGTGAGTCTTTCAACTTTTGCAGCATCATAGCACCCTTTGTTCGTTTTACAGTTAAACAGGTTTAACCAAAACTTTATTGGTTTTATTCTTTAAATTAATGAACCTGATGCAGTTGGCCTCTTTTACATAGCATAAGTAGATCTACCACAAGAATGGGTTTCTAACAATCTCTTAAATTAAATAGTTGACCTATAATATAGTTCTGTGTACTCAACAATTTTGTAGATTATTGAAACTGGTCACCAATAATGTGAAATTATTGACTTATTTTGAATATAGACCATTTATTATGTAGGTACTTACATAATTTCTTAACCATATCTTCAAAAATATCATCAATTCAATGATTATTTTTCATCGATTCAATTTATGTAACATAAAGCACCCATTATATTATGATAAAGTGCTTACAATTTACATGTATTGAGGAATTACATTATCAAATTCTTTATCAATTCATATCGATGATATCATAGTAGGTAAATTACATATTTCTAATTTTTTTTTCTTTTTTGTTAAATATTTATATCAATTTAAATATAAAGATACAAAACAATAATAATACATAATTAATATTGTACATAAATTATTTATTTAAGTAATTTCATTCTATGTTAAATAATATTAACGCTTTTACAGCCTAGCATCCCAAACCTTAGATACTTTAAATTGCCTTTAAGGCACGTCTTCTTTTTTCTTTACTTACTTTTTACAAGGTTTTGTTGTATTGGTTGAATAACTGAGACTTTTTATTCTTATTTGTTTTATTGGTTCTGTATAACTGAGACTTTATTCCAGCTTGTTTCGTTTTATTATATTAGTATAACAAATAGTAGAACATTAGGAAACTGCCCTTTTAAACTTGCAACTATATATTTACCTTCTTAAAATTATTTTTCGTTGCCGAGTAAAGTAGGCACAATATTATTTGTCAAAAAATCTAGGTTATTCGATATTCAGCATTATGCGGTTCAATTAGGTAATTTAAAAATACTGTGCCTTGCTGTTTTCCTCGAGTTAGTCAGTTTTACGTTAATGGATTTTTATGTGAAGTCTACAACCTTCCCAGAAAATAAAGCTATCCAATACTGAAAACCAGAGTTTGATAGGTTCAGTAATTTTTAATTGGATAGTTAACGGAAAGTCAGACACAAACATTTTTTTTTAAGTATGAAAATATGATTTATTGCTTATTCTAAGACCCAAATAAAGAAGTCCAGTAGTGCAAAACAGCCTTTTTTATTAGCTTCAAAGTACCTACGTACAGATTTTTTGTCTTTGTATTTGCTTCTAGGTAGGTATGTATAGATTTTTGTTCCCTTAATTTTTTATTATTAGTATAGATAAAAGCTATAGACTTCAATTATTATAAAACTATAAATTCCAATTTTACTATTCTATCAATCTACTAATATTAATTTCTTGGAATTTATCTGTGAATTATACTCACTGTATCATATCTCCCAATAAAATTTATAACATTCATATCAGAATATAGACTAAAAAGATTATCTAAAGTAGCTTAAAACACAGTAGTAGGAATTTATTGAGGTATAAATACCCAAGGAAATAAGTCATGAGTCCATGGTCATGCTTTAAATATTTCCAAGCTAAGTATTTGTTAATAGGAAATTAGGTATCAACTGTATTATTGTAATGACCTATTTAGTTTAATTAAATTGAATAGGTACTGGTTATTATTATCACTAGTGATTTGGAACGATGAGGAAAAAAATATGTTTGTTAAATTAATTAACGGGTTTTCTGCTAACTACTAGAAGCAAAAAAAAAATCTAAATAACATTCAGTGTCTCTAAAATAATAATATAAAATCAGGGAAATGGTGGAAATTGAAATCAGTGCCGTGGCTCCTTTTGCCTGGGTATTCAATATTTCCACAAGTCTTATCAGAAAATACCAGCGAATTATACTGGTTTAAAGACCATGTAGGAGGAATTTAAAAGGGTTTAGGACTTTCTGAAATAGGTATCAGTAAAAAAAAATCCTAGGTATACCAACTTAGGTTTTATTAAATAGCAGCAAGATTTTATCGATTCATTATAAAAATTTTAACCTCTATTTCAAGAAGTATGAATGTTTAATTTAAATTATGAATTTAGGTCAAATCAAAAGTCAAGAACACTGTATGCTAATTAAAAGAACGCATCCTTAGAAAGGTAAAAACTGCAATCTATGCGTTAAATATTATTCCTATTCAGAATTGTGCAAAATCAATTAGTCAGCAGAACATTAAATGAATAGGTACTTAGTTATGTGACGAGTTGACGACTTTTGCCTTTAGAAGCCTCGCTTACAGATTACGCAACTATACCTACTTACCTCGCTGCATATAATCGAGTTTAAAATGTCAGTAAACAGCGAATCATACGAAGTTCGTGGGGAGTTCTATGACGCAACTAACTAACGTTGCCTACCGATTCACACGGGTCGTCGCAACTGAGGACTTACCACGAGTTGTTAACGCGCTCAAACAAAAGTGTATTTAAATACTGAGTATTTCCAATTAAAGCTTAGTACTGCAATTAGGCACGTGAGCCGAAATACATAAATTAAAAAACAGTATCTCTGTCATTAGGGTAACCAAATTTTTTTTTTAACCGACTTCCAAAAAGGAGGAGGTTCTATATTCGTCGCGTATATTTGTGTAATATGGCTAAAATAGATGGTGCGACAGACGCAGGGATACTAGGAAGGTAATGTTTTTACCAATCTATGTTTGTTTATTCGTAACTCGATAACTATTGATTTTGATAAATGAGGTGTCGAATGAAAGGTTTGTACACACTACACATTGAGCGTCAACTATATTTTATTTTAAATATTATTTACAATGATTGTTAAAATAGTCGCCCGAGGCACGTCGAATCAAAGTCATCTCTCTTTAATCAGATTTATTAAACTACCTATCTCGGTTCACTTACTGGCCGATTCCAGTATTAAAGTTACCTGGGAAATACTCAGTACGATGCATTTGATCGAGTACGTTAACAACTCGTGGTAAGGCATCTGTTTATTATTTAAATAGGTTATGCGAGGGAATTGCCAACTTATTTGATTATGGAACAGTTTCAAGTTTACTTATTACAGGGATTTACTTATACAATTTGATAAGTATCTTATAATCTTTTATTTTAACGATAGGATAGGTAGGCTTAATCCTTCTTGCTTATTTTGATATCGTGGCTTAATAGATAAGTGGCTCAGAAATTCCCCATTAATATAATTATGTCGTTTTGCATAACAGTATCTAATCTCTTTTCTGTTGTTCTTGATTTTTGTATTAATAACTTTTGTAAAGGTTGTTATCAATGTCGACAAGTTGTAGTCAATTCGAATAATTCCGTAATCCTATGACCTCAAACTACTTGGTTATTGGCTAGAACGTAGTATTCTATTGATGTTATTGGCTGGAACATTAGTATCGGTGGTAAGTGTCCACTATTGTTGGCGTTTAGGTTTACGTTTAGAGACAATTTCCCACGTTACAATTGTAGTGAACTGGATAGCAGTGTGCGTGGCTCGGTTACCTTATAGACCGGTACTTTGCGTGCGATCGCTAATGCTGTTACAGATTTGGAACTGACCTTTGTAGAGACATTGCACGTAAAAGGTCAATGTGGGTTTCATCTCGTACAAAGCCACTTTCTGATCGCACCTTTTGTTTTTAGTATTCCGTACCCAAAGTGTAAAAACGGCACCCTATTTCTATGACTTAATCAGGCTGTATCTCATGAATCGTGCTAGCTAGACAGTTGAAAATTTCCTGCACAATAAACAGGTGAAACCGGTTTAAATAAATATAAACAATTTTTATTAAAAACAAGGGGCACCTGGATTAATTTTTCGATTAATTAGTGAAGGAATTGTAATTTTTTTTTAAGTTTTAATAATATTTTTTTATTAATTAACAAATATAATGAAATATAAACTTAACCAGTAGGCTCAATTTTAGTAATTGCTTTCTATGAGAGAGAGAGAGAGGCAGACAGAGAAACAACTATAGAAAAAAGTGTCGTTACAACTTTTGGTCTTAATTTTTTCCGTCTAGCCCCCTTTCGCAACGTGCGATAAGGAACTTCGTTCTAAAAATATCATTTTACTTTAAAAATATATCTACTGGGGCTTAATTTTTCCCATTTGAAGTGTCTTGCGTGTGACACATAAAATACCTATTTACTAAAAAAATTACACAAACTATCGAGAAACATTTATTCCGTTATTGGCCGTTAGTGGTTTTTGTATCATTGTATACCACTGTAGCGAGGGGTGATATTTCTTTAAAGGCAAGCCGATAAAACACCAATAGCAACAAAAATGATTTTTAGTGTGAAGAATCCACCTTTATTATGCTACACGACAGGATGGTACCTATGCCTGAATCCGTAAAGGTAAGTCGACAGGAAACGGGTTGTATCGACCCTTCGCTACTCATATCAGCAGCATCAACGCAATTAACGCTCTCCTGGATGCAAGTGCTGAAACTGATCTGTTTGCGGACGAATAGAGATTGATATTGTCAGTGTGTTTGGATTTTTGCGAGAGAAATGTATGAATGATTTGTCCTAATTAGTCAATTGCTGTAATTGGTTTTTATAATCGTATTAATTGACTATAAATACATTCTGTGTACTAAGTATCGGGAATTTGTCAATAAAACAAAAAATACAAATTATTCATCTAAAATTATTTTATCGCCTTCAAAGTAGGCCCCATCGCTTGCAATACAACATCTCCACTGCTTCACCCAGTCTTCCATACATTTTTCATAGGCTATTTGCGGTATGGCCTTTAGCTCATTCAGCGAATTTTCTTTTATGGCTTCTATCGACTCAAAACGTTTTCCTCGAAGTGGTAATTTTAACTTGGGAAATAAAAAAAAGTCAGACGGAGCCATATCAGGTGAATACGGTGCTTGGTCGAGAACTTTTGTTGAATTTTTCGCTAAAAACTCTTTCACTATAATGGCTGTGTGTGATGGTGCATTATCATGGTGCAGCATCCATGAGTTGTGTTGCCACAAATCTGGACGTTTTCGGCGGATACTCTCACGCAAACGCTTCATGACGCCTAAATAATATTCTTTATTTACTGTTTCTCCCTCTGGAAGGAATTCGGAGTGAACCACACCACGGTAGTCAAAAAAAACTGTCAGCATCACCTTGATTTTGGAGCGACTTTGCCGCGGTTTTTTGGGTTTTTGCTCGTTTTCGAGACGCCATTCTGAAGACTGTTGGCTTGTTTGCATGTCGTACTCATAAACCCATGTCTCGTCGCCAGTTATTATACGTTTCATAAAGGTCGGATCCGTAGAAGCTCGGGAAACCATGTCTTCAGCGACATGCTTTCGCTGCGCTTTTTGAACAAAATTAAGCTCTTTTGTAACTAGTCGAGCGGCGACGCGTTTCATGCCTAAAATGTCAATGAGAATGTTGTGGACGGACTTAAAAGATATGTTCACCTCACTAGCCAACTCTGTCAGACTCATACGTCGATTTTCGAGCACTAGCTTCTTGATTCTGTCGATGTTTTCTTTGGTCGAACGAGGCAAGTCTACTACTACTTCTCGGCCTTCTTTAAAAGCCTTATACCATTCATAAGCCCTTGTTTTCGATATACACGATTCGCCGTAGGTATTTCGCAACATTTTTAGTGATTCACCACATGAAATATCATTCGAAACACAAAATTTAAGGCACACTCTTTGTTCAACAATATTTTCCATTGTAAAAATCGCCGAGGACTCAAAACTATCACCAACAAAAAGTGTAGTTTAAAACAAATTAAATGATAGATCCCGCTCAAATTTTGCGTGCTTAATCAGTACAGTGCTAGCAACATGCAGTAAAAAAATTAGAACGACCTCTTTTACGCGGGTCTTTTTATTGACATATTCCCGATACTTTTTACACAGAGTAGTAAATAAATAAATATCTATTTTGTGTAGTTTCCATTCATATTTTCTTAAATAGCGTCTATTTTGTGTAGTAGTATTTCGCGCTCGGCATCGTCTAATAGTCATACGAAATCCTAGACCTATTCATGTATTGTACTTAGTATATTTGGTATCTTATAGGCGCGCGTGCTATTATATCTTAGGCCGTCACCTACCATCACGCAGGTGTGATAGTGATAAAACGCTGACCTATCATAATGTAAAAAAGCTATTTATTAGCCCTAGCAGGGTTATTGGCAATTATATAAGAAAGCGGTTGAGGGCTACTTCTGTGCACCTCAACAATCCACTTTTGGAAATTCGAACGATTTTTGAAAAAAAATAAAGTTTTGTTAATTTGAAAATCAGCTGTTTTTCTTAATAACAGTCAGTCAGTCACTCAGAACAGTCGATTAAAATTTAAAAAATCAGCACAATCTTAAGGTTAATGATATCCCTGTGCAAGTAACAGCTGATTTTAACAGCGTTCTTATAAAATTACTAATAACCCCGTAATACCAACCTAGTTACAAAGTCACAAGTGTACGTAATTTAACCCCTTGTAAGTAAACCTGGTTATGCCAGTCACACACTGTTTAATGCATAGGCTAGCAACCTTATCTATATAGGCCGTTGTTTCCTTGTTGGCCCTCGATTGCACCCGCGTCGGTAGTGTTTTACTTAATAAAACCGTTTCAAATACTCAAAAGAAGATATCAAGGCGACAACACCTAGAAAATAGGTTTCTAACCTATTGTCTAGGTACTGATTATGATTTCTAGGTTATGATTTAGCTAGACGTCTAATTTTTGCAAGTTGACAGCAATCTTTTTTAACTGCTGCTATTATTTATTATCAATTATTACAATAAGCAATTTTTTTGCTTCTTTTACAGTGTATTAATAAAAACTCTTAGGCACATGTTCAGGTACCACTAAATCTTAACCAAAGCAAATAAAAAAATAAAGTTTGGGAAAATTACCCTTATCCAATGTTTGGGGAATTTTAAACATTTAACAAGACTATTTTATTTTAAAAAAAATTATACACTATTATTTATTCTGTTAAAATTGGTATTGCCACATATCGAAAATTCCTGAACTTTTTCAGTAGGTAATTTAGGGTTTTGCCCGTATCTTTTTATCGTGTTGACTCAGGACCTTTTATACACCTAATAGAGACAAAGACCTGCTCAGTATCTGGTATAAATTTCAACTTACTAAGTCCAGCCGTTCCTGCGAAAATTGCTAATCTTATTAGGGTTCCTTTTTTACCTTTTGAGGTACGGACACTAAAGAATAGAAAGTACGAATACACATTTTAATGGAATAAAGTAGATTTACGTGGTTTTGTTTTTACCTACCTGCCTTTTCACTGTCATCGATATCCAAGCCTACAAATTAAATCGCTGCACAAATCTAAACGTCAAGCGAGGTGTGTCTAGGTCACGAATCATGGCTCACGACAACAAATACGAGTTTGGGTAAGTTAAGGTCTCTGCATACGTAACGGGATAAAACCTCGCACGGGACGGGGACGTGACGTTGTTCATAAAGTGCTCGTTGACTTAAAACATACGTAACGTAATCTGACGACCCAGTTGGCACAATGGTCACCATGCCGGACTGCCAAACACAGGGTTGCAGGTTCGATTCCCGTCTCAGACAAGTATTTATGCTTAGATATTTGTCTGTGGTCTGGTTGTTTCTATGTATTATAAGTATTTATTTACAAATGCAAAATTATATAAGTATTATATCCGTTGTCTAGCAGCCATAACACAAGTCTAATTACTTAGCTTGGGGCTAGATGGCATGTGTGGAATGTCCAAAAAAAACTTTCCCATGCCGGACGGGACGGGACGTGACATTTTCTTGACAGCGTTACATATAAAAATATAATTTCCGTCCGGCACGGGAAAAATCCCGTCGAGTATGCAGCGACCTATACTTGTATTGTGCTACATAGGTATACCACCATAATCAGATGAATACGATGTAAAGAACGGGCGCTGCCAAGTGACCAGCGAGCACCTTTCACCAATCGAGTTAGTTCAGTTACATCACGGAACTTGGTCAGAGGTGAACCTCGTGTGCTACGGGATCAAACTACCAAATAAGCAATAGTAATGAGTTGATAACTGTTCGATGAATGATCAGGTAGGTCATCTATGTTTCGCAGTGGAACTTTCGAATTCATATGCCTCGAGCATTCGGTACTTTTATGTTGGGCGAGTCCGATATTAAAAAAAGAAATGATAATTAAAGTACGTCGGCTGCATAATTGCAGTAGTCGGTAGAGTTCAAAAATTACTATTATTGGAATGTTTTCCTAAAATTTTTTGTTTCAATAATTGATGAGTTAGAAGACTTTAAATTTCACCTAAAGCAGGTGTATATAACACCCGTTTTGGAGCTCTACGGTGGGTCTGTAATTATGCAGCCGACCGAACCTACACGTTAACGTATTTACTGTAACTCGTTTAATAGTAACAATTTCCATCTGCACTGTACGTATATCATACTTAAAAGACAAACAAAGAGAACAAACCGACTGGGGCAGGTGTTTACAATGTACCTTTGACAAACGCGAGTGTAAACTAGACTGCATTGGATGTTATCCAAGTTGAATACATACTACATAGCTGGTATCCGTATCCCGACAAATTTAAGAGGAAAGGGTACCGGAGGCTCTCTTTATACAAACGTAGTCGATTTTCTCCCTGGATAATGATACATAGGGGCATAGTCATGGCAGTTATAGGTTTTATGGCATAAAATATTTGTGCTAGTGTCATTCTCCAGGGAGGAAACAGTCGACTGTGTTTGTATGGAGAGAGCGCCGGTACCCTTTCACCTTAAGACAGAGGACTCGACTTGGACAATGTATGGCTTATGGCACAATGTTTTTTTTTTTTTTTTTTTCTTTTATTATGGCTTCGCACGTGTGCATTTAGCCAGTGTCAAGTTATATTTTGCATCAAATTATGACCCGATTTTTCATAAATCGGGCCTAAAGTGTTTCAATACAGTCAAAGTCGTCATAGTCCGTCAAGTCAGGGGTTATAGTAAAGCGGTGGCAAGTTTACCATAACCTTAATAGGAGATTTGGAGGCAACGTGAAAACTGCATGTTTGACACTGATTTTTACTTTCACTACACTTGTGCACTTTCACAGAACTAAATTGAATAACATTCCACCAGAATTATACAATTCAACTCGGGTTACATCTAAGTTTCATGAAAATAAAACTGCAGCACGACATGTTGTTAACTCGTTCCCGCCAAAACTCCAATGAATTTTTTGGGTGGCTTATAATAGCTTCCTATGCAAATACGGATTAGTTGCTTGTACTACCGGCCCTAAAAATTTGACTGTGATAACTCCGGGTTGTTGACCCTGCGCGCACGACTGACTATGAGATTTTGCCCGAATCGATTGGATGCGACGATGGTAACAGCATTCTAGCATTATGTTTTTTATGTACTTCCAATAACAGACCCGGTGACGTTTCAAATAAAATACTATGAAATTAGTTTTTAGTACCTACTTTTTCATATAGCTGGTCTATTGAACGAAGCATTAAAAATTATTTTTAAATACATCGTAGGTAAAGAACATTAGATTTGAATAAAACTGATAAAAAAAAACACTAACGGTAACCCTAGGACAATTCTATAAAAATTCATTATTGTATGAAAATAAAAAAATATTTAAGTTCCGAACAAGATTTTCGACCTACCCACCAAAATTTACCTTAATTTTCAACTTTATTGTTATTGAAATTACAATTGCATTAATAATCGGTAAATATAAGTAGGTATTAAGTACATGAAAAATAATTATGATACTAATACGCAACGAATCCTAACCTCCTCCTTTTTTGAAGTCGGTTAAAAAGTTATTTCTTCGTCGTAAAAAACTTACAGGCGGCAAATACAAAAAAACCTGTCCAATGTTGGTTTGTTTGTGCACATTCGTTTCTATATACCATTCACCGTTGTCCACGGCTAAATTAAATTTGGATAGCGGAGAGTGGAATATCGGGTTTGTGACGAACCGAGGTTGACCTGAATATATGAAAAACGTTTTTTATAAAAGTTGCGTATTATTTTGTTTGATACAAACGCTGCGTGCAAAGACGCCTAGACGGTTTTATCAAATAAACACGCGTGAAGGAATGTGAGCGAAATTTGAAAGCATATTGTTGTTACTCCTTTTAGTTAGACTAGCTGCGCCCCGCGATTTCACCCGCGTTAGTCCCGATTTTGTAGGAATATCAAAATAAAAAGTAACATTTAGCCTTCATCGATAAATGGACTATCCAACACAAAAATATTTTTTCAATGCGAACCAGTAGTTCCTGAGATTAGCGCGTTAAAACAAACAAACAAATTGTTTAGCTTTATAATATTACTAGCTGCGCCCCGCGATTTCGCCCGCATAAATCCCGATCCAGTGGCATTATCAAAATAAAAAGTAGCATATAGCCTTCCTAGATAAATGGACTATCCGACACAAAAATATTTTTTAACTTCGAATCTGCAGTTGCTGAGATTAGCGCGTTTAAACAAACAAACAAACTTTACATATTTATTGAAGAATTTTGTTTTACATCGAATCAGCATCCGTGTACAATAAAAATATTTCAATTATTCGATTGAGGCGTACTTCTAAATAAATAGGCCAGACACTCGACCTAAAATAGGATTATTAATGAATAACAGCTTGAAATCTAGCACAGAATTAAATAGGTCTTAATCTGACTAAAAATCAATACGTTTCAGTTCAATAACATTGTTAAAAATATTGCTATACAGAGCAACAAATAGGACATATAATTTGTGGTATGTGTCAGAGTCCAGGGACGTGCGTTTGAAAAAGGAAACCCAATCCAGCTATTATATCGACGTGGATCTTAAATATTCATACGGGGATGCTGGTTCCTGGCCATCAATATTCATAACTTACGACCAAGCTTAAAACGTTTTCCTAAATAAAAACAGGTCGAACCAGTACATGAAACTGGCATTTTCTACGCCTTATTTTCTATTGGTTTACCGACGACTCTTAGAACTTAACATACCTTCCAAAGCAGGAAGAAATGTACGAATGAAAATGTCCACTATTGTGAAGTGCGGAGAGCTACGTCCTGTGGATTGACAGTCGAGATATACAATACTTTGTACATATAAAATGCTTTGTTCTGAATGACTGACTGACGGATCAACGCACAGCCTAAACCGCTGATCGTAGAGACCTGAAACTTGGAGGGTTGTTCTTTGTATGACGTAGGCATCCGATAAGTAAGGATTTTCCGAAATTCCACCCCTAAGGGGGTAAAAAAAAGAGGGGCAAAGTTTGTATGGGACGTGATTCCTTGGTGCAATTTACTTCAAATTTTGTAAAAACATTATTTTACAGAATTGATGGAACACGTGTTTCGTATCTTATTGAAATTCATGCCCTAACGGGGTTAAAAAGGAGTAGAAAGTTATTTTGGGGGTGGTTTGCTTAAGAGTACCATTTTCGACGTCTAAAGCTAGTGTTCCACTAAATCAGCAGTGTTCCTAGGTACATTGATAGGAACTTAAATCTAATTAACTCCTAGCTTCTCTTATTGTTGCACAGCAAGCTATCAACGTGGTTCAAATGATTTGTTTTTCATCATTAAAATACCTACGGCTACATGTAGGTGAGTAACCTCAGTTAATGAACTTTATATAACAGACGATTGTAGGCTGGCTAGTAAGTAGCTACTAGAATCTAATTTATCATCGCATGATTGCCATTGATTGCAGTTTTTACTCAAGTTTTACTTGCTCATCTTATTGACTTCGCGACAGGTTCTTGATTTTAATTAAGTTTTGCATGCTCCTGGAAGTGATTCTGGTAGGTACAATAAATAAATAAATATTGCAGGACATTCCACACATCGCCAAGTTAAGTAACTAGACTTGTGTTATGGGTGCTAGACAACGGTTATACTACTTATATACTTTTCTTTTGTAAATATATACTTATAATACATGGAAACAACCAGACCACAGACAAATATCTAAGCATAAATACTTGTCTGAGGCGGGAATCGAACCTGCAACCCTGTCTTTGGCAGTCCGGCATGGTGACCATTGTACCAACCGGGTGCAATCGATTGCTATTGCAGTTCCTACTTCCTAGTACTGATTCAGAGAGTTCTATTTTTGGTTTATGGATATTTTTCTTCCATAAAAATTTACTTTATGTGTTCTTTCGGCAAAATACGCACTTCAGTGTTCGCTATGCTAATGAGAAAAGCATTCACAGCCATATAACCATAAGTCTGACCTACCTTTTTGAAAGAACACAAAATGAATAAATTTTTATTAGCAATAGGTATTTACTATTGATACCGTTGTTCGCTAAATTTTTAACTGACTTTACGTTAAGGGAGCTTTGCATATCTTTTATCAGTAATAGGTAAGAACCGAATTTAATTTTAAAAGTCATTGATTGATTAGACCAATCGACACAGTTACTCCATTAATTGGTTTCGCGTGCTGTTCTGCCCTTGGCCTTAGGGATGGAATCGCAACACGCAATCCGGAACGATTTCTGAACTGATTATTCGCGTAAACTTTGACGTTAGTAGGACTTAATAATTTTTTAAGTTTTAATTAGTGTTCTATGTTCTTGCGTCTTAGTTTCTCTACGTGTTGTACGTTGATTTTTAAACCATATCAGTACCTTATCTTATATCGCGTTTATCTCGCACAAGATAACATTCTCGAACACTATAAAAATCTTGCGACATTTAGATAAATCTGGAAATTTTGTTCCTGAAATAGATTAGAACTTGGCTTTGAGAAAAAAATGACGAATAAACAACTGGTTGTGAGCGGAATAATGATTGATTTTTGTCAATAAATTGTGACTGCTAAATTAACGTTGCTTGGTCAGTTGATGCCCATTTCAAAACTGGTTAGCAAAAATGTTACGCTAGCTTACTAAATGACAATGACCGAAATATTTATTGCCTTTAAAACCACATTCTTTAACGCTTTGTGCTGACGTACTAGATGTTTTCTACCTTTGATTTCGACACTCTTTGCAAAACTGCAAAGTTATTACGCATTTAGCGTTTACAATAATGCCTGTAATATTACGTTAATTGGGAATGCTCTCGTACGAATCTTAGGGGGACCTTGAAGAAATTACGTGTACCAAATGAAAGAATAAACTAGACTCTTCTGGTTTTGAGCGTAGGTGGGTTATGCTTAGTTGCGATTGTAGTCATCACAACAGCGCAGCACAGTTTATCAAATGGTTTCTGCTCATAATAGTCGTGGATTTAATGTTGCGTGACCATTCAAACTAGCCATAGGCACTTTCCAAAATTACCTAATTCAAGTTTTATACTAGGCCACGTAATGTTTATTGGTCACTGTTTTTCTGTACATTTTGTGATTTTAAAATAATTACTTTTTAAATTGCAATTTTTGCTAGGACTTAAGTTAATTTTACCTCTAGACTTCACAAACATTTAATAAGCCTTCTTTAGTTAAAACTCCGGTTTCGCGCGGTTTCGCCAGCGTAAGTCCCGATTCCGTGAGAATATCACACTAAAAAGTAGCCTATAGCCTTCCTCGATAAATGGACTATCCAACACAAAAATAAATTTTTAATTCCAACCAGTAGTTCCTGAGATGAGCGCGTTCAAACAAACAAATTCTTCAGCTGTAAATATTAGTATAGATGTGTTTGTCATTTCCACAGTTTGACAGGTGAGTTTTACTATAGAAGGCTAATTAGAATGTTAATTAATAAGGGCGTTAGAGTGTTAACGTTTTAGGATTATTCTGATTTAAAAAGGTTACCTTAAAACTGTTTGAATAAGCTTAGAAAGTCGTATTCACATAGGAATTTTGTCCTAAACCGCGAATACAACTCTAACGGTATCGTGTACTAGTAGAGTCGGAGCTGTCTACACAACATTATTATAAACAATAACTCAACAGAAAGTTGTATTCGCACAAAGTTGTTGGTACAGAGACCATACAGCACACGCAACCATTGTACAAAGAGTCGAGTTTCAATACGAAACACGTAATATTTTACTATGAATACGTGATGTTTTAACTTCGCGACTTGAGAGGAAATCATTTATCAAATAATTTATAACGTTACAGTATGTTTTGTTTTGAATTCTTTTACGTTTCGATTTAACTTCTATTGACCTTTGAAACGACTCAATTGCGAATCGAGACTCAATTGATAGGTTTTTTTTAAATGGGAAATTGTAAAAACTGTATATGAATTCAAGTCTCGATCAGAGTAATGCCTTCTACATATATATTTTGTGGTAATACAGACTTTTACCACCTTATTCCAAAACGAGTTACAAGGATAGTCCGAGATGTGGATTTAAACCTTAGATTTCGACACAGATTTACTCGTGAACTTTAGTCTAAACACTATCCCTTTATAATCTATAGGGATAGTGTTTAGACTATAGTTCCCTATATAATCTGTAAGGATAGTGTTTAGACTATAGTTCACGATTAAATCTGTGTCTAATTCTAAGGTTTAAATCCACATCTCGGACTATCCTTAAACCTTCTTTTGGAATAGGGGAGTTAGAATTTTATATAAGCAAAATGTGCTATTTTTCTTTATCGATATTGCTGGTTGCTGTATTGCAGAAGCATAGTTACTGAATAATGAAATACCCACTTTCAACCTAGATAGAGTTTTAGAACCATATTTTCCAATACGCGGTTGATTCGAATTTTATTGCAAAATCGTCTAGATAAACGTTTTTTTACCTAGGCGGATATTATAGCTTTTGAAATTTATTTTCTGATATCTACAACTACTACGTGAATATTTAAATTACTTTGTTAGGTTGTGTTAGTTATTCGGAAGCCATTACACTCGAATATAATAAAATAAACAAATTACAAATCTTGATTAAACTTTCTCACTTTCCACATAGTTTTAATTTAACTCTGTAGCTCTGATAGAGAGATGCTAAGGGCCATTTAAATACAATTTACATATTTAAATAATAACGTTTAGAAATTTACATTTTCATTAAAACCTTTGCCAACATCGGCTCGCTGCTTCATTGTTCTTGCTACTTCTAATATTCAAATTATCACAAATGGATTTGTTGTTTATGTTTGTATCGTGTTCCTGAGTGTTTCAAATGGGCAACCGTCCTGTTAATTTAAAACAAGTAGGTTCAGTATGCGGCATAAGTCCACTATCAGTTGGCTTACGACCTGCTTCTAATAGATGTTACACACAAACATAAATACGTGAATTAAAAGTACCTACTCTGTGTGATTATTATTTTCAACATTTTAGCTATGTATTTAGTTGGCCGAGTGGTATAAGCCGCCACCCGCTATACCAATCGACGTGGGATCGATTTACAGGTTACGTTGTTATTATGTTCAATTAGTGCTGCACGGGCTTGTAAACGTTACGGTGCCGGCTGCACTTTTGAACGTTGATTGTACGTGTGAAAATCTGTAGTTGTGTGCTGTAATGTCTGTGTTGGTCGGATATTGCGCTCTTATGGCGTCTCGTCGTCGTCGGTTCGCTTAATGCGTTTCCGATGTGACGCAAATGGGATGTTTTGTGCCTCTACAACTTTGCTGTTGACTGTCGGCTGCCGATGCGCAGGTGCGGACCGTCCGCTAACTGGGACAACTTACTGTACTGTCGTTGATGCTTTTATTGTATGACACGGCCATTTGTTGTCGTGTATATTACAGTACACTGTTGCGTTGCTACTACTTTATTCAGAATTTATTTCGTACTAACTTTCTACAGCGGCCCACTCTTATTAAGACTAAAAATCTGTGCTTGCCTCTAAACTTTTGCGAGTCAAAGTTGTGCATTGAACAAGTTTGGTCCGAAAACTAAATCATACTCACAAATAGTAGAACTAATGCATTCAACAATTTATTGTCGGAATGTTCCCAGACTTAAGTTCAGAACACTGCAGTCGGTTCAATATTAATTGGGTTATCTGGTGCAAGGTAACCGCTACTTCTGTCTGTTAAATATATTGAGTAAAACTTGCAGATGTAGGCAAGCCTACAACCTTTTTTTACTTTTTTTGTTAAACCTCAAGAGGTTCAACAAAAAAATCAGCCCTGGATTTATTAAAATGTTTCTAAGATTTCTGAATAGTTTTACATGTTGCTTTTAGAGATATGACCTTAACGTAAGCATAACGACATCTATAAGCCGTTTTGCAAAGATAAAAAAATATGGGCTGGTAAATAAAATCTAACAATCAAATATCTATACATGAAAATTGATAAGTATCTGCCTTCATACAGTCAAGATTGTCCTAACCAACTAGTCTTTGTTTGACTTTGATTTGGTTAAATCTTATCAAAAGTGTAGTGATATTGTGTACGGTTTTTATTAAAAATACATTGTGTAGGTTCATTGCTCAAGTGTCTTTTCGGTGATCACTGCTCACATTCCAAAGTAGTTGTTTCTATACATAAGCCTACTTACAAGTTAACACTTGTTATCTATGAGGCTATGCGCACCTGTTGCTATTTGGTTTCATAAGTTTGTCGCTGTTCGGTAAATAGAAACCGGTAGTTTGTCAATGAGATAATTATCAAAATATAATTTAGATATTTTTGTTGTTCGCTCTGGTGTAGCTGAATGAATGGCACTATTTACACAAAAGAATCTAACGGACCGTAAACCAAATAATGTATGTGGGCCGCATTGCCTAATGTCGAACATTTATGGTGATGCGTAGCAATGCCATAAATGCACTGAATGTCAGTATAGTTCTGCAAGTTAGAATTCATTTCACGAACACGCGGACGGTGACTCCTAGGAGCAGTCCACCCGATGCCATGGCCCTCCGTTTGCTGCTTGAATACTAATGCGAATGCTATTGTACGTCTCCTGAACTCTAATATTTGACGCTGTTCTTCAACGAAGGTTTTGTGAAGCCTTTACTCTTTTGCAGTTAGTACTTTAACATATTTACCTAACCTTTTTTGAATTTCGTTTTATTTATTGATTTGTTTCAATGTTTTAACTAGGTTATTGAGTAACAAGTTAGGCAGTAATTATGGTCAATTATTATAGTAAGTGTAGGTATACATAGTTTGTTACTATGCGCACGAGTTTCGCTGCGATGCTTGCAGTGTTGCGGCGTTGAAGCAGCGGCTGCTGCACGCTTGGCTGGTCCTCTCGCCGCCTGCACACCCGCCTCGCCCCTGCGCTCCCTTGCGAAAAAATCATAATGCAATCGCCAGGACGGCTGGTGTGGAACGCTCGACAGCCGCTCGCACCACGCAAACAGTCGACATTCAAATGCGTTGATACTCACACGCCATCCATCACGATGGATAAGTCGTGTCGGGAAACAGATTTCTCTTGAGGTACATAACCATCGATGCGGAAATTGTGTGCAAGTGACCACAGTAGTATCTGACGCGCGCGCGCGATTTAAGTTGCCATTGAATCTTGTCTATTCAGTGATGTGAACTTACGCTGTTGTATTACTACAATCTCTCTTGTGTTTTGTTTACAAACTCTTTTTGAGAATGTTTCGGTTGTACTCGATAAAACAGTTTTCGAGCATTGGAGCCATTTTGAGTGAAACTTGAGTACATTAAAGCAATTAGTTTTCTATTTTGGCCGACATTGGATCAATTAGTTTCCAGTAACTATTTTAATGCCAACTTCAAGTTCATTTACATACCTTTTTTGGTAAAACAATTGTCTATCAAATACAAATTAATTCTATACGCGTCTTGGCCGTGTCCGGTGACGGTGCGGTGGCGGCTTTCGAAGCGTTTATGTTTTCGAACAGTCTTTCCAGTGAGCACAGTGAATCGGTTTGGTCGCTCCTCGCTACTGAATGGCAGTTCATAGGATAATTATGCTTTATCTATAATGTACAGATTTTATAAACTCTATCGATTGGCTAATTAGAGTTATCAAATATTCGGTGATAAGTGGTGACACTAATGGAATTCCGATTGCTGTCAGTTGAAAACAGTTACTAGTGGAATGAAGTGATTCATATATTTGCAGTGTTTTTGTGTGACGTAAAAGTGTGTGTATCATGTGGGGAGCTGCCGTATCTAATCCTCCTCACTATAATTACATGCCTGGTGGACCTGGGGGACCTATTCCCCAAGGCGGTCCTGGTGGTCCGGTCTTGTCAGGTCCCTCAAAACATTTACGGCCTCAGTCTTCGTATTCTTTACCTCATGGAACCAATGGGCCTGGTCGCTGGGGTTGGTCTGGCAACCATGTATCATCGTTTGACAGAAGACAGTTAAAGCCAGTGCCCCCTCAACCGGCCCGACCTGCCCCGGTGCGGCCGTCACAGAGTAGACCGTCGCACACCGGCACTAATGTAAGTTTGATGTACTCGTACAAGCAAAATTGTTTCCTGGCATTGCATTCTGCGGTTTCATGTCCTGATGCAATCCGTATGTGGTGATCTGATTGGTCGTATCGTCTACTTGGTGTAATTTATTTCCTGATGTATCGCAATGCGTGTCGGGTGTCAGTGTGCGCGTTATCCGATACGCCGCGCTTTCCCGGCCGCGTCTTTAGGAATGTGGGTATCTTCCTCAAGTTCCTATAAATAATATATTTACTTATATATTACTAAAAAAACCGGCCAAGTTCGAATCGGACTCGCGCGCGAAACGTTTGTACCATATTTTATGGGAGCCACACTTAAATCTATATTTTTTGTTTTTAGTATTCTTATACATATTGTGTGAAAATTTCAACTCTCTAGCTATCATGGTCCATGAGATACAGCCTGGTAACAGACAGACTGACAGTGAAGTCTTAGTAATAGGGTCATGTTTTTACCCTTTGGTTACGAAACCCTAAAAATGATTGGACCTATCTTTTGAAATGTTAGGTAAGTTATCTTCTTTTCTTGTCACAGGTTCGGCTAAATTAAATTTTGTCTGACCAATAGCTTGGAACAGCGATGGCAGCTTCATTGGCCTCGACGTCCAATGTGCAGGTTTTAGGACACATTAGATAATGTGCTCCATAGACTGCGTTATGTACAGTCACAATGCTCATAGCAATAATCATAGTCAGGCTATGATTCATTACAAGTACTAATACTTTAATCAATATAACACCTATCGGTACTTAACTTTTAAGTACATCCGCATGTTTCTTTAAAATAAATAAAAGCCATTGCGTTAACGTAATTTTGTGTTGTATTAATTGAATTTGTAAAACTTGAATTTACGTAACTCTTACGAAGGTTCGATAAAAAATTGTATGTTTGCACAGCGCATACCGATAGCCCTTTTATAGCGTAGCTCTGTAAGACTTATCTATATAGGGTAGTATCTAATGAATAGCAAATGTACTGGTGACCGAGGTTGTTCTGTTTACTGTACGTACTTGTACATTGACACAAAGGTAACTGTCCGGACGTATTTGTACTAACTAAATACTTTCTATATATTGAGTTGAAATAAGTATTCATTATGGAGATATGTATGTGCGTATGAGTCGAATATACGACTCATACGCACTGCTGAAGGCCAATTATCTATACTAATATTATAAAGCTGAAGAGTTTGTTTGTTTGTTTGAACGCGCTAATCTCAGGAACTACTGGTTCGAATTGAAAAAATCTTTTTGTGTTGGATAGTCCATTAATCGAGGAAGGCTATATGCTTTTTATCCCGAAATTCCCACGGGATCAGGAGTTACGGGGGTGAAACCGCGAAGCGCTGCTAGTCGGAAATAAAATTGTTCAATTACAACATCATTAAGATTGCATTTTGATTACAAAAAATACTCTCAAAATAGATAAATACCCTCAAAGTCAGCTATTTGAAAAAAAAAGCTGAATTGAGGGTATTTTACCCGACTGCAAGGAAAGAGTTATGTTTTTCGCGCCTATCTTTGTATTGTTGTTTGTTTGTTTGTTATATTTTTTTTGTAATTGAAATGCAATCGGAATGATATTGCAATGTAATTTAAACAGTGTTATATACAACTAGCTGCGCCCCGCGGTTTCACCCGCATAAGTCTTGATTCCGTGGGAATATCGAAGTATAAAATAGCCTATAGCCTTTCTCTATAAGTGGACTATCCAACACAAAATAGTACATTACGATATAAGTGTGGTAAATTGATCTTTGCATAGAGGCGGTTTATGACGCGCGAGCGGCAGCGAGCGTGTTAAAGACGCCAAGATGCAAATATCAATTCCACACGTATATCGTACGACGTTTTTTATCACAGTTGCAAATAAAAGAAAAGACTTGAAAATAAAACAAAATAATAATTAACAAAATATTTGTGTTAACTCTATGTTTACATTTTTTTAAGGCAATATTTTTTTGTTAATTATGCTCCGGAAAGGCCAGGCTAAAGACTTTTAACCTATACATCCTCGTGTGACATACATTATTTTTTAGGGATTTTTCTATTTGTTTTTGCGTCGGGAGTTAAGAACAAAATACAATGGTACGGAAATAGTACATTACGATATAAGTGTGGTAAATTGATCTTTGCATAGAGGCGGTTGATGACGCGCGAGCGGCAGCGAGCGTGTTATAGAAGCCAAGATGCAAATATCAATTCCACACGTATATCGTACGACGTTTTTTATCACAGTTGCGAATAAAGGAAAAGACTTGAAAAGAAAACAAAATATGTATTTGTGTTAACTCTATGTTTACATTTTTTTAAGGCAATATTTTTTTGTTAATTATGCTCCGGAAAGGCCAGGCTAAAGACTTTTAACCTATACATCCTCGTGTGACATACAATATTTTTTAGGGTTTTTCTATTTGTTTTTGCGTCGGGGGTTAAGAACAAAATACAATGGTACGGAAAAACAATATATTTAATAAAAGAAAAAACAAAAAATAAACAACTCAATTTTTAATCGTTTTCTAAGTCATTATCACGTAAAATTTTCGTTCGTAAACCGACTTTAGAGACAACCATTTTTGCTAGTTATAAACTCTTTGGTACCTACCTTTTCGGGATAACTTTACAGCACTAGTTAACAAATCTAAAACGCACGCGTGCATAATATGTTGGATTATGAGCCTAAAAGCCGTTGAATAAGATCCACTTTATGAGCAACTGTGATAAAAAACAATATCTATCTATATATATAAAAATGAATTGCTGTTCGTTAGTCTCACTAAAACTCGAGAACGGCTGAACGGATTTATCTTATCTTAGTCTTGAAATGTTCGTGGAGGTCTAGGGAAGGTTTAAAAGGCGAGAAAAAATCGAATAATTTCCGGGAAAACCCTAAAAACAGCCCTTTTCTATTCCCCATACAAACGTTTTCTAGAGTCAATTCCTACGGGATCAGGACTTACGCGGGTGAAACCGCGGGGCGCAGCTAGTATTTAATAAAAGAAAAAACAAAAAATAAACAACTCGATTTTTAATCGTTTTCTAAGTCATTATCACGTAAAATTTTCGTTCGTAAACCGACTTTAGAGACAACCATTTTTGCTAGTTATAAACTCTTTGGTACCTACCTTTTCGGGATAACTTTACAGCACTAGTTAACAAATCTAAAACGCACGCGTGCATAATATGTTGGATTATGAGCCTAAAAGCCGTTGAATAAGATCCACTTTATGAGCAACTGTGATAAAAAGTATATTTCAATTCGAACCAGACTTCCTGAGATTAGCGCGTTCAAACAAACAAACAAACTCTGCAGTTTTATAATATTAGTATAGATAATTGGCCTACTGGTCGCAAAATGATTTAAATTAATATAATTAAAATAGGAATTGTCCTACTTAGTATAAGTATTAAAGGAATAAAAATATGACAAAAAACTTTCTAACAAAGGAACAAATCAAGCATTACGGCTATTTTAACGATTTTAAAACTTAAATTACTTTCCCCTTATCTTCAAGATAAAGACCTATTTTGTGGTCAAAGTTTTCAGCATAAATATAATCTTTTAAAAGGTTTCCTTCGAGCATTAAATTCAAAAGTTTTGATGAGTTTGGTCGACGGCATTTATCAATTCGAATTAATGCTAAAGTAATAGGATATTAATACAATGCTTACAGTCTCGAACTTTATTCTGATGCCATCTTATCAAAGCAAATTTGCAGACTTTATCTCAAAAATCTGCGGGAGTTAAACCGAACATCCTACTAATATTAAAAATGTGAAAGTTTGTGTGTGTGTGTATGTTTGTTACTCCTTCACGCAAAAACTACTGGACCGATTGCAATGAAATTCGGTATGTAGATAGCTGGAGGCCTGGATTAACATATATGCTACTTTTAAGACGAGATCGGGACCTATGCGGATGAAACCGCAGGGCGCAGCTAGTACCTACATATGTTTTTTAGTGATGTAAATAACTTCCAAACTGAAAAAAAAAACACTTGTTTAAACGTCCATGGTCGGGCCGTGTTATTTAAAATTCCAACTTATTTTAATTAAAACCGGAATGGCAAGTACGTCGTGTACTTTACCGTAGTGTTCCGGTTTTCCTCTTTTGTCGAAATCTTTCTCAAGGTCTCATCCCCGAATGATGGTCGTATTTTTACGCTCTAGCGTGCAAAATTGGCCAACCAAGTCAATAAGCCTTTGTTCGTAACAGTGAGCCTTTCGTTTTATCATCCCCTTTTCAGGCTCTGTTAAGGGTGGCATTTTAACAGGGTAAAATGAAGTTACGTTTTCTACGTAGGCATAATATTTTCATTTAAGAAGAAAGGGTACCGAGGGCTCTCTCCATACAAACGTAGTCAACTTTTTCCCCCCTGAATAATGACACCAAAGCAAATATTTTTCTTGCATAAAACTTATAACTGCTATGACCATGCCCCTATGTTTTTTTTGTTTTTAAATCTTTTTTTCTATGATAATTAGAAAATGAAAAAAAAAAACATAGGGGGCATCGTCATGGCAGTTTTGGTTTTATGGCACAAACATATTTGTGCTAGTGTTAGTAGTAATTATCCAAGGAGGAAACAGTCGACTAAGTTTGTATGGAGACAGCGCCGGTACCCTTTCACCTTAACAGTCTTCTTCATACTTACGTCTCTTGTGAGAGAACTAATGAGGTGGTTTATTGATATATCTCCTTACTCATGCTATTAGCATCTAGCGTTATTAACCTTTTTGGGATTCCTGCTAATTGGTGTTCCACAGCCAGAGATAGTCTCGAGCTGAGATTGTGATTAGAGTGTCAATATGCATAGTGGCAGACCTCATTGGCAGTCACGTCACGTCCCCAGCAACACGGCTCGTGCCGCAACCCGGATTATCCGACCCACGTGGTTCTCATCGCTCCACTCCGAATAAACTATGTTGCTTTCGCTCACAACTGGATTTTACGTTTTCGCCTTCATTTCGCATTCACTTTGTTGTACGTGCTTTGTCTAGGTGTCTTTAAAGTTTTACCTTTTATTAGTTCAGCAATCTGTCTTTCGTTTAGGATTTTGTACGTTCGGATTTATAAATATCTGTTTTGAATTTTTACTGTGGAAAATTTCTAATGGGCACGTGATAGCTATTTTATAATCTGGCCTAGATTAATAGAACGATAAGCGTTTCTATTAAATGTACCAATTTTTTCCAATATAGGTCGAGTATTATATTAGTCATCTACTTCCACAAAAAGCATACACTTATTTAAATAGTTTTTGCTTCGAAAAGACCTTGAATTCTGAATGACAATATCATCCAAATAACGTAATTTTAACGTATAAATTAACATTTCGAGTTTGTTTAATACATATATATAATAAATAGAATATTAATGGTAAAATCACCATATTATTTACATGTATTAATAACCGACGATTATTGAGTTTCGAGGCTCTTCAAAATGATATTACTTTTAGTTTTCTTCTAATCTATACTAATAGCACAGAGTAAATAATAAAGTATGTTCTACAATACCAAGAAGTGATAGATATATTACGCTTGTATTTCTAATAGCATAGCGCAGTTTAAGCTCCGATCTCGTGGGAATATCTGGATAAAAAATTGCTTATATGTCATTCCAAGCTTCCAGATATCTTAGCAAGTTAACATAGCAAGTTTCATCTCAATCGGTTAAGTAGTCATTGCTTGAAGTTATAACAAACGTACTAACACACAAACTGTCGCATTAATATTAGTGGGATAAATAAAATGTATTATTAATTACGTATCCGGTCGTATGATAATTTCTTATCTATTACTAATATGTTTTTCTAATATTTTTAGCTGACAATCGGTTATAATCGCATTCCAAAGTTGATAATGACAGCGATAAGTTTCACGTTTTCTATATTACTAAAACCGTATATCATAATGCTAAGATAATAAATATTCCTTTCAGGATTGCCTCCTGTATAGATTAGTATTCTAACGCACGAAGGCGGGAGAGCCTTAGTTGTTGTTTCATGTGAAAGATGTACGTTGTTTTAGTGTGTGTAAGCACTAGATATCTATGATACCTCTATGTCTCTATACCTGCCTACGTCAGATATTGTCAGTCATATTAGTTAGGGAGCTGCCGATATGATTTAAGTGACTCTTGGTACCGTCTGCTTTACAAGAAATATTATTGTTGGTAGTCAAATTTGTCAAATGGTTTTCGAATTTCTTTAGGTAAAAGTCCATTTTAAATATTAACAGGTTCGATCCTGCCTAAGGTAATAATAAAATCATTTCACAAACATCTAATTATGCAGTTTTAGTTTTTGTCAAAATCTGGCACGCCACCCCTTTCAGCATTTTTAGCTATCTCTTATAGTTTAGGATATAACCCTGGCCTGTTTTAAAAATTCACCCTGTATCCGATCTATATGATCCTTTGACCCACATAAATTGTCAAGATCTAGAGATATGACAAAAAACCATAATTTTGTGTTTCTGAATCTTCACTCTTTGCGTGGTTCAAACTTTGCAGAAAATATGTCTAAGATCTTATCTATCGATTTCCGGACCAGTAAAAATATTCCTCCCCCTCGAACTTTGACCTAAAGAAATTCGAAAACTATAACTTAGGCGACTTTGGGGTGCTACCTGATATTTCAACCCATGCAGATGGTACCAATACTATCACTCAAATCATATGACGAACAGTTTAGCACAATGGTTACCACGCCGGACTGCCAAACACAGGGTTGCGGGTTCGATTCCCGCCTCAGACAAATATTTGTGCTTAGATATTTGTCTGTGGTCTGGTTGTTTCTATGTATTATAAGTATATATTTACAAAAAAAAGTATTTAAGTATGTAGTATATCCGTTGTCTAGCACCCATAACACAAGTCTAGTTACTTAACTTGGGGCTAGATGGCGATGTGTGGAATGTCCTGTCATATTTATTTATTTATTATTTATATGAATAGCTCCCTATAGATATTATCTGTGATTAGATTTGCTCTGTCAGATGTATTGTAATGAAAAATAAATTATATTTTCAACCGTTCATTCTAAAAAAATATTCATTGAGTTCCGCCGTGGGCGCCTCAGAGTGAGAATATTTTAGTATATCCGGTTTTCGAATAATCAATCATCGCTTTGAACATCCTATTTGCGTATAAATAAGGAATAAGAACGCTTTTACTTTTCGTTTTTACTCCTCTTTATTTTTTGAAAATGTAGAGCTGTAGGCGTTATTCGAAGTGATAGTTAAAAACGTGTTATATCGGTAGAGAAGAAAGCTAACCTATTTACTTAATTGTATTATAAAATACTGGTTGTTGCCCCCGCCTTTGAACGCGTGTTAGTTTTGTTTTATTAACTAATAGTCAATAGTATTTTGTTGGTAAAGAATACAATTTACAGTTCAAATAATGGTAAATAATTACATTGTAATTGATAAATGGCATTGTAAAAATAAAATTAAAATTAAAAAATTCTAAACATATTAGTAGCCGTGTGCTACTACATCAGTAAAGCTCATGGCCAATAACTTAAGTTAAATAATAAATAATTGTAAAGATGTCAAATTAATTAATAAATAAAACCTAAAACTAAAACCTTCCTCTAGAACCACTATATCCATTGGTGAAAACAACATGAAGTACACGGTGCAGTAGTAGTTGAATTTATAGCGAACAGACAGACAGACAGTTGCGGCTGAGGACTTTGTTTTATATTATAAAAAAATATACTTGTACTATAATGATATTTTTTCGTTTTTTCTTCCAGAAGGTTGACCCTGAGCTGATCTTCACGAAACAAGAGAAGATCGGCAAGGGCTCTTTCGGCGAAGTGTTCAAGGGTGTCGACAATCGAACCCAGCAGGTGGTCGCTATCAAAATAATTGACTTAGAAGAGGCTGAAGATGAAATCGAGGACATACAACAGGAAATTATGGTGCTGTCACAATGCGACAGTCCATACGTCACCAAATATTATGGATCATACTTAAAGGTGAGTGAGTTTATATTAAATGTCAGTGCCGAGTCGCTAGTAGTCACAGAACGCTTCTTAAATGTCTACTTGTGATATATTATTTCGAGGTAATACCTTATTTGAGCGTACATGAAGGAAATTGTTAGATAATGGAGAAATAAAGCTTTGTCTGAGACGTGATGTGACGACAGCGTATTCATATTGGATGATGCGTGAGATAAATCCTTTGTAATACATTCTTATGGCATCTTGTAGACGAGTAGCATCAATCACTGTCCGCAAAATAGAGGCTTTCTAGAGAAGGATCAAGTTTAATATACTTTGATCTCTTGGGGTACACCTAATTAGCAGTTCAGGTATAAATTTACGTATTTGAAATTAGACTAATCGAAACAATTAATCCTTGTTCTGTTGCGAATCGTTTGATTTGTAGATAAAATATATAGTATTTGACGACCCAGTTTTGCACAATGGTAACCATGCCGGACTGCCAAACACAGGGTTGCGGGTTCGATTCCCGCCTCAGACAAGTATTTATGCTTAGATATTTGTCTGTGGTCTGGTTGTTTCTATGTATTATAAGTATATATTTACAAAAGAAAAGTATATAAGTAGTATATCCGTTATCTAGCACCCATAACACAAGTCTAGTTACTTAGCTTGGGGCTAGATGGTGATGTGTGGAATGTCCTGAAATATTTATTTATTTTTATTTTACTTATATGTTTAGTTTGGTGTGGTATTCAACACCGTGACGTAGATACTCTACGATTAACTTTGTTGTCACCGTTTACTCAGGTGGCGTGTTAGAAAACTTTGCCGCGTCGGCTTTACAAACCTAAGGATACTTAATATCTATTTTCCGCAATTCTGCGGAATAACAGTCAGTAATCATATCTTCTGTAATAGGAAGCCCGTGGTATTGTGAATATTGTTTCCACGTCGTTATAATGAGACTTGACGACAATGTCGTGACTGAACGAAATAAGATTTCCACCGTGAACCACTTGCAATTTCAGCTAATTTATGTTACGAAATACGTAATCAACGATGGATATACTATTAATGATAATCGCGTAACTTTTAGGTGGTATTCAAATGTCACGAGATTTGAAACAGAATTGCCATGGAACATTCACCCGGTCGCGTAATTCGTTTGCGTGCTTTGCTTCAATGCAGTCAGAACGATGCCTGTCACGAATATTTCGGGGTCAAACCGAGATCACGACGTAAATACGGAACCGGTTAATTTGATTACAATTCAAATCTGGTTGCACTTCCATGCCGTCATAGTCTATACTTTAATCATTTTTATATTTGTAGTAAAGATGGCAATTCAAACTCTTTATTACTTACTGCACTGTTTGTAGTTTCATACTTCTGCCTTTTTAAATATTCTTTGCTGTACGTGCACCAAAGTTTTTTTACAAAGGATCAATAACAATATGCAAAATACGTTATGCGAAGATTTGTAAATCATTAATCATTTTGTGTAGGTACTAGTTGCCGTTCTTTACGATCGTTTTAGGTACGATGACTCAGATTTGTGGGTGTTGGGTCGTAACTCCTCAGTTTGGCAACATTACTTAAGTAATTTCGTTTATTAATAGACCATGAATGAAGTTATGGTCGGAATGGAACATTTCGATGCATTCTTTATAATTTTTTATGTAGATCTTATATCTCATGCATGAACCCTGTCAAAAGCGAGAATAGAATGTGTGGCTTCCAGCCAGCACGGACAATAACGTCTGCTCTCTCTGGTATGTATGATCGATATTTGCATTTTTATTGTCCACTGTCCAGTCCATTTATATTAATGTGAATGGTCTGTTTGTTGCCACATTACATGTAACCCTTGATTACCAAGTTGTTTGATGTCCTTACTTCCCCATTACCTCTAGCGGATTCGCCCTAGAGATTTACTCAATGATAGCTGAAATAGATTGGGAAGTTAATTTAACTAATTAATTTATCGGTTTAACTAAACGAAGTTGGACGTCTTCCATACCGAGGATGATTTTAGATTTAGGATTTAGCATTTTGAATTATGTAAATACTTCTTGCTTAAAACTAAATATATTTCTCGTCATCATTAAATATAACTTATAGATTGTGTCGCATTGCATTTCTTGCTGCGCTTCGTGTTGCGTAGTGCAATCTTGACACACTTTCAAACACTGTTGTTATGCGTGCCTTGCAAAATACGATGCATGCAACATATGCACATTGTAAGTGGTTTATTATAAGTGGCACTAATCGCTAACTTCAATTGAAGATAGTTTTATTATTTCGTAGTCTGTAAAAACATCAAAGTCATAAAGTTTTGCTATGTTGAAATTTTTCAGTGTATGTATACAGTTTTATGTATATTGCTTTCACGATTTAATTTAGCATTTCAAACAGACCGCGGCTTTTCAAGTTGCGAAATTAGTTAGAATAAAATTTTGTTGGTATCGTAACCAGAGCCACGGGTGTTGGTCATAAAAAATGTTTACTCGTTTGTCCGATGTTTGAAATGTTCAAATGTCCGACGTTTACTGGTATATTGCTTTGCCAAATTAATTAATTTCAACGGAAAATTAACATTGTTAACTGTAACACTGATTGGGATACTGTTATGACACGCAAGCTCGTGCGTGATGGAAGGACCTACGACAGTTCATGATACGTTGTGTCACATTTAACCATGAGTTGTAACGCCTTTTAATTGCCTTATTCAATAGTTTTTCTAACAATATTCGCTTTAAAGCCAATAGAGACATCTGAAAATATTGTAAGATTAGATAAAGAAAGTTAGCATTTCGAGACTAGTGTCGCAATAGTCTGGTTATTAATTGAACTATTTTGCTTTACAAATGTCGTTTCACTTTAAATAATTACGTCTTTTGAAATTGATTGATTTTAATCATTAAACTTAAATGGTGCTTGATAAAGATTAAAATGTGTTAATGAACAACCGAGTCAATGCAAACTAAAATTAATTTGAAGATTTTAATGTCTCTCTCCATTTAGTGTTTTCATAAACTCTCTTCGCATTTTCACTACAATTACCATAGAGAGTACAACTTACTTACTATGAATGAATTTAGATGTGACGTTAGCAAGTTAGGCTTGTCTCTAGAGGGCTTTAGCGGGTAACATTTTGAATGCGGATGTCAGAGTCGGTGAGTAGAGGTGAAGGACGCGAGTGACTCATCCGTGTGTTGTTGGCCTTAAGGAAAATATGTAGAGAATCTCCACATTCGTATTTATATGGCCTTTCCTATTGAATATTTATGTACGTTAAACCCTATGATTAAACCGTAGGTAGTATGTACATTTTAATATTTATTGTGCATTTAGTTACCATGTATGTCATGAAATTTTTAGGGACGTAAAGTTTCTTAAAACCAAATCCCCCTTATTCCAAAACGAGGTTTAGGGATAGTCCGAGATGTGGATTTAAACCTTAGATTCAGACACAGATTTACTCGTGAACTATAGTCTAAACACTATCTTTTCGAAACTAGGGTCGCAATAGTCTGGTTATTAAGGATAGTGTTTAGACTATAGTTCACGAGTAAATCTGCGTCTAAATCTAAGGTCGGACTATCCTTAAACCACGTTTTGGAATAAGGGGAAATAAGTTTATTATTATTCGTATTATGAAGTTTAATTAGACAGTATTGAATACCAGTTTTTCTTGTTTTATCCTATAGAAAAGACACATCAGACACAATCGTACGATGACTATAAAGTGCTAAGGTGAACCATAAACGCATTACAGGCCCCTTGACCTCTCAAACAACAACGCCCAGAGTCAAGGCTCCGGCAATCTTATTGATGCTCGCAGCAATTCCATTACGGTGCTGTCCCCGAACCACGACACTAAATAGCCAATTCTCTCGTCGTTCTCATTCGCCCTCGGTTATTGCCACCTGAATTTATTATTCGTTTTCTAGACTGACGCACTGACGTCGGCTATCAACGAACGCAGTTTAAAGGGCATCGACACAAAGGACATAACAAGTTAAATGTTAGTTGGAAGGATTTTATGAAGTGTATGTGCTGTTTGGTACCATCTCGTTCTGTCGTCCTTCAGTTTGCCTGCAATGCGGCCGGGCGTTGGCGGGAGGCGGGTGACGAGGGAGGGGTGCGCTTCTGAACTTGGAAGGTCAAGTTCCTAAAGTTTGCAATTTGCCATATTCGCTCGGTTTCCAAACTCCAAGATTCGATTTAAATTCTTATTCTTTTCATTCAATTATCAGTTTCCTTAGTAATTGAGATGAGAATAAACTTTATTAGATTCAACGGTTTTATTTAGAATATTGATTGATTATTATATTTTGCCATTTTTTTTTTAAGTTTAATTGGATGCTTATAATAACTGGTCTAATTTTCAATCGACTGAAGAATATTTTGCAGAAGACGATTTCTTATTGCCGAGTAACGACGGGTTACGTCAATGTCTAACAATATGTTAGCATTTGTGCAAAAATGTGGGTAGTTGATAAAATAATAAATGAAATATTTTTGGCTAGAAACGTCCTAATCTAATAAGTAACGAATCAATTAATTTCAAAATTAGTGCTTAATGTAATCACAGATTTATCCCTACTTCCTAAATTACAACTCATTCAAGTAAAAGCGGAATCCAAAGACAAAATACTCCGATTTTTCTTAGTCATTCAGCTGTCATCTTAAATTAATACCATTACAGCTAATGCGATCTCCGGAGATTACGTCGTCGTTTTGTCGCTTGCCAATATCACATTTTGATTCTGTTTCCCCGTTTTGGCAAATGTTTCACAATACATTTTAATGGATTTCGTAACGACTTTTTCTTCATCGTGTTTATAAAGGCAGAAATAAATCTTGAGTTATTAAATTTGTATGATGGAATTATAATACTTCTATACATATAAAATGCTTTCTCCTGAATGAATGACTGACGGATCAACGCACAGCCTAAACCGCTGATCGTAGAGACCTGATAATTGGAGGGGGTGTTCTTTGTATGACGTAGGCATCCGATAACAAAGGATTTATAAGAAATTCTGCCCCTAAGGGGGTCAAAAGGGGGAGCAAAGTTTGTATGGGACAACGTAATTCCTTGATTCATTTTCGACTTCTACGTGGACGAAGTCGCGGGCAAAAGCTAGTACACATATAAAATGCTTTGTCCTGAATGAATGACTGACGGATCAACGCACAGCCTAAACCGCTGATCGTACAGACCTGATAATTGGAGGGGGTGTTCTTTGTATGACGTAGGCATCTTTATCAGAAATTATGCCCCTAAGGGATTTATCAGAAATTCTGCCCCTAAGGGGGTAAAAAAGGGGGGCAAAGTTTGTATGGGACAACGTAATTCCTTGGTCCATTTTTGACTTTTACGCGGACGAAGTCGCGGGCAAAAGCTAGTGTACCTATATGAGTTAAGCAAATGAATTGGGAATTCCAACGTAGTTTTGCTTCGTCATTCCTTATTCACACGGGTAGAGCGGAGTAATTTGGGGTTTTCAAGTCGCGAGTGAATAAGTATCTTCCAGACAAGCGAGCTTTACCTTACACTTCGTACTGCATCGTCATTTATCCTAGGAATATCTATCTACACTAATATAATAAAGAGGAAAGATTTTTGTTTGTAACGAATATGCTCCGAAACTGCTCAACCTATTTTGATGAAACTTGTATGAGGATGTATTTATTAAGAGGAAAGGGTACCGGCGCTCTCTCCATACAAACGTATTCGACTGTTTCCTCCCTGAATCACAATCGACTACGTTTGTATAGAGAGAGCGTCGGTACCCTTTCCTCTTAATTGGGAGTAACATAGGCTACTTTTTGGATCGTGAGTGAAACCGCGAGGTGATGCTAGCATTAAATAATTAAGTAATGTAGAGACAATTCGATCAGGAATTTCCCACTCGAATTGAGCAGTTATAAAAAACCGTTAGGCGCCAGATATCAAGACTAATTTCATTGTCAGTGATTTATGGCAGAAGATATTGCCGTTAATATTTTTAACTGCGTAATTTACTTACCCAATTAGGGAGATTTATCATTAGGTAATTATTAAGTCAATCTGTTAAGTGGTTACTACAATTTAAGTAATTATATATGGACATACCTTTTCCATTTAAGTACAACAGTATCTCGATTAAGTTTTCTATTAACGAAATTCTTGTTAATTATACGATTTATATGCGGCCTCTATGGAAATTAATTAGGCGTATTATTTTTTGTTCCGTATTTATAAGATCGTCACTTCAGTATGAGTATCATAAGTTAGTGTTACACTAATGAGCGATTCCTTATACTAAATCCTTAGAAAGCATAGGACAGACTTGACTGGATGGAATGTTAACTACCATCACTGGTTGTTTTGTAAAGTTAGCGTTAACCTCGCTATTGTCTATTATTATTTATTTTGAGCCTATTCCGTCCCACTGCAGGGCAAAGGCCTCCCTCCCCTCCATCCCACTGTTCCCTGTCTAGTGCCAGCTGGGTCCAGTCCCTATGATGCGAGTCCAAATCGTCCTGCCATAGTCTTCTGGGTCTATCACGGGGGCGCCTGCTGTTCGGGACCCCGTCCGTGGTGGTTTTTGCCCACATCTGATCAGACGTTCGGCAGATATGCCCAGCTCAGTTCCATTTAAGTTCGGCAGTGGTCAACGTCCTTAATTTTGGTTTGGGAGCGCAGTTCCGTGTTTCTGACGCTCTGCGCTCCATGGCACGTTGGCAAACCCTGAAGTCGGACTTATTGTCTATACTTAACTTATTTGATTGTGGCATTATAGTAATAAATTACACTCAGTATTATGGTTTTCTCTTCTTGATACTTATCATTTAGTCCGGTTACACCCTGCACCGTTATTATTTTTATCATTTTGGGTGTGTTAACATTAGCTGAATGGGGGAAATAATATCCTGCGTTATTTTCCTGTTGGGATATCAGTAACTATAAGGGAATTGTTCGATTGTGTATTTTAAATCAATCGAAACATATAAACTTATGACTCTGGTGACATCATCGGTAGATTAGGTGACGCCGTGCGATAGTGATCAAAGTTTGCCTGTATCATTCTGTATTATCAACTAAAGCGAACATTCTCCGGGTCCACTAAAAACTAATGCCAGTCTTCTGACGGCGAAAGGTAATGATTTAACAAACAACTTTCTCAACGTTTATTCATCAACCCCTAGCTAACATTATTACGGGCAATCGACAACGACGAGCTGACCAGTGACGTGATGACATCTCGTCCCGTAACAAGATTACTGTAGTTGCTGACCAATAATTCGACCACTACCGATGTTTAGACAACGAATGTGGTCTGTTTCATATAACTAAGTTTGAGAATGATGTAGACACATGTTATAGTGTAGTTAATTCTTTCCTTATAGTTAATGGAATTATTACCGCTCCTGCCCCCTTTCATAGACTTTTAATAATCGATATCGCCAATCGACAGATTTTTTTGTATGAGTTTGATTTTGTTATTTGGATATAAATGGATATTGTAGTTTAATAACCATATTTTTGTTTATTGTGGTTGAAAACATGATATGAACAACTTCGTTCGATAAAAAAAATGTTAGAAAACCGAGAATTATTAGATCGTTTATCGGGTTCTATTCAAAACTGGTTAACGTTTGTTTCTAAAAATGAATCGAATGATAGGTTTTGACCTCTAGGAACTATATTTGTGGATAATAATGCTAAAATGTTTTGCATATTGATCAATTATAACATTTAGCACGCAGCACGCTTTTGAGAGCGGGGGCTAAGGTAATGTGAATACCTACACACGGCACTGGAAGAGCGCCTTAAGGGGGCTTAAGTGATATAAACCAAACCAAACATTTTTGTACAAACATTTATAAACTTCTTTAGAACAGACAAATTCCCAATGGTTGAACTACAAATTGTACTCGAAGTGGCATATAAATGGAATCGAGTTTTTGTATTCTCCAGAGAAGCTTGGAATTAAATTGAAACCGAACCCGTTTCTCAATTATAAATTCTCTCGCTTCTAATGTGGTCGTTTCTATTCCTTGAGTGCTAACTATAATGTAATTGATTTCAACTAGGTTTAATCTTAATGTATATTGAACTAGATGCGATTATTCGTTAACAGTTTCTGGTGAAATTTTATCGAAGATCGTATTCTGAAAGTTTTATTACGTCATTGTGTAGAACATTATACATATCTACCTAGATATCTTGGTAAGTATATTACTAATCTTATTACCGTACCGTAGCTTCGAGGCTTCCCTAATAACACTCCCGCGCTCCATTATTCCAGCTGACGAGTCGTAAACTTACCTTAATTGTTTATCATAGAATAATAAAAACAAAAACAAAACCGTGTGGCACTCTGGGACTGCCGCGGTAAAGCTATTGCATCTTGCGAGCTTCGTACAGTCGTACCATATACATACACGTTAAGCGAAAGCACGGCCGAGTTACATGATAGGCAGAGTGGGGGGTGTTAGGTTTTATTTTCGTTACGGAATTTCTTGATTTGGTCGCCGCGCTCAAAGCTATGCAATAACTTATTTTTTTTCTTCAAACAGTACCTTTATTTTTACAAAAGGTAGGTCAACCTTTGCTTTCAATCATACTTGTTCACTTGTGACAGATACAGAACAGATAGAGCCACTAAGCCGATCGATCCTAGATCGCGCAAACGAAGTTTTTCTGAAGATAAGCTCATATACAAGTTCCAACGAAACATCGTTGGGCAGCGGCCTACCGGGTATAACACCACCTCGTACGTCCAAATTGGTATAAAAATGGGCTTATGTTACTTCCAATAAATCAATGTATCCTCATACCAAGTTTCGTCAAAATCTGTCCAGTAGTTCCGGAGCCTATACAAACAAGAAATAAGGTAATATATAGGACGTTCTAGTTCCAGGGACACTTGTTATTAACGCTCTGAATCACACCAAACATATCTAAAATCGTTATAAAATTAATTAAAAGTTTTATTAGTACATTACGATATAAGTGTGGTAAATTGATCTTTGCATAGAGGCGGTTTATGACGCGCGAGCGGCAGCGTCAAATTGTACACCTCAGAAAAGACAGACGCAGGCAACAGATTCCATACCCTTGCAGTACAAATATAAAAAGAAACAAAATCAAAATCGGTTCATCCGTTCGGGAGCTACGATGCCACAGACAGACACACACACGCACACAGACACGTCAAACTAGTAACACCCGTCGTTTTTGCGTCGGGGCTTAATGACGAAGGAAATGCTGCACCATGGCACATCTCGGGATTTACCTACGCTTGTTTTTTTCATCTTGGTAAGTAATATCTACTGCGAGCTTAGCCGCTAAATAAAGAACTCAGAAAATGATGATCCTTTATGAATCATAAATCTCGTCTATAAAATTAAATAAACGACGACTGCGGCTAGATAATTTATTTGTTGTTTATGACAACAACGGGTGTGCGGCATTGGCAACATACAATACACGTAAACCTTTTTGTGACGTTTTGTAAATAAGCAGCTCCTTCAATATTTCATTTACTCAACAAATAAGGTCAACTTTCGTGTTCTTTTAATCCTCTTTTTGCCCAGGGGTCTGTAAATTCTCTCGCTTGCGGCGATTCAATTAATCCCAAGTTAGATTACATACGTCCGCGTTTATTCGACTAGCACAAAAACATAATTTTTTGCTCTACACTTGTTCAATCTGAGAGTTCAATTTATTATCGAGGTCATCAATATGGTCATCGCTATTAATTGAACATTTTCATATTGGAGCGTCGACCCGATATTTAAAGTGCGTAAAGATGAGTTTGTGAGTTCACTTGAGTATTCTTCCTTCTTTAATGATCGCATTAATATCTATTGAGTCCAATACCTGTTTCGAAAGATATCGGACGGAGTTCGTTATCCTTTCTCGACCTTGCAGCTGCTATAAATTCAGTTAAATTGGCCGCAGGAGAAATGCGTCACTCGACCGATGCGCTCGGCTTAGCAAACCATACCGTGATGCAATAAGTTAATAGGTTTTATTATTCTTAAGGTAGTTTAAATTTACTGTTTTTGTCTTGAGTTTGTTGATCCGATTGATCAACGTACACGCAATCCTTGTAATCGAAATAGCTCTTATAAAGTCCCTTTTTTCTTACACTGTTACGCGTACGATCCATGTCGGTTGGGTCAAAATTGTTTTCATCTGGAATCTAGATAAAGAAAATTTTGGGATAGTTAACAAAGGTCCGGAACGTTTGTCTACCACTCAGCAACACAATGTAACTCGGAACAATTCCCATTTTCTCAGAAAATGTTCAGACAGGTGATTGAAAGGCGACGGGTGTCTGTTTCTGAAGGCTGAGATAAATTCCAGATTACCGGACACAGCTGACTGTCCGCTCGGAAAATTGAAATTTTCGCCTACGATCTCTAGTCCCTTTCTCGAAAAGGAAACCCGGTCATTCAAAAATAATGGACACTAAGTACTGGAACTTGAGTGGTTTATGCTTGAATTGACCGAGCACTACACATTATACAGGAAACCTTTTTATAATCTGGTGTTTATTTTGTAAATTCCGTTATACCTATATATATTTTAGCATTGGAATAAATTGTCTGAATCAGAATACTTGTATGAAGTTATGCAATATGTAAAACTATAGCGACAGCGTAAAAATAGGAATATGTTTCTAGGTCGAAGCAATGCAGTTAATGCGGAACGAAAAGCAATCAGGACAGGCTAATATAGCACCGTCATTGACGATCATGTTTCTCGATGCACCGGTCCATAGCTCTACGGCTATAAAACATATTATTCAGATGCTATTAATAGTCAGGCTTGAATTATAATTTGACTCCCTGAGCGTATTGACCGGTGCGGTGAAAAATATTAAGGATTTGAAAGCTCTAATGTGGTTGTCCGCCCATATTTTGATATTGTTATTGTTATTGTAGTAGTTGACACAGTTTGCTTATTCGGTTGTTTTGAGTGTCCCACATTTTTATTACGATGTCCATCGTGTGTTCTAGAAACGAAGTGGTGTCCCGGTGAAGGGACAGGGTTCGTAACCGATGTCAGAGCTAAGTGGCGTCGTACTTAAAGTATCCGTACAAAGGCGCGCTCTCTCCGCTTTGTTCCGCTTCTTTGTTTGACTTGACGGAGAGGTGCAGGGAAAACTTCAGCGCGGTCGACATCGGCCCGCCAAGTCTCTTTAATCCAATGTTACCGACATTCTTATCGCCTTTTATTCAAAATGTACAGTTATAAAATCATGATCCCTCTCATATTCAGTTGCTTTAATTTCCATTATCTCAAACTGTTGAGCTTAAAGTGGCGGATATGATCCATTGTGGTGTCCCTCGATCGACCTCGTCGGCGCATGGGGTCCGTGCTTATTTGCGTTACGTGATGATGTGTTGATGAAGTGCCTCTTTATGAGGGGTCATAAATTGCTCCAGTCGCGTGATATTGAACAGTCAACTTTATATCTCTTCCCATATTATATACTTCAAGGTAATAAGCACAAATTTGTGAATCAATCATGATACTATTAGCAATAAATGTAATTACAGACTTCCGAGATTCAATTAAAAATGAAATTCTTTCGTTACTCTAATTATGTTGTTTGAGATTTTAATCGTCCGTAAGATCGGTTCTCTTATTAAAATAATTTGCTTTCCTATATTTAAACAAGGTTAATCGAGGTGTGTCGCAGTTAACTGTTTCAAATTGTTGAAGAACTATTCAATTACATATAAGTATAAGTATCAAGAAGTAGAACAGCAGGTGTATTTATTTCTGAAGCTCGTTACCTTCCCTTTTCAATGAGATAGATAGATAGATAAACTCTTTATTGTACCACATTAAACCTTAATTCTAACATAAACTCCTGTTACAAAAACAAAATTAAACCTAACAATATGGCACAATGGGCGGCCTTATCGCTAAAAGCGATCTCTTGCAGGCAACCTTTGGATGGACAAGAGCAGCTGTTTGTCTTCATTGCTTATTTGTTGGTTTAATTAAATAAAAAAAGAATAGTTTAAACTCCTGCTTCAAAGATATTATTTTGCAAAAAGTAGTCGCGGGCGTAATAAAAAAATATATTTGTGTGTCTTCTATAATATAAAGAAGAAATATTTGATTGTTTGTTTGCATTGAATAGGCTCCGAAACTACTGAACTGATTTTGATCAAACTTGGTATGAGGATACAGTGATTCATTGGGAGTGTGGCTAGCGCTCCGCGGTTTCACCTTCGTAATTCCCGAGCCCGTGAAAATATCGGGATAAAAAGTAGCCTATGTTACGCCAAATAAATCAATGTATCCTCATACAAAGTTTCATCAAAATCGGTCAAGTAGTTTCGAACCTATTCTATATAAATCTTACGGCGTCATCAATCTCGTGAAATTAGATTATAAATTAGAAACACTAAGCAAACTCTGCGGTAACAATCTGAGAACAGCTTTCATCATAAAGTTAACTTCGGTCCTATATCAAGGTAAGGAAGATAAGTGCCTTGCAAATTCGTTAATATTTGATTAGGTGCGTCTTCTGAAAATTCGTCGAAGTTTACCTATAAGTATCCTTGATGTGAAATTTTAATAAATTTTCCAAAGTTCCGAGTGTCTAGAGATGTATCAGAGTTTGTTGTTTACAAAGTTTGCAATACGGGGCACCTGAGTTTGTTTTTTAGGGTTCCGTACCCAGAGAGTAACCATATTACTAAGACTTCACTGTCAGTCACCAGGCCTGTATCTCACGAACCGTGATACCTAGCTAGACAGTTGTATTTTTACAGATGGTGTGTCCGACTCGCACTTGGCCGGTTTTATTTCATGAAACCGTCAATGAAAATTGTCTTTTTTTTTGGGAAATATAGTCGTGCGCTGTCAAAGTGGGAGTCAATGACCGAATGAATGTTCGGTTGACCGGTTTGGTCGCGATCTGATTGTCGCGCCAATAAACGATTTGCATGTGTTGGTGCCGTTGCGTTTGCGCACCCGTGCTCCTGCTAATTGGTGCTATCAGCTCCACACCGGCTACGTTGTTGTGATTGTGTTATATGGTACTTTGCAGGTCTTTACAATTTATTTATTCGAAGTTTCCAGTCAAACACAGGGTTGCGGGTACGATTCCCGCTACAGACAAGTATTTATGCTTCGATATTTGTCTGTGGTCTGATTGTTACTATGTATACAGCTATATTATGCATGTATTATACATATGCATTATAAACCTTTCTCTTGAACCACTCTATAAAAAACCGCAGTATTTTTTTTTGTTGTTTTTACTACGAAGTGATAAGTATATAATATTTTTGCCATATACCCATAACACAAGTCTAGTTATTTAGCTTGGGGCTAGATGGTGATGTGTGGAATTTACTGCATTTTTTAAGCTATTGCATAGCTTTTATCGCGGGCTTTGAGCGCGGCGATCGACTAAAGAAATTCCGTAACGAAAATAAAACCTAACACCCCCCATTTCGCCTACCATGTAGCCGAGCGTTCACTTAATGTGTATGTATAAGTATACGACTGTACGAAGCTCGCACGATGCAATAACTTTACCGCGACAGTCCCCGAGTGCTACGCGTTTTTTTTTATAAAGATGTGAGTTTATTGCAAAGGTCGGAAATGATTACAAGTAGTTTCCATCTTTATAAATGTCCCACAAATGTCCCCAAATAAACATTCTGATCTCTATCAATAGGTAGAGAGTTCAGAAAAGGTGAATTAAATGGATCGAACAAGTAGTGACGCCATTCAATTTCCTCGAAACTCAGGTTTCTTCTGTTGGCCACAATTCTATTATAGTCAGAGAATAATGTTATGTACTGAACCGCGAACAACGAACTTGGTCCATTTAACGTTGTAAGTACAATACCGACCGTTTTCAGTAACCGTGTTTGATTTACTGGTATCGATAGTTTCATTGATCGTTCACTAAACGCTATCTCATGTAATGGAATCGTATTGCACAGTTCAGTATGAAGTACCTATTTTTGAAGTCATTAAAAAGTTATATTTTTAAAATAATGTTAAAGATAACCTCTACTTTGTTTCTTTGATGTTTTAAAGTTATGATAGAATTACCTTATCCTAGTAATATTATAACTGTTAAAGTTTGTGTGTGTGTATGTTTGTTACTCCTTCACGCTAAAACCACTGGACCGATTGCGGTGAAACTCGGTATGTAGATACTTTTTTCCCCATATTACCACAGGATCGGGACTTACGCGGGTGAAACCGCGAGGCGGAGCTAGCCTTTAATATATTTTGAAATCGAACCCAAAAAGCCGTTATTTTTAAAATTATTGATAGGAAATCAACACCCGTATTTAATAAAGTTGCCTAATTGAATAAATCTAGAGGCGTTATAGAGCTTCTCTGATTTAGTTCACTTACTATATTCGGGGACAAGCAACAACATCAATCAAATGAAAATACAAGCTAAATTGATTTGGACACTTTACCAAATTGGACAATCTAAACAGGAAGCCTCTGTGCACATTTTAATTTAAATTGGTGCGTTTATTATTCATATGTATTTATTAGCACTATACCTGTGTCAATTAATTGGACTTTAAATTTGGTGAACCGACTTTAATTATGTTAATTACTGATTAATTTTCTAAATTAAAATATGCCTTCCAAATGAAATACATACAAATATTTGTTATGGACTTTATTTTCAACTGATTCGTGAAAATGGAATAAAACCTAACCTTGTAATTACTGTTGCTAACTCAGACAGCTTTTCGATTACACACAAAAATACGTTAATTGATTCCCTGTTGAGTTGTCCCGTTTTTTGTTACCTTTATTACACGCTTCCTTAGTTTTTTGAGATTAGCCGTATGCTGGGATTTTACACTGGTTTTCCCCATCATGTTTTAAAATATCTTTTAATTTTATCATAATAAATGGGTCAGCGTTTGACCACTACCTCACACGATGGTAAGTGACGATGCACGTAGTCTAAGTTGTAGCACGCTTTCCTAAAAGATAACTATTTAGACGCAAATAAACCCAAATAAACAGGGGCCTTCAAGGGTCTCGAGTGAAGGTAGGAAGACGGCAATGGAACGAAAACTTTTCCGACCCTTTTAACGCGACAATAAACACACTGTCGTCTGTAGAAACATTAATATAAGTACTGTATGCATATATGAATGCACATACGTATATGTACATTCATATACACACATACGCATACACATATACACACATACGCATATGTACATTCATACATATACGTATGCATATATGAATTTAATATTTACGCCAACATATTGTCATGATGTCTCATGACGACTTATTTGGTAATGCGCATGAGTTGTTAATGAACAAGTGAAATTAATTATGCTTCAATAAGATACATAGATCGCCAAGGAATTTGAAAGCGGATAGCATGTCGTAGTATAATGTATGAATTCATTTACCCGACCATTTCTACCGTGTTAAAACTTCGTGTTTAGGTTTAAACGATAATGTTGAATAGATTCCTGGCGCATCTAATTTCCTGCCCCTGGTGCACAAAGAAAGACCTAATGGAGGCTACAACGTCACCCTGAATGTGGCTAGTTACTGATCCACAAGAATTAAACTTAATTCCAAACCCAGTAATGATATCTAATCAAAAACCTAACATAAGCAATTGATACGATAGAAGATGAAAGAATGGATTCTTTCCCTTTTGCATTAATTCTGCTAGGTATCAGTTGTGATAGGTAAATTTTTTGTGAAGACTGTAGTAGATTATCATCATAGAAGTTTAGGAGTAAATCAACCCGCATCATCACTTTGATGCATCTTATGCGTAATATTGGCGCTAACTCAAATAAATAGGACGCAAGCGTGCGCGTACTAGCAATACGAGTATAATTAAGTGCTATACTCATTTCCTAGTTCGAAAGTACCATTTATTAGGTTGATTTAATAAGGTCAATCACAGCACAGTACACGATGACCCGAACGATAAAAATTTAGTGCAAATTTGATAATAATGAGTTGTAGCAGTTACGCGAGTTAAATTCTAAAATCTGTTTTACTGTGTTTTATGTTGCCTTTGCATAACTAATTATACAATAACTCGAGTATTGCGTCACTAAGTCATAATAAATTTAATGCAGTAGTCTAGCTCAGCCTCCCTCGAGATAGTAAGACCTTCTCATCGCCTTTGTGTGGGCTTCAAACAATGCCACCTTTCTATTTTCCGATATAAACTGTTCGCATACCTGATGGAATCGGTCCTTTATGGATCGATGACGATGACGCATATTTAACAAAGGGTCTCTCCATCGGTATCACAGCCACTAATGTTAATTATGCTTCTGACCTATCGTTATCACTACCACTTGGGTTTGAAAGTTAAGTGCCCCGAATGATTTAATGTTTGTCTATAAAGTGGAAGTTTTCCTCGTGAATATTGATTTTGTTAGACAAAGTTTGCGCATAGCGTTAGTACGAAGGTAATACGACTTTAGCTTGGGCTCAACTGTCCATGGAATAAATTAATGTAGAGTAAACAGATAAATCTGGTAACGAAATGGTTGAAATAGGCTGGCATCATGAAAATGTGAAAAGCGCGTCCGACTAACTAAACTGACATGATGTCATATAAGAGTTATCCAATGTGTTTCAGCGAAGGGGTTTTAATACGAGAGGGGGTTGTTCTAGACGTCTAGGCGAACAATTTTTGTTCTACGACTTTTGGAAAGTTTGGGTTATGTTTTTTTCTGTTTGTAAAAACAGTTCGGTACCAGCGTTAATTTTTCATGAATGGCTCTATTTTTCACTCGGGTACATTTATGTTTGAAAATTCATTCATACCGAATGAGTGAGTACACCTTTAATGGCTGCAAACCTCATTTGCCTCTCGCTTTTAAATAGGTAACGAGGCCATTTTTATGTTCATTGTTTCAGTTAAAGTACACAATTGACTGAGTACTTAAACTTTTAAGGGAAAATGAGTGGGCGGAAACTTAAATACCATTTACAAGGCACATTGAGGATGAGGGAGATAAATGAACTGTTCTAGAAGAAAGGTTTATATTATAGGGTAAATTAGGGACGTTAGAAAAAAGGGTCCGCTGTCTGATCATAAGCATAGCAGTATTCCGGTTTCTGTATGTATTTTTGTGTACGATAAACAATGCGGTTGGGAAATGCTTTTACTGAAATAAAAGAAAAAAAAAAAGAAAAAAAAAAAAAGAAAAAAAAAAGAAAAAAAAAAAGGTTAATACTGCAGAGTGCTGATGATTTGTTGTTATTATAAAATACGGTACCCTAGAAACTTTAATATTGATAAGGTTAACAAAATAGATACGTTAACCTTCATTTTCGTTAGAAGTTATCTAATCGAGGTTATTAAATAATTTACAAGGGAACTTTCAGGTGTTTCAAGTAACAGAGCGTTTATATTATTTAGGCCTCATTCGGCCATTCTTGAAATCAAAGTTGTAAAATTAAATGAGCAATGAAAAAGATTGTAATTTATCTGCGTTAGTCTGCATGATGTGGAGCTACTTGAAAATTGTTTGATTGTAACTGTTACTAGAACTCTCGAGCGGTGTTGGCTTAGTGGTAGATACCTCGACTTTCATTCTGAAGGTCGTGGGTTTGAATACCAGCCGGCCGTGCAACAATATATTTTTTTTAAGAAAAAAATTATGTGCGTTAATTGACATTCCTCTTATGGTGAAGAAAAACATCGTGATGAAACCCACGGCTTAGTTGGTTTTCTCTTCCGGACATGGTCGACTAAGCTGAGAGGGTAGTAGGTGCTGGGCAAGCCTACTCCATCCTCACGCAAAAAGGACTCAATTAAAAAGGGTCCAATGGTGGAAAACAGCCAGCCGAAAAGTACAAGTACTAGAAGTCTCGTGGCAGGGTTGTCTTCAATTAATCATAATGACACGTCCTCGTGCCCACAACAGCTCGGTGTACTGCTCTCCGATAATAGACCACATCCGTAACGTCTTCATTACCGGCTAATAGGTCCCCTTTAGACATTGACGGATTGCACGAGGATACACACATTCGACCCTTCAAGGGCTACTAACTTATTGGGTCAAACGGACTGTATGATATGAGCCTCTGTGCCAAAGCGTCGATATTCGTTTAAAATAATTCCAATATTTTCTGCCTATGTTATTGGTGGCTTAGTACGTCAGCGGGTTTATTGTTTCGTGGATTTGTGAGCTGAATTCGATATGACTGTTTTGAGCTTTTCTAATATTGTTGATTTTTAATTATAGGTATTTCATTTTCTAGCTTTTTGCTCTCTATATTGCGCGGTATTTTTGCAGATCGCATGTCCAGCTATAGTCGAATCTAGACAAATCCTATCTATTGTGCTAGTAACAATGGTTCCGGTACTAATTCAAGGACGATTTTCTATTGTCCCGCAAACCAGTGAGCCTCAAACGTTGTTGGCTATTCACTGTATTATTTCGATTAACTAGTATATCTACTACATATTATATCTTGTGCCTTTTATAAGTGAAAATCACCCGACCAGAAAGTAAATCTGGGCGTTCCTTCCTACCGACTACGAAACCCATCGGCGCTCTAGCACTTTATCATGCGCAAGAGATAACCATTTTATCTACATATAATATATAGGACCTCCCTCTCGGTGTTTTATATGCCACCTTAATTCTAAGAAAGACAATGTGAGCACGCCGCATACTTCTTCCTTTGAACTATATATTATACCTATTCACTATTCCATTAAACATCTTTTATATAAACGTTAGTCTATCATATTATTATGAGAAATATTATCTACGTCCTGTATGAAGTCACATGTTTATGACATCGTGTTATAATTACACCTGTAACGTTTAGAAAGTACACGCTTAATTAGAGATCCAACCAGACTTCAAATACGCAAGTAATTTGCTTGGGTTTTTCTTGAAATATGTTCATAATACTGGCAATTAGTAACGAATTATCATAACTGTATTTGTCAAAGCTCCAGACACATTAATCATCATAACGTTGCGAAACGTACACAAAATCTTATTTGTAGTGAAAACATGCGAAGAAGCGACTGGGACGGGACAAATTTCACCGCATCTTTGTACGCTGAGTTTGATTTATGAGTGTGATAATAATTTCCGTGTTGGGGTAGGGTATCGTTGCCCAACTCTAATGGTTTGCCATTTGCGAGGTTATAGTTCGTCACAGACTGGGGCGTGATAGAAATTTTACCCTGAATATTCTTATTCATTTACTTCTTAAACTCACTTGTTACGAGATTAGTAATAAAAACGCAATCGCGGCCCATGTTTAAAAAACTGAGCAATCTGCTGCTTACTCGATGTGCATTTATGTTCATCACTCCGTAGATCTTTATCAGATCCTCACCAATGGGACCACCCATAAGGTATCCCCTTTGTAAAACAAAAAAAAATCATCTAAATAGATTCATATTTAGCTGAATGATCGCGTAACATACACGCAAAAAAATATACTTGAATTGATAACTTCCTCTTTTTTTGAAGTCTGATACTGTGAATAAAATTGTACTAATGGACGACAATGCACTGCAGATCCTATTGGTTTTTTTAAAGAAGTTACCTAAGTTTTAGTCTTATGAATTCAATTTAATTTAATTACTTGAAAGGATATAGCATGAATAAATAGTGCCAAGTCATGTTGGATTACGAATTGATATGATACAAGATTGCATCCTATACCTTATTATTTATTCTGTTCCCATACTCCAAACATGGAATCTATGTCTCGTATATTATTCGACATCTGTCAATTTATGTTTCACATAGCTATACATGCCTACTTACCCTTTATATTCTATAGGTATTGTTATTCCTTTGGGTAGTCGATAGCTATTAGATAAAGGAATAAAAAGAAAACACGCAACTCAACTAAACTGTCAATATTTATTGGAAGAAAATTTGAATTGTTTATCTTGTCTACGACGAATATTGTAGATAATGAATAATTTATATAAATATGAATAGAAAAAAGTATATTATTACTTAGATAAAATAGCAAATTCGATTGCCTGTTAGTGTTGTTTTTCTGTTTCTTCTTGTCAATCTTCTGTCATTTGTTTCTTCTTTATTGCCTTTACAGGCAAACGTTTAATTATTACCCCATACAGCCTCGTTACAAACTTCCTCGATTTTATCTGGCCAAAGTCTTTCAAATGTTTTAATCCTGTAGCAAACTGGGTCTGCTATCAACCGAGGCATTTTGAACTAGTCCTTTTTAGTAAGCCTTATTTAACAGTACTGCAGTAGATTGTTTATCTAATTGGACAGATAATCTTTTGTTTTAAAGTTTGTTAGATTTCTGATTAGATTTTAAAAATGTGCTTTGATTTCATACTTTACTAATTTTAAAATAAATCTTATACTTAAAACCTTGTTTTTGTTCCAGGTAATGTCCTGAAGATAAGCTGTTCCGCATTTCGGTTAAGATTCCAGTGTCATACGGTATAGTAGAGGTAGACCTCCAATCTTCACATTTCATTCATTCAAAACCAATAAAAGATAAGAAGTATCAAACTATTTGAATATTTACATAATATACCAGTTTGAAGCTTTTAAAAACTTAAATAACTCCACCGGACAAGATTGCTAATAGAGAACAGGTCTATCCTGCCTGTATAGAAGGTATTTCGAGGTATGTTGTGTTTATAAGGAAATAGATTTTATCAGTTACTACGTTTATAGTCTTTCTTTATTATTTAGTTGATGACAGTCTGTAACTAATGACTAATAATGATCATGTAAATATTTTATTAACTCTCTTGGCAATTGGGTTATTCCAATAGACTACTGTGAGCGTTTATTTTATTAAATAAACAACCAAGTTTAAGTATTCTCTACTGAGCATCGGAACAGACAATAAAATAAATTGATTTACTATTATTTCGTTGACCTCATTACTTTGAGAGGTCCTGAAGAAACGTTTTAATGTTTAGTGAGCGAAGGTTTCGCGGAGAATTCACGTACAAATTTAAATATGTATAGTACGGTTCGTAGATAGGTTCTGGGTCTGTTAGTCTCTCGTGTTTACCCTGTTAGCTCCCGTCTCGCGTTTATTCGCTTCGTTGCTTAGACTGAAAGCAGCGGCCACTCTTAAATTGTTTACGTCTCTCTCACATTAAGGCTCTTCCTGAAAGGAAATGTCTCACTTTGTATTTTTTCCCACAGCTTTTTTAAATTTCCGATTCATTGATCAAAGTAAAGTTAATTAATGCATTTAATAACAACCGGTGCATCTACTTAATTTAGTTGAAACGTTGGAGAACGTAGATGAGGAATAACAGGGAACGGATTTTTAAATTAATTGAAACCGACATTTTGTTGCCTGCAGGCTTGATTTCTATATACTCGATACTTAGTATGCCGTATATCGTGTTTTACGTTCTCTTTCGTTACAAAGGTTGAGGTTAATAACTTGTACTTTATGCTTAGTTAGTACTTATCAAATTACATACTTATTACGGTTTCGCAAAATAACATACCTAAAGAGAATCTGTGTAATAAATCAATTTAAAAAATCCAATTTTTAAATCGCAATGTTGCTTTTGCCGCACCCAAAATTCTGTTTCGTTTCAGACGTAATTTGGCAAACGAAATTCCTTTCCTGTAACGGATATCCTACCTTTCTTGTTTTAAAAAAATATTTTTATTTTTTGTACATTTTGTCCGACCGTGGCGTATCGCGTTGACGACGTTTCCAGTTAAATCTGATGAGATTGTGATGAAATTCTACTCGTTTTACCTTATACACTCTAATTTAATTTTCCTATTAACTGTGGGTTTATTTCGTGCGCCATAAATTAGAGTTAAAATGGGTTTAACAATGGCGTTATGAAGGTTAATTTCTAAATTAATTTATATGTTCCTTAAATTGTTTGTTTAATACTGCATTGTCTGTTATATGACGACTTAACTAACTACAAGTTACATGTTATGTACCTTCGTATCTCTGGTATATAGATAAATATCTATAATTAGCTAGTACGTGTTCGAATAATATAAAAATCCTTTTATATAGATTTTACAACGTTACCAGCCTGGATGTTTACCCGCAAACATCCTATAAAATATACGTAATATTATTTTGCGTTTTATTACAATAATTTCCGAGTTATAAAAGACGTCAAATTTAATGCGAAAATATATAAAATATAAAAAATAACTACTTCGGTTCTGTTATTTGAAAGTTTCAGTCACGGCAGCGGCGGTACCAATAATTTCTTAAAAGGTCAAAAGTAAAATGTGGTTAGTAAAAGTAACAGTTCTTCAAACCATTGTTCTAAGAAAGTTAATCGGTGTACCGAATTTGTATGCAGTCCACATACACTGCTTACCGCTATGTCACGAGTCAACACAAGTTTGAATCAACGGGATTGTACAAAACACACTTTTGTACTCGTATAGTTAAGTTACACAGAATAATGTAAAAAGTTAGTCAGTAAATATGTCCTAAAGGGCTTCGTAGGAAAGGGCTGAAAGTAGTTAAGACTCCACCCGGTACAATACCATTAAATAGTATTTAACTCAATTAGGAAATAGATTTTTAAATGAGTTAAATGATATAATTTTAAAACTTATTAAAAAGGACGAGGGCCAGATTCCTCGGTAGATAGCATAGCATAGCATAGATAGCATAGACTCAGTTTGCTACATGATCAATTTTAAAAGATCTATATCCAGTAAAATTCGACTTAAGTGTGTAAGTAAGCTTTATATGGGTTAATAATTAACCGTTTCCTGAAAAGGCAATAAATAAAGGGTTGTTTGGCTCTGGAATTAGATATCAACGTCCATTGAGCAATTCAGAACTGTCTTAAATAAAGTAAATCTTACTAATGGCCATTGAATCACCATTGCTGTATGTTCCAATTTGTATTTGTAGGATATTTAGTCCGGTCTATTTACACATTCAAGTTTACATAAATTCCCATAAAGCTGAATATTGGCATAGTTGTTCAAAACATCATTATAAAGAAAATCTCAAAAGTCCTCATCGTTCCGAGGTGTGCTAAAAATTTGGCACGGGGTCAAAGGTCAAAAAAATGAGTTTTTTGCGATTTTTAGCGAAACGGTGAGTTTTTTCGCAAAATTACCCCAGTACAAAATTGTAGATCACAAAATTCTCTACAAAAAATATATCAATAATTTTTTTCCTAAAAGCCACCATTTTGGAGATATAACGTTCCGAAAAGTTGGATCAGTCGTAATCCCTCTATTTTGCACACGTTTCCACGCCACCTATGAGGTAGTGTACAAAGCGCGTTTTTTTTAACGTGGTTTCCCCAGTAGGCCTATTCCACGGGTCTGCTGAGATTTTATATGTTTTAAAACTATTGCAAAATAATATTATATATTATAGTGGGCAAAAACAACGGCGGTGTAATTAAATAAAATACTTAAAATAAAAAGTTAGTCGTCTGATTCATAACTGTCCAAGATTTCTGTTTCTTCTTCTTCTTGATCTTCTTCTCCTTCTTCTTCCTGTTCATCCTCTTGTTCTTCTTCTTCTTCTTGTTCTATTTCACACGTAAACTGCCCCAATAGCGATTCCTGATCGGTATCAAACGAATCTTCAAGAGTTGGTGACTCAACATTCGAGCATGATCGGCCTTGACAGTGTGTGCATGCCAGGGAACAAAACAGTCCAACTTTTCTGCAACCACATTTTGCACTACACCCTTTCTTGCAGTTGCAAAATATTGTGTTGAGAAGTTTCTCAGGTGCTGGTGGAAGTAAAGTTTGAACTGGCTCTAGTGTATTGTCGATCAACTTCCAACCCCAGTCTTTAGGGTCCAGCTGATTACCAAGCCACACTTGAACTTGGTAATATACCCGAAACAGATGTTGATGAGCAGCTACTGAGGTTGGAGGAAGAGAAGCTAAGTTGACTTGTTTTTTATTACGCGTATTTTTCACGAAAGATGTGTATCGCAACTTATCTAAGCAAGTGGTTTTTTTGGGGGCTCCGTACATAGCAAGAATAAATTGAACTCCGTTGGTGATAACATGTTGTTGAGTTGAATTACTATTTTTAAAAACTTCAGCACATTGTAGTAAATCTTTTTTTTCAAACATTTTGAAAACTGTTGTTTTTCCTCTCCTGTAAAAAGCAGATGTCGTATCGCAGCCAGTTATTGCGTGTAGAAACAATACATGATTTTGACATTTAGGAAAATTGGATAAACTGTTTGATGAATATATTTTCGATTGATTTTGGGCTTTTCCGGGTTTAAAAAAATAAATAATTTTTTCAGTTGGAGTTCGAGCAGTAAGCAAGACGAGTAAATCAACATCCTCACCAACAACAACAGTTGTATTTGTCACACTGAATTTCTTTATCGCTGTTTCAATAATCAATACATCAGCATCATCATTAGCTTGTTCAACGGATATATTCTCAGCAGTAAATTTTGCTTTCAACATCGAAATAAACCTAGATTTATTGTGATTATTTGCAAAGAATTTCTGTTGACTGGTAGGAACTGTCATTGATTCATCGAATATAATATCAGAAGAAGTTGATGAAGCAGCATTTCGACGGCGTTGCTCTGCTGCTTTAATATTTCTCGTATAATCATCATATCCGTCAAATACGACAGTAACTCTAGAACCAAAATGTCGACGTACATATTGAACGTATTTATCTAAGATAACGTTAAATGTTTCCTCGCTATCCCACACCACTCGATGTAATAAGAATCCTCCGTCAATTATGTACGTTGAATTAGTGTTATTAATATCAACATTTATAGTCTGAAAACAATCGTAAATAGCCGACTTCTGGGTCTTGCGCATTCCAATGTCATCAAATAATGTTAACGGATAAGGAGCTAATTCATACTCGAAATATTTCTCAATTTCATCTTGAAAAGCCGCAGTAACACTCATACGTTGGAATAATAACACTGGGTCAACAGGTACTTTTTCTTCGTGAACTTTTACGGTGCTACTCATAGCTAAAAGAGGAACAACTTTGTCAGCGCGTTTAAGTTTAATATCTTTAAATGTCAGTCCAGTTATTTTAGCAATAGAGATAAGCCCAAGTTCACGTGCTTTATAGCAATTAATTGTATTATCACCAACGACACCACTTGCAATCGAGATGACTTTGTTAACCTCTGGGAAAGGATCATGAATCGAGAACCACTCAAGAAGCATTCGTATGTCTTTAGCGTCTTTTTTTACACGTGAATCACTGGCATCAACATGCTGTTCAGTCGTATCCATCCTAACATTAGCAAGATCTTCTAATTTCTCACAAACTGTGTTCATTGCATGCATGCTGTAAACCCATTTACTGATTACACTTTGTTTTGTACTTCTTCCTCGAGCAATACCTCCATCTGTCTTCATGGCTTTCATCATAGACTGTTCGATAACCATGTCTGTAGAAGTTCCACAACTCAATTTATCTGAGCGTCTCACGGTGAAAAATCCTTCGGTAAATTTTTCGTAAACTTCAGGATCCATCGAGTCCTGTAATTGCATCATGTCTTGTAAATACAAGTGTGCAGATTTAGCATATGGAAAATGTCCTGACGAGTGGAAATAAGGTAACATTTCTTTTACACAACTTAAATGAGCTTTCCAGTCCCCCATACGCTCAGCTCTCAAAAATTCTTTTGCAAGTGAAACCATATTAAAATATTGTATCCAAAGTTGCGCTGTTGGTCCTCGTTCCTCAAAATCTTTCAATTTCATATTAAATTTATGAAGTAAAGCACCTGATACTTCATTATCATTTTCAATATCTGAATATGAAAGAGTGCTATCTAATATATGGTCAATATTTATGATTAAATCTGCTCCCATGATATCATTAATATCTATTGTTTTTAATATTGTAATTGCTAAAGCCAGCTGGAGTAGTGTATGTGCTCGAACAGCTCTTGCGTAAGCATGACCATTGAGCATTTTTTCTAATGACTTTGGTGCATAGATTTCTGAGAGTACTTCTTTTATCCCGCTACCTTGCATAATATAACCAATTGCTCCGAGATAAGACATGAGTAGATGAAATCCTCCAAGTCTGACAATAATCTTCGATACTTCAGAGCCGTCAGGTGCGGCTGATACAATTTCTCGAGCTTTCGCATACAAGGGTTGGTCGAAAGTCACGATGCATACAGTGTGGCCGTAACGTTTCGCGTTCTCTAATGCACAAAGTAAAGTCGTATAGACAGTATTATAGTTACTAGCTGGTTGATGGATGAATGGTAAAAATGTAATCTGAGATTTTGAATAATTTGTATGGTAATTTGTTAAGCGCTCAATAAAACCGTTCCAACCAGGTAATGATGTATTTTTCCACTTTCCATAAAACCATACTACATCAGAATTTTTATGAAAAGATACTGTTTCAGTTCCATATCCAAAATCTTGGACATATATTTTACTGTAACCAACTACATCACTATTCTGATAGATCTGTATTGGCACATGAGCTTTTGCTTTGAAGTGTTTTGCTGAAAGAACTTCTTTTATTCGTTGCATAGGTTCTTCTAGTAAAACAGAGTGCTTTGGAGTTACAATTTGAATTATACCCATTATGTGGAGTGAATTGTTACCATCTAGCGTATTAACATTTATATCAGCATTATCTGCAACGTATTGAATAAGTGTGCCACTTTCAGGTGGTAGGACATGAGGAAGAGGATGAAAAACTGCTGCTGACTCGTACATCAATGTATCATTATAAGAAGCACACAAACCAAAAGACGACAAAATTTGTATAAGACGCTTAGACCCGAACCTCCGATGAAAAAAAACTGAAAGACCTAACTGTAATTTGGACTTGAACGATCTTGGTCGAATAGCAGTCATGATACTATGACAAATATTGGTGCATACTAGTTTTAAATGATCGAAATTTGATCGTTTATTTTTTAAGATCATTTGCTCCAAAAAAAATGTCAGTGACTGTGGGATGTCATTATTTAAATCTTCAAACATTCGACCTGGTGGAGGGTAGTAGGAATTATCAAATACCGAGGATTGAATATCTTCTCGAATAATAGATGCTGCTGCTTCTAGAGTTTTTAATCGTTCTTCTTGTTTATTAATTTTTTTATTTTCGGACCAAGATTGATTTAAAATTTCATGGTGACTGTTTATCAAACATACAAATGTTAACGCTCCCGGTTTTTCAGTGATAATAATTTTATCGCCATATTTCAGTTTAAGTCGCAGCTTAATAGTCCTGTTATCTAAAGTTAAAATTTTGCTAACATCTTTTAACTCAGCCAAAGTAAACTGACAGTCATTGCTACTCTCAATGTATGTAAATATTTCCTGCATTGCCAGATCTGTTGCTTCATCTTTAGGACGACCAACTGTACCGCCAGTAGTCGGTTTCAAAAAAGAAGTATAACATTCTTGGTGATACTTTGCTTCAGCAGCAACTAAATCATAGTCAAATTCGATTCGAGCAACAACAGCTTTCGATATAGCATCGGAACGAGTTCGTGCTACTTCCAAAATTGAATGTTTGAATTGGAGTGTACTTACTTGACAAATTTTACTGCGACGATCTAAGGATTTTTTTCTCTGCAACTCTTCATTCAATTTATTGCCACAAAATAAACATAGTTTTTTAAAACAAAAAGCTGAATCACTTGAACGGGATCTAGTACGAGGAGGACTACTTACTGTAGATCCTGTAGATGTGTTAGCTTCTTGTTCTTCGCGTTTTCTTTTGATGGCAGCAGCAATAGAACACTTCCGCGTATAAATTTTACGACAGTTGCTATGTATTGTCACAGATTTTTGTTTTTTAAGAAATTCCGAGTATCCATCATCTCTTTCAGCACTTGCATTAATCAGTGTCTTCATACCACGATCAACAGTTACAGTTTCACTTTCAGTTAAAAGATGAGTACAAATAAAACAATATTCTGACATTTTTCTTATAAAAATCTAAAACGCACAAAATAGGTTAAAAGATAGGTTAAGATAAGCACACAGGTTAAGATAAGCACAAGCAAAATAGAGGGATTACGACTGATCCAACTTTTCGGAACGTTATATCTCCAAAATGGTGGCTTTTAGGAAAAAAATTATTAATATATTTTTTGTAGAGAATTTCGTGATCTACAATTTTGTACTGGGGTAATTTTGCGAAAAAACTCACCGTTTCGCTAAAAATCGCAAAAAACTCATTTTTTTGACCTTTGACCCCGTGCCAAATTTTTAGCACACCTCGGAACGATGAGGACTTTTGAGATTTTCTTTATAATGATGTTTTGAACAACTATGCCAATATTCAGCTTTATGGGAATTTATGTAACCTTCCTCCTGATTTTAGGCTTAAATAGACCGGACTAATTATAAGCCTTGATATACCTAGCTAGCTAGCTAAATCACAGTAAATCTAATGAGAATCATATTAGACGACCTACGTACTTTGAATGTCACTAGATTGATTGACAATATTAAATACTAGCTGCGCTCCGCGGTTTCGCCCGCGTAAGTCCCAATCCCGTGGGAATATCAAAATAAAAATAGCCTTCAGCCTGCCTCGACAAATGGACTATCCAACACGAAAATAATTTTTCAATTAGGACCAGTAGTTTCTAAGATTAGCGCGTTCAAACAAACAAACAAACTCTTTATCTATAAAAATCAATGCCACTTTTCGTTGTAATTTTATAACTCGAGAACGGGCTAACCTATTCAAACCAAATGTTTAAGCTTTATTTAGTAGATGGTTTATGTGAAGTTTGCACAAAAACGGTCGAGCGGTTCTTCATTTATCATATTTTTCACTTTATACGTACTTTATACGGTACGTGCTTCGACCGGGCCGCTAGTTGTATTAGTATAGCTTCTTAGGGTTTGTTGGATCGTTTAATATGTTTGTATTGTAAACAAATATAGATAACATAACCTATGAACCCGTGGGAAAAGAGAGGACCGTTCAATTATAAAGTATTAAGTTACACGCGCATTCTTATACACAATTGAATGGAAATTGGACAACAATGACATATAAAAACCTGTATGACCCCACTTGCCACGTAGCCACTTCATCCCAGAGTTTTTTGTAAATGATTATAAAGAGTGATGCGCGTATTCATTGACGTTATAATACAAAGGAACTTGTTTTTAATATAAAGAAACTTATACAGGATGATTTTTTTATGGGCCTTCAAAACTGTAAACTATAAGAGAACGCGACGTATTATGCTGTGAGGAATCGCGTGCCTGATTTTGACAAAAACTAAAATTGTATCAAACTATTTTTAATTAATACTAAAGATCTTTATCAGTAACACTATAGATTAATATAGGTATTTTTTTTTAATTAACTCCTAACGTAAAGGAATAACTTTTAAAAAAATCTATTGACGCAGTTTTAGTCTTTATCAAAATAGGGCACACTTCTTTCAGCATTTTTCGGTCTTATAGGTTACGAATTGAAAGCCCATTTAATATTAAAAAAAGCATGACTGTACTTAAAAAAAATTATATCTAAGAAATCGTTGCTGAAGTGAAGTGAAGTGAAGTAGTCTACAAATTGACTGAGTAATAATTTAATCATTAAAAAAAACGATGAGCGGAATGGATACGTTAAATTATATCGCATTTAGCATCTAGTACTTGAACACTTACCACATAATTAAACCGAGCATATCATTATGAAGACAAAGCGAATAAAATTACCGTGCATTGCAACAACATTAGAAAGTAGTAACTTTGTACCAAGTTTCGTCATGTAAGAAGCTATTCATTGGTATAAATAATGTGTAGTAAAATGACATTCAGTACAGTACGACGCTAAGAATGCAGCTCGTGCAATCTCGTCGATCATCGAAAATAAACGGCACGATCTTGATATTTAGAACACTTACTATAAAATTGACAGAAGAGCCGCGGAAGGCAGGGCATTGGTTGCATACTTACAATCAACGCTCAAAAGTACACCGTCACAGTAAAGTTTACAATCCTGTGCAGCACTATTTGAACATTATAACAACGTACCTGTGGATCGAAACCACGTCGGTTGGTGTAGCGGGTTTATACCACTCGGCCAACTAAATACATAACTAACATGTTGAAAATAACAATCACACTGAGTACTTTTAATTCAAGTATTTATGTTTGTGTGTAGCGTCTATTAGAAGAAGGTCGTAAGTCCAACACTTGTTTATAGTATTATTATAGCAAACTGATAGTGTACTAATGACGCATACTGTACTTTTTCGGAAGTACGAAAATTAACGAGCTGTATTCTTAGCGTCGTACAACTCCGCAGCAATAACTGGTAATACAGCTACGCATAATACGTCTGTTGACGCGTGGGAGTTGCCATTGTATGCATTGTCAGTAGGTTAGGTACCGTTGGTGTAAACGATGAGCTGATGAGACAGATTGTCTCAATCTAACGCAGGGAAATTGGTGCACCTCGCAACCTTGCCGCGGAAGTAAAGTAAACTGATCTAATCGAAATGCGATGTGAAAATGTTATCTTAGCGCTCGCTCCACTTAGATTAGATTCAAGACAATTTTGTCTAATTAAAACAACACTCTTTACTTTTTGGATTACTAGGTGGATTGTCATCTCGATAAGATTCTCATCTATTTATACATCTAAAATGCTTTGTCCTGAATTACTGATGGATCAACGCAAAGCCCAAACCGCTGATCGTAAAGACCTGAAACTTGGATACTTGGAACTTTGTATACCGTAGACATCCATAAGAAATGATTTTCCGAAATTCTAACCCTTAGGAGGTGAAAAAGGGGGCAAATAATGTGATTACTTGGTCTATTTTCGACTTCAACGCGGACGAAGTCGCGGGCAAAAGCTAGTTAATTTATATATCTTTTGAAGTGATCGTACAACTATAGGAAAGACTGTTGAATCAGCTGCTCAGGTATTCTAGACTTGGTAATAGTAAAAGTATATTGGCCGGCGGATTGCGTTGTCGGTCAAGGACTATTCGCTTTGTTCTCCTTTGTAACTTTGTAACATGGTCTCCGATTGTAACGTTTCTTAACATTTAAAATTGTAACACTTTATTAATTACTACATTTATTTGACGAGATTGACAATTAATTTTAATTGATTCTTAATTATTTCCTTTGTTTGGTATCGCCTGTTTGTTTATTATGTGTGCAGCTTTGTTCTGTTTAACTATACAAAAATAATCGTAACGTTCACATAGATTTGAAATTAAAGATAAACACATATGAGTAATGTGCATTCATGTGATCTCAACTGCTTACCGATCAAATATTAAACAAATGATTGTTTCAAATAGTTGACTGCACGTGCCCACTGGAGTCTGGAGCATTGTGAGCTAGTATGAGTCACCGATATCGGTAGGTGCTCACAATATATGGTCCAATACAGGAAATCTATTACGAACGAGCACCGCGCCCGTTGTTTCGGTAGCAGGAGGATAGTTCTATTGTCTTGGTTGCCGCAGACTGTGCCAAATGCGCTATGCCGAAATTAATATCTTCCAGTGATGTCTACTACACAATAAACATGTATCGCTTTTATGGTAGAGAGTTAACGTACAAACGATTGGACACACCAATGCTATAACTGAATTGTTTTACCTACATATAATCAACATAAGTAAGTTTCGACATCCGCAGTAATTAAGTTACATGTGGAACATGGAGTAGGAGTATATTAACATTTGCATTCCGTCAATTTCCGAAACCCTAAGCTAAGGGATCGTTGCTAAACGTGGCGTTACAATGCGATTAGTGCTGCGTAGTCGTACCCTCTTGGGTAATGTACGTTTGTATTTGTGGGGTTTGTCAAATATCTTACATAAAGTTGCGACGTTGCGTTGCGAAATGTTGAATGCGGCCTAATAAATATCTTAGCCGAACTCGATATTATTCGGGGGATATATAAAATGTTTGGGAACACTGCCATTAGATAACCGAATATTGCTGAAATCGACGGGTGGTTGGCTATATAATATGTCTTTGGAAATGTTGCGTACTCGTCTTCTGAAGGATTTTCAATATAATGACTCGATAAATTCGAAGTTATTATTACCAGGGCTATAAAGGAAAAGTTATAGCCGAAGGAGGTGAAGGGGATCGGCAACGACGCTTTCTCCATATAAAAATTTAATTCGGTACCTAATTTTTGCTTTACTTTTGATAGGTTGTTTTACACGAGACCCGCTACGTGTTGGCATTACATGGCATTAATGGTAATTTGCCTCGTAAAAGCTGTAAAAGCTCCTGTTTAGTGGACCAAAACGAATCGTGTACTCTTTCAATCGTTAAATTCCAAAATCCAATCATGTTGTTACATAAAATTGCTCTTTGAAAGTATAATAAATCTGTTTTTCTAATTTATAAGCAAATAATGATGGACTCTCACCTTGAAATTTCACAAATTTGAATTATGATGTAATATTGTGTCCTAGTATGCATACATATATTATTTAAATGACACAAACAATGCGGAATCCGAGATGAAATGTGACACTTACATGTCTAACACGGCTAAATTATATATGCGTATCAATGATATTACATTCCGGGCATAATTAATTAATATGATGTAGACAGATGTCGACAAATATTCACTAAACTGCTTAAATCTTGAAGATGCCTCAAACTGTGCTTTATGATATTAGTTTTCCTACGATTTTCTTTATTAAGAAAAGTAAGCCACTATTTGCATGCCCATAACATAAAGTTCAACGCTTATCTTAGCGCCAGTCTCAAATGGAAAGTTTTACCGTTGGCTTTTTGTAAATCCTCATATTTATTACTTTATTTGGGTTCGCATCTCTCATAAAACGAAATATTCTCCGGTGCCCAAATAATCACGCAACACGATTTGGCTTTTGGAATAATTCGCGTGTAGGTAGGTATTAAAGAATTCTGAGGTTCTTTCACACGATTTGCAACTACCTATTTTTATTGCGAACGTCTTGGAGGTAAATTTTATGGTGGTGGTTTTACGGCCGGCAGGACGACATTGAATGAAGGGTCCTTGATACGTAACACAGAAAACATTCCGGACACCCGCTACTTTATATTACCTGTCCGATTACCTTCCACGAAATGGAACTTGATCTCTACAAACAGATAACTGGCGGACATGCAACAAAACTATCCCTTGTGGGGTTCTATTTACGCGATATCAAATATTTCGAGACTTATAGAGACTTATATTTTGTAGGTGAGGTTGTTATAGTTACTCTATCGTTATTGGTTTTTATAAAATGGAGCGAATTTTCATCGAAGACGTGCCGCTAAACTATAGATATATTTTTATATATATTTATTTATATTTATTTTATTTTATATGTCTGTGCTTTCGAATTGTTTGCTAGAAGGCGCTCTGCTATCTCGTAGCTCCTTATCTCTTGGCAGGCAAGCTTGCACGCTCGCTGTGAGCTCTTAATCATTTCATAACTCGACTTTAATGTCGAAACATTTTATTTGCTCCCAGGGGAGTGAACTCTGGCTATTTGTTCTGAGTACTCTTAAGCATTCTACAGAAGTTTGGCGGCGAAACATTCCCTACGTTTTGAAGAAATAATTCCATGTTATGTTGGGATTACCCTGCGTCCCGGGTTTCGTCCTGTCTTAATGACAAATGGGAAGCTGTCGACTTGTGTTACTTTTACCGTACACGACAAAGTTTAAATCATGATGAAACTTCCTACGATAAGTTAAGAAAGTTGTCTGAAATGTGGAAACTTTTAAAATGAAGCTTGTGGTCTACTGTTTGTTCGAATAAGTTTATTTTTGGACAACTGAGAGTTTTGAGTGATGAATGACATTATTGTTTAATCTGAATAAAAACTTTTTATCTAACATTGTGGATAAATACGACACATTTACCCGAATATCACTTAGATTACTCAGATATGTAGCCACGCATATAAACTTCGCCGAATCTGTCCCATATCGAAATGGATAATAAAATCTCGAAGCGCGTTTCTATCCCTCGCAATACGAGAATTCTTTATCACTTTGATAAAGGGAGGAGTGGGAGATTTCTTTCGACTAATACCGCCTAGTGGGCGATTCCTGGGATCCCTCTGGACTTAAGTGTGATCAGTCCTACAAGGTCTTATCTTACAACCACTGTATTTCTTATACATTCGTCTTTTTAATAAAATTCTATTCGCTTCTTGAAAATGGAAGGTAATTGGATTGCTTCTTTCACGATTGAATAGTTACCGGAGATCAGACGACGACGCTACGTCTTCTGTGTAAATAGTAGTCCATGTTCAGTTGTAATTTGTATGTTTTGCATGTTACATGTTTGTATGGCTTTCAAATTCAGAGTTATCTAAGGAATTTAAGCAATATTTTTTTAATTATCATTTTCATTCAATATTTTATCTTGTAACTAGCTGCGCCCCGCGGTTTCGCCCGCGTAACTCCCGATCCCGTGGGAATATCAAAATAAAAAGTAGCCTATAGCCTTCCTCGATAAATGGACTATCCAACACAAAAAGAATTTTTCAATTCGAACCAGTAGTTATTGTGATTAGCGCGTTCAAACAAACAAACAAACAAACAAACTCTTCAGCTTTATAATATAACTAGCAGCGCTCCGCGGTTTCACCCCCGTAACTCCTGATCCCGTGGGAATTTCGGGATAAAAAGTAACCTATAGCCTTCTTCGATAAATGGACTATCCAACACAAAAATATTTTTTCAATTCGAACCAGTAGTTCCTGAGATTAGCGCGTTCAAACAAACAAACAAACTCCTCCCACCTATGATGATGAAATATTCATCTTAGACAAAAGTCCGCAACGTCCGAGCACTTTTCTTCTTTCATAATATTCTCAATATTTCTTTTCGTTGGGAAATTTAAAACTTCCCTTTGAGCTTGATTGTTTATTGGCATCGATTCTGTTTAAAGTTGCCTCTTATCTCACTTCATTGGCTTCCTGTTATTTTGCTTCTGCTTGCCCGTGGTTGATGGCGAAACTTGGCCGACGACGTTAACATCTTGCAAACTTAAATTGCCCGGGTATAGATGTTTACAACCAAGTAAAGGTAAGTATCCAATAGTCTGTGAAATGACGAAGGCGGGCGGGATGTTGGGCGGGTGGACTCGTTACCATGGTGACGCCTCGAACCTTGAATTAGTTAAACGAATGATGAACTCCACCCTTGGCTTGCAACCGTTTTCGGATGCCAACGATATACGATTTAAATAAGGATACGTAAGAACGTTAAAAGACTTGGAGAATTTTAAAATCTTACCTGTGAGTTTCGGATAGGTTACTGTCACGAGTAATTAGTACCCCGAACTTATAATTCCGTGTCGCAAAATTTCTATTCGCTTTTTTCCCCACTCGATTTTCAACCGAGGCGAATTTTTTGACAATCGCAAGTATTACCACGTATTTGTAAGTGTATTTACTCAATATCTACTTTTTATACAAGTCATTCTGCAAACTTGATAAGAGTTTCTGCTGAAATCAACCCTACTTTTGCAGTTGCATGTTTCAGGATTTTTTTTAAATTAATCAACTAAGTAAAGTTTAAAACGACAACGGTAAGCTATACTATGCATTATTGAAGAGGTAAACGAGACATTTGGATTAACTTTTGCGGTACACGTCTCGGTTAGATAAACATTTGGCGTCCGCCCGCTAGAGCGCCAAAACAAACAGCGGAGGCAGCAAGAATTTAATAATGACGTAACCCTTAGGTTACAATTTGTTATTTAAACAACATTTTACAAACACATTTTTCTCGCTAATTAGTTTTTTATACTTTACCATTAATCATCTTAATCCGTCGCTGATGTATACTATAGTTATAAATAGCCTCGCTCAAGAATACTTAACAAGAGTTGAGTCTATTGATCACACTGAAGTGCCTTGATATACCGCCATGCGCCATTGTGCATGGCTTATTTTGACTGACACTCCGTCTTCACGCCCTCCCCTTGTCACTTGTAATTTCTTTAAACAAACTTAAGCTTATTTCGTGTATTTGTTGAGTTATAATTTGACATGTTTAAAAAGCAATTAAGCGCCCGAACGCTTTTCTCGCCCGCTGCCGCCCGCCTTTATAACGAAGCAACATCATCATAACAAATGAAGTTACAATGAATTTACAAGTTTAACACGACGTAAACTTTGTACGTTAATGAAAATACTTGTTATTGTCTTTTTAATTCAGTTTAATTTAACAGAATGGTATGCAAACTTGAAGTTTTGTTTCAGCGGGTAGCTACCCTTATTTAACATCTCAAATTAAATAGTATACAGAGTAAGTAGACTTGCTTCTTGTTTTACTTTGGTGTTGTCGCGTCGCTCGACGAGGTCTTTGACCGACGCCATCGGGTATCCATGGCAACGAATACCTACATGCTGCCTGCATATAACATGGCTTTAGGTGCAAGCCTGAAAAAAGCTTATTATGAGAGGATCTTTTGAGTTTTTATTCCCTTTTAAAAGTCCATTAACAGGTGCAGCGATACGTCCTCTAGGCTACATAGCTATTCATCGACTCCACTGCTAGTTTCTTGTGGTATACAAAAGCGAACACTATCTATACATGTAAATAACAAAACATGACGATACAATAAGCAAGGTAACAGATATTTTTGTATGTAGCAAATTTAAACATTTACATAGTATTATTTTTCCGGGTCTTAGTCGCGTACAAAGATACATAATGCTGTTATTTTTCTTGTCACGCAAAATCACGAGATAATAGAGACATAAATCATAGTTCTAAAAATACTATATCAGCGTAGTATGTTTTTGTTGGCACACTAAACCTTTGCGTTTTACATATCCAATATTGATTCTATATGATATATACGAGGTATATTTTCTACGGATACGCAGCCAAAACGCACAAATTATTCGAATCCTTCCTCCCCGAATATGTTGCGTATCTTTTATTATTGTTTTTTGTTGTTCAATGTTTGTATACTAACGCCAAGTTTGTACGAACATTCATACACTGACAATGGATTCCTCAAGTTATTTATACACCTCATCAATCAGAGTATGAGATCAATAGAAACATTTGTTAGCAGAGTTCCTCTTTATACTTTGTTTACATTTTTTGCTCATACAAAATATCTGGAGGAATTGGGTTCATTCTAACGAATGTGGACTCACAGAATGTGACACGCAAACTTGCAGAAACTTCTTTGAAAAGGGTCCCGGTCTAAATGTTGTTTCTATGGAAATATCCGATGAATGTTCCCGACCTGTATTTATTAAAGTGAATACATTTTCGGCGAAGTTATTTACGGGTTATCCTAGGAATTCTGTTCTTCAATTATTTCTTTGACGTATGTTGTTGACGAAGTTATTTCGACTGATAAATCAAAGGCTGTAATTAATATGGTGGCTTCATAAGTATTTCTTGCACACGGACGTTACTGTTAGACATTTACTTAATATTTTCCTACTCTCTTATTTACGTATTAAGTACCTACATAAATATCTACATTTACTTCTACTGCTGAGTCAAGATTAAAAGTTTCTTTCATCATCATCATCATCATATCAGCCACAGGACGTCCACTGCTGAACATAGGCCTCCCCCAAAGATTTCCAGAGCGATCGGTCGCATGCTCTTTGCGTCCAACGACTTCCCGCGACCTTAATTAAGTCGTCCGTCCATCTAGTCGGAGGTCGTCCCGCGCTGCGCTTTCCGGTACGTGGTCTCCAATCTAAGACTTTTCGGCCCCAACGGCCATCAGTTCTACGAGCCACATGTCCCGCCCATTGCCACTTCAGCCTACTAATTCTTTGGGCTATGTCGGTAACTTTAGTTCGCCTACGAATCTCCTCATTTCTGATTCGATCTCGTAGTGAAACACCGAGCATAGCCCTCTCCATAGCAAAGTTTCTTTACAATAGAATAACTGTGAAAAGATTTTCCGAACCTGAAACTCGCTGAGCAAGCTTTTTAGTTGTCCGTTAGAATAAAGAGATCTCGCAGATTTATTTGTGTATTTCTATGCTTTCTGAATATAGGTATGAGTACAATACAAAGTATTGCATATCATTTTGTAAATGTGATTTTAGTCTGATAAAGTAATTTACATCCTAAATACAAAATTTCTATCAGCTTATCTTATCAATTATTCACCATCCCAAGCTTATCTCTTTAAGATAAAAATATGGCTCGTAATCATATCATATAATTTAGGTTCTGTGTTTTCATCATTCTACCTACTACGTTATGAAGCTGAATTGACCCTGAATAGCCTAGTAATTACTTTAAATAAAAAGCAGGAACATTTCCTAGGTGCCATTTTAAGATTAAGCGCGGGTAATAGTGGGTAGTTCGAAGAAAAAATATAAACGAGATCGATAGGAATGCGTGCGATGCGGATGCAGTCACGAACCGGAGTGAAGCTGAATTACGTTATGAAGGTGAATTAATCCTGAATAGACCAGTAAATGAACGGGATATAGTTACGTCTCTCGGAGACCCTGACACGTGTATATTTACTGCAACTGGCCTGATGGAGCGTGAATGGGTGACGACGGAACCCCGCACCGGTGCACACATTGTCCTCTTCCGCGATGCACTCCGCATCATTACGTTTATTATTTTGTTTATATCATAATGGTTTTTCCATAAGAGTTATGAAACTGTATAACTTTATTTCTGTTTTGAGTATTTTTAGAAATAAAGTAAAACATTTATTTGGTACAGGCACAAGACAACTTTAAAATTAACACACACAAAGAAATAGGTACAACGAAGAAATAAAGAAAGTAACTTTTTCTTTTAGAAGAAGAAGTTTTTAAGGTTTCGTAGTATTCCGTACCCAAAGGGTAAAAACGGGACCCTATATCTAATACTATTTCTATTTCTTTGTCTGTCTGTCCATGTGTCACATGAACCGTGATAGCTAGAGTTGAAATTTTCACAGATTATGTATTTCTGTTGACGCTATAACAACAAATACTTAAAACAGAAAAAAAGTATTTAGGGCCTCCTATACACCATGGTACTGAAGCCACCTGAAACCTTCGTAAGCGAGTCCGACTCTGACTTGGCCGTTTTTTCTATCTATCAATCAATCTGTGAATGTCACAATTTAACATTATTTTAAAAACTTTTATTGGTCAAAAATCTCAAAATAAATACAAATACAAGGAATTAACTACGAACTAAATACGAGATATAAACAAATAAAATCTAAAAATTAAAACTAAACCTAATCGAACAAACCCCTCCCCAGCGTTCCCGGTACAAAGCTGGACAATATGCAAGCGGCGTTATCTCGCTGAACCGCTATCGACAGCCTTTGCACCAGGAATGCCCCGGAACGCGGATCAAACCCCCAGTCACGGAGGTTACATTATTTTTAAAAAGTTTTCAAATTCTTACTGGTTATTTTTCGTAACATAGTACATCTACTGTCTCATTTTCAACGACGACGACGGCGCAATTACCTTATTCACTTTTTCTTGTTTTTATTTGTGTTACTGTTATGTTTTTCATCAAAAAATACATCGTATCTTTTACATCTGAAGTGTTTACTTTGAATATTATCTTTAAACATCACGTTTATATGTTTACGATTTGTAACATCGTTATACACTGCGTAGTTAAGAATAATATAGGGTTTTTTACTCATATACACGGTGTAACAAGGGGGCGGATCATCGGTTGCTGGGGGGTGGGGGACCTCAGTACCTATTGATTTAACCCCCCTGAATGTTCTGCAATATTTAGTGGATCAAAAGTTAATTGGGTTTTAGTGCAATTTTAGTCAAAATCAGATTTCACCCTGAACTTCGCAATTATAGCCAAACTATCAGGGCTGCGTTTCTGATTTTTTTGGGAAACAAGTTCAATAGTGGACCTTTTGTACCCCTACACCAATCAGAGTCTTAGATTTATAAAACTCAAAATAAAACCTTTAAAGTTTTTTTTTTTCAAAATCTAATGTTTACATTATCTTTGTAAAAAAATATTTCACAGATTATTTTTTTCTGCAACCTATCTTAAAAGCTACTGGCTTTCATGAAGAAAAACCCTGAAAGTTTCATTCGGCTAGAGCTAGGGCATCATATTGAAAAATGTACTTGATAGTCTAAAAAGTGAAAATTATCGATAATCGTTTAATCGATAGGTACTGAGGTCCCCCACCCCCCACCAACCAATGATTCACCCCCCCCCTTATTACACCGTGTATATATGCCAATGGAAAGTCAGTTTAATCACTTAAAAATTTGTTTCTAAAAAAACCATAGTGTAAGCATAATCAAACATTTGTTTGTCGAAATAACGAGCTGTACCTCCAGTAGCGAGGTTTCCAAATACAGTCACGGATTGTAACGCAATATAAGTAAGCAAAGGAACTGAATTTCCCGGTTCTATATCCAGCTATTTAAACTGTATGTTGTTTATTATTCAGTAGGCAAGGCACACGGCACTGAGTATTTTTAGGGTTCCGTATTACAAAAGGTAAAAAAAGAACCCTTATAAGATCACTTTCTTGTCCGTATGTATGAGAAAATCGGTGGTCACGGATTTTCTTTATAACAGGTGAACCTAGCAAGTTGAAATTCATACCAGATACTGAGGTCTATAGTCCCTATTAGGTGTATAAAAATCAAGGTCCTGAGTCAACACTTAAAAAAGATATGGGCAAATTTACATTTTCACGAAAACTTGTATTAAATAGATTCCTCTTATGTTTTCCAGGGGACGAAACTATGGATTATAATGGAATACCTGGGCGGGGGTTCCGCCCTGGACCTCATGAAGGCGGGCAGTTTCGAGGAGATGCACATAGCCGTCATTCTTCGGGAGGTGCTAAGGGGACTCGACTACCTACATTCGGAGAGGAAACTACATAGGGATATAAAGGCAGCCAATGTGCTGCTTAGCGAAATGGGAGACGTGAAGTTAGCTGATTTTGGTAAGACTTAGTTTTTATACTATTCGGTATTTAAAGTAATAGTTTCCGTTTTTGACGTGATAACGTCTTATAAATCGATGAACTCACAAAAAAGTGTGATGTTATTTATTTAATTAGAACGTTCGTAACCAATTACACTAATTAATTAATTAAAGATAAGTAGGTTAGGTACATAACAAAAATAATAAGAAAAATAGGTACATATTAATATTACTTACAATTATTTTTATATAGACAAAATCATGTCACGTTATCGTCGTTGACGAGGTAACCATAGCAACGTATAAAAGTATGCAAAATGGTAATATCAACGGTACAAAAGCGTTCTTATGACGTTATCACGTAAAATTATCGCCCGTAAACCGACTTTACAGACAACTATTTTTTCCTATTAAAGAACTTGTACCTATACCTACGGAAACCTAAAAAAATATTTATAATCCTTGAAATGGAATCAGTTGCTTGATCTATGTTTCATAGTCGTGCATGACTTGTGGGTCTTCAAGTCACTCTTACGAGGGCGGCACTGAAAATTTCGGGAATCAAGGAAGTGACACAACATTACTATTTGAAAATGTATTTATTGCTTTTCGAAGTATTCTCCGCGAAATTTGACACATTTTTCCATACGATAGAACCAATCATTAAAGCAACCATTCCATTCGGAAGTTGGGGTCTCCAAAATGGCCGTTTTGTAGGCGTCCACAGCTTCTTCAGGTGATGAAAATCTCTGACCACGCAATTTATTCTTTATTTTAGGGAAAGTATAGAAATCATTAGGGCTTAGGTCGGGGCTGTACGGCGGATGGTCTAATAATTCTATGTTTTCTTGCTCTAAAAACTCTTTTGTTCTGTTCGCGGTGTGAGAACTCGCATTGTCGTGATGGAGGATGATGCGGCGGCTGCAGTTCTCTTTACGGAGTTCAGAAACGACCTGTAGCAAACAAATGCTAGCATACCATTCTGCATTAACCGTTCTTTGTCCCTAAGAGGAATAGTCACAACATGGCCGGTTTTGGAGACAAACGTGGCCACCATTTTTTTTGCAACACTCCGTGAACGAACAATTTTTGTTGGCTTTAACTCATTTTCGAACACCCAAACTCGTGACTGGTTTTTTGTTTCGTGTTCGTACGTGTATATCCAGGATTCGTCACCTGATACGATGTTGTATACAGCATTTGAGGATCCTGCGTGGAATCTTTCGAGAGTTCTGACGCACCAAGTAACGCGAGCCACTTTTTGCTCTTCACAGAGCGAATGCGGTATCCATCGGGAAAACAACTTTTTTACACCTAATTGTTCATGCAAGATTATTTGTATTTGACTCATGCCAATGTCTAAAGTTGCCTGAATTTCGCGGTATGTTACATGTCGATCTTCCTCAATCAGCTTACGCACAGCATCAACGTTTTCTTGGGTGAGTGCAGTTTTTGGACGACCTTGACGGGGATCATCACTGAGCTTGACACGTCCACGTTGAAATTCAGCAAACCAGCGATAAATTGTGGTTTTGGATGGGGCTTCATCACCAAATGCAGAAATCATCAGGTCAACACACTGTTTTTGTGATAAACCACTTCGAAAGTCATAATAAATCATCGCTCTTGAATTTTCTCGAGTCAATTCCATTTTCTCAACGACTAAACAAGTTTGACAAAACCTTGTGACAAGACCGAGATTCTTTTTTTAAATAAATAAATGGTATTCGATTCTTAAAACCATGGAGTTTTCAATTAAAAAGATTTAAATATGACAGGAACAGTGGAAATATTCTATTCCCGATACTTTTAGTGCAGCCTATGTATAAGTAAGTCTAACAGCATCGTCACTTACCATCAGGTGAGAATGAGATGTGATCAAACGCTGACCTTTATTAAAATGATTTACTCAAAGACTGGAATCTAATCAAATATATGTGTCACGACAATTTGATTTAGCCGTCCGGCAATATGTGCGGGTCGTGCGAAGCCGAAACAATTCGCTCAATATGTCACTGCATTGATTGTAAGGACAGATCGAGCGGCCATAATTGATCAGCATTAATTGAACCGAACTACGACAGTACCTATTGTACCATTTTCCCTATAAAATAATCACAAAAATAAAAGAAAGGATTCGGCGTTTTTACTTACACATAGACGGGCACCCTCAATGAGGACTAAACAAAATGTATGTCTTAGATAAGGAGACAACAATCTATACATATAAAATGCTTTGTCCTGAACTACTGACTGACTGACGGATCAACGCACAGCCTAAACCGCTGATCGTAGAGACCTGAAACTTGGAGGGTGTGTTCTTTGTGTGACGTAGACACCGAATAAGAAAGGATTTTCCGAAATTTCACCCCTAAGGGGGTGAAAAAGGGGGGCAAAGTTTGTATGGGACAACGTGATACCTTGGTCCATTTTCAACTTCTACGCGGAAGAAGTCGCGGGCAAAAGCTAGTCTTCCTGATAAAATAACAGAGAAATCAAACACACTTGTATCATAACGTCACTAATAGGCTAGATATCTTGTGATCACGTACGTTGTAAGAATTTCTCATAAACTTGGAACAAAATATGAGCAAATACCTCTCGTTATTGAACTAATAATATGAAGACGTACAGTACAGATTAATCTACTTGTAAACTCCTTTGAGTTACGTTCGTATTGGCTTAGTTAGGGGGCTTCGTTCATACCTACTTTACCTCTTTAAACCCAGTCTTAAGTTTGTACCACGTATTTTCATATCTTCTCTTATATCTATATATACAAAGTTATTGGTAATTATACTAAAGCGTGAATATTGGTGAATATTGTTGTACTTTCTTATGTACTTACACTATTTCAACAAGATAAGTTTTGAGGGCTTAAGCCCTTTAATAGTGTATCCTGGGTAATTACCTGTTCTTTATACCTACTTTTAATTTAATTTGTCTCCAGATTATTCCTGATATAATTTAATACCTACTTCGGACACGCAATATTATTGGCATTGAGTACCTACTCGTGTTCCCACGAGACCGTCTGCTTTTCTCTAAGGGTTTGGCCTGCGCCTTGATACATCAGTCAATGACTTTTCCCTTTTATATATACAGGGTTGTTGGTAATTATACTAGCAAACCGTTGAGGGCTACTTTTGTGCACCTAAACAAACAACTTATGTTCTACAACTTTTGGAAATTCAGACATTTTTATGAAAATTTTGAAGTTAGGTTTACCTGTAAATCAACACGGAGACGTCATTAACTATAAAATGTTACTTATTTTTAAGCTTTATCTACTGTTCTTAGTCTGATTGACCTTTGTTTACAAAAATCATCTGTTTTTCGAATTTACATAACCTTAAATCTTATTTATATAAAAGAAAGTCGTGTTTGTTACAACACGTATAACTCGAGAACGGCTGGACCGATTGCAATGAAACTCGGTATGTAGATAGCTGGAGACCTGGATTAACACATAGTATCCTATTTTATCTCGAAATTCCCACGGAATCGGGACTTACGCGGGTGAAACCGCGGGACGCAGCTAGTTTTTCATATTTTTATTCGAATTTCCAAAAGTTATTAAACAAAAGTGTTTTGGTAAGGTGCACAGAAGTAGCCTTCATCGGCTTGCTATATAGTATAATTATTAATAACCCTGTATGAAAGGCAAAAGTGATTGACTGATGTATCAAGGCACAGGCCAAACCCTTAGGGCTAGAAACTTAAAACTTCACACACGTATTCAACAGAACGTAATAGTGCGCGAGCGAAGCCGCGGGTAAGAGCTTGTCATTGATGAATACAAACTAGGCTAGCACGGCAAACTTTGATTTGCCATTTAAAAAAAAATATATAGCAAAAAAAATAGATGTTGTTCGATTCTCAGACCTAACGAATATACACAAAAAATGTCATACAAATCGGGTCAGTCGTTTAGGTGGAGATTGGTACCTAACACCACGACACGAGAATTTTATTTAAATAGGGATAATTTAAATAAACTTTCTGATATGATTATGCTTTTGTGAAATTCCTACAAAGGCGTAACATACATTTTTATAGTTTTCTCCTGATGTTATAGCGTGTTGTAAAGTTTTTATCTGATTTTTATCGATGTACTGTTCATTGATAGAGCATCGACTAGATCTGTAACGGATGGTCGACCGCTCCTTATGCCGCTATTAAACAACTCAAGCGTGAATATTGGTGAATATTGTTTAAGGCGCTCTTCTAGTACCGTGTGTAGATATTCACATTACCTTAGCCCGCGCTCTCAAAGACGTAGCGTGCTGCATGCTAACTGTTATATTTGATCGATATGCAAAACATTTTAGCATTATTATCCAAAAATATAGTTCCTAGAGGTCAAAACCTATCATTTGATTCATTTTTAGAAACAAACGTTAACTATTTTTGAATAAAACCCGATAAAAGATCTAATAATTCTCTGTTTTCTAACATTTTTTTATCGAACGAAGTTGTTCATATCATGTTTTCAACCACAATAAAAATATGGTTATTAAACTACAATATCCATTTATATCCAAAAAACAAAAAAAGAGTATTTGATTACTTAGAGTTGCTTAAAACAAAGGTCGATTTTGGTAGCTTTATTAGCACAGGGCCTTAACTTCTTATCTTATGTACTTACAATATTGACTCACTATTTCAACAAGATAAGTTTTTGAGGGTTAAGCCCTTCAATAGTGTATACTGGGTAAATTACCTGTTCTTTATACCTACTATTAATTAAATTTATCTTCAGATTATTCCAGAAACAATTCAATACCTACAGGCTTTGAGCACGTAATGTTATTGGCATTGAACTCGTATTCCCACGAGACAGTCTGCTTTTCTCTTAGTCTCGTCTAGAACTAGGAACGAATGAAATATGTATGATTCCCCGCAATTCAATAAAAGGCTGCGTATTGTTAGTTGGCGTCTAAAAGTTCCCCCGTTGCGGTTCTTATAAAGACATCGAGACGACACTCGCTAAGCCGCTCTGATATAAGAAGTTGCATTATAAGTTAAGTCCGCATTACGGGCCACGAGAGTTTGGCTTTCGGCCAATGTTTGAACATTTGCAAGGCGGCTTTTGTTCCGCGTCAAAGCAAACGCTGAACGCCCTTTTGCATTCACGAGGGTTGTATAAAATTCTACAAGCACTTCTTCAAACACAACGTTTTGTTTGTGAAAATGTATCGACATACATTTCATAGCTGGGGACACTTTGCCAGTTGTAGTGTTCAAGCGTTTAATTTTAGGTATTTTTATATGCTTTATTTACTCAAACATCAAAGGAGAGAATTGAGATGTCAATCTACTGAATCCTTTGATTTTGATTATTTTTACCAAACTTCTATGTAATAGAACTTTAACTTCATGTCTTATATGGGGGGCTGACAGAGCCAGCAACACTTCGACCCAGTATGATCTTTTGTGTTTTTTCATATAAAAACTGAAGAAGAATCTTTATAAAATTACAGGTGTTGCGGGCCAACTAACCAACACAACATCAAAACGTAACACATTCGTGGGCACACCATTCTGGATGGCTCCCGAGGTGATCAAACAATCTAGCTATGACAGCAAGGCTGATATCTGGTCGCTCGGCATCACAGCCATAGAACTCGCCAAGGGTGAACCTCCCAACTCTGAACTACATCCGATGAGAGTGCTGTTCCTTATCCCGAAGAATAACCCACCTCAACTCACCGGTAGCTACTCGAAACCCTTCAAAGAGTTTGTCGAAGCTTGTTTGAATAAGGACCCTGAAAATGTAAGTTTGTACCTTACCTACTACTTAAAGTCGCTGCATACGTAACGGGATAAAACCTCGGACGGGACGGGGACGTGACGTGCATGGTCGTCGTCTTTATACATACGGAACGTGATTTTTCTCGTGCCAGACGGGACGTGACGATTTTTTGAAATCTTCTATACATATAAAATGCTTTGTCCTGAATGACTGACTGACGGATCAACGTACAGCCTAAACCGCTGATCGTAAAGACCTGAAACTTGGAGGGTGTGTTCTTTGTATGACGTAGACATCCGATAAGAAAGGATTTTCCGAAATTCTACCCCTTAGGGGGTGAAAAGGGGGGTAAATTTTGTATGGAACTACGTGACTCCTTGGTCCATGCTCGACTTTAGCATGGACGAAGTCGCGGGCAAAAGCTAGTCGTTTCATATAAAAATATAGTAACAGAATATACGTAAGGAGAAATCGGACGGGACGAAAGTTGAAAAAACATCGTTGAGGACGATGTTTTACGTATGCAGCGACCTTTACTTGCTAGGTTTTTTCACTCGAACTGAAATTGAATAAATTGATTAGGAAGTTGTTAGACTTATCGATAAAGTTTCCCTATTGCAGAATATGAAATGTATTCAAATATAAAAGTGTTCTTGAAAATATCTTAATTTAAAGTTCAAAGATTTATTTATTTATTCATTATATTAGTAAGTATAAGAAATCTTACTTTAAAATTCTAAATAAACTTATTTTATTATTTCAGAGGCCAACAGCAAAGGAGTTGTTAAAGTTTCAATTTATAAGAAAGGCTAAGAAGAATTCGTATCTAATGGATCTTATAGATAGGTATAAGAAATGGAAGGCGCAGAGGAGCGAAGAGAGCGAGACAGAATCAGAGAACTCAGATTCGTATGTATTATTTTACATTTAAATAAAGAAATAAATATTGCAGGACATTCCACACATCGCCATCTAGCCCTAAGCTAAGTAACTAGACTTTTGTTACGGTACGGGTTTTAGACACTGCATATACTTACTACTTATACACTTTTCTTTTGTAAATATATACTTACTTAAAATACATAGAAATAACCAGACCACAGAAAAATATCTAAGCATAGATACTTGTCTGAGGCGGGAATCGAAACCGAACCCCGTGTTTGGCAGTCCGGCATGGTGACCATTGTGCCAACTGGGTCGTCAAACATTTAGTTTTGCATAATTGAAAAATGTAGTGTTAGATACATATACATCTTCCTGCTTTTATCCAAATTTATTTGGGTTCGAAGCAGTATCCCTTCTTCCATTCACTCCTATTAGTCGTCCGTTCACATTCATCTCTCTCATGTCTTATCTTGTAGTGATAGATACATATAGTTTATAAATAAAATGACATTGTGTTGTTATAGCGAGGAGTGTAGCCGCGGCGACGGTGAAGCGGACGAGCCTTGGATCATGACGGTGCGAGGCGGAGCTGGAGCGAGGCATCACCTCGCGCATCACCCAGCGCACCCCGCGCACCCGCCGCCGGAACTCGACAACAAGCGGCGACATCATACAGAAGACGCAGGTATGTTGATACACCTCCGGACCACTCTGTGGTCGCTATTTCATATCCGGCTCGAAGGACCAAAACTCATACATAGTTGGTCCTTCGAGCAGGATATGAAGCCGGGTCGTGAGCCCAATACACAGATAATGATTAATTGGTGTTTGGAAAATGATAATTAATGAAACCGTGTTGAAAGTTAATTGAATAATGATTTGTTTAACGTTAAAATATGTGCAATAAACGGGGCAGCCGTATATTCTTTAACTAAGGGTGTCTCAGTGTCATAAAGTCTTATCAACGTCCTAAGCGTTCATTCTATTATTTTGCCGGGTGTTGAATTTCCTACTTTGCTGGAAAATCTGTGGTTTCGAGGAGAAGCAGTGGCGTGTGTTGTGTCATCCATTCATGATTGTAGTTGCAAGGTAGTTGAGCCATGTTAAGATGGTCTTCAAAGCAGATAAAGAGACGCTGCATTAGGTTAATGGCCAGAAATAATTTGCCGATTTTAAAAAGTTTATCACCATTAAAAATATTTTCCATGTAACGTTTCAGTAATACCATCGCCGACATCTCCAGGCGCTCCCAAACAGAACGGTTCAGTGACCCGCGAGGAAGCTCCCTCCATCGCTACCGACAACTTCACCAAGCCCGCACCTCCGCCGGTGCCACTCAATAACAACACTACTGATAAAACTACTGTAAGTAAACTGTTCTGCTTTTAAATAATCTTTTCGAATTTACTGAACCACTTTACCCATTCGAAATGTTTTGCCAAAAACTTTTTAAAACCTAACCTACATAATGATCATGATAATCATGAGTTTCTTGTGCCTCATGACTTATGAGTTTTTTGTGCCTTCTTCTCATTTGTGGGCACGTTCTGAAGGCACACATTCTCACTAAGTTTTTAAGGCGTTTCTATGTGATGTTCATACAAACTGTATGCATCCAAATGAATAAAAACTCTTGACTTTGACTTTGTATTTTTATATGTTTCCAGTCGCGACAGTCGCCTATAGTGGTATCGACGCCCGAGCAACGCAGCTCGAAGGAGCGCGAGCGAAACGACAGAAGCGAGCGTAACGAGCGTAATGAGCGAACTGAGCGTAACGAGCGAGTCGACCGAGACGACAGAAAGGAACACCAACCTTCTAATCGGGATAGTGTAGTTTATAATAAAGCCGTAAGTTGCTTTCTAACCTAACCAAATCAAATCAATTTTTTTTATTTCTTGGGATGCTTAATACAATTGTACATAGACCACTTGAAATCGTCTTAAAAACTAAGTTAGGATGTGTGCCTTCGGAACGCGCCCACCAATGAGAAGAAGGCACAAGTAACTCATGGGGTTTTTTTTAAGTGATCACGCTCACAAAGGTCAATATTACAAATATTTGAAAATATTATTTGAAATGGAGCAACTAAAGTCACGTCCATGGGTTGTTATCATTAAGGTAAGACGAAGTATCATAGTACGCCTTACTGCACAATTTATGCTTTATAAAAGTTTTGAACCTGGTAATGGACATGTCATATACATCTTTGGGTAATTTATTATAATAGAGCACACATGTACTATTAAACGACCTGTTTATTTTCCGGAGCCTACTACCGGGCACGGTCAGTTCATTCTTATTTCTTAAGTTGAAATTATGAATATCGCTATTTTTACGAAAAATTTCAGGATTTTTGTGAACGTATAGCAATTTTTCGTAAATATATTGTGAATAGAGCGTTAATATCTCTTTAAATTTTTCTCTAACTAACAACACTAATAGGTCATATCCGCATAAGTAATTAAAAGATCGCCTCCGCTGTGGGGAGGTAGGTTAAACAAATACCCTACCCCCGATTAGAAGCCTCGTACATGCACTCTAGCCGGGTTCAAAGGTTCGCGTCGAGTAACGAAAGAAATACGTCAAATGGCTCGAGTTGAGCCGTAATAACTATGGTCGATACTCTCGTTTTGGAACGAAGTTCCTTGTTTCGCGTTGCGAAAGGGGGCTAGACGGAAAAAAATAAGACCAAAAGTTGTAACGACACTTTTCGATTTTATTACAATTCCTTCACTAATTAATCGAAAGAAACTTCGTTCCATCCGGGTGTCCCTTCATATCCATAGTTGACACCTCTCAAGTTTTATTGAAGGCTATATAATTCTGTTTTTACTAAAGTTTGAGTAAGACTGAATGTGCGAACGGCTTATAATATTGTGTGTGCCGATGGCCGCACCTTCCCAACGCGACGGGCAATCTTTAAATTATGCGGTTTACCTATAGGTTTTTGTCATTTTCATTGATACATCAGGTGATTTCGCAAATTCGATTTTAATTTTGAGATCCTCTCTACTTCTACGCTATGTTTAAACGCGTTGTATTATCACGAGCTGTTGAAGAGAGGAAAGAGGAATTATCAATGACAATCTAAAACTATTTAAATGCGAATAATTTCAGCAAAGTTTGATTTTACGAATACTTATCTGTATGTTTGTTGTATTTCAGGCATCGCCATTAGATCACAGAGGAGCCAACAATAGTGAGGAGAAAGTGAGGAAACATCCATACTTGCAACAACTCATCTATCCATTACTGAACGAGGTAAGAAGACATAAGACTTATTATCCTTCTTCATTTCATAAAAATAAAAAACGACAAGTATGAGTTTACATCCTATCCTACTAATATTATGAACTAGCAAAGTCCCGATCCCGTGGGAATATCGGGATAAAAATTAGCCTGTGTTATTCCAATTAATCAATGTATCCTCATATCAAATTCGCATATTGGTTACATACATAAAACTAACAAATTTTCTCTTTATAGTAGTATGTGAAAGTTTGTGTGTTAGTGTGTGTTTGTTACACCTTCAAGCAAAAGCTGGTGGACCAATTGTTATAAAACTTAGTATGTAAATAGGAAGAGACCTGGATTAACACATAAGCTGCTTTTACCCCCATTCGCGCCGCGGTTTCACCCGCGTAAGTCTCGACCCGTGGGATTATCGGGATAAAAAGTAGCCTATGTGTTAATCCGGGTATCCAGCTATCTATATACTGAGTTTTATCGTGATCGGTCCAGTAGTTTTTGCGTGAAGGAGTAACAAACAAATCTACACTAATAGCGCGTACGCACGTACCTACCAGACTACTAACGCCATCTACCGGACAATGGACGAACTAATCAACTGCTGTGAAGTCGGACCCGGCCGCGTCACCCGCGCGAATATCACTCCATTTCATTTTCGAGCATTCATGCGGGGTACCTACAAATACCGTTGCAAATTAAAAAACGTATCAAGAAAACCGACGTTATAATTTTCTACACAAGTAGACGCTCCGAAGACCACCGTTACTACCAGAATGGTAGATGAAAAGGGAATTGTTAGAGAATCAGTTTGAATGCAATGTAAATGTTCCAGTTGTCCCGCAAACACGGCGCGGGCAGTGCGGCCGCTATCGAGGAGCTGCGCCGCGCGTTCGAGCAGGCTGAGAGACAAGCACCGCATCTCACTAGAGCCTTCGTACAACAGGTAACGTTACGATTTATTACTGCATCTTGACCTAAATAAATAAAAAATAAAAATAGCTTTAATTTTCTTTAATCATTTAGGTTATGAAACGTTAAGAAGAAGCGCTTAGCTAAGATAGCTAACTATGCTTATAAACTTATAAAAAGTATTACTTACATTAAAAATTAAAAAGGGAAAATGTTTAGGTATTCAAGGCAAGTAACCTATCTATAAGTTATTTGACCTATAACACCTAGACATATATAAAGATACACATATATAAAATTCACACTTAAAATAAAAAAAAGTATATAAGTAATGTTTTTATGTAATTGTTTTATGTTTTTTTTTCTTCTTGACCTAGTGAATAGATTTACTTTCATACCAAAGGTCGTGGGTATGAAACCTGGAGTGCCGTGCACCAATGGATTTATGTAACGAAAAATTATGTGTGTTACGAAATTGCTGTTATGGTGAAGGATTTTTTTATCACAGTTGCTCATAAAGTGGATCTTATGCAACGGCTTTTAGGCTCATAATCCAACATATTATGCACGCGTGCGTTTTAGATTTGTTAAATAGTGCTGTAAAGTTATCCCGAAAAGGTAGGTACCAAAGAGTTTTTTAGCTAGCAAAAATGGTTGTCTCTAAAGTCTGTTTACGAACGAAAATTTTACGTGATAATGACTTAGAAAACGATTAAAAATTGAGTTGTTTATTTTTTGTTTTTTCTTTACTTAAATATATTGTTTTTAGTACCATTGTATTTTGTTCCCCCCGACGCAAAAACAAATAGAAAAACCCTAAAAAATAATGTATGTCACACGAGGATGTATAGGTTAAAAGTCTTTAGCCTGGCCTTTCCGGAGCATAATTAACAAAAAAATATTGCCTTAAAAAATGTAAACATAGAGTTATCACAAATATTTTGTTTATTATTATTTTGTTTTCTTTTCAAGTCTTTTCTTTTATTCGCAACTGTGATAAAAAACGTCGTACGATATACGTGTGGAATTGATATTTGCATCTTGGCTTCTATAACACGCTCGCTGCCGCTCGCGCGTCATAAACCGCCTCTATGCAAAGATCAATTTACCACACTTATATCGTAATGTACTATTTTCCTCTGGACACGGTCGACTAAGCTGTGAGGGTAGCAAAGGTGCTGGGCTAGCCTATTTCATTGTCACTACTAGTTGCGGAAATCAGCCCATAAAAACCGTAAATTAGAAGAAAGAATAAAACAACCTTTTTTTTATTAATTTGAATTGTCGCACGAAAACAGTTGAGCTCATATTTGTAGGCTCATTCCATAAAGGTTTTGTATTTTTTCGGTAAAATGTGGATGAAAATTTGTCTATAATCTTATATCTTTAAATGAGCAATTCTTGTATACATATATATAATTGGAATCTCGGAATCGGCTCCAACGATTTTCATAAAATTTGGTATATAGGGGGTTTCGGGGGCGATAAATCGATCTAGCTAGGAATCATTTTTAGAAAATGTCATTATATTCGTGTTTTATCGAAACTTACTTTTTTTATCTGAAAAATATGACTCTTCCTGACATCTATTGGCGAACTACTAATACTATTTTTTGTGAGCAATAAAGTTATTCCAGCAGATGAAGTCAATGAGTGTTTGCTTTGAGGTTAGACTAAGAAAAAAAAAACCGAGCAAAGCTTGGTCATCCAGGTACTAGTATTAAAGCACCTAATAGTGTTGTGTAAATTACCAGGTGGTCCAGAGGGTGGCGACACAGTCGCACGTGTCCCCCGGGCACGGCCCGTCCGGCCCGCCCGGCGCCGGACACGCGCCCGCACACAACTCGCACTGGATGAGGTAGGTCTGTACCTTGTCTGTCACTTACATATCTAAGCTTTGTGGTGGCTGGCTCGGCTTGGACAACGTCTCTCATACTCTCGGTCAATTTATACTAGCGCAGAGTCGAAGCGTCAATCCAAAACTTAACTAAAAATTTAACCATATCAATAGTCAATAGCATTTTTTTGGTAAAAAATACAATTTACAGGTCAAATTGTGGTAAATAATTGATAAATGGCATTGTAAAAATAAAATAAAAATTAAAAAATTCTAAACATATTAGTAGCCGTGTGCTACTACATCAGTAGCTCATGGTCAATAACTTAAGTTAAATAATAAATAATTGTAATGAGGTCAAATTAATTAATAAATAAATTCATTTGGTAGATCATGAGTCAAGTATTCCTCAACACTGTAGAAAGATTGCTCGATATCTCCATAGCTTTTATGCCCGATTTAAATTATCCCAGTCCAGCGATCGAATCAAGCGCTGGATTGCAACTGGAAAGATGTAAACCGACACTGGAATACACTGGATCCAGTGAGCAATCCAGTCCAGTAACTGGATTGGCAGTATACTTTTGAATCCAGTACTACCATTCCAGCGCAACTGGAGTAATGTAGACGGCCAATCCAGTGCCATTCTAGTGCTTACAGGAAACATGATTCAACGGCTTTTAAATTACTGGAATCATGTAGATTGCAAACAATATCTTCAATGTAGTATATTCCAGTCCAGCGCTACTGGAATAATGTAAACCGGATGCTCATATTACTTCTGAGATATAAAAGACGCGCTCTCATTCGTGCGCCTGCGCGCGACCAACGCTGATTGGTGCGTCCCACTAGCGATCCTACGTGTCATCAGTCGGAAATTGGCCTGCGCCGGTGTTGGCACTGCAGCTGATATCCACACGTAAAAGCACGCGCGTATTCTCGCAGCTTCGCTTTAGTTGTGAAGAATTTGACTTCGACTCTGCGCTTGTATAAATTGACCCTTACTAATTTAACCATGTGCTCAGATCAATTATCCTACCTATCAACTACCAAGGGTTTTACACAGTTTTTGCTATAGGAAAGATGTCAGAAAAATTACATTTTAACCCCCGGTAGCCGACAGATAGGTTATTGATTATGTCCATTAAATGCATATCGCTTCTGGGTCGCAGGTTTGGTTCTCTAATATAAAAACAAGGTCATATGCTTGAGAAATCATCTCATTACAGGGTAACCCCGTAAAAATATTTAATTAAGCACTTATAACATTTTTTATTTACATCCATGCAGTTATAGATTACTATTCTAAAATCTATACTTACATTACTTATTAAAAAAAAACGTAATCCCCTTCCGCGTCTGTCTATCTATACGCGATGTAGGTACTCAAAAACTGCTGAACAGATTTTCATGCGATTTTGGCAATGGACGAAGAGATTCATAAGGAAAGTTTATGTCTATAAATCATTAAAGTCTGTGGTACGCAGAGGGTTGGGGGTTCGATTCCCGCTTTAAACATTTATGTATAGATACTAGCAGCGCTCCGCGGTTTTACCCGCGTAACTCCCGATCCCGTGGGAATATCGGGATAAAAAGTAGCCTATAGCCTTCCTCGATAAATGGCCTATCCAACACAAAACGAATTTTTCAATTCGAACCAGTAGTTCCTGAGATAAGCGCGTTCAAAAAAACAAACAAACAAACTCTTCAGCTTTATAATATAAGTATAGATTTCCGTTCTGGTGTTTCTTTGTGCATTTCAAGTCTACAAAAGAAAAGTATGTAAGCATAACACAAGCCTAGTTGCTTAACTTGGGGCTAGATGGCGTGTGATGTTTTGCAATATTTAGTTATTTGTGTTGTTTGTGAACAGGGACGTATAACAGTAGCGTGCGGGCGTATCGCTGCGTAGTTGTTGCCTGACGGCGCTTGTGTGACCGCGCGTGACAGACCGCGCGTGTGTGACCGCGTCTAGTGCGGTCCTGGCCGCGCGACCGTGTCGTCGTCTATAACCGCTCCCTTCACTCCTTCCTGCGTGTAAACAAACCAAAATACAAACACCGACGTGCGTCTGCGCCTGCAACCGAGTCACAAACGTTGCAATGCCATAGTCTAATCGATTAACTAAACTATACAGTGTCTAACGATAACCCTGTAATCCCTCCGCGCGGCGAATGATGACCTCTGCGATAAGTGGAATGGGTATGCGTAGGACTCAATATTTATATGAAAATTGAGTTTTGCGCATACCCCTTCTACGTTCCCCCAAAGGTCATCATTCGCCGCGTGGCTTATAGTTTTAGGTATCCCCAGGGCATTACATAAAAGTATATTTTTACATGAAAATAAAAGTATTTGGAAAATTATAACCTAAAATAAATAATGAAAAAATCACGATGTGGCAACACTTATTGTTGGCAGTGGCCAAAAAATTATGGTGCTGCCACATTTAAAAAAATCTCCAAACTCTGGGTAAAATAGGGTAATTTTCCTAAACTTAATAAATTTTAATTCGTGTTTCCATTTTTTTTATGGGTAAGGTCCAGATGTACCTAATAGGGATTATAGTTTTTTGGTTACACACTGTATACTATAACGTAATAATAGTAAGATGTTATGTCTTATAATATTTTATTGAATATGTGCATTATTAATGTAAATATCAGTTTTAGTTGAGTGTTCACAAGTTCGATGTGTTGTGTTATCGGTCAACGGAACACGTTGGCTGAGTTTAATGTCGTCATTGTCGGTGTGTGATTGTAGGCCGCGTCTTAGAACTTGTACCACGCGTTAGGGATGATTCTCATTAGACTAGGCCGAGTCCGGAGCGGAGCCCGTTCGTGTTACTCGTTTATATTACAACCGGTTATCGGCTGCCGAGAGGACGCGACGGATCCGTGGAGTAGATGGGGGTTGTCCTGTAGAATTATTCCGATCTGTCCTAATGCTTTGTCCCTTTAAAGGGACGGTTTGATCTGTCCCCCTCATTGCTTACAACGGGACAAATCAAACTTTTTTGTTCGATCCCCTTTAATGGGACAAAGCACTGGGTCAGATCAGAATAATTCGTCCTGCATGGTGTAATATAAATTGATTCATACAAAATGTATGTAACGTTTCAAATCCTTGCCCCATGCAGGTCTAATGAGAATCATCCCTTGAGGTGCTCAATCACTGGGTGCATTCGCCTGGTCGAGAAGTACTTCACCTTAAGGCTCACACCAAATCCGTATTATCGGCCAATTTCGTGTCAATCTATTCGGACGACATCTTTTTTACTAGCTCCGCGTTTGACCACTGTCAGTCAATGGTAAGTGACGATGCTGTCTAAGATGTATCACGCTTACCTAGAAGATACCTTTACGATTCTGACGAAGAAACATTGCTATTGGCGTTACTTAATCGCACATGTGGCAAAAGGCGTGCCTTCACGCGGGTCCAAAAATGAGCATGTATAAAACGCTGGTCAAAAAAAGATAAGGATAAAATGTTTTTAAAAAAAATCTAATTTTTCAAATCGATCCAGGCGTTTTCGAGTAATCGGCGAACATACATTAAAAAAACCGCGGCGAATTGTGAACCTCCTAAGTCTGTTTTAAAATTTGGCCGATGACGGATTAGGTAGAGAGCCGTTATTCGTGAACACAGTTCGCTACACTTCGCCAATATTTTGCCATAAATTTTCTACGATTTATATTTTACTAACACGTGGGTTACGTATACGAGTCCGATTTGTATGATCGTGTTGATCGGTCTTCAAAATTATAACCATAATTGAATATAAACTGGGGCCCTACCACGATAAGTGCGTCGACTTCAAGCCAACGCGTCGGCTTATGCCGACCCGCGCCCCACACTGGGCGAAATTTTGAGCCTGCCTATCATAGCATTTTTGAAAAATTAAGTTGTTTTATTCGTGTGTTTTAAGTATGCAGGATTCTTATTTGCTCTTATTTGCTAGAATCACTTATTTTTTAATGTTTTGATGTCCCCGAATCAAAACATTAAAAAATAAGTGATTCTGGTTATGTTATTATTAAAAAATACCACAAAATATGACTTTTTTATTTTTTTTAAATAACGACCGGAATCATTTATTTTTGAATGGTTTGATGTCCCCGAAAATCCTGCATACTTAAAAAACACGAAAACACAACCACCTAATTTTTCAAAATTTCTATTATAGGCAGGCTCAAAATTCCGCCCAGTGTGAGGCGCGGGTCGGGATTTCGACGTCGTCGGCTTGAAGCCGACGCAATTAGCGCGGTTGGGCCCCTGATCTAAATTCTGTTCGAAGCGTTGCTTTAGAAGATGTTAAGTGTCATTCCAGACAAAAGACAATATTGTCAGCATTTATAGTTAATTGTTTGAACGTATTTTGGTTCTGTTTTGTATTGTAAAGTTGAAAACATCTATGGGATATTCTGTTTATTGAAAATTGTTATAGAACTTTGTTTAGTATAGTTTTGTTAGTTTTAATTATCTGTTCGGTTCACGTACCGTATCGGAGTTATAGTGACTAATCCTGCGAGTTTTGTACCTAACTATCGAACGTTTCAATAGATATGTGTGTACTGTCTGTCTGTCCGTCTGTCTATGGACGAGACGAAGAATGTTATTCAATTTATCATGTATAGAGAGTAGAGAGTATACTTAAAGACGTCACGACGATGCGATGTCTTATTATTATAAATGCTTAATATGCGACAATATTTAGCAATCGGAACTATGTAGAATATATACTATGAAGACTACAAAACAATTATTATTGCTGTGTAAAAATGTAAAACAATATAAATGTGTAAATTACGTAGTATGTAAAAAGCTGTTTTTGAAGTGTTCTTATAAGCGTATGGAGAGTAGGTATCGTCTTTCCGATGTTTGTAGCGGTGCGAGCGAGATAGACTGATGTACGTACGTACCTGGTGACGTCACGTGTCGTCGCTCGTCGCTCGCGTCGCTACCGACTTTGCCTTGTATTCGTTTTGCCGTGTGACCACCACATGGAAGATGTTAATTTAATTTCGATGGAAGATCAGAAATTATTTTTCCAATTGATCGTATTTAATAAAGCGTGTAGTGTTAGAGGTGGGCGATAATTGTTGATTATTGAATAAAAATTAGGTGTTTGTGGCATTGGATAGTATTCGAGTCGGTGTCGGCCGGAGCGGGCCGCGTGTGGCCGTGTCCCGGCTGTGGTCGTGTCCCGTCTATGGTCGTGTCCCGGCTATGAACGTGTCCCGGCTGTGGTCGTGTCCCGGCTGTGGTCGTGTCCCGGCTGTGGTCGTGTTCCGGCTGAGGCCGTACCGTGAAACGTAGTTGTTGTTATCCTGGAGTCGCGGATTGTTGAGATCGCGTCGTTTGGTTCATGGGTATTTGTGATCATATTTGCATAGTTAATATAATAAAAAATCTATATTATTAATACGTTTAAAAGTCTGTATTAAAACCGGTAGTGAGTTATCTGTAGGTCGTTTCATGCGTCGGTTTCCGGAGCATTCACCAACTTGTGTGGTTATAAATAGCGCTCGCGCGCAAGTCATGTATCGGGAGTTAATTAGGAGAATACGAGATGTGCAATATGTGCAGATTAAGGCGGCCTGTCTACTGGAGCGGAGCGGTGAACGAGGTTAAAATCCACCAATAGAATTTTTTTATATAGAAATAAACTAAATTTGCACATATTGCACATCTATTTCTATATATAAAAAATCTCTTGGTTGATTTTTACCTCGCTCACCGCTCCGCTACCTCGTTTCGCTCAAGTGGACAGGCAATCTTAAGGTACTATTACACTAACCTAGAATTCCGCTCAGACAATGTCGCACCGTTAAAGCCATTGTGTTGGATCCTAAGTTTTCGAAACCGACGCATAAAACGACAGTTTTATAATATTAAAATAAATTCACCGGCCATCCACTCGTGCACCAAATTAACAGCTAACGACGCATACCATTATTGTAATGGTCAATTAATGTTACGGCGGCAGCGTCTTGTCATTCTAACACGTATGTAGGAAACAAATTTGACTCTGAATAAAAGAAGTTATTTAATTTTGGAAATGTTTGTTTTATTTTAAAATAGTTTGTGAACTAAACGTACCTTTATCAAGAAGAAGCCTTTGACATTTTGTCTTTTCTTTATTGAAACAATTACCTACCTAAAAGCTTTAGACCATCTGCTGCTTAGACGAGTTGCTACCTCACTTGCGACGATTCGCAATTTTCCCAGACCCTCGTCGAATGGATGCATGCAACATGGTTCATAAAAAAATTATTAGAAAAAAGGTAATAAGTTGCATAATAATCCTTAAACAAAAAGTATATAGTTTATTGCCATCGACCACCCTTGATTTAGCACCGGGATGGCAGCTGGCACTAATTAGCACCCCGGTGGTCGATGGCACTTATTTACTGCCATTTCGGGAATGTGGCACTACCGACCACGAATCTTAACACCATTTCCTTGCTCTTTAAAATAGTCGTTAGTCTGTAAAAAGTACTAGGCCATCAGAAGTCAGTAGAAGGTATAAATAACACTTATTATTATAACGTTATCTCTTTCTTAAATGTTTCTATCTCTCTCTTTCTTCAATTTAACTCCTGAATAAGTATGTGTTGGCCATGAAGGTATTTAAAGAAAATTATCCAAATACTCTCTACTGATTTCTGATAGCCTAGTACTTACAGACCAATTTTTATCAAACAATATACAGAAACGGAAAGAGAAAGATTGAAGAAAGAGAGAGATAACGTAATAAGAGTTTCATTTCTACCTTCTATTGACTTCTGATTGCCTAGTACTTTTTACAGTTCGGCGAAGCAAGGAAACGATGGAGTTTTTAGTGGGTAAACCTCTGATTACCATCCACGTAGAAGAAGCCTCACATACCCTAGCTGCTCCCCCTTTATGGGAGCGGCGGAATGATGCTCAAGAGCGCATTTACCTAGGTGTATAATACAGTAGTCTTCTATCTAAATAAATAAAAATCGCCGAAATATTATATGTACACGAACCAAGTGGAATAATTCCGGTTTTTTTTGTTCGTTACTGTCAGGACAAGGTTTGTATGAAACTAATTAACAAATATATAATAAACTTTAGTAGTGAAACGTTGGTCCAGTAGATTTAGAATAACGTGACTTGTTCTGCGTGATGTTATCAGAATAGGTAGGTATGAATCAGAAACATCGAAAACAATCTTTATATGGCTTTGTGAATAAGGGTGACTGATGAATGATCATGAATAAATCAAACAAATTGCTATAAGTAATTTATTTAATCTACCTACGCCCCGCGGGTTCACCCGCGTAACTCCCGATCCCGTGGGAATATCGGGATAAAAAAAGTAGCCTATGGTCTCCAGCTATCTAGATACTGAGTTTCATCGCAATCCGTCCAGTAGTTTTTGCGTGAAGGAGTAACAGACATACATACACATAAACTTTAACATTTATATTATTAGTGGGATAAATTGTATTGTCAGTGTAGGTATAAAGTCTTTGAACATATTCCTATTTCACTTGGGGAAAAAAGTCTACTCAAAGGAAATTAATTGCACATAACCTATATTTTCATTTTCGCTTTTTTCTAAATGGTAGGTAAGGAAATACCTACTTATCTTACGAATACTATAGGAACGATGAAGTAAGGGATTAGAAACATGAAATAAACAATGATTACGTTCATATTTTTATTGACTAGCTAAACTAACAAATTTACAAAAATACAAAATGGCGAGATTACTTTTAGATCTTTAAATAATTTAGCATTTTAATACAGATTCAATGGTTTCTAAACATTTTGTAAATACATCCAAAAAGCTTATTGTTTAATTGAGGTTAATGTGATGTTAATAAATACATTCTAAATATTAGTAAAGCGATATTTACAACGATAATACCTATGTTATTTATAATTAGTTTTATAGGTACAATATTTACAAAAACGAAGTACAATGCTCTTAAAACTACAAGGTATAGGTAGACCTAGGTATATTTTGCTAAATGAAAACGTTAGCAAGTATCCCATGGTCTTACCCGCATCGTGGGATCCCGTGGAATAATGGAAATTATAATTATAATCGGTTGAATGGAGATTACCCTTCACAAAGATTCAAATCTTTCTACTTACTATATAAATTCTTTACAACTTAGAAAAACTTAAATTAACTTATATTAAATAAAACAATTGTCTTATAATATCTTGAGTATTCTAAAAAATACGAGAGTACGCTTTCTTCATACAAATCTATTTACCTATTTACTTCTTAGATTATAATGCCTCTAGCTACAGCAATCCTTTTTTTTTATGAATCCAAGGTTTGCCGTACACATACTCTGTTTTTCTTTTATCTAACAAGTGTTTATAGCGAACAGACAGACATACGCGGCGGAGGCGTTTGTTTAATAATGTAGTGAAGTGTTCTTTTAATAAAAACCTTAAAAAAATCGCTTGTTTCCAGTCATTAGCAACTGACAATAGCAACTAGGAACGAATGGAATAATATGTAAATGACAGATGCAGAGGCATGTGTGCAGTAAACCTTGGGTTTTAACAAAGGATAAACTGTTCTAGAGGCATTGTTCAGGAAGAAAATTGGAGAATAACTTTGTATGGAGAAAGTGCTGTTAGGATATCGTCTCTTATAAATAACTTAAGTGAGTAGGTAGGTATGTAGTACAAGTTAAATCAATCACTATTGTATGATTATACATAAATCATAATTAAGAGAACAATAGAGTTTTCAAACGAGTTACCATTTGTTATATTATGTATTCGATAATATAGTTTTGATTTAAATAATACTAAGCTGTGTTGATTGATTTTATGTAAGTACTTACGATGGAAATTAAATGAACAATGATTGAAAAATACTTTGGTATCAAAAAAACCTATGGCAAATTGTTAAGTTTTTGTCAAAGTAACGTAGTATTTCGAATTTTTTCATAATAATTAATAAAATTAAAAAAACTGTTATCTTTTAGGATACTTTTAAAGCCTAATAAAGGTTAAAATAGTTGGTAGTTTTACAAAGAACTGCATTTAGTTCGAATTTAGCTAAACTCATAAAAATAATGAAGGTGGTTAAAAATATTAACAATCTTATGAATTAAACTGCAAAGTAACAAGTAAATCATTATGAAACTGAACAATATTTTTAAAAACTGAAAGAATATGTCCGAGCCTCATTTTTTCAAAACGTGACACTTTTAGGAAATCCAAGTGATACAATTAATTAAATCAAAATAGGTGAAACATAATTAAGTATTAATAAAAATCAAGACCGGAATCAAAACCAGTTTCTAACTAGATCTATTCAATAAACAACAGACACACCAAGTTCCATTTTCCTCTATAACAACTCATCCTAACACATTTCAGTTATTCCCGAGATCAATTTGTTTTTCAATAAAACTGACGCATATTATTGTAAATAACATACTTACGTACAAATATTACGTAGGTATTGAATACACTATCAGTGCTACTACCACAAGTTATGATAAATTGAGGACATTGCGTCCGCAAGTTAGAGCTTTGTGCGCATCTCGTGGCACAATCAAAGAGAAAAAGATTCATTAAGAAATCTTTGAAACTTCAAGAGCTACGACTTTGAAAATTTACGTCCTTAGTGCTCCTTAGTAGTAAGGATTTCGAAAATTCGACCTCTAAGGAGTTAAAATCGCCGTCGCCCTATGTTATTTATTACAGACAGACAACCACGGAGGGGGACTTTGTTTTATATTATGTAGTGATGATAGTGATAGTTATTATCAGGTACATAATATATAATTATGTAATATACTAGATACTACACAGTAAACAGTGATGTTTAGGTACCTACAATGAGTCACAACTACTGGATAACCTTATCTTCTTCACACGTAACGTTTCACTAATTCTTAAATAAATATTAGATCGGTATTGAATCGTGATCCTGTTTTGGGTATGTTTTACGAATTAACGTCTTTTGAACGAAACTTTCCTAAAGGAGGAAGCCCTCAATTTGGGCATAGGTCTCTTTTATACTTTTGAATGAGTCAGTTAGTTTTTTATAGTTCAATGGTTTAGAAGACATTCTTTAAAGTATTTTGTAATAAAACTTAGGTTTGAAATTAATAACTTATGTTTGAGCTTAAGGTTGATTTGTAATTTTTTGATAGTTATTGAAATATTATGTAAAAAGAAATCAATTTTAACCCTCGTTAGTCGACAGGTAAGTTATTGAATTAATTAGGCAACAATTTACCGACAAAAAAACGAAAGTAATCGAAAATAAAAGTTAATGATTCCATAGAAAACAATATGTTAATTTTCATGTCAAAAATGTCATTTGGGAGCGAGTGTAGGCAGTTAAATTAATTATAATAATTACGAAATATTCGTGTATACGCGCCTTATGTTTGCAGATTACAAATGAAACAAGGGCCGACTGTGAGTCACCGTCTCAGTTAATCATCTTAAATATCACAGTAATCACATAATAAGCTAATTAAACTAATATACCTAACTACAACACTGCGATTGTGGTTCATAACAACTGGTACAAACCACATTTTAAAACTTTCGATTTAAGTATATCTAATAAATACTGTCTACTGTTCAGTAGTAAAATTAAATGCAATCAATATAAACTATAATAATAATTTGATCAGTTCTATTGGGCTTATTCTTGTATAGTTGTCATAAATGTCACGTTCGATACGTTTTTAGTGTTTGGTGATATTCTCTATTTCGATTACGTGACATCATCTCTACCGTTCAAGAATCGTGCCCAGTATCGCAGTGTCGAGTCATAAAACTAACAGTCGTTAGTACATACGATAGTGTTACTTGCGTGGAATACCGGACGAGTGCAATTTCTTCATTCGCAGCGTTGATCACAGGCAGTGGAATTAGGATCGGACAGAAATAGATCGAAAATATTCGATTTTGACCGAATTTTTTCGAAACTCCGTCGATCAGATCCTGTAGCTCGATGAATCAGCGAGGTAGCACCTATGGGGAAATAAAATATTGTAACTTAAAGACATGGCAATGAAATGAGTCAGGACATGTGACTCAATCTTGTTAGATTTAGCGGTCACAAATCGAATGTCGACTTCTGTATGTGTTTTATGACGAATTGTTTTGTTTGAGGTGATGGGATTTTCAATTTTAACCGTAGGTAGTGATAAAAGTATTCTGTTTTCATTTATAAACATCCTTTTATAAGTACTTTTACTACATAACTGCAATTTAATACTGAATTATTCCTTGTGTATATTAATGAATCTGTTTTATACGGATTAATAATAAAAACAGGAAAATTAGTAGCAACGTCATTCATTGTTATGATTTTGACATACAATTTGTTTCAGCGAGGGGTTGTTCTAGACATCTAGGCGAACAACTTTTGTTCGAACATTTCGTTCGAAGTTTTTGTATGAAACAGCTGATTTTGACGACCCAGTTGGCACAACGGTCACCATGCCGGACTGCCAAACACAGGGTTGAGGGTTCGATTCCCGCCTCAGACAAGTATTTATTCTTAGATATTTGTCTGTGGTCTGGTTGTTTCTATATATTATAAGTAAATATTTACAAAAGAAAAGTATATCCGTTGTCTAGCACCCATAACACAAGTCTAGTTACTTAGTTTGGGGCTAGATGGCGATGTGTGGAATGTCCTGCAATATTTATTTTATTTTTTATTGTTTTTTAAGTAAAAATTACCTCAGAATTATCAAAAAAAGTTCGAATTTCCAAAATTCGTAGAACAAAAGTTGTTCGCCTAGACGTCTAGAACAACCCCCTTTCCTATTAAAACCCCTATATGATTTTGTAGTAGGTATACCTACTTACACTGTATACATTATAAAATACACTAGTTATAGAGTTCAAACAAGGTGTACCTATCAGTTTACCTAGCTACCTGTTTACAAAACAAGAATGTTGTAAGTCCTAAACGAGGTGTATAAGATATGATAGGTTGCAAATAGTCGCAATCTCAGGTTGCTAGAACATTTATTACTTCAGACACCGTGTTATGGCGTAGGTAGAGAAGGTACCTAAGGTTTCTACCTGGTAGTTATTGTTGCACCAATAAGATTGGTGTCTTAGGGTTAACCTAAGACAAATAAGGTTAGGATTATAGGAAATCGATATTATCCGATGTTCTATTGATTCCGGGTTATCGATTTCTTTGCACAAAATTGTTTATTGATGAAATTAAACTAAATTTTATTTATTTTAAACAACAGATCTATAAATATAAAATTCGAAGTCCTGACTGATTGTATCAATGCCCAGTCCAAACCAATGAATGTATAAGGCTAATAAAGCTGAAGAGTTTGTTTGAACGCGCTAATCTCAGGAACTACTAGCTCGAATTGAAAAATTATTTTTGTGTTAGATAGTCCGTTTATCGAGGAAGGTTTTAGTCTACTTTTTATTTTGATATTCCCACGGGATTGGGACTTACGCGCGTGAAACCGCGGGGCGCAGCTATAAAATTCCTATAAAATTCTTTGTCCTGAATGACTGGCTGACTGACTGACGGATCAACGCACAGCCTAAACCGCTGATCGTAGAGACCTAAAACTTGGAGGGTATATTGTTTGTGAGACGTAGGCATCCGATAAGAAAGGATTTTGAAAAATTCAACGCGGACGATGTCGCGGGTGAAAGCTAGTTTGACATACAGATGTAACGATGTACGATGTGTGATGATGTTAAGACGTAGGTATTTGCTAAGAAAGAATTTTTGAAAATTCAACTCCTAAGTGGACGAAGTCGCGAGTTAAAGGTAGACTAAGCTAGTACCTGATAAATGTATAGGTACTAATATTATAAAGCTGAAGAGTTTGTTTGTACTAATCGCACTAATCTCAGGAACTACTGGTTCGAATTGAAAAAATATTTTGGTGTTGGTTTGTCCATTTATCGAGGAAGGCTATAGGTTACTTTTGATTTTGATAATCCAACAGGATCGGGAGTTACGCGGGTGAAACTGCAAAGCGCAGCTAGTAAGATGAATAAGTATCAGTTTCGGTTATCTAAGCTGTAATGGAAGGAAAAGATCTGTTAGATCAATTCAAGCGTCTAATTGTCAGTAGGTTTCTCTCACATGTACCTACGTGGCACCAAAGGGAAGATGCTCTGCATGTCTCTTGAGTCAGCGTATGACCAATCTTTTGAAATGTATAAAATAGTATAATTTTAAATTGGGATCGGCTGTTGGTACCAAGAAGCAAGTCATCTCTGAACGCCCACGGCTGAGGGACCGGTTAGGGTCCCGTGATTATGAATTCTCTAGAGCTGGTTCAACGACTAAATAACTAGTTTTTTTGTTATTAACAATTTATCGAACTTTGTGATGATATTTTTTTTAATAATTATGAGCTAAGTACAAGTTACAGTGAGGGTTTTTGAGAACAATAAACTTTTGATAGTGTTTGATAGTTCAAACGACAGTTTTTTATTCGAAGGAAATGTATCTTATTTTTTTACATTTGAAAGGTCAGCGTTTGACTACTATTTCACCTGCCTGATGGTAGGTGATGATGCTTCATACTGATATATCAAACTGTTGATCGATAGAAAGTTAGTATTCTACGAGGGCTCTAAAGTATGTCCATATCTGACGACCCTGTGGACACAATGGTCACCATGTCGGACTGCCAAACATTTGAGGGTTGCGGGTACGATTTCCGCCTCAGACAAGTATTTATGCTTAGATATTTGTCTGTGGTCTGGTTGCTTCTATGTATTTCAAGTATATATTTACAAAAGATATGAACATAAGTAGTATATCCGTTGTCTAGCACATCTAACACAAGTCTAGTTACTTAGCTTGGAGCTAGGTGGCGATGTGTGGAATGTCCTGCAATATTTATTTATTTATAGAAAGTTACGAGGGCTCTAAAGTATGGCCATATTTTTGCCCATAGCCTTGTTGCCCAGAGTAAGACAAGAACTTTATTTACCACTTAGTAAAACTGGTTATCCTTACAATTCTCTCACATAACAAAAATGTCAATAAAATATTCAATAGGCATTCACGATCATGTTTTTGTTCCCTAATATTGAATAGATTTGTCAAAGTACAATCTGAGACAATAGTGTTAATCAACATCTCGTAACAATAGAATTATTGCTTATATCTGTTTATGATGAGATTGTGTAATAAACAGTTTTCACGATTGTACTATTATTGTTTTGACCGAGCAAGCGAAGCGTCTCTTATCTGGTAAAATTTGCTTCCTCTGTCAGTATTTATGTAAGTACATTCGGCTGCATAACTGCAGCCCCCGATAGAGTTCTTAAATTACTATTATTGGAATGTTTTCATTTTAATAATTTTTGTTTGATAAATTGATGAGTTAGAAGACTTTAAACTTCAACTAAACCAAGTGTCTAGAATCTTGCTTGTGTTGAAAATATTCTTATAACAGCCGTTTTGGAGCTCTACGGTGGGCCTGCAATTATGCAGCCGACCGTACCTATGTTTGTTGGTACTCCTCTATAGGTAGTATTTACAATCGATCTGGACGAAACTTAATATACCTACAGGTTTTATGATTTTATTGGTTTTTTTTATATTGTCTTCCCCCCGAAAGGAAAGGGGGTTACTGGATATCTTCCAAGTTAGTTTCATAAACATTTGGTGAAGATCTGATGAGTATTTTTGAAGTGATGAGCAGAAAAACTGCTCAAAATACAGTAAATTGCTCATTTTTTGATTTTGTACCAGTGGAATCGGCCCTTTACTAGGTAGTGAGTGATGGAGCACCTGCGGGACCACCTTCTCATTGTGCTCGCGAGGTCTAGGTACTGTTCCCTGAGCTACTAGCAATATATTGTTGTTTAACGATATCTCAAAACCTATGACAAAGTTTTAAAGAAGATAAAGATCTACGCCTACTGTTCTCTGTCGTTTCCGTAACAATGGATTTACACATGCTGAGTCGACATGAGCGTCGAACTTTACTGTTATAAAACCCGACTGCATAAAAAGGTAAATTACCTTTCAAACAAAAAAACTAAATTAAAATCGGTTCATTCGTTCGGGAGCTACGATGCCACAGACAGACACACACACACATACAGACACGTCAAACTTATAACACCCCGTCGTTTTTGCGTCGGGGTTAAAAATAAAGAGTGTGTTAAAAAGAAAATTAAAATAAACTGTAAAGAAAAAAAAAGTGCAGGATTCTATTCTATGTTATGTTAAGTACCTACGATTGAATAACTGATATGGTGGCAATCATTTTGTGATTGATACACAAATAAAACGAATAATACATTATAAAACATAGAACATAGCGACTTTAATTTAAGCCTGTCTATATTTGAATAGGTCCCGACTATTCCTCATTTGTTGAATTATAGTAAGTAGTTTTAAAGTTAGGTGGGAACAGATGAACATACATACTGGTCAAACACATAACCCGACCCAGTTTGACGACACAATTGGCACAATGGTCACCATGCCTGACTGTCAAACACAGGGTTGCCGGTTCGATTCCCGCCTCAGACAAGTATTTATGCTTGGATATTTGTCTGTGGTCTGGTTTTTTATATGTATTATAAGTATATATTTACAAAAGAAAAGTATTTAAGTAGTATATCCGTTGTCTAACACCCATAACACAAGTCTAGTTACTTAGCTTGGGGCTAGATGGCGATGTGTGGAATGTCCTGCAAAAAATAACCCTCCCTTTTGGCTTCGTCGTAGTCGGGTAATAAAAATAACTAGAGAAAGCTCCACGTTCATGTATCTCAGAGTTCGTGGTAGGAGACAGTGTGTCGTTTATACGAAGCTAAGGGGTCACGACCCCTTATCGGTGGGTTGGTCATGTGGCAGACGGACGGAACTCATACTGGACATGAGGGGTTTTGGTATGAAATAATTTGGATAATCTGTTATTGCATTATGATAACGCTTTGGTTAATATATGTAGGTATAGGAGGTTCTTCTTAATCAATGTCCGTATTTATATACAGGGTTTTTCGTAATTATACTAGGAAGTCTCAACGTTTGCTACATAACCTCATATTTTTTTTATTTCGAATTTCCAAAAGTCGTAGAACAAAAATTGTTTTTTTTTTGCCATTTATTACAATTTAAAGGTACTTAAAAAACATTCAGTACTTAACCTAGCACAGCGAAACCACTAAGGTTTATAATTATGCTAAGTAGGTACATTTTTTACGTCGATCTAGTTTAATATAGTTACAGGTTTGTTTAGGTGCACAGAAGTAGTGTGTGGTGTATAACTAGCTATGCCGGCAAACGTTGTTTTGCCATATACATAAAAAATAATAGATGTTGAACGATTCGAATCTCAGACCTAGCGAATATAGGTACTTACACAAAATAAATGATGGGTCACTAACACCGCGATGTATTACAAGTATATATTTACAAAAGAAAAGTATATAAGTAGTATATCCGTTGTCTAGCACTCATAACACAAGTCTTGTTACTTAGCTTGGAGCTAGATGGCGATGTGTGGAATGTCCTGCAATATTTATAATAGGAAAAAAAGAAAAAAAAATAGTTAAGTATTTGATTCTCAGACCTAACGAATATACACAAAAAAATCATACAAATCAGAGAGATTAACCTCTGAAACCTCACAAACTTTGCCTCTTTATATTATTAAGATAAAGATTAATTTAGTTATATGTTTTCTGGGAAGGTAAAAAAGAAATTCATCAAGTAGAATTTCAGTAATCAACGAAAAACTACAGCCGACTTATATCCATGGCTAAAAAATAAATGTTCAGCCACAGTCACAGAAGTCAATGGTGTGAAGCCAGAGCAACAGAGCACACGTAGTTACTGCGGCGTCCGCCCGGTACTACGACGAGTAATTATTATTCGAAGAACTAGATGGCAGCACTATCGCGACCATTTTTTTTTCCTAGATCGCGCTATCGTTGTGTTTCACCGAATCATATAGGGGAGCGATGTTATTTGGTTCTACGAGCATCGTCTTCAAATAAAATTTATATTAATTTTTGACATCGTCCCCTTTTAAGGGACGATAATAAACTATTAGATGTGTGTGTCTGTATGTTATAATAACTAGCAGAGTTTCGCGGTTTCACCTGCGTAAATAAATACCGATCCCGTGAGAATATTAGGATTAAAACTAGACTAAAGCACTCTACATTAATGTATCCTCATACCAAATGTCATTAAAATTTGTCCAGTAATTTTGGAAACAAACAAACAAACAAACAATCAAATCTTTCCTCTTTATAATATTAGTATAGATTTTAACTGTTTTATCATTTATTTTTACTAATTATAATTTATGAGAAATCAGATCGGAAAAATGGGTCAAAAAATTAGAAAATAAACTACACTTAATGCTAGGTTTGCAAAAAATGTTTAACATTTTTTTTCGATTACACGGAAGTCTTTTTACAGAGTTTGCAGAAAGCTTTATTTGACTACGAATTTTATGCGAATCCGAAATTCCACATAAAAGTACAACGTTTGACATTATAAAGGTTACAATCGTACTTATGTTTCAAAAGATACGAAATTATTACTCATAGTGTTCGTATTATTTAAGCCAATGCACAACTTAGTTTAGTTAATTTAGTTTTACGGGGCTGTGCGGAAAGTTTAATTTAATTTTTTATTTAATTAAGTTATAATTAACTTTTGTTAAAATTAAATTAAACTTTTTACAATTTTTTACAATTTTTGCAGCATGTTTAAGAATATACAATTTGTTTCAGCTAAGGGGTTTTAATACGAAAGGGGGTTGTTCTAGACGTCTAGGCGAACAACTTTTGGTCTAAGACTTTTGGAAATTCGAACATTTCGTTGACGACCCAGTTGGCACAATGGTCACCATGCCGGACTGCCAAACACAGGGTTGCGGGTTCGATTCCCGCCTCAGACATGTATTTATGCTTAAATATTTGTCTGTGGTCTGGTTGTTTCTATGTATTACAAGTATATATTTACAAAAGAAAAGTATATAAGTAGTATATCCGTTGTCTAGCACCCATAACACAAGTCTAGTTAGGTACTTAACTTGGGGCTAGATGGCGCTGTGTTGATTGTCCTGCAATATTTATTTTATTTATTTATAGGGAACCTTTACGCTGGGTACGATAAGGGGCGGGTTATTTGACTAAATGGTCACTTCATTTTTTGTATTTATAATGTTAAATGTGTATGTGTTTTTATTTTATTCATTTATTATTTAAGTATTTTTAATTTGATGTATTTAATTTGTATGGAATTAATTCTGAAATAATTTAATTTGGGATAGGTTCTAAATGAAGGATGTAGTAACCAGAAGCTCTTAAATATTGTATAAACTACATAAATAATAAACCTAGTTACTTTTGGTCTACATCTGCTGACATCGATTTGTTGAATCTAATTCCACGAATCATTGCTTCGACTTCGGAATACAAACTATACCGTTAATTTGCGTAAATCGTATTTTTGGCCGACGAAAACGTCTACGTCAACAAACTCGTTTCTGAACCAATTTTATTTAATTGCATCTATAAAGGCCAAGTGGTTGAGATATTGTGACTTAAGCACCTATTTTTTATAAATGTAAAAAGGCATTTTTACTAATATTATTTTGAAGTGATAACGTCTTATAAATTGATGAACACCGGAAGCACTCACAAAAAAGTGTGACGTCATCGCTCACGTTCCGTTATTGAAAACGTCGATCACGTTCCAGGAACGTGAGTTATTGGCAAGGTAACCATAGCAACGATAATAATACTTTGCTTTGCTATGGTTACCATCAATGTTTTCTTATGGCGTTATCACGTAAAATTATCGTCCGTAAACCGACTTTACAGACAACCATTTTTTTATAACAATCAGTGGGTGGAGTGCGAGTTTTTTCGTAAAGCAAACGTTACTATCACGTTAGGGTAAACGAGAAAGTTGTATGGAAAGTATAAAAGCGCCCCTAGCGGACGTAATGTAAAGCTTTAACTTTTCATACAACTTTTTCGTTTACGTTACCGTGATAATTGTAGTAACGTTTGCTATACGAAAAAACTTGCACTCCACCCACAGAAACAGTAAAAATCTCGCTTTATATTCAAACAAGCATCAGTCCGCGACTTCAGCCGCGTAAGTCCCCGTGGAAATATTCGGATAAAAATAGCGTACGATATTCCAAAAGATTCAATATATCGTTAAACTAAGTTTCATCAAAATCGGTCCAGTGGTTACAGAGCATAAGCGTTACAAAAAACCCTCTTTATAATATTAATGTAGATAAATAAATTTAGTGAAAAATCTAAAGTAAAACGAAGTAATAATCTATTTATCTAAATTTATTGGAAAATCTAAAGAAAAACGAAGTTTTAATTTAATTTTAAGTGAAACGTAGCATGACCCCTATGATGACTGATTTAACATTGAATTTTTAAATTAGTCACATAGTAGGTAGGTACATATTACCTCATTATTTCACTGTATGTTTGAATGTATAAAGATACATTAAATTGTGACTCATTCTCCACAGGTATTTTCAAATGAGCATGCGCAGGTATCTATCTACTTATGGCAGGCTTTATAAACTTTTAACAAAGAAAAAAACTGTCACCAAAAAATGTTGACGAACCTCACTAATTATCGAGTTCCAACAATTTTTAATATTTATAGTGCGGGATTTGAACTTGCGACCTCTCAGCTTACCGTGCGGGTGCGATAACCACTACGCTACGTGGCCCACTAAAGCGCCGGTTCAAATCCCGCCGCGGAGATGAAAATATCTCGAAATTGTCAAAGTATTATTTCAATGACGATCCAGTTGGCACAATGGTCACCATGCCAGACTGCCAAGCACAGGGTTGCGGGTTCGATTCCTGCCTCAGACAAGTTTTTATGTTTAGAAATTTATTTTTTTAATTATTTGTGGTCTGGTTGTTTCTATGTATTATAAGTATATATTCACAAAATAAAAGTATATAAGTAGTATATCCGTTGTCTAGCACCCATAACACAAGTCTAGTTACTTAGCTTGGGGCCAGATAGCGATGTGTGGAATGTCCTGCAATATTTATTTATTTTATTTATTTATTTAGATGTAGCCAGACAGTCTAATAAATCTTGCGATGTTCCATGTTGAATGAGGAAAACATGGTAAATTCTAATTTATAATTAATTATAAATCAATAAATCGTTACGATTCAGAGCAAATGTCTAAGGAAGGAAAATCAATAAATGGGTATCTACCACAAGTATACGATGTTATTTAGGGCGAGCGTATATACTATAAGACTAGCTTTTGCTCGCGACTTCGTCCGCGTAAATGTCAAAAGTGGACCAAGGAATCACGTTGTCCCATACAAAGTCAAATTTCTTTATACATTTGGATGCTTATGTATATTTTGTACATAGATCACATTAAAACGTCTTAAAAACTAAGTTAGGATGTGTGCCTTCGGAACGCACCCACCAATGAGAAGAAGGTACAAGAAACTTTTTACAAGAAACCATTTGGGCAACACACGACTTCTCAGATACTTTTTTTTTTACTGTCTGTTTTTTTGTAATTTCTTTTATTTGTAACTATCTCTTGCTGTTTCTTATTTGTATCTATTCTATACTATGTCGTGTGTTTGTTCGAATAAATTATATTCTATTCTACTCTATTCTATTCTATTCTAAACTCATGGGGTTTTTTTCATGTGATCACGCTCACAAAGATCAAACTTTGCCCCCCTTTTCACCCCCTTAGGAGTAGAATTTTGGAAAATCCTTTCTTATCATCCGATAAGAAAGTATTTTCCAAAATTCTACGTCAAACAAAGAACAAACCCTCCAAGTTTCAGATCTCTACAATCGGCGGTTTAGGCTGTGCGTTGATCCGTCAGTCAGTCAGGACAAAGGCATTTATATGTATAGACTTGAAATTAAACTTTTGATTGCAAAGACAAATACATATTTTATTTCGTAAACTGGACAAATGGTCCAATAATATTCGATCAAACTTGGAGCTGAATCAAACATACAAGAAACGTCAAGTTCTCGACCTCAAGCCAGCAAAATTGGTTTAGATAGTCGGATCTTGATTTTAGATCTATAATACATAAGTACTTACATCATTCAAAATGAAAACCGTTAAATAAATAGACACCTACATCTATACTAATATTATAAAGCTGAAGATTTTGTTTGTTGAACGAGCTAATCTCAGGAACTACTGGTTCGAATTGAAAAATTATTTTGTGTTGGATGGTCCATTTCTCGAGGAGGCTAGAGGCTATTTTATATTTCGATATTCCCACGGGATCGGGAGTCACGCGGGTGAAACCGCGGAGCGCTGCGAGTAAAAAATATAAAGAAAAATCATAATTTTAAACATCTAAATAAGTTTTCCTAAGGCTCAAAAAGCAGGCTGCATTGCTTCTTGTTTGCCAATAATTGTTCACTTTATTATTTGCCTTCGAATGTGTCTGTTTAGTTAACGAGATTATCGGCTCTGCGGTTTTTCGTAGATTTACTGACTTATGGTAAGTACTTATAAGCTTCGTGTGTGTTCATGTGTTCATCCGTCAGTCATATCGATTTATCATTCATTACATTTCGTATTGATCGAACTTTGTTCTCAATAAAACTGTTAATTTAATTATCTCCATCTTTGTAACGGTTTGTAAGTGCTATAGCTGTTATACCTTTTGCAAATCTAAATGATAGTTTGAGAGACTATTAAGAATACTGTACGAAAAGCCAGACAGCCTCGTGTAGGTACCGTTCGTAGATAAGAAATCGAAAACGTTAATTCATTCCGACCTCTGAATGGGCTCTTTTAAATACAAAATAGAATAAAGGCGAATGTAGACTGTAAACTTTTTGACGTTATAGGATAGCTCGATGAGTATATATCAATTTTACGTAAAAATATCATATAATTTTACGTTCGTACCATTTTCCTCTAAGTTTCTTGAAAAAGATTGTGTAAAAAAACGACGAAGCACTTCGAAGTGGGTGCCTTGTGCTTCGCTTGGCTAGTCTTGCCGTGCCCCCAGATCTAGATATGGACATTTTTTAAGCTATTGCATAACTTTTATCGCGGGCTTTGAGCGCGGCGACCGAATCAAGAAATTCCGTAACGAAAATAAAACCTAACACCCCCCACTCCGCCAATATGTAGTACTAGCAGCGCTCCGCGGTTTCACCCCCGTAACTCGTGATCCCGTGGGAATTTCGGGATAAAAAGTAGCATATAGCCTTCCTCGATAAATGGACTATCCAACACAAAAAGATTTTTTAAATTCGAACCAGTAGTTCCTGAGATTAGCGCGTTCAAACAAACAAACAAACAAACTCTTCAGCTTTATAATATAAATATAGATTCGGCCGATCCACATACATATTTTTCGTTTATACAATCGCCCAATACACCATTTGTCAATTGTGGGCACTTAGCGAAATTGTGCCGAATGTTTAGTCATTATGAGTAGACCAATAGGTGAGCTAAGATCGTAGCGGTACCTGATGTACCTATCCAGGTCAAAATGTTCGACAGACAACGGGCTACACTAAAAAGATTTATCAAAATCGGTTGATAAGCAAGTAGATAAAATGCGCGAACATCCATTAAAAAAAACATACAACCGAATTGAGAACCTCCTTTTTTGAAGTCGGTTAAAAATTATTGATTTATATTTGATTACCCAAGGGATTCCTATAGTTGCTGATGCGTAGTCGCATGCAGGAGATCGAAAAAGACTCGCGGTTAATCGTTAAAAAAGAAATCACTGTCTAAACTTTCCAATGACTTAATTAGGTCAAGGGTCTTCCTCGTAATATGAACTTTCTAAAACGAAAGGTTTCATTCAAGTCTGTTCAGAATATCACAAATTTGATAAATACCATGCTGTTGAAGCTGTTGAAGTCATTTGAGAGGAGAGCCAGAAGGCTTGTCGGTGACGATGTATTTGCCAACAAAAGGCTTCAGGAGGGCGATTCTCGCTGAAATAGATGATGTAGAGGTCGACAAAATGTCGCTTTTGCAATGTCTAACGAAAATGTCACTAAAATCTCTATTGTTCGTATTGCAAGTCGAGCGCTTGGCATATACATTTCTTTAATGTGATGAGAATACGAAAATTCTGTTTCAATCGACATCCGCCATGTTTTCTCGAGATATCTCTATTTCGACATTATCTCACGTGCCCGAGAATTAAATAAATAAATAAATATTGCAGGACATTCCATACATGGCCATCTAGCCCCAAGCTAAGTAACTAGACTTGTGTTATGGGTGCTAGACAACGGATATATTACTTATATACTTTTCTTTTGTAAATAAAACTTATAATATATAGAAACAACCAGACCACAGACAAATATCTAAGCATAAATACTTGTCTGAGGCGGGAATCGAACCCGCAACCCTGCGTTTGACAGTCCGGCATAGTGACCATTGTGCCAACTGGGTCGTCTATTGCCCTCAAGGTAGCAAACTTGTCAGTCATTTATCGGATACATTTCCAGGCGTACGCAACAGAACTACACGACCTAATTTTACCATCTCCATATGCGTCATCGATTCATGGTGGAAATCCCAGACAATTGCACTGAGCGCTTTGCTTCGTCATTTCTTATCGTACACCAAGTGAATGGAATCAATTGCATACGTCATTCTTTCCTGACGTATACAATTTGGGAGTTTATCGAATGAACGGTATCAGGAAGCGTGCTACATTTTATACCGCATCGTCACCAGGCAGGTGTGATCGCGCTGAACTTTTGTAAAAAAAGTCGCTTCAAAATACTGTAGTTACTTAGGTAGGTACGAGTATATGGACGAACCGTGACAAAGCAAAGTTTTCTAATCTAAACTCTACAGTGACTCTACATAATTTAAATCAACTATCAAGAGCGGTATTGGCTTAGTGGTAGATACCTCGACTTTCATTCTGAATGTCATAGTTTCAAATCCAGGTCGACCGCGCACCAATGGATTTTTCTTAAGAAAAATGTATGTGCGGTAATTAACATTGCTCTTAAGGTGATGGAAAACATCGTGATGAAACCCCGCGGCTTAGTTGACTCCAGAAGTATTGACGTAGGGTAGGGTAGGTAGGTGCTGGGCAAGCCTACTCCATCCTCACGCAAAAAGGACCCAATTAAAAAGGGTCTAATTGCGGAAAACAGCCTGTATACAAGTACAAGTACCAAATATCAAACTAAACTGTTGTCTCCAAGACAGACGCCCTTGTCATACCTACCGAAGCCCTGCGCCTTGACACGGTACCTTTTAGGGCGTCACTGCACTGAGTTAATTAAATAACCAGTAATTAATGACCATTACTACAGCTTTAACCAGTGAGTTTGTAGACTTGTTACTTTGAGAAACAATTTAGCAACTAAGCTGGTTTAGAGGTGGCATGTTTAAAATTGACTACTTAGTAATAATTATATTAGCAATATATCACTAACGACTTTGAGGATTTTTTGTACATTAAGGTAACCTAGCCATATAACAGTTATGTTATTAATGCTGTATTTTATAAATTATGACTTAGATTATTAGGTACAATCAACGCTCAAAAGTAGTACACCGCCACCGTAATGTTGACAAACCTGTGCTTGCTACACAGGATTGTAAACGTTACGGTTATTTGAACATTATAATAACGTAACCTGTGAATCGAACCCACGCGACGTCGCGTCGCGTCTGTTGGTGTAGCGGGTGGTGGCTTACGAGTATACCACTCGGTCAACTAAAGACATAGCTACCATGTTGAAAATAATAATCACACTGAGTACTTTTGATTCAAGTATTTATGTTTATGTGTAACGTCTATTAGAAGAAGGTCGTAAGTACAATACTTGTTTATAGTATTATTGTAGCAAACTGATAGTGAACTTATGATGCATACTGTACATATTTTGGTTAAATTTCAAGAAGCATTGTGTAAAACTGTTCTGATTCTATTATAAAACCCAAGGGCTTAGAAAAATTTAACATTTGAAAAAGTAACTTTATTACTAATAATAATCCTTCCTCTTGAATCACTCTATCTACTTAAAAAACGCATCGAAATCCTTAAAGATCTAAGTATATATAGGGACAGACAGACAGCGAAGCGACTTTGTTTTATACAATGTAGTGATTTTACTTCCTTTTGAATTCATTCCTTTTATTTACCCACATTTGTAAATGTTGACTTAGATTAGGAGGTACATATTTAGGTTAATGTCAAACTAGCATTTTTTTACTATTTCGATTTTATTATAAAACTCAAGGGCTTAGAAAAAGTTAACATTTGAAAATATACTTTATTAATATTTATCTATCTACATAGGATCGAGCTATCTTTCTCTTGAATTAATTCCTTTTATTTAATTACCTACAAGTGTGAACATTTTATAGTCTTGATTTCCTATATAATACACGCAAATATTATGATGCGCACGTCTAATTTGTTGCATCACAGGATTTCCCATACTATGTGATGTTAGTTACAGTGGTTTTATTAAAACCACTAGTTCTTATCTAATAGGAAAATCCTTCAAATATAGGATATATTTTGACCGCCAAATTATTCATTCATACCGACAATGATAACAATTATCAAGTTATGACGTTGAACATTGACCGTGGATCGCACCAAAAATTGGTTCGTATCAAAAATAAGGGTTAGTAATGTTTAGGGCTGCCAATATTTATTTGTCAGAATATAGTATTTGGTTTTAAAAATATAGCACACGTCGAAAATAATATAGTACTACTTATCTAAGTCCCTAAATGCCTATTTTAAAGATGCAACATTTTTTTAATACTTCTTATAATTTGTCCGACTACGGTAAAATTTACTCCTCCTTATTCCAAAACGAGGTTTAAGGATAGACCGAGATATAGGGATAGTGTGTAGACTATAGTTTCCTATACAATCTATAGGGATAGTGTTTAAACAATAGTTCACGAGTAAATCTGTGTCTAAATCTAAGGTTTAAATCTACATCTCGATCGTTTTTGTATAAGTCTAATATCGAAGTTTTTTGAAGTCTAATTGAAGTTTTTGTTCCTTTCGATTTATTGATGCAACTGAAAATGTTTGCAATTTTTAAAGAAATTGTAAGTCAATCCATTTGGGACACAATGCAGTGACTATATTTGACTCGTATCATTAATTGTCTAAAATATTGTATTTTTGCGTATTACTTTTTTCCAACAGTATTAGTACAATCACTGAGATTACTGAGAATATATACTATAATTTATTGTAAGGTTGGCAACCCCAATAGCGTTTCAACTTAAATAAACTAAATAGACAGACACACAAACATTTCCGTTTCTTCTTAACATTCTCTTATTAAAGTGGGGATCACACTCTCTGGACGCGAGGTCAAGTTTTACTCGCGTTCACTGAACTCACACACTAAGGTCAATAAATATTTTGTGAACATACCTTAAACAGTTAAGAATGAGATAAATCACAAACTGTGATTGGTTATGCGTTTAGATTTTGTTACGTAAAAAATTGGGATCGGTGTAAAAATTATGATATAGTGTGGTTAGTAAAAACTTGTGTGGGGAATCTCCGAAATTACTGAACTGATTTTGATGAAATTTGGAATGAAGAAACGTTGAATCGTAGAAATTGCCATCTTATGTCTTCTTTTTGGGGTCGCTGCATACGTAACGTGATTTTTCTCGTGCCGGACGGGTCATAATATTTTTATATGAAACGACGATGTCAAGAAATCGTCTCGTCCCGTCCGGGACGAGAAAAATCACGTTACGTATGTTTAAAGACCACGAACGATGCACGTCACGTCCCCGTCCCGTCCGAGGTTTTCCCGTTACGTATGCAGCGACCTTTAGTATTCGAATATTAGGGTGAGTAACCCATCCCGGGTTGGAACAGTTCTCGTTCAAATACGTCTTCCTACCTTCACTCGAGTGCCTCGAAGGCCCCTGCTTATTTGGGGGCCTTCAGGTTACGAGTGTTTAGGTGTCGCCTAGACCACATCGACACTTACCATCGGGTGAGATAATGGTTAAACGTTGACTTGTATATCCTTGTAAAATTCTCGTGTTACGAACGTCGCGGTGTTAGTTACCAAACTCCTCCTAAACGGCTGAACCGATTTGTATGATTTTTTTGTGTTTATTCGTTGGGTCTGAGAATCGGATAACATCTACATATTTTTGGAACGAAGTTCCTTATCGCGCGTTGCGAAATGGGGCTAGACGGAAAAAAATAAGACCAAATATTGTAACGACACTTTTTGCTATAGTTGTAAGCCGTGCGGCGTGCGTGTGTTTCTCTCTCTCTTTCTCATATTTTCCTTTTCTTTTGTATAGGCAAAACAAAGTTTACCGGGACAGCTAGTTGTAATAAATAAAAACAGCAAGTTAACCTGTTTGTCTACATTATCAGCAAATCTTCAATGTATAAAAGCGATGTATATTTTTAGCATTGTTCGTCATTCCCTTTGATATCCTCAGTTTATACTACAACGGTACTTCATATGAATAGGGACAAGGACAATATTTGTATGAGAAGGGGAATGTACCACGTGGGAGCCGTAGAATTTGGTACCTAAATACTCAAATTATGGGGACGTTAACTTCTATATACCAACTATGCAGTTTGTGTATCTATGATGATTAAATTATTGGATTTGCATTATAAATGCCAAGAATTGATATCTCTTAGCAACATTATCAATTAGTACAAAAATATAGAGTTATATGTTTTTAAAAAAAAAATAACATTTTCTTTTCCTATGGTCACTCTAGAGTAATGACTTTTCCAAAATTGAATGATGCAGTTTTATTTTTTGGCAGAATTATATATTTTTTTTGTTTTTTAGCTCTTACTTTCTATGATAATTAGAAAACGAAAAGAAGAAACAAGATAAAAGGGCATAGTTATGGCAATTATAGGTTTTATCAAACAAAAATATTTGTGCTAGTGTCATAATCCAGGGAGGAAACAGTCGACTACGTTTGTATGGAGAGAGTGCCGGTAACCTTTCCTCTTAAGAGACAAATATATTATGATCGTAAAACAGTTGCAATTTCCAATTGATTTGTGAACGTCAAGGCCTATCTTAGTTCGTACGTGATAATAACATACATCGCATACATACTTACTTGCATACAGTTATAAATCACGTGCTATCAGCTTCCTACACTGGTGGTTAAATGCTTATCGAGAAAGGAGATTGTTATGGGCAAAAAGACAAGTTATGTGAACATTTTGCTCGTAAATTTGAACTATACACGTAAGCCTTTACTTTGAGAATACAAATATCTACCACATTTATTGTATTCAAATTCAAATAAGTCTATATAGATAATTACAGAAAACGACTCATCACGAAATAGTCACAGCCAAGTTACGCTTGACTTTGGCTTTCAGCTGAGGTCGACCCATTTGGGGCAGCACATGGCTTCTTAAATATTCTTAAGTTTAGTGTATGTTTCTTTTTTTATTTCTTCGTTGTATAAGTTACCTATTTCTTTGTGTGTGTTAATTTAAATGCTGTTGTGTGCCTGCACCAAATAAATGTTTTTCTCTTTCAAATATCTGAAACTGCTAGAGTTATAAGTGTAAAGGGGTTTCTGGTCGTAGGCGATTACTAAAAAAGGATTTTTGGAAATTCGACATCTAAAGGGCTGTTAAAGTTTGTTGTTCGCAATAACTATTATATATTCTGTGTTTGAAGGAAATGCAAGCATTATAATCATAGTAATAGATAACATTATTTTAATATCCTACTTTCAAATCATTAATTAATAAAAGGTATATTCCTTTTGTGAAACTAGTCTAATTGTAGCAATAGAGCTCTCGAATCCTACTTATACCAGAGTTTTTCAACCTTCTCGACAACACGACCCTTACATGTTAAAAATATCTAGCGAGCGATCCCCCAGATCCTTAATAAATCTACGCCACTCTTTCAAAGAGTTTGTATTTATCTATATTGAGGAGACCTATATTGATCGAAAACACAAGGATAGCATCTGACGGGCGGCATGCTCAAAATGGAGCTTCATTTCCAAAATATTAATGTTATCTGGATAAAATATTAATAAAAATAAACAAGCACAGCCATCTCATTGAAATCGTAGTTTTTATCATAGTGTAGGACCTACAAACACCTTGACCCTCCGAGTGATACTTTGCGACACATCTGGGGGTCGCGACCCACAGATTGAAAAACACTGATCTATACTAATATTTTAAGCTGATGAGTTTGTTTGTTTGAACGCGCTAATCTCAGGAACTACTGGTCTGAATTGAAAAATTATTTCTGTGTTGGATAGTCCATTTATCGAGGAAGGCTTTAGGCTACTTTTCACTTTGTTATTCCCACGGGATTGGGACTTACGCGGGTGAATCCGCGAAGCGCAGCTAGACATATTACAAAGAGGAAAGATTTTTTTGTTAGTAACGAATAGGCTCTGAAACTACTGGACCGATTTTGATAATACTTGGTATTTTTTTTTGTCCCGATTTTCCCACTGAATCGGGAGTTACGCGGGTGAAACCGCGGAGCGCTGCTAGATATTGATGAAATATGGGAAAAGCTGTCATGTGATATTTTATTCCGATCGTGATGGCATATCTACAGCAGTAGGTAAGTCATTACGGATATAAAACGCAATCGGTCGTATAGTAAAGATATTATATTACGTTATTAAGTGGCTTTCGATAATTTAGTGTTATTTAATGCATATTGAAATGGATGCGTTTATCGATGATAAATTAAATTTAAATGGTTTTTAATCAAGTTTTAATGGGTACAAAGTTGTAGCGGCTTTTTTTCTAAGCAAATTGTATGTAGGTTATAATAAAATGTATAATTTAAAGAATGCATAAATCGTATTATTCTTGTATCAGTTTTCCGTGCCTGCTTATTTAATTTATTTCCTAAATAATGTAGTCGACATTGCTACACTAATATTACAAAGAGGAAATATGTTTTTGTTTGTTTGTAACGAATAGGCTCCGAAAGTATTGGATCGATTTTGATGAAACTTGGTATGAGGATACATTGATTCATTGGGAATAACATAGGCTATACTTTTTATCTCGATATTCCAATAGGATTGAGAATTACGTGGGTGAAACCGCGGAGCACTGTTAGTTAAAATATAAAGTTCTGAACAAACCGATACGTGAGGCTCAAGCGACGCGACATGCGTCAATCGACAAACGCTAGTGTTTTATGAAACCACACAATTCGTATCGCTTAGGTCGTTTACTACATCTTCCAAAGAACCTCAAGTTTACAACGTATTCGACACCCAATCTTTGTTCTCAACAAATGCAATAAATATTTAGTACCTAAGCAGTTACTTTACCTCCCGTGGTTTGCTAGTGCAACCAGTCTTTACCGCTCGTTGCGATCAATCTTACAGGGTTTAATAGCTAGGCTCTATGAAAACTATAGGTTCTTACTTTATTTATGTTTTTCTGTTACTTTATGATTCTATCGGTAAATAACTAGCTGGAGTACTTTATTGTTGGATTGTACCGCCTTAATTACAATAGACAAATCTGTTTGAAATAAGCAGTGGTTCATAATCTTTTCAAATTTCTCACCTCCATAACACCATGGTTAAGTTAGAGAAACTTACCATAAAGCAGAGTTTTAAAGTAAGGTTTTTTAAAATTTGACAGCTGTCAGTTGAAAACGATTCTCTCTAGGGCTGAAATGTATTACTTTCAACCCACACTCATGCAAATTAAGAAATATAAAAAATATTCTAAAAATTTAGAGGGGGCTCGTTGGTTCGATACCCAATGGGAGCATGAAATTTTTGAGAATGTATTTAATTTCGATTTTTAGTCTTTTAAATTATAAGTGTTTGTTAGAAACAACGCATATTCCTTTGCCTACACTAGGTACACTAACTTACTATAATAATAGTTTGCGAAATATCAGAATCGTCTAATAATATTAGCCAATCTTGAACCGAGCGTGTAAGAACTAACCAGTTGTGTTTTGAAATAAATTTTATACATTCATACCTATCATTTGTTACTACATAGTTCAGTACAACAAAACGCTTCTAGGCCGGTGGTTCCCAACCCTGGAGTTACAAAATACCAAAACTCAAAATTTTTTGAATCATATAATTTGTACGAGATCACATAGACGCGTCTTAAAAACTAACTTAGGATGTGTGCCTTCGGAACGCGCCCAGCAATAAGAAGAAGGCACACGAAACTCATAGGGTTTTTGTGATGATGCTCACAAAGGTCAATATTACATTCGCGCGACTCATTTCGTGCCTTGATCCATTTTGCTATCTTTACTTATTTTTTTAAATTTTTTATATCATAAAGCTGAAGAGTTTGTTTGTTTGTTTGAACGCGCTAATCTCACTACTGGAAAATTATTTTTGTGTTGAATAGTCCCACGGGATCGAGAGTAACGCGGGTCAAACCGCGGAGCGCTGCTAGTTTGAAATATATTTAGTACCCACGTATGTTACCAAATTACTTTTCCTGTATAGGCATATTTTATTGATATTTATGTCTTTAGGTAAGTATACGTCAATAAACATTGAAATGATTCAGAATGTAAACCGCGAATCCGAAGTTAAACATTCGATTGTGACCACTGAAAACATCTAAGCATAATAATTCTCTCCTCCGGAAATGGTCGACTAGGCTGAGAGGGTAGTAGGTGCTGGGCAAGCCTACTCCAATTTCACGCAAAAAAGACCCAATTAAAAACGGTCAAATTGCGGAAAACAAAGTACAAGTACAACCATAATAATTCTAAACATATAGGAAAACATAGTCAACTTACCATATCCTACCATTTCCCATATGTAGGATTCTTGAAAGATGACGTAGGTGGTTTGTACAACGGGTTCTCTCCAATACAGTCCTCGGCATCGATGTTCTCGTACTTGGGGTCGGTGAGTGGTAGAGGAGGGACAGTGTTCATGTGCTTCCAGAGCATGATGCCGCCTACTGCTGCTGCCGCTGCTATTAGACCGAGTACTCCCACGATTAGAGGAACTGTAGGCAAGGGGAAAACATTAAATAAATAATCATCATCATCATCAAATGAGCCCATACACGTCCACTGTTGGACATATGCCTCCCCCAAACGACGCCACAAACAGCGGTCCTGTGCCGCCTCCATCCACCGCTACCCACTGGTCAGCTGGTCTTCCAACACTTAGTTTCGCGTTGCTAAATAAATAAATATTGCAGGACATTCCACACATCGCCATCTAGCCCCAAGCTAAGTAATTAGACTTGTGTTATGGGCGCTAGACAACTGATATACTACTTATATACTTTTCTTGTAAATATATAATTATAATACAAAGGAACAACCAAACCACAGACAAATATCTAAGCATAAATACACAAATACATCGCCTAGACGTCTAGAACAATCCCCTTTCATATTAAAACCTATTTGCTAAAACACATTGTGTACCTACTTAAAGATAGATGGATGATAGAAACTACCATATAAACGTAAAAGTGTATGATATAATCCTTACAGTGATCGACCTTCGTAGCCCTTCATTAGAAATGCTTCAATGGTGGCATATATTTGTAAGACAGACATATGCATCAAAAGTCTACCAAAAACAGCATTCAAATTATTATCAATCAAAATTGAACTCTATGCCAATGTATATAGAGCTATAGGCTAGGTTTCTACAAAAAGTATTTTTTAATATTTACACAGTTGTTAAAATGTAATATAACCAACTGTCTTGACAAACAGATGTCATCCATCATATTTCATCTCATTCACCCCTTAACAGAGTAATAACTGCATCTCGCTCTATAGAACAAAATGTTTCATTTTAATACAGTCCACTTTGTTATCAAATGCACTATCGTTTATTGTTCTTGTTAGTGACCTCGAAATTTTGTCGTCAAATATTTGTTTTATTATGTCCTTATTATTGTGTCGTGTTATAACTAAGATCTTTGTTTTCTTTTTAACCGACTTTAAAAGGAGAAGGTTCTTAATTCGTCGCTTTTTTAGGGCTCATACCAAAGGGTAAAAACGGGACTTCATTGTTAAGACTCCACTGTCTATCTGTCACCAGGCTATAACTCAAGAACCGTGATAGCTAGACAGTTAATTTTTTTTACAGATGATATCAATACTAAAATCTATACTTAATATTATAAAGCTGAAGAGTTTGTTTGTTGGTTTGAACGCGCTAATCTTAGAAACTAGTGGTTCGAATTGAAAAATTCGTTTGTGTTGGATAGGCCATTTATCGAGGAAGGCTATAGGCTACTTTTTATCCCGATATTCCCACGGGATCGGGAGTTACGCGGGTAAAACCGCGGAGCGGTGCTAGTAGAATATAATGGTATGGAACCCTTTGTGCGCGAGCCCGGCTCGCACTTGGCCGGTTTTTTCAAGTACGTTTGTTCATTCGGCGTGTTTGCATTTTGTAATTTTTTGTGGAGAAGTTCGGTGTATAAAAGATACCTTGTCAACATGTCCTACTCTACTGATTGAGTGACATTCCGAAAACCATAAAAGATCTCGATAAGAATTAATTACAATAACAATTTATTTCGATTCCCGCCTCAGACAAGTATTTATGCTTAGATATTTGTCTGTGGTCTGGTTGTTTCTATGTATTATGTGTATATTTTTACAAAAGAAAAGTTTATAAGTAGTATATCCGTTGTCTAGCACCCATAACACAAGTCTAGTTACTTAGCTTGGGGCTAGATGGCATGTGTGGAATGTCCTAAAATATTTATTTATTTTTTACTAGCTGCGCCCCGCGGTTTCACCTGCGTAATCATTTTCTGCGCAACATTCTTAATATTTTCTTTTATAAAAACCTTCTCTTGACAATATCAAAGACAACAAAAAAGAATTGGCCAAATTGGTCGTTGGCGTTGTTGAGTTATGCGCTTACCAACACATTTTGCGATTCATTTTTTTATTATAGATTTATTTATTTTATTTCGGAATCGAATTGGGTTGTAAAAGTGAAATAGATTTTATTGTTGCTTAAAGCTATGGAATTTGTAGGTTTTCACACTACCCACTGAAGATTAAACACCAACGGTATCTGTTTTATGACGTCGTGAGTACGACAAAGGAAATAACACAAGAAACGGAACTCGCGATGACGCAAAAGAGACGCGTAATAATTGCATATGTTGAACAAATGATTGATAATGCAGACATAATAAAACATCGCAAGTGAACTTCAGCGTAAAAACAAAAGTGGGAACAGAATGATTTTCTTAATGTTTACATTTTTGAAACCACTGTCTATAAAATATCGGGGCAAAGATGCCATTTTGATTTCCGTTTTAATTACTGCTTGAGGCTGCTTGATTAATTTACCAGTGTTTCATCACGTTTTCGTTGACGTTAAATGCAATTTAAGCAAATTACCTCATCCGCTAAGCAATGTACCTATATGAGTGTAAATCATGTAAACTTAAATAATAGTGCATTACGATACAAGTACAAATAATAGTGCATGTGGTAAATTGAGCATAGCATAGAGGCGGTGTATGACGCGCCACCGCGTTAAAAAGCCGAGATGCAATGATCAATAATCCACACGCGTTTCGTACGATGTTTTTTTTTATCACAGTTGCGAATAAAAGAAAAGTCTCAATTATTTTCTCTAGTCTCAATTATTTTATCAATGTTTTCCTATGACGATATCATACATTTTTCTTTTGAAAAATTCATTGGTGCACGGCCGGGATTTAAACCCACGACCTTCGGAATAAAAGTCGAGGTATCTACCACCAAGCCAACACCGCTCTTTAATTTGAACAATGTCATTTACTAGATTCGGCATTTTTCTTAAGAAAAAATTATGTGCGTTATGACATTGCTCTTACGGTGAAGGAAAACATCGTGATGAAACCCGTGGCTTAGTAGGGTCCAGAAGTATTGACAAGTTCTGTCCTCTGGAAATGGTCGACTAGGCTGAGAACCCTCTCAGCCTGGTCGACCTACCTCACGCAATAAAGACATAATTAAAAAGGGTCCAATTACGGAAAACAGCCCGTACAAGTACTAGATTCGGCCTTCTGATCACCAGTCAATCTCTCACTGTTACAAACTTACCTTTAGTTGTGACAAAAGGATCTGCACCAACGATATTATTGCAAGACTTGTTCACCATCACGATAATGGAATTATTGCTTTCGTGTTTCATAGCGACGTACTCCAAGTAACATTGATCGACGGTTTCGTTGCAGTGGGCCCATATTCTCCTGTAAACGTTGACAATTAAGTGTCATATTTCATATGATAGGAGTGTCTTAAATATTAAGTGGACTCCTAAACGTTTGTGTATTCGGGGGTTAGAGAGGAAGATTCTGTTTGCAATACTACTAATATTATAAATGTGAAAGTTTGTGTGTGTTTGTATGTTTGTTACTCCTTCACGCAAAAACTACTTGACCGATTGCGTTGAAACCCGGTATGTAGATAGCTGGAGACCTAAATTAGCACATAGGCTACTTTTTATCCCGATATTCCCACGGGATCGGGATACGCTACTAGAAGATATATATTACTAGCTGCGCCTAAAATAAAGTAGCTTATGTTATTCCTATTGAACCAATGTACCCATCCTCATACGAAGTTTTATCAAAATCGGCCCAGCTTTCCTCATTATTATATTAGTGTACCAAGTACGATTTGGTTTGTTTGTGAAGTTTCACGTTTCTAGACCAAACGGTTCATTGTCAGTCAATAAAATTAAGCATATTAGATGGTCATTGTAATTTAGTTAAAAATATTGCATAAATTTACCTGTTGAAATAATCCTGTTCCTCAGAAATAGTTTCATTATACTCTTGCACTGTAACGTTTGGGCACTCCTTTGGACACGGTCCTAGACTCCCGTTCTTTAGACAAGCTTCGCATTCTGGTGTCATCTGTATAGTCGTACAAATGTCAGCGCAGTAGTTTGTATGGTCGAAGTACTGGGAGCCCTCGCCGTCAGGGTAGCAGACGCAAGTCTCACAGGGCCCGCAGTAGCCGTTGCCTAAACACGTTTTCTAGTGGGAAAGGGGGTAATATTAGTTCAAATACAAATTGATTAGTTGACTAAGAAGTGAAAGTGTAAAAAAAAATATCTTCCCATTTATTCCAAAACGAGGTTTAAGGATAGTCCGAGGTGTGGATTAAACCTTAAATTTAGATACAGATTTACTCGTTAATTGTAGTCTAAACATTATCGCTATATAAACCATGTTTAGACTATAGACACACACACTCACACACACACACACACACTCACTCACTCACTCACACACACACACACACACACACACACACACACACACGCACGCACTCTCTGTTATTTTACCAATGTAAATTTAATAACTTCCGTAGTAATAGATACCTACTGTTATTTGCTCCATATATCTATTGGTTGTATTATTTGTATTTCTTTTTGTTGTCGGAGGATCCCTGCCACCCAAGATACAGGCTTTGCCTAGTTTGGGGACAGGAGCTCAATGTGTATTTGATCTTGTGCAACCTAAGTATTTATTTTTTGTAAATTATATGCATTGTAAAGTATTTTTAAGGTTTTGAATAAACTATTTATTTATTTTATTTATTATTTTTATAGTTCCCTACATAATCTATAGGGATAGTGTGTAAACTATAGTTCACGAGTAAATCTGTGTCTAAATCTGAGGTTTTATTCACATCTCGGACTATCGTTAAACCTCGTTTTGGAATAAGGGGGCTTAGGTCTAAGTAAGGTGCATGTAAGGAGCCTTGCTGTGTGATGATTGCTAACACACTGCATAAGCATATGCCGCACCCAGAACACGACTCTCCAAGATCTACTCATAAATAAATATTACAGGACAAGCTTGGCGTGACCAATCTTTCCGTCACAATGGTTCTTCTCAGCACCATCACGAATCAAAAACTTAACATAAGCCCTTGACACGAAAAAAGAAGAAATAACTTGGTACACTATACTTAATGGATAACTTTTGTCAGCTCTAGTGTGTTTGTGACCCTGTGTCGTAGTGCGTACGTGTCATCTCAAAACCACAAAGAAAACTAAAAAGAAAGTATAATCTGGGATAACAATGCAGTAGCTGGTACCATAAAGGGAATTCAATTTAAAAACAGAATACAATTAATTAAAACTTCTAAGAACAAAATTAAACACATTTAGAATTCAATGAACGGAATCTACCTACTTTGGGCGCACAATGCAGGTTTTAATACAATCAATTTTATCAATCGAATATCGAAAGTCGGAACAAGAACCGAAATCCAGTTTACTGAATGGAACTGGAAGTAAAAACCATCGTTAAGTTGAAGTAGGACCTGAAAACCCTTATCCCTTTTCCACGCGCTCGCCGCGCGATGACTCTATCCCTTTCCCCCGCGCGCTGCGAAATGTCCGTTTTAACTGTTTTATGTAATTAAAAGACACATCTATTTTAGTGAAAAACCACCTGCTATACTACTTTATGGGATTTGATGTAAAGTTTACGAAAATATAAATTTTATACTTGTTTTTTCTTTACAATCGCCGTAAAATTGAAAAAGCTCAAAAATATTAGGATTTTCACGATTTTTTTCTATTGAGACAAATCACTTTAATCGTGTTTCGAAGTGTAGGACAATACAAAGCATTTCTTTACCTTTACGACAGTAGGAATATAATTCTATGGATTTTAGTGGTTGGTACCCTAAAACTGTTTCTAAGACACCTTTATGGCGCTTCTGGTCTTGATGAAATATCACAAAATCACAATCTCGCGAATAATAATTCAGATTTGTATAGAGCTTAAGAATTCTATAGGTAACCGGATCCCTTGATCTGGTTTTATACTGGCCCACATCGATCGAAGCCATTAAAGTTTTAAAGACGTGTGCCGCATCGTTTTATGCTATTAAAATAACTTATTTTGACTTGAGAAGTTAAGACCTGTATCGCAGTTAAGATCGGCTGTAAAAATGCATTGTCGTAAATCTACGGTTTAATTTTTAAGTGCAGTTAAGACGACGTTTATAGATAAGTATGACAACTAATTATATTTAACATTATAGTAAGTGAGATCAGAGACCAAGGAGATTTTTTTGCTGAAAGTAAAAGTGAAAACGTCCTTTGTCTTTTATGAAAATGGCGCGATTATGCACTTACTTTGTTTCCATGTTCAGGTTCGCATCGAAGATCACCACGCCGTCCACTTTCCTGTTCCGGGCACTTATCGCAGAAGTCACCAAACCTAAACAAAATAGCAATAAAATAATAAATAAATTCATTACCTCTTACAATTAATCATTTTTTTAAACATATGGAACGACTAGTTGATGTTGACTTTTTTTAACCCCCGACGCAAAAACGACGGGGTGTTATAAGTTTGACGTGTCTGTGTTTAATACAATTTGTTTCATGCGAACGGGTTTTAATAAGAAAGGGGATTGTTCTAGACGTCTAGGTGACTTTTTTAATACAATTTGTTTCAGCGAAGGGGTTTTAATAAGAAAGGGGATTGTTCTAGACGTCTAGGTGACGTTTTTAATACAATTTGCTTCAGCGAAGGGGTTTTAATAAGAAAGGGGATTGTTCTAGACGTCTAGGTGACGTTTTTAATACAATTTGCTTCAGCGAAGGGGTTTTAATAAGAAAGGGGATTGTTCTAGACGTCTAGGTGACTTTTTTAATACAATTTGTTTCAGCGAACGGGTTTTAATAAGAAAGGGGATTGTTCTAGACGTCTAGGTGAATTTTTTAATACAATTTGTTTCAGCGAAGGGGTTTTAATACGAAAGGGGATTGTTCTAGACGTCTAGGTGACGTTTTTAATACAATTTGCTGCAGCGAAGGGGTTTTAATACGAAAGGGGATTGTTCTAGACGTCTAGGCGAACAAATTTTGTTCTACGACTTTTGGAACTTTGAACATTTCGTTCGACGTTTTTGTATGCAACAGCTGATTTTCAAGTAAAAATTCCCACAGAATTATGTAAAAAAAAAGTTCGAGGAAGGCTATTATACCAACCATCAGGCAGGAGGAACCAGTAGTTCCTGAGATTAGCGCGTTCAAACAAACAAAAAACTCTTCAGCTTTATAATATTAGTATAGATTTGTTAATTGACGCATGTCACATAGCTTATGTTTTATTTTGACTATACGATTAACTATCGCTTTAAGCCGATTGTTTTGATCAAACAGAAATACATTGGCATGATTGTTATTATTAAATAACACAGTATTATGCTTGTAACAGCTTGATTTATGTATGTAACTCCATACTAACTCTGTTATCGTATTGCTCTCGTCACAGACTACAATTATTTAATTGCCCTAGAAAGACTGCGTTCAAGTTATTTCTGTTTCTTATTATATGGGCTTTTAAAATGCCTCCGGAATTAGTTTTATAGCGAAGTTTGCTTGTGGTAAAGCTAATGGTGCAAGTTATAACCACATTCTTTATCTGCTAATGATCCAGAATATAAGCTACATGCAAGCTGTGGTAAAAAATTGCTTTAATTTAATGCGTTTGTTCGGTGATTTTTCTACAACTATTCAACAAAACATATGGTCAGGTTAAAGGCACCCTATGGGAACCGATAAGCGCTAATCCTACTAACATTATAAATGTGAAAGTTTGTCTGTGTATGTATGTTTGTTACTCCTTCACGCAAAAACTACCGGATCGATTGTGATAAAACTCGGTATCTAGATAGCTGGAGACCTGGATTAACACATAGGCTACTTTTTATCCCGATATTCCCACGGGATTGTTTTACTTACGCGGGTGAAAACGCGGGGAAAAGCTAGTTTAAAATAAGGTCGGAAAGACCCCCATGCTCCATATGAAATGGAAACAAAAGACGATCTAAAAAATAAACATAAGACGATCGAAACTGAAACAAAAGATATGGTATAGTTGGTAAAAACCTTTATTTTTTTGTCGTTCTGACGTTCATTGGCGTACATCGTTTAATAATGTTGTTGTGAACATAACAAAGGGGTTATTTTAAGCGAATGATACTGCCAGAGTTTAATGGTTTTTAAGCTCTTAATTGATCAACGTTAAAGGCATTATGTATACAAAGAGTTGTAACGCTCTTATCTTTCTTGATGGTGGAACTGTATCTTGTTTGCGAGGTTTTAAAAAGATAATCATTAGGTACAATATTTTCTTCTACAATTGGATATTTAGAGTTCATCAAAGCAAAGAATTTTATTATCAACGCATTGTGATTTTGTGATGAATCTTTTTTCTCATTATTATTAGTACAATTTACTGAAATAATTAGATTTATTTTCTCGTTTGTCTCCCTACATAAAAAACAGTAGTTGATTCTATTTTTTGAATCCAGTGACTAATGATTCAATGTCTTGTGGTAAAATAAAAATAAAAACTGTTGATTTCTCCTACTTAGCTTTCAATTTCCTTGAAAAAACGTTTTTGTGCTAAAACTTCGCGCGCTATTTCTTGGTAGTAATGAATCATTTTCGGTTAGGACACAGATGTTAAAAACCTCAACTTATTTTGGTTTATGAAAGTTAACCAACCTAAGGTACAGTCGGCTGCATAATTGCAGCCCCCGGTAGAGTTCTAAAATTACTATTATTGAAATGTTTTCATTCTAATAATTTTTGTTTGATAAATCGATGAGTTAGAAGACGTTAAACTTCAACTAAAGCAGGTGCCTAGAATCCTGCTTGTGTTGGAAACATTCATATAATAGCCGTTTTGGAGCTCTACGGTGGGTCTGCAATTATGCAGCCGACCGTACCTGCGGGTAACAAGGGTCACTAAATGATTTTTTGGAAATCTTGATATTAGGGACAAAATAACAAGAAAAAAAAGTTTTGTCCAAATCGGTTCAGACGTTTACGAGTAATCGGCGAACATACATAAAAAAACATGTACGCGATGAATTGAGAACCTCCTCCTTTTTTGAAGTCGGTTTGTAAAAAAAATTTTTTTTTGTTTGGACAATAAAGTTAATATTTATAAAGACCTTTTTTAAGTATTTTTTTTATGAAATATTAAGTTTTGAATTAAGGTGGCAGGTGGCTCTTATTGTATAAGTACAGACGGTAGAGCCAGAAAACTGCTATTTTTAGGATCTTTTCATCTCAAGCGAGATTCTAAAGTCCTATTTTAGTTGAAGTTTAAAGTCTTTCTCATGAATTTATTATACAAACAATATTAGTATGAAACCATTCAAATAATAGTAATTTTAGAACTCTACAGTTCTTTTGCAATTCTTTTGCCATCCGTGCCATTTTCACACAAATTAAATTACCTCTAGTGCGGTCTGTGGCCGGTGAAAAGACCTCAAACTTGTCTTTTAAGGGTCACAACATATCGCATACATTTCCATACGAAAATAAATAGCTATTTTCTCCCCTTAATATTATGCAATTTCGATGTTTTTTTGTGTGTAAGTAAACTATTTTTTTATCAAAAATCGGTCAAGTGCGAGTCGGACTCGCTTACGAAGGGTTCCGTACCATGTATGGGAGCCCTAAATTTACAGAAATACATAATCTGAAAATTTCAACTGTCTATCTATCACGGTTTATGAGATACAGCCTAGTGACAGGCATTCGCATGGACAGTGGATTCTTAGGAACAGGATTCCGGACTAAACATGTGATTGGTATGTCAAAGTCAATTTTTTTTATTCCTTTGGATGCTTAATACAATTGTACACAGACCACATGAAAACGTCTTAAAAACTAAGTTAGGATGTGTGCCTTCGGAACGCGCCCACCAATGAGAAGAAGGCACAAGAAACTCATGGGGTTTTTTGTTATGTGATCACGCTCACAAAGGTCAATATTACAAATATTTGAAAGTATTATTTGAAATGGAGCAACTAAAGTCACGTCCATGGGTTGTTATCATTTAGGTAAGACATAGTATCATAGTACGCCTTAGTGCACAATTTTAACTTAGTTAATTAAAACTTAGTACTTACGCTCCCTTGTAACATTTGCAAGCACCACACGTCAAATCTCCGTTCCCATTGCATTTCAGTGATTTCTTCTCTGTATTCTTGCTGCACTCGCATGCGCAACGTACATGGTATTTCACAGTGGCTTCTATACCACCGGCCAAGGTGACCACCACGTAGACGACCTCGTCGGTTGTACCATGCCGTAAACAGAAGTTTGGTAATGTTGACACTTCGATGGTTAGCCGGCATGAGGAGTCTGTGCATTCGTTCTCCACTGTATTCAGGTCGAGGTGCTCCGTTTGTGTTGTGTTGGCGATTTTGATGGTTTCCTATGGAAGAAAAAAAATTGTTGAAAATTAAGGTAAATTTAAAGGTTGCCTGGAAGAGATCGGTTTGAGCGATAAGGCCGCCCTTTGTAACACTTAGACTTAAGCATTGTTTTTATTTAATGTTATTTGAAATTGGTGTTTACAATAAAGAATGTATCTATCTAATAATAATAATATAAGCCCGCAGGGCACCTTGAGGCGAGGTGACGGGGAGTAACGACCCCGCGGTCCCGAGTTCTCCAGGGGGAAGTCACCGTTCCTCACCTCCGGCTTGCCTTAGTTGGTTGGTCGGAGTGAAACCTGACGAGGAAGCGGTCCCCCGCCTCTGGCTTGCCTTCACCGGCCGTCCAGAGTGGAGCCACTATAGCAGAAATGCTCGAAGGATGGATGCTGAACGTCAGTGATGAGTTGGCCCGCTCGCTCGGACTACCAGCGATGACTTAAAATCCAGTGAGGCCTCTCCATCCTTCAGCCACTCACGTTCCTGTTGCCCCCTTGCTGTAATTTACTCGGCTAATTAGGGTGGCCCAGTCTGAGAGTTGGCGAGTCTCCGCCTGCCATTTTTACGTGTTTATTGAACATTGTTACGGCAGGTGCCATAGTATCCATAGTTCCCCAGTATCTAGTCCACTACCATCCCATCACAATAGCTCCAGTAGTTTTGTCCTGTAGATTATCAATAGTTTTCATCCAAACCGGAGGTTGTCCTTGGTTGCAATTTATAGTGTAGACAGGGATAATCGCCGGTTTAGAATCCACCCCATTGTTTGCTATTAAACTTGTTATTGTAAAGGGCCTCTACGTGTTGGCTTCGGCTCCACGCACGCCTTCCAAAGGTCCGGGGCTCCATAGCCCCGTGATACAGGACGTATAACAGACAATAATAATAATAATAACCGAGCCATCCTAACTGACAGAACAATTCACTACAATAGACCAGACATCACACTACAAGATAAACTAAATAAAACTACTTACCTTATTGATATTGCCGTTCCTAACACACACAACATTACAAAGACCATAACAGAAAAAATACACAAATATGCAGACTTAAAAGATGAAGTTAGTAGAATTTGGAGACAGGATAAAGTTTACGTAGTACCAATAGTGCTGTCAACTACCGGGGTAATCCCAAAACATCTACACCATAGCCTTAAACTATTAGATATAAAAGATAACATATATATAAAATACAGAAAGCAGCTATATTAAACACATGTCGTATAGTAAGAAAGTTTTTAGATATAGAAGAAAACCCAACAACCCCTCATAACACTAGTGTCACAGATCAAAATATAGAATAACAATAATTTAACATGTGTATTACTTGGCATATGCCCGTAATACGCATTAAAACCGGCTTAAAGCTGAGAAAAAGAAAAGAAAAACAGATAATAATAAATTTATTTACCAAGAAACCTTACAATAATTATTACATCACAGATCCGCCACACTAGGCAAAGCCTGTCCTGTGGGGGAAGTATCCTCAACAACAGTATTTAGGTTTTTACAAATATAATTATTAAATTGTACAGTATAATTCTATAAATGGAAAGAGTCCTGTCTATGAGTGAGTATATTTGTGTATAGTGTGAAGTGTGAAGTGTGTGTAAGTGTAAGTGTGTATTGTCATTCTCCTATTCTTATAAAAGCCTCCGTGTCATCATACGACCAGCACATGAGAGTGTTTTTTATCTTAAGTTTTGCTTCTCATCTCGAATCTATCTATCTAATAAAAAGTTTGAAAAATTAGGTTGTCTTTTCGTGTGTTTTAAGTATGCAGGATTTTTGGGAACATTAAACCATTCAAAAATAAGTGATTCCGGTTGTTATTTAAAAGAAAATAACAAAATCATACTTTGTGGTGTTTTTAAAAAATAATATAACCAGAATTACTTATTTTTGAATGTTTTGATGTCCCCGACAATCCTGCATCAGTGAGTCTTCGTAGCAAAATTTAATAAGTTAGAGAGTTTTTAGTTTAATAGAATAATTATATTTTATGTTTTGGTTATTAGATTTTTACACACAAACACAAAATTTTTTGAACGAACTGCTAACAAATCACTAATTGTACAAATTCAGAATTTGAACGGATGGCGATGCTCCTTCCTTAAAACACACAAATAAAACAACTTAATTTTTCAAAAATCCTATGTAAGACGGGGTCAAAATTCCGCCCAGTGTGGGGCGCGGGTCAGCATAAGCCGACGCGTTGGTATGAATCCGACACACTTATCGCGGTAGGGCCGCTGGTATAAATTTCAATTTGGTAGGTCCACCCGTTCTTAAGAAAATCGGTGGTAACACACGGACAGACAGACGGACAGATGGATAGGTAGGTAGGTAACTTTATTAAATAAAATAATGGGAAAACCTCGAACAAAAATTCCTAGTATGCAAGGAGGTTAGGTTCCTATATATGCGTAATGGCGTCAGATGCTGACGAGGAAAATGAAAAACACGTGTTTTAAATGCTTATAGTCTTTTTCCACATTTAGTACACGAAATACTATCTATAAATTTCATTGTAATCCATTATCAATTATTGCCTTGCCATCATTATTTAAATAAAAATAATCATCTCAATCGGTTCAGCCGTCGTCGAGTAAACGATGATCATAGGTACGGTCGGCAGCATAAGTGCAAACTCACAGTAGAGTTCTAAAATTACTATTATTGGAATGTTTCCTTACTAATAATTTTGGTTTGATAAATTCATGAATCATTAAACTTCAACTAAAGCAGTTGCCTAGAATCTTCCTTGTGTAGAAAACATTCTTATAGGTAACAGCAGTTTTGGAGCTCTACAATGGGTCTGCAATTATGGAGCCGACCGTACATTAAGAAAAACGATTAATTAGTGAAGGAATTGTAATAAAATCAAAAAGTGTCGTCACAACTTTTGGTCTTAATTTTTTCCGTCTAGCCCACTTTCGCAATAAGGAACTTCGTTCAAATTTACGCGTCGAATTGAGAACCTCCTCCGTTTTTTTCGTCGGTTGAAAACAGAACAAAGGAACTGAATCACCTCCCCTTACCCCCACACCTTCCTTCTGTCTGGGTTTCGATCGTTATGGAAGGTCATTATCACGATAATCTCCTAGACATTCGTTTTACAGCGATATGAAGCCTTTGTAATGCAGACAGACACACATTTATTTAAGGCTAGGTGCTAATAAAGCTACCAAAATCGACCTTTGTTTGAAGCAACTCTAAGTAATCAAATACTCTTTTTTTGTTATTTGAATATAAATGGATATTGTAGTATAATAACCATACTTTTGTTTATTGTGGTTGAAAACATGACATGAACAACTTCGATCGATAAAAAAAATGTTAGAAAACAGAGAATTATTAGATCATTTATCGGGTTTTATTCAAAAATAGTTAACGTTTGTTTCTAAAAATGAATCGAATGATAGGTTTTGACCTCTAAGAACTATATTTGTGGATAATAATGCTAAAATATTTGCATATCGATCAAATATAACAGTTAGCACGCAGCACGCTACGTCTTTGAGAGCGGGGGCTAAGGTAATGTGAATACCTACACACGGTACTGGAAGAGCGCCTTAAGGAGCATATTGTATACATCGCTTTGCGGTTTCACCCGCATAACTCCTGCCCCCTGATTCACAAACCATCGGAAGGCTACCGAAACGAATAAAACTGAAAAGACAAGGATGGTAACACGTCAAAACACGCGGGTGGCAACATTTATTTACGTTTCTGTTGCCTTTCGATCATTTGTGAATCAGCCTGCTGATCTAGTAGTTTTGGGATAATAAGCAGCCTGTTGCTCCTTATGAATCAGTGTATTCTCATACGAAGTTTCATCAAAATCGATCCAGTAGTATATGAGCATATTCGTTACAAACAATTTTTTTCCCTCTTTATAATTGTAGTATAGAAGTATAGATTATAAGTACCACAGTTATAATGTAATTTGTCTTTTCGATTAAGATATTTACAACGCGTTAAGTTTCTCATAAACGATTATTCCTATTTGCTATGCTCTACTTTCATAACTGCTTAAAATAATTCGAAAAATAATTGGATTCGAAGCTCAAAATTGAGCAAATGACTTGATTTCCACATAATAGCAGTAATCTTATTATGACATAGAGCGCTTGCGTAGTAAAAACTACACATGGAAACCTTACTTTCAGACAATCTGAGTTGAAGTCAGCTGATTCAGAAATTGTCTGCTATGCAAGTGCCTAAAGCGCTTTGTATAAGTGCGTGTTATTAAAAATTAAGGCATGCTTATTCACTCTGTAATTATCATCAACATAATAATTGTTACTATAATAATGATTATGATTATGACAATGATTCTTGGACGGCCATTATAGTATTTTGTGGTCACGAAGATAAAATATAATTGTGAGAGCTTTTGGTGAAGTTGAAGGGGAAAATATCCAGAAAATGAATTCTGGTACGCCAAACGACCAGCCTACTATATGTGAATATTGTTGATTGTTACAAATGTGTTTTGTTTTTTTTCTCAACAATGCTGAGATGGAATTGTAGATGAGATTTTTACCGACGTTTTGGTGTGACTTTAAGCCAAAAATTCCCTAAAGTTATGAAGCTATCCTAAATTTAAGAATTAAAACTAGTATAACTTTTTTCGTCTCAAACTACCCCAACATATCGGTTAAGATCTCACCTACAATTCCATCTCAGTACTTTTGAGAAAAACAAATCACATTCGTTACAATCAATAATTTTAGTTGTAAGCGACGGGTATTTTCTAGCGCGCTGCGTTGCATAAATAACCTTATAGAAGGGATGCCATGATATTTATCTAGTTGCCTACATCATGTATTTCCTTTTTACATACGTCGCTGCGTTATCGCGAACTAACAGCGCCCTGCGGTATCCCGATCCCGTGGGAATATCCAGATAAAAAATTGTAATTTCCAATGAATCAATGTATCCTCTTACCAAGTTTCATCAAAATCGGTCCAGTAGTTTCCCAAGAAGAGCTTTCCAAGAAGATACTAGATATACCTATACCCCTATACGCTCGTGACTCAAAGACCCCCACATTAAAGGGAGACTTCGAGAGACGCGAGTGAAGGTAGGAAGACTGCAGTGGAATCACAACTTTTTCGACCCGTCTTTTGTAACTGAACCGGCCTACGCATTGGAACACTGACAATTCCGCTATAAATTTTAATGACTAGCTACGCCCTAGGTTTCACCCGCGTAAATCCCAATCCTGGGTGAGTATCAAAATAAAAAGTAGCCTATAGCCTTCCTCGACAAATAGACTATCCAACACAAAAATATTTTTTCAATTCGAACCAGTAATTCCTGAGATTAGCGCGTTCAAACATACAAACTCTTCAGCTTTATAATATTAGTATGAATATATAGTAGGTATAGATTAGCGTAGAGACATAATTGGTATTCAGTTGCAGTTAACTAGTCTGACAACAAATTAAATCTTATAACCAGATAATTTACACGTAAATACTGAATATTTAACACCGTCTTGGTTATTTTTCTAGACCGGGTAATTTGAATCAATTACGACTAGGCGCCATTTGCCTATGAATAATATGCATGTGTTCTGTAAGTATATTACACTTACCCCCGAATACTGAAAGGCTACTTAACTTTAAATGGCGTTTAAATTGACGTTAAGTGTATGCTTTCTATTGAAGCTTACACTTAAATTTCAATTTAAACGCCACTTAAGATTAAGTAGCCTTTCAGTATTCGGGCGTTAAGTAGGTATTTTACTGATTTTTAGAGTTCCGTACCCAAAGGGCAAAAACGGGACCCTATTACTAAGACTTCGCCTGTCTGTCTGTCTAGGCTGTATCTCATGAACCGTGATAGCTAGACAGTTGATATTTTCACAGACGATGTATTATTGTTGGCGATATAACAATAAATACTAAAAACAGAATATAATGGTGAGGCACCCTTCGTGTCTGACTCGCACTTGGCCAGTTTTATATTGTGCCACTAGCTGCACCCCGCAGTTCTACCCCCGTAAAAGAAGTTCATATAATAAATATTGCAGGACATTCCACAGATCACCATCTAGCCCCCAGCTAAGTAACTAGACTTTTTGTTATGGGTGCTAGACAACGGATGTACTACTTATATACTTTTCTTTTGTAAATATATACTTATAATACATGTACACAACCAGACAGCAGACAAATATCTAAGCATAAATACTTGCCTGAGGCGGGAATCGAACCCGCAACCCTGTGTTTGGCAGTCCGGCATGGAGAACATTGTGCCAACTGGGTCGTCATTCTCTATGATACTCTACTCCTGTTTAAATTTTCAGTAAAATGTGTCGAGCCGTTTGACGTGAAGAAAGAACGAACAAACAAACTATTTAAATATTTTATCTGTAGGTACCTTTTTGTGTATTTATAGTTACTAACATAAAAATGGCAAGTTAGTCCTCAGTGTTCCCTAGAGTTTTATTTTTCACCAACCATTTGAACGCGCTAATCTCAGGAACTACTGGTTCGAATTGAAAAAATATTTTTATGTTGGATAGTCCATTTATCGAGGAACGCTATAGGCTACTTTTTATCCCGAAATTCCCACGGGATCGGGAGTTACGCGGGTAAAACCGCGGAGCGCTGCTAGTCTACTATATAAAAATAAGTCGGGTTTTCCTTCCTGACGCTATAACTCCAGAACGCACGAACCGATTTTCCCGTTTTTTGCATTCGTTGGAAAGGTCTCGGGCTCCGTGAGGTTTATAGCAAAGAAAATTCAGGAAAAATTTCAACAGAAAAGCGGGAAATTTGGATATGGCAAAACAACATTTGCCGGGACAGCTAGTTTTACTATAAATAAAAACACTTTGCACTTACATTAAGTCGCATCTCCGATTTGTAACGGAATTTCAATTTGTCAATGCTGCCCGGGATAAGGGTCGCCTCTGAATACCTAGGTTTTAACTTGGAATCTCCGTCGTTTATGATGGGACGCATGCCGTGCAGTATCTCCTTGCTGCCGGCAGGACACCAGTTGTCGCCAGGAGCCAGCGTACAGTGCTTGTCGTCCTGTAAACAACGAAAATGTTAGTTACAAGTTTTGAAAATTGTTTTCAGTTTAAAGAATTATTCTAATATAGGACTGGACTATTAAAGGAATAAAAAAAAAATGGATGGCACTTAGGAGATAGATTGAACTTTTAAGAGGAAAGGGTACAGAGCGCTCTCTCCATAAAAACGTAGACGACTGTTTCCTCCCTGGATAATGAGACTAGAGCAAATATTTTTGCAGCATAAAACTTTGAACTGACCATGCCCCTATATCCTATTTTTTTATATATTTTGTTTGGTCTAGTGTCATTATCCAGGGAGGAAACAGTCGACTACGTTTGTATGGAGAGAGAGCCGGTACCCTTTCCTCTTAAGTTGTACCTGTGTTTTATAACTTGTAAATAAATAAAGAATATCTTAACTTAAGATCAACTTTAGAGTATTATTGAAACTATTTAAAAATTGTAAAGGACACGATATTTCTTTATGCTACGAACTGTTTCATTGATTTCAATGGTAATAAATCTTGGTTGTTTATTTATTTAAGTAAATAAGGTTTTGCACTCAATAACACTTGTGCCTACCTAATTAATTTAATTCTTCCATATCTTAATATTTATTGACAACTATGAATAAAATTAAAACAAATAAAATATGCTGTACTATTGATTTATAATAAGTTATTATCAAGCAATATTTTATGCATTTTATTAATATTACTAGCTTCAGCGCGACTTCGTCCGCATAAAAGTCGAAAATGGCTTGCCCCCCTTTATCACCCCCTTAGGAATCAAATTTTAATAAATCCTTTCTTATCTGATACCTACGTTACACAAAGAACACACTCTCCAAGTTTCAGGTCTCTACGATCAGCGGTTTAGGCTGTGCGTTGATCCGTCAGTCAGTCAGAACAAAGAATTTTATACGTATACATACATAGATTAGCTTTTGCCCGCGACTTCGTCCGCGTAGACATGGTATATTTAATCAAACCACCCCAAAATAACTTTCGACCCCCGTTAAGGGATGAATTTCAATAAAATACGAAATACGGGTTCCATCAATTCTGTTAAATAATGTTTTTGCAAAATTAGAAGAAGATTGGATCAAGGAATCACGTTGTCCCATACAAACTTTCCCCCCTTTTTCACCCCCTTAGAGGTAGAATTTCAAAAAATCCTTTCTTATCCGATGCCTACGTCACACAAAGAACACACTCTCCAAGTTTCAGGTCTCTACGATCAGCGGTTTAGGATGTGCGTTGATCCGTCAGTCAGTCAGAACAAAGAATTTTATATGTATTTCAGTGAACTTTGTCAAGTACGATACCTTTATTTGAATTCTTCTTTGTTGTACCTGTTGATTATATCTTACTAATATGGTAAGGAGGTGTCAGAGTCATGAGTCAATTATAAAATATTTTCTAGTTATGGTATATGTCCTATAATTTTAAACAGTAACCAGTCAATCCATCTAAGGCTTGCCGTCTAAAGATATCTTAGGGGCACAATTATATAAATTGCCGGCTTCTCTTAACTGATGTGAGCCTGGTTAATAGTTGAGAATTACGCATTTTTATAGTAAACTAGGAATGCTTAAGACTTATAGCTTTTATCGCGGGCTTTGAGCGCAGCGACCGAATCAAGAAATTCCGTAACGAAAATAAAACCTAACACCCCCCCACTCCGCCTACCATGTAGCTCGGCCTTTATTTTTTTATTATTTATTTATTTTTTTCGGAGAGAAAAGATACCCGTCTTCCCGGGGGGTGACGACGGGTTATGTCGGAGTCAAACATATAAGTCGTATATCCGTTGTCTAGCATCCATAACATAAGTATAGTTACTTAGATGGGGGCTAGATGGCGATGTGTGGAATGTAAAAAAAAGTTAAAAAGTCCAGTTTACAAGACAATATGATCCAACCCAGGGCGTACTCTGTTGATCTACTGTTGTCATTGAATCTGTGGTGTTTTGATACTAACTATTATTTAAACATGCTTGGGTAGGGCAGAAATATTTCATTAAATCACTTTTTCAATTTGTTAACACGTAAGTTAAGTTAAAACGCGAATAACCGTAACTTAAAACATTGGGTAACTTAAGCTGACGTTTATTTTACAAGTTAGATTACATATTCAAAGCATACCTTCCTATTCGGAATTAATTTGTCAGAGCAGATTGGATTTGGGTAAGTAACGTTTCCATTTACAATAATTCCTTGTTGAGTCTTATAGGCGCCGGATTAATTCGTAGACAGAGAATAAATATAGACAAGCTCCCAGCGTATACAGTGTGAGACAGCGAATATTCAACATACCTATAAGTATATAGTAAAATTGCCACTAAACAGCAATTAACCATCACTGCACAAGTGCACACTAATTAGTACTCCTTTTTAATATCTTATAAAGCACAAGTAACACAAATTATAGTCTAACAGGATAAGAAAACAAAACTTTGATAGACACCAAACGCTTGTTTGCCACCAACGACACTGATGGCAAACAAAAAAATCGTATACGCAAATAGAGACAAAAAACTTATACCTACTTCGTTTTGCTCCCACTTACTCATTTGACAGTCAATCCTTCTCACTCTAGTTATTATTTTTATTTTAGCAGCCGGTCTATATTTTTCTCTATCTACGTATAAATTAGTTGCACGGTGCATAGTAATCGTAACATACCGGACCCCGTTTAATGCGGATACGCATAGGTAAATAATTTTACAAGGACAATCCACACAGCGCCATCTAGTCCCAAGCTAAGCAACTAGGCTCGTGTTATGGTAGCCAGACAACGGATAGAATACTTAAATACTTTTATTTTGTAAACTTATTATTACATAGATGTAGATTTATCCAGACCAGAAACAAATACTTATTGTATATATTTGTTTGAGGCGGGAATCGAACCCATAACCTTCTGCGCAGAGGTCGTCATCTATACTAATATTATAAAGCTGAAGAGTTTGTTTGTTTGTTTGTTAGAACGCGCTAATCTCAGGAACTTCTGGTTCGAATTGGAAAATTATTTTTGTGTTGGATAGTCCATTTATCGAGGAAGGCTATAGACTAGTTTTTATCCCGATATTCCCACGGGATCGGGACTTACGCGGGTATAACGTCACTACTAGGTAGTTCCTAATATGCTGATATTCAAGGACACGAAAGGAATACATTATGTACTATAATGACTGTAGAATCTTTGTGAATTATACATAATAAATATTGCAGGACATTCCACACATCGCCATCAAGCCCCAAGTTAAGTAACTAGACTTGTGTTATGGGTGCTAGACAACGGATATACTACTTATATACTTTTATTTTGTAAATATATACACTTACTTGTACTTATAATATATGGAAACAAACAGACCACATCAAATATCTAAGCATAAATACTTGTCTAAGGCGGGAATCGAACCCGCAACTCCTGTGTTTGGCAGTCCGGCATGGTGACCATTGTGCCAACTGGGTCGTCTTAATTAATTAATAAATAAGTTCTGGACATGGTCGACTAAGCTGAGAGGGTAGTAGGTGCTGGGCAAGCCTACTCCATCCTCACGCAAAAAGGACAAAATTAAAAAGGGTCCAATGGTGGAAAACAGCCAAGTACAAGTAATAAATTTGTTATAAAAAATTACATCAACGTCGTTGATTCAACGCAACGCCAGCGACCGGTTTGCCCTAAACCTCATTTACAAGCTACCTAATTGGTTAAATAAATAAATCTAAAAATACTTCTTTAGAGTTGTATTTGTTAAGGAATTAAGGGTCGTTAATTGTTGATAAAGTGTCGATGCACTTTGCTTGCATTTTAGGCGATAAGGTGGGTAAATAGTTAACAAATGCTTTCGGTACTTTCTGTCAGCCTAAATAGATATACTATATCCTTGTAAGTTGGAAAATATAGAGCCATGTCGTATTTTGAACTCTACATAAACTTAAAAAAAAAATGGTTGTCTGTAAAGTCGGTTTACGGACAATAATTTTACGTGATAACGTCATAAGAAAACGATGACAAATTGAGATTTTTTAAAATTCTTTAAGTATTTTTTTTCTTTTTTATTTATTTTTTCGTTTATATAAGTCTTCTATTTGTCACTCATCACCATAACACAATCCCAGACAAGCGATATTATTATTAAATACTTACTCTTTTTCTAAGTTACCATGACGCGTCTGGTCATATTACCATGACTTATGAAATCACACAATGTTACCGTGACACTTTTTTGTGAATGCAGATTTTCCATCAATTTATTAGACGTTATCACGTCAAAAGCGTCGTCGTAAGAAGAGTCTTAGCTTAAAGTCAACGAAATTCTGAGGCGAATACGAGTCTTGATAGAGGTTTTAATGGACGAAGATCTTTTTCATATCAAATTCCATAATAATATAAGTAATGACAAAACGACTGATATATTGGCACGTTTTCAACAAATTCCATTTACAAGCATCTACTAATACCTACCACAGAATTAGTTTAAGAAACACGGACTTGGAATATTGAGGCAAAGTGTGAAACCATCAGGATACAGAGATTTCAATACAAACCCCACCAAACTACAGACAATGGAGTCATTTTGCGCCCATCCCAATATTTTTGAAATTAAAGCACAAGACTTGTCACACTTTCAGAATCAAAATAAGAACAAAACTTCAACCCTTCTCTTTCCTCCTATGCAGGTCGTCCCAAAGCTTTCCATTCCAGTCCATTATAGTAACAAATGTGCCAAAAAAATGCTTCCCATATCGCATCTCCGCTCAAATAGTGTCATAACCCAAAAACAATATTAGTCCGGTCATTTTAGACAATTGAAATAAAGAAAATTCCGACAGAGCCAAATCTTCGTAGAGACCTTAGGTTTACTACAAGGAATAAAGTGTCAAAAGTCCCCATCAGTCCCATGTGAGCTTAGGGACTTATTCGGGGCCCAAGGTCAAAATTTTAGGTTTTTTGGATTTTTCTCGAAAACGGTAAGTTTTATCGAAAAAGTACCTCAGAGCAAAGTTGTAGATCGTAAAATTCTCTATAAAAATGGTCCCTATGATTTTTTCTCTAAGACCCACTATTTCCCAGATATTGCGCTTGTAAGAATCATGTTCTACATAGTATGCACACATATGCCACGTATATACATATTTAGGTACTCAAGCAAGCAAAAATGCCTACTCGTGTCTCTTTTATGTATACATTATACTATTCTAAGAAAATTTACTCTAAAATGACCAGAGGCGACTCGTGATATTTTTTATGGGTGTTCACTAAGAAAAAAAAAATACAGTCATGCTTACTTATATTTATTTGTAAATAAAATCCACTCGCCGGTCTTTTTGGCGAGCGAAAACATCTATTACTTTCTTGTGAAAATCAGAAATTGAGTTAATTAACCGTTTTTCTATGCTTATCATACACAAATCAATCTCTGAAACAAAATCAACCAAACCTCTATAGATTCCAGGATTCAAGGATTCGGTAGATTCATCATGCCCCCGCAATGCAACTTGACATGCACCACAAAATACCACACAATCTATTAAACTCCCTAAAATGTATCGATTTTAGTCAACGCGTTCATTGAACTCTCTAATAGATTTTCGATAGGCAGAATCGAGCGCCTTACGAATATCTTGTCGCCTGATAGAGGCCAATTGCACTTCACATAACATATGAAATCGAGACTGCGAGTGTTTTTTCACTTTTATTGATAGATGCGCTAAATCATCAACTCCTGATTCCGTCCATGCCGAGTCACCACCACCACCACCGGTGCCAGCTCCGAACACCAGACACGGGAAGCAAAATAACTTATTGCTTTCTTCACATCCACACAACCAAGGTGTTTTGAAATATTGTTCAGATTTAAAAACACGCGTAAAACTCTTAATTTTCGAAGTACTTTTTTGAATTAGTGCCATTTCAGGCCGAGGTGGCCCCTTCACTTTCAACTCGAGACGCATTTCGAGATTTTTTTCACAGTTTTTAATAAAAGATGTGTTGTGTGCATATTATGTAGAACGTGATTCTTACAAGCGCAATATCTGGGAAATAGTGGGTCTTAGAGAAAAAATCATAGGGACCATTTTTATAGAGAATTTTAAGATCTACAACTGCTCTGAGGTACTTTTTCGATAAAACTTACCGTTTTCGAGAAAAATCCAAAAAACCTAAAATTTTGACCTTGGGCCCCGAATAAGTCGCTAAGCTCACATGGGACTGATGGGGACTTTTGACACTTTATTCCTTGTGGTAAACCTAAGGTCTCTACGAAGATTTGGCTCTGTCGGAATTTTCTTTATTTGATCACTATTTTTATGTCTAAAATGACCGGACTATATTATTTATTCCATATTTTCAGGAAACCTAATACACTATTTCATGAAGCTTAAAAAAATCATTCAAATCTACTGAAATGTTCATATTGCTAATTCTCTTAGTTTTCAAATTAAGACTTGACAAACCGGAAAAACAGTTAAACTATTATTTTAGACCCCTTTTTCTCGACAGTTTCCTTTTTTGAGTTATGACACTATTTGAGCAAAGGTGCGATATATTAAGCGCACAAAATGACTACACTTGTCAGTCGTGTGTGCAAGTTTAAATGTTGGCCAACTATTGTCGGTCGCAGACAAATCTGTGGTGCGCGAAGGTCCTGACACAGGATTGCAATTTAAGCTTGAACCATGAAATATTCATCGGATGTAGGTATTATAATTACAATGAAGGAGATGGGTGTGCAGCTTTCAACCCACGCGGATTGAGGATGAGGATAAAACAAACCTACGCTGTCGAAGGATGGAAGGAATATTCTTATATTTTGTTTAGTTCAAAAGTGTTTGTTTTGAGACTGGATTGACTGAAAACTTCAATAACAATCTAATTTTATTACTCGTGTGCTGAAATTCTGTCATTTCAGGAAAAAAGACAAAAAAGGCATATCACACCTATATTATTTTATAACCATATAAAATTATGTATAGGTATGATATGCCTTTTTTTAACTTAAGGTAAAAAAAATAGCGATTGCAATAACGGCACTGTATGTTAATTGGTTGTTAAAAAATTTAACAAACAAACGTAAATCGTATGATATTCATCAACTTTCACTCTGGGCGGTGATCTATGATAAAATCTAAGTAACCACGCTAAAAGAGCAATAAACCCTTTCTTAGTGAGTGCATAAAACGTAATGCGTAGGCGCCACTAATAGAACCTATGCTACGGTACCTACAGATGTCGATGATTATTCTCGTCCTATTTTGATAGGTGTGTTTGTCTTGTTTGTTAGTAGTAAGTTGGAAAGGGAGAGGCGTATCGATATGAAAGTTCAGTGGTAGGCTGCCGTGGGTGGTAAGACATACAACCTACAGCCGTTTCCCTGTTGCGACATCCTCAAACGAGATTAAAATAAGAGGAAGTGTGATAATTCTATTTAATCTAGTTAAACGACGGAAGAATTTAGTTAATATTGTGGAAATATAAGCAATTCCTTCCCTTGGGATGGTTATGCTGTTGGGGAGGAGGACTTGGTGCCGCAATTTAAAAGTGTTCGAATTTTAAATTGCCACTCCATATTAAATTTTGTTTTTCCGGTAGAAAAATTTTCTACCTTTTTATTTTGAAATTCTATTACACATTCCTGGTTAAAAATTGGTTTAATGTCAACAAAACTTTACAATAGCGTGTAAAAAATGATGATAGAATAGGTTATTGTTTTTCCTAATATGAGATCACCCGCATCATTTATTTGCTCGGTAATTCCATACCCTTAGTCATTTCACTGTTCTATAGAAAATCTTTATTAAATTCATAATGTTGTTTTAAAAAGAAAATGTAAATAGGTAATATAAATATTTTTGTGCATTATTATGAAACAAAATATATTTTTATTTCCGAGTGTTTTAATTTTAGTCTACATTTTTCATATTTCATTAGAATTTATAATGACATAAACAACAATTAACCACAGGCCTAATTCTAATGCTTACGATGAGTATGTCTTATATGGTTTTATATTTTTATCCAACACTAGTCATTTAGTTATTGGAATAGGAAATGGAATTCGGAAGCTGTTTGTCCGTCTGCTTTTAATTATCAGTTTAAAAACATGTGGATCATTATAGTTAGTCTAGTTTTTAATTTTAGTTTAAAAGCCAAAAGAAATGCTTCTAGTAGATAATTACGACATTATTTGAAAGAGTTCAATGAACTTAGAATAATAATGTTAGTTTGTATGGCCAAGTAAATGGGATGAAAACTGTCTCGACGTAGTAAACATTGAGAAAATCGATCACGACTCTGGCTGTAATCCAAATGTACTAGAATCGTGAGTACATTGACATTGAAACTTTGTTTAACAATATCATATCCGCTGGTTATTTCTACACAAGTTCAAATACTTAGATAAACAAGAATAAACTCCAGTCTCAACGAATTAAAGGAGTGGAGTCTCGATATAGAATGCAAATTCCATCTGATATTAATAAAGACTTGACTTGTATCGGAATTGCAGTTTCAGATACAAGAATCATTAAATCATCTTAATATTTCAGTATGACATAAATGTTGTTTAAATAACACTAAAACATTAATATAATGCAGTTTAGTCGATTTATTGTGACATTTCGTGCTATCTAGTATTTGAACTGAGAACTAAACCAATTGCAATTGCTCTTTTTTATCACAGTTGCTCATAAAGTGGATCTTGTTCAACCGCTTTTAGGTTCATAATCCAACGTATTAAGCACGCGTGCGTTTTACATTACCTTGACGCCACTAGTGTGTAAAAAGTTATTCAGATAAGTTAAATTGGTATCTTACTGCTAATACAATGTTAGGTAGATGAAACATTCTTAATTTATCTGGGTTATTTATCTGGGTATACTGTTTTAATGTATAAAAAAAAGATAGGTACCAACAAAGAGTTTTTAAGCTAGCAAAAATGGTTGTCTCTAAAGTTGGTTTACGAACGAAAATTTTACGTGAAAACGATTAAAAATTGAGTTCTGTTTTTTTTACTTAAATATATTTTTTCCGTACCATTGTATTTTGTTTTTAGCCCCCACGCAAAAACAAATGGAAAAAACCCTAAAAAACATTGTATGTCAGACGAGGCTGTATAGGTTAAAAGTTTTTTGTCTGGCCTTTCGGGATTATAGTTAACAAAAAATATTGCCAAAAAAATAGTAAACGTAGACCTATCACAAATATTTTGTTATTTATTATTTTATTTCTTTTTAAGTATTTTCTTTTATTCGCAACTGTGATAAAAAACGTCGTACGATACGTGTGGTTTGATCATTCCGTAAACCGCCTCTATGCAATGATCAATTTACCACATTTGTATCGCAATGTACTATTATCATCTGAGACTACATCTCAAAGTTAATTTCACGTCATATCTCAAGCTGGCAGATTGCGAGACCCATGCAACTCTGAAATAACACGCCCTTTGTGTTAACCAATTTTTAAAGGTAGCCCTTGCGCAAACTTAAAAACTGAGATGTTTTGCACATTAAAACGTGTTAATGGGTAAATGGAGCGAGGGGGTTAATTGACTTGATTGATATGCAATGGAATCTCTCATTTATATCACTACAGGTTATGCCATATGCGTGTTATCAACAATCTTGGTAAGGTAAATAACAGAGGCGATGCTTGCTTACATGTTTTATTATATGAGTCACTTTTTTCGGGTGAAATATTTTTATTTTTGAATGGTAGAGTGATTATAGTTAATCGTTTGGGTAATTAGAGTCGATAAATGTGTTTATTTGATGTTTTAACCTTTAATTGGGTTATTAAGGCCTTGATTTCGAGATGAAGTTGTCTTCTTGTACGATCGTTTTATTAATGGACAAAATATTAAAGAATGGGTGAAATAATGATGTAAACGTAAAGGTTCAATATGAAAGCAAATAAATTACAAATTAAAGGTCGACTTTGAGGATAGAGGGTCATGGTCATTGACATTGATTGAAAGTGAGAGGTCTGCTTTAACCAAATAAAAAGTAAAAAAATCAGCTAAGGTCTTCGTCCAATATACCAGAGTGTATTAGGAACGTAACCAATCGGGCAGATTGTAAGAGTCACCTTCCAACGACAAATATAAATAAATATTACAGGACATTCCACACATCGCCATCTAGCCCCAGGCTAAGTAACTAGACTTGTGTTAAAGGTGCTAGACCACGGATATACTATATATACTTATAATACATAGAAACAACCAGACCACAGACAAATATCTAAGCATAAATACTTGTTTAAAGCCGGAATCGAATCCGAAACCCTGTGTTTGGCAAAGGGACATCGGCAAAGTGCCTACGGTGAAAAATTACGGTTCTCTTTACCATTTCTACTATAGGCTCTGAAACTATTGGACGATTCTAATTAAATTTGGAATGACTATACATAGATTTATTGGGAGTAACATTGGAAATTTTATTGATGACAGTCGCCTGTCCAGCGTACTATAGCACTATAGGTCAGTGGTTTCGTTTCTAGTCTACCATACGGCATAATCGGCGAAGACCTTTAACCGTTAATCATTAATTGGTTTTAGTAGCACTGATTGCCAGTTTGTTATTGTTTTTCATTAGGATAGTTTCTGAATAAGAAATTCGGTCAAGAGATTTAACAATTTGCAATGCAAGGTTTTGAATAGGTTTTTTTGAATCAGTTCAAACGCTTGATTAGGCCTTGGTGTTCCTTTCTCTTCTTTGGACTTTTTAGTAGTTAGATGGTACCTTATTTATGTTTTACATCGATACCTAACTTATTATCTAGGTATTCTTAGATATGATCCTTTATAATTTTTTTTTTTTTAATTCACTCTTTAAACTCACACGATAAAAGAAGCAGAGACGATAGTAACATTATTTTGAATATGTATAAAAATGGTGATCGCGATCGCGTTTTGTATAGTTATTTTGAAAATTCGACGTTTCGGCAGAGTTACATCTGCCGTGGTCGCCAGTGGCGTTTTATTGAAAATAATTCAATGAATAGTCACTACAATATAAAACAAAGTCGTTTCCCGTCTTTGGGTCCCTATGTATGCTTAGATCTTTAAAACTACGCAACAGATTTTGATACGGTTTTTTATAATAGAAAGAGTGATTCAAGAGGAAGATTTTTGTATATAAAACAACTAGCACGGGTACAAAGTCGTGGCCAACAGCTAGTTATTTATAAATGACCTATGCCAATGGAAAAATTACGAAACCACAAAATATTATCAGAAAATAAACGAGTAACATTAAACACCTACCCTTATCATTTTTATATGTCGATTTTATTGGCCAATATATTGGTGTCATGTGTCATAGGTGGTTGTCATTACCCTCAAATGTCACCGTGTCGTGGTTCAAGCTCGATCTTACGCCACATCATGTGGAACAACCTGTACTGAACACCATCAATCAAGAAGTACCCAATGATTATAGCCACAAATTATTGCGTAAAAACTGTATTTGCAGAGCGAATGATACGTGTCGAAATTGTAATTTGCATGGTTAATGTAATGACTGAATTTTCTCTTGTTGGTAATGAAAATGAAAGCGATTTTAAGGTAGACTAGCTTTTGCCCGCAACTTCGTCCGCGTAGAAGTCGAAAACTTGAAGTAGATTGGACCAATAAATCACGTTGTCCCATACAAACGTTGCCCCCCTTTTTCACCCCCATAGGGATAGAATTTCGGAAAATCCTTTCTTATCGGATACCTACGTCATACAAAGAACACATCTTCTAAGTTTCAGGTATCTACGATCAGCGGTTTAGGCTGTGCATTGATCCGTCAGTCAGTCAATCTTTTAAATCCTTTTTTGAAGTCAAGATTTTAACCGACTTCAAAAAAGGAGGATCTCAATTCGACCCGTGTGTTTTAGGTTAATAAGGTTTATTATAAGGTTATATTTATTCGATTCCGTATAAGAACAAAGTCCAGTTTTGTCACCATTGATAGCCATAATTCTATAGATTGATTTCACGGAAAGACCTATTACAAAAGAACAGATGGTCCCACTAAGTAGAGTCTTATACGTAAATTAAGCGTAAAAGCAGGTAAGTATATGTTTAGAGATGCGAAAATTGTAAACACTGAGACAATATTTATGATGGTCACGTTGCGTATGCGCCTGTACTTTGGATATAATTGATTACAAACCCGTCGCAAGATTCATCAAGTGTATTACATTTAATGATCACACTCCTTACATTACACTGACGAGCATGAAAATTGTGTAACATTTTTTAATGTATAAAACACGGCCCGATATAGGTCAACTGTAAAAGCATAATTTCTGAGAATTTATGTGATTGCACGGATGTTTGTTGATTCGTTTACGTGCACTTCACCGCACACGTAGGAACACGTAGCCCTATATTAGATATTACATTGTTAACGTAACAACAATTGTTCGATTTGAAGAAATATGCAGTTCAGTTAAGCAGTTTGTTTGTTTGAAGTGGTAAATCAAAACATTGTGAGTTGAGAACTTAGGAGTTGAATGAAATATTAACGGGGGTAAAGCGTGGGCGAACGTTTGCTGTAAATGTTGTAATAAACTGATAGTAAATTAAGTTTATGGAATACCTATCGGAATTGGTACTTGCATAATAGAAGCAGGTAGTGTTAAGGAAATCAGCTAGATATTGCTCAGTTCCTGTTACGTAAATCTATGCGACGATAAAAAACGCTTAAAAAGTTATTAATTGACGTAACAATAATCGAAATCGGTTTACGTGTTTGGCCTCTAGAACGCCACATAGAAACAAATATAGATCGATAAACACATAACTCTCCTTTGCGTGGCACAGTCGGGTAAAAATGGTCTGCCGCTAGATACAGATAACATAGCTAGCATAGGGCCTAATGAGGCTTGAGGAATAGTTGATTTTAAATAATAGGTACGTACGTACCTAACTTTTTTATTTTAGGGTTTAAGTCACAAGTTTTTTGCTTAGTTTCTGCACTATACCTATAAAAAGTAAGTGTAACTTTTTTTCAAGCTTACTTTTTATTTTTTTATTGTTGTTTTTATGTCAGTAATAGTTTATTCATTTATTTTATTTACGTCCTTGCAACATTGTAATGAAGTGTCAACAGTTCTAAACGCGTGCGCATGTTTATTTGCGAGTAGAGCTTGATTATATACTTGATCGTTTCATGCATTTATATTAGTTACAGACGGATTAAAAACTAGAGGCTTGGTCTACAATTTTCTTTGGTAAACCATGTATGGAAGATAATAATTAGGTTAGCACCTCTCACTCTTTATATGGCAAAAATAACAGTATTAAATTGATTGATATTCAACCACTCAAAACTACCATGCTAAGTATTTCAGTCCATCTGTGTTAAACAAACATATAAAAAAAATATGACCACTATAAAATTAATCGACAAGGTATAATGTACAATTTTATAGTTTTGAAAGCGTCTTAATGAAGTTCTTTTATGAAGATGCAGTGGCAAAATGCCAAACCATTGACATAAAATGCGAAACTCATATTTACGACAAAGATGACTTAATGCCCGTAGAAAACAAATGAATCACTATAGGAAAACGATTATGGCTAAGGTTAATAATTCTAAAGCACTTCTATGAGGAAAGGGTACTGGCTCTCTCTCTATACAAACGTAGTCGACTGTTGGATAATGACACTAGAGCAAATATTTTTGTTGCATAAAACGTAAAACTGCCATGACTATGCCCCATGTCTTGGTTTGTTTCATGTTCTAATTATCATAGAAATTAAGATTAAAAAAAACATAGGGTCATGGTCATGGCAGTTATAAGTTTTATGCAACAAAAATATTTGCTCTAGTGTCATTATCCAGGGAGGAAACAGTCGACTACGTTTGGATGGAGAGAGTGTCGGTACTCTTTCCTCAAGAGCAATTTGTAAAATGCAATATTCGTCCGGGAGAATTACTTTGCTTCCCAGAAGTAGGTAGTGAATTTGCATGTTCCGTTTTGAATGGCGTGGGTTTCAGTAAAGTTACAGGCATAAGATACATTTCATCATCGTGTTAAAGTGACAAGACTGGGTAGATAAATATATCGATTCCAATTTCGTTTTATCAATTAGTAATAAGCGTGATGAGCCAACCACCTGAACATATGACCCGGCAAGTGCTAGATATGTGGACCCCACCTAAAACCCGAGGTAGACCCAGCCACCATTAATAAAGATATGAAAAATTTCGACATATCGACAAAGACGACCCAGGACCGTGTGTCCTGGCGAAGACTAACTAGGAGAGCCGCCCCATATGATGGGATAAGGCTAGGAGAAAGAGAAGAATTAGTTATAAGCTTTTAGTTTTAATGATTTTTTCAGAGAACTGCGCCCGAATACTGAAGGGCTACTTTTCTTAAGTGGCGATTAAATTGACATTGTCGTGTCAAGTTTAAATAGTCTTTAATATTCTGGGACCCCTAAGCGCTTAGAGTATTCGGGCATGAGACTTCCAAATGTCAAAGATTTTCTCAGCCCTCTACATAAATAGTGACCATAAAAAATTGTATGTACCCGCCTATAGGCTCTGAGGTGTAGTTTTCCTGAACAGTCTATTTTGTATAGTTAAGCAGCGGATATCGGAAAATGGGGTTACGCAGGAAATTTATTTATCGATCGTACCACTTCAGTTATTGTGTAGTCATCAAAATAATGTAGTTAGGTACCTTACGTGACTTCGCTAAGGCATTAGCAAAATTATCTATTACTTAGTGATTTTACGATAAAGACATTTATACAGACTGGAATTATACATATAAGGAAGCTGTTGAGGGTTATTTCTGTGCACCTTAAGGTGAAAGGGTACCGGCGCTATCCATACAAACGTAGTCGACTGTTTCCTCCCTGGATAATGACACTAGCACAAACATGACTTATTATACTCATTTATCTTCTGTTAGTGTAGTAATATCTAGTTTTTTTAGGAGCGGTGTTGGCTTACTGGTAGATACTTCGACTTTCATTCTGAAGGTCGTGGTTTCGAATACCAGCCGGCCGTGCACCAATGGATTTTTCTTAAGAACAATGTATGTACGCTAATTGACATTGCTCTTACGGCGAAGGAAAACATCGTGATGAGACCCGCGGCTTAGTTGATTCAGAAGTTTCTCCGCTGGACATGGTCGACTAAGCTGAGATTAGGTGCTGGGCAAGCCTACTCCATCCTCACGCAAAAAGGACCCAATTAAAAAGGGAAAATAGCCCGTATACAAGTACAAATCTACTAGTTTTCTTATTCATTAAAACGTAAAATTATTTATTAGAGGAAGTTTCATCTGAGATTTACACAACAATTTGTGACTCATAAAACCTGTTTTCAATACCAATAAGTAATTTTAAATCATATATACTTCTCTACGTCATTAATTATTGAATCTCGTATCTTATACTTTACCCACTTCGCCACGCAGTTTTACCCGCGTAAGTGTCTCTTTTAAAAGTAATATTGATTTGCTACAAACACAGAATTTACTATGTTTACGAGATACGTAGCGAAATAATTAACTTCATTAAGTATATGACAATTACACGTCATCCGGTCGTATTAAAACTGACAATTAATTTTCTAGCTTTATTATATAACTAGCGATCCGCCCCGACTTCGCACGGGCAGTAGAGCATATGACGACCCAGTTGGTACAATGGTCACCATGTCGGACTGCCACAGGGCTGCGGGTTCTCATTCCCGCCTCAGACAAGTATTTATGCTTAGATATTTGTCTATGGTCGAAACATATGCAGTATATATTTAAAAAAAAAGTATATAAGTACTACTTATCCATTGTCTAGCACCCATAACACAAGTCTAGTTACTTATCTTTCTTGAGGCTAGGTGACGATGTGTGGAATGTCCTGCAATATTTATTTATAGGTACGGATATACATTTTTTTTCTGTCATACTTTAAGTAATTTGAACGTACGCTCCAATGTATAACTTCGTCAAAATCGTGTAAGTTTAGAATGTTTTCTTAGAATTTCACTTAAGAAGTATTTAACCCAATTCGGTAAAAGCAAGGTGAGTAAGTTAAGTACCTACGTAACAACAAGGGCCAAACAACATAAAAAATAACTTATTTTTGTCTAGACAGACAGATGAAAAACCGAATAATCCTATTGTATACTTACGTTTTTTCTTTTCAGGAACAAAACGTAAAAATATAGTAGAGAGGGGTAGGTACAATTAAACGTAGCCATGATAGTCAATTAATGAGGAACTCGTAAGTTCAAGAAACTACAAAACGATGGATCATCTGCTCTAATAATCATCACAATGATCATCATCTTTTATTGGATCAATTGCTTCCTTCCTCTCCCGTTAAAGGAACTCATAAATCGGGTAGTTCTTTTTTTCAGTTCTTTTATTACGGCTCGATTTGTACATTTTAATGGTCAAGTTCAATTCAATTTGACGTTAATTGGTATTTGTGTCTTCAACAAAGTCTTTCGCCGTGTCTGTATGTTCGCTATAAACTTAAAAACTACTGCACCGATTTTCATGCTGTTATCATCAATGGATAGAGTGGTTCTCGAGGATTTAGTATATAAAACAAAACTAGTACGCGTATACGATGTTGCGGGCTACAGCTAGTATGTTTAAAAAATAATGTGTTCAGCGTAATTACTAACTATCGACTGAGATACAGGCTCGGCCTAGTTCAGTTGGTAGTTCTACCTACCTACTTAAACAGATGTTATAATAATCAGGTAAATAACTTGGATCATTTTATTTTTAAGGTCTGTTTACCTAGGTATAAGTTTGTGTATGAACGTTATGCAAATAAAGATTTATTTATTTATTTAATTATTTTGACAAGGATTTTCTGTTACCTTCAGTATGAAGTCAATGCTGTGTAAGTACTTTTAAAAAGGTTAATTTAATAAAATAATCTCTTTAGGGAAAAGTACCACTGAATTTCATAATATTTGTTAAGGATATGGCAGATACCTAGGAGTAATAAAAAGCATTGATGGTGATAAAACATTCGAAAACTATCATGATTTCAGGTTTAAAAGATTCATGCATTTATAAACTCTTTATTGTACCACATTAAACCTTAATTCCCAACAATATGGCACAATGGGCGGCCTTATCGCTAACAGCGATCTCTTCCAGGACAAGAATTAAAGAAGGGGATGGTAAAACTGAAGTATAAGCTAATAACATTTCGTATAAGCCCGCCAAATTCAGAAAAACTTCGTTTTTCGTAGTAATTACTAAGTTAGAAACCGAAAACTAACATTATTTTGTAAACCGTATATCTAGAATATATTTTTCAAACTGAATTCTATAATGGCCTCTAAAACTATGACAAAGAATGGATGAGATTCGTGGCTTACACAAATAATACTTTATTAATTATTTATTTATTGTTTCTAACTTTTATTTTTACGAAAGACTACTTAAATAAAAATAAATTTACAAAACGTTACTTCGACATCACCTTATAATATTTTGAAACTACCCTACGTCAATGTAAGGGTAGAAAGGTACACATTTCTAACGGTTATAAAATATCTAGTTGGAAAGTAGATAAAAAATATTTCACTAACCCCCATATTCTCATGACACCAACTTCCACCGCATCGGATGCACTCGTCACAGCTCTGATGTGTATTATAATCTTTCGAGCAAATATTCGCAAAAACAATTATTTGAAAACACGATAACACTAAAATCGATAAACACAAATTCGCCATTTTGTTCTTCTTTTTTTTTTCACTTTTCCGTCAATTGTTTCGTACTCGCGCGGCTGCGTTCGAAATTTGAAAACGCGCGCGTACGGCTCAACGCTCGTATGCAGACTGCGACCTATTGTCAGAGTGTTAACCCGCGTATTGCTCAGATGATTCATCTTGTCGCATATACCTACAAGGAAAATTCGCGGAAAGAATGTCTACGTAACTAAATCTTCAATGATGTTATTATGAGTTATCTGTTTGTTGAAAATAATTGGTTTACTTACCGCTTGGAGTTAAAGCTGGGCGAGACCAAGGAAGGAAAATATTTACAAACAACCGTAATACTAGACATTTATTTCTGTTAATAATCAACTCAGTAATTGAAATACTTTAATTAATTAAATTATTATGAAAAACCTATGTGAAAGACAATTATTTTATTGTTGTTGTATTTTAATAATTTGAAAGACATCGTGTTTGTATTTTTGTTGGTAAAATATTATTGTTTTCATTAAAACAAAAAGGTTTTGTCTCTGGCAGATTAAAAAAAAATCTAGGCAACTAACCATTGTTTTTTTTTAACAAGTTATGTTAAATGTGATACAGGAGGGCGCCACTTTTGTAAGCATGAACAAAATAGGGTCCCACATGTGCCTTCCCTTTCAATTACATACTATTGTAGAGAAGTTTGAATAAACACAAGTTTTCTTTATCACTGAGGTTTATTTGAGAATTTAAAGTTAATTTCACAAAATGTAATTAGTTAATAGTTTACGATGCACACGATATATTAAAATTATAGTGAAACAAAACAATATGGAGTCAACATAAGCACATGTTTTTCAGAGGAGCGCGAGAAAGAACGTAGGTCCGTCGACTTACTCCCATCGGCCCCGCTAGCTCTGCCCCGTCAACGGGGCAGATGGGAAAGAGTTTCATCGGCCCCGCTGAACACCGACGCCAACGCTAGCGGGGCCGATGAAACTCTTTATCCCATCTGCCCCGTTGACGGGAGAGAGCTGGCGGGGCCGAAGGAATTAAGGTTCACTATTAACCGTTCCCCTAACGACCGAAAAATAATTCCACTGTTAAGAACTTTTTCAGAAGGTCTCACGAACCCACCATGTTCCCCCAGGGGAACCGTTAAGCGCTGTACTGCTTTATATAGTTCCAAGCTCATCCGTCCCCCTAGTCCAAGCAAAAGATGATCGAAACGGAATCAAAAGACGATCTAAAAGATGATCAAAACTTAAACAAAAGACGATCGAAACGGAAGCAAAATACAATCCAAAAATGAATAAAAAGACGATCTAAAACTTAAACAAAAGGCGATAGAAACAAAAACCAAAGACGATCCAAACGGAAACAAAACACGATCGACAACAGCGACATAACGGCTGGTTCACCTTCAAAGCTATGTTGATTCACTACACCAGTCTTGTCAACGATTTGGCCAGGTCTTTAGCGCTTCCAAGACCCAGATCCTTAAACAGCCACCAAGGGGCAGCAATGCCGTTGCATTTACACTGAATTTAGATGGTAAGCCACTAAGAGGTAATGCATTTCAAGTACCTGGGAAGCTATAACCGGCATGACAACACTAGCTTCAGTGTGTACAAGGCACTTATTCTACCTGTGCTAGAAGCACAGATAGAATAAATGTGGTGCAGAGACATGGTGCTTATATAAAGCAGACATCAACAACATGCACCATCTCCGGTGTCTAAGGTCCATTATGAACATCAAATGGCAGGACCTTGGACCGAGGTTCGGCATCGCTCCGGCATGCTTGGTATAGAGGCTCTCCTTATTCAGCGTCACCTGAGGTGGTGCGGGCACATCTTTCGCGACGACTCTCGTCTTCCCAAAGTTGTCTTTTATTCAGAGTTGGCAGAGGGTGAGCGGAGGCAGGGCGGTCAACATTTACGCCACAAGGACGTGCTTAAGCGGCATTTAACGGCCTATGGCATTGACCCTGCTGTTTGGGAGCGGCTTGTCCCGGAAAGGTCCTCTTGGCGCTCCACAATCTACAAGCATATTTTGCAACTTTGAGAAAAGCCGGCTCGAAACGCTTGACGTAAAACGTCAAGAACGAAAAGTGCGACCTAAGCCTTCCTATAATTATGCCTTCAACTCCCAGGGCCAACCCTATTGCGTCATCTGTGATAGGGTATTCAAAAGCAAGTTCGGTATTGCGAGCCACATTAGAACTGGTAATAGATGCTTTTAAAAATGAATAGTTGGGTCGCCGACGTCGAAATTGATGATATATATTATGGCAGTTAACTGTCAAAATAACAGATGTCAATGTTGTCAAACTTAAGGTGGCTATATCTCAGAAACGAATGATCCTAGATTGATTTATTGATCAAAAAGATCGAAAAAATGTGATGGAGTGATAGATCTTATCGAGATCTTCATTTTAGGAGACAGCTGTCTCTCGATCTCGATGAGATCTATCACTCTATCACATTTTTTCGATCTTTTTGATCACGTCTTTTACTTGGACTAGGGGGCGGATGAGCCCCAAAAAATCTAAAACAGTACAGCGCTCAACGGCTCCTCTGGGGGCAAAGGAGGTCCGGAAGACCTTCAAAATTTATTTTAAATCAACGATTATCGGGCCCCCTGGCCAGGGGGACCGTTAATCGTGAACCGACCGTGATCGGGAGTAAGTTCAATACCGGGGCACATGAGACATAATATGTGCCATCGGCCCCGCTGAACGCCAACACCGACGCTAGCGGGGCCGATGAAACCATTTTCCCATCTGCCCCGCTGACGGGGCAGAGCTAGCGGGGCCGATGGGAGTAAGTCGGTCCGTCCTCGTTGCTGTCCGGACGCTAATTAGGTTGGCGAGAGCGCGAACCCGTGCCCCCGCGCACCTTGACCTCACCCTCCGGCCTAGGGATGCTAGCTGATCGATTATGCAATCTGATAATCGATTAGCCACGCAGGAGCGCGAGTGGCACGCTTCCCTGGGTGGCCAGTTTGGCCAGAGTTGTTTAGGGTTTGGTCGGACGGGTCACATACAATAGACTCCCCCTCTAGAGCAGGTGAACGACCTCGTACCTGGTCTAGGTCACAGCGAAGCTTGCTCTGTCGCGGACGACCACGACGACGACGCGGGACAACAGGCGGTGGAGCCTCATGGCCATCACTGTTATCAAAGAAAGGCGTTAAGTCTTGAGTGTGGTACTTTCCGACAGTAGTAGCGAGATTATTCGTTGGTGACAAAACATATGTAGTGGGGCTGACCTTCTCGGTGATCACGTAGGGTCCGTCTCTCTTAGGTATAAACTTGGAGGTGATACCTTTATTGGCGTTACTGAGTACATGTGACTTGAGTAGGACCTTATCTCCTTCTTGATAGGATGGTGCAGGTCGCCGGGATCGGTCCGCAGTCTCTTTTGCCTGGTCCTGGTGAGTTTCCACTCTCTCTCTGACGGCAGACAATGAGCTGATGAAAGAGCGTAAGTATGGTGTAATCTGCGGAACGAAATTTTCTTTATCTAAAATAGAACGCATGTCATGATGAGCTTCAGTAGATCTTAACTCTCTTCCAAATGTTAGGTAAGCGGGAGTGACTCCTGTAGTTATGCAAACATTGCTATTCATAGCATAGCAGATAACTGATAGCTTGTTTGGCCAAGAGGTATGATCATTCTCAACTAAGTGGGCGAGTTGTACCTTCAAATCCCGGTTCTTTCTCTCAGCGGGATTCGCTTCAGGATGGTACAAGGGTACTAAGCATTGCTTGATGCCCAGGATGTACGTGCACTGCTGCATCACAGCGCCTACGAACTGTACACCGTTGTCAGATATTATACGGCGCGGTAGACCGTATCGTAGAAAGTATTCTTCGATTAAAATCCGGGCACAGACTTCGGCGGTCGCCTCACGGACTGCAAACAGTTCGACCCAACGTGTCGCGGTGTCCTCGATAAGGAAAATCCAGCGCTCGCCACCTTCGCCTTCCGGTAGGGGTCCAAATAAATCGATGGCGATCGTTTCGTTGCGCTGATTCATCACTGGTGTCTGAAGTAAGCCAGGTGGTTTCTCATTCGACGCCTTGTAACGTTGGCAGTGTATGCATGCTTTCACGTACTCGGTGATGACTCGTCGCATACCGGGAAAGTAATATAAATGTGCTACCTTTGAATATGTGCGATCGATTCCAGGGTGTCCAGCTAGTGGGGAATCGTGGCACTCCTTCAGGATCTCCGATCTCATGCCGAGCGGTATTACAAGTTGCGGTGCCTCGCTCTCTGAATCGGGATTAAATCTGTATAGGATTCCTTGGTCCATAATGTAACCGCGGCCGGTCCACCGTCCGGCGGCGGTCTCGTCGGTTCCTTCAATATCTTCTACTATCTTTTTCACCTCAGGGTCCTCGAGTTGTTGCTTCGTTAAATCCGCAGGAGACTTTTTAGGTAGATCGACGATTACGGCGCAAATTCCGCACCCTATCTTAGTCTCGTCGTTGCAGATCGGTCGGCTAAGGGTGTCCGCCACCACGTTAGCTTTACCCGGGGTGTATTTAAACTGTATGTCGTAAGATTGGAGCTTGAGCGCCCATCGCACAAGGCGGCCGGTAGGAGACTTGAGTGTGAGCAGCCAACGCAGCGGCTGGTGGTCGCTGGCGACGTCACGGGGTGTCCATCGAGGTAACCACGGAAACGGTCGACGGCCCACACGACAGCGAGAGCCTCGCGTTCAGTCGTCGAGTAGTTCCTTTCGGCGGAAGTGAGCAGACGGCTGGCGTACTCAATCGGTCTCTCGTCCTTCGCCTCCCCCTGGAGTAACACCGCTCCGACCGCGTAGTTACTGGCGTCGGTGCGCAGGATCTGTTGTAATCGGCTTGAATTAATATTGGTGCGGTGACAAGTAGACGCTTCAGATCCTGGAAAGCCGCAGCTTGATCTGAGCCCCAAATCCACGCTTGATTCTTGCGCGTCAGTTTGGTGAGTGGCTCGGCCACTTTTGAAAAGTTTGGTATAAATTTCCTGAACCATGAGCAGGTTTGAAGAAATGTTCTCAGATGTTTTATATTGGTGGGTACTTGCATGTCCTGTATTGCCTGAACTTTCTGAGGGTCCGGAGAGATTCCATCTTGGGTAATGATGTGTCCGAGGTACTTCACACTCTCTCAGGCGAAGACACACTTCTCACGGTTCGCTCGAAGCTTGAACTGTCTCAGGAGGATGAATACAGCTTGTAAATCATGCAGGTGTTGTTCATAACCCTCTGAAATAATCAGCAGATCATCTAAATAAGCTAATACAGTCACATTTGCTAACAGAGGACAAGAACGGAAGCAATCAATCAATCTTTGGAAAGTTGCCGGAGCATTTTTAAGTCCGAATGGCATTCTCACAAAACGGTAAGTTCCAAATGGGCAAATGAATGCTGTTTTGTCCCTGTCTTGCAGTCTGACGTTAATTTGCCAAAATCCAGATTTTAAATCGATTGTACTCATGAAGCAATTTCTCTTTGTAGACTGTAGCAAGTCATCAATGAGTGGCATCGGATAATTGTCAGTCTTAGTGACGGCGCTTAAGCGTCTATAATCCACACAAAAGCGAATGGACCCATTGGGTTTTGGTACCAGAAGCGCAGGGGAACACCATGCAGATTCACACTCTTCAATCACATGCTCATCCAGCATCTTCTCAACTTCTAAGCGCATAGCCTCCTTTTTAGCGGGCGTCAAACGATACGGGGGCACAGAAATAGGTGCATGCTCACCTGTGTCTATACAATGTTCGGCATAGGGAGTCACCTCTCCCCCTGGTTCAAAGATATCCGCATTGTCAGACAACAGCTGCTCCCGCCGGTCCCTCTCAGCTGGCTGCAGCCTCGTGCCCTCGTCATCCCGCAGGAGTGCAGCAGAAGCACAGGGTATCCCAGGTGAAGTTCCTTCAAACTTCATTTCAAATAATTCACTGCGACTACTGAAAAAGTACCAACACTTGTTTGAAAAATCTAACACGACTTTGGCTGTCATCAAAAAATCTATCCCTAACAATGTTTCATTATTAGAAGCATCTGGTAAAATAATAAAAGGAATAGGTATAACTGTATGCTTTAAAGTAACATTTAAAGTTGTGATTAAAATATCAAGTTCACGAGTGTGGCCATCCGCAAGCTTAATGAGCCTGCGAGCAGGCTGGAGGGGATGTCCCTTCCAGAGGAGAAGTCTATATAATGTATGCCCCGCTATACAGTGCTTTGCACCAGTATCTACCAATGCGGTACCTTGAATACCTAAAATTTCTATTTTAAATATAGGTCGTTTAAACTTGTGCTCATGTTTTACAATAGTAGAAGTATCATTAATATTAAGTTGATCAACATTACTAACATTAGAGACATTGTTGATAACAAATGAGTTAAACTTTAGGGAATAATTGTCAATACACTTCGAACATTTGTCGCGCGTGGTGCCGGGCGCACCGCACCCATAGCAAGACACTAATTGATTACTTTGCACTTGATTAAAAGACACTGTATTGCTCTCACCTTTGTCCATTAACTTACGGCATTGGTCCTTATTGTGGCCGTAGCGTTTGCAGTAGGCACAGAAGGGGCGCGCGCGCGGCGTAGTGGCGCCGGTGGCTGTGGGCGGCACGGCGGCGGCGGCACGCGGCGCTGGCACGGCTGGCGTGCCGGCGGCGGCGTCGCTGGAGCGCGTGCCGGTTGAAGTGCGAGGCGCGGGCGGCGCGCGTGCGCCGGCCGGATGCTGCAGGAGCGCCGCACGACCCACGTCGTGGCGGTCGGTGCGGGAACAAGAAGCCTGGGAGGTGGTAGTACGCCCGTGGACCCCAGTCGTGGCGAGGAAGCTGTCCTCAACGTCTCGAGCTCTTCTTATAAGATCTTCGAATGACGTCATCCCGTCGCGTCGAATTGACCGACGCAACCTGCGGTCGAGCATACTATAAACTATGTCTATTTGAGCGCTAGGTGATATATCACCAGGCGGCAGTTTTGCAAATAACGCTCTCAGTTTCACGACAAAGACTTCAGTAGTCTGAGAGCCTTGCTCTAATCGAAACAGCTCTTGATAAATCTTGTAGGGAGGGCGAGTTTCACCGAAAGCCCCTCTAAGCTTGTCTAAGGCGTCGGGCCAGTCCCTGATTGTATGTTTCATTCCTTGCCACCATGTAGCTGCGTTATTAATTAGCAGTAAGGGCATACCTTTTAGGGCGTTCTCATTTGAAATTGAAACACAATCTTTATAAATCCCTACTGCGTCAATAAAGTTGTCAACGCAGTCGCCCTCGCCGGCGAAGCGCGCAGTGCACGCCGCGAAGTTACCACCGGGAGCAGCGCAGGCGGCGGTGGAGGGATCGCCGGTCACGAGCGGTGTGCTGGAACGTTGCAGGCTCGACAGCAAGGACCGGAACTGGTCTTCCGTCATGACGACGTTGTTCGGCGCGGTTAAAGTGTCCATCTCGACGGCCGTGTCGTTTAGCGATCTACGTTTTCTCGGTGCCATTGTTTCGTATTAGTGTTTGTTAGCACAGCTAATACGTTTCACTATTTAAATCACTCACGAATGTTATTTTCGTGGACTCGGGCCCTTTCGTTGGGCGTCCATTTATTGTAGAGAAGTTTGAATAAACACAAGTTTTCTTTATCACTGAGGTTTATTTGAGAATTTAAAGTTAATTTCACAAAATGTAATTAGTTAATAGTTTACGATGCACCCGATATATTAAGATTATAGTGAAACAAAACAATATGGAGTCAACATAAGCACATGTTTTTCAGAGGAGCGCGAGATAGAACGTAGGTCCGTCCTCGTTGCTGTCCGGACGCTAATTAGGTTGACGAGAACGCGAACCCGTGCCCCCGCGCACCTTGACCTCACCCTCGGGCCTAGGGATGCTAGCTGATCGATTATGCAATCTGATAATCAATTAGCCACGCAGGAGCGCGAGTGGCACGCTTCCCTGGGTGGCCAGTTTGGCCAGAGTTGTTTAGGGTTTGGTCGGACGGGTCACATACAATAACTCCCTTTTTTGATTAATTGAAAAATAGTACATTACGATATAAGTGTGGTAAATTGATCTTTGCATAGAGGCAGTTTATGACGCGCGAGCGGCAGCGAGCGTGTTATAGAAGCCAAGATGCAAATATCAATTCCACACGTATATCGTACGACGTTTTTTATCACAGTTGCGAATAAAAGAAAAGACTTGAAAAGAAAACAAAATAATAATTAACAAAATATTTGTGATAACTCTATGTTTACATTTTTTTAAGGCAATATTTTTTTGTTAATTATGCTCCGGAAAGGCCAGGCTAAAGACTTTTAACCTATACATCCTCGTGTGACATACATTATTTTTTAGGGTTTTTCTATTTGTTTTTGCGTCGGGGGTTAAGAACAAAATACAATGGTACGGAAAAACAATATATTTAAGTAAAGAAAAAACAAAAAATAAACAACTCAATTTTTAATCGTTTTCTAAGTCATTATCACGTAAAATTTTCGTTCGTAAACCGACTTTAGAGACAATCATTTTTGCTAGCTAAAAAACTCTTTGGTACCTACCTTTTCGGGATAACTTTACAGCCCTAGTTAACAAATCTAAAACGGAGTTTTGGCGGGAACGAGTTAACAACATGTCGTGCTGCAGTTTTATTTTCATGAAACTTAGATGTAACCCGAGTTGAATTGTATAATTCTGGTGGAATGTTATTCAATTTAGTTTTGTGAAAGTGCACAAGTGTAGTGAAAGTAAAAATCAGTGTCAAAGATGCAGTTTTCTCGTTGCCTCCAAATCTCCTATTAAGGTTATGGTAAACTTGCCACCGCTTTACTATAGCCCCTGACTTGACGGACTATGACGACTTTGACTGTATTGAAACACTTTGGGCCCGATTTATGAAAAATCGGGTCAATTTGATGCAAAATATAACTTGACACTGGCTAAATGCATACGTGCGAAGCCATAATAAAAGAAAAAAAAAATCTAAAACGCACGCGTGCATAATATGTTGGATTATGAGCCTAAAAAGCCGTTGAATAAGATCCACTTTATGAGCAACTGTGATAAAAAATATATTAAAATTGTTGATTTGTTTTTTCTTTATTTCTTTGTGTAGGTTACCTATTTATATTTCTTTGTGTGTGAATTTAAAAGTTGTCGTGTGCCTGTACCAAATAAATGTTTTTCTTTCTTTCTAAATAAATAAAAAAACTATATAGTTCACTAGCCGTCCCGGCAAAAAAAATATCTATGTTGTTGCCGTGTGCCTGTACCAAATATATGATTTTCTTTCTTTCTATCTAAATGAATAAAAAAATTATATAGTTCACTAGATGTCCCGGCAAAACAAAAGGAAAACAAAAATATCTATGTTGTTCGATTCTCAGACCTTACGAATGGTTATTGGACAAACGGTTGTCGGTTTTTGGACGACAATTTTACGTTGAAAACATTGATGGTAACCATAGCAAAGGAACGGTGTTAGTTGCTAAACTCCACCTAAACAGCTGAACCTTAAATATTTTTGTTTTCATAAAACAAAAAGGTTTGTCTCAGTCAGATTAAAAAACAACTAAGCTACTAACCATTAATTTATTTGACAAGTTTTGTTAAATGTGATACAGGAGGGCGCCACTTTTGTAAGCTTAATATAAAATAGGGTCTCACATCTGCCTTCCCTTTTAATTCCATACCAATGTCCTATCGTACTATCTCACTCACACAGTTTTGGCAAGGTAAATTCCTGAATCGCGGTATCGACATTTTTTTGGCATTGAACCATATATTGAGGTCAGATTAAACTATTTGTAAGGAGTCCGTTTCTACGCAGTGAAGTAGTATTTGGATCGGGAGCTACTTTAAATCCCGGTCTCTATTCCTTACTAATGAAGTGAAGTCCAAACCCTCGGCCTTGTGCCACAAACCGAAGCCACCTGAAGCTCTTAAGCAGATTCAAAACGTTGAAGCTATAATAGAGGATCGTCCTCATTCAAACTGCCGTAGAAAAATTGACTCCCTTTTTTAAATAATAGAAAAAATTATTGAAATTGTTGATTTGTTATTTCTTTATTTCTTCTTTGTGTAGGTTACCTATCTATATTTCTTTGTGTGTGTTAATTTAAAAGTTGTCGTGTGCCTGTACCAAATAAATGTTTTTCTTTCTTTCTAAATAAATAAAAAAACTATATACCTAGTTCACTAGCCGTCCGGCTAAAAAAAAACTAAAATATCTATGTTGTTCGATTCTCAGACCTAACGAATGGTTAGTGGACAAATGGTTGTCGGCTTTCGGACGATAATTTTACGTTGAAAACATTGATGGTAACCATAGCAAAGCAACGGTGTTAGTTGTTAAACTCCACCTAAACGGCTGAACCTTAAATATTATTGTTTTTATAAAAACAAAAAAGGTCAGATTCAAAAAAAACTAGGAAAATAACTATGAATTGTTTTGACAAGTTATGTTAAATGTGATACAGGAGGGCGCCACTTATGTAAGCTTAATATAAAATAGGGTGCCACATCTGCCTTCCCTTTCAATTCCATACAATGTCCTATCGTACTATCTCACTCACACAGTTTTGGCAAGGTAAACTCCTGAATCGCGGTATCGATATTTTTTTGTCATTGAACCTTATATTGAGGTCAGATTAAACTGTTTGTAAGGAGTCCGTTTCTACGCAGTAAAGTAGTATTTGGATCGGGAGCTACTTTAATTCCCGGTCTCTATTCCTTACGAATGAAGTGAAGTCCAAACCCTCGGCCTTGTGCCACAAACCGAAGCCACCTGAAGCTCTTAAGCAGATTGAAAACATTGAAGCTATAATAGAGGATCGTCCTCATTCAAACTGCCGTAGAAAAATTGACTCCCTTTTTTAATTAATTTTAAGAGAAAAATATTTAAAATAATATTAATATTAAAATATTTAAGGTCAATAAATAACCTAAAAATTATACTTATTTCTTAAGTTTAATCGACTGTTCTAAGTCTGAATGACCTTTATTTAAAAATATCTGATTTTCGAATTAACAACCTCAAAAAAAATAAGATTATCCAAAAAAGTGTCGTAGAACAAAAGTTGATTGTTAAGGCGCACATAAATAGCCCTCAACTGCTATAATATTTAATTACCAATAACCCTGTATAAAATATTTTTAATTTTATACTCTCCTAAAAGTTTTTTTTAAATATTATTGTGTGCAAATATTGAATAGAGATGCTAAATAAAATAAACTGAATTGACTCTACAATTTCAGTTTTCAAGGTAATATATTGCTAAAACTAATATACAAGTCAATTAAGTTAATAAAAATAAAACAAAAGAAACAATACTAACATGTTTACTAGTTAGTTCGGAAAAATATCGTACGTAGAGTCGCAGATAGCGCTAGTGTCTATGCAAACAGTGAGTGAATAGATAAATTTGTTTTTATATTGGACTTTCCTCTTTATAATATTAGTGTAGATAATAATTTGGTAACAAAAGCTGTCTCGGACTTCCTAAATAAATATTGCAGGACAATGCAGCGCCAAATTGCCCTAAAACACCTTTGCTTGTGTTATGGTGGCTGGACAATAGAATAGAATAGAATACCTAGGGAAGTAGACAATAAATAGAATACAGGGTTATTTTTGTGCACTTAAAGAATAACTTTTGTTTATACTTACGACTTTTGGAAATAGGAAAATTAAAATAAATTTTTGAGATTATGTTACCATGTCTTATTTAAGTTTTTTGCTAGAACTCTGAAATAAATAAACTGAATATTAAAATTTTTATACATACTGTATTTGTATGATTTATAAATAATAAAAAATAATAAAAGAGAAGAGTCAAATTTTCTACGGCAGTATGGTTGAGGAACGTTACCTCGCGACTGTATTCAATGTTTGAATAGCGTTAACTGTTAGGAGCAGCCGTAATCAGGCCAAGTCATGCCCTTGTAAACGAGCTGGCTCCCACCGAACTGCATGCTGAGCACGCGGACTGGCCCCGCAAGGCCGACAACGAGGTCCAGGCATTTCAGCGCTGGAAACATCTCAGTACGAACTTCGCAACTCCCCCACATAAATTGCGTCGTCCGATATGGACCGGGGAATTAGTATAGCTCCCCGATCCAAGGCACTATATGACTGCGTAGAAACGGACTCCCCGATTATGTAACAAGAAAACCGAGTACCATTCATTTTGCGAAAAAAATAACGTATGCGCGATTCAGGTTTGTGCCCCGAAAAACATCAAAAACATCAATTTTATTGTTATGTTTTATCTTTTTGATGAAAACAATTAATTATCGAATCTATTCAAGCACTCGATTTCAGTGAAAATACTAAAATTAATGAAATTGATGTTGAAATATTAATGCGCATAAGGGACGGCGCTATACAAAACAAAGTAACACAGAAAAGGACAGCAAAACTTGTCCTACATTTTGTGATAGCGACATGTGACTACTAACGCCATCTATTAGAAAACTTTTGTAACATAATTTAATAAAATGTAGAGTAGGTAGAGTTTTTACTTTTTCATGTTGGTAGAGTCTTATTTTTTTTCATAAAAATAAAATAAAAAGTTAAATAAATACCTAAGTACTAGTTAACTCAATAAAGTAAAAGAAAAGTTGAGATTTTTTTAAAAGTATTTGTTGCTATATTGAATTCGTAGCTTTGTTAGTGCGTAATTGCAAAGTGGTATAATTATTGATGGAAGTACCTAACCTACTATGAATGAAAGATAAGAATTATAATCACTTTATGTATGTGATAGTGACAATATCTAGATAATGAAAATTCAAATAACCATGTGGGTAAGTGCAGTTTTTAAATCCTACATTAGTGTATCTGCCAACTGCGAAGAAATCGCTATTTTTAACCAAAATCATCTTGGTCCCAAGGTTTTTTTCCCATTAATGGCACAGCGAGGGAGAACTGTTTCTCCTCCTTCGTCCTGTTATTATTTATCTACGTATCCAAACACGCCCTTGATGACCAAAAACAAAAGACAGTAACAAACTCCTCACAGGGTTAGACTCACCTTATTATTAACGTTATCCTACTAATATTATAAATGTGAAAGTTTGGTTTGTTACTCCTTCACGCAAAAACTACTGGACCGATTGCGATGAAACTCGGTATCTAGATAACTGGACACCTGGATTAACACATAGGCAAATTTTTATCCCAATATTCCCACGGGATCGGTATTTACGCGGGTAAAACCGCGGGGCGCAGCTAGGTGTATATATTTTTGTTTGTTTCTTGTGTACTGAATCTATACTAATATTATAAAGCTGAAGAGTTTGTTTGTTCGCGTTAATCTCAGGAACTACTGGTTCGAATTGAAAAATCCTTTTTGTGTGTAGGATAGTCCATTTATCGAGGAAGGTTTTAGGCTATATAACATCACGCTGCGACCAATAGGAGCGAAGAGTCAGTGGGAAATGTGGAAAAAACGGGGAAAATTATTCATCTTTGAGGGCTTCCGTTGTTTGTGTCAACGCGCTGACTTTTTATTCCGATATTCCCACGGGATCGGGTGTAACGCGGGTAAAACCGCGGGGCACAGCTAGTATTATATATGTGAAAGTTTGTGTGTTGTGTGTTTTTTACTGCTTCACGCAAAAACTACTGGACCGATTGCGATGAAACTCGGTATATAGATAGCTGGATTAACACATAGGCTTTTTATCCCGATATTCCTACGGGATCGGGACATACGCGGTTGAAACCGCGGGGTGCAGCTAGTTGCAGTATAAATGAAGAAGACACTGCACCTGACCATGATAAGGGCAGGCAGAGCGGTCTTGGCTCAGTGGTAGATACCTCGACTTTCATTCTGAAGGTCGTTGGTTCGTATCCCGGTCGGCCGTGCACCAATGTATTTTTCTTAAGCATTTATGTGCGCTAATTGACATGGCTCTTACGGTGAAGGAAAACATCGTGATGAAACCCGCGGCCTAGTTGACTCCAGAAGTATTGACAAGTTTTCTCCTCTGGACATGGTCAACTAAGCTGAGAGGGTAGTAGGTGCTGGGCAAGCCTACTCCATCCTCACGCAAAAAGGACCCAATTAAAAAGGGTCCAATGGCGGAAAACAGCCAGTAAACAAGTACAAGGGCAGGCAGAAGAACAAGAATAGAAATACTCAATTATTAATTATAACGACACGCTCCGGCTTCGCACGGCTATATTATGCATGTATTATAATCTATACTTATATTATAAAGCTGAAGAGTTTGTTTGTTTGTTTGTTTGTTTGAACGCGCTAATCTCAGGAACTACTGGTTCGAATTGAAAAATTATTTTTGTGTTGGATAGTCCATTTATCGAGGAAGGCTATAGGCTACTTTTTATCCTGATATTCCCACGGGATCAGGAGTTACGCGGGTGAAACTGCGGAGCGGTGCTAGTAAATAAATAATTTATTTATTACAATAACCAATTACTTATTTCCTAATTAGAGAATCGTTGGGAGACCCCCTTTAAGTATAAATACTTGTGTTGGGACCTCTGCTTTTCCGAGGGTCGGTAGTTACAAATAAGTTTGAATGTAAATCACAAGCTTATAGCGTTTTACTTATCAGCTACAAGTATCAAGAACTTCATAATTTTAACAATTACAGACAGACAATATGTTTGATATATTGTGTGTAATTAGTAATTATCCAATACATTTAACAATTAAAATAATTAATGAAAAAACAATTAATAAATTATTATAGTAAATGAAATAAGTAATGTGTTCAGAGAAATGCATGGAATTGTGTGAATTTGTTTAATTTGATTATTAAATTTTTGACATTGTGTAGTTGATTTGGACGTATCTTTTATTATTTATTAAATTCTATCTCAAAAAATTTGCATGTCAAATATAGTGACTAAGTGTTTTGGACCTAAATGTAGTAACATAACTAAGTTATGTTATATAATGTAATACCTTATTGCACCAATACTTAATGTGAGTAAATGAATTGAATTGAAATAACAGTTTAGAAAATCATAGGTTAGAAGAGCCTCAATTTGATTATAGTCCAAGCAATGCAACTAATTTATCAATTTAATTTTACAATCGTATTTATTTAATGTGTATATATTTATTTGTTCATTTATTTTATTGTACAGATAGGTTGATTGTTTCGTTTTGAAAGATGGATGGACTGCGTGAGACAAGACATGAGAGAGATGAATGTTAACGTTGAGATAACGACTACTAGGAGTGAATGGAAGAAGAAGACATACTGCGCCGACCGCAAATAAATTGGGATAAGGGCAGGAAGATGATGATGAAGTTGATTGTTTCGTATATTATCTACTTATATACACTGTATACTGTATTTACTGTACTATACATATAAACCTTCCTCTTGAATCACTCTATCTATTAAAACCTCATCAAAATCCGTTGCGTAGTTTTAAAGATCTAAGCATACATAGGGACAGACAGCAGAAAGTTACTTTGTTTTATATACTACTAGCGACCTATCCCGGCTTCACACGGCTATATTATGCATGAATTATACATATAAACCTTCCTCTTGAATCACTCTTTTAAAAAAACCGCATCAAAATCCGTTGCGTAGTTTTAAAGATCTAAGCATACATAGGGACAGACAGCGGAAAGTGACTTTGTTTTATACTATTAATGAATGTTAATGCTAGTTAATGAATGTTTAAAATAAGTATAAGGTTCTTTATTAATAAAAAATGAGTGCGTTATTTAACATCGAAAAGTGTTAAGTACATCCCCGTTTGTTTGCTAATACGATTAACTTAACGCCGAAGATCTCGAATAACTAAAACTCTTATGCAAAATGGTTGTCTTTAAAGTCGGTTTACGAACGATCATTTTACGTGATAACGTCATAAGAAAACATTGATAGTAAACCATGGCTATTACTGACGACTCAGTTGGCACAATGGTCACCATGCCGGACTGCCAAACACAGGGTTGCGGGATATTTGTCTGTGGTCTGGTATTTACAAAAGAAAAATACGTATATAAGTAGTGTATCCGTTGACTAGCACCCCAGTCAAGTTACTTAGTTTGGGTCTAGATGGCGATGTGTGGAATGTCCTGTAATATTTATTATTTATTTTACAAGATTTTATTTAGCTTCACCTGTCCTGATGTCGGTCATGGAATCTTGCAAATAAAATTTGATCCACTTCCCGATTACCGATTGAACTGAAATTTTGCAAACATGTGTAAATCGAGGTACAATGCAATAAAATCTTATTTTTAAAAATATTTCTTAAAGCTGTTTTTTTCTTGTTTATTGTTAACTTGTCAATAACGCTCACGTGACCGTGACGTCACACTTTATTGTGAGTGCAGTGCGGTGTTCATCGATTTTTATGACGTTATCACGTCAAAAAAGTGTTTCTTGGTAGCGTGTAAAGTTACGAAGACGTGGTCTTAGGTATTACACTTTTCAAAGTCAGGCAACGCACTCGCAAGTTTTTCTAACTTAATTTACAGATTTCTTCCTAAACGCCGGGTTTCTAAAGTAAGTGGTAGGTGATTCGTACAAGGGGTTTTCACAAGTACCGGCGAGGTCGTCCTTATGTGCAACGACGAACTTTGTGTACTCGCGACGGTAGCTCAGTTCCGTAGTCACCTTCCAGATAATCAGGGTTAGTATACCGATGAGAAGTAATGACGCCAGGACTGCTCCGCCGATTACTGGAAAAATTTATAAATTATCTAAATAAAACTCTTTTATAATTTGTAGCCACATGTGGACAGGTACTTGCGGACATTAGTGCATTGAAAGAAAAAAGTCTTGAAGTGAGAAATGATTCTATGAACGCTAGAGAATAATTTCTTGGTTTTTGTTAATAATTTTAGGTTGACTTGCACAGCAAAAAAATTAATTATTAAGGTGAAAGGGTACCGGCGCTCTCTCCATACAAACGGAGTCGACTGTTTCCTCCCTGGATAATGACACTAGCACAAATATTTTTGTTGCATAAAACCTATAAATCACGCTGCGACAAATAAGGGCTAAGAATCAGTGGGAAATGTGAAAAAAAAAAACGGGGACAATTATTCAGTTTTGAGGGCTTGTTTGTTTGAACGCTCTAATCTTAGGAACTACTGGTTCGAATATAAAAAATATTATTGTGTTGGATAGGCCATTTATCGAGGAAGTCTGTAGGCTACTTTTCATTTTGATGTTCCCACGGGATCGGGACTTATGCAGGTCAAACCGCGGGGCGCAGCTAGTACTTACTAAAATATGTTTCAGCACAATCCTTCTCCTTTGTAAAAAGCAAAGATATCCTGTGCGCATCATCGTTATATTTATACAAAAACTTCGTATGACATCCCACATCTACTCGTAAATCAGAACAAGTGTTCCAATCAGTTTTATTGTCCATAGCAGCCATCGCGACTTCTTGTACGTCCAGCCCTTCGCAAGGGCAAGTATCATTCGTGCTTTGTACCCAACATAGTACGCAAGCTTCAATGTGTGAACATTGTAGGTTGTGACAGCTAGGGCAAGGTAGAATTGTGCAGTATGAATCCTGTGCGGTCCTCTTATCCCATACAGGTATTTCATTACATTTGCAATCACCACAGTAACAATTGCCGCGGCCGTTGCAAATCTGGGGAAATATAAAAATTTGAATCAGTTGCGTGCGTCTGTCTTTTTTGACGCTAAAAAGGAAGTCTTCAAAGGCGCGGGCCATATCGTCACCTACCATCAGCCGGGTGTGATAGTGGTAAATCTATCTATACTAATATTATAAAGCTGAAGAGTTTGTTTGAACGCGCTAATCTCAGGAACTACTGGTTCGAATTGAAAAAATATTTTTGTGTTGGGTAGTTCATTTATCGAGGAAGGCTATAGGCTACTTTTTATTTTAATATTCCCAGTGCTGCTAGTCATTTATAAAACAGACGGACAAGAAAGTGATCAAGGGTTTCTTTTTTTACTTTTGAGGTACGGAACCCTAAAAAATATAGAAAATGTTTGTTTTTAAATATTATTTTATGGGTGTGTCTGTATATTTAATACTAGCTGCGCACCGCGGTTTCACCCGCGTAAGTCCCGATCCCGTGGGAATATCTAAATATAAAGTATCCTATAACCTTCCTCGATAAATTGACTATCCAACACAAAATTTTTTTTCAATTCAAACCAGTAGTTCCTGGGATTAGCGCGTTTAAACAAACAAAAAATCTCTTCAGCTTTATAATATTAGTATTTTTTGTTTTGATGTTTCTACTACTGGACCGATTTTGATGAAACTTGGTATGACGATAGATTGATTCATTAGAATTACCTAACTTAGGTTACTTTTTATCCCAACATTCGCACGGGATTGGGCATTACACGGTTGAAACCGCAGAGCGCTGCTAGTTAAGTTTACAAGAAGTGTTCCATTCGACCACCATAACACAAGCCTAGTAGCTCAGCTCGGCGCCAGGTGGCGCTGTGTGCAGTATGCCACGATCTACACTAATATAATAAACAGGAAAGATTTTTTGTTTTTAACGAATAAGCTTCGAAACTACTCGACCGATTTTAATTAAACTTGGTATGAGGTTATATTGATTAATAGGGAATTACATAGGTAAATTTTTTTCCCGATATCCCCACGGGAACGGGAGTTAAGCGGGTAAAACCGCGCGGCTAGCATTCAGTCCTACTATCCTACTTATATTATAAATGTGAAATTTTGTGTCTGTGTATGTATGTTTGTTACTTCTTCACGCAAAAACTACTAGACCGATTGCGATGAAACTCGGTATGTAGATAGCTGGAGACCTGGATGAACACATAGGCCTGGACCTGGATATACACACATACTTTTTATCCCGATATTCCCACGGGATCGGGACTTACGCGGGTGTAACTGCGGGTCCCAGCTAGTATCTATATATAGGTACTTAATCATTATTATGAAAACCAAATTGTACTGACTTGTAATAATACTAACCTATTTACCGTGTCTATAAATACATTATGATTTCAACTGTGCTTAAACTTGTTATCCTGTTTTAATAAAAACATAATAACAGGATAACAGGTCAAGGATAATAAGTTGAAAAATAGGAGATAAAGCGGTTACATTGCAGAGGAAAATGTGACTTGGTCGTTCTGCAATGTAAACAGTGGTTGCAGATGCAGTGTATCGCATGCTTAAGGTGAAAGGGTACCGGCGCTCTCTCCATACAAACGTAGTCGACTGTTTCCTCCCTGGATAATGCAGTCTCAATCAAGCAGTCTCAATGTCCGTGTCTTAATCAAGCCGTCTCAATGTCCGTGTCTCAATGAACCAGTCTCAATGTCCGTGTCTCAATCAAGCAGTCTCAATGTCCGTGTCTCAATTAAGCCGTCTCAATGTCCGTGTCTCAATTAAACCGTCTCAATGTCCGTGTCTCAATGTCCGTGTCTCAATCAAGCAGTCTCAATGTCCGTGTCTCAATTAAGCCGTCTCAATGTCCGTGTCTCAATTAAGCAGTCTCAATGTCCGTGTCTCAATTAAGCCGTCTCAATGTCCGTGTCTCAATCAAGCAGTCTCAATGTCCGTGTCTCAATTAAGCCGTCTCAATGTCCGTGTCTCAATCAAGCAGTCTCAATGTCCGTGTCTCAATTAAGCCGTCTCAATGTCCGTTCTGATAACCCACATTATAAACTGAACGTCTAGCTTTCGCGGTTTAGAGCTAACCTTATCTTCATGCGTTCTTCTGCAAGCTTCATCAAGCTTGTAACATTGACATGCATTGCCCGTGTAATCGTCTTCACATTTACATGTCCCACATTCGCATTTCCCTCGTGCTTCGCCGCCGCAAGGGAGACCGTTGCTTATCTCGCAGCTGCTTTTAATGCATTCGCAGAAACGACCATCGAAACTGTCAAATAGAACAATTTAATACACAGAAAATAAGGTCTTTTTTCACGACTGTCAAAGTGGGCAAAACCTTGCAAAAGTGGGGCAAACACTTACAAAAGTGGGGCAAACACTTGCAAGGTGAGGCAAATACTTGCAAATTCTTCTGTGGGGCAAACAGTTGCGAAAGGCAGGGGTTAGTTATTTTAAGAAATCGATGTTTGCCTTCACTGAGCATTAATTTAGCAATGAAAATCGGTGTCTAGATAGTCGGAGACCTGGATTAATACATTAACTACTTTTTAATCCGAAATTCCCACGGGCCTTACGTGACGGGACCGCGGGGCGCAGCTAGTTATTATCATAAAATTAAAACAAATCAAATCATAGCCATTTTGTTGGTATCTAACTAAGCGTCAAAAAAGGTCAATATAATAGATTTAAATAAAAACTTATTGCCTCGCAGTAACAACTTCCACAGGATGTTATAATATAGTACCTATTGTGTGTGTCAAATGAACACCCATTGTTAATGCTTGTCCTTTTATTAATCTTTATTTTAAATTCTTATTTTATCTGATGCCTGACCCCTTTATTCCAAAACGAGGTTTATGGATAGTCCGAGATGTGGTTTTAAACCTTAGATTTAGACACAGATTTACTCGTGAACTATAGTCTAAACACTATCCCTATAGATTGTATAGGAAACTATAGTCTGAACACTATTCCTTTAGATTGTACTTTAGTGAGTCTTTAATTTATAAAATTTACTTTTTAGGGTTTCATACCTAAAGGGCAAAAACGGGATCCTATTACTAAGACTTCACTGTCTGTCTTATCCGTCTCTCTGTCAACAGTGATAGCTAGACAGTTGAAATTTTCACAGATTATGTGTTTCTGTTACCGCTATAACAACTAATACAGACAAAAAAAAACAGTGGGGCTCCTATACATGGTATGGAACCCTTCGTGCTTGAGTCCGACTCGCACTTGGCTGGTTTTTATATTATCACTTAGTCAAAGTCGAAATTTCTTGATTGAGTTGGAATCATACGCATGAAATCACATTGAATGATCATAAAAACTAAGTTAGAACGTGTGTCCACCAATAAGAAGGAGATACAAGAAACTCGTGCAAAAATATTTGCAATTTTATAAATAACTACTCCCCGTAGTTTCACCCGCGTAATAATTCTCTGCGCAACTTTCTTAATTTTTTCTTTCATAAGAACCTACTCCTGATAATAAAATACAGAACAAAAATAGAATAAGCTAAATCGATCAAGCCGTTCACACGTGATGCGATGACCAAGGAAAATAGGGATTAATTTTTATAAATAGATTTTAATTTTAATATTGTAAGCCCACTGTTGTGACTATTTTATGCATTATCATCGGCTCATGTACACAGTTTGACAATAAATGAATTCTATTCTATTCTATTCATGGGGTGCTCACCTAACAGCTAAGGGGCTGTCCATTTATCACGTGAGTCTCAAACCCCCTTCAAGGTCCTATTTTTATATAAAAATAAATACACGTGATATAGGCGAATATTTTTCTATCTATATCTATGTATCTAAATATATAAAAATGAATTGCTGTTCGTTAGTCTCACTAAAACTCGAGAACGGCTGAACGGATTTATCTTATCTTAGTCTTGAAATGTTCGTGGAGGTCTACGGAAGTTTTAAAAGGCGAGAAAAAATCGAATAACCGATATTCCCACGGGATCGGGACTTACGCGGGTGAAACCGCGGAGCGCAGCTGGTTATAAATACTTATGAAGTACCTTTCTTTGTAGGTACTAAAAATACACGTGATATAGGCGGGGAGGGGGGGAGGTTATGTTGAGTTTGGTAACTAAATCGTATATCCCTATATACAATTTTCGTGTCGCGGTGTTAGGTACCAATCTCCACCTAAACGACTGACCCGAATTGTATGACATTTTTCGTGTATATTCGTTAGGTCTGAGAATCGAAAAACATCTATTTCTTTTATGTATATGGCAAAACAATGTTTGCCGGGACAGCTAGTATATATAGATAACTTACCCTTTATTACATTTACAAAGACCACAATCACATTGACCATGGCCACTGCATTCCACATTGTCTTTACCATAGATACAAGTAGTATTGTCATTGATAGTGTTTGACCCGGTACTGCACTGGCACTTTTCGCCATACCTGAATATAATAAAAGGATCAAATGTATTATTTTTATTTTGTATTATTCCAGTGGGAATTTTCAAATAGTTAAGAAACTCAGACCTTTTTTAATGCAATAGGTCGGCGTTTGACCACTATCTTACACAATGTTTAGTGATACGATCTAAGTTGTAGAACGCTTTCGTAAAAGATACGCTCGTGACTCAGAAGACGCCAAATAAATGGAAGTGGACCTACGGATCGGAATACGGACAAGTCCGTTTGGAGACAGTGATATGTCAACCAGAGGTAGATATGTCTTTACGGAATAAACTTGACTCAATAAAAAAGTAATACGAAGTCATGCCACTCCATAACTGTTACATCTCACAGTTTGGCGATAAGACTTAGGCCGGTGGGTAGTAACAACCCGCAGCCGAAACCTCCCAACAGGAGATTGGTTCTTTAGCATGACCCAGAGATGGTGGGAACATTTTCAGAACTAGCGGTTTCAGTCAAATATTATTCGTTAGTCAATCGGTCAGGTTCTGGAAATATCAGGGGCTTATAACATCATAGGTACACTCTCTCTCTATATGGGTCGAACTTACAATTTGCAATCTGAATTTTAACGACGGTTACTGAAGAAAAACAAAAAAATCTGATCTCCCACAATAAAAAAATATTTAATATAAACCCTGTTACTATTAGCTTAGATTTCATTTCGTAATGAGTTAAAAGATCGTAGATACTCGACACAGTAAAATCTTCTTTATCTTTCTGTCAATCATTGTTTAAATTCTAAAGTACTGAATTTGCAGTCTGAACAGGTATATTTATACCTACTGTCCGGTGACAATCCGCATACCTGTTGACAGCTGAACTCGAACCTGAAATATTATGCCACCTGCATGCCATCTGGCTAAAATGTAGCTTTTTGATATAGGAGCCGAGTGCCGAGTTTTGCAAAATTAAATACAGGTAATAGCGCAGTGCCGACTTTAGGTTTTTATGCAATTAATGGCTCGGGACCAAAAATGTAAAACCTATCGACTCCCAGACTTACTTGCTATTATTGCATCTGCATATTCCACATTCTAAGATTTCATCGTTACAATACTCTGATTTCCCTTTTTTTGATTCACAGTCACATGTTTTTATAACTTTAACGTCTAAAGATAGCTTGTCACTGAAACCTTCGCATGTTATATCAATGACATAATCGTCAATTTCTTGGTATTCTAAAAGATTAATGGTACCGGTAATCTTAAATTCGCCGTCGGTATGTGATTTAAGTTTACAAGCTTTATCTATATCTTTTTTGTTTGAATCTTTAGTACAGTCAGGGTTGAATGTAATATCGAAGTGTTTACGACGACCCGACTTCATGTTTACATTAAGGTTTACTTCTGTTGTAATATCCTGTAAAGAGTAAGTAAGTTGTTATTGTAAAAATACAAAAGTCACAAAATTTGACGGCCATTGTGTTGGAAAAGTACTTACGTTATAAATGCTGCTCAATGTTTCCACTATCACAGAAGCTGAGGAATCATTAAGACAAACAAATTTCGATCTACTTATAGCGCTAGACAAATCTTTATACAAGTCCTTATTTTGAGCACAAGAAACTGCAAAGAGTATTATAACATCGTTCTCTATCGCTAATTTGTTTATCATACCTATTGTAGGGTAATCCATTTCTAGTTCCTTTATGTAAACGTTATCTACCGTATGACATTTACCGTCATACGGTGTGAAAATGCCGGCCATTCTACCATCACCGGCTGCATGAAATGGCCCGTCTGATAAATAAACAACTATTTTAGTAGACTTCGGCCTCCAACCAATAACATCTTTACATGCTATAGCTTGGCAAACAGCGTCTAGTCCACTTTCTGGATTATCGAAATTAATCCCTGATTCGTATTTGAGGTTGTTTTTAAATATTTTGTAATCTTCAGTTAAACTCAAATGATGTCTAAATGAGTATGTTACCTTTGAATTAGTTTTTCTGAAATATAAATTAAAGCGTTTAGGATACACATTTCTTGAATCTACATTTTGCTTAAAATGACTATTCAAGCGATCAAAATATTTTACATGACTTACTCTGCATACGGCAAGGTATTTTTATCAACAAAAGTGCCAAGCCCCAATTTTACATCATTGGTCATATTTCTCAAAGCATTGTAGATATTTTCGCTTTGATCGGCTGTCTGGTCTACAAAAACTTTCATACTTTGAGACGCATCAATCACAAAATATACGTCAACTGGATTATTTTTCGTAATTTTGTAGATAAAGTCGAATTCAACAGGTTGCCCTGAGAACATAAAATTGTTTATTTTAACAGTAGGTACTTACCGTTTAAAATTGCTAATTATTCATTTCCTTTGACAAAGTGTTATCTTGCTAAAACATTTCTAGGTTGTTTTCGTTGGCCACCGCAGTATACGAATAGAATGAATTCAAAAACTTACCTATACGTAGTTTTATATCGTACTTTTGAGGCACCATATGGTATTCTTTGGACTCAGAATCTTCGTGATCATGTTTGATAGCGATCCCGTTGGGTGTTTGAAGCATTTCACTTGGACAGCTGTTGGTTTCTGGGCTCTGTGGCATGCATCTGCTTTCATTTATATCTTTCTGGAAAATCATTGATTTTGACAGAAAAGACTTTCACTCGATAACGTGGATGATAGACAAACAAAAAAAGTTGACTTTAAAATCCTCTTGATCGAAATATACCTACAGGCCGTGCGTAAAGGTTACAAAAAACTTAAACTAAATAGTCCAGCAGCCCCTGAACGTTTTTCGGAATCGTGAATTGTCAGAGGACGAAACTTGGGCGTCTCGTCGAACATAACCTTCTCACGAAGATTCAGCCTGTTATTAATCACTTAAACAAACGTTCCGAGGGCTGCTGGCCTAAAAACCCCCGCCACAAAAAAGACTCCAAAAATTAACAAAATTATTCGGTTGTTAATTCTGAATTTTATATTAAACTATATAAGTATCAGACGGCTGAACCGATTTCGATCAAACATAAGTAAGAACACTCTCGATTAATAAAATCTGTTCTTCCGTTCGGGAGCTACGATGCCACAGACAGACACACACAGAGACACGTCAAAATATACCACTCCGTTGTTTTTTTGCGTCGGCGGGGGTTCAAAACAGAAATAAGTATGTTAGTATAGGTAGGTACTTACTAATGTACACCATGAACAACCGTTCTTATCTAAAATACAATCAGTACAAGTCGTGTGTCGATTACACGAATTTTGAAACGCAGCTTCCTTCGAACATATTAATAAAATAATTAATTTCAAACGCCACATTTTGAAACCACACCACACTGATGAGTTGTTTAATATAATATGGTAGTTGGTCAAAGGAAAACTGTGTCGCAAAGGTACAGGATGACAAGTGGAATGTTGTACCTTATATGTCCGATAGGTGCTAGATATTATAAAACTGAAGAGTTTGTTTGTTTGTTTGGCGGTTATATCAGTAATTACTGGTTCGAATAAAAAAAAATTGTGTTTGATAGTCCATTTACCGAAGAAGGTTATAGACCACTTTTTATTTTGATATTCCCACGGGATCGGGACTTACGCGAGTGAAACCGCGGGGCGCAGCCAGTGCACAGTAATATTAATAAGCCTTGAGGTAAGAAAACAGTCATATTCTACTAGCTACGCCCCGCGGTTTTAACCACGTTAGAGTTTCTTTAAAAGCGATATTCATTGTTAGTACGAACTGCAAACGTTACCAGCTCTTTTTGCCCCTTTATTTCCAATACTAGCAGCGCTCCGCGGTTTCACCCCCGTAACTGATCCCGTGGGAATTTCGGGATAAAAAGTAGCCTATAGCCTTCCTCGATAAATGGACTATCCAACACAAAAAGATTTTTTCAATTCGAACCAGTAGTTCCTGGGATTAGCGTGTTCAAACAAACAAACAAACAAACTCTTCAGTTTTATAATATTATAAGTATAGATTAGATAATATTGGATTATATAATATTGGAAATAAAAGAAAGCCCCATGTACAGTTTCAGACTCGTAGCCCTTGTAAGTAGTTTCAGAGCTTTCTTGATGAGATAAGGACCTCTAAAAAGAGCTGTTAAAATGTAGTTTGTAGTCTTATCTTTTTATAATATATCGAAGGTTGACAAATAGCAAGCAACACTTTGGGATCTTCATGTTTCTTACTCTTTGAAGTTAGGATCTTTTGTGTTTTGTGATCTTAATGTTTCTTACTCTTTGAAGAAGTGGTTGATTAACGCGGTGATCCCACTAAGAGGAAGAAACCTATATTCCTGCGGTTTGGGATACGCATTCCCAAGGAGGCTCATACGCTTCGCTGCTAAGATGCGCATTCACACAGTATGTGCTCCATAGTTTCCCTGACATAACCGCAGACTCTGCAGTCATTATTTGAAGTTATCTTCATTTTTAAAAGAATGTCTTTGGTTCCGTAATGTCCTGTGAAGGCTTGTAGTTACTAAGTATTATGTATTCTGCACATATTACAAACCAGGATGCTGAAGATCGTGCGAAGTGGAGGCGTAAAAGCAGGAAAGCGGACCCCGGGCTAACGAGAGGGATGCAACCGGGAACATCGCTCGGATGATGATGATGCACATATTCTGCATGCGTTTGTAGGAAATTACACTTCTATAGACAAAATACCGCAGGTAAAGCTGCGGGGCGTAGCTATGAATAAGAACATTTAATTTTATCCTTATTTTAATATTAATAAACTATGCTTGCCACATTATGTTCCTATGTCATGTTCATTATATCGAATTGAATTTCCTTCCTGTTACATTTTGTGTATTAAACTGATCTAACTTTGAGTGTTAGTTATTCAAGCAAAATGAAGTTTTTTACAACGGTTTTGTTGTTTAATTTTTGTACTTTCATTAGTTGTTCAGATTGTAATTCTCGTAAAACTTGCGGTGGATGTATGGGATATACAGGTGAAAGGTGCGTTTGGTGTTCTCAGGTAAGTTAGGCATTTGCATAATATACATAATATATTACTTAATAAAATATCCGCAAAACGCTTTCCTGCAGATTATGGTTCATTCTTGATTTTAATAAAGTTGATGTTTGGGTCAAAAGTAATGTCCGTCACCTATTGGCCCCTGCCCAATAGCTGACGGGCATTATGTATAATGTTCGGGCAATATAATTATTTCATTGGTCATTATTCATAATGCCCGGGCATTGTGTATAATGACCAATTAATCACTTGGTCCATAACATATATGTTGAAAGATCTTTTTGATTGATAACGCGCATTTATGTGTATGTCATAAGTGGAAAAACAATGTCGTATCGTGATCCGTGCCTGATCACATATAGAAGAAGGTAGTGTGTCTGCTCACTGGTTTAAGAGGAAAGGGTACCGGCACTCTCTCCATACACACTTAGTCGACTGTTTTCTCCCTGGATAATGACACTAGCACAAATATTTTTGTTGCATAAAACCTATAAATCACGCTGCGACAAATAAGGGCTAAGAATTAGTGGGAAATGTGAAAAAAGAAACGGGGACAATTATTCAGTTTTGAGGGTTTGTTTGTTTGAACGCTCTAATCTCAGGAACTACTGGTTCGAATATAAAAACTGTTATTGTGTTGGATAGGCCACTTATCGAGGAAGTCTGTAGGCCATGCCTATCTAAATTTCTATGATAATTAGAAAATGAAAAAAAAACCAAGACATAGGGGCATAGTCATGGCAGTTATAGGTTTTATTCCACAAAAATATTTGCTCTAGTGCCATTATCCAAGGAGGAAACAGTCGACTACGCTTGTATGGAGAGAGCGCCGGTACCCTTCCACCTTAACATTTAACTTTATGTGATTATGCACTTCTGATTCAATCATGCATTGTATAACGGATATTTTATAACGTTTAATAAGGTAATTACGTTTATTATAGGATAATATAACAGTTGATAGATGTCAACCTGCGACTATGGATAATATTGAAAAATGGTGTGACGCCTCAATGATTTACAACCCTACTGAACCTTTTATAAAAGCAGAAAACGCACGCTTCTCCGCGACCATTGGTAAAGAGATTCAGTTCCGTCCACAAAAGCTTTATATAAAAGTACGTCCAGGGATCCCTGTACACTTCAACATGTCCTATAAGCCATCCGTAGACTTTCCATTAGATGTCTACTTTTTATTGGACCATTCGTATACAATGGAGAAATATGCGAAAGAACTGAAAGATCAAGCTCTGAAAATTTACGAGAACTTGGAAAATATGACTAAAAATGTTCTGTTGGGTGTGGGAAGTTTTATAGAAAAGCCTGCCTTGCCTTATGTTAAGTAAGTTTTTATTGCACTTTGCATGTTTCGGATTTATAGTTGAATGCATATTTTTAAGCTATTGCATAGCTTTTATCGCGAGCTTTGAGCGCGGCGACAGAATCAAGAAATCACGAAAGATCAAGAAAGAAGACTCCGGCTACCATGTAGCTCGGCCGAGCGTTCGCTTAACGTGTTTGTATATATGGTACGACTGTACGAAGCTCGCACGATGCAATAGCTTTACCGCTGCAGTCCCCGAGTGCCACACGTTTTTTTAAAAGCCTTTTAGCAATTTTTCTACAAGACAATTTTAAATGATCATTTATTCACTAGCGCGAAATGGCAGCTCTTTCAAAGCTACTTTTTCCTCGTGTAGCCTTCATGTTCTTATATTTTTTTTGTATTCTCCATTAACACGTTTTTGTGATAACAATAACATGGTATTTTCTTTTTATGACGATTTTTCAAATAGATATATTGCTTCAATAGATAATACTATATTTCTTGCTTCTTATTATTTTATTGTAAGTAGAAAACTATTCGCAGGGTTTCGGGTTCGATTTCCGCCTCAGACAAGTATTTATGCTTAGGTATTTGTTCGTGGTCTAGTTGTTTCTATGTATTATAAGTATATATTTACAAAAGAAAAGTATATAAGTAGTATACTTATCCGTTGTCTAGCACCCATAACACAAGTCTTGTTACTTAGCTTGGGGCTAGATGGCGATGTGTGGAATGTTCTACAATATTTATTTATTTTATTCTTCGTTGGTTTATTATTTTCTTTTTCAGTTTCCGACACGTGAATGATGCCTGTAATTAATTAACTGTTTGTTTATAGTGCTTATGTAAAACTTTAGAATTTCTAATAAAATAAGTGAAATAATATTTTTTTTTCACTCTATTTCTATGAATTTTTTGCAGAAATCCCAAGGCCTATAGCTTTAAAAATCATCTAAATCTCACTAAAGACATGGTCGCTTTCCAATCCGTAATTAATTCAAATGAATTCAGTGGTAACCTAGACGACCCGGAAGCTGGTTTAGATGCATTAATACAGGTAATGACTTGTATTAATGAGATTGGCTGGAGAAACAATTCAAGGCGCATTATAGTTCTAATAACAGATGCCACCTACCATAGCGCTGGAGATGGCAAAATGGTAGGAGCATACAAAATCAACGATATAAAGTGTCATCTAAAAAACGACGAATATGCAAAAGATGCCTCACTCCTATATGACTATCCATCAGTCAGCCAAATTAATCATGTGGCCAGCAAAGGCAACTTTAAAATTATATTTGCTGCAGCTACTACCGTAATGAAGGAGTATTCCGTATTAGCTGATCGTATACTAAACGCAAAGTATGCGCAACTGGATAGTAATAATACTCTTGATATAATACAGAGAGCGTACAAGGTAAATATATACAGTTTTCATGTTCCAATTATTAACCTACTCGCATTTTGCAAATTTTAATGTATAAAACATGAACAATCGGAATACCAATTAGCTGAACCCCACGTGATCACATCTGTAAAAATGTAGTATTTACCTATTTTTAATACCCGACGCAAAAGGACGGGGTGTTATGTTTAATATTGTATAGTATATTGTTTAATTACCTTTCAAACAAAAAAAAACTAAATTAAAATCGGTTCATCCGTTCGAGAGCTACGATGCCACAGACAGACACACACACACAGACACGTCAAACTTATAACACCCCGTCGTTTTTGCGTCGGGGGTTAAAAAAACAGAATCTGGTAATATTACTTTACAACCTTACGAGTGCGATTGAGCTCTGGGTCACGCTCAGGGTTCAGCTAATTGGTATTCCGACTGTGCCAACCAGAGTTGGGCACAGTTAACTACAATTTGTAATCTGATTACTAACTACGATTAAAAGTAGTTAACTACATGTAGTTATGATGACATGTAATCATAACTACAGTAATCACATGTAAATTAACTACAGTAATAAGTACATTACGATATAAGTGTGGTAAATTGATCTTTGCCTAGAGGCGGTGTTAAAGAAGCCAAGATGCAAAGATCAATTCCACACGTATATCGTACGACGTTTTTTATCACAGTTGCGAATAAAAGAAAAGACTTGAAAAGAAAACAAAATAATAATTAACAAAATATTTGTGATAAGTCTATGTTTACATTTTTTAAGGCAATATTTTTTTGTTAATAATGCTCCGGAAAGGCCAGGCTAAAGACTTTTAACCTATACAGCCTCGTCTGACATACAATATTTTTTAGGGTTTTTTCTATTTGTTTTTGCGTCGGGGGTTAAGAACAAAATACAATGGTACATACGGAAAAACAATATATTTAAGTAAAGAAAAAACAAAAAATAAACAACTCTATTTTTAATCGTTTTCTAAGTCATTATCGCGTAAAATTTTCGTTCGTAAACCGACTTTAGAGACAACCATTTTTGCTAGCTAAAAAACTCTTTGGTACCTACCTTTTTTATACATGTTTCACCTACCTAACATGTAATTAGCAGTAAGATAGGTATTTAACTTATCGGGATAACTTAATAGCACTAGGTTGGTAATGTAAAACGCACGCGTGCATAATACGTTGGATTATGCGCCTAAAAGCCGTTGCATAAGATCCACTTTATGAGCAACTGTGATAAAAAATTACATAAAGTAGTTGTTAATCTGATTACTGTAGTAAATTAGTTATAACTACTGATTACTTTTGGAAGGAAGTTCCTTACCGTGGGCTGCGACGGGACCTAATTCATAAAAAATCCAGTTCAAGGACAACTGTCTGTAAACTGTCTGTACAGACAGTTCCAGACAGTGACAGACAGACGAATGGACGGACAGATATAAAAAAAATAAAAAAACGGAGCTCCCACACAACATGGTACGGAACCCTTCGTGTGCTAGTCCGACTCGCACTTGCCCGGGTTTTTTAATACTCAACATTATTGTAAATGTAGTTAAAAATGTTTTCAAGTAATCGTGATTGCAACTACAATTCTTAGTGAGTAATCAAAAATTTTAACTACTTTTCGCGATTATTTTATGTAGTTTGTAATCTGATTACTAACTACTTTAAGTAATCGTAGTTAGTAGTTAGTAATCAGTAGTTAGATTACATATTGCCCAAATCTGGTGCCAACTTAATTATTTTCAGGAATTGGTAAAAACTGTAAAATTAAATTACGTAACACCACCATCCGTTACGTTAGAAATAGATCAAAAATGTGATGTGATGCCAAAACATAACTGTGAGAGTGTACCTTCACAAGAGCAAGTTGACATCCCTGCGACCTTAAAGGTTTTGAACTGCATCAGTGAAACCAGTAGCGACAAAAACTTTTGGATAAAACCTTTTGGAATAAATGATCAACTGGACATACATTTGGAGATAGATTGCTCATGTCCATGTGAACAGGGTGCAAAGGTGGACGAATCATGCAGCTATGCCGGTTCCAAGAAGTGTGGTGTTTGCGTTTGTGACAAAAATAAGTAAGCAAATTCATTAAGGCCATGTGCTAATAAAGCTACCAAAATCGACCTTTGTCATAAGCAACTCTAAGTAATCAAATACTCTTTTTTTGTTATTTGGATATAAATGGATATTGTAGTTTAATAACCATATTTTTGTTTATTGTGGTTGAAAACATGATATGAACAACTTCGTTCGATAAAAAAAATGTTAGAAAACAGAGAATTATTAGATCGTTTATCGGGTTTTATTCAAAAATAGTTAACGTTTGTTTCTAAAAATGAATCAAATGATAGGTTTTGACCTCTAGGAACTATATTTGTGGATAATAATGCTAAAATGTTTTGCATATCGATCAAATATAACAGTTAGCACGCAGCACGCTACGTTTTTGAGAGCGCGGGCTAAAGTAATGTGAATACCTACACACGGTACTGGAAGAGCGCCTTAATCAATAAAAGACATTTTATTTATTTATTTTTTATTGTTTCACATTGCAATCTGTCCCTAAGACATTCAGCAACTGGTTAGGCGGATGAGTGAATTTGTCATGCATGGTGTCCGTTCAGTGAAGAACCCATATTATTTTCACTCCAGAAGGTCTCTTGGAGCTGTACGTTTTAATCGATTGAAGCTTGTGTTGTCTTGCATTAGCTCATTTGCCAGTCTATTTGGGTGCGATTCTAGACTTTTCTTATAAAATTTTAGGGCAATTTTTATTTAGCAAGTAACCAAATTCATTAAACATCAAAAGAAATTTTATAAGTATAAATTATTGTTTAAATGAAATTGATAAAAATATTTTAACTATTCTAGGGGCGGTGATAAATGCCAGTATAACTGTACAAATGAAAATGCAGGAAATTTGTTAGAAAAATGCAAGTACAAAAATGATAAGAATCTTTGTTCCGGACATGGAACCTGTCGGTGAGAAAGACCACATTTGTCTTAATAGAGTCGTAAAATCAACACAAAATAAATTTAAAATTATTATATCTCATTTTATAGGTGTGGAATATGTGAAACGTGTGCCCAGGGATACTCTGGAGACTTCTGTCAATACAGTGAAGATCAGTGTCCTCGATCGAATGGTTACCTTTGCGCTAATAAAGGGGAATGCAAATATAACAAATGTGTGTGCAAAAAAGGTTGGTCTGGAGAAGTTTGTACCTGCTCCGATGACATTAAAGACTGTATAAGCCCATTTTCGTCAAAGGTAGGTTCCTAATATAGGCAAATATTGTCAAATTATTTAAAAAAATAGATACTTAAGGTGAAAGGGTACCGGCGCTCTCTCCATACAAACGTAGTCGACTGTTTCCTCCCTAGATAATGACACTAGAGCAAATATTTTTGTTGCATAAAACTTATAACTGCCATGACCATGCCCTGTTTTTTTTTGGAACGAAGTTCCTTATCGCGCGTTGCGAAAGGAGGCTAGACGGAAAAAATTAGGACCAAAAGTTGTAACGACAATTTTTGTTTTATAAATCTTAATTTCTATGATAATTAGAAAATAAAAAACCAAAACATAGGCATAGGGCATGGTCATGGCAGTTATAAGTTTTATGCAAAAAAAATGCTACAGTGTCATTATCCAGGGAGAAAACAGTCGACTACGTTTGTATGGAGAGAGCCCCCGGTACCCTTTCCTCTTAATTTCCAGTACTTAATTCGCTTCGCAGATATGCTCTGGGCGTGGAAATTGTGTATGTGGTGAATGTAAATGCAACAGTGTCGAAGGAAAAAATGAAAACTACACAGGAGTGTTCTGTGATAATTGCGCTGAATGCACCAAAGAGACATGCGATAATCTTGCTCCTTACGCTATATGTAATTACGACCACGAAAAGTCCCAATGTGACAGAAATTTCAATCAGACTAATGAAATAATCGTCCATAAGGTAAATAGGACACAAATCGATTCACAATTATGGGGGCGAACTCACAAATGTATCGTAGGTCATAACGAGAAAAACCTACTTTTTAAATATCAAGTCATCGAAGAAACAAAACGTGTGCGTTTGTTAATTCAAGTAGAATTGGAAGAAATACCGAAAGCAAATATTTGGAGTAAGTATATAAATCGTAAACATCTATCTATACTATAAAAATGAATCGCTGAATGTGTTTCTAAGCACAAATCTCGAGAACGGCTAGACCAATTTCGCTAATTCTTTTTTAATATATTCCTTGAAGTACGAGAATGGTTCTTACGGAGAGAAAAATGTCTGAAAAGTCTAAAAACATCAATTTTCTATACTATCAATTCCCATACAAACTGCGTAATAATACTTAAAAGTTAATTTAGACGACCCAGTTGGCACAATGGTCCCCATGCCGGACTGCCAAGCACAGGGTTGCGGGTTCGATTCCTGCCTCAGACAAGTATTTATGCTTAGATATTTGGCTGTGGTCTGATTGTTTCTATGTATTATACGTATATATTTACAAAAGAAAAGTATATAAGTAGTATATCCGTTGTCTAGCACCCATAACACAAGTCTAGTTACTTAGCTTGGGGCTAGATGGCGATGTGTGGTATGTCCTGAAATATTTATATTTATTTATATTAATATAAAATATTTATTTTATATAATTTGAACCTTAAAACCATGAAGTTCAAGTTTTAGTGGAGAGGTTTCGGGAAGGCAAAACAATTGAGTGACGTCAGTATTGTTACAGTATTTTTTTTTGCTATTAATTATGGCTTCACACGGTTTGTGCATTTAGCCAGTGTCAAGTTATATTTTGCATCAAATCATGACCCGATTTTTCATAAATCGGGCCTAAAGTGTTTCAAAACAGTCAAATTCGTCATAGTCCGTCAAGTCAGGGGCTATAGTAAAGCGGTGGCAAGTTTACCATAACCTTAATAGGAGATTTGGAGGCAACGAGAAAACTTCATGTTTGACACTGATTTTTACTTTCACTACACTTGTGCACTTTCACAGAACTAAATTGAATAACATTCCACCAGAATTATACAATTCAACTCGGGTTACAACTAAGTTTCATGAAAATAAAACTGCAGCACGACATGTTGTTCACTCGTTCCCGCCAAAAACTCTGTCACAGTATTGTATAGTATAAATATTGATGTCAATCGTAAACGGCTGATCCACCTAAACGGCTGAACATATTTGTATTAATTTTTGTGTATATATTCGTTAGGTCTGAGAATCGAACAACATCTATTTTTTTCCCATATTTTACTAATATTTTACTAATATTATAAATGTGAAAGTTTGTGTGTGTGTGTTTGTTACTCCTTCAAGCTAAAACCACTGGACCGATTGCGATGAAACTCGGTATGTAGATAGCTGGAGACCTGGTTTAACACAGACTTTTTATACCGATATTCCCACAGGATCGGGATTTACGCGGGTGAAACCGCGGGGCGCAGCTAGTATTTTATATAGCAAAACATCGTTTTCCGGGATAGCTAGTATTTAATATAGATAAAGTTGATATAAATTATTTCTTTACAGTTGCAGCAGGAAGTACAATAGGAGCAGTTCTTTTGATAGGTTTAATAACTGGCATTGTATGGAAAGTTCTCATAGACCTTTATGATAAAAAGGAATATGAAAAGTTTTGCAAAGAAGCCAAGGGAGAAGGTTACGATGTCTCGGAGAATCCGCTGTATCGAGTACCAGATGCCAATTTTGTAAATCCGGCTTATAATGGCGCTTCATGACGTATATTGGAATTTAATGCTTAAAACATGATAATGTATCTAAATGAGCATTTAAAAATTAAAGCAAAATCTTCTTTATGTTTATAAGAATTTTAATACGTAAGATTTACGCTTGAAAATAAATATGTATAATTTAATAACAAAAATAAATAAACGCATGTAGTACAAAATAAATAACGTTTCAAAAAGACATTCACAGCAGCACCACCGACAGACACAGTATATTGCAATGACAAAGTAATTCTTTAATATTTTTATAAGATTAGAAATTATATTGTTCTCTTTTTTGTAGAACTTATAAATTCATTTCGCTTATAATGTTTTATTTATAAATAAATGTTTTTATATTATCATCAGTGACAGCTATTTTAATGCTGACGCTGATACCCCGGGTGTTATTTTTTTGTGGCTCGCGAAAGGCGGTCGTGGGGTTTTCGAAGCCTCGTCGGCATTTCATCAGTCATTTTCCGCTCTTTTCGCTCTTCATCGTCCATTTTTGCAAGTACTGCCTGTTGAACGTGATCATGCTTAGCTTAGCGTTGTACTTTAATTTTGGTATTTTCTAATAATTTTGTGGGAAGTGATATTTTTGAACAGTTCGAACTTTAATTCGTATACGAAAGTGGGTGTGTAGAAATTGGTGGCTCAGGTGATCATAGTGGAATAAACCAATTTCTCATGCAAATCCTTAAAGTCAATATTTTTTAAAAATAAATTGCATGAATCCTGTAATGAGTGATCTTACTTATACGTTATTTGATTTATACTACTTAAAAAAAATATATAGTACCGAATTGAGAAACTCCTCCTTTTTATGAATTCGGTTAAAAATGGACATGTTGTTTAAAGAGAACATACCGTCATTTCATTAAATTTTAACGTTCAAATTTTTTATATATTTCTGCGTGATTAAAAACAAAAACAGAAAAAGTATTTGAATGTAGTGGCGACATCGTTTTGAATTATTCAGAAATCAGCAAAATAAAGAGAAATCAATTTTCACACCACTTGTTTTCGTGCACGAATTAAGGATTTATTTCGAAATATTCGAAAATACAACTACAGATTATGTAGACAGGCGTTTAAAAACTAATATCAGTCTATGATATTGTCAAAAACCTGCCAAGAGATGTACGAGGATAAAAAAAAGATAAGAGTTATTACGATTGAATGTAACCAAAACTAAATGTCCTCATACCCTGTTGCTCTCAGTGCGCGCTCTTTTCGGACGTATCGTGTGGGGGTAGTTGACTTGATTCAAATCGCCTGCAGAACGACGCTCGCAAATTTCCAGTCTGCAGTTTGGTGTGTTGCAGAAACAATTAATCCTGAGATAGAAGATTACAATTTAACGTTGGTTTTTGTGGGTTCATTTAAAACAATGTTGGCATAGAAGAGGAGGCTCATAGCTAAGCGACACTCGCTGATCGTTTACAGTCCTGCGGGTTAATCGACGACAGGCGCGGTCATGACTTCGATGGGTGACCAATTAGTAGTGTGGCAAAAATGTGTTATCGTGAGCCCCTCCGTGCTTTGGAAGGCACGTTAAGCCTTTGGGCCCAGTTGCTACCTGTAGTAGTTAGAGGCCTAAAGGCGATCTGAAAACTCTAACAATAGGTGAGCCACACCACTATACGAGACGACGAAGAAGAATAGAAGGTTTCAATCATGAATCAAGAAACAATTATTTACCTTAATCTTACGAGGAAATCACACCACATACGAAACGAAAAAGAAGAATAGAAGGTTTCAATCATGAATCAAGAAACTATTATTTACCTTAATCTTACGAGGAAATTAATGAAAGTTAAAATGTTAAGTGTGTGATTGTGTAAATATGTTCAAAATATAACATTAGCCAACCTTTATTAGGCATTCGTGACGTCTAAGTAAATAATTCATCAACTGGCACACAGATGGCGCCATAATGAAAATGTATGAGTCAACCGTTTCTGCCAGTTGAGAGGATAATTTCCAAGAAGATAAGTTTACTTTTCACTTACTTTACTCCTTTACCAGGTGAAGATGTTGCAGTTGGTAAAATCACTTCTTCCACTGTTTCACTCTGTGCGGTTGGAGAATGTCTGCATACAGCTTCTCTCACTTCTTGGAGCCGTCGCCTTTCTTCAGCGACTTTACGATCTAAATCCGCAACTAAAAAAAAGTTGAAAATATTACTAATATGTTTCTTATTATTTACCTAATAAATGCTACAAAATCCTACTCATTAACACCGTCTTCGTCTGTTTGTTGGTCCCCCTTTGACGGGTCTTAATTTGCTGATTGATTCATATAATTTGCACACTTTGTATTGTACCTATAGTTTAGATAAGTATAAATACCTTTATTCCAGTATCGAGGAAACGGTAATTATTTTGATCTATATTGAAATTTTATTCATTAAATGTGCTTACTGTTTTGTTGTGTATTTTTTTGCTTATGCATAAGCTCTGCTTCTAAAGAATCGATTCTCTTTTGCAGTGTTTCCTCTTTATTTATCTTTATTTTCCAAATACGACACACTTTAAAGTGTAAAAACGAAAGTTCTTGGGTATCCAAAGACTGAAAATTAATGCCAATATTAAAAAAAGACGATTTGATCCTTTTTTACCCGAATGCCCGACCGCCAGTTGGTCGGTTTTTTTATGTTATGTATGTTTGTTTCTATGTGGCTTTCTAGAGCCCAAACGCGTGAACTGATTTTGATGATTCTTATGGAAATCGATTAGTCTTTAACCCTGAGAGTGTCACTAAAGACATGATAGTAATCAAAGTTCATCAATGTCATAACATAACATATTGTAAAAATGAAAAAAAAAAATCTGTTGTAAAAATGAAAAAAAAAAACGAAATCTGTTGAAGAATCAGCAAAAGTGCAGGGTCAGATGATGAAACTGAAGCCACATGTTTGACGCATTTCCAACCATGGGGCGCCAAATAAAAAATAGCTATCTTAATATTTACCTCAATATTTGATCCCAATATTTTATTCGCAATGTATTTGAGATAAGTATATTCAGCTAGCTTCCTCTGATCGACGTCAACTTGTTCGAATATATTGCGTATTGTGTCAGATATATTTATATCAAGAGAACAGGTGCACGGGCCGTGCGATTTCTTTGGTTTGACGTTAAAAGCTTCGACCATTGTCTTTGACAACATTTTAGCTCCCGTATGACTCTTTCTTCGCTTCTTTAGTTCAGGTGGTGGTATTTTTGTTGGTTCCTTAAAAACAAATGTTTTTTTTTAACTTTCTAAGATATCTAAAAATATTTGTGGGGCTTGCTTGAGATTGTGTATTAACATATTTAGCTATATGCTAGCTAAATGCATGTAACGGGTAATTTCAAATGAGCTTAGCTCGAATAGTAGAGTCAATTTTTCATACATGTGTGTCCACCGCAAACTATGCCAGCTAAGCTACGTAAAACTGCGAGCTAACCTAACTTATTTTAGTTGGCGGTGTACAGTCGAGTTGTAGGGTTTAACCGTAACTATTCTTTACTGTGCAAGTCAATCTTGTGTTAGATGTAGTTAGGTTTAAATATCATTTTTTTAAATATTACTTACTTCGTCTAAACCAGTGGAACTTAAATCAATCTTGCTCTTCAGCGATTGGTTTTCCTTCTCTAATATGTCTGCCTTTCTCATTGCTTCAATACTCATCGTTCTCCAATTCTCAACTTCATTCTCATGCATTTTTATAATATCGTGTAAAGTTTCCTCGTGTAGACTCTGTATGCTGTGAACACCTTGATTATGTTCGTTTATTAAACTTTTTATGTTACTATCGTATTGAGTTTTAATTACTTCTACTTTCTTTTTATAATCTTTTTGAATGCTTTCTAAAGTATTCGACAAGCTTCGAATTTTATCCTCATAATGTTCCACTGAGTCTAATTTTGCCATAACACTTCGTTCTTTGTAAGACTTTATTTCACTGTTTTCACTAGTTTTGCTTCTACTGTATCCAGTTGTCGGGCTCTTGGGGTTAGCTGATGAAGATTTTATAGCTTCACTAAATCTGGATGGACTTGAGTCGCTGTGGTCTAAGATTTTAATTACGTTATCAAATCGTTCTTCACTTCGAGCTTTTTTTAATGCTTTGGCCGCATCGTACATTTTAAAATTGTCAAGACCTTCCTGTTCTACTGAGTCGAGGATGTAGTCTAAAGCAAAGTTTGTGTCATTTGGCTTTCTTGATCTTTTATGAGATCTTGTATTGTCATCATCAGTTTTAAGTAATAAAACGTCTGCTCCAACACGAGAGAGCTTATAATCTGATTCAAGAGCTTTCTCACTGGGTTTTGTATAGGTTTTTGTTATGGTGGATGATATATCATCATTTTCATGATTAAGATTTGTCTTTTTCTTGGTCATTTGTTTTGACTTCGTCGTGACTGAGTCAGTTGGATAGTTAGAATTTTCAATGGACAAAGATTCAGTTTGAGGTTTTCTCAATTTAGAACTACCATCGGTAGTTTTGTAATATGAAGATTCTTTAGGAGTTGAGTAAGTAGCCAAGTTGTCGGAATCGAGTGATTTCTTATCTGTTTCGGAGTCTACAGAATGTGTATCCATTTCAACTCGCGGTAAATCGATTTTTAATTTTTGTTTAACACTATCATCTTCATCTAGATCATCAGTGTCTATAAGTGAGTCACTTGCATTGTTACCGCGCTTGTTTTGTTCATTGCTGATAATGTCGTGTTTTGGTTCAACAGCCACTGATTCAACCAAAATTTCAGATTGGCGGTTTTGCCAATGAGGGTTTGGAGGATTTTCATGAGCACTGTCACTATCGTGGTAAATCACAAAAAGGTCTCTGTCAGTAGAAACAGTTGAATGTGACTCGAAAGTCGTGCTGTAGACAAATTGATTTTCTATATTAGCCTCAGATCCATTGCTATCACTCAGATTAAAGTTACGAGTAGTATTAGTTTGACCCATTTCCCTTGAATCTTTGGTATTTTTATCATAGTTACCTTTTAAAGAATTTGTTTCGCTACTTTCTTTGTTATAAATATCAATGACTTTAGCGTTTTCTTTTTTATGTGCGGTAGGAGTAACATTTTTGGCTTTCTTCGAATCTTGTTCACCGCCAGGTTTTTTATGTTTTTTTATTACAGCTCCTTCATGATTGCTTGTTCCAGCAGCAGACAAGGAATACTGTTCTAATTCTTTCCCACTTACTTGTTGTTGTTTATGATTTGAAGAGTCATCTTTATCGTAATCGAAATCAGGATCAACGTTGACAGTAAGTACTTGTATAGCATTTAATGGTTTTGAGTTTTCTTTGTGAAGAGTAATTTGGTTACGTGGTTTTGAATCTAGTAAGACCCTCTCTGTGTCATCTTTTTCGTATCTTATGAAATGTTCGTCTTTCATCAAATTATCTGTTTGACTCTCTGTATCTGTATTATAAAAGTTCTTCATATTAGTTTGGGTACTGACGTCTTCACTTGCAGGTTTTTGCAGTTCCGAAAGTTGTTTTTTCAAATTGACAATTTCCTTACACTTTTCGTCTAAGCATTTATTAGCTTTTCCTATTATATCAACATCTTTGACATGTTTGTCGTTACTAAATTTTAATTGATTTTCCAATTCGGCTATGTGTTCTAAAGCATTTTGATACACATTTTGAAGAGATTCCATTTTTTCTTCTAATTTGTTTATGTAATTTTGAGTTGATTTGTTGATTTTCTCAATAATAAGCTTTTGATTCAATATTTCAGCATCTAAATCTTTTATTATTGCTTTATCACGTGACATCTCATTTTGTAAACCAACAAGTTGTTTTTCCATATTGATTTTATCTTTTATTGCCTCTTCTTTTTCAGTAATTATTTTCTGTTTTTCATTTTCAACTATTTTTGTGGCTTCATCAGCTTTGCTTTGAACTACTTGATATGAATTTTGCATTTTTTGCAGTGCTTGTTCTAGAGCAGAGCTCTTTAAACTTTTAGTGTCCAAATGATGTCGAATTCTATCAAGTGAATGTAACACATGTTCGACATCGCAGTTATCGGGCGATAGTGCGCTGTCACCTACACTTCTTGTTTCCAATTGTTTGATATCGGTTATAATTATTTCTCTTTCGTTTTCTAGGTTGTTAATTTGAGAAATGTATTTATGTATGTCGTGATCGAATTCAGTACTTTTAACTTTATTAGCTGATAGCTGTTCTTCCAATTTCTCATTTTCATTCTTGAGTTTGGCTAGCTCCGTTTTCATATTGTGGGTTGCTTTTGAATCTTGAAATATGAAATTATAAAATCGGTTAGATTTGGTTAGTACTAATAATATAATTTACCTGATTGTAAAAGTTAACTTTTAAAGATAGATTAATAGGTTGTGATAGTTTATAGTGAATAAATACCAGTCCCACACACATAACGTGTGAATTTTCGTCACACTGTCACGCAAAATCACTAAAACAATTGCGATGGAAAGTCGGCACTCTGCTCCTATATCGAAATCGTATGTACGGTCGGCTGCATAATTGCAGACCGACCATAGAGCTCCAAAATGGCTGTTATAAGAATGTTTTCAACACAAGCAAGATTCTAGGCACATACTTTAGTTGAAGTTTAAAAGTCTTCTAACTCATGAATTTATCAAACAAAAATTATTAGAATGGAAACATGCATGAAAACTCTACCGGTTGCTACAATTATGCAGCCGACCTAGATAACTTGAGCCTTGGAATAACATATATACATAACTTTTTCTCCCGATCCCAATCCCGGACTTAGCAGGTGAAATCACTAGGCGCAGTTAATATTAGTATTAAATTTCATAACTTACGATGTGCTTCCATAGACAGCAAAGAATCACTAATTTTTTTGACAGTGTTATCAGTAACGTCTTCCCCAAAATCGACTGCTAGCGCTAGAGTTTCGTGTAATCGTTTTACTTCATTTTGTAATTCATTTATATGGTTATCTAAGACAGCTAGTTTATCATCTCGAGCTAATACTTTTTCACTGAGATTTGATATTATACTCTCCTGAAATATTTTAAACGAACATTGGTTTGTTAAATTAATTTCAATCCCGATCGATATTTTAAATGTGTAAGTACTCTTAACATTCTGAAAAAGTCAGTTTTATTACCGATTCATCCAATTTATCTAAAAGTTCTCTAATTTTTTTGTGATTCAGTAACTTTTCTTTCCTCAATTCTTCCATTTCTTGTAGTATTGATATTGGATCTTCCGAATAACTGGTTTTTGCTATAAGCTGAAAAAAATATAATAACTTTGTATAACGTAATATCATACACATAACGAATGAATGAATGCTGAATGCTAAACTAATGAATGCTGATTGTACGAATAAATTATAATACCTCCGTTCTCGCTGTCATTAAAGCATTCTCTAAATCTTCACTATGAGATAACAATGTTTGACTTTGAGTATTTAGATCATCATTTTCTTTTTGTATTTTTCTTAAATCAGACATTTGCATCTGCAATTCCCTTTTTAATTTGTTTTTATCTGACTGAGAGTTTTCATAGGCGCGTTTTAGGTTGTCGTATTCTAACTCTAATTTTTCATAATCTTTTACTTTATCTATAAGTTCATCACTATCTTTTCTGAGAGAAGATAATGCAGTTTGTGTATCTGAATGTTCAGCTTTCAATTGATTTATATCATTTGTCACTGACTCTCTCTCTCTTAAGAGCTCTCTATTTTCTTCGATTTTGAACTCAAGAGTATTGTATAAGTTGTTTAATTCTTCAGTTTTATCATCATAATTATTTTTTAAATCTTTCTGCTCCATTAGCAATTCATCATACTTTACCTTAAGTGACTTTAATTCTCTTGTCAATTCGTCCACTTCTTGACACTTAAGTAAGTTCTGATTCTGAAGTTGTTGGAAAGAATGTAAAAGATCATCGAATTCATTATTTTTATCTGAAAGTTCTTGTTGTAAAGCTTCCTTATCTCTGACAATTCTTTGATACGCTTCGTTTAACATTGTTAAATCTGTTTGTGCATTTTCAGAATTTTGCAGTCTAAACAAAAGTTCTTCACTTCGCGTTCTATTTACTTGAATAGATTGAGCTGCGTCAACGAGAGCTAGAGTTTTTCTATGCAGTTCATTTTCAAGTCTATATTTTTCTTCTAAAAGTCTTTCATGCGAATCTCTTAATTTGTGTAATTGAAGTGACAGATCTTCATATCGTTGTAATTTATCATCTAATATTTGACTCTCCTTTCTTGATAACTGAAGAGACAATTTATATTGACTATTTTCGTCCTTTAAGCTACTTATATTATTAGAAGCGCTTATGTTTATTTCTCGGAGGCGATCAATCTCTTGTTGTAAGTGAGAGTTATTATTATCACATGTCTTAAGCTCTAATAATATTTTTCTGTTTTCCTCTTGTGTGCTTTCAAGCAATAACTTGAGTTTATTATACTCTTCACTCTGAGTTTGCAAGGTATGAGAAAGTTCTTCATGTTTATTAGCTTTATCGGCATACTTTTTTACTTTTTCCAACAATTCTTGACTCTCTCGTCTGGCAATTTGTAAAGAAGTCATTGCTTCTGCTTTCTCAGTATCTAAATCTGAAATATATCCTTGGTAAGAATCCTTCAGCATTTGAATCTGATCATATAACTCACGATTCTCTTTATTTTTTTGTTCTATTGTTTCCATTAGTGTATTGACTTCTGATGATTTATTATTTAAAACGGCGATTATGTTTTCTAGTGCACTTGTTTTATCTTTCAGTTCATTTGTTAAGAATTCATTATTTTCTATGAGTGTTTGCATTTCATCCCTGATGTCATAAGTATATTTTTCTAAACACTCGTTGCGTTGTATTGTTTTTTCATAAGTGCCTGAAAGTTATATTTAAATTCTTGTGCAAAATGAAGGACAAAATTCTGTTACTAAAACAATATGATTATGGATAACTAGCTCTTACCCGCGGCTTCGTCCGCGCAAAATTGGGGGGTTGAATTTTGGAAAATCCTTCCTTAGTGGATGCCTACATCATAAGAGAAATACGTGTGCGAAGTTTTAGGTTTTCTAAGTGGGGGTTTGGCCTGTGCCTCGATACATCAGTCGATCACTTTTGCCTTTTATATATATAGAAGATAATGGTTTACAGTCTTACTCTTCCAATCTTCAATTTCCATTTTAAAACCATTTATTAGATTTAATTTATTTTGATAATCATCTTGCAGCTGTTGTTTTTCTTCTTCACTGCCACACAAAAGATCCTTCAGATTTTGAATTTGTTCCTTTTGTGAATTCATTTCGTCCAGTAAAGTTAAATCATCTGGCCTTGTACCACACTATAAATTAGGTAAGACAAACTTACGTCTATAATAAATTTAATTACTATATAATATAATTTCCAATAAATACAGTTGATAATACCTTCTCCGGGTCTTGTTCGAGAAGTCGATCAATTTGAACAGACAACGTCTTTATTTGTTGATCCTGACACATTTCCTTACACTCACATTCTTTTACTTTGCATTGCAGTGCATTTTTGTCCTTTTCAAAAGCAATGAACGCATCATTTAATTTTCTTTCCAACGCTAAATTTTCTTTTCTAAGCTCTTCAATCGTTTTATTTTTTATGTTATTAATTTCTGCCTCTGCTTTCAATTCAGTTTCTAAATTACATGTTTCATTCGATAGGACTAGATATTGTTCTTTAAGAGCATCTAAATCAACAGACCTTTTCCTGTAATGTTCTTTCTCATTCCATAAAGCATTGTATTCTCTTAGTTGACACTTTAAATTTTCAAAGTCTTTTTCCATATCTTCATATTTCCGACATCTAATCAAAAGACAATCTTTTTCGTGTTTCAAAGATTCGTAACAAGTCATTAAATCATCGTAGTTTTCCTGTAATTGTTTCAACCGTTTTAAGTTCTCCGTTTCTATGTTGTAATCTTCAACCGTGTAGTCATCGTTTTCAAGATCAGTTTTGGCTGAACAACTATCTTTACACATTATTTCTTTCATTTCGTCATTCTCCATAATATCTGCTACAAGTTGAGCCCTCTTTTTGTCGAGGCTTGGAGTGTTAATTTCAGCAGATGTTAGTGCGAATGTGGTTTCAACACGAGTCGTTACATCAGCCCTGTAACAGTAGCTCTGTGGCGCTGTATTACAACATTGTGATGAATCACAAACTGTTGGATCACAAGAAGGCGGTGGATCACTACACATTTCAGGAGAACACGGTGATATCAATGCTAAACTGAATTTCTCTAAAATTTTCAATTTTAAAAGTATTTTTCCTTTTATATCAATACATCGAGTGTCTCTTCCGCTGGTCTAGAGTAAATTCAAATAACATTTGTTATCAGAAATATAATTTAAATAAAAAAAGTGTATAGTTACTAAGCCGACAACCCACCATTAGATCTAAATATAGCTTGTATTTTGTATTTTGGCATAAAATAGCAAATATCTTTTCCAACGCTGTGTATATGTGCGCGTATATGCAATATGGTTCACAGACATCATTTTCCATAACCTTAAAATCAAAACCAGATTTATAAACAATTTACTTTTGCCGAATTTCTAAGAGATCAAGTTATTTGCTATATTACCGCAATAGTATTGTGCATAGCGTTTAATTTAGCATCTTTGGTTATAATCGTATCTCTCATTTCATCTATTCTTGGATCGGTAGCCACTGTAAATTGAATAATTGGTAACTTATTTGTTCTACCACGTTCGTTTTTAAGGTAATCAAAAGTCATTCACTTACTTGTACTTGCATCACAGTCGCATGTTAGTTCTGCCTGTGCGCTCTTAGTTACTTTAAGTTCTCTAGACCACTGTGACAAAAAATAAGACTGCTAAATTAGCCAAGTACCGTATATTAAACGAAAAAAAAAAACGGTTGGAGGTGGTAAAATATTCTACCTATTTTTTGTTCACCATAGAGTATTTTTAAGCAAACATTTTAAAGAATACGTGATATTTAAACTTGGGAAAATATTAGAAATCTATATATATAAAAGAAAGTCGTGTTAGTTACACCACTTATAACTCAAGAATGGCAGAACAGATTTGGGTGAAAATTGGTAGGGAGGTAGCTTAGAGCCAGGAGACGGACATAAGATACTTTTTATCAAAATATGCCCACGGGATCGGGATTTACTCAGGTGAAACCGCGGGGCGCGACTAGTTATTTATAAAATATTATAACTAGTTAATTAGAAACTATTAATTTTAATTTCGATTATAAGAACAACAATTATTAATATAAGCTAAGTAAATAATTTAAACCAGACCTCATCTTTGGTTCTTGGAGTCTGAAAATAAGAATATTTAAATTAAAATCTTTATAAATAATAATTACAAAAACAAAATATTTTACTAAGTGGTTTATAAATGAATCTATCAGAGTAATCTACTTAAAAGTGTAGATACTTAAGTAACAAAACTGCCTCTACAATTATCATGCAACTCTATTAAATTCTAAGTAAATTAGGAGTTTGATTAAAAATATAATGCTTACACATTTGCAAGCCTGAAAAAAAAAAGAAAAAAGTAATTAAGATTATTTACAAAAGAAATTTAAAAAAAACATCAAAGATATTAATATGTCTTAATATTCACCTCATCTCCGCTGGATTTTCCAGTCTAGAAGAAACAAAACAAAATAATATTAGGGATAAAAAGAAACTGGTACTAAGTTGAATTTCAGTGAGTAGGTAAGTACATACCTGAAATCCATCTGAATCCATGCCCTATAAAATAAAAATGTTGTATATAACAACTGTATAAGAAAACATAACTACCATTTATTTAAATGTACGGTCGGCTCCATAATTAAGACCCACCGTAGAGCTCCAAAATGGCTGTTATAAAAATGATTTCAACACGAGCAAGATTCTAGGCACCTGCTTTAGGCGAAGTTTAAAATCTTCTAACTCATCAATTAAACAAACAAAAATTATTAGAATGCAAACATTCCAATAGTAATTTTCGAACTCTACCGAGGACTGCAATTATGCAGCCGACTGTACATAGTTAGTGAAGATCTTTGCTAGAAACTTACCTCAGTTAAACCAGAAATATTCAAATCCAAACACTGCAACAGAACAAAAGTAAGAGTAGTGACCTAAAGTTAAGGGCAGGTGCTAATAAAGCTACCAAAATCGACCTTTGTTTTAAGCAACTCTAAGTATTCAAATACTCTTTTTTTGTTATTTGGATATAAATGGATATTGTAGTTTAATAACCATATTTTTGTTTATTGTGGTTGAAAACATTATATGAACAACTTTGTTCCATAAAAAAAATGTTAGAAAACAGAGAATTATTAGATCGTTTATCGGGTTTTATTCAAAAATAGTTAACGCTTGTTTCTAAAAATGAATCAAATGATAGGTTTTGACCTCTAGGAACTATATTTGTGGATAATAATGCTAAAATGTTTTGCATATCGATCAAATATAACAGTTAGCACGCAGCACGCAGTATGGGCCTACACACGGTACTGGAAGAGCGCCTTAATGAAACTATTTTATTTTCACTTACAAGATCATCCAGCTCTTTGTTAGCCTCCCTTATTGCCGCATGCTGAAACATAAACTCAGTTTTGTATGCTAAGTAATAGTTAAGCCGATCGTCCTCAGCCAACTAAACTAAGTTAGATAAGCTATCAACTGGCAACGACAGATGGCGCCATATTAATGTATGAAGGTATTTTTGTCTGCCAGTTGAGAGGTTAAACTCTCGCAGTTTTTTAATTTAACGTCTTTTAGCTGGCATAGTTTGCGGTGGCCGCACATGTATGAAAAAAATTCTCAACTGTGCGAGCTAAGCTAAAGTAACCTAGTTTAGTGTAGTTTAGGCGATGAACAAACGACTTTAAAGATTAGATAATACCTATAGTTGGTTTAGTGGCAGATGCCTCGACTTTCATTCTGAAGGTCGTGGGTTCGAATCCCGGATGGCCGTGCACCAATGCATTTTTCTTAAGAAAAAATTATGTGCGCTAATTGACATTGCTCTTACGGTGAAGGAAAACATCGTGATGAAACCCGCGGCTTAGTAGGCTCCAGAAGTATTGACAAGTTCTCTCCTCTGGAAATGGTCGACTAGGCTGAGAGGGTAGTAGGTGCTGGGAAAGCCTACTCCATCCTCACGCAAAACAGCTTAGCGATGCTTACCGCTTTAGCGATGTCACATTTTTGTTCGCATGTCAAGTCGAGTTGGTCGTAGCATCTCAGCATGTCCTCAAACTCTTCTATTTTCCGTTTGAGTCGTTCTATTTCGTTGTTCTTCCCTACCATCAGCATGTCGATGATTACGTTTGTCGGTATGTACTTAGGTCGGCATATTTCGTTGTTGCGCTTTATTACTTCGACGAGGTGTTCGGCCTGGTCGGACCCGAAGTGGGACCAAGCCCTCGCGTCTGTACATGATGAATACGCCTTCAGCTTCCCTTCATTCCTCGACGGCAGGTCGTACAGTTCATATTCGTTGAACACACGCTCTCTTTTCGTTATAAATGACATTTTCTTGATAGATTTTCACGGTATCAACAATTTTCCCGTTCCTATAGGCACACGTACATGAGTGTATACTATTTTTCTCCGCCATCTATTTCATACATAACGGTAAGATTTAAATTATAACTTAAGGCGTAATATAAATAACGAAAATATCAAATATTATTTCAAAATGTCATCGGTACATAATCTAGATGGAGTGATTGAAAGAAAGTGACATTATTTTAAAAATGTTCTTTGTCAGAAATACTTTTATGATTTTAACCGAGGTTTTGTTTAAGTTTTACATTAAAACTTTTTGATGAAATAGCACGACGAGGTCGGATGTAACGCAAGTAATTTATTTAAAGCATAGACTAACACATCTATGATTTAAAGATCGACCATATAATAATACCTCTATGGGTTGATGCCATGCGCGCTTTTCAAGGTCTTTGTGTTTAAAACAAAAGTAGGATATTATGTACTTACTTTACTAGTACTATAAAACAGGTCAGTGATTAGAGTACTTAAAGTTGTGTTTTAAAACAAAGCTAGAAAAGATATCTATAAAACAAAGCCAATATTATAGTCAGTAGGTACCACAGAATAGGCACTTTGTTATATACGGACGTTTTACTTTTAAACTAGTACCAAGCATGGACTCTTTTTTTCATAGTCTATGGTACTAAGCATGCACTAAGTAATATTAGTGATCTGTGCTTTCAAATTCGACATCTTTCAATGAAAACAAATTACCTAGGAACCTAATTTTACCAAAATTTTAACGACTCGTTATTTTTAGATCCAAAATTATATGTATCTAAAACCAAATGGATGTCCTGACCAAGCCGTTCAGCAGCGCAGCGACTCTTGACGTTCAATGAATCATACAAAATATAAGTATAATTTACGACTTTTAGCACGTAACGAGGGTAAAATCAAGTCGTATGAGTCTTGCTATGATATCAGAGCGTGGAGTCACGATGTAAGCTTGAAGGATCAGTATCTCAGGGACTGGATGAAGTGCGATATGCCGCCATCTGTTTTACCTATAAGCACTTTGACTTGTTTCCTGAGAGCAATGACGTGCAGGAGTCGTAGGAGGGTAAGATTTAGCGTTATATATATATATATACATATAGTCCTCATTATCGATTTCGATAAGCGCGACCCTGACTAATCCTAAATTATGAATCCTGCTTTCTCAGGTGGGCCCTGATGTGACTGGCCAGACCAAAGGATATTGCCTCATTTAGTATGGACGCTGTCCCAAACAAACAAAACACTACTATGTGTCGTAACTCATTTGAAAGGTCTTAATGTACCCATTAATGTACTCATTAAGACCTTTCAACAAAGGACAGTGTTTTAATTTATTACAGTGTATTATTAAACTCTTTTCGTATAGTGATGTCATAAAGGTGATGTAAAACGTTTCATAAAATAGTTATGACTATGCGAGTTCTATCACTTTCATAGTACGAGACGTAGTTCACGAAATATCTCGGTTCCACTGGGTGGGATTTTTTTGCAGACATAATATAAAATGGAGTACTCATAAAGGCCTATAAAATGAGGTACGACATATAGTAGCGTTTTGTTTGGGACGCTATGCGGCATTATCCTTTGGGTTTTTGCGTTTTAATAAACTTTTAAGAAGACTTTACTCGCCATTGGATTCCTAGAAATGTTTTATAAGAAAAAATAATTCGCGACTTCGGCATCGCAGACGCAGTACCTTCTACACCGTCGAGTTCGAATCTCGTCGTGGTGCAATCTTTTGATATGCACTTTAGAAGTTCATCATTGTTTTATGTACATACCAAACGTCCACTGAATAGTGTCTTGTGACACAAGAATAGAATAGAATTCATTTATTGTCAAACTGTGTACATGAGCCGATGTTAATGCTTAAAATAGTCACAACAGACTGGGCAAACAATATTTAAATTAGGTATATTTATAAAATTACAAAGATTAAAAATACATGTTTTTTAAATGCATTCTCAATTTCAAAGGTCATGAATTACCTACATTACACAGCTTTCAAAGAGTTCCTAATTTTCGCTACCATGGTTGGTGCAACCCGATCAAAACAATCTATCGTGTACCTTATTTAAATAAATAATTTAAACGTAATCGCGACCCATGCTTATAAAATGAGTATTTAATTATAATTATATTTTCAATAGACATAGATATTTATCTCTCTCTGTTATTTTTAGGTTTCGCCTCGCTGTCATCCCGATTGCAAATCGAAGATCTTGTTGGAAAGCATTTGTAATTCATGCCACGCTATGAGGGAGTGCTTGAAGAAAGATGATAACTTTGATAAATATTTTGTTGAGGTCAGTTTTTTGGAAAAGTTATTTTCAATAGGTTTTAAATTAGGTAGGTGTTTTATACATATCCTCTCAACTGGGTAGCGATATACAGGATTATTGGTAATTATACTAGCAAGCCGTTGAGGGCTACTTCTGTGCACCAAAACAAACAACTTAATTGTTCTATGAATTTTGGAAATTCGATTTTTAGGTTAGGTTTACCTGAAAATGAGCCGTTCCTCACACGGATAGGTCAAAAATGAATTTAAATTTTATTAAAATTTTAAAATTTAAATTTTAAGTTTTATCTATTGTTCTTAGTCTGAATGACCTTTGTTTTACAAATCGAATTTGCTAAACCTCAAAGTTTTCATTTATTTTTTCGAATTTCCAAAAGTCGTAGAAAAAAAGTTGTTTGTTAAGGTGCACAGAAGGAGCCCTCAGCGCTTTGCTAGTATTATTACGAATAACCCTGTATAGGCATACAAGTGGTTCAAACATTTCTTACAAAACTTTTCTTTAACTTTATTCAGGAAGAATTAGAAACAAGTAATTGGCCATGTGATAGATGTTTAGAGGCGTTGAAAAGCATCAAAATGTTTTGGAAGGTCATTACGGATAAAGTATTTAAAATCAATGTTTCGAAATATAGTCAAGAATTCGAACCGTGTTGCTGTAATAGTGTTAAGTCTATTGCAAATGTTTGGCAAGCCGAAATGGTTCAACAAGCTCTCTATGTTAAAAATATTACTCCTAATTCAGGGCATAAATCAACATGTTGCCACTCTAGCAGCGCCACGAGGAGTTCAACAAGAGAGTCGTCTCAAAAAACCATAAAATCTTGTCCTCAAACAAGATGTGTGGTATCGCCTAAAATAGGAACTTGTAAGAAAATTAGCAAAGCTACCTGTATGGATATCAAAGTACAAGATGTTGGCTGTGACACTTGCTTTTTAGATAAAGACAAAGAAGAGATCTGTGCTTATAAAATGAACGTAAAAGTGTTACAAGAAAAATGTGATTCAAACGAGTTTGAATTGGAAAGGTTGCGAAAAGAAAATACGTCACTGAAAATGGAATTGGACAATGTGTACAAGGGTTGTAGCTGGAAGGCTGCTTTTTATAGACCGAAGTATTGTGACAAAAATTGCAATACTGTAGCTTTGATACCAAAACCATTCGATTGCATAGAAGAAAAGTGTAAAAATCCAGCCGAAAGTATTGACTCCGAAATGGTGATAACTATGAGAAATTGTCAAAACGATGTGAGTTTAACTAATTGTTTTCTTTACTAAAATGTCATCTATTTTTTTATAATAATCACTCATTCATTTATTTTTCTTATATTTGGGTTTTTATAAAAACAAACTGAGTACAAAATAAACACTATAAAATCACTATAAAAACTTATAAAAAAATTCCATCTAAGCACTTACATAAATACCTAAACAAAATTAAATTTACAAGTCTTAACAATAAAGTATAAATTTTGCATATAAAACAGTAAATTATTATAAAAACCTAAACCTAGAAGACCGTCGGCAGCGAAGCAAGGCCCAGGCTACCGATGGTTAGGGCCGCAGAGACAGAAACCTTCTTACGATACGTGCCGTATCCAGGACGACTATTATAATTATACTTATTATTTTCATTTACAGAGCTTTAAACACGTTGCTCTTCTACAAGTATTGCATAAGACAAACAGTCCTCTTACAGAAGATTTATCTTTTGGGAGAGTTTGTGGAAAAAAGGAGGACCCTATTGCAGTTTTAACAAAAGGTTTGTTTTTTTTTTAATTAAAAAATGGTTGTCTGTAAAGTTGGTTTACGGACGATAATTTAACGTGATAACGTCATAAAAACTCTTTGTATCGTTGACATTACTATTTTGCATACTTCAATACGTTGATATGGTTACCTATCATGTGAACAGAATCTGACACATTACCATTTTGCATACGTAGTTGCTATGGTTACCTTGTCAATAACGTAATGTTAAGCATGACGTCACACTTTTTTGTGAATGCCGGTGTTCATCGATTTATAAGACGTTATCACATCGAAAACCAGATAGAACAACTTGAATGAAACAGATGTTTCTCTTGCATTGACGACCCTGTTGGCACAATGGTTACTATGCCGGACTGCCAAACACAGGGTTACGGGTTCGATTCCCGCCTCAGACAAGTACTTATGCTTAGATAGTTGTCTGTGGTCTGGTTGTTTCTATGTATTATAAGTATATATTTACAAAAGATAGGTATATAAGTAGTATATCCGTTGTCTAGTACCCATAACACAAGTCTAGTTACTTAGCTTGGGGCTAGATGGCGATGTGTGGAATGTCTTGCAATATTTATTATTTATTATACATCGACTTCATCCTCTAGATTAGCAAAAGAGTTAGTTATATAGGTACTTGTATGTATGCGCTTAGCGACAGACCAATAGCACTAAACTGTTTAGAGAAACACTTTTTTTTTTGAAGGTAGGCACACGTTACCCCATCCATCGACAGACCATATCACGTCATTAGCTCTTTAGTGCACGACCTTATAGCACAAGGCACGCGAAATAAAGATAAAATATTAAAAAAAAAAAAATGCCAAAAAGAAGGTCTAATAATAAGTGTAATAAGAGGAAACGTATTCGAGTATTATCTAGCTCCTCGTCGTCATCTGATGATTCGTCAGCCAGCGCGCCAGTCGCGACCCAAAGGTTAGTACTTTTATCTACCTACTTACAGTAGTGATGTGTACCTACAAAACCTTTTATTCATGGTATTGCGGACAGTTCGAAGGATTGTCTCGTACCTACCTACTGCTTACTAGCTAATTTAGTGTTGCGGATAGTTTAAGGGGCTATCTCTCATTACGAAATAATATGATATTATTATATTATTACGTAACAATATTAATGTAATTTTTTGCGTACGGTATTGCGGGCAGCTTATGGGGCTGTCTCGTGCCACTCTTTTTGTGTTGCGGGTAGCTTTTTGGGCTACCTCTTCACTACTTAAGGTCATGCTCTTCATGCGTGAACTTTCAAAAAATTACTTAGTATTATATCGGTAGGTACCCGAACCAATATTTCGCTTAAAACGATGAATCGTTAACGAAATTAACGTTTTTTCACGTTATCTTTTTCTAGACTGCGATCAGACACGAGAATGTGAGGCATCAGATCCAGTCATATCGAATGTTTCAACTGACGTAACTCAGGCTCCATCAAACTCGACTGTTTTGGATATCGCCGTACAAGAAGACACCGAAGTAATTCCAAACCAAGAGGATATATCTGAGTTGGATTCTGATTTATTGGAAATTCTTGGTATAGAGTTTGGTAAAAATATTCAAAAAGATGTTGCCTTTTGATTTGAACATTTGGCTACTAACGGGCTATCGAAGGATGACCGTAAACTGTTGCGGAAAAATATTTAATACCAGCAAATTGTAAACTTATTAGTCCGCCGATTTTAAATCCGGAAGTCAAGGCTGCTTTATCTGAAACGATAGTCAAACGCGACAAAGTCATAGCCTCTAAGCAAGCTTTAATGTCAACAGCAATTTCAAGTATTGGCGAAGCTATCACTCACATTCTAGCTTCAAAAGAAAAGCAGCCTGAGCTTTTACGTATTCTCATGGATGCTGGTCGTGCTCTTTGTTATTGTCAACATAATGACACTATTGCACGCAGGAATTTTGTAGTTTTTTCGGTCAAGAAAGATATGAAAGAATCGCTCCTAAACGCAAAAGTCGACAATTTCCTATTTGGACAGAACTTGTCGGAGACTCTTAAAAGCGTTAAAGCTATCAATAAGTCCGGGGAAGAACTTATAGTTCTAACTTTACCTAGACCTAGTACAAGCAAACAAAATTCATCTCGTAGTGGGTCAAAAAACTGGAAAGGTTCTTACCCACCCCGCAAGCAACCAACAAAAATGACGACGACATCTGCCACGATGAAGAATCAGCGCGCCAGCTCATTCAAGCAGTCGCAGAATCAGCGTCCAGCTCGCACAACGTCTGCACCACACAACCGCCGCTGAATTCCACTACTTTGGTAAATTATGCTGGTAGGCTTGCTCAATTTATTAATCAATGGTCACTCATAACTGCTAACCCTACTATATTGTCCTATATAGAGGGATATAAGATTCCTTTCTCACGAGCTGTTGTCCAATGTGACACACCTCCTAAAAATATTGTTTCTGAGAACGATGAAGTTATGTTTAATGAATTGATTAATGATTTAATAATAAGTGGCGCTATTTCAAAATGTGAACCATGTGAAGGGCAATTTTTATCAAATATTTTTCTGGTTCCGAAACCGAACGGTAAAAGTCGCTTTATTTTAAATTTGAAAAAATTAAATAAATTCATAGACTCCGAGCACTTCAAGCTCGAAGATTTCAGAACAGCTATCAAGTTAATTTCAAAAGTTATTAACTGTTACATGGCAAAAATTGATCTAAAAGATGCATATTATTTTGTTAGAATCCATTCAGATTATAAGAAGTTTTTAAGGTTTCACTTTAATGATTAATTATATGAATTTAATGTTTTACCATTTGGCCTTTGTACAGCGCCATACGTTTTCACGAAAATTATGAAACCGATTGCGAAACTCCTTCGTTCTGCCGGTTATTTGTCAACAGTCTATCTTGACGATTGGTTCCTACTGGGAAATTCATATAATTTATGCCTAGAGAATATCGAACAAACCAGAACACTACTTTTGTCGTTAGGTTTTATTATTAACGAGGACAAAAGTAATTTGACTCCTAGTAATAACTGTTTGTTCCTTGGCTACAATATTGACTCTAAAAATTTCCAAGTCAGTCTACCTATACAAAAAGTTAACACAATTTTTAATGAGATTGAAAAAATGTCTTCTGTCGCAAGATGCAAAATTAGGGTATTTGCTAGATTTGTTGGCTTACTTGTCTCTGCTTGCCCAGCCATAGAGTATGGCTGGCTCTATACAAAAAATTTTGAACGTGCTAAATATATTAATTTAAAAGAAAGCTATAATAATTACAATGCTTATATGGAAATTCCCAAATCATTAGTGTCCGACCTAAATTGGTGGAAATTTTCAATCAAAAATTCGGTGAATAAAATTAAACAAGACAATTACGACTTGGAGATTTTTACAGACGCCTCAACTACGGGATGGGGAGCTGTTTGTGGTAGCAAAAGAGCCAATGGTCAATGGACTGAAGAAGAATGTGCTAAGCACATTAATTACTTAGAAATTTTGGCTGCATTCTTTGGGTTAAAGTGTTTTGCCAAGGACTTATCGGATTGTCATATTTTACTCAGAATTGATGATACAACTGCCATCTCTTATGTGAACCGTATGGGAGGCACACAATACCCTCATCTTACGAACGTTACAAAGCAGCTTTGGCAATTTTGTGAAAATAGAAATTTATATGTTTACGCTTCGTACATTAAGTCTGCAGATAATGTAGAAGCAGACGCTGAATCCAGACGTGTTCACGCAGACATAGAGTGGCAATTGTCCTCAAATGCCTATCAAACGATTGTAAATACCCTTGGTAATCCTGATATTGATCTCTTTGCGAGTAGATTAAACAAGAAATGTAATACATATATATCTTGGCACCAGGACCCAGACGCTCATTCAATTCATGCATTCACCATAAATTTGAGCAAGTTTTACTTTTACGCTTTCCCACCCTTTTCCATAATTTTGAAAACGTTACGTAAAATAGTTTCTGATAACGCTACAGGTATATTAGTTGTACCGATTTGGCCAACACAGCCCTGGTATCCTCTCTTTAAAAGTTTAGTTGTTTCTAAGTTGGTAATCTTTAAACCGAACGAAAATGCAATCCTTTGTCCTTATTCCAGCACCCGGAAAATGCACACGCGGATTACCCTGGCTGCTGCAATTTTATCCGGACGGCGTTCTTAAAAAGAAACACCCCACAATTGGCATTAAATATCATGATTGCATCTTTATCTAAAAATTCACAAAAACAATATGATGTTTACATGAAAAAATGGTTCCATTACTGTAATATAAACAATGTTGATTACTTCAATGCTTCAATTCCTGACGTAATTAGTTTTCTTACAATTTTGTACAATGAAGGCGCTCAATATGGAAGTCTTAACACCTGTCGTTCTGCTCTTTCTCTGTTAATAGGAGATCATGTAGGAACTGATCAAAATATAAAGCGTTTTTTCAAGGGCATATATCGGACCCGTCCTCCGTTACCTAAATATGAAACCACGTGGGATATATCTATCGTGCTGAATTTTTTAGAAACTCTTTACCCTCATGATAGTATACCGCTTGAAATGATCTCTAAGAAATTGGTGACTTTGTTGGCGTTAGTCACTGCACACCGGGTGCAAACTTTATCTAAGATTGTTATAGACAATATCATCTTTTCACCAACCAAAGTAACCATTCATATAACTGAATTAATAAAAACGTCTCGAGCAGGCTGTCCACAGCCGATTTTGATTTTACCCTTCTTTAGTGAAAAACCGGCTATATGCCCCGGAAAAACCTTACAAAGTTATTTAGATCAAACAAAATCTTTGAGAGGTAATGTAAATCAGCTATTTATAGGTTTGAAAAAAACACATCTGAGTGTCTCTAGCCAGACTTTGAGTCGATGGATTCGCGACACTTTGGGCCGTGCTGGCGTTCCGGTGACAGCATTTAGCGCGCATAGTACGCGACATGCCGCCACCTCGAATGCTCACCGTCTTGGCGTAAGCCTCGACGTTATTAGGAGAACAGCTGGCTGGAGTTCTACTTCTGATACTTTTTTCAAGTTCTATAATAGACCTCTTAATAATTGTGACGATGAATCATTTGGTCGTTCAATTATTGACAATATTATATCGGGGCGAAGTACAAACAATTAATTATTTATGTTCCTTTTTTGTTCAATGAATAACTAAGTTTTTTATTTTATATTTAAAATATAAGTTTTTTTTTAAATATGAATTTCATTTTTAATTATTATATCTACATTATGATATTATATCAAAACCCATGTAGTGGGACTGCATACTTTAACTGTATTATAGTTAAATGATTATTTCACGATAATCTCTAAATCTACAAGTACCTATATAACTAACTCTTTTGCTAATCTAGAGGATGAAGTCGATGTATAATTAGTGATTAAACGAACTTACCTTAAGTGAAGTTCTATCATAATTATACGAGACTTCATCCGAATAGATTAGCAACCCACCCGTTTCTTAAATTTTTATTATATATATTATACCCAACCCATAAATCGTGAAATAATTTTGTGAACTCTGAACTAAATGACGTGATATGGTCTGTCGATGGATGGGGTAACGTGTGCCTACCTTCAAAAAAAAAAGTGTTTCTCTAAACAGTTTAGTGCTATTGGTCTGTCGCTAAGCGCATACATACAAGTACCTATATAACTAACTCTTTTGCTAATCTATTCGGATGAAGTCTCGTATAATTATGATAGAACTTCACTTAAGGTAAGTTCGTTTAATCACTAATTATCTATTTCAGTCCAAAATACATTTGGTGCGATCGTGAGACGTGAGATGAGCCTTGTGAATGAGAAGAAACAACATTGTCCTAAGTGTTCAATAAAACCTGGCGTTGAGACTACCTTTCATAAGATAAATACACATTCGTGCAGATCAGCTCCCTCCTGCTCCACTATGTCGTCAAGTATCAGTTCTGATATTAATATTGTAAGTGTTTTACAAGTAACTTAAAAAGTTAGGAACAAACGCTGTTGCTACGAATATTACATCTTCTATACATATAAAATGCTTTGTCCTGAATGACTGACTGACTGACGGATCAACGCACAGCCTCAACCGCTGATTTTAGAGACCTGAAACTTGGAAGGTGTGTTCTTTGTATGACGTAGACACCCGATACGAAAGGGTTTCCCGAAATTCTACCCCTAAGGGGGTGAAAAGGGGGGGCAAAGTTTGTATGAGACAACGTGATTCCTTGGTCCAATCTACTTCAAATTTTGCATAAACATTCTTTAACAGAACTGATGGAACACGTGTTTCGTATTTTATTGAAATTCATCCCCTAACGGGATTAATCGCTAGTATAAAATTAATTTTGGTTTTGGGCCCGGGACGTCTCGTGTCTCGAAGTCCCGGGACTTTTCATAATTTTAGTTGTCTCGAGTCCCGGGACTTTCGGGTCGAGACGAGACAAGATACTTGGTTTTGCGGAAAAACTCCATTAAAATGTAGGTACTCGAACTGTATGTGGCTTTTTGAAAATATCCCTAGTATCCGAACACCAGATGTGGAAATAATTGGCGCTGAACCTAGTACCAGCAGTAGCACCTTAAATACACAACGAGCCTGACGAGTCTTGTGTTTGATGGAACAAGCAATAAAAAATATCCAAGAAAATGTACCCGATATTTAGAAAAAAAAATCAAGAGCAACATTAAGAAAGGAGTTTCAGTTATTTGAAGCAACCGGAAAACATATAGAAAGTTTGGAACTCTTATAAAGCCTTAACCACATTTATACCGCGATATCTGTTGTTTTTCTCCCTGTTCGGTAGCATTTTACAATAATCAAAAACAGAAAAAGTTACTACCTTTTGTTAAAACGTTTCACCAGAAATTAAATTAATTAAAATTCTTCAGAAAAGGCTTATAGGTAGTCTAAAAGTATAAAGAATTAAAATAATTATTTGTTTCAGGTAACGTCAAATGATGTCTGTGATAACATATTTAGTAATGCCATAAATGTTTAAGTGCTTTGTTTATTGAAATTAGTACACAAAATAGAGAAAAAATAGTTTTGTTTTATTTGAATTGGTCCATGATATTTAATACTCTATTATATATGAGTTCCGTAGCATTGATAGCGAACACGAAGTCGAGGTGATTGAATTTCTGCAAAGGTACTCTAAAAGATCCGACAACGGATTTAATTTGTTTGGACAATCTGTGAACATCGTCAGCGGTGGACAACCAGTCATTATCAGAATAGTGGAGGAAAATAGGAACTTTGATATTGCTAAGTTTGTATTCGGGCGGTTTGAAGCTGCCGTATTTGAACTTGTTCTTGATCAACCCGTAGTCGAATTTCGCAAACTTCCCTGATTTGTATGACTGGCCGAAATGGATAAGTTGTCTTGTTGAGGCTCCAGCAGGTGTGTGTCCTAGGACTACTGGTAACATTGTCTGAAAAAAAAACGAATAATGTTGGTCTACGCTCTCAACTATGGATTTGTCAAACAAAACACAGTCTAAGAATGACTTACATGGTTAAGTTGTTGCTCATTAAAACCACAAATCAGGAACAAAAGATTTTTGCACAGCACTTGCGTAAAAGCCTCTTCGACGCACAGTTGTTGTCCGGCTATTTCATTCAACTTTCCGTTAGGAAGAACCTCATCTGTCCCTATTAACTTGAATATTCTCTGAAAAATATAAAAGAAGATAATGAAACTCTGTTTAATTGGTTCCTCTTCACGGCCTATTCAAACCACGTGTCCACAAGGGATTTAAATATAAGATTTTGGACAGGGTATTGTGTGGAATAGATCACTGGATACTTTTCATCTCGGGTTTTTCTCTCAGTGGTCAGTAACGCAAGCAAAACAGCGGGTGAAAAGGTATTTCACCTTACCTACCTGTAATGAATTTGTAAACGGTGCAATGGCCCTTATCAGAGGACTCTTTATATTTCCAATGTATGCGATGGGTGCCAAAGCTTGCATAGATATGATCCTGTCATTATACTCAGGTCTTGTAGACGTCATCACCCAGAAAGCCGTGGTCCCTTGCGAAAATCCTATATACTGCATTTTTAGGACTCCAGTTTCTTTAATGACGTAGTCTATCATTGCTGGCAGGTCGTAGTAACCGATTTCGTGCCAACTGAATTGCCAGAATTCTGAAGAAGTGGTTTTAAGAACGGCGTGATTTCTGGAGTAGGTGTTCCCTCTTGCATTGCCCATCCATACGTCGTAACCTGCGTCAGCTAGGATGTAGGCTAAAATATAATTTATAGATGTATCTAAACCATAAGAAAAATGGGCGTCTCTTGGTGGTAACACCATATTTTAAGGAGATTTTTTTATATCTAGTGTCGACGTAGAGGAGTGTCGATACATTGCTGTGTATCGTCTTCATGCATTACAAGCTTGTATATTATTAAGTTAGTTCTTGTCAAATTGAGTAGGTGGGAGGAACCTTGATTGTCATATGGAAGGTTTCAGTATTCAAATCCTGGAAGGCACTCTAGACAAGGTTGCTCTCTCTCTTACTGACTACTTCTGACGACCCAGTTGGTACAATGGTCACCATGCCGGACTGCCAAACACAGGGTTGCGGGTTCGATTCCCGCCTCAGACAAGTATTTATGCTTAGATATTTGACTGTGGTCTGGTTGTTTCTATGTATTATAAGTATATATTTACAAAAGAAAAGTATATAAGTAGTATATCCGTTATCTAGCACCCATAAGACAAGGCTAGTTACTTAGCTTGGGGCTAGATGGCGATGTGTAGAATGTCCTGAAATATTTATTTATTATTATTTATCTTAGCGTAATTAGGTCAAGTAAAGACAAACAGATAACTGGAACACCAGGCTAATCAACCACACGCCATTTGTAGGTATAAAGAAGAAAACAAACTGTCATGCTTACCAAGACCTTTATCGGGTGTCATAAGAACCCATTCCGCCGATGACGAAAGCAGGCCATGCTGTAAGAAGACTACTGGTCTGGGACCTTCAGATTTTCCATGTTTACCGTATGGGACTCGATGTAGTTCCAAGATGTAACGGTCTTCAGTGTATGCGCGGTGAATTTCGCAAGGGTAGCCATATTTTTTAATAAGTGTAAACTGTGAAAAAGTACAACAAAATGCATCGAAGTTTTGAAGGGGCTATCATCGCCTATCAATCACGTGCATTATACATCATATTCAATTTGAAAAAATCGCAGATTTAATGGCATAAAAAGTGCATTACTAATGCTGGCTAGGAACCTATTATTGTAGTACGGCGAAATTGTAGGTAATTCCTTAGGCGAATTAAAAAGTGAACCGATTTGAATCTGCAATGTTTTCAAATAAAATATAGATAGGTAAGGTTCTACATGTCAACTAAACTAACGTTAACGCTACAAATCTAAATTTGACAGTTCTGTTAGTGTTTATGTACCTTCATTCGCATTAAAAGAATTAAGAACTAGCAAATAGATATAGGGAAAATCAAGAACGGTATAAATAACTTACAGTGTCAATTCTGGCATCTTCAAGAATATTCGAATCAGTTTTAACTAAAGCACCATAACTCGTTACATGGAAATGTATGAGAAAAAATATAACGCCTTTATAAAAGAACATTTTATATTATTTATTTTTATTTAATCTTACGAAGGAAATATTTCGGGAGTCAACGGTCCTTGGACAATTTATCGTTGACTGCGTTTGTTAATAATTGATCAGTAGTTTTATTTGTTTTTTGATTCTGATTAGGTGATAAAACAATAGTTTTCAGGGCGATATTCCTTGGATTAAGTGGTTTGTACACTTGTTGATGTTTTTGTTGATATCTAATTTCAGAAAGTGGGACAAAGTGTAAGTGGTCGTTGTGATATCGAGATCTTTTGTATTGAAAAGATAAAGAATCTTAAGGTTTATACTTTAGTAAATATTTATTATAAATGAAGTTAAACTCTTAGTTTACCGATTTCAGCGAACAGAATCCGTAGCACACGACTAGAAGTATTTAGTGTGAGTTTTTTTATTACGTTTGTGTAAAAGACAAATGCAGAATAATATGAAAAGTTAAATCTTCGTATTACGTCCGTTAGGCCTGATTTTCAACTTTCAATACAATTTTCTTTGTTAGTAGCGTTTGCTATACGAAAAAACTCACAAAAACACGTCAAAATTTCTAATTCCTAATTATTGGTAAAATCTTTTACCAATAAATAGGAATTAGAAATCATAATATCTATGATTAAGATTCGTAATAAAATTGTGCCGACGACCCCAAGTACCTACTTGTGTGCTTAGTGCAACTACAGTCACAGCTACAGTTGGAAAACCGGTTTCTTCAATTTAAAAGTACCTACACCAGTGGCTAATAAATGGGGCAAAAGGAAGATGTAACCAAACCTTTTTAACAAGCTTATTTATTAGTTCCACCTGTATGTTTGCTTGTATGTAACCGACTCTTTTTGGCTCGATATTATTTGGCATCATAGACAAGGTGTAGACGAGTTTCCTATATCTTTTTAAATCGACACAGATAATCCAATAATATCTTTATGTTGCCAACACCAAATCAAACTTAATCCAATAATTTCGTAACTTTGTTGGGATAAAAATAAGGTCAGATAATATTGAAATTATTGGATGGCCTCTAGATAAATATATCGAGTTTAGCTGTTCTTTGTACTATCTTAATTTTAATCCTTTTTAATATTATATTGATCAAGAGATTAGTATTCAAAAATTACTCTAGGTAAGTTGAGGTAAGTAGGTACAAAAAGTAGGTATGTACTTACACACATCCTATCAATGCGTCTTTGCAAATGCTGTCGTAATTTAACTTCGCATATGATGTTCGCTAAGACTTTTTTTAAGATGTGTAAAAAACGTTAAAACTTTTGCCATCTCATAGTAAGAATTTGTAAATTTTAATGTTTACTATTTTTACTAGCGATGACATTGCAAACTTTTAATAACGACATCTAGTGTCGTCAAAGTGTAAACTTTTAGTAGCGACATCTAGTGTTGCCAAAGTAGAAACTTTTACTATTGTCATCTAGCGAGAAGAATTTGTAAACTTTTATTAGCGACATCTAGTGTTGGAAATATGTAAACTTTTACTAGCGACATCTAGTGTCGCCAATGTGTAAACTTCTACTAGCGACATCTAGTGTTGTCAAAGTAGAAACTTTTACTATTGCCATCTAGCGAGAAGAATTTGTAAACTTTTATTAGCAACATCTAGTGTTGGAAATATGTAAACTTTTACTAGCGACATCTAGTGTCGCCAAAGTGTAAACTTTTAGTAGCGACATCTAGTGTTGTCAAAGCAGAAACTTTTACTATTGCCATCTAGCGGTAAGAATTTGTAAACTTTTATTAGCGACATCTAGTGTTGAAAATATGTAAACTTTTACTAACGACATCTAGTGTTTATAATGAATAGTCGTTTTCTATGGTATGATTGAACTATGAATGAACAAACAATTCACAGATAAATTAAAATAAATGAAATTTATACTCTGTAGTTCCTGTAAAGATTGGTTGATTTTGTTTTCGTTCTATTGAATTTTGCATCCTATTGATGATTTTTGTGTTTTTTGTTTGTTTTACTAAATAATAACGCTGGTATTCCATGACTATTATAAAAATATAATGGCAAACCAGGAGATAAGTTTAAAGTGGAATGGCTACCAAAATAACATTCTTACAAACGTGAAAGAATTATTCAAAGATGAGGGGCTTTCTGATGTGACCCTAGTTTCTGAGGGCCAGAGTTTCAAAGCTCATAAAGTGATCCTTTCAGCCAACAGTTCGGTTTTTAGAACCATCTTCCAGGTAAGCAGAAAAGTTAATAATCTTAGGTAAATAAATATTTGTAAGGAACTTGATTTCGTCGTTTCTAATGACGCCTACGCTTTTTCACAGCAAAACCCCCACAAGGATCCAATTATAGTACTCCACGACATCAACACCGCCTCTTTAAAGACTTTATTGACGTTTATGTACAATGGAGAGGTGAATGTGACCGAGGAGTTCCTGCCAGTGTTGTTGAAAACAGCTGAAACCTTAAGGATCTGTGGTTTATCTACTGGGAATGAGGCTGCTAAAGAGGAAGAAGTATGTTTAAAAACCTAAACAATATTTTCTATTATGTATTGCATTCAATATTTGCAATTTGAAATTGTCTTTGTGTTTTCCACATCTTGATACTGCCTGTGATATTTTTAAAAACCGGCTAAGTGCGAGTCAGATAACTTACAATTTGAAATTCTCTTTGTGTTTTCCACATCTTGATACTTGATACTTGTTCCTTACAAATTCCGTTTTTAGTATTTGTTGTTATAGCGGCAGTAGAAATACATTATCTGTGAAAATTTCAACTGTCTAGTTATCACAGTTCATGAGATACAGACGGACAGTGAAGTCTTAGTAATAGTGGTCCGTTTTTACGCTTTAGGTTCGAAACCCAAACCATTATCCATTCCAGATCTAGTTTAATTCTTAAATACTTAAACACCCGTGGTGATAAACATACTCAGGTACCATTTTGTTTTTAGAAATCATCGGCAATCCATCCTAAAAAACGTAAAAAGAGTGAACTGGAAGACAATAACAATAAATGTAAGAAGCCTAGTCTAACAAAACAGGATGTAACAAATAATATTAACATTGAATCAAATAAAAATAATGTAAGTATACTTAGAAGTTTAAAAAAATTACTAGTTTAAGCTTCGGGTGAGCTAACCTCGGACAACTGATAAGCATCACCATCCAATGATGCAGCCAGCCTTTTGGGCACACTTCCTAGGGACCCCAATTTGGACTCCTTATTTTAATTAAATGTAAGTAGGTAGTTCATTTAAGTAAATGAAAAAAAATGTATACTTTACCACTCGATTTGGTACATACATTCTTTAGTATTTTTATGTCTAGCAGGTCTATAGTATCAAAATGTATAATTAGCTCCTTTTTGCATGAGGATGGATGAAGTACACTATGCCTAAAACCTATACCTTCTTAGCTTCGTCAACCATGTAAAAAAAAAGATCTCGTCGATATGTCTGGAGACAACTAAGTCGAGAGTTATAATATTTTGCAGGTTATAATTGTTTGATTTGGAACTCACTTCCTTGTAAAGCTCCTTGCCGTCTAACAAAGATGTTGAATTAGCTATATCCAGAATTGATTTATGAACTAATGAACTTCTTATCTACACTAATATTATAAAGAGGAAAGATTTTTTAGTTTGTTTCTTATGGGCTCTGAAACTACAGGAACGAATTTGATGAGACTTGGTATGAGGATACATTGATTAATTGGAAATAACATAGACTACTTTTTATCCCGATATTCCCACGGGATCAAAAGTAACGCGGGTGAAACCGCGGAGCGCTGCTAGTAACTGATATATATAAAAGTCTGTAATAATATTTGTTTGTGTTTCAAGAGGCCATTGTTTATAATGTAATAAAGTATAAGTTTAAGCGGTTTTTCATATGTGTGAATGTGTGTATGTTTATTTTGTATTCCGTTATGTATAATTTTAAAGATAAATAAATGAATTGAATTTTTCAGAACATAATACCCAAAGTGGAACCTATCGATTCACCACTAACTGACTACTCCGGTGAAAACACCAATGACACAGACATAGCTTTACTCAATGAAACTTCAGACAAGAAATGCACAGCGAGCCCTGAACGCTTATCCGGTAAAACGGTATGCTCATCAGCTTTAACCGATCGTAATGTAAAAAAATGGATCAGCGAAGTGAGCAGTACACAACCATGTCTAAACATTGTTAACGACAAAATTAATAGCATTGATGTTAATGATGATGATAATGAGAGTATAGAGATTGATAAGGAAGTTGAGACGGTGCTGCAGAGTGGTACTATTGTGGAGTCATTGAGCATTACCACAGAGAATCTGAATTCTGTTTCGAGTGAGGCGCAGAATTGTAAAGGTTAGTACTAATTTCATACCCGCGTAACTCCCGATCCTGTGGGAATATCAGGATAAAAAGTAGCCTTTGTTATTCCTAATTAATCAATGTATCCTAATACCAAGTTTCATCAAAATCGGTCCAGTAGTTTCAGAGCCTATTCGTTACTAACAAAAAAACAAAAACATCTTTCCTCTTTATAATATTAGTATAGACTAGCTGCGCCCCGCGGTTTTGCCATTGTGTCTCTTTTTAAAAGTGATATTAATTTTCTACAAACAGAATACAAAATTGGTACTACGAACTACAAAGTTTAGCAAACTTTTTAGCCTCTAAGGGATAATTTTTCCAAAACCTTTTCATAGTGCTCATCTACGACCTTAAAGTAACCCTTTAGGCAAACTTTTCTAGCTTAGTCAACATTTTTTTGAGGCCAAAATGTAATGTAATGTTACCTACTTCTTTGTGTGTGTTTAATTTTAAAGTTGTCGTGTGCCTAAACCGAATAAATGTTTTTCTTTCTTTTCTTTAATTACGTCTAGCTATTGTCAATGTAGTTAATAAAATATTTGCGTACTTATTAGTTTTGCTTTAAATCAATTATTAATATATATTTCAGATAAAAACATGTGTTACGCGAACCCATCATTTCCTTGTCCATTTTGTCCACGTGTTTATAACAGTTGGGGATACAGGCGGAGGCATGTCAAATCACGACATGTTACTAATAGGCAAGTATATTTTATTTTTATTAGCTTCTTGGTCATAATTAAGGATTTACGCACACTATAGTTTAATTACCTTCCGCTATATTATTTCCTTTCCCTAGCGGTCTGTCGGCAGAAAACTCTTCACAGGGTTAGACTTACCTTAGTAATAACTTTATAATGTAATGTTTTTTTTGTATTTTTCTTGTGTACTGAATTTATTAAATCATCATCATCATCATCTTCCTGCCCTTATCCCAATTTATTTGGGGTCGGCGCAGTATGTCTTCTTCTTCCATTCACTCGTTGTTGACGCGAGCATCGCCAACCAAACCGGTACTCAGTACCTCCCTACTGCGGTGGCTAGCGCGCGGCCCCCGCCCGCTTCCCGCTTCCTCACCGTAGCCTGCGCCCGCGCACTTGACTCATATACTACGAACGACCTACAGTGCGTCTCGCTCACAACCCTTTTCTATATTTATTGCTTTTCTGTTAATTTATTTCGTCGGCTGAACATTAAACCCTTTAAACATACAGTCCACTTCTCTTTCTCACCACCTTCTCCACGCCGAGGCTTCAACACTCGTCCTATTAGTCGTCATCTCATCGTTAACATTCATCTCTCTCATGTCTTGTCTCACGCAGTCCATCCATCATTTCTTAGGTCGTCTTCTTCCTCTCCATCCCTCTACATTCATACTCATCGCTCTTCTAGTTACATGCGTCTCTTCTCTTCTCATCACATGTCCATGCCAACTCAAACGGTTCCCTTTTACTCTTTCAGTAACAGGTGCTACTTTCAGGCTTCCTCTGATATACTCATTTCTTATTTTATCCATCCTCGTTACCCCACACATCCATCTTAGCATTCTCATCTCCGCTGCATGCAATCTTCTCTCATCCTTCTTTTTCACGGCCCAGCATTCCGATCCATACATGAGGACAGGTCTTATCACAGCTTTATAGATTTTACCCTTCAGTTTAAGGGGCATTCGTGGATCACATGTAGTTGCTGTGACCTGTCGCCATTTGTGAATTTATTAAATAAAATAAATAGATATAGTCAAGACTGCATTTAGTCTACCATCCTATAAAACACACGTCTTAAGATGGTCTTAAGTATGCGCAGTTACGTACTATTTTATAGAATGGTAGACAGATTAACTGCAGTCTTGACTATAGTGTGCGTAACTGCGCTGTAAAGTTGGTCTGTACTGCCTCGATTTTTTTTTAACTAACCTACATTTTCCCAGTGTAGGGCAAAGGTTAAAACATCTGTTGCCAAGCCTGTCGGTCCTGAGCTATTTTGGGCCAGTCTTCATCAAATGCATCTAGATCATCACGCCATCTTTTACGGGGTCTGCCACGGCTACGTTTGCCGTCAAACTAAAAAAAAGTATAAAATAAAAAGAAATAAGTATAATCATTAACCTTTCAGATTGTCCTGCAAATGGTGCGTATCAGTGCTCCCCTCAACTGGCGCATGGTACACCCACGCGACGCGGGCTCACGGCGTCCCGCACGAAGAGGCTCGCAACTCCCTCGTGGTAATGGTAGAAGCTCATGCCGTCCTAACGTTGAATGAACCGAGTGTCACGCAGCTGTTAGGACAAGTCGGTATGGATGGAGTTACAGAGAAAAGTAATAATTAGGGTATGTTTGTTGAAAATATATTTTTTATACTGTCTTACTACAAACTCGGGTGGAAGTATAGTTACAAATTGGTCTAACCCATAAATGGTCGACCGACAATCAACGACCTAGGGTTAAATTACATTGGCAAAATTGTCAAAAATAATGTCAGTTTAACCCTGGGTTAATGATATTTTTCTGACATGTTTCCTATGTCAAAATTGACAAAAATATGTCAAGTTAAGCCCTTGGTCGTTGGGCCTAAAGACATTGCGGTATGCGTTACTTACACTCCCATGATCCAGCTGCATAAATCACCGATCAATCTTCTTGTTACCGGCCAATCTCCTTAGGTAATTTCTTTATTCACTGGACATTGGCGGAATTGCAACGCAATGTGGGCAGAATCGCCATTAATCAAGAATTGAATTAATTACACTCCCAATCAAGTGAATTGTCATATACCACCAGCTTGAATGATTGGGTTAAAACTCTTTGATTATTATCTTGTCTGTGTAAAAAAACATAGAGATAGTGCAGATTTTTACCACTATGGGTAAAATTCATATTATGCTCTTTTTCAAAGTGGAGTTCGCATACTCTTGAAATAGAAACTTATTGTTATATTGTATGTAAAGTACAATATTATCTGAAATTTTTTTATCTTTTTACGAAGTGGTAGAGAGAATTGAAACTGTCTAGTGTTAAGAGGTTTTGTTTTTTAATTCAGTGAGATACTTATTCTGGTCTTAAAACCTATTAACATAAGGTATTTTTATTATTGACCGATTTATTCTAAGATTGCATTATCATGGCCAGTTTTATTAGATGAGTCATGGCTTATTCTGTTTAAGGAACAGATTTTTCTGTTATTGTCAAGGCCAGTTTTGTTGTATGACAATATTGCCCTCTTATTTTCATGGCCAGTTTCGTTTTATAACCATATTGCCCTCTAATTGTGATGGTCAGTTTCGGTTTATGACCATATTGCCTCTTATTTTCATGATCAGTTTCGTTTTATGACCATATTGCCTCTTATTATCATGACCAGTTTTGTCTCATGTTCAGATTGGCCTCTTGTTCTCGAGGCTGAGTTTATCTGATCAGATTTTTCTGTTATCGTTATGACCAGTTTTTTCATTACTGTCATGGCCATTTTTGCACTTGTTTTATTTTGCACATGTTTTTTCTCTCATGTTTATACTGGATTTTATTTGATCTGTTTAAAGTGATTTTGAATTAATAAAGTACGTTAATAATAAAGTACATTAATAGAAACGTTTCATCAATATTTTAACCAGTGGTAAGAGATTAAAATATTTAAATTTAATTTAGTTTTAATATTTTAAAATTATATATTTTTAGTGATATAAGAATGTGATCTCACAAGAGCTCTGTTGTCACATGATAATAACTAATTAAAATTAACGGTTTTTAATTAATTAAAAAAACGCCAAAAATGCTTCCTTATCTAAATAATACTAAAATTAGTTGTCTAGAGGAGCGAGGATTGAAATTTATTGAAAGTTAAGCCGATATACACTAGGTAGGTTTTGACATGCCATAATTTTTTGCGAAGCCAACAATGCTAAATAAGTACATAATATCAAATAAAAAAAATGCTAAGATGCCCAAAAGTGGCAATAATATATTTAATAAAGCAACAGTTCCCAAAGGAAAATTTATTGATTGGCTTGCTTAAAATAAATTCGGGTGATTCAAATTGAAAAGCAATATATTATGTCCTTTTTTAATAAAAAAATATCCTTCAGATAAAAATGTGACTGAACGTAGAGCTTAAACTTTTAAGGATATAAAATATATATATTTTTTACTATGTACTTTGATATAACTATTAATTTTAAGTCAATTATGAAGAAATTAAGTCGGCAATAACTTTTGATGTGATTTTTCAAGATATACTATACGATTTATACGAAATTTTAATATGACTTTTTGACGATATTTTATGAGGCCTAATCGAAAAAAATATACGTAAAAGATACAAAATAATAATAATATTTTTATTCTCATATATAATATATTAAATAATATACATTAATTGTGTTAGATTAAATAAACAGCAAAAATAATGTGATTGAAAGTAAAACTTCTTTGTCTATGGATAGATCATAATGTGTTTTTATTTTGTTCAAGCATTGACATAATAATTACTAGATTTAAGCCTCCACTACACTACTCGTGAAGTCACTTCGACGAGATTGACCGAGGTCCAAAGTACGTGCCTTAACACTCGCACACGAGCACAAATACGTGCGGAAGTCAACTGAGGCGAAGCGATGTTGCCCGAAGTGAATCGAAGTGCCTCTCTACACCATCGTATTCGGTTAATTTCGATCAACTTCGCGAGTAGTGTAGTGGACTTCTACGCATGAACAAAAAACGTCACACAAAATCCCCTTATTTCTAGATGACGTTAAGGCTATTTATACAGTTTATCTTTCTATCTAATATATTTAATCGAGCAGTTCTTGTATATACAGGGTGATTTTCTTCAGGGTGAATTCTTGTATATCTGGGCCTTCACTTCTATATTCTAAACTATAAGAGATAGCGAATAATGCTGAAAGAAGTTTGTTGCCCAAAACTAAAATTCATAAGGCATCATTATATTTTTGTAAAATTTATTACCCTAGCCGGGAAACGGACCTGTTGATTTTGCAAAAAAAAAATATCGAAAAATTGTTGCTGATAGAGATCAATTCTTGGACGTAAAAATTCACCCTGTATATAATCAGGATCACGGAATCGGCTCCAACGATTTTTATGAAATTTAGTATGCAAGGGGTTTCGGGAGAGAGGTAAAAAAAAACACCCAGGTACTATCCCTTAGATCTAGATGGCGCCCCCGATATATTTTATACTTACATAACGATTTTTTTAGCATAAATGTTCAGCATCTGTTGAAGGTACAATATTAATTTTAAACTGAAAAAAATAGCTTTTAGTAACTAGTGAAAACAGTATCTTAAAGTCCTCTAATTCTTTATTACAACGCCATCTGTGTGACTCATTTTCAAACGTTTGTCGGTTTCATTAGATTCATAAAAGGTGGCGTTATTTAACTGCAATAAGGCTGTTTTGTGGGGCGGTATTTGTCTATATTATAAGGTTATTATTATGTCATTGGTTTAAGTAATATTTTATTTCAACAGTTAAATCATATTATGTATAATATTTAAAGTAACGTAATACATATTTTTGTACTAAATATATCTACTTAATAAATAACAAACATATCAAACTGTACAAGCTATACGAAAAGAGCTTTTAAAGTTATAAGATTTTTAATAAAGAAAAAACAGACATACATTTCGGAAGCTGAATTTAAAGTAGCAACAGTAGGTACTTACTAATATAATATTTCATAAACATAAGCAATATATATATGTCATATCTTTCGACATAATATTTTTCTATTTGACAACACTAATATTAAGTACTAAATTAAGTAATAATAAGTTACCAAAGCAATTAAATTTAGACGTATTTTAAGGTTGAAATCAATAAAATATATTTTTCTACGAAGCGATGGCTCTATATGAGAGTTATTGGAGAATTGTGTTTTGAACTAAAGGAACGCCATAATTCGTTTTAAGTTTAGGATTGTATTTGATATACTTAACTCTATTGAGATATATAACTTTAATTGTCTATGCATTGTAACAAAATCTTATGACTTAACATAATTATGGCTTTAAAACTTAATTCAGGATTTATTGATAGATATGCCATTATATTATAAAGATATTTGTATGTGGACTTCCATTACAATGGTGATTAAATATATTTTTTACATAATTAAACCTGTTTTTCTTTTACAAATCTGTAACTGTGCCTTCCACTGTGATGTCTGGTGCGAGTTGAACTATTTCGCTCTCTTCACTGTTGTCTATAATTGGATATATCATCTCGGGTTTGTTTTCTCGCTTTTTCAGCTCAGATATTATCATGTCTCTGGAATCTTGTCGGATCCGTTGTTTCGAAGGCGTTTCTACTTTGGGCGGTGGAGGAGGTGGGGCAGCATACTTCCGTATAGGCGATTCCTCAGTCTTTTCAATTTCTCGTGGTGGTTTAGGTGCTTGAACTTTTATTGGCGAAGCTACACTATTATCAGATTCTCCAGATCTCTTCATAGATGCTCGATTCCTTGGCGTTCTCTTCAACATGGCTTGGAAGTTGAAAGGTGGTTCGTCTTCGTTCATATTGTTGGTTGATCTCGCCATCGAATGTAGCTCCTTAATCGGATTCACCACCGAATTATCGATGGCATAGAGACTTCGACTGTAACTCGTTTTACGTAGTTTTGGGGTGGAATCTTCAAGGATATCATTGTCGTCCCTTGCCGCGACCCACGGTTCCGGAGGATGGTAATAACTGTTCTGTTGCCCCGCTTTCTTCTTATAGACAGCCGGTCGATTGCTAGCATGCTTCGGCGTAGGTTTATGTTCCTCAGCTGGCAAGACTGGAACGGGCTGTGTGGGGTCTCTGCAGAACGGCACCGAGATCAGTGTCTGTGTGCTCGATGAGGTCTTAGTTACGTCTGTTTGTGCTGCACTAAATCGACGCTTTAATGGTTCATCCCACTGCTCGTGGTCGGAATCGTATTGACTGGCAAATGTGTCGCTATAAGAAGAAACATCTGTTAGTACGTGGCATCAAAAAACTACGGAAAAAAAACTAAAGCACTCAAGATTACTTACGTGCTCTTAGCAGAAGGATCACACATGTATTCAGTATCATAGTACTGGAGCTGATCGATTCTGAAAGGCAATTTCCAGACAGTTGGTGGAGTAGAACCAAGGAAGTCTGCCTCTTTAGCGTTAGGAACTACTCTATCTAGTAAAACTGAGGTGCTCGTACTAAGCATGACTTCTAGTACAGACTGGTTATAGATATGCACCTGAAAACATCAAACATTTAGTATAAAATCATGCAATTTATTCATCGTTTGAATTTATAAATTCTTTACCTGTTGCGAAAAATGCACCAAGTCTTGGTATCGAACAGCTCTGTATTGCAAGAGAACTTGGAAGATGGATCGGCTTTTCCACTTCATGGCAAATCTTTTCAGGAACAATGCAGTTTCTTCATCTATTTGTCCCGTACTTTTATTTATAAGCGGTCCGTATGCTTTGCGAACAATATAGCCTCGGTAAGCTACAAAAATAAATGATGATGATAAATTAATAAGATAGAAAATCTCAATAAAACTGACTTTCAGAAATAGTTTCTTACCTTTCTGGATTAAAAGAGCTGCTTCATCTTCTGTTACATTTAAAGATTGGTGCTTCTTCAATTCTTTAACTAGAAACAAATTCAACATTTATTTATTCTGGAAACAATTAAGTAGACGGATTTTTTTTAATATACTTACTGTGTTGAATTTTAGCTTTACTCTTGACCGCCTTTCTTCTCGCTAAGAAGGCCCTCATCATGCATTGTACTTTTATTATCTTTTTCACTTGTGTTTCATACAATCTGAAGCAAACATTTTTTAGCACAATACCTATCATCCTTCCTATCATTTAAATTCAAAGGTTTATTGAAATTATTACCTCGATAAGAACTCTTCGTTGTAGTATTTCAAGAACACTTTTGTTTTTCCCAACATCCATCCTTCCATTTTGAGTCTAATCATTAGAAGTCTACAGTTTTCCTTTGTGACCTCCACAGTTTCATCAAAATCGAAAGCTAAAAAGCGATATCTGTAAAAACGTGGAAAAATGCAGTACTAACTGAATTCGGAGCCATTTTGCTCAGCTAAATTCTTATATAGTTTGAAATGTACCTTCGAATAAATTCCGCAAACGGTATTCGTAGAGAATATCCATTTTGCCTAGCTTTAGCTGTGTCCAAAATTGCCAACGCTCGCAGTTGTTGCCTCACTATTTCCCTTTGGAATCCTTTTGGATTGTCATTTAAATCTGGTCTGATGCACCTAAAAATAAATTATTCGAACAATATTTTAAAGAAAAAGTAATAAGTCTTCCAAAAGTATCATAAAACTGTTGACAGTTTTTAGTTGTACCTCACGTAATGTGTGCCACCACTCCCTGGACCTACTGACAACTGTTTCAGGATTTCAAGACTTGTAGCTCTATATGTCGCTGCTGCAGTTCTCATTCGATGCACTTGGGAGAATTGTCCTCTTGACGTGGTGTTATATTTCTACGAAAAGTAATATATTAATATTGGGACTAATTTAATTAGCAGTCATCGCTGTTGTTTTACTTACTCTGGCTTTATAGTTTTCAATTTCTTTCTCCGGTTTAGTCTTGACCACTTCGAGTTTAGGTTGATTTGGAGAAACAGTCAAGTTGCCAGTTTTCGTCAATTTATTTCTAAATAATTGTTGTACAGTTATGTTAGTCGATGCTCTCATAGTTTCAATCATTTCGGGAGGTAGAAAGTCTTTATTCTTATCTGCCATTTCTCTAGCGTCGTAATTTACCTTTCCTGTATAATGAGCTACGCTAAATTCGTGACTTCCAGAAAGTTTTATGTACGGTCCTTTGCAAGTTGTCCTGATTGTACCTGAAATTGGTAAGGAGTTAGAATTTTTCTCTCCGTATATTCTTTAATTAAAATTTTACTTACTCATAATAAACTCTTGTCCACTTCCAGTTCGACTAGCCTCGTCTAAAATGTAGAAAAGTCCAAGAGGTCGGCCCATAAGTTGATCAACTGAAATTTTATTGTCATAAAAATGTAATGCAACAACTGGAATATCTTCTTCAGCTGTCTCTTGCATTTCCCACGCAAACATTCTTTGATTGTATAAAAACTGAATTTGTTCATTGGTAGTATTTACAATTAGTTGTTCCAAACGATTTCTATGAAAACATTCGAATCCGAACATGTCCAGTAAACTTACTGAGTATTTGTCGCCACTGGAACCATAATAATTGATATTACCTATCACTTTATTACAAAATATACTTTGTTATTGTAATGTCTTAATACTTACAAAACAGATCTCATAAAAGATAATTTTGAATTTATGATGTTTATCATCCAGTCAATAAGCCTTTTGTATAAAGTACTTGCTAAAATATCTCTTGCATCTCTTGCTTCGTCAGTTGAATGTTTTCTCTTAACAGCAGTACCACTCTCTATAAGGCAGTAATTTAACAAAGCCCAGAGGAACTTAGTTTCTTCTAATGATAGCAGCTTAGCTACTTTCTTAGCTTCTTCAAGATTTTCTATTTCTGCCGAACCATTTTTACCTTCTTTAAATCTTACGTTACCTAGAGCTAAAATTGTTGCTAGAATCGTCTCAAGAAAGGCTATATCTTCTACTTCCCAGTCTACAGTTTTTAAATTATCAATAAATTCTTTGTAGAGTTGAACATTATTTTCAGGACTTTCTCTAACGCCTTTTGGACCCTTATTCGGTTCATCTTGTATTCTCAAATATCGGTGTCTTCTATTTTTCTCTAAGTGGAGTTCTTCCAGACGATTTTCGGCTTCCATTGCGTCGTAAAAATAGTAAATGAGATCGAAATTAGCTTGAGACCTGAAACGTGGAAAAAATAGTAAAACTTCACAAATCTTTTTTAAAGTTTACCATATTTTTGTGTACATACATGTCCGTCGAAGAGACACGCCATTTCTCCAACTGGTACAGCCAGAATATGGCGCCGCTCAGTTTACCAGAACTACCATAAGTAACTTGCACTTGAAATATCCCTCTAGTCGAATGTGAATTTATTGGTGTTCCAGCTGTAAATGTTGCTTGAATAGCTTTCGTAGCTTTCTGTATCCTCTCTGCTGTGTTATTCTTCATGGATCCCAGATGTGTCAAATGGGACAAAGCATGCATCATGTTAGTAGTTTTACCAGATTTGCTTTCACCGGAAAAAACAACGTGTTGAGGTTCACTGTGATGTAGAGCATCTTGATATCCGCTGTCGGCAACGGCGAAAATATGTGGCTCGTTGTCTGACCTTGATTTACATTCATATTTTTTGTGATACTAAAAGCAAAAAAAAAAAACAATGAAAAGAAACATAGAAAAATGTACAAATTAAATAAATGTGTTAAGCTTACATTCTCACTATAAATATCATTTTCCGCATTTGGATTCAATATGAGCAAAACGTCTCCAACGAATGACATAAAGGATCCCTTTGCTAATTTTGTTTGCAGTTCTGTTAAAATATGTTCTTCTGTCAGTTCATCCAAAGCGGCAAGGTCTTCAACTTGCATCGTTTCTGCTTCGTAACATCCCTCTGTTGTTAACAAACCGTTCTTTATGATCCTCTCAGGAGTTTTACTCGGGGTCTCCATTCCTTTCAGTTCTTGAGCTAACATTTTTAATTCCGTAGTAAGCTAGAAGAAAGTTATAATAAAAGAAGTTTACTTACTAAGTGTTGACTTTTAATTTGTGTTAATTAGTGCAACTTACATGGAAATCATTTTCGGGAACCGATTGAATGAATGGATGTTCTTCCAATTCCACCATAAATGGTCTATGTTCAGGATTTTTTTCTAAACACCTTTGAAATGACAAAATACGATCAAGTTTGAAAGTTAATAACATGTTAAGTATACATGTTAACATATCAATAAGTATACTTACTCAGCAATAAAATCATTAATTTCATTAGATGACATAGCAGGTTTCGAAACACTTGGCGGAGGATTCCTCACTATTTGAAAAAGAGCTCTTGTTGGGTGCATATCCTGGAATGGAGCTTTGGCATCTACCATCTCTATAGCAGTTATACCAAGGGCCCAAACATCAGCTCGATTCCCATAACCGTCTCCACACGCTACTACTTCCGGTGCCATCCAACTTGGCGACCCAATAATTGTCTTACTTATATCCATAGTACTCTTCAACTTGCAAGAAATACCAAAATCGGACAACTTAATCTCCCCATCTTTAGTAATCAAAATGTTACTGCATCTTATATTCCGATGCATCACTTTGTTCTCGTGCAAGTAAACGACTGCCTGGAAATGCATATGAGATTTATCGGACCAATCGGAGAAGGCAACACTCGAGATTGACAGAGAGTGATGGAATGACCGCCCCTTATGGCGCATCTTGTTAAGGCTGGCGATAGTAACGTCAATGTCAGTCAAACGGTCGACGCCCATAAGATACATTGGGGTATATTTGCATACGTATCGGGCTCGATGCCGTCGCAGGCGCAGGCCTGTCCGCTGTCTGATATATCACTATGTTTAATGCGTTCATTATGATTGTTTCGATGTTAGTGATGTGAATGCAGAACATTGTTTTTTTTTCTTTACAAAACTATAAATATAATATATGTAGTTAGTAACTATCAGAATGGATGTCAACTAATACTATTGTTTAATTATTTTGAATTCGTATTTATATGGGTTTGTTTACTTCGGTTAATAAGGTACAGAACAGACGACCTTTCCAATACAAAAGGGTAAATGGTTAAACAATTCCATTAACATTTAATTGTATTTGAATTACCGATAATATAATCAATAAAACCTTGTCACTCCCTAGCTGCGCTCAATCTTACCTTACGAGATACAACATCGATAGATATGCATGGAAGATCAACCGAACGAGCACGGAGTTGGTACCGGTATTGTGAACCAAGTGGCTTGCATAAAGATAATACGCATTTAAGACTACCCGATGCCTTTGGAGCTTAAGATGTCGATTGAAGTTTATTGCCGCAAGCTCTGCGGTCGTTACTTTAAGAGTGGGATTCGTTTGCTGGGGCCCAGTTAGAGAGATCATTGGCTACTGCGTCAGAGGTTCGTATATCTTGTGTGTGCGAGCATTATTTACGATAATTGAGCGATGCGCCGCGATGGGGGGCCATCACAGTGTTGTCGGGCGCGGTCCGACATTCGCATCGACAAGTTCGAACGTTCCATCGCGAATCACATCAAATAATGCGGCGTGCATTTTAAGTAATGGCTCTAGATTGTATTTCAACGTACGTGGACATTCGCCGGGCAATATTTTATACGACGTCACGCGTGCAACAGAAATCGTCGGGACACAGATCCGAGAACAATTGAGTTTGCATTCAAAGTACCCACCAATTGATTCAGACCTTGAAAAGTGGACTGCCAGCTCCTTTGTTTTATAAACAGCCATCTCGACTCGAATGTGACGAGGGACATGTTTATAGTCAGTTGAATATGGGCTTACCTTGATCGTATATTTCAGAATATAGGCGATATGTTCTTCTGACATTTTCCTGTCGGCCGCATTTAGTTTCCTGACAATATCGATGACAGACCCGTATTCGCACAACTGAAATAAATCCAACCTTTAAGAGTCTGATCGAAAGTGAAGAAACAAAGTAAAAATTCAAATTACCTCGAGAACAAACCAAATTTTCCTGACACCTTCGACTTTTTCACAGAAAACTCCATAAAAGTCGATAAGATTCGGATGTTTCGTGAAATCTCTAAGTATTTTGTATTCCTCCTGTATATGGTCTTCATTTTCGTCTATGTACGATTGTATCTTGATAGCGACCGCTTTGCCGGCCGCCTGAGCATCTGTAGCTTTGTAAACAGAACCGAATATCCCAGAACCGAGTTTGGTGTCTAACTTGTATCTTTCGACCGGGCTCGGTAAGGACGCTACGTTCAAGTCGTCCTTCATGCTGGCCAGCGAAACATATAATTGACAGAACAATCCTGGTGGATAAGTTACAACCTTTATTATTGTCAACTGTGCCCGATGTAAATGCCCAAGCTGTTTTAATGAAAATGCTCGTTACTTTCGTTGTTCAGGTCGTTCATTACCATTACTACTGTCTTCTTAACAGTTTTTTATGTGGAAATTATAACTTAGTAGTACAGTAAGCAACTCTAACTATGGGGTAAGTATGGACTTAATAAAACTCTAGTAGCTGACTGACTGTCAGACAAAACATTTTATCTTAGAAATATGAATTCATTTCACCGGGGTAATTTTACCGAATGATCGGAAATAAATTATCACATACACATAGTGTGACCAGCTCAAAAATGTTTTTTCTATGTTAGAATGTTTTTTTTACATTAACAAAATAAAAAAAATCTATTTGACTTTACTTACCTATAAGTACCTACTTAATATCTAATATATTTATCTATACATATAAATGCTTTGTCCTGAATGACTGACTGACGGATCAACGCACAGCCTAAACTGCTGATCGTAGACACCAGAAACTTGGAGGGTTTATTCTTTGTATGACGTAAGCATCCGATAGGAAAGGATTTTCAGAAATTCTACCCCTAAGGGGGTAAAAAAAGGGGGGCAAAGTTTGTATGGGACAACGTGATTCCTTAATCCATTTTCAACTTTTACGCGGACAAAGTCGCGGTTAAAAGCTATCTTAATAATATTTTAAACATTTAATTATTATTAACTAGCTGCGCCCCGCGGTTTCACCCGCGTAAGTCCTGATCCCGTGGGCATATTGGAATAAAAAGTAGCCTATGTGTTAATCGAGGTCTCCAGCTATCCAGATACAGAGTTTCATCGCAATCGGTCCAGCCGTTCTCGAGTTATAAGTGTTGTAACAAACACGACTTTCTTTTTTATATAAGAAATAAATAGTTTTGGACACAACCATACAACCTTACTGCGCGCCCCGCGTATCAACTACGATAGCATATTTTGATAATTTCACATAAAATACGTTAGAAAGCACAGTACAGTCTCGTTTTAAATTATTATATGGCTTATTTAATACTTAAAACATGATAATTACCGGGATATTGTACAGCTAAATAATACAACTTACGTTTTCACGTCCGCTCCGTAACCAAGCCAACAAAACAAATGTCTGACTACTGGAGGAACACTTACAAGTGCCATGGCTTCCATTATTAAGAACACGTTAATCCGACATAATACTATTAGATCATATGGAACGACCTTACTACGAGTGCACAACTAATTTATTGGGAACGCTTCTTTTAATTGAAATGTTTTTTTTTCTGCAAATGGCTTCGGGGACTCCGCGCAGACTCAGAATAAAATAAATCAATATAGTAGGACTTTCCACACATCGCTATCTAGCCCCAAGCTAAGTAACTAGACTTGTGTTATGGGTGCTAGACAACGGATATACTACTTATTTACTTTTCTTTTGTAAATATATACTTATACAAACAACCAGACCACTGACAAATATCTAAGCATAAATACTTGTCTGAGACGGCAATCGAACCCGCAACCCTGTGTTTGGCAGTCCGGCATGGTGACCATTGTGCCAACTGGGTCGTCGTAGAAGGAGATGGGACGAGTTGGACTCGCATCGTAGGGACTGGACCCAGCTAGCACTAGAAGAATGGAAAGAGGGGAGGGGTTTGCCTTGTAGTGGGACGAAATAGACTAAAAAAATGATTTTTTTTCTAAATTATAGCTTCTGTGTGTTTATTATTCGAGTTTAGAAAAAATAGGACTGTATTAAATTCGGTCCGAAGAGTACAAGGCCACTTGGAAAAGCCAAATATAACGTCAACAGTCAAAAAAGTCAAATTTCTTTATTCATTTGGATGCTTATGTCAATTTTATACACAGATCATGCTTCTTCTGCTTACGTCTTAAAAACTAAGTTAGGATGTGTGCCTTCGGAACGCGCCCACCAATGAGAAGAAGGCACAAGAAACTCATGGGTCATTTTTTTTTCGTCATAACGTGTAACGGATGTAGCTAATCTAACCTCTTCGTTAGACGGATTTTTGTCTTCAAACTTCAAAAAGTTATCTTGACAGTTTCAGATACTGCTTATCATTATTTATACTCAAACCAAGAAATTAGATTGGAGGGGTTTTGGCGGGAACGAGTTAACAACATGTCGTGCTGCAGTTTTATTTTCATGAAACTTAGATGTAACCCGAGTTGAATTGTATAATTCTGGTGGAATGTTATTCAATTTAGTTCTGTGAAAGTGCACAAGTGTAGTGAAAGTAAAAATCAGTGTCAAACATGCAGTTTTCTCGTTGCCTCCAAATCTCCTATTAAGGTTATGGTAAACTTGCCACCGCTTTACTATAGCCCCTGACTTGACGGACTATGACGACTTTGACTGTATTGAAACACTTTAGGCCCGATTTATGAAAAATCGGGTCATAATTTGATGCAAAATATAACTTGACACTGGCTAAATGCACACGTGCGAAGCCATAATAAAAGAAAAAAAAAAAAAACCAAGAAATTATTCTGTGGTGTCTATATGATTGATTATTTATTTGTTCAAGAAACCATTTTTTCGACACAGACCTCCAGCTTTTTCAGTCTCACCCGTTTCTGTCTAGATATGTCTTAATATTTTTAAAAGCCCAGTTTCTACAACACTAAGTAGTTTATCAGGGTACCTAACATTTATCCCAAAATGTAATACTCTTATCAAATAGCTTACCAAGAAAATATACTTAATAATTTATCTGGAGTTTTGGCGGGAACGAGTTAACATGTCGTGCTGCAGTTTTATTTTCATGAAACTTAGTTGTAACCCGAGTTGAATTGTATACCTAATTCTGGTGGAATGTTATTCAATTTAGTTCTGTGAAAGTGCACAAGTGTAGTGAGAGTAAAAATCAGTGTCAAATATGAAGTTTTCTCGTTGCCTCCAAATCTACTATTAAGGTTATGGTAAACTTGCCACCGCTTCACTATAACCCCTGACTTGACGGACTATGACGACTTGTGACTGTTTTGAAACACTTTAGGCCCGATTTATGAAAAATCGGATCATAATTTAATGCAAAATATAACTTGACACTGGCTAAATGCACAAGCCGCGTGCAACACAAAAAAAAAATATTTCTTTCATATAACAAACGAAACTTTATTTCTAATAGAAGCATATCCACTGTCAAACGTAAACATGAATGAGATTGAGTTTGAAATAATTTGACAGGTTTACGGTACCTTCACTCTATTCAATGGGGTTATCGAAGTAACTATTGTTCAGAAAGATCCATTGATCAGTGTAACTATGTTTTGCTTTTACAAATACACTTCAAACATCAAGTATTTGAGCAGATTTGATCGAGATGCTGTGACTAATGTACTTTTGAGATCATCGATTTTAGAAATTGCCGCTACGAATCCATTTAATCGGTTTTTTTAATGTTTGGCGAAGATCAATCTTGATAATGTTATTTGATACGAAGATATTGTTCATTTTAACGACATGGCATGGTAACCATTGTGCTAACTGGTAGCACAATGGTTACCATGCCGGACTGCCAAACACAGGGTTGCCGGTTCGATTCCCGCATCAGACAAGTATTTATGCTTAGATGTTTGTCTGGGGTCTGGTTGTTTCTAAGTATGGAGAGATTTGTATTCCCTTTCCTCTTAAAATAAATAATAAATAAATATTGCAGGACATTCCACACATCGCCATCTAGCCCCAAGTTAAGTAACTAGACGTGTGTTATGGGTGCTAGACAACGCATATACTACTTATATACTTTTCTTTTGTAAATATATACTTATAATACATGGAAACAACCAGACCACAGACAAATATCTAAGCATAAATACTTGTCTGAGGCGGGAATCGAACCCGCAACACTGTTTGGCAGTCTGGCATGGTGACCATTGTGCCAACCGGGTCGTCAAAATTATGAGTGCAGTATATCAAAGTTTTAAACATCCAAGTCCTGAAGGTCAGTCTGCCTAGTCATTCATGCTGTCATAACGTATCACAGTCAGTTGTCGGTACCCTTATGATATCAAAACAAACGCTTCAAACAAGTACAGCTATTGAATGAAGCAAATAAACTGGAATAACACGGTACCTAATTGCTACCCGAACTCAAGTGTCGCTGCTGTAAACTACTTGGGTGATCTTAAGAATGATCTGTTCAAGAGTTTATAAAAAGTGCTTACGTTTTTAATGTTATAAAAACGAAAATTGAGCGTAGTGATTATGTTTGCATTGTATCCAAAACATGCAAAATATTTTATAATCTGACTAGCTTTTGCCCGCGACTTCGTCCGCGTAGGATTCGAAAATAGTTATAAAGCGTCAAAATAATAGTAATGTGTAATAATGATGACTTAAAATTGGATTGAGTTTCGAACACGTGTCAAAATAAAATAAACTTACTTAATTTAAATCAAAAGCAATAAGGAGTTCGAGTGCGAGGAAATTTCCCCTAAAACAACTTTTAACCCCGTTAGGGGATGAATTTCATTAAAATACAAAACACTTCTTCTCGATCAATTCTGTTTTAAGGTTTATGCAAAATGTGAAGTAGATTGGACCAAAGAATCACCATGTCCCATACAAACTTTCCCCCCTTTTTCACCCCCTTAGGGGTGGAATTTCTGAAAATCCATTTTTATCCGATGCCTACGTCACACAAAGAACATACCCTCCAAGTTTCAGGTCTCTACGATCACAGGTTTAGGCTATGCGTTGATCCGTCAGTCATTCAGGACAACGAATTTTATATGTATAGATAGATTAACTTCAAACTGTAAATTCCCGTGCCTAGCCAAGGCGAGATTGACGGACTTTTATAATAAAATACCATTTTGTATTACTCTATTTCGTGTGAATGAATAAATGATTATGATTAGAATAATAATAAATGTATGATAAAATAAATAGAACATAATAAATAATAATAAGGGTCAGATCCATAGGGGTTATGGTCATGGCAGTTTTAGGTTTTATGCCACAAAAATATTTCTTCTAGTGTCAATATCCAGGGAGGAAACAGTCGACTACGTTTGAATGGAGAAGTGACCGGGTACCATATTCAATGTGTGTCAGCGAAGGGGTTCTAATACAAAAGGGGGTTGTCCTAGACGTCTAGGCGAACAACTTTTGTTCTACGACTTTTGAAAATTTGAACATTTCGTTCGAAGTTTTTGTATGAAACAGCTGATTTTCAAGTAAAAAAATCCCTCAGTATTATCGAAAAAAAAGTTCGAATTTCCAAAAGTCGTAGAACAAAAGTTGTTTGCCTAGACGTCTAGAACAACCCCCTTTCGTATTAAAACCCCTTCGCTGAAACACATTGTATAAAGTAATCATTAGTTCAGTTAGAATATAATGAAACAAACTATTAAATAAAATCAAATTCATTGTTCTAAGAAAAACACTTAAGATTACAAATCTTATAGTTATTACAATAAATAAAAGTTACACTTATGCTTTATACTTCACTGGGGAATGCGCTAAGTACCTACTTAACTACCTATAGGTATTATAAGTTACAATTATTATTAGTTGTTAAACTATTTACAATATGATTATTAGAGGCCATTTATTGAGTGGCTAAAAAAAAAGTTACAAAAATTACGAAGAAAGTTATCAAACAATTATTATTTAGTTTAGTTTTAAAAATTCGATTGTCTTACTCTTACTAATATTATAAAAAAGAAAGATTTGTTTGTTTCTTATTGACTTCAAAACTACTGGACCGAATGGTATGAGGATACATTGATTCATTGGGAGTAACATGAGCTACTTTTTACCCCGATATTGCCACGGGGTCGGGGCTTACGCGGGTGAAACTGCGAGGTGATGCTAGTATCTACTTTTTAAAAGCTTTTATATTTTGAAGCTCTATTATCCGAAAATCAGCTGTTGCTTGTGAATGTAAATGTAGAGGCAGTGATATGTAAACATCTCACCGAATAGAGGTCACATTTTCAAAAATGAAAACTTAATTCCAGAATACATTCGCTTATACGTTGAAAAATCTCACTATTACAATAATTTTTAAGCTATATTATTCATGTTAAGTAAAACAAAACAAGTCTTTGGCAAGTATTTACTCGTATTTATTAAAATTATTGTGATCATACAAGACAACCTTGCCGCTAAGAAGTTTACGGTAAATTACCTACCAATGGATCCGTGGAAATATCAAATCTTCATACCTACCTATTTTATTCTACCTATTTTCCTTATAATTATGAGTAGGTAAGTAAATATACATTACTGACTAATCTACTCAAGAGTCTAATCTAAACTACAGTGGAATGTAAAATAGGCGAAAATTCTAATTATTTGATTTGCCAATAAAATCTAGTCTATTTGATTTGATTTAAAAGCTTTCATTAAAGCGATTTCAATATATCAAGAAGTATTGTGAAGATGAGTATTTAAAAACAGGCTTAATTACCTCTGATCTCCATAGTCCATTGTCGTCAATTAAATATTCTGAGAACCAAAAATTTGGAATTAATACTAGTCATGTTAACAATCGACTTTTGTTATTGAAAAAGAAAATAGATAAAACGTTGTATTCTCAACGGAGGCACAAAATTTAACTAACGTTTTGTATAGTACCTATACCAAATCTAGCGTAGGTAAAATCAACGTTCAAAAGTTCATCGCCACCGTAACGTTTACAATCCTGCCCCCTTAGACAAGAGTGCTTTCTATTAGCGATATCGCAAATTGATAGATTTAATTGTATGAAATTGACATAAAGTATTGTATAAATTTTGCATAACATTAAAATTATATATCATTTTTTTGTCTAACGCAAGACTACGTGAGTTTGCGTTGGCTTATGAAGATTTTTTACATAAAAAATAAAAAAGGAAGTCTGTCGATTGGCGATATCGCTAATAGAAAGCTATCTTGTCTAAGGGGGCTGTGCAGCACTATTTGAACATTATGACAACGTAACCTGTAAATCGATACCACTTCGGTTAGTGTAGCGGGTGGCAGCTTATACCACTCGGCCAACTAAATACATAGCTAACATGTTGAAAATAATAATCACACTGAGTATTTTTAATTCAAGTATTTATGTTTGTGTGGAACATATATTAGAAGAAGGTCGTAAGGCCAATACTTGTTGATAGTATTATGGTAGCAAACTGATAGTGGACTTATGACGCATCCTATACCTGTATTATAGGATATCAATGCGGTTATACCTTACGTTTTACGCTACTTATTTAAAATTGATCGGTTATTCGTTCACATTGTTAAATTAAGTACTTTAGTGAAGAAAATACTGGCAACGTTAACTTAGTTAATACTAAATTAATACTGAATTATTTGTTTGGATTACAGGCGCTAAAGTTACTTATTAATTACTCGTGTAACACTTTAAATTAATGTATATTCTTTGTTACATCTACAGACTAAAGAATATCGGTCGCTTAACCTTCCTGTAGTTTAGGCGCTGTCCTAATTGAGCACCATCGCGCGAACGATGCAAATTGTACGATACAATTGCGTCGCATCAGTTAGAACAGCGCCGTTCAAACAGATAGAGATGCGATGTCGACACAAAATTATGGAAACTGAAGTCCTATGATCTGCATAACAGCTTCATTTACAAATAGCCACCCATTTATCATCTCGGCATCTCTGACAGTCAACCCTACAGCACCAATGGAAGGTGCAATTGCAAGGTTTGATACTGGACCTCCTGATCAAGGCGTGGCCTCGACCGCAGCAGAGGAGGTCGCAGGAGCCCGTCCGGGAGGTACGACCGATGCGGCACACCCGGCCAGATGTTCCAGCGGAGTCTGAACGACTGTCAACTTCGCAGAAACTTGGTGATCTGAGATAGGAATAATAAACGATATACTTCTATTTTAGTTTGATAATAGTACATTGCGATACAAGTGTGGTAAATTGATCAATGCATAGTGGCGGTTTATGAAGCGCGAGCGGAACGCGAGCGTGTCAAAACACCGAGATGCTATAAATAAGCCACACGAGTATCGTACGACGTTCTATATCGTACGACACTCGTGTGGCTTATTCATAGCATCTTATATTACGAACGACGTATCTATACTTATTTCTAAAAAGTTCAGATTTCTGATAGATAGATAGATAAACACTTTATTGCACCATAAAAACAGAACGCAAAATGATTACATACAACAAAAACAAAAATAAATTCTAACTTATAACTACTTATATGCTAAAAGAAAATTGATATTTAGTACCTTACGATATGGCACAATGGGCGGCCTTATCGCTAAAAGCGATCTCTTCCTGGCAACCTTTGGATGGACAAGAATTAAGGAAGGGGATGGGTGGGTTGTTTATAACGCGACAGAAATATAAGGAGGATAATAATAAATACGTATTAAAATAATATATAATATAAAATAATAAATATTAAAATAAATAAATAATTAAACATACATACAATAAAAATAAATACATATCAACACATAAATATATACGTACAATGAAACAATAGGACATTTATATGTTTGATTGACTAGCTTCAGCGAGAGCAAGGTAATGCTTGTACACATTGGCTTTAAAAACAGCCAAAGATTTGGATTGCCGAATAAAAGCAGGCAGAGCATTCCACAATTCTACACCGCGAGCGGTAAAGGAGTTGTGGTAGAAAGTAGAAGAGCGATCAGGAACCGCTAGAAGAAGAACTTTAGAGGAACGGACAGATTTAGAGGGAGTATGACGAAATTGAAAGCGAGATTTTAGATAATAAGGAGAAGTTGGTAGGAACAGAATTCTATAAAGTAGAGAAAGAACATGAGAATCTCTACGCAGACGAATGGGCAACCATTTAAGCTTACTGCGATATTCTGAAACATGATCGTATTTACGGAGACCGTAAATAAACCGAATAGCAAGATTCTGCAGCCTCTCAAGTCTATTTAGTTGTGCCTCAGTCAAGTCAAGAAAACATTCGTCAGCGTAATCAAGAATAGGGAGCAAAAGAGTTTGTGCTAACATAATTTTGGTGGCAGTCGGAAGGAAATTCCGCAGCCTTCTGAGCGAAGCATTAGAAAAGTTAAAAGTTAAAGCATAGAATGTTTTACTGAATCTAAATAATTAGTCTTTATCTTGAAGCTTAAGAATGCTATAGCTAGGACAGTATGTATATTAAATAGTTTTCTGTCATTTTATTTAAATGTAGGTACCTGTCGAATCATGACATGTTTATCTTATTACAATTTTTTTTATATTCTACTAAATGAACTGAAATTTGACAATTCCCCGATACAGCAGCACCTTTTTATCAATGTTTTGTTTTTATTTATTTATTATTTTTATATTTTAATATTATAACTTATGCCTGTGATGTAATGTATTCAATGTCCTTAAAAATGTGTAACTTTCTGACGTGACTATGTGTCTATACATATAATAAATCTGTAGACATCAAAAAATCTGTAATTGTAAGATATACAGAAAAAAAATACACAGGTCGTCTTTAAATCGTTAGCTGAACACGATAGGGTGGTTTTTAGAATTTTTGTCTGTTTGTCTGTTTGTCTGTCTGTTTGTTTGTTTGAACCAGGTAATCTCATAAACTACAGAACAGATTTCGACAAGGTCCACACAAATATGTTCAGGAAATATCAGATTAACATTTAGGGTATGTTTCAATTTGAGTTTAATACAATAATTAAGATATTTGATAAAAAAACATTTAAAAAATGTGAAATCGAAACATTTTTCCGTGGTAAAACGTAATCGAACGTCAGAAGGGAACAGTACCCTTACCACGGGTTTTTTACGTATTCGATTAAACATAATATATTGAGTATTTACTATGAAACTTCCTAAAAATCAACTTACTAGGTCCACCCGTCTCTAAGAATATCGGTAGTGACACACTGACAGACAAACGGACAAGAGAGTGATCGAAAAAGTGTTTCTTTTTTTCGAGTTCTTCAAAAAGTCATGGTAGGGCTGCAGTACATGCCTCCGCTCAAGATGACAGCTGTCATAAAACCAAATAGTTTGCATTTAATACTACCTACGTGAAACTGAAAATGAGGTTAGTACAAAGAGGTACTACTACATAATATTACCGATCTCCTTTACCGAAGACCTCCGATGGTACACTTCTATCGCGCTTTTCTCCTCCTATAGTTTGAATTATGAGTTCAAGTAGCGGAAACCTTAAATAGTAAAAACAAAAAAAGAATTTTCTAAATCGCTCCAAGAGTTTACGAGTAATCAGCGAGCATACATAAAAAAATAAATATATACGTGACGAATTGAGAACCTCCTCCTTTTTTGATGTCGGTTAAAAAATATACAGATAGTTATTTGTAAAAAGCATTTTTTTCCCAAAATTACGTAGGCCTGCCAGCTACCTAATAAAAAAACTAATTTACAAAAATCTAAAGATAACTAGGAAGACAAAGTATTTTGAAAAATTTGTGCGAAAAGAAATTGGACTTAGTTTTAGCTTATCATATTGTTGTGTATTATGTTTTATTTGTGAAAAATTAACAAAAATAGTACATTGTTACCCAAGGTGTGAAAGTCACTCATTGAGTCCCGAGACGGAGTTTGGCGCCCGAGCGTAGCGAGGGCGCTAATAGTTCGAGGGACTAAATGAGTGACTTTTACACCTTGGGTAAACAAAACAAACCCGAGGTAAACACTGTGCTTTTCATTACGAATAAACATAAAATTCTTCCTAATAACGAGAGTGAATGAGAGACTCCATACTACCTGATCCTCTTACAAGGTTGGGACCAAAGAGGTTATAGATTATGTAGATTTTTTTGTTTTTGCTGTTTGTTTTCAATATGTTTTCAATACTCAAATACGTCGGTACTTACCGAAGTGATTTTTATTAATTAGTTTATCCAACACTGAGTAATGACGCGAAGTCCGTAGATTTAAATTACAGTTTTTGTAACACGGTTTGTCTAGAAAATGTTATTTACACAAAATACACAATCATAAATGAAAAACCAGATTAAACTTAACACAAAAACATAATAAAATAACAAAAGATAATACTAATACTAATTAAAATCATTGAAAATGCAAGCATTTCCTGCCAGTATTTTTTTACTCAAGGAACAACACTGACCGCACCTGAATTCGATTACTAAGAAAAAACCTATTATGTACTCTCTGTCAGTACTCTGGCAGTATGGATGAGCCGTGCGAAGCCATAATTTGACATGAAAGCTGTCAGTGAAAGCGATTTTCCCTAGGGCTGAAAGTTTTTCTTTCTACACGCTCTTCAGGCATCTTTAGACCTACTTTCGGAGTATGAGTAAGTAAAGTGCCTTCGCCAAATCAATTAAAAATATAGTTTAAAAACAATGTAACTACCTATTTTGTTTTATAACTTACACCGAATGATAAATTGTATCTATGCCGAAAAATGATAGGTATTCTATATAACCCAAAACCACATCGCAAACGAAGTCGCGGGCAACAGCTAGTTCTAAATATATGAGTATGAGTATCGCTTTTTACTACTCACATGTTAGAGAAGGTCTAGAGTAAGTATTCTTTGGTGCAATCTTTGGTGAATCTTTACCATGGTAAAATAGTTTTGCTTTAAGCTTTTAACTGTAATCTTTTTCTATGTATCTTCTTCTCTCTTTAGTAGGTACTTACCTACTTTAATTGACTACACAAAATCTATTTAAAACTTTGCTTATAATGCTAGCTTACATTTCTTTCTATAAAATTGCTTACTTTTCAAAAAACAGCAAGCTGGTTCTTGGAGCGACGCGTGGTTTGCTCCGTCTCCTGCCGCGTGGTCGGGCTCTTAGCACGTTCAGGCCGCTGTTAAGCTCCTCTTGGGCCACCAGCATCGCCTGCGGATAAAATTATTTCAGTTGGTAAGTGTGATTTAACAAATAGCCTCTCGGGGTGGCAGAAGTTCCTAAACGACACACTAGGTCAAATTGCTTAGTAAATTAACTTGAAAACCTCTAAAGAGCTGGCTTAACGACCCAAAGTGGATATTGGCCTCCGAAACGAGAGTCTTCTATGGCTCCCTAACCTGCGCTATTTCTTTACAATTGTTGACTTGAAGTTCGCGCAGGTCATCTGGGTAGTACCAACGGCCTTCGACTGGCGTCAAAGGCTCAGCGTCTTCGCTGGCTTGGCCATCTTAAGCGAATGAAAGAAGATCGAAGCACTAAGAGAGCATAAAACCTCTCATCAAACTATAAAGAACTATAGGTACTTACTGTTCCTGTCTCAAAATTATGCCTCACCTTGCGGTACTGCCTCTTAATCGTTGAAGCGACCACCCTGAAGTCAGGAGTTGCCCTCCAGCAGGTTCTCAATTGACAGCTGCCGGATAAACCGTGACATTTGCATCGCACCTCCATGTGTGATGACAAAATCTGAAACATTAACAAATAATTTGCAACGAGACTTCATCATACAATAAGTAACAATACAAAGTTCTCTGAAGAGCAATCTCAAGTCTCGACAAATGAGACACGTTCCATCCCCGAGTCTCTCATAAATCAAATTTGTTCCTATACGTGACCATACGTTTTGCACAATTGCTCCATTACGCCACCCACCAGCTAGCTCATAACATTTACATAATTAAACGCCTCGGCGCTCGCACAGGCGCAATCACGTTGACGTCTTAATTTCGCCAACGCCGCCGGCTGAACAATTTCCCAAATTGAGTCGGGGCAAAAATTCAAATAAATCGGTGTTTCGGACCGCCCCCCGGTACCCGTCGGACCTTAATAACGTGCTATTAAGAGCGTTCGCGATAGAATTCGCCACCCAAGACGTTTGTAATACGTCGTAATGAAGCTGGAATATTAAAAATGGCCCCGAACCGCTTATTATGTTCTCACCTCGACTGTGGGTTCGTGAAATACGGCGGGCTAATATGGACCCTGGAGCGGGTCGGCTCCGCCACCGACCTATCGATAGGGCTTAATAGTGGCGCTAGTAACACATCCAATATTATTTAGAATTCTTTGACTGCTATTATATACCACCCATACACTATTAGCCAACAAATCGTGCTTCGTACTGGAAAAGTCGTGAGAAAGTTTCCTCACAACGCTTGGCTTCATTATTTCATCTACGCCTTTTGATTTTTGATTTTTTTTATACCAACTTACAATTACATGCCTAATTTTGTAGGTAAGTACGTAATTAAAACTTTGGCGGTGTTGGGTTAGTGGTAGATACCTCTACTTTCATTATGAAGGTCGTGGGTTCGAATCCCGGCAGGCCGTGAATTTTTCTTAAGAAAATTTAATGTGTGTTAATTGACATTGCTTTTACGATGAAGGAAAACATCGTGATGAAAGCTGCGGCTTAATTGGCTCCAGACGTATTGACAAGTCCTCTCCTCTGGACATGGTCGACTAAGCCAAGAGGATAGTAGGTGCTGGGCAAGCCTACTCCATCCTCACGCAAAGAGGACCCAATTAAAAAGGGTCCAATTGCGGAAAACAGCCCCTATAAAAGTACGTAATTAAAAATCATCTTAGACAATGTACGTAATTAAAAATCATCTTAGACAATAACGATTACCTACACTACTGTAGGTATTTAGTGACTATTTTCAAGTAGGTACCTACCAGTTAAAGAGTGCGTGTACTCACGACATAAAGTACCAATAATTTACCTATAATAAATGACTTCATAATATACTACAATCAAGTTATAAACAGGCATTAATCAAAACGGCCATTCGAGTGTCGAAGGATGATTTATTTATAATGGCAGACGTGTTAATAAACGTCTTTGCGTATTCTAGACTAAACATGATGTCATTATGCGATGGTCAGTCATTAAGTTAGTAGGATGTTTTATGTTAAACAAACTCATGGTCTACTTAGATTTATGTACGGTCGGCTGTATAATTGCAGGCCCACCGTAGAGCTCCAAAACGGCTGTTATAAGAATGTCATCAACACAAGAAAGATTTCAGACACCTGCTATAGTAGAAGTTTAAAGTTTTAAAAAATTATTAAACATGACATTAATTGTAATTTTAGAACTCTACCGGGGGCTGCAATTATGCAGCCGACTGTACCTACCTATATATTATGTAGGTAGGCATATACCGAACGCTGCTTGTGGTTCGTCTTCTTCTCGTATAGTGGTGTGGCTCACATATTGGTTAGAGTTTTCAGATCGCTATAATCATCTAACTTGATCTAACGACTGCTATCTAAGAGGTTGCAAACGGGACCAACGGCTTAACGTGCCTTTCGAAACACGGGGGGGGGGGGGCTCACAATTGATTACCCATGATAACCGCAACAGGTGTCGCTTAACCCGCACGACCGTAAACGATCAGCGAGCTTCGCTTAGTTGTGAGCCTCTGCTGCTGCTCTGTGGTTCATAATCACTGCTACGCTATGCTCTTTTTAACTTCTGAGTTCTACTACTTCTTCTTTTCTGCCCATTCAATTTAATTGGGATCGGTGCAGTACATCTTTTTCTTGAATTCATCTCAATGAGTCGTCATCTCATCGTTGACATCCATCTCTATCATGTCTGAACTACATTACCTATTATTACTGCCTCGCGCGGCGCGATTATGTGATGTATAAGCACAGGATAAGTATCTAGTAATTACTCAAATATTTGATTTTCATTATGTTCAAAAACTTCAAAAATAAGAGCAGATATTTTTTTGTTTTGGAATTTCAGATCAAAAGTTCATCGATAGAATTCTGCTCAAATTAGCGTTTTTTCTACAGGGTTCCAATGAACTTGTGACAGAATTTCCACACATCTCTAAATGAGGGATTTATGATTTTTTTTTGTGGTTAAAAAACTGGATTAAGATGTACCCAACACGAAAGATTATATCACGCAGCGAGTAAGGGTTGCCCACTAAAAAATACCATTCTATAAATTGGGTTTTCTGAATAAAATAATAGATTGTAATTGGGAACACTTTTTGATATGATTTGAGAGTTTTTATGTGGGATGTAAATAAATTGAGACTAGGTATATCATGTGTGACTAATGACTATGTATTTAATTAACTATACTTATAAATATTACCGTTTGATTAGCTACGCTCTTTTTAATTTATAAAATGATTAGTTTTTATGAATTAGGTACGTGACTCAGTTAATTCCAAAGATTTAGCATCTGCTATTTACTCTTTTTAATATGACCGTAGTATGAAATAGTAAAATTCGTAGTATTCGAAATAGAGATTCTTCGGTTATGGATTAGTTATTAGTATAAAAATACAGCCTTACAAGGTCGGTTCAGTAATTCAGATTAAGTACCTACCCATGCATTAGCATGGGCATGCATCAGTATGGGTAACCATGCCTAAACAATCGCTAAATTTAGCGCTATCAAGGAGTTTTTAACAGCATTTAAAGTTGTATTTGTATACAGGCTGTTTTCCGCCATTATACCCTTTTTAATTGGGTCCTATTTGCGTGAGGATGGAGTAGGCTTGCCCAGCACCTACTACCCTCTCAGCTTAATCGACAATGTCCAGAGGACAGTTGTATTTGTATACAGACTGTTTTCCGCCATTGGACCCTTTTTAATTGGGTCCTTTTTGCGTGAGGATGGAGTAGGCTTGCCCAGCACCTACTACTCTCTCAGCACCTACTACTCTCTTAATCGACAATGTCCATAGGACAGAACTTGTCAATACTTCTGGAGCCTACTAAGCCGCGGGTTTCATCACGATGTTTTCCTTCACCGTAAGAGCAATGTCAATTAGCGCAAATAAATGCTATTCATAAAATAGGTTAGTCGATATTACGATTTGGCCGCACCTTATTACAAAATAAACACCAGTATTAAATCAAACCTGCATTTACAGTTGCAAACATTTTTATAACTCAAAAGATATTCACACCGAATCGGTTTGAAAATCAATAAAACATAACAATAGCCGATTCATTCCCATCCATAAAACATAGTGTCTGCCCAACTTATACAAAAGGCACTCGAACAAAACCATAATATTTAAATTGATATCGAATAGTCATCGAGATATCGAGATATATAACAAAATCTTAACTCATCGAATCGATTTTTTTAAAAGTAATTATCACCTCTCCACTCTAATGCGGTACCTAATTTCTTGTGTGGGTCGAAGCGATCTTTTATGGTCCCGCTGTGGATCTTCAGCGTGGTGTATGTTACACCATCAGGTAATATTTTAAAAAATCACAGTAAAGGAAGCGTGAATAAGATAATGAACTCAGTCAAACCACCTAAGTTTATATAAGTATAGCTGTCCAGGCAAACGCTGTTTTGCCATTAAAAAAAAAACTAAAATAAACAAATAGAAAATAGATGTTTGCCGATTCTCAGACCTACCCAATAAGCTCACAAAATTTCATGACAATCGGTCAAGCCGTTTCGGAGGAGTACGGGAACGAACATTGTGACACGAGAATTTTATTAATAAGATTTAAAATTTGAAAATATTCGGTAAGTCTTAATAATTATGTAATTAGCAGGTATCCCACTCTTAACAGAAACGCAAAAGGAGCTGCGGCTCCACCTCATCGTGGCTCCTTTTGACTGAGTACTCAAATCTTCATACAAAACGGCCAAATATGACAAGACAATCGGCCGTCAAGAAGCAGGAACGACTTCAAAGAAGCAAAGTTATGTGCGTACGAGCGTGTAAACCTGCCACAACACAATGTTACGGCATTACATCACGGTGTGAACGCGTACGACTTTATTTTGACATTAATAAAAATATCATCGCGGGGTTATTACGAGAGAGCGTGTCTAACAAAGATCTCACTGGGAGGCTGTTAATTATATGGCCACAAAACAAAATGGTGAGACGCATGGTGGAACAATGGTTGAGTGTGCGGTCTCAGACCACCGGGCTTGCTCGCGCGCATCGATTTGCTTTGCTTGTGATCATCGTTGCGTTATTACCTATTGGATGCCAGTTGGATACTTTACTAGGTACTTCATTATTACTTGTGAAGCTCTGTCGATTAATGACTTTGGCTTGCCGATTGGCTCTTCAATCACCCATGTGTTGGGTTCGGTTGAGTTTTGATTTTGGACTCAGTGCTTGTTTTCTTGTGTTATATTAACATTGTTATTTTGACTTTCCCATAGACGTTTTAATATAAAACTATTAAAAAAACATAGAATGCAATCGGTTGTATGCGTTTGTCTTTCCTGACGTGTAGAATTTGGAGGTCTTCAAGTCACGAGTGAACGGTATCTTCTAGGTAATCGTGCTACAGCCAAAAAGTTTTACTTTCCTCTAAGTTTCTTTACATCTTTCACCGCATCGTCAGTAACAATCAGATGTGTCAAACGCTGACTTATAATTTGAAAAAAAAAACGATGGTTACACATGTGGGTATGCAATATTTCAGCTCAATCGAAAACCGGGAAGTGAATCAAATTGAATTTGTAAGATTTGATGACAAACACCGGGACAGGTGAAGCTAAATGTATTTGTGTTTTGTACTTATGGAAAAAAGCAGACGTAATGATTTCTAGTAATCTTTATTTTAAATCAAAGTTTTTTATATTGTATGAATAGGTTTTGATGACAAATAAATAATGATAGCAAGGCAATACTTATGCATATACATACACATATAAAAAAAATTGATAAAATTCTCCGTTTTTTTAGACTACAACGAAATTGATGGTACCAATTTCGTGAACTAGATGTGGAAAAAAGATATTTATAAAGTCAGGTGTTTGTAATTTTCTTCATCAGCATCTAACGTCATTACACATAGGAACTTGAACAAGTAGGTAATTTTCTTTCGAAGTTTTGCTATATTTCTATCACATGCTTCTATGTTTGACAGAATTGAAATTTGCCATCGAAAACGTTCCAACATTAATACCATATTACTCAAACACAAAGCAGCTAAACTACTAATTAAACCGAAAATAAATGCCACAGAATTACATTGTAACCTATTATTTCAGATTTTACGAGTTTATTAAAGCTTGGGTCGTAAATGTCATATAAAATTAGTTTTAATATTCTTAAATAGTCGTTTCGCATTCAAAATAACTACTGGCATTTGGATGAGACTTTATTGGTTGGTTGATAATTAAAACTAAATTATAGTTATTGGATGTAATTATCTAATAATTTGTTTATTAATTGATTGAAGATAAAACTTAATGATCAACAGCGATTTAATGCTTATCTATAATAATATTATTGGTATTTTACATCTAATCTAGATGGTAGATACCGCGGCAGAAACTTTAATCCATGCTAGTCGGAGATCCCTTTAAGAACGGCCTTCATAGAACTGTTTAATGGTTGAAAAGTATTTCATATCAAATTAAATAGGTCAATAAATAGATTGCAAATGGGTTACCTAAAAAGTGTTAGTCCAGAATATGATTAATTAACAATTTAATTTTTTATTTTGTTTTTTAAACCTTTCACTGGTTTGTTTATGAGACAAATTCCATACCAATCGAAAGTATGAAGCCTATAGAATGTGCAAACATTAGGTTGACTATATTTTTTTACAATTCTTGAGTAGGCAAGTAAATAGATACTAGTCATTTACACTGGCCTGGTTAATGAATTAAAGTTAAGTTAAAATAAATATTATGTATTTAATTGGTACGGTATTTGTCTATACGTATTGATGAGTTCTTTTCCCCTGGACTTATTTTTACCTCTATACAAATATGAACTGCAGATTCACGCTTCAAAATAGCCTAAAGCATTCTCTACACTATGGTCTTTACCTTTTGCACACTATTTACAATTCGTTGAGTGTGAAAGTTGATTAAACAAATGAACTTTCGCATTTGTATTACTAGTAAGGATTATAAATAGGTTAAGTTTGGATATAGATATGTGTGTAATGGGTAATTTCTGGAACTACTAGACCGATTTTGATAAGTCTTTGAATTTATCATATGTCGAAAAATATTGAATTGCGCATGAGTACAATGCTTGCCGTTTGCAACGTGATTTGACAGGTACCTCTGAAAGCCGGGAGGCGTGAGTGCCATCGTTATCAGATACAGATCTTTGGGATACTCCACCGTTGACATGAAGGGGTTGATGTTCTTGTCAAAGCCTACCTTTTGATTACCTTTCCGTTTAGGGTGGTCAATCTAGGATAGTAGATTTCTAAACATCAAAAAGAAGAACTTCGATGGGATTGAGAAAATAAACGATTTTTAATCTGAAGCATTAATAAAGGACGGTTTTATATTACCTACTAAAAACAAACCTCATGTTATTTAAACTAATTTAAAAACTTCTAACAAAACGCGACTGTCAATGTCAGTGACTCGGTCAGATCCAATATAAATTAGACACCCGGTCTTCTACCACATAATTAAGAACAATAAACGAATAACAAATTAAATAATTTGTACACTACACTTCATGTTTGTATTATAAAAAAACAACTGTGGACGTAAATTGTATTAAATCGTAAATCCCTTTAATAAGCAACCGAGAGCCGTGGTATGCCGCTTTACCGTCAGATATACTTACATTTACTAATACAAAATCTTATACGAAACATAACAACGTATGTAAAAACAATGGTATTAATTACTCCTTTAATATAAGGCTTATAATCGATCGTCAAATCAAAGTTGAACTGTAAAAATAAGTTTGTGAAGTTGTATTTAAGACCAGTGCGACATGTTTATTATTAAATGGAAGAGGCCTATTAAATTATTAGAGGTAATCCTTGGTATTTGAGCTTTTGTGGTTAGTTGAAGATCAGTTAGTGAATGGTAACAAATAAGTGGATCGGACATGTTTAGGTGTCACTGTTGGGAGTTATAGCGTTTTCATTAGAAGTAGGTACGTCTGTGCTATTGTGTTGATGAAAATTTATTGCCGGCTATCGGTCACGGAAGTAATCAATTTATCTTTGCCGTTTCAAACTTGTAGTATCTGCTTCTAAACTTAAAAGTTCCTTTGTATGTGACCAAGAAGTTCTCAAGGTTCTCTTCAACATTATTTGTAATCTTGACCTTTGCGAAAAAAACCCCATGAGTTTCTTAGGCCTTCTGTTTATTGGTGAGCACGTTCCGAAAGCTTGGATGTGTCCTAAATTAATTTATAAGACGTCTCAATATGATCTCATGTGAATTAATAAACAAGTTTTACTTTAACTTTGATCAATTTTGTAATGGCCTCAATTAAATTGTATAGGGCTCTCTCCATACAAACGTAGGCGACTGTTTTCTGCCTGGATAATGTCCCTATGTTTTGTTTGTTTTTTTAATATTAATTTCTGTGATTATTAGAAAATGAAAAAAAAACATAGAGGCATAGTCATGGCAGTTATAGGTTTTATGGTACAAAAATATTTGTGCTCATTATCCAGGGAGGAAACAGTCAACTACGTTTGTATAGAGAGAGCGCCGGTACCCTTTCACCTTAAGCTCCCGGTCGTTATGAAACTTAGTATTCCTCCAACCTTACATTTTACTCATATCGAATTTCCCAATAAGAATTGACACCACCTCCAATAACCATAAAACAATTAAAATACAGCTTCAATCCTCATCTTAACAGCCTATCTTAAAAATCATTAACCTTCGCAAAATTCCCCTAAATGATTACCTACTTCGTTTTGGCACAAATACTTATACACAAACATATAAGATAATGTAGGTATGTGGTATAACATAAAGATGGTAATGTAGGTATGTATATGTATGGTATAAAGTGGGGTGTGATCATGCTGTTATGCCATATAATATCGTATTTTATGAGTCTGTAAGCTATAGGGACCACCCACGTCAGTGATTGTCAAAGCTCCGCCCCCCCGGGTATCCAATTTGTGTAAGCGTCGGATATTTTGACGCCTTATGTGGGTAATTTGGTCGACTATTTTATAAACAAAAGATAATTTTAACCTATTTTGTGGCGGTAATGATTTTAATGGTTGAGAAAGTGTGACGGGATTTTATAAGAGTGTTTTGTGGTTTGAGGGTTTTTTAAACTATCTTTTTATATCATTTTAGGTTACCTTTTTAAGATAATCACATACCAATAACAATTTTTGGATGGATTTTTGTTCCAGGACATACTTTTTTCACCTTAAATTGTAACGAAATAACAAAATGTTATTGATATAAATCGCTTTATATTAGTATGAATGCTAAGATTTCATGTCTTATTAGATATTAACAATAAGTTAAGTACAATTTTTAAGAGTTTTAAAAATAAAAGTAATACAAAAACACATAATATTAAATTAAAGTTTATCGTATAGCCATAGAGTCCGACGAAATTGGTTATTGAGTGGTGATAACGAAAAATTTATAATCGATTAAAATAGGACGTAGGAATCTAGGCAGACTTCGTAAACGATGGGGCGTGAAGAATAGTGACGATCTCGATGCATTTGACACACACTGGTTAAATTTTGCCCAGGACCGAAATGCTTGGAAAGATGTTAAAGAGGTCTTTGCCCAGCAGTGGGACAGTATAGGCTAACAAAAAAAACTTCGGGAGTATTGTAAGTGTACTCTAAAATCGTCACTTCATTTCGGTATTTCGGTAGAAGAGACTCAAAATCGTGAAAAATACTGTAATATCGGTAGGTTCGAGACCAGCCCCCTTAGGCAAGATTGCTTTCTATTAGCGATATCGTCAATCGATAGATTTAATTGTATGAAATCGACATACAACATTGTATAAAATTAGCATAAGATGCAACTTATCCACCATTATTTTTTCTCTAACGCAAGACTACGTGACTTTTCTTTGGTTTGTGTCAATTTCATACAAAATAAATAAATAAATACTCTGTCGATTGGCGATATCGCTAATAGAAAGCAATCTTGTCTAAGGGGGCAGTTCTACCTACAACAGCTAAGCACTCTCTAAACAGAAGCAAAAAAATTAGAGTGTGTTTTGAATCCTCACGTAAATTAAGCTGTCTCGGTCGTACGTTGAATAATTTAAATTCACCCTGACATAGGGTTGGTAACGAGGTAAATTGAAGCACCATCTATGCCTTTTCAACCTAGTTTGTCATACACCCCATGAACATCAAAGGCAATGCTTTAATTTCGTCTCTTTTGAATTTGAGATGAGATCTTTGAATGAAGCTGTTTAGATCTAGCTACCTATAGTTACCTTAAAAAATACCTGCTAGAAAAATTATACTTGTTTGTTATTCTATTAGATACTTAAGTTTGTTGTATATTTTGCTGTTTTTCAAAGACGTTATAATTTACCAATAACCCTGTATATGGCAACACCATTGGCAGAGCGGACCTTTAAGTAAATAACGGTACTGTCACAATTTGAAAATACGAACTCTGGATAATTTATTTTCAGTATTTTATATTGGCTTTTTAAAATATTTTGGCTAGAAAAAAATCCTTTAAATCTGCAGCCATTTCAATTCTGGGTCTTGACTTAAGTTGTTATTATAATTCAGACAAGCCCTTAATGTTGCACAACTCTGGGTCAACTTTGTTGACGCAACGGACATACGCGGCCACCCACCAATATTTTGTTGCGCAATCGTGTCCACTTTTAATTGCAACACGTCAAGCCATTCCATTTCAGTTTAAAGTTAACGATTGTTAATGACTCTTTCAATATTTGCACTTATGGGAGGCAATAAAGTCACCGTGTTCATTTCGAAACTGGTTAAAAATCTAATTAGTGGTTTCTTCTTACGAACTTAGGCGTAAAATACGTAGCAATTTAAAACATCAGAAGTTCTTTTGTATTAAAAACTTCCAATATTTTTATACATGTTTAAAAAAACAACTTTTAGAGTGGCGTTGGCATAGTGGTAGATGCTTCAACTTTCATTTCGAAAGTCGTGGGTTCGAATCCCAGCCGGCTGTGCACCAATGGATTTTTTTGCGAAATTTTTAAATTGTTTTTGTGGTAAAGAAAAACATTGTGATGAAACCCGTAGCTTTGTTGATTCTAGACAAGCTTACTCCTGCCTACATGTCCTGTATTATGTATAAATCGTTTAGATTAACAGGTCAGAATTTTGAGAAAATAATCATTATTGTGTACTATGCATGGTGAGTGAAACGACCGGTAGCTAAGATCACACTTGTTTATTGTTCATGTGACGTTACACAGGAATGCGGGGGGCGGGGAAGCTACCTACGTATGTACATACATGACAATCATTATCATTAGTCTAGCTGTTAGTTTACCCTCTGTTGGGTAAATACCTATTTCCGAAGTACTACGTTCGGTCTTGTGCTAGCAGAGTCCATAAGGTCTTTGCTTTTATTACGATGTTACCTGACCATCGCCGTCACGCAGGTGGACAAACCTACAGGTCTTAGAAAAGATGAAATAAACTACTTGTACTTTGAAGGGGCTGTTTTCCGCAAATAGATCTTTTTTAATTGGGTCTTTTTTGCGTGAGGATGAAGTAGGCTTTGCCCATCACCTACTACCCTCTCAGCTTAGTCGACCATTTCCAGAGGAGAGAACTAGTCAATACTTCTGGAGCCTACTAAGCCGCGGGTTTCATCGCGATGTTTTCCTTTACCGTAAGAGCAATGTCAATTAGCGCACATAAATATTTCTTAAGAAAAATCCATTGGTGCACGGCCGGCTGGAATTCGAAACCACGACCTTCAGAATGAAAGTTGAAGTATCTACCACTAAGCCAACACCGCTCTCATTTAATTAATTAAACTAATAGTGAGAGTGGTTTGTATAAAACTCGGTATTTAAATTAACAAGACGTTAATGTGACTGTATTGCAATTGGTGTTCATTGAGCATACATTTTCCAGACATTTGTCTCGTGTTTCCATGTTATTTATTGAAATTACTGAAGACATTGAGTAAGAACACGTTCGTTTTGAAACACTGTAAAATGCAAAACAAGTAGGTACAAACTTTCACAAAATGTTCCCATGGAGACGGTCCTGCCCGGCTTTGTCCAACTTTTCTTATGCTATTCTTTTCAGTTTTTCAAAAGCAGTCTGGTTTCAGTTTACAACTTTATTTTTTTTTAAGTTTATTTATATTATATATTAAGAGCCTGTAGTGTCCCACTGCAGGGAAAAGGCCTCTCTACTCCCCTTCCACTGATCGCGATCTTGTTTTGCTAGGATTCGAACCCCAGACTTTGTGTCTGCGTCTGTAATTCATTAACGCCAAAACCTATACTTATAAATAAACAAACTCACCGATCTCCCAGCCTGATTGTTATGAACATTAATCTTCGACTGCAAATCGTCGACCTGCTCTCTAACATCAAGAAACTTCTTTGAGAATTCTATCCCATACGCGAGGTTGTGGGAACACCCGCTCCATTCCCACTTGTTTTTCGTTCGCCCTCTAGGGTCGTGTGAGGTGCGGTATCCTAGAGGATCGCAGCCGCAGGAAAGGAGACGGCCTTGAGCACAGGCTCGGGCCACAGCATGAGCTACGCCGGCTGCTGTTAACGCGTAGATGAAGGATGATTCGCGGAAACCTGAAAGTTAAAAAGAGGTTTGGGATGTGATATTAAAAGTGTTAAAAAACAAAAAACGTGTGACACTCGGGGACTGCAGCGGCTATTGCATCGTGAGAGCTTTGTACAGTCGTACCATAAACGTACACGTTAAGCGAACGCTCGGCCGAGCTACATGGTAGGCGGAGTGGTGGGTGTTAGGTTTTATTTTCGTTACGGAATTCCTTGATTCGATCGCCGCGTTCAATGCTTGCGATAAAAGCAATGCAATAGTTTAAAAATTAAAAGTCTAACAATATTTATTATCTTATTATTTTAATTATAATTATTTGTAATTATTTATATTTATAATTAGGGTTTCTTGTGATATTTAATTTTGAATTTAATACATCATAAATACAAACTTAAAATAAAATCAAATAGGTACAAAGAAAAAAAAACAAATAATTATCTTAATCAAATAAAATCTAAAAATTAAAACTAAACCTATTCGAACAAACCCTTCCCCAGCGTTCCCGGTACAAAGCTGGACAATATGCAAGCGGCGTTACCTCGCTGAACCGCTATCGACAGCCTTTGCACCAGGAATGCCCCGAAACGTGGATCAAACCCCCTATCACGGAGGCGACGGCCTATCTCCCTCACAAATGCCAAACCCTCGGCCCCCCAACTCCCAGACGTCTCGACCGCCTCAGGCGCAAAAATATAATTCTGAGCAAGCGGGGCATAAAAATTAAATGATATTTTTAAAACGATCAAATCAAATCATGGCTCAAGATTGGCGAGTCGGAACTTATGCTAAGAGATATTCAATAAACACATGTAGCAAAATAATTGTTTTCTACAGTGGCATCATTCGTTTCTATTGTAGAAAACTACCTTGTATCCGCGACTTCGTCCGCGTATATAGGTAGTTGAATTTTCAAAAAAAATCTAAGTGAATGCCGACACCATAATAGATATCTGTAGGTATGCCAAATTTTAGGAAGATCCGTCTATTAGTTTGAGCTGTGTGCGGATATAACAATCAGTAACGACTTTATATTTATTGATAAACTAGCTTTTGCCAGCGACTACCTCCACGTAGAAGTCGAAAATGGACCAAGGAATCACGTTGTCTCATACAAAATTTGCCCCCCTTTTTCACCCCCTAAGGGGTAGAATTTCGGAAAATCCTTTCTTATCGGATGCCTACGTCATACAAAGAACACATCCTCCAAGTTTCAGGTCTCTACGATCAGCGGTTTAGGCTATGCGGTGATCCGTCAGTCAGTCAGGACAAAGCATTTTATATGTATAGATAGAATAGCTGTTGCCCGCGACTTCGTTTGCGATGTGGTTTTGGGTTATATAGAATACCTAGCATTTTTCGGCATAGATACAATTTATCATTCGGTGTAAGTTATAAAACAAAATAGGTAGTTACATTGTTTTTAAACTATATTTTTAATTGATTTGGCGAAGGCACTTTACTTACTCATACTCCGAAAGTAGGTCGAAAGATGCCGAAAGAGCGTGTAGAAAGAAAAACTTTCAGCCCTAGGGAAAATCGCTTTCACTGACAGCTGTCATGTCAAATTATGGCTTCGCACGGCTCATCCATACTGCCAGAGTACTGACAGAGAGTACATAATAGGTTTTTGTTTAGTAATCGAATTCAGGTAGATATATTTAGTTCAAGATATCTTATTTAATAAAATAAATGTAAAGGTGAAAATGGTCAAAGCGACGTATGACCATGCTGCGCCTCTGCCGGCGCTCTGTCAAGATGTTGCAGATGTGGCTTTATGCGACCGTGCGGTCAGTGTTGTTCCTTGAGTAAAAAAATACTGGCAGGAAATGCTTGCATTTTGAATGATTTTAATTAGTATTATCTTTTGTTATTTTATTATGTTTTTGTGTTAAGTTTAATCTGGTTTTTCATTTATGATTGTGTATTTTGTGTAAATAACATTTTCTAGACAAACCGTGTTACAAAAACTGTAATTTAAATCTACGGACTTCGCGTCATTACTCAGTGTTGGATAAACTAATTAATAAAAATCACTTCGGTAAGTACCGACGTATATGAGTATTGAAAACATATTGAAAACAAACAGCAAAAACAAAAAAATCTACATAATCTATAACCTCTTTGGTCCCAACCTTGTAAGAGGATCAGGTAGTATGGAGTCTCTCATTCACTCTCGTTATTAGGAAGAATTTTATGTTTATTCGTAATGAAGAGCACAGTGTTTACCTCGGGTTTGTTTTGTTTACCCAAGGTGTGAAAGTCACTCATTGAGTCCCGAGACGGAGTTTGGCGCCCGAGCGTAGCGAGGGCGCTAATAGTTCGAGGGACTAAATGAGTGACTTTCACACCTTGGGTAAACAAAACAAACCCGAGGTAAACACTGTGCTATTTTTGTTAATTTTTCACAAATAAAACATAATACACAACAATATGATAAGCTAAAACTAAGTCCAATTTCTATTCGCACAAATTTTTCAAAATACTTTGTCTTCCTAGTTATCTTTAGATTTTTGTAAATTAGTTTTTTTATTAGGTAGCTGGCAGGCCTACGTAATTTTGGGAAAAAAATGATTTTTACAAATAACTATCTGTATATTTTTTAACCGACATCAAAAAAGGAGGAGGTTCTCAATTCGTCACGTATATTATTTATTTTTTTATGTATGCTCGCTGATTACTCGTAAACTCTTGGAGCGATTTGGAAAATTCTTTTTTTGTTTTTACTATTTAAGGTTTCCGCTACTTGAACTCATAATTCAAACTATAGGAGGAGAAAAGCGCGATAGAAGTGTACCATCGGAGGTCTTCGGTAAAGGAGATCGGTAATATTATGTAGTAGTACCTCTTTGTACTAACCTCATTTTCAGTTTCACGTAGGTAGTATTAAATGCAAACTATTTGGTTTTATGACAGCTGTCATCTTGAGCGGAGGCATGTACTGCAGCCCTACCATGACTTTTTGAAGAACTCGAAAAAAAGAAACACTTTTTCGATCACTCTCTTGTCCGTTTGTCTGTCAGTGTGTCACTACCGATATTCTCAGAGACGGGTGGACCTAGTAAGTTGATTTTTAGGAAGTTTCATAGTAAATACTCAATATATTATGTTTAATCGAATACGTAAAAAACCCGTGGTAAGGGTACTGTTCCCTTCTGACGTTCGATTACGTTTTACCACGGAAAAATGTTTCGATTTCACATTTTTTAAATGTTTTTTTATCACATATCTTAATTATTGTATTAAACTCAAATTGAAACATACCCTAAATGTTAATCTGATATTTCCTGAACATATTTGTGTGGACCTTGTCGAAATCTGTTCTGTAGTTTATGAGATTACCTGGTTCAAACAAACAAACAGACAGACAAACAGACAAACAGACAAACAGACAAAAATTCTAAAAACCACCCTATCGTGTTCAGCTAACGATTTAAAGACGACCTGTGTATTTTTTTTCTGGATATCTTACAATTACAGATTTTTTGATGTCTACAGATTTATTATATGTATAGATAACTAAAACCACTTTTTTAATATTACCAAAACAAACCTCGATTTTACCTTAACTCCATTTGCAAAATGTAACATTACAAACCGCAGTCGTATAAATAATCATTGAAAATGTAACCCTACCTATAGTCAAAGGAAATGTAGGACCACCCAAGGCTGCTCTATTTAAGCATTCTATTAGGCAAATACATGTATATTCAGTAAATACATGATATTGCGCGTGTCTCAATGTGAACGGATAAATAAAGTTTGTTGAGATACACGTGGCTACAAAAGTGGAGGTTCACCGTAGAGTTTTTAAATTGATATTATTTTAGTTCTTAACTAATAACTAGCTTATTTCCGCGAGTTTGTCCGGATACGAGTTTCACTAAATAGTTTTGGATGCTGACGTCATTCTAATAATTTTATTCCGATCTTATACTTTAGTAAGAATAAGCTATTTTATCAAAGACTGATTTCTTTGATGAAGTCTTGCATTTTTTAATACCTAAAAGACAGTTTCTAATTAAAATATTCAGGGTTATTGGTAAGTAATTTTAATATAAGAACTTGGTTAAGGGTTACTTCTGTGCGTTTGTTGCAACAAAAGTTGATTGTTAAAAAGCACACGTACGCACATGGACAACTATTGAAAATTCGAACATTTCTTGGAATTTTTCAAGTTTATTTTCATAGCTGTGTTTTTTAAATTGGTCATTGAAACTTAGAAGAGATGATAAAACTTTATGAAATAAGTATAATCATAAGGTTTATGATATCTCTGTGTAAGTGACAGCTGATTTTTGAGTAAAAAAAATCGAATTTGCTAAAGTCCTAGAATAAAAGTGGACTGTTAAAATGCGCAGAAGTACCCCTGAACTGCTTTCTAATATAATTACGAATAACCCTGTATAAATAAATATTAATAAATAAATATTGCAGGACATTCCACACATCGCCATCTAGCCCCAAGCTAAGTAACGAGACTTGTATTATGGGTGGTAGACAACGGATATACTACTTATATACATTTCTTTTGTAAATATATACTTATAATACATATAAACAACCAGACCACAGACAAATATATAAGCATAAATACTTGTCTGAGGCGGGAATCGAACCCGCAACCCTGTGTTTGGCAGTCCGGCATGGTGACCATTGTGCCAACTGGGTCGTCAAAGTGTGTATATTATTGCTGCCTATTTGTATTGAAACTTAATAAGCAATAATTATTAAAACGAGCCAACAGCAACTATAAAGCTTGGTATAAACTAGTCATAATTTACCAGTCGTTTGACTTGAAACCAACAAGAATCAAGGAGTCAATTTGCGAAATGTCTGAGAAATTGTAATTTTATATTATGTAGATGTCTGGCCCTTTCTAAATGGTTTAATTCGAGATAAGACAGAAGATTAACGTAATCGAAAATTTCAAAAGACGTATTTACCTACTTAAGGTATATTATGGTGAAAGGGTACCGGCGCTCTCTCCATACAAACGTAGTCGACTGTTTCCTCCATGGGTAATGACACTAGCACAAATATTTTTGTGCCATAAAACCTATAACTGCCATGATTAGCTCCTATATTTAGTTTTTTTTTTCATTTTCTAATTATCATAGAAATTAAGATTTAAAATCCAAAAATAAACAAAACATAGGGACATGGTCATGGCAGTTATAAGTTTTATGCAACAAAAATATTTGCTCTAGTGTCATTATCCAGGGAGAAAACAGTCTGCTACGTTTGTATGGAGAGAGCCCCCGGTACCCTTTCCTCTTTAAGGTAATTAAGGTATATTAATAAACTTAATTATAATTTTTAAGGTTCCATACTTCAAAAGGTAAAAAAGGAACCCTTATAAGATCACTCTCTTTTCCGTCTGTCTATCCACGTGTCACTACCGATTTTCTCAGGAACGGGTGGACCCTAGCAAGTTGAAATGTATACATTTATACCAGATACTTAGGTCTATAGCCCAATTAGGTGTTAAAATCTAGGTCCTGAGTCAACAGGATAAAAATATATGGTAAATTCTTTTTGTAAGTAGAAATATATTTTAAGAAAATGCATAATATAAAAATCCCATATCAATTAATTTATTGCAAATGGGTTGTCTACAAAATTCCAGTCCAGAATATGATAGATAGATAGATAGATAACTTTATTTGTACAACACAGGAAGAAACAGAACACTATATACACAAAGTAAAGTAATAGCTAGAAAGTATAAGTTGCACAAATGCCTTATCGCTGAAAGCGATTTCTTCCAGGCAACCTTTGGATGGAAAAGAACTGATTCAGCTTTAATGGTAGGTTGTGAATTTCCTCAAGCAGGATACCAAACATAACCTGTAACAGGTGATAATATACAAGTATTTACATAAATATGGCTTTAAAATATCAAATGATTATGATTATGATTTAAATGAATATGATTAATTATCAATGAATTTTGTTTTTAGTTTTTTAAACCTTTACCTTTCACTGGTTTGTATGAGAGACAAATTCCATACTAATAAAAATATGTAACCCATAGAATATGCAAACCTTAGGTTGAATTTTTTCCCGTCACAACTCTTGGGTAGGCAGTTAAATCGATACAAGTAATTTACACTGGTCTGGTTAACGAATTTTTAAGTTAAAATAAAGATTATTTATTTAATTAGTATGGAACTTGTCTAGTAACCAAACCAGCGAAAAGACTAAAAAAAATTAAAAAAAAATCATTCTGGATGGTATTTTTTTAGGCAAACCATTTGCAATACATTTATGGATCTACTAGCTGAGCTCCGCGGTTTCACCCGCGTAATAATTTTCTACGCAACTTTCTTAATTTTTATTTCATAAGAACCTTCTCCTGATAATAACAAACAGACCAAAAAAAGAATTGGCCAAATTGGTCCAGGCGTTGTTGAGTTATGCGCTTACCAACACATTTTGTGATTCATTTTTATATTATAGATTTAATTTAATATAAAATACTTTTCATCTATTAAATAGCTCGATGAAGGTCGTCCTTAAAGGGATCTCGTATAACAAAGTTAGCAAAGCAGCCTTTATCATAAAAGAGTAATATCTCCCAGCCTTCATCGGTCATGTCGCTGTCCATTACTGTTCCAACAGATAGCTCCTTTACTTCTAATAAATTAAATCGACAACGGTTGCTCCGCATACCGATCGCTACGATACAGTATTTTATCATAGTAATGCCTATAGTTTCTGTTTGCGGTTTTACTTGGGCTCTAAATCATTTATAGAAAGCGAACTTCCGCCTAAAGAGGCATTCTTTATCGAAAACCGTTTATAGATTTATAGATAGGACGAAATAGTACATCTATACTTATATTATAAAGCTGAAGAGTTTGTTTGTTTGTTTGAACGCGCTAATCTCAGGAACTACTGGTTCGAATTGAAAAATTCTTTTTGTGTTGGATAGTCCATTTATCGAGGAAGGCTATAACCTGCTTTATCCTGATATTCCCACGGGATCGGGAGTTACGCGGGTGAAACTGCGGAGCGCTGCTAGTTGCGATATAAGTGTGGTAAATCGATCATAGAGGCGGTTTGTGCCGCGCGAGCGGAACGCGAGTGCGTTTAAAAAAGCCGAAATGCAACGTTGGATTATAAACCTAAATGCGGTGTAATAATAACCACTTGATGAGGAACTGTGATAAAAAAAAAACAATGTATCCTCATACCAAGTTTCATTAAAATCAATCCAGTAGTTTCGGAGCTTATTCGTTACAAACAATAATATAAACAAAAAAATCTTACCTCTTTATACCTAATATTAGTGTATGTAAATATAACAGATAGTAAGTATTGTATTATTTCAACTTCGATTTATACTTTATTGGAACGCGGAACGTAGACAACGACTGTATATTCCAAAGAAACGCAATAAATTAAATGGTGAATCCATTCGCGATCGTAAGATACGCTATCTCTGCACAATGTAATCTTTTTACCATAAAGAGATGATGGTTATTTGCATTCGACTTAGGTTAGAATGTTTAATTGTAAATCTTGAATCTAAGTTATTTCATTGTGTTAATTTCAATAGAACGGCATTAAATTGTCTGGTTTAATGATAGATAATTATTTGTAAGGACCACCTGTTTGTTGGCATTAGATATTTCTTCGAAATACCTAAATTAATGGGCTTGGATTAATTGATCACAAATTGCATGCCGGACTGCCAAATACAGGGTTGCGGGTTCCATTCCAGCTTCAGACAAGTATTTATGATTAGACATTTGTCTGTGGTCCGGTTGTTTCTATGGATTTTAAGTATATATTTATAAAAGAAAAGTATATAAGTAGTATATCCATTGTCTAACACCCATAACACAAGTTTAGTTACTTAGCTTGGGGCTAGATCGCGATGTGTGGAATGTCCTGCAATATTTATTTATTATTATTATTTATTTATTATTATGATTTACCTACCGTTTGTCGATCGGAACAGAAAGTAAAGACTATGTGAACAAAAACAAAAGACGATCGAAACTGAAACAAAAGATGATCTGAACAAAAACTAAATACTAGGTGAACAAAAACAAACGACCATCGAAACTGAAACAAAAGACGATCTGAACAGAAACTAAAGACTATGTGAACAGAAAAAAAGACGATTGAAACTATACCAAAAGTTTATCGGAACAGAAGCAAAGATCTGGACAGAAACAAAAGACGAAGTGTTAGAAAAACTTCTTCTGTTGTGTCAAAGACATTAAGAATTTTATGACTTTTAGAAAAATGAACCATAATTAAAGACTATTTTGACTATGTCTAGTTTATTGAATAGAAATCTATCTTCTTTAGTATTAAATTTTTTTTCAATTCGTGACTAACTCAACATTCTATACATTTTTGGCAGTAACATGGTTTCAAAATTAGGATTGCGTTGATGTCTTTTGTAAGATATTTAGTTCAAATTAGTTTATTGGTTCAAATGATACAATCCCCTATCAATTTACTAAATATAATTGTTTCTAACATTTTAATAGCATAGACATGCCACAGTAATTTAGAAGACCCGTGAGAATAACAGCCATCAATTTATTAAAATGTTAAAAAAAAACAAAGATCTTTAAAAATTCTCATCTTTACTGATATCTTGATTATTCGATACGAAAGAATCGTATAAATTAATTCGATTGTGCTGAGTGATTAATAAGAGGATCGGCGTTATCTCTTGGATTAGTGGCCCTCGGACCAATGTGAGCCTAATTGACAGCATGCGATATGGTATATTGGTATAATTACGTTCTGTACTTTCGAATAGTGATATGGTAGAGAGTATCTTTATCGACGACGTTTGGGAAATCAATTTTTCACGGTCCGAAGTGTGCTGACAGCTTTTAACTATAGGTAGCTATCGAGTTTAAGGTTTATTCGGGTACCATGTGTTTTTTTATAATAAACTAACGACTCGCCCCGGCTCCGCACGGCTATATTATGCATGTATTATATAAATAAACGTTCCTCTTGAATCACTCTAACTATTAAAATAACCGCATCAAAATCCGCTGCGTAGTTTTAAAGATCTAAGCATACATAGGGACAGCCGGAAGTATCATATAATTAATTGTCGACTGTTTCCTCCCTGAATAATGACACTAGCACAAATATTTTTGTGCCATAAAACCTATAACTGCCATGACTATGCCCCTATGTTTTGGTTTTTTCATTTTCTAATTATCATAGATATTAAGATTTAAAAAACAAAAAAAAAACAAAACATGGTGGCATGGTCATGGCAGTTATAAGTTTCATGGCACAAAAATCTCTAGTGTCAGGCTCTAGTGTCATTATCCAGGGAGAAAACAATCGATTACGTTTTTATAGAGAGAGCTCCCGGTACCCTTTCCTCTTAACTAGCGATCTGTCTACTGAATAAAAAAACCATTTCCGCAATACTTTTATCAAACAATGGTGTTCGTGGACATATTATCAGGTGTATCATTGTGAATTCTGAAAGTACAGTGTCCCAACCAAATACGGCTTTATTGTTTATTTATAAACTGTACGAACCTGCCTTTCTGGGACATAACTGACAAATTTATATTTGTAGAACGAAAGAGACTATCGATATGTCGCAATTTATAGCACACACCGATGCTACATTTTGATGATTACCTGTTATTGGTGATTGACCGTAAAGGGAACGTATATAATTTCTATAGCTTCCAACTCTTGTTTTTAAAGCGTGGAGTTAGAGTTATAAAAGAATTTGAACATCAACTGAAACCCATCACAATCAAACTTCAAATATCGATATCTTGCTCGTATTATAATTACCACCATCCCACGTTTAATTGTCAATTTGTGCCAATTAGTTGACTATAAGGTCGTTAATCGGCCGCATTCGAAACCCGTGCCGAATTCCTTAATCGACTTTAATGAATTCCGTTTATTCTTTTTCGACTTTTTCCAACGAAATGCTCTGAATTTCCAACGGGTGACAGATTTTAAATTCTTCCCTTACACTTGTCCATTTAGTTTTTGTTAGTGTTTGTTTTAATAATGCATGATATGCCGGTAATTATTTTCGTGGAGAGTTGTCAGCGTAAAAACGTAAAGATATTCGTGTCACTCTGTTTACTGTATTTGTGATTATAAATTATTTATAATTACATAGTACCTACATATAAAAATTAACAACTATCTTCATATTTTCTCCATGTTTAAGTAGAGACTTTAACTAGACAGTGTTAATCTATATATATAAAAATCAATTGCTGTTCGTTAGTCTCACTAAAACTCGAGAACGGCTGAACGGATTTATCTTATCTTAGTCTTGAAATGTTCGTGGAGGTCTAGGGAAGGTTTAAAAGGCGAGAAAAAATCGAATAATTTCCGGGAAAAACCCTAAAAACAGCCCTTTTCTTTTTCCCATACAAACGTTTTCTAGAGTCAATTACTACGGGATCGGGACTTACGCGGGTGAAACCGCGGGGCTCAGCTAGTTTAAAATAGATATTTGACCGCGTGAATGATTAACTCTTAGAAAACTTTGGTAGAAGGTTACGGTATTGTTCAGCATTAGTTTCGCTATCCGCCATTATATTAGGACAGCTCGTGTGTGACCAATATCGCCGTAACATCGTTTCTCAGAAGACAGGATTCAATTGGCGAATCTACATCAGGGCCATACATGGCTACGGCGCCCGACAGGCAAAAAAATCAACGGCTAAGTAAATACAAATTTCAATTATCATTGAACGTTTTATTCATCTGTGATTCTTTAAACGTGGACATTTTATTTAATCAGATGCGCATAATGATCGGTTTTTCCATCAGACTCCGGCGGTGGTCGGCTTTTTCCGTGTCGTACATTGTTCTTGATGCGCGATCCTGTACATGGTCTTCGCGCATGCTCCGGCGCATCATGCGTGATTTATGTTTATGCAGTTCGATTTTTAAAACTGTTTTTAGTGAGGTTCTCGCTTCGAACCGGATAGCTTATAAATCTGGCGCCAAAATGAATGAACTCGAATCGATCGTGTTTTTCTGTTGTCGAATATTGAAAATTCTCCGTATGATACGCATTATTGACGCTCGATGTTTAACGATGAGATTTTTGTGCTCGCTCTTGAATTAATTTTGTATTCATTCACTAATTTTTAATTTAAGTAAATACATACGTTTGCCTTTAGCAAATGAATATGTTTTTCGAACGTGATCAAAGTTTTGTTTTTAAAAAAAAATTACCGAAACTCATTTGTATATCGTAACTCAAGAAACGAAATTAAATAATAATCATCGATATTATTCACCGGTGGCTTGAAGGGGTTTTTGTGCCAATTAAGCTTTGCCCGAAGGTGGTGTGGTCATGTGTGCCGAATCGCTAATTACCGAAACCGGCCGAACTGCCGGACCGAATAGGTATAATGTTAGGCTCGGAGATTATGACGTAATAATCCCTACGTCATTAAATATGTGTCCAGTTAATCACAAAGATATAAATAAATAAAACTGCCAACCCTAAAAATCTTCCTTTTAGCGACTTAGGTCTATCAGGTAAAATTACTAGGAATAAAAATGTCTAGACTGTGATATTATCAAGAAAGAATATTGGAGAGATTATTCTAACAAATTACTCATTTATCTCAAAAATGTTGAAGCAGAAACTTAATTGATTTCAAAGTAAATGAAAACCTCATTCTTATCCTAATTTATCATAACGATCTCTGTTGATTTAACTAATTTAGGTGAGATAATTTCATACATTAAAATAAATAGGATTCAGCTGAATCATCGCTCCATTTTAAAAATTTCCGCAACATCACTCCATACACTTCTCGAGTTAATTAACCCTTAAAAGCGGCTTTATGATCCGACAGGTAACAAAAACTTGAAACAAAAAAAAACCACTCGATGTCACGTCCGAAACTGGGAACTTTAGACAAATTCATATTTTTTATAGGATCTTTTGTGTGTTTTTTCTCACAGTTAAGTAGGCATCTGAAGGAGCACGATTTGGTAACGCACTGAGGATGATGTTATCTCTACCATTAGAGGGTACAACTATAGCAGCCAGACATTTCGACACGTTCCCTTTTTGTTTCAAACTCTTACTCGTACCTTCGTCTTCATAATTCTGCTCTATCATCATGCGTTTTACAACACTTATTCATTCAGTAACCGCAAATTATTGCGATAATGTTTTGACGGCTCAATTCGAAGTCCCACCGTTCAAAATCTTATCGGACTAAATATAATAAAACATTTTTAAAATAAAGATGTCTCATCGCCGTCTTCACACGAATTCCCACGACATTTCAACAGATAAGCTGTCAAATAATCTTTGTCTTTTTGCGGGATCATAAACGACACATTGTCGTCGCGTCACCTGCACGTTGATGATATAAAACACCAATAAATGTCAGTTTTTTATGAGAAATGTCGTGCGTTGTATTCGGGTCACGTGCTCGTGCGCGTCAGATGTGTATCGACACATGTCCGCCACCCTGGCTGGGACATCGCGCGCCATTCTCTCACGCGGCCTCCTGCCGACGACGACGCGCCGCGCGCCGAGCTAATCTCACCCCCAATCGCCTGTTGATGTCCGCTTTTCTACAATGCTCTCATTAGTCTCACAAAAGTCATTAAATATTTGATGCAGTATTGTACCATCATCACGTCCAACAAGAGCGCTAACGATGTGTGGAGGATCTTCGGGAAGCGGAACAAATACCGTGATCTATCCTGAATACCGTCCGCTTTCTTCGATAGTTCGATTTCGGGCAAAAAAGTCAACGGACCGGAATCATTATTATCTTTCTCATACGATCATCGATCGCTATTATCCTATTTAAAAGCATCTCTCGATTTGTTCTTTCGTTTTTTTTTCCTGTTTCATTCTGTTTCGGCGTTTCAATTCGGGACCCCAACAATAGCCAGGTTAAGAAAGATGTTTAAGTGTTTAGTTACGGTGTTTTTTCACAATTTTTCAATTTAAACGGAGTCGTGTCGTTGACGGACCGGAAGGTGTCGTTACGGAACATTATCAATACTAATACTCTTCGAAACACAATGGAGAGGGTTACATTTTTGAGAATAATCCGTGCACAATTTACGTCTTAATCTTCTTACATTTCTTCGTATATCTGTGTTTAAGAAATACCTTTCTAAATAGCTCTATAATTCGACCATCAACATGGAATTTAATGGAGAGTATTGAAAAGCGTACAGCTATAAAAAGAGAAACTGAATTTAGGGCTGGAAGTAAGCCATTTAAGTTTATTAAATGACTAGTTGCGCCCGTGTATCCGTAATGATAAAAATGAAGCTATCCGAAGGAAGAAAACAGATTTCAACAGGTCTAATCGTTATCATTGTAGGTATTACGCTCTATCTAAGACCACTTGATTTGACTTTTTTTAACTGCTTTTATTTACAGATTTTCTTCCTATATTATTTGTATAGAAGATTCTTTTTAAACCTCTAAATAAGTCAATTAGTTTTACGAAAACGTTTTTGAATCCAAAGTCGAAAAGAATAAATCCATTGTATTTGTACATTGTTAACACAGTAATTAAGTTATTGCCATGTTTATTATAGTGTTCGGATAGCATATGGCATCCCTATAAGTCTCCTTGGTCAAGGCAATTTGAGTTAAGATATTAATTGGTAAGGTGTTGTGGCGGCTAGAGGGGCGAGTGAGATCAACACTCCGGCCATAGAGACTCTGGCGGACCCACACGTTGCGTGAAATCGCGGGCGCGGGTGCCGCCGCGGCCGGCCCACACCTGGCCTCAGAAATGTCTTATTATTTGTTGTCTCCCATATTCTATGCTCGTAAATTTCCACGTCAACGTGTGCGATGATTGTCCAAAAAGTAAGGTCGACAAAGCCTTTTCACACCCGAAGACATAAAGATAGACATACTGTAAATACGTATATTAACAATAATGTGTGGATTCCATTCACAGGCCGTCTCTTAACGTGCGTGAATAATTTTTCGTCGTAATAAATTCGGATTGTAATGGCCGATCGCGATTGGTTTGAAAGTTAAGTTACATTTATTTTAATAAAAAATATGGTATTACATTGGGACTGGTTTTGGCATTAAACGATAATGATTGCCGCCACCTCCGAGTGATGTTGTTATCCTGCGGTGTTATTGGCTCTTCTGGACAATGCATTTTATGTTCGTTGTAAAATAAAGTTTATTAGATAAGTATTAAATTATTGCGGTTTTCTTTTTTTATTTAAGCGTATAAGATATTTTTCACATAGCTACGAATCTAAAAACGCTACGAGCAAATGAAACGAACCATCATAAGAAAATCTTATCTTTATATCGACATAGAAATATCACGTATAAAAAATTCTACGACAAATCAATGTCATATGCGATTTTAGGAGCAACAGAAAATTTACAAAATATATGTAGTAAGCGCAAATGCTTTTTTGCTGTTTTTTTTTATGAAAAACTAGCAGTACTATGCTGTATCCCCGCGTAACTACCGTATTTTGTAGGATTATCGGGATAAATTGTAGCTTATGTTATTCCCAATGAATTAATGTATCTTCATTCCATGATTTATCAAAATCGGTCCAGTAGTTTTGGAGCATATTTGTTACAAACAAAAAATCTTTACAATATTAGTATAGATTAGCAGCGCTCCGCGGTTTCACATGCATAACTCCCGATCTCATGAAAATATCGGGATAAAAAGTAGCCTTCTTCGATAAATGGACTATCCAGCACAAAAATATTTTTTCAAATCGAACCAGTAGTTCCTGAGATTGGTGCGTTCAAACAAACAAACTATTCAGCTTTATGATATTAGTATCGATATGTTTAGATTAGCACAATCGAAAAACAATTGATTGTAGTTATGTTTTTATTTTCTTACCTCGCTTCATTATTACGCTTGCATGTGGATTGTTACTCTTCACCGACAAGCTGGAGCAGTTCCACCTATGCCATCTGAATTGATGCTGGCATTCCTTAACCGCTAACTGTAGACCTTCGAACGCTATGGCCACTGCGTCAGGGGCTTCGTTACAAATGGATCTTTGCCCTCTGGTTAGGCCTCCGACCACGCGGCAAGTGAGCGCTGAGTTCAGTTTCAGGGTAGGCATCATATTGTCTCTTGAGCTGTAGAGAAAGAAAACATACTTTATATATATAAACTAGCTTTTGCTCGCGACTTCGTCCGCGTAGAAGTCGAAAACTTGAAGTGGATTGGACCAAGGAATCACGTTGTCTCAGACAAACTTTGCCCCCCCCCCTTTTCACCCCCTTAGGGGTAGAATTTCGGGAAATCCTTTCTTATCGGATGCCTACGTCAAACAAAGTTCCAAGTTTCAGGTCTCTACGATCACCGGTTTAGACTGTGCGTTATTCCGTCAGTCATTCAGGACAAAGTATTTTATATCTTTGTTAAAATAAATATTTCACACATCGCCATCTAGCCCCAAGCTAAGTAACTAGACTTGTGTTATGGGTGCTATAGACGATGGATATACTACTTATATGCTTTTCTTTTTGTAAATATATACTTTTAATACATAGAAACAACCAGGCCCAGACAGATATTTAAGCATAAATACTTATCTGAAGCGGGAATCGAACCAGCAACCCTGTGTTTGGAAAATCATGAGTTGCGTGCAAAAAATCGATTTTTAACTTTTGCGTTATTCTGATATCGTTAGAATAATTTTGTATCCGATGTCTGTAATTTCCATACACTGGTTGCATGAGAATGCCGGCGATAAGAATGCCGAGATAAAAGTACTAAAAACAAAATCGATCTCACATAGCAGTGTGAATAAGTAAACGCCCTAAGTTATATTTCGGTAAACCATGTAATCAGTGCCTCTGCATACACTAAAAATTGGTATTTTATTATAACTTAATTAAGCCTTTCGTAACATCTCAGCCCTCCCAAAGTCAAATTTATTTAAATCAAAATTATCAATAACAAATAAAATTCAAAACTATTAGCTAAACCAACTACATATATAAGTCTAATCGAATTTTTAATCTCTTCAACTATGTCAACAAACAATAATAAAATAGTAAAAAGTTATAATCAAGCATTTCATGTTAACCACAGAACCAAATCTCACGGAATATAATTGCCTCTTTAACCGACTTCAAAAAATGGAGGAGAACCGCAATTCGGTTGTATGTATTTTTTCTTTCACCTAAAAGAAGACGTCGTACTTGGCTCCATTTCATATTGAATAAATCAAAATTATGCCTTAACTCCTGATCCCGTGGGAATATCGGGATAAAAAGGATGTTACTTTCAGTAAATCAATGTACCAAGTTTCATCTAAATCGGTCTAGTAGTTTCGGAACCTATAGGTTACAAACAAAAAAACTTGAGAGGTCAAGGGACACCCGGATGGACCGAAGTTTCTTTCCATTTATTTAGTGAAGGAATTGTAATAAAGTCAAAAAGTGTCGTTACAACTTTTGGTCTTAATTTTTTCCGTCTAGCCCCCTTTTGCAAAGCGCCATAAGGAACTTTGTTCTAAAAAAAAAAAACTTAGTGCAGATGACTGTAAAAGACTTTAGTCTCCCCTCCCGCCCGGCTGCTCTACTCAACGAGCCGCTTTGCTTCTATGGTCAACACTAAAATACAACGTCAATAAAATTCACGTTCTCTTAAAATATTGCTGCTAATTGGACGCTTTTGCCATAATTAGTGTCAAATATAATTAATTTATTCGTCTATTCGATTTTATCTCGAAATGTTCGTGTATAAAACAATTTGTTGCGTAGCTTCCCAAACTGAATGTTTGAACTATGAGCCGGCGAACGATTTTAATTAATTTTAATCGAATTGTTTCGAGGGGAGATTTGTATGGGTAACTGCATGGTTTAAAGTTCTTTCGAATTCTTTTTGTAAACAACTATGGAATTTTGTTTTACGTGTTTATGATGATATGTACTCTAATACGCGCTTTGTGAACGAAGTTCCTTATCGCGCGTTGCGAAAGGGGGCTAGACGGAAAAAATTAGGACCAAAAGTTGTAATGACACTTTTTGCTATAGTTGTAAGCCGTGCTGCGTGCGCGTCTTTCTCTGTGTCTCTCTCTCTCTCTCTCTCTCATAGAAAGCATGTTAGTTTACTAAAATTGAGCCTACTAATTAGGCTTATATTACATTACTAGCTGCGTCCCGCGGTTTCACCCGCGTAAGTCCCGATCCCGTGGGCATATTGGGATAAAAAGTATCCTATGTCCGTCTCCTGGCTCTAAGCTACCTCCCTACCAATTTTCACCCAAATCTGTTCTGCCGTTCTTGAGTTATAAGTGGTGTAACTAACACGACTTTCTTTTATATATATAAGAAGATATATATAAAATATTAGGACCAAAATACATATGCACACATGCATACACACACACACACACATACACACCCACACACACACCCACACACACACACACACACACACACACACACACACACACACATACTCCGCCACTTGTAATCTCTACCTAAACTTGATAATTTGTCTTGTCTTTAGCAGTACTCTCGTCTATGTAGCATCTCCACAGTGACAAATATGTTACATTATGTAATGTTCACTAGGAAATATGTAATTTATAGGCTCCCGAGATACAGGACTAGATCCTAGTTCGGGGTCTGTTGATTATCTTCTATCTAGTTACTTATAAAAACAAACTCAGATGTTGCGTATATAAATTAGTAACTGTGTATTTCTTTTGGCAAATAAATCATTTATTTATTTATATAGAAGATATTTGTTAAAAAAAAAAAAAAAAAATTGATCGAAAGGAAAGTCGTTCCATCCGTTAACAAATCTTTATAAAGCTTTCTCACTTTGATAATGACGATGTTCGTTTGAAAGTAGTACTATTATGGCACTTTCCAATCTCTAAACTTCGTCTTAACAGAATATCACCGTGTGACCGACCATATAGACCGTGAAGGTGGTTCAAACTAACAAACAAAAAAAACAAGACATCTACATTTTACGTTTAATCACATAGTTATATTCTATGGATAAGTATTTTTTTAATACGTACAGTCGGCTGCATATAATTGTAGCCTCCGGTAGAGTTTAAAAATTACTATTATTGGCATGTTTCAATTCTAATAATTTTAATTTGCTAAATTCATGAGTTGAAAGACTTAAAACTTCAACTATAGCACGTGCCTAGAATCTTGCTTGTATTGAAAACATTCTCATAACAGCCATTTTGGAGCTCTACGTTGGGTCTGCCATTATGCAGCCGACCGTAGATTCTTACAAATTCAAACAGAAGCGGTTATCATTTTCATTATGAAATGAGACCAGATTAAGGACGGATTTTTTTTGGTCCCTCAAATTCGTTATTTGGACAGTAAGTATATGAGACGAATCTAAGGGTCACTCTAACAACTAAGTACTATTTTCAAACAGGATGTAGAGACATATTATATAAATGTACTAATATTAAGACACTATATTTAACACAATAAATTACCTGCTTCAGATCAACAGGAAGCGTTACAGATTAACACAAATGTGTCTAGCTACACCATATCAGCGTGTGTACATCGTAAAGGTAGATTTCATTTTACAAGCATTAAATATATAGGAATAAAAATAGGTTCACCATTATCCGTCCCCCTAACGGTCCCCCTGTCAAGAACTTTTTAACGATTAACGGTCAAAAGGATCGATAAGCGTTAATTTAAAAAAAAATGAAGGTCTCTCGGACTATGCTAATATTGATATTCATATCTTTTAGGAAAGCGTGCTACACCTTAGGCCGCATCATCACCTACCATCAGGCAGGTGTGATAGTGGTCAAACGTAGCAGCACCAGTTTACTATAGGAATTAAAAAACCTATACATTACAATTGCATATTTGTTTTAATTTGTCTAGAATTCGTTTACATTTTGTCGTCTTACGTATTAAATAGAACTAGGTAGATATCTTATATCTTTAAATGAGCAATTCTTGTGTATATATATATATATATATATATAATTGGAATCTCGGAATCGGCTCCAACGATTTTCATGAAATTTGGTATAAAGAGGGTTTCGGGGGCGATAAATCGATCTAGCTAGGAATCATTTTTAGAAAATGTCATTTTATTCGTGTTTTATCGAAACTTACTTTTTTTTTATCTTTAAAATATGACTCTTCCTGACATCTATTGGCGAACTAATAATACTATTTTTGTGAGCAATAAAGTTATTCCAGCAGATGGCGTTGTTGAGTAACACGAAGTCAATGAGTGTTTGCTTTGAGGTTAGACAAAGTAAAAAAAAAAATCGAGCAAAGCTCGGTCATCCAGGTACTGAGTATTATTTCGTATTTTTCCGAAATCTACTTTTTTGTATCATCACGTAGTAATCAGATGGACTCAGTCACGAACATTACTCAGATAAAACTGATAGGTATAACACATTGGTTTTTATTTGCTTTTAAAAATTATGTGTAAAAATACACATTGAATGTAAAGTAACTCGGCAACCGAATTGCAGACCCTTCGCAGAGTTCTAAAATTACTATTATTGAAATATTTTTATTCTAATAATGTTTGTCTAAGAAATGCATGCGTTATTAATAATATAATTAATCACTAGTCATATAATAATAAACTTTATTTCGTAAATAATAAACGGTACAGTCATGATCAGATGAAATACAGAAATATGCTCCCTGTGAACTATTCTAAACAATTTACTTTTTTTTATAAATGATAGGTCAGCGTTTGACCACTATCACACCTAGTAGGTAGGTGACGATGATAAGATGGTATTGTCTAAATTTTTAGTTATAATTTAATTAATTTTTTTTGACGACCCAGTTAGCACAATGGTTACCCAGCTAGCACAGGGTTGCGGGTTCGATTCCCGCCTCAGACAAATATTTATTATTTGTCTGTGGTCTGGTTGTTTCTATGTATTATAAGTATATATTCACGAAAGAATAGTATTTATGTAGTATATCCGTTGTCTAGCATCCATAACACAAGTCCAGTTACTTAACTTGGGGCTAGATGGCGATGTGTGGAATGTCCTGTAATACTAATTTATTTATTTATTAATGAGCTGAAAGAGATCAAACTTCAACTTGAGCAGGACCTTAAAATATTGCTGGAGTTGAAAAGATTATAATGATAGCCGTTTTGGACCCGATTAGATTCCAGCGTCATCAATATACCACTTACAAGACAACGTCACATTTATTTTTCTGCTGGAAAATTCTAAGAAAATTCAGTATCTACATTAACTGAGATAACTTTAAACAAGTGACATCATTTAAACACTGTCTCGTATATTTTAGGGTTCCGTACCCAAAGGGTAAAACGGGACCCTGTTACTAAGACTTCGCTGTCCGTCCGTCTGTCTGTCACCATGCTGTAGCTCATGAACCATGATAGCTAGAGAGTTGAAATTTTCACAGTTGATGTATTTCTGTGGCCGATACAAGAAATAGTAAAAACACAAGAAATTAATTATTTTTTGAGGGTGTTTTTTATTAGGTTATTTTCATGTTTACTAGGTTTAGGCAATATGTTTTTTGTACACTATACTCCTAAAACGGTAATCAAAAGACCTATACAGCCTCGTCTGACATACAAGATTGATTAGGGTTTTTCGCTCGATATTTTGTCTTTGTGCTAAAGATTTTATGAAAGTTAAAAAAATCTCGGCTAAGTGCGATAGTAGGCATCCCGCTATAACAAGAAATGGTAAAAATACAAAAAAGTAAATATTTTTTGGGTGTCTTTTTAAGAATTTTAGGTTATTTTTAGGTAATATGTTTTTTTGTTATTAATACTCCCAAAAGGGCAATCAAAAGTCTTTACAGCCTCGTTTGAGATACAATATTTTTTAGGACTTTTCCTCGATATTTGTCTTTATGCTTAAGATTCTATGAAAGTTAAAAAAACTCGGCTTAGTGCGATAGTAGGCTCCCGCTACGAAATCATCGATCGTAATGGTACGGAACCTATCGTGCGCGAGTTCGTCTCACAGTTGGCCGGTTTTATAAACTTCCTTTTGTATAAGGCATAGACAATGGTATAAGGGCTTGTAAGAAACTCAATATTTACAAGTAGGTACAAAGTAATGTTTGATGTTTGTACTAAAACTAGTTCCTTATCACCTCTTTACCTTATGGAATTTAATTTTAGAATTGGAGGTAAAGAGATGCTCTAACTTTCCTATTTTGGTTCCAACATAATAATATAATAAACATTTTTTAGGAAATTATCAAACCAGTCGATTTTATTTAGAATTTTTGTTTATAATTCCTAAAGGGTAGGCTAAATGTTTTTTGTCCAATTCAACCTTTCTTCTTTATTATTTCATTCATCTTCTTGTTTCCCGCCTTGGAGTTATTTTAGTCAACAGATTAGAATTTCACTTTGACTTAATTGTTAGTACACTTTAATTGACCCTAATTTTAAAAATGAATAAATATAATTATGAGTTTAAGTCACCGAAACCTTAGAAAATACTATGAATATAGTTGCTTTTTTTCTGTTTTTGGCGGCACCGTTTGCCACCAAAAACAGAAAAAAGCAACTAAGAGACTGCAACTCGACTTGGAGTCTTCAAGTTTAGAGTGAATAGGTATCTTCTAGGCGAACATGCTATTTACATCTTCGACCTCATCTTCTTCATCAGGTGAGATGAGGTCAAATGCAAGCCAAATATGTTAAAAAAAAATTGTCACATTTGTCCAGTGGCTGGGATTCGAACAGACGATCTTTGAATTAGAAGTCATTACTTAGTATTATTTAGCCAACACACACAGCTATTTTAGTTTATAAGGACCAAGCATACAAAGTATACTTATAACTACTTATTTGGTCAAGTACAAAAGGTTAGACCATAATGTAAATAATGACTGTAGAATCTTTATCAAATGAAAAAAAAAATGCACTAGAGCATATTAATATTCTGCTATTAGAAACAAAACAATAACCTCTTTCTTAATCAGTTAAAAAAGATTTACAGACACGGATAACTCTAATACCCATCTCTATTAGAGTTCAAACAAAGTTTTCCTTCTTTACATAACAGTAAAATTTATCTAAAACGTTCCCACGGCACGGCACTGCAGTTACATTATGGAGGGTGGTCTAAAAACGTATCATAACACTCTGTTTAATGATTTTAATGAAACATAACCTCCGGTAATGTGTGCATTATTTTCTTGCAATTGCATTTCGCAATCGTATAAAACGTTTTAATTTTTATATCTCTTTTTGTAGAGTTGGTAATGTTATGAAATGGTTTTGAAAGCCTGTTTGCGATGCCAATATTGCTTATGTAAGGTATTTGCTATATTTAACTTTAGTTTCGTTAATTATAGGTTAGCATTTGACTACTATCACACCTGCCTGATGGTAGGTGACGATACGGTCTTGTACTTGTACTTGAACGAACTGTTTTCCGCAATTCATTGGGTCCTTTTTTGCGTGAGGATGGAGTAGGCTTGCCCAGCACCTACTACCCTCTCAGTTTAGTCGACCATTTCCAGAGGAGGTAACTTGTCAATACTTCTGGAGCCAACTAAGCCGCGGGTTTCATCAGGATGTTTTCCTTCACCGTAAGAGCGATGTCAATTAGCGCACATACATTTTCCTTAAGAAATACACATTGCTGCACGGCCAGCCAGGGTACGAACCCACGACTTTCAGAATGAAAGACGATACGGTCTTAGATGTAGCAAGCTTGCTTTGAACATACCTGTTCACTCGCGACTAGAAGAAGACATTAGAAAACTGGTTTTAATTAAATAGAGATAGCAAAATTAGGTCGTGTATTTTGACATTTAATAAAATGAAAAAAAAAAAAATCAATAAATAAAATAAATCTCAAGCCTACGTCTTCAATACATAATTTACTATGTCTTTTTACCAAAGTCAGTAATGTGCGGGTGGAATTAAATACCTAACCAGCCATTTATCTAGAACATAAATCATTAACTACAAGTTTTTATGAACATTAACTATTTAATTCTACTTCAACGGAGCAGTAAAAACATTCTCCATATTTGTGGAATGCGAATAACAGCTTCCATCAACGAACGGTGAGTCGTTAAAACCGAGTGATCCAATTAAAACTCAACTTGAAACTTAATAATTGCTCAAAAATACCTCATGACGAGATAAAAACAATAATTTCGTACTTTAATACCGTCCAAGGTAAAAAATAATAAATCTAAAGTCCACGTCGGAGTTGTCGGACGGATGAAATGCTGCGATACCCATTCAGAAAGGTTATTCCAATACAAATTACTGCTACTTGCGTTGCTTCTCTGCATGCCGACAATTCTGCAAATATTTTTCTCTTCTCTAACACTTTTCAATAACAATGTATGTGAAAAACGAGCTTCGCAATAACCGCCTCTTCCATCCTTAAATTTAAACGTGAAATTCGCGCGGCTTTAAATGCTTTTTCTGCCGTTTAGCCATCGAAAACCCCGTCTGATTGAAATTCCGTGTACTAACAATGTTTATATTTATTTAGAGCCTATTTGTTTACTATCTACTATGAGAAAAGTAGAGATAGGTCCGTGATTTGTGGTGGATTGTTACTTTAAAAATGCAAAACGGAGTCAATTAGTTCGATAAGTGTTGATACGCGCATAAATCGTGTGTAAACTTATCTCCTACTTGCTCTTGTCCTCCATTAGTGAAGAACGCTTACAAATCAGTGCCACCTTTTTATTTTTACAGTTCTTTAATTGCATCGATTTGCAGTAGGTAAATTGAGAATCTATTACGAGTATTCAATTTGTATTGCCTTTTTATTCGTGTTGTTGTAATCGAACGTTTCGTTATTTGTTTTCAATTTGTTTTGAAATGTTAATTGCTTTAATATTAAAATTGATTAACCTCATTTCCATTTTATTAGTCTTCTGTTTTTATATACCTAATTTATGTGCAGCCGAGAAACTAGGAAAGCGTTTTAGTCAAACGATATAAGCTAATTTTATATTAGATAGAATATTAATGAAACAAATTAATGATAAGTAAATGCCTAGTGAACGTAGTCAACTAATCTTTAACACACTCACCGCGGTACATAACTTAGCTGAATTAACTTGGAACAAGTTGCAACAAACGACATCACAAATCTTGTCCAATGAGCGCCTAGTTCCTACTTTATCAATCACTACCAGTGATTATACGGAGCCGTGCGGTGGCATATCTTTACATTAGCATACTTCGTAAATTTACCACTTAATGGGTGGGCCGACAAAGTGATTGTCACCTTTTAAATTTGCATTCATTATCATACATTTGTGTAGAATCGTTTTGATTTATTCATGCTTATGTAATTGTGTGTAAATTATGATTGAGGTGTGTTTGAAAGCTATAATGTATATAACAGTAGACAAAACTCAAATGAATTTATTTTATTAATCATTTAAGTAGGTACTTGACTCACAAGTCAAGTATCTACTTACTTAAATAACTATAATCTTATGTATCTATAATCAATCACCATTCACACACAACAATTTCGTTTAGGACGTCACAACGTCCTAAAAAAAAGTTATGTGGAAATTATAGGTGTGTTTGAAAGTTATAATGTATATAACAGTAGACAAAAGTAAAATTAATTTATTTTATTAATCACTAGCTTTTGCCCGCGACTTCGTCCGCGTAGAAGTCGAAAATGGACCAAGGAATCGCGTTGTCCCATACAAACTTTGCCCCCCCCCCTTTTTCACCCCCTTAGGGGTAGATTTTCAAAAAATAATTTCTTATCGGTTACCTACGCCACACAAAGGACACACTCTTCAAGTTTCAGGTCTCTACAATCAGCTGTTTAGGCTGTGCGTTGATCCGTCAGTCAGTCAGTCGTTCAATCATTTTATATCATCATTTTATATGTAAAAATTTAAGTCGGTAGTTCACTTGTGAGTCTTGTGAGAAATAAATTTATTTTTAATAAAATAAATTAATTTGACTTTTGTCTACTGTTATATACATTATAACTTTCAAACACACCTATAATTACCACACAATTTTGTTAAGAACGTTGTGACGTCTTTAACGAACTTGTTGTGTGTGAATAGTGATTATGGATACGTTCTTTATAATAACCATTTGTTAAACTTTCAATAAATATCGACACAAAAATGAAAAGCTTATGAAAAACAAATAACATAGTTACATACCTAATTGAGAATAAACTAAAATACATACCTATTAAAAACACAATGTAAAAAATATTGGCACGGCTAGATAGGTTGATAAATAAGTTGCTAATAATACTTGACCAATCTCCATTATTTTACGTTGATCATATACTAAACTACAGCGTTGGGAACAAGTTACTAATTGGATGGTTATCTACCTAGTAAATAAATTACTGTGTAACTGATTTATTCACTAAACACTGTGGTACAAAATAATATCTACTGCATATTTGATTTATCAGTACTATAACTACATAGACAGAATAATAATAGAACCGGCCTAGCGCCATATCGTGACGCTGCAACAAAAAAATTAAGTTCTATCAGTTAAGTCGTTTGCGTTGTATTACACCAAACTGTTTGTTTCCTTCTTAGTCCTATTGTTACTGTAATGTACCAATAAAATTGAATTTCTAAAAAAAAGATTAGTAGGCATTTCTTAAGTAGGTATATTTAAAGTTGTAACAACTTACCACACCATGTTAAAAAAAATAAATAGAATAAAAACTATGGCCGCATGGAATGTGTTTCGCATTCTGCGTTTTTCATTAATGACAAATCGCTGCTTTTTCATGTTGGCAACACTGGGTCCTTTTTACGCGGTCTCATTTTAACTTTCACTTTATTTTATTTAACTTTAACAACACTACATTCACGTTTTAAAAAAGTTATACGATCTGTTACTGTCAAAAACTGTAGAGTTCTGTTTAAGGACACGTTTTTCGCGCTTATATTTTTTGTTTTTCTCGTAAAATAATGATTGTTTTAAATATTTTCGTATGGTTTGTTTATGTTATAATCCGTCGGCGCGTTGCCGACGCTTGCAGAGCTTGTTGTTAGCGTACGGCGAGATCGTGCGTCTCCGCGTAGGCCGAAAGGCGTTCACTTTGCGCCGCCCAGACAGTAAAAAAACCTAGTGGGGCGTCTTTACATCGGCCCCACCTACTTGTTCATTATTTCATTATCCTTGTTTACGCGGTTATCGCTTATTTTGACACTGTATTTTTGATGTTATAAAAACCGTGTGACCGTATTGAGGTCTCGTTTGACAGTGCCGCATTGTGCCCGATCCCTGACTATAAAAATGTCTCCCCACGCGTTTGTCCTCGTTCATGGGAAACAGTGGGCAGCAATCAATTAATAGTTAGACATTAGTTTTACGATTTGATTGCTAAAAAGCAGTTTTTTTAAGAGGAAAATCAGTAGAATATTGACTTTACTAGCTGGATTCTTATGTTTTATGATCTTTTTTATGTCTTGTTTAACAAGGAGTTTTTAAAGTAAATTTTAGACTAAACGGTACCTATGACGTTATTATTTATGACCAGTTACATGACCATATAATCTAAAGCTATAATTATTACTCAATTAACTAAAATCTTTGAAGCTCTAAAACTTTGAAAGCTGGTTATTTTTCATCGTCATATCCGGTGCCATATTCTAAAAGAAGTAGCTGATCAATTGGTTATTTTTACCAGAAAAATGTATACTTAAATAAATTTCAAAATGTATAGATGTTTTTTTACATCAAAAACTTAAATGAGATCAGACCACCCTACAAATAACCTGGTCGCAATCACCAACAACAATCACAATGGACATGCAAATCACTATTTGACAAATCGTTCAATAATCAAGGGGTTGTGACAATCTGTCTGTCTGTACAACCAACAAAGGGTGAAGGGTGAAACGATCCCTTCATTAAGGGTAGTTAGACGCGTGCCCGGAGTATTATCACATCGGGAACTATTAATAATGCTTATTACGATTGGTACTTAAAGTGTATTATGTTTTATTAAGTGTTGTGTATAGTCTGACCAAAATGTCTTATAATAAAGTTTTATGGGTCTGTGATCCATACAACTTATCATTTTATTTAGTACCTAAGTAGTTATGTATTTATAGGTAGAAAAAATATCCAAATCCATCGAAATCTCATTCTCAATCATTGCCATAGGAGAAATAAAATAATTGCGACCTTTCAGGTCTAGAAAGTTGAATCCCTAAAATGTTACACGTTAGAATTTTGAATTCTAAAAATGTTGAATACGCAAAATATAGAAGTCCAAAATGTTGAATTACGAAAACCAATTTGAACATTGAAAAACAAATGAAGATATAAACAGAAACAAAAATTCTACCGCTCGCGCTGGGCCATTCATTAGAATCATGAACTTCTTTATGTTATCTTTTTAATAGATGTAGGTAACTCTGCTTTAACTTTACTTTTTTAGTGATTTTAAGCAGTCTTTTCTTTTAAAAAACCTTGTTTTCAAAATTAAGTGGTAGAAAGTACCTACCTACTTTTTTACCTATCTAACAATAAAAAAGAGACCAATGTTGGAACAACTTTGAAGTTATATCTATCAGAGTCGAGTGGAGGAGAGCCGCCGCGTGCCAACCTACATCAAAGATGGTATTTGCATCCCGCCTGACTCTGCATAATCTCATCTTTTTAAAAACAATTGTTTAATATCAAAGAAATGAAGAAAGCTAAGTATTTATCTACATACATTTATTAAGGACCTATAGTACCTAATACGTTTGGAGCTAACTAAGTCAAGGGTTTCAACAAGAGGTTTTTAAAATCCATTTGCTCGGCCAGGGTTCAAACTCACGACTTAGGAATGAAAGTCGAAATATCTACCTATAGTATATGCCGACGCCTCTCTATAATTGACGCGTTCTTTTTCGACTAAGCTGAGAGAGCGAGCGATTAAAGTTGCTGGCACTGCGCTATATAAACTACTAGCTGCGGCCCGCGGTTTCACCGGCGTAAGTCCCGATCCTGTGGGAATATTGGGATAAAAAGTAGCCTATATGTTAATGCAGGCTTCCAGCTATTTACATATTTAATTTCATTGCAATTGACTTGAATTGGTTCAGTAGTTTTAGCGTGAAGGAGTAACAAACATACACACACACGTACACACGAACTTTCACATTTATAATATTAGTAGGATCTAGATCAGATGAATAGAATATTATTATGTTCTTAGAATGCAACAAAATATTCATAAATGTCATATTACAAGACATTGACGGTGGTCAGGGAAGTGAGCTATAAACTGAATTGTTAAATAAATTATGACTGTTAGTGAGGTACCTATTACCTAGTAAATAATGTAGTACTTACACCTACCTAATACTTTCCACGGAGGTAGAGTTTACATAGATAGAAAAAGCGAGAGGCGGAGCGGGTAATTAAACCAGCTTAGTTTTAATAAAGCGGTTAAGGCAATCCCTAACCGAGTAAAATAGGTAGAATTCGGTTCTGGCAGTCGACGGCCGCTGCCGTGACACGCTTGCTTCTTTCGCCTGGCTCGTGCGTTGTGGTTGCAGTTTAACCAAGGCAAGTACTTACAAATAATATACTGATACCATTAAATTAATAGTCAATTTAAAAAAAGTACTCGCTGCCCTAACTAAGTAAAATAGATGGAATTCGGTTGCGACACTCGATGGCCGTTGCCGCGGCACGCTCTCTTCGCTCGGTAGGCGCTGCGTTGTGGTCGCGGTTCAAACCTAAAATAAACCTAGCCATTTCTGCTCAATTGACCTACCCTAGTAATTCTTAGTCTATGACCCTAGTAATGACTGATAATTTAGTTAAGTTTTGGTAAAAGAAGTCATTATTATCTAGCAATGTATTTTGTCAAACGTTATTTCTGCAAAGATTGTCAAAAATGATGTTTTGATGTAATGAAATATTTTCTTTTGACAAATGATTCAGAAAGAATAAGCACTGTGTAAAGTGATTTTATTTTATTCTTTTTATTATATTTATTATTTTTTTAAATAAAAATTAGTCATTCGTAGGACTTCGCGGTTACCGGACTATTGAAATTGTTGCCGTAGACCGTAGTGATTTTAAATCTGGAGGACACAACCTAGCAACTATGTTAGACCATAATTTACATTCTAAGTTGTCTAAAGAGTATTGTACACCCTTATTTTCAACTTACTTCAAAATTTTTAAATACTTACTTGTACCTACTTTTATTTCCCAAATTGTTCATAACGTCATTGGACAAAATAATTTTTTTTTCCTCTTTATACTATAGTACGTCCAATAATTTAATTAAAAAAATACCAAAATGTTCATGACGTCATCGGACAAAATATTCATTTTTATGTACAGTCAGCAAAGGACTGAGGGTAGCAGGTGCATATTTTAAAGTTTAATCTACACTAATAAAATAAAGCTGAAGAGTTTGTTTGTTTGTTTGAACGCGCTAATCTCAGGAACTACTGGTTCGAATTGAAAAATTCTTTTTGTGTTAGATAGCCCATTTATCGAGGAAGGCTATAGGCTACTTTTCATTTTGATATTCCCACGGGATCGGGACTTACGCGGGTGAAACCGTTTTTTATAAGACGGTTCAATAATTCTTAGTTATTCTGTGTGAAATAACTAACACTCCGTAAACTTTAGTGATACCAAGCAGAATAATTAACAACTACTAAACCTTTATTTAAAAAAATAAAACTTTAAAATATGCACCTGCTACCCTCAGTCCTTTGCTGACGTACTATGGATGATAATACTTTTATTCCTATACTACTGAACTCTGTAAAGATTTAATGTTCTGAAAAATAAAGAAAAAATTTAATATTTCCCAAATGTCTCGCTAAAGTTACCAATGTGCTCACACCTTAATTGTTTAAATAATTATTGCTGTTAGGCACAGACCGTAACCGGTGTTTATGAGTGTAAAATATTGTGTTATTTATCCGTTAAATTATAGTAGGAAGGATAAGAACAACATCTGCTAGGTAGAGTAAATATCTATTGAAGAAATTTACAACAAAATCAAAATCGAAAATATTTTATTGTTTTTATCGATTTTTAAGTTTATTTAGACTAGTTCAATACCAGTGAATTCACTTAGTAATTTGTAGACATGTTCAAAAATATTATTTATTTATTTATACAGGGTTATTGGTAATTATAGTAGCAAGCCGTTGAGGACTACTTTTGTGCACCTAAACAAACAACTTTTGTTCTACGACTTTTGGAAATCAGAAGCGTCTCAACCACCCAGGCACCATCGAGGAGTAGCCCGACCATATACCGTGATAGTCGAAACCTATCGTAAACCATCATTGATTCAAAAATATACCTACTTGTAAAAAGACCAAGCCTCGCAACTCAGTTGTTCTACCGTGAAAAGTTCTGAGATCCATGTCAGTTAATTTATTCAGTGCATACTTAGGGGACCTTTTGTCTTACGTTATTGCGTAATTAGCTAATAAATAGATTGACTTGGCACTAAACACTAATTATTGTATTCTAAATTTGAAGCTTCTATGTCTGCTAGAAGTGCCTTAGAGTTTTGATGATCGGTCAGTCAGTGAGTGACAAAATTAAGAAACTTTGATTAGTTATTATTCTTAAACCACTAGTTCAAATTAAATGAAATTTGAAATTTTACAATGCCTGCTTGGTCACTGAAAATTACACTGACACAGGCTTCTAGTTTTGTCCACAACGAAGTTATAGAGGGTCCAAAATAGTCTGAAATGTTTCCAGAAAAGGATGGTAAGGCCGCGCGGCTTTTTTACTCGACTTCGCGGGGGCACTGCCATACCCAAAGATTTAATTAATATAATGATGAAGGCGAGCAGAGTCACGGGTGTGCAGAACATGGCCATAGTTTAATTAGGGTTCCACAGTAAAAGTGTATCGAGTCGCGGGTGTGTGGAGCGGCTGAAATTCACTTAATTAGGGTTCTAAAATGGAAGTAAACTTAGTCGTAGGTCTGCCTAGAGAGAACAGGAGACATGATAATACATGGGACAGAATAATACACAAGATATAATAATACACGAAACACATCAATACATAATACACAATCATGTACAATAAATTATATCCAAACATGTAAATAAGGCGGGTCGTTCCACCATGATTCCATTATATTGGTGTAAAGCTGTTTGATTACGACTTACCGACAGCTATTGTTCGGAGTGCCCTCCTCATCACTACGTTAGAGGATGAGGAGACGGAGAGGACCACTCGGGACTCCAGGGGAGAACTCACAAAGTAAATTGCTCCTTGCCCCAACCTCAGCGATCCTCAGTAAGCTCGAAGCGCTACACTAACACACAGAGAGAGGTCGACCTCCAGGGCACACGTGGGAGACACTGTTCCCTCTATGGGAGATCGACCTCTAGACAACACCTAGACACAACAATGCACAAACATAGTAATGGCCCATAAAATAATTAAAAAAAAAAGAAAAAAACCATCTAAAACGAATCCATACATCAAAAGTACAGAGTGAAAAGTAAAATCCAAGTCAAGTCAAGTGTCAAGTCAAGGATCAAACGTCGAGTGCCGAAAGCCAGAAGCCTAAGGTCAAAAGTAATTCGCCTAAAACAAAGGACACAAGTGTGTAAAGCGCTGCCGCAACACCCGCCTACCTATATACTACCTATACTACTTGTATATTATATATTCTGTGCCTATACCAACATAACTATAACTACCTATCTATACACTTGTCCCTACTTATATCTTATTATATAAATATTAAATAATATAATGCATTCGATGGTACGGAAGATCAAACAGGTTCTAACTTATCACGACCGCGCACTACCCGCTTACATGAAATATATGAGATTGTGCTGGTGCAGAGCTGTTCTGTATACGACTCACCGACAGCTACCTCCTGGGAGGGTCCCTCCTCATCACTACGTTAGAGGATGAGGAGGCGGAGGAGGATCGCTCGGGTCTCCGGGGGAGAACTCACAAAAATAATTGCTCCTCACCCCAGCCTCAGCGATCCTCGATGGTGAGACACAATCTACAACACGATGACCGCTCGCTGGGGGCACTCAAAGCACCACACTAGCCTCACACCACACTGCAACACAATGCACTCCGTTTCCTTAGGGGGACGCCACTTGAAGACATTACACTCGCGACGAACTCGACCGACCGCCATGGCTCCCAACAAGAAGCACATTTGGGAGACACCTCCGAGAGGCGCCGACCTCTCAGAAGAGCCGAGAGACCGCAGAGAGACACCGTTCTCCTAGGGAGCCACCTATGAGAGACACGAACCTCTCAGGGAGCTCCTTCTGCGAGAGCGGGACGAAAACTCGACCGCCCTCCCCGACGGCTCGAGCCCGACTCCATAAAGGTAGGTGAGATCAGGTTAGAATTGTGAGGGTAGTATGCGAAAAAGACATTATTTTCGTCAAAAGAACACGCGAAGTATCGAATTTACGTGGAATTTTACGGACAAAGAGCGCTGATTGACAACGTTCCAACAATTTTGTATGATACTGCGTGCTAGGGTTATTAAATACTCTTTGATTGGATCTCTTTTTTTTAAAGTAAGCATACCTAAGTAAGTCTCTTTGCTTAGTACAAATTGCGTTCACGTGGCTGTATAGCCATAAATGCGTTTGGCTGTGCAAATAACCCTAAAAAATATTGTAAATAAAAGGTAGGTATGTGTTATTTCTCTGCATTTTTTTGAGAAAAGCACTAAATATGCCTCGGCAGGAAGGCAATTGCCTGTGTCGTATTAGTGAAGTCCTCGCCTACGGATCGGCCTTCAAACTCTTACTCAACCTGCAATTGCCTATTTCGCCTTTGCAATAATGTACTTCCTATAATTTTATAGGAAGTACATTATTGCAAAGATGCTTGGAAATGGATTCACTATTTAGTGAATCCATTTCAAAGCATCTTTGGTGGGCACGTTCCAAAGGCAAACATCCTGACTTAGTTTTTGAGACGTTTCAATGTGGTTTCATGCAAATGATTCCAATTCTAATGATTCCAATCTACACTTAAAACAAAAGTCGCTTTCTCTCAGTCTGTCCCTATTTGTATGCTTAGAACTTTAAAACTACGCAACAGATTTTGATGCGGTTTAGTTTTAACCCCCGACGCAAAAACGACGGGTTGTTATAAGTTTGACGTGTTTCTCTCTCTCTCTCTCTCTCTGTATGTGTGTCTGTCTGTGGCATCGTAGCTCCCGAACGGATGAACCGATTGATTTAGTTTATTTTGTTTTAGTAGATATTATTCAAGAAGGGTTTTAGTATATTTAATAAAACTAGCACATATATGAAGTCGTGGGTAACACAGCTAGTTCTGTTTATATTTTTATGTAGCAGATAGATGTGTGTACTTAGTAGGCGTAGGCGTATATGCCATTAGATTCAGTACATACATAATTTTAATATAAGTTTCCATATAAAACAGTCAGACACATCATACGTCGGTAAATGCATAGTTATTGACTATCATTAAACTGTAAACACATGTGTTTAAATAAATATCGTGCTATTATTGCGTGGGGTATACTTTACCACATTTATTACTTAGATATCTTACTACAATGTTGCCAATATTTTAAAAATAATTTCCCTGTTTTGAAAAACAAAATAATTTCAAATAAATAATTTAATAAAAAATACATAATATGCGGCGAATTGAGACCAAAATCGTTTAAAAAAAATAAGAAACAAAGACCATAGCTAGACACGAAATAATAGATAACCTTTTATCCTTTGAAGTCAGGATAATGTGAGCACTAAGACTCAACTTACAGAGTGGAGTTTTTAGCCAAAAAAAAAAACGTTTTTCAAACTAACATGCCCTTGTTCCAAATATCCCTATATTTCTGCTATCAGGGATACTTGGAGTTTTTTTACCCTAACCAAAGTTAATTATACTCTATGGAACATGTGGAAAATAACTTTACAAGAGTCACAAATATAAATAAAAGAAAAATAAATTAACAACGCTGATCTGTTATGAAACCTCGTTTATTTTGAGGGTATTTTAATCACAAGAGTATAGGTATCATCGGAAAGCGTGCTACATCTTAGGCTGCATCATCACTTACCATCGTCTAAGATAGTGGTCATATGCAAAAATCAATTACTTTTATCTTGTTCTTAATATTTACCCTAATATTTGGGTAATTTTTTATATGGCAAACCAGCTACCACACGTACATAGCTCGCAGCTACTGTCACGCATCATTTACCATCATTATCAATTGCATCGCGAATTTACCACGATACCACCGCACTGTTTGCGGTGAGAAGCAAGTGTTGCCAGCTTTGTGCTGTGAAATTACCGGCATTGTGATGATATATTCACTATTTTATTTTCCTACATAAATTTTACGATCTTCCGGTGAAGTTGGCGATTCGTTTGGGCTCAGGGCGTTACAGGTTTCAGCATGAATTGTGAGCTCAAATATATAGTCAGACACGAGTGGTTTGTCTGACGATCTAATAAATTGATAGAACACCTGCATTCACAAAAAATATGACGTCATGTTCCGGTACCATTACGCCGCGCCGTCATGGTACCGGAAAGGAACAAACGTCACGCGTTTCGTGTTTGTTTTATATTGTTTAATAATAATATTGCTCATCTGGGCTTGTGTTATAAAGGAAAAAACATAATCTCAGTTTTTCATTGTTTTTTTATGACGTTAACACGTAAAATGATCGTCCGTAAACCGACTTTACAGACAACCATTTATTTATCACTATTTATTTACGCCTCTAACAAGTATTTATGTACTGATATTTATTTCTGGTGTGGATATCTGTAAGTAGGTTTATTTATCAAGTACATATTTACAAAACAAAATCATATTTTAAGTACAAGCTTTCACCTGCGACTTTGTTCTATAATATTTATTTATTTAATAATAAATTAGCGTTGGTTATCAATCGTTGGTTATTATTGTTGTGCGAAGGGTTTACAGCCATGTTTAAATTATCATAGAACTTAGCAGGAAGAATGTTTAGAACTCCAATCGAAGAAAAACGATGAAGATAGATGGCCAAAGATTAAGGTTTTAACAGAATGCTCACTCTGTGGTTATGAGTTTTAATAAAATGATAATTAAATACAATGTATTTCATTCAGGCATGTATCCACTTTCTCGTATTATTACGCTCCTCTCTAACAAAGAGATTGGATTAGCTACATCCTCCAAAGTTCTGTCGACTTGACATAAGTAAGATGAAATATGAGACGCTTCACGAAAAAAACTGCGTTCATAATACAGCCTACAACATTTTTTATTATTTACGATAAGGAAATTCACCCCCCTGCGAAGTCCCGATCCTGTGGAAATATCGGGATAAAAAGTAAATTAATGTATCTTCATACCAAGTGTTATCAAATTTCTTTTAATACTAGTCGTCAAAAAAAGTAGGAATACTGGGTCTCGTAGCACTGCTACGATGGAGAAGGCACCGGAAATCTTACCCACCAAATTCCATGTTTGGAAGGAAGAAATTTGGAAAGTATTCTAATTAGTAGGTGTACTTACTACCTACTATGTCGTGTCATATCTGTACTGTAACTTACTCTAGACAATCTCAATGCGTGTAGCAGCGAAGGCAGTTTATCAAGATGACTAAATGCTCGCAATTAGTTCATGTGAAATGTCTCATGCGCATGCTAACGAGATCGCTGCGTGTACGCAGACCAATCAAAGACCTTCAATGTATAACAGACCGGACAACTGTAACAAAATATTGTCGCAAAATATTATAAAAAAAGTATTGTTCTCGTTTTTTGTTTCGTATCTCAAAAGGTAAAATAAGATTACTTTCTTGTCTGTCTGTCTGTCCGTGTGTCACCACCGATTTTTTGTAACTTTTTTTTCTTCTTTTGTTAACAGAATCTCTCAGCTCGCTATTTGTATGAAAATATTTTAATGGCATCTCTATTAAAATTTCAATCTCTCTGGGAGCAGTGTCTTGTTTAATACTTATCCAAATGGATGGAGATAATTTTTGACTGGATAAAATATTCAACATTTCGTGCATATTCTTCATATAATATGCATAGTTATTGACACTCTAGCCTTATTAGTAGGACGTGGGAAAGGTTGAGTACTGCTTATTGGCCGAGCCGAGTCTCAGCTCCAAGTCTGACAACGGATATACTACTCATATACTTTTCTTTTGTAAATATATACTTATAATACATAGAAACAATCAGACCATAGACAAATATCTAAGCATAAATACATGTCTGAGGCGAGAATCGAACCCGTAACCCTGTGTTTGGCAGTTCGGCATGGTGACCATTGTGCCAACTGGGTCGTTACAAAAAGTGGGGAAAAAGGCTGCTGGATACATGCTGGACATCTTCGCTTTATGAGATCCTAATTAGGAGATGCTTCTTTTATTAGAAAGGTGTTACTTGAAGTTGGTTTCAGATTATGTAAGCATACTTTGCATCGTAGCTTTTGCCCGCGACTTCGTCCGCTTAGAAGTCGAAAACTTGAAGTAGATTGGACCAATAAATCACGTTGTCCCATACAAACTATGCCCCCCTTTTTCACCGCCTTAGGGGTAGAATTTCAAAAAATCCTTTCTTATCGGATGCCTACGTTATACAAAGAACACACCCTCCAAGTTTCAGGTCTCTACGATCAGCGGTTTAGGCTGTGCGTTGATCCGTCAGTCAGTCAGTCATTCAGGGCAAAGAATTTTATATGTATAGAGAAAAGTAAAAAGGCTATCAAATCTTAACTTATGCCTAAAGTAAACAGGGTGAATGCGATCCTGAAATACCTAAAACGTGCTGGAACCGTGTGGCGTAATTAGTGTTCAAGTCTTATTGCAGTGCAATTAAAAATAAGTAAAAATAAGTAGAAATTATTAGATTATTAGATAGAAAATACAAAAACAAATAAGTAGAAAATGTGTTTTGTGAAGCATGTGGAACTGTGACGAAGACGTGCAGCTAGTAGTGTTTAACATTTAGTTTATAAGTACCTATTAAACATCAAATAATAACCTCGTACCTGCCTACATAGGACAGCGCATAATTTGTCAGTGGCATATCGATCGATATCGATTCGTAGAGTACTTACTATCGATAGATTTATCATATTAATCGATATAATTTCATCAGTTCAGCCGGTGAGCGATGGAGGCCGCTGTGGGAACGCGGGTGCGTTGTCATGCCATAGAGTATCTTGTTGAATGAAAGCGATACGAGGAACTTAGGTAATTTTTTAATTGTCTAATAATTAATAGAGCTTTTTTTAGAAATGACAGGTATGGACAGGACAGGACAGGTAATGACAAGAAAATACCCACCTACCTGATGGTAGGTGACATGAGGTCTATGATGTTCACTTGCGTCTTGAACCCTCAAATTAAAAACGGCAGGAAAGACAGACACTGCCAACTAATTCCATTCCCTTGCTATATGAAAAAGGAATGACGAAGCAATACGCTTAGTGCGGATGTCTGGTATTTTACGAAGTGCTAGAAAATAGCAGTGTCTTGTCATTTTTAAAAACCTTCATTTTCTGCTTTCTTTTTTATCATTGATTTGGTTGATTTTTTATATGTTTAAGAAGCAGTAAAAGAAGAGAAAGAGTATTTTGGGGTTGATATCGACCCCCCGTGATATTTATGTATTTAAAATACTATCGACCTTTTTTGTCTTCTACGAAGCATTCTCCGCTAGGCATTTCAAACAGCGATCGTGATCTGTTATTCTTTGAAAGAATTTACTTTATTATTGCGACCACCACGAGAGATCCGCCTAGACAGAATATGTGGATTGTAGTTTAATTACCTCCCATTGTGGTCAATGATTCAAGTTCATTGTATCGATACTATCGATCGTAGAATAACGATATAATGTTGTATTCGAAGAATCGTTTTGTCTTTGGCCTTGGTAGTTGCGAGAGTTCAAGTTCAATAGCATTGAGATGATGTTGTTTTGTGAAATGGTTTTTTTGACGTGATAACGTCTAATAAATTGATAGAACACCTGCATTCATAAAAAGTGTCATGTTCTCGTACCATGACGCCTCATGGTACAGGAACACCACAGCGTCATGGTAAGCGCCACACGTCTTGTGTTTGTTTAATAATAATGTCACTCATCTGGGCTTGTGTTATGGTGACGAAAGGGGAGGCTCACAGCTGGGCTAAGCTCGCTGATCGTTTACGGTCGTGTGAGTTAAGCAACGCCGGGCGCGGTCAATATTTCGATGGGTGACCAATTAGTAGTGTGGTAAAAATGTATTTTCGTGAGCCCCTCCGTGCTTCGGAAAGGACGTTAAGCCGATGGTCCCGGCTGCTACTTCTAAGTTAGAGGCCTTAGGGCGATCTCAAAACTCTAACAATAGGTGACCCACACCACTACACGAGAAGAAGAAGATGGTGACGAGACGAATAGAAGACTTAAAGGAAAAAAATGTATATAAAGGAAAAAAAGGAAATCAAATATATAAAGGGAAAAAAAGGAAATAAAATGGTATATTAAGAAATAGCAAAAAATCTTAATTTTATCGTTTTCTTATGATATTATCACGTAGAATTATCGTCCGTAAACCGACTTTACAGACAATCATTTTTTTTTATTTGAATTGTTGTATCGTATGTAAATGTTCTTACTAGTTCCAATGCCTATTGGACAGTTCCATGATGGAATTAATACTTCTCACTAAAGTTTTGGAATGAAACTAGAGCAAATATTTTGGTACCATTAATTCCTATGTAATTTTGTTCAATGTGTGGCACCACTTTCATTCGTCAACAACAGAAGGAGCTGAGTCGGCCTTGATCGAACAACGAAGTTTATAGGGGAGAGGGGGGCAATGGTTTTTTGTTCTAAAAATCGAACGCGGGCAGTCTAGTCGCCTGCACGCAGAGAAATCGGAATCCACCAGAAGTACAAAACAGTGTAGTTAAATAATTTCACGACAATTATAGTCTGAAATACTGTTTTCTTGTAATATCTACGATTTTATTTTAAACCTCACTAAATGTTTAATAAGGTACACTAGAAAAATTTATGAAATCAAAGGTACAATAATTTTGTATTTCAAACAATAATTCTTGCTTATAATAGGAAATGATTTGTATTGTTTACTAGAATAAAATGTACAGTTGACCAAGTTAAGTGTTCTGATTAATAATCGTCATGTTAGTAATGCGCTACGATTTTTTTCTGTATCCACAACAACATTATTTTAATTATGACAAGAATATATAATTATCCTTACTATTTTGTTTGTTTTTGAAAATAACTAAAATAAGTTGCTTTTGTAACAAAATAATTAAGTTGTCATAGATAATATCATGTTCATTTAACTGAACACTGTGTTCTTTTATTTATACAAATAACGACTTGGTATTAATGCAAGTTAGTCTAGTTAAATAATTAGATTTATGTGTACCTATTTTTTTTAGTTTTATAAGTCGCAACTAGATGGCGCCAGTAGTAAATTTAGATCGCGCTATCGTTGTGTTTTATCAAGTTACCTTAGACGACAATTTTGTTTTGTATCAAGAGTGCGTACGGATTACGGACTCTGCACTTAAAGCTATATGTGGCTTTACTCCACTATAGCTATAAGTGCTGCATTTCTCGTAGGGCGTACAGACGCGTAATCTACGAGACAATGTAGTCTAACTTTAATATCCCTTTTTGCTGTCTAGGATTACTATAATTGATTTATACATCGAATGAAACCCTACAATAATTACTGTAATGGGGACTAGAATATATTATATACTACAAAAAAATCTAGTTACATTTACAAGAATCTAGTAAACGTAACTAGATTTTTTCTCCGTGTGTACTAGTAGTCTAGTAGTGTGTACAATAATTTCTGGTTGATCCTGAATAATAAATATTTGGTAAAGACAACTAGTGAGTACTGCTGTCACGGATCCAAACAGAAGTTCTCGTTGCACTTACGAGATTTCTCGTACGTCTTACAACATTTTTCTCTGTGTGTGTCAGTGTCAGACTAAAGAGAGATACAAAATGGCTACCTATTAGCGAAAACAAAACACATCTAGAGCGTATAGTTTGATAGTGTGAGTGGCCCCGTCATGCCCCCCACTCCCCTACATATGACCTCGTACCTATAAAGACTATTATTAAACAAAAGATTGTCGAAAGAGAAACGAAAGACGATCAAAACAGAATCGAAAGATGATCGAAACAAAAAAACGCCTTTTCATACATTTAAAAGTTAAATCAGTATTTTGTTTAAAATTATACGAGAATATCTTTACCAGCAATTTTTCCACAATATTTTAGAACAAAAACATTTTTATATTGCGCAGGAAAGAAATATCAAATGCCATTTCTTCAGACTGCAAAAAGGTTCTTTATTGAGTTGCGTAGTTTCGGAACGAATTCTTGGCCAGTGGAATGCTTCGTCGAAAATTTCAAATTTGAAAATGGAATTTTGATTTAAAAAAGCGGGGTATTTTTAGGGGAGGTAGGGCGTAAGGCGTGACGGGGCGGGCGGGGCTTACATTATGACGATGAAAAATATTTTTCAGGACTTTATGAACTACGCCTTTACACAGCTAATTTACGTATATACCTTTAGATTATTGTAGTAGACATACTTATTGATACTTAATACAAACAGAGTCAAAGTAATCTAAACAAATCACTCACAAAAGAAAACCTAAACAAAATTTCAGTCGTCACTCTTTCGACTTCCAAACATCAAATTGTAAAATGCACTATAAAACAAACTTACCCTTACATTTCAATTCAACTTTATGTCTTGGACATAAAAAAGATTTTCGTCTGTACAATATACTGTTAACTTTGTAAAGTATAACGTGTCAATCGGCCCTCCTACATTAATAATCATGTCGATTCACCGCTCGTGAGAAATATTTTAAGTTGAGCTTCATAACTATTAATTTTATTACGATAATTGAGTAATTGTTGGTATAGATTTGTGCTTATAGTCGGAGATCCCTTACAGGACGACCATCATCGAGCTGTTTAATGGATGAAAAGTATTTTATATCATATTGAATCTATACATATTAAATGCTTTGTCATTAATGACTGACTGACTGACGGATCAACGCACAGCCTAAACCACTGATCGTAGAGACCTGAAACTTGGAAGGTGTGTTCTTGTAGGTCAATAAATGTATTGCAAATGGGTTTTCTAAAAAAATTCGGTCCAGAATATGATAAAAAACAATTTAAATTTTTATTTAGTTTTTTAATCCTTTCACTGGTTTGTTTAAGAGACAAATGCCATACCGATAGAAAGTATGAAGCCTATAGAATATGCAAACCTTAGGTTGACTATTTTTTCCCGTCACAACTCTTGCGGAGACAGTTAAATCGATACTAGTCATTTGCACTGGTCTGGTTAATTAATAAAAGTTAAGTTGCAATAAAGATTATGCATTTTATTGGTACGAAATTTGTATATTGACTAAACCAGGGAAAAGTCTAAAAACAAAAAATAAACAAATAATTGAAATTAAATTTAAATAAAACTGAATTTTTTTTGGCAACCCATTTGCAATATATTTATTGACCCATTTAACAGCTCGATGAAGGTAGTTCTTAAAGGGATCCCGTACTATTATATAATTAATTATATTTAATTTACTCGGTTGTGAGAGAGTGCTGAGTCAGGGCTATTATATGATACTGTATATTTGATTGTATGTGTGTTTGAGTGTTGGATCACAATGTTCGATAATATAATGACTGATCTAATTTGAGCATATAAGTCGAAGAAAATGCTATTTTTATCTTTAGAAGATCATATAAAATGCTTTGTCCTGAATGACTGACTGACTGATCAACGCAAAGCCTTAACCGCTGATTATAGAGACGAAACTTGCAGGGTAAGTTCTTTGTATGACATAGGCAAGCATCCTACAAGAAAGGATTGTGAAAAATTCAACTCCTACGTGGATTGGAATTATTCAAAATCGAAGTCGCGGGTGTAAGCTAATTACAGGTAAAAGTTCAAAGGCCCTAAGGCAAATATTTATTTTTTCTTTCAAAAGTTTATTTTTTCTTCAGTTTTTCTTTAAAATAATCAAGTTACGAACCGAAATTTAACATCTTGTAAACCGCTCCTTTAGAAAATAATTTTTCAACTACCAAACCTTGATCGACCCCAAATTTGAAAAGTTTTATGAATTAACTGTCAATTATTGTTAATAACACTGTTGTTTAATAATAAAAATTTAAAAATTAATTTAAATTTAAAATAGTCCTAAAGCCTAGTAAAGGATATAATAGTTGGTAAATTGAGTTCTTAAGGTGCGGTTTGCGAAATAATGTAACATTTCGATTTTTAACTGGTTATTTTTACAGTAAACTACTTTTATTGTTTGATTAGGCTGACAAACGGTACGAAATTTTGTCTGAGGGAATAGAACAGTAGGTATGTATATATTTCTTTTTTGTCGCCGGGATTTTTTAGATTGGTTACTTTTATACTTTTACTTCCCCCAAAGAGGGGGAAGCTTTAATATCTCTGAGATCCACTTTCGATGATTTTTATTTTATTGTTTTTGATTTTTTTTAAACTTCAAGTTGGTGTCATAAAAATGTGGAAAAGATTATAAGAATAGTAGTTGTGATGAGCAGAAATGCTCTTCAAAGTGCAGTAAATTGCTCATTAGATTTCTACCAGTGGAATCGGCCCCATGTCGTATGCAAGGTCTCAATGTTTTCAAGAACAAATTACACCTTATCGTGGGTGTCTGAGTCTTTAAAAACACTATTTGTAGATCTTAGTATAGCTCGAGTCATAGTTTTAGCCATAGTTTTTAGTGTTTCTAACTTTGCCCCCCTTTTTTGCCCCCTAAGGGGTAGAAATTTGGAAAATCCTTATCGGATGCCTACGACATACAAATAACACACATGTTTTGAGAAATAATTATTTTTTATTTATTTATTTAAGGTAAAACTAGATATTGCTCGCGACTTTGTCCGCGTAGAAGTAGAAAATGGTTCTAAAGGATTACATTGTCCCATGCAAACTTTGCCCCCCTTTTTTGCCCCCTAAGGGGTAGAAATTTGGAAAATCCTTATCGGCTGCCTACGTCATACAAAGAACACATCCTCCAAGTTTCAGGTCTCTACGATCAGCGGTTTAGGCTGTACGTTGATCCGTCAGTCAGTCAGTCATTCAAGACAAAGCATTTTATATGTATAGGTTTGACGGAGCACTTGAAACCACCTTCTCACACAAAACTTCTCTAAGTTTGAGCTCGCGAGGTCTACTGTTTGCAGAACTACTTACTGAAAACACTTTATAAAATACTTCAAAATTACTTCAAAAAGTAGGACAGTCATTAAAGTAAGTAGACTTTACTAAACTGACTAATATTAGTCCATTAGGTACGAATTTGTATCGTGAGTTGCGATCGATCACATTCCGATGAAATTACTGATCAGATAAGGATCTCCGGGTCATTATTTAATATGATGACGTGGAACCATGAAGGATTTTGAATGGATATGGTATCATTGCGGAAAAATTATGAGTAAGTACAATCAGGCAACAAAAGTGGAGGCTCAAAGTAGAGTTTTTGTATTGCAATTTTTTATTAGAGTCCTTCAATTCAAGCAGAGTACTATATGCTATTATATCCTTTACCACAAACAGAAATTTAAAGCCCTGCTTTGTTAAAATCATTGTAATTATAGCATCGTCAATATTAATAATCGATATTTTTATACTTTAACGATATTTTTATACTTTTCTACGTTTGGAAAATCAGCATTTATACCTCGTCATTTTTCAATAAAGATTTTAGTCGCCCAACTCAATTTCAGATCTACGGTGTGCATTCACTTTTGTTGCCGACTGTGTCCGACACGACAGAAGAAAAAGTCTAAAATCAAATTAATGTTTAGAAATTGGTGTTTGTTTTATAAATATTAAACTACTTAAGTAAATACAGTACACAGCTTCGACTTCACAGCTTTTTTTAGCAAAATGTTGGTCTCGAATTCACATATCAGTAAGGATTGTTCCGTATTCAAGCGATGAAATCTCAATTTTATTTCTTCACCCATTCGATTTTTATTCCTTACTCTCTTCATACCAACTTTTGTCAATACTTTTTAATATTCTTTTATTGTTGATTCTGTGACGCTCTAATACAAACTATCATTTAACGTGATAGACAATTACTCTTCGTAACTTTAGCAGTCTTACTATTTTCGTAATTGAAATGCCACATCCAAAGATAATACAATTCATCGTTGTAAAGGAGGAGCGGTGAAATCACGCGGCGAACTCGATTATAGGCTCGGTTCAAGTAATTTGCACCCAAAATTAATTTATTTAATGCCTAACAAAATAAAAACTTCTTAAAAGTGTGTTGAAATAAAATAATAAAGACGATACCTTTTAGTTACATATATTATCTCTCAATCAACTATAAACGATTAAATAGATCTAAAAAATAAATAAATAAATATAAATTAGTTATTTCCCAGGCAAACAACCCACATCACATAGAATATATTTTAGTTGCATAAAATATTATCTCTCTATATATACTTAATAGGTATAATAAAGGAAGAGGGGCAGAAAAAGTATGTACCTAAAAGGAAGCGGATGGAAGCTTGGAAGCGAAAAAATACTCAATAAAGTCAAGTAGGTTTTTAGGAAATAAGTTTCGAAAAAAAAAAAAAGTTATTGTCTAAGAAAACTGTAGAGAACTGTATCGCAGAACGGTGAAAAACTACTATTAATAGAGATGATAATAATATTAAGACATTTTTTCATACAAAAACTTTGTTGTCATTCTTATTTTCTGCAGTGACCTTTTCCTTAGTTTCGTTCAAAAGACGATAGAAACAGCAACAAAAGATGATTGGAACAGAATCAAATTGATTTTTGGAACTTAAACAAAAGAAAATAAGTAAATATTGCAGGACATTCCACACATCGCCAACTAGCCCCAAGCTAAATAACTATACTTGTGTTATGAGTACTAGACAACGGATATACCACATATATACATTTCTTTTGTAAATATATGCTTATAATACATAGAAACAACCAGACCACATACAAATATCATAAATACTTGTCTGAGGCGGAAATGGAACTCGCAACCCTGTGTTTGGCAGTCCGGCATGGTGACCATTGTGCCAATTGGGTCGTCGACATCACCGAAATTTGATTTTAAACTCAAAATAGACAAGTTAAATAAATACAAAACACAAGGACGACCAAAATTTTTCATAGGCGGCACTCCCTTCCTCTATTTATTAATTTTATCACTTGACACCTCATCAACTGCCACTTATCGGACATTTGAATACTAAACCTATACAAGTTATTTCCAAAATCACATAAACGTCAGTCAGTTGGAAACTTCTGCTTTATCCTTTCGTGTGTCGGCCATTTTTTTGCAAATTCCCGGTATCTGTTTGGCCATCCCGCGGGAACCCCGCGGGATGGCCCGGCACATCGAGGAGAGTGAGTAAAATAGCGATAACAGCGAAGTTATGAATGGGAGCTACATAAACCTTGGGTAATAAAGAATGAGTATGAATTACACTACCTAGGCATATAAATACATTAAGGCATATAAATGCAGTTTATCTTGTGATGTATTGTTAATTCTAATTGGAAAGTACTTTCTCCGAACTTTCTCCAATTTGTTGTACAACGATCGTGTAATTTAAAAATGGAAGAATTATTTCCATAACAAAATGTTTTATCTACTTGTAGTATCCCTAACCCACAAGCATAATACAAAACAACTTACCAACTTCATCACACTAAAAGCAATTAATCAACACTAAAACCCCACTTGACTCGACACTTGACACCATGACACAAAAAAAACACAGCAAAAAAAAAATGTTATGTTTACATTTCAATTTCGTAAACAAAGTTGTTCTAATTGGTATACATTCGACACTTTAATTATAGTTTGGTTCAGTTACGAGTAGACAGACAGAGTTTTAGTTGTTACAAGTGCTTTGTTTACAAGTATTGAACAAAAACAAAACACTGCCAGTCGGTCGTCCATGTCTGTCGAACGACCTTTTTAAGGTCGAAACGTCAATTTCTAGTTAGAATCTAATTGGAATATTTACGCAAAACTAATCAATTTTTCCCTAGTTAAATGATTACTATTTATCAAGATATGTATCTAAATGATGTTAATAACGAGATTATCTACCACTAATGTATTTTTTTGGTAAAAAAACTTGTAAATAACAACAAGAAAATACAACTGCCGGTTGACAACTGACATTTGCCCATAGACTCTCAATAAAAACGAAAAAATAACGTTCCCGGGTGTTTTATTGATAGTTTTAGAGACTTTAAACAACATCCTGAGTTTTCTCTTTCACATTGTATACGTTCGAACAGGCTAGATATAGTGTACACGCTTCACTTCGACGATGAAATACGCGGTAAACGATCGACCTTTAGAAGGTGGCGCGACAGATGCGCCATGTTTAAAATCGACCTTTAAAAGGTCGTCCGACAGACGAGGGGTTATGTAAAGTGCATTGATAATAATCTGGACCATTCTCAGATGAGAGAAGAGGATAGATATAGGTAAATTAACAGGCAAGAGCGAGAGACGTATATAACTTTGAATAGAAACATCAAAATTTTACAGCATTTTTATTGCGCGCGCGCCGTACTCGTGTTTACATGTCGAACGTCCGGTTCTTTTTCGGGTAGCTCGAAGTAATACTTTAGAAATATAAAAGTAAAACCACTTTTTTGTCCATAAAAATGTTTTCGAATATTAAATAGATATAGGCGTGAATTAATGTGTGAAAACACCGGTAACGATAGCCTGGTGTCGTTTAGTGAAACATTAAAATATTTATTATCAACAACATTAAATATTTTTTGGTATTAATTAAAGTTTTAAGACTGTTACGTCATAGGTGTTAAAGGTTTCATAATGGTAGGGAAAGTGTGACAAATAAAACATTTTATTAGTTACCTAATACCTATTAAAATATACCTTTTAAGTTACTTAACTTCATACAAAAATGTTCCTTAGTGCAATTTTTTTGTCAAGTTTAGTTACATTTTTAATGTCACAGACAAGAGAAGAGACAACTTAATTTTTACTTAGTAACATAAATTCAATTTAATAAGGCGTATTAGAGATATCGATGAAAAGTATTCGAAAAACAAAATTCTATGAAACGTTTTTCGCAGTGACGTAGATACAAGCATCTGTGTGAAAACTTCGTAGTATTTTTAACCCTCGACGCAAAAACGACGGGGTGTTTTATACATATGACAAGCAGCGCAGGAGTAGCGCGACTCTTTATCGAAGTCGGCTGCTGCCGCGATGCTTGCAACTAAGGGTCCTCGCCCATGGCGACTTTTTGTGGCGATGTTTCATAAATGCGCGACAGCATCGCTACTAACGTATGTTAGTCGCATTTGCAACGCGCTACAGAAGCGATGCCAACGTGCTACTAACGCACTACAGTATCGCGACTGTATTATTACAGTCGCGATGCTGCAATGGAAACGCGCAACCGTGTCGGACGACATGGGGGAAAGTTAAACTCTGCGCAAACGGGCCACCGACCACAGCCACCGGTGACCAGCCACTAGCAGTTTTCATACATTTTATTGTGGTCGCCACCGACCACATGTGTGCGCCGCGTTTTAACAAAATGTATGAAAAAAATCGTGTGAACTGCTAGTGGCTGGCCACCGGAGGCTATGGTTGGTGCCCCGTTGCGCAGAGCCTTACTGAATTGCATCTCGACTGAATCGTGTTGTGTGTGCGCATTGTGTGGGCAAACAGCTAACGACCACATTGCAACTGTATACATGCGAACGCGCGACAGCATCGCTACTGCATCGCTACAAAAAGTCGCCGTGGGCCTTTGTGTGATGGAAAAACCTGAAGGAAAAGCCTCGGTCTGTCACCATACGCAATTGCAATGCCCGGCAGGGCTCATAATATGAGCTTATATGCTTATTGTCATATCTATTATTTCACTTTATTTTCCTAACCCTACCCTTCACCTTCCTCAACTTCTTGTCCATCCAAAGGTTGCCTGGAAGAGATCGCTTTCAGCGATAAGGCCGCCCTTTGTAACACTTAGACTTAAGCTTAAGATTTTTATTATTAACGTTATTTGAAATTGGTGTTTACAATAAAGAATTTATCTATCTATCTATTGTACTTACCATATGAATGCAAATAAATGTAATAAAATGAAGTAAAGTTTATTTTAAAATACCCAATATTAAACAAAATATAAATCATAATTTGAGCTTTAATTTCAACCGTATAATCAAATACCTAATTTATGACGAGTTGTCCCTCTTAATGCCTTAACTCGATTCAGACAGGAGATTACTATAATACGTTAATAAAATATTAAGCAAACACTTTGAATTGATGGTGTGACGAATCTGGTATGTTACGATGACAGTTGATAACCGTGGTAGGTAAAAATGTGTCACACAACTTAGTTCAAGTTAGTTTTGTTTTTATTCTCAAATAAGCTTAAATAACATCTTAACTTAGTTTTTGAACGTTTCAATGTGATTTCATGCGAATGAAAATAATTTTGACTTTGATTTTAAACTTAACTTGTAAACAAAGTAATGGGTTGTTTTGCTAAGTTAAAGTTATCAAAAATCATTTTTAAACTTTTTTAACAGTCAAGTAGGCATAGAAAAATAATAAATTCATTTTTTACTGGAGAATATTAAGTAATCTACAATTTCAATGATATCTACCGAGCACTGCTGGTGTAGTGGTATCATGCAAGATTCCCATTCTTGCGACCCGGGTTCGATTCCCGGGCAGTGCAGTTCTTTTTGCAATCTATTTTTTTTAACTGATCCTTTACTTGGTCATTTTTACAAAAATCTAATTTATTTACGCAACTTAAATAAAAAATATAGGCAAAATATTCAAGTTTTTTAATTTTGAAGTGTCCCGCATACCTTCTGCGGTAGGTGAAGGTGACACTTAAGCGCCAGAATTCCCATGTGAAAAATGTATGTAAGCAAACCCTGGGAATCGGACAAATTAAATGAATTCGGGGCATTAGTGAGTGACTCATTTAGGCTGCGCGAGAGCATCGCGGGATGACACATGGCCGTGCTGATTGACAGTCCGGTTCGCTAGACGTCTACGTGTGTAGAATACCTAACTGAGGCTAAGATTTATAGATTAGAACTACATTTTTTGTTTGGCGTAGAGAAGAAAACGTTTGGATGCGAGCTAGGTACCTTTATTATATAGATATATTTTTTTATTTTTTATTTCTATGTATTATAAGTATTTATTTACAAAAGAAAAGTATATAAGTAGTATATCCGTTGTCTAGCACCCATAACACAAGTCTAGTTACTTAGCTTGGGGCTAGATGGCGATGTGTGAAATGTCCTGCAATATTGATTTATTTAATGTATTATAAACTTAATCAGTAGGCTCAATTTTAGTAATTGCTGTCTATGAGAGAGAAAGAGAGAGAGAGAGAGAGAGAGAGAAACACGCGCTCGCAGCACGGCTTACAACTATAGCAAAAAGTGTCGTTACAACTTTTGGTCTTAATTTTTTCCGTCTAGCCCTCTTTCGAAACGCGCGATAAGGAACTTCATTTCAACAAAGCTTAAGTCTAAGTGTTAAAAAAGGCGGCCTTATCGCTCAGTAGTGCGAACATTAAATAAATATTAAAGAACATCACACGCAGCGCCATCTAGCCTCAAGCTAAGCAACTAGGCTTGTGTTATGGTGGAAAATACTGGGGAGAAATCTCCTCCACTTCTATCTCAGCGGTGTCTCCCGATGCCTCCGAGGTGTACTGGTCCACCAGCCACCTTAGTAACAAGAACATTAAGTCCGGTGGTGTTGCCAAATAAAGACTAAACTTCACTAGGTGAGAAAGACACAACTTAATTGTAAGCTATCAGTTACTGACATAAACAATAGCTTGGAAAACGTAACTTAAGCGTTACTTACGTATAATGACTTACCAGAAACTATTTGGTATAAATAAATATTGCAGGCCATTCCACACATTGCCTAGCCCCAAGCTAAGTAACTAGACTTGTGTTATGGGTGCTAGATAACGGATATACCTACAAATATACTTTTCTTTTGTAAATACATACTTATAATACAAAGAAACAACCAGACCATAGACAAATATCTTACATAAATACTTGTCTGAGCCGGGAATCGAACCCGCAACCATGTGTTTGGCCATCCAGCATGATGACCATTGTGCCAACTGGGTCGTCAATCCTGGGTCGTATCCTTTATCATTAGCAAATTATAAAGACTCGGTGCGCAACCGCATTGTGCTTATAATTTTGATGATGCTTAAAAAATAGGTATCTACCTACCTACCGAATAATGGGAACGAAGTTCCTTATCGCGCGTTGTGCCTTTCACAACGGGCGAAAGGGGGCTAGACGGAGAAAATTAGGACCAAAAGTTGTAACGACACTTTTTGCTATAGTTGTAAGCCGTGCGGCGTGCGCGTGTTTCTCTGTCTCTCTCTCTCTCTCATAGAAAGCAAGCTAGTTTACTAAAATTGAGCCTACTAATTAAGTTTATATTATATTATATTTGTTAACAATAAAAAAAATATATAACATTAAAAAAAAATTACAATTCCTTCACTAATTAATCGAAAGGAACTTCGTTCCATCCGGGTGTCCCTTGACACCTTTCAAGTTTTATTTTTCTTGTGGACTAGCAGCGCTTCACGGTTTTAACAGAAAGGATATTGATAATTATGAAAACTTTTCCATGATCCTTAAAAGTTTCCAAGAACTATCGAACGTCATTCGCCCCTAATAACTCAGAAAACCCATGATTCACACCCGGGAGACCTAATTGAGCTTTTTACTGAAATGATTCAAACCACAATTTTAATGAATAGTCGATGATTTTCAACTCTCCATATCGATTACTGAGAATATACTCTTGATTCATAGGTTTGAAGAGATTTTTCCTGACATAATTTAAATGCTGCATTCTTCGTTTGAATTCCGGCTTTTTCTTGAAAATATTCCTTAGCATATTAAACACAAAAGGGTTCTCCTCTTTAACCCCCGACGCATAAACGACGGGGTGTTATAAGTTTGACGTCTCTCTCTCTGTGTGTGTCTGTCTGTGGCATCGTAGCTCCCGCACGGCTAAACCGATTTTGACTTAGTTTCTTTTTTTGGAAAGGTGAATTAGTCGGGAGTGTTCTTAGCTATAATTGATCGAAATCGGTTTAGTATCTGAAAGTTATGAGGGATAAGACTCAGGGGTTTTTAAATTCTTTTAATTGTGGTTTTTGATCGGAAAAGTTTTGTTCCACTGCCGTCTTCCTACCTTCACTCGAATGCCCCCGTTCATTTGGGGGTCTTTGAGCTAACAAGTATCTTCTAGGAAAGTGTGCTAGGTACATTTTAGACCGCAAAAAACAACGTCATGAGGAAATGTTCTAGAACTTGCCATGATGGAAAGGCATTATATGACATAGTCCAATCCAAAGCACAGGCCTTCACAGCGTGCGGCGTCAAATACTTTCTCTACACTGTCGTTAGGTGACTTTACTCCTTAATTAACAAAAGCCTATATTTAAAATTACCTTTCAACTTCCATATACGCACATAAAATTAAATACAATGGTTCAAACACTATTGTTTTTAACAAATAATTAAGTATAAGTAACTCATTAACCAGAGAACTGGGGCCAATAAATATTTTCTTACCTTATTTTATTATGAAATTACTGTTAACGTTCGTTACTCGTGTTAAACGCGCTTGTAGTTTTAAAAAAGGTTATTATGGACTCAAAAATATTGTAATCTTAACCTTAATTTTCTTTACTAGCTGCGCCCCGCTCTTGTACCCGTGTAAGTGTCGATCCCGCAAAAATATCGGGATCAAAAGTATCTTACATCCTTCTCGATCCCCAAAATTACTGTACACTTAACTTAGACTCACTTTGTTTGTGATGCTTTCTGAGCATGATCACAAAAATAGAACCAGCTCCCTCTTATTCCAAAACGAGGTTTAAAGATAGTCCGAGATGTGGATTTAGACCTTAGATTTAGATACAGATTTACTTGTGAACTATAGAACTTATAGGGATAGTGTTTAGACAATAATTCACGAGTAAATCTGTATCTGAATCTAAGGTTTAAATCCACATCTTGGACTATCCTTAAACCACGTTTTGGAATAATAGTTTTATTCCAAAATAGTAATAGTAATAGTTTAATAATACTCTATGCAAAGATCAATTTACCACACTTATATCGTAATGTATCTACTATTAGCTTATTATTATGCTGCCCTACAATATCTTTTTTACACCCTTTCAAGCGTCTTAGTCCTGAACTAAAATTGTCTAGTTTAGTTAAGGCTTTGAATTTCATATTTATTTGGTAGTAGGTATTTTGTCGATTTTTGTATATTCGTTAACGTTTTTAATTTGTGTTATCCAGCTTATCCACACTTTTCCAATACCTACACAAGAACAATAACTCGTAAATATTTATCATGCGTTGTAAATGAGCATTTTTCAAGGCACACTAATTATTTTCACAATCGGGCCCGCGATGCCGGCTAACAATCGATTTGAAATTTTCATTTTAAACTTTTACAATCACTGTGCCACTGCCTTTATGGTCATTAGCTTTAAATGTTTCTTAGTCTTTCATTTCGTATTTTTTACAACTTGCATTTTGATAAGTGTGAACCTAATTTTTTATTAACATTTTACTGTGTTATTTTACTACGCATTTCCATGATTTAAACTGGGTATATCTGTCTATTAAACTTAGCAAAAAGATAATTAGCTTCACCTGTCCCGATATCATGGAATTATTCAAATAATATTTGATCCACTTCCAGGTTACCGATTGAGCTGAAATCTTGCAAACATGTGTAAATCGCGTGACAATGCAATAAAAGCTTGTTTTTATAAATATTTTCCAGAAGCTTTTTTTTTGTCCCCTTTATGTTGTAAAAGGATCGTATCGTACATATCCTGGTACTACAATTTAAAAACGTACTATGAACGCATTATGTACATAATGCGTTTATTAGTATATCATGCGTTCCTTATAGTACATCATGCGTTTCTTAGTACATCATGTGTTCCTTAGATAGTATGGGAAGTTTTGGAGCGCTTTTTGTCATCGAATTTATTTAAACTTTCATTTGTTTTTATTCACGATTTTAAAGATAGTGCTATTGCATTTCCACTTAAATAGATCTGTAGAAGTTATTTTGGAGGCAAAAGATCTACCTAAGAGAACCTAATCTCTTACAAAAATATTTTTTTCATAAAACATGTTAATATTTTAGGCCTAGCCATTGATGGACCTATATTAGAGGCATCCTCGAAAAGCATCTGCAATAGACTATGGAAATCTGAATATTCCATGTATGCTTACCTACCTACCTATATACCTAATTAAAAAAATATCTTCAGTAGAATCCAGTACATACTCATCTAGTGGTACCTATATACTTATATACTTAGTATTTATTTCAAATCATCATGAATGAACATTGAACATTCCCAAGCCGTACACCAGTAAAAAAATAACTAGAAAGGCCACAGCCTATCGATTAACTGTCAATCGAAACTCCGTTTCTAGATGCGTCATTAAAAGTCACAATTCATTAAAATTATCGTCAAGCTCATGATTTCAATAGGGATGTCGAGTGACTGGTATTGCAAGACGTATCGACATCGATCGAGATCACTATCGAGAATTCCTGCACAGTCACTTGTCCAGGGTGGCATCATTGTGTTACAGCCGTCTAGTACCATATTAAGCGTCTAATGTATGGAATTTAATTTCTGAAACCCACGCCGATACGTAAAGACAGGTTTCTAAGTGACCGTAATGGCTTTTAAGACATTTCGTTCGTGTTAACATCTTATGACATTGCTCGTAAGTTGAAAGCTAATCAAAATGTTTTAATCGATGACGCGATAACATTAGTGATGCGCTTTTTGTGTTATGGTTTTTGTATCGATCAACTGTATATTATTTTACAGTATTTTTCCTATTAGATTATGAATTAAACAATAATGTGGAGATGATGCTGTATTTTATTCGCATCTGCTTTTTACATTGTTGAGAAAAGTTTTTATTAGGTTCTTCCCTTTCAATTCTTTATTCACAAGAGCAAGAGTTGAGTTTAGTTTGATGAAGTTTTCTAATTTATATAATTTATTACCGTTGCATATTAACATTTATCACGAAATGATTGTAACCATATTTATCACGTAAACATAATACACAAATCGCTAAAATTGCAATTTAAAATATTTTTTATTCTCTTTGTTATCTTGATTAGCAGAAAGTTCGACTTTAAATACCGAGTATAAGCGATTGCGAGGTCTGGTGGTGGTCCAACTAGTCTCACACGGGACTGCATAAAAAAGGCTTGTAGTACAATTTTCCTAAAAAAACCCATCTGTAATTGACTTGCGATTAAACAAAACACGATCTGAACAAAAACAAAAGATGATCGCAAAAGAAACAAAGGACGATTGAAACACAAACAAAAGACTGTTGAAACAGAAAGAAAAGACGATCGAAACATAAACAAAGGACGATAGAAACAGAAACAAAAGACGATCGAAACATAAACAAAATACGATCTGAATTAAAACAAAAGACGAATTATGTTACAGACCAAATCTAATAGTCTCGATAAAACTAAACTTTTTCATAACCCCCATCACTAAAAGGTGAATGAATTCTTTGCATTACTTTAATTGATTTGTTAGATATTTCTTGTTGAGTGAGCCATCTTTAATTGAGATTCTTAAACATAATATCGTTTCTTTGTGATGGGACCACCTAAATTGATTTTTATTTGTAAGTTATGTTGTCGAAGGTAATAGATTTCACATTGAATCGTGTTCTGTGATACTGGTGCTACACCAGATGATAATTAATATAGGATGGTTCTTTTTGTAGTTTTTCAAAAATGTAATTTTTTCTGTAACTGAACCGAATTTAAAAATGAATATGGTAATTGTTCTAAAAATAAAGGGCTGTCTTCTAAAAACGTTGTTTCGTAGCTACAGAGTGTTTTTAGGACCTGCCTTTATTAATCCAACCAAATTAACCACCCTGCGTATCTACTGATTTTGACAAATGATTTAAAAATAGCAGTATTCCGCGGTTTCGGACTGTTTTTCGGACTGGCATAACCTTAAGATTTTCATTTATTTTCGAATTTCCAAGAGTCGTAGAATAAAAGTTGTTTGTTAAGGTGTACAGAAGTAGCCCACAACGGCTTGCTAGTATAATTACCAATAACCCTGTAGAATATATTGTATGTTTTTTTGTATGTCACTAAATAAAATCATCATAATACTTTTACGCATTATAATACTCGCATTTAGGTCCTGTCTCTTCGTTAATTACAATTATTATTATAGACTAGCCGCGCCCCACGGTTTCACCCGCGTAAGTCCCGATCCCGTGGGAATATCGGTTATTCGATTTTTTTCTCGCCTTTTAAACCTTCCCTAGACCTCCACGAACATTTCAAGACTAAGATAAGATAAATCCGTTCAGCCGTTCTCGAGTTTTAGTGAGACTAACGAACAGCAATTCATTTTTATATATATAGATATTTATTCCAATGAACAGCTAATTAACAGCATAATTTACATAATTAAGCTATTTCGATTCTTAAACATGGATGTTAAAACGCGCGACAAATTTACAATAATTAGTAGATAGAGTATTTTTTTTATAAAAGAAAAACTAATAAATTTGCCATATAATGTGTAGAGGACATTAATTATTATAAATAAATACTAACAAACAACAAATGTCATGGAACAAATCTATATATATAAAAGAAAGTCGTGTTAGTTACACCATTTATAACTCGGGAACGGCTAAACCGATTTGGCTGAAAATTGGTGGGGAGGTAGCTTACAATTAGAAGACGGACATAGGATATTTTTTTCGATATTCCCACGGGATCGGGACTTATACAGGTGAAACCGCGGGGCACAGCTATAGTTCTTGTATAAAGTTTTGCCTTTATTCAATGTTTATAATATTATTAACTTTTAAATTGCCACTTCAGGAATAATTATATCAGGAATAATAAATAATAAATAAATAAACATTGCAGGACATTCCACACGTCGCCATCTAGCCCCAAGCTAAGTAACTAGAATTGTGTTATGGATGCTAGACAACGGATATACTACTTAAGTAGATACTTTTCGAAAATAAAATCTAACACCCCTCACTTCGCCTACCATGTAGCTCGTTTTTTGTAAAATATATACTTATAATACATATAAACAACCAGATCACAAGAAAATATCTAAGCATAAATACTTGTCTGAGGCGAAAATTGAACACGCAACCCTGTGTTTGGCAGTCCGGCATGGTGACCATTGTGCCAACTGGGTTGTCGAAAATCTGACGACGAGATTTTGTTATATGGCATTTGTTATTTAAATTAATACATATTTCATATTGCTATGCCATAGGGCTGAAAGGGGCACCTTTCAGCCCTATGGCATAGCAATATGTAAAAAAAAAGAACTTGTGGCACTCAAGGACAGCCGCGGTAAAGCATCTTGCGAGCTTCGTACAGTCGTACCATATACATACACGTTAAGCGAACGCTCGGCTGAGCTGCATGGTAGGCGGAGTGGGGGTGTTAGGTTAGGTTAGGTTACGGAATTTCTTGATTCGGTCGCCGCGCTCAAAGCAATAAAAGCTATGCAATAGCTTAAAAAATCATTCCATTTCCGAGACGTATAGTATAAATAGTATAGTATAAGTGGTATATAAGTGGTATATAAGTGGTATATAAGTGGTATATAAGTGGTAAATAAGTGGTATATAAGTGGTATATATATAAGTGGTATAAATAGTATAGTATAGTATAAATGCATTATTTGTGCATTGTAATACCCTCTATCGATAGGTATGAATCTCAGAGTGTTTCGCGCATAATAAATTGCCCATAACTTTTTATCTTGTTGACTGTGGACCTTGATTTTTATACACCGAAAAGTGACTATAAACCTCAGAATCTGGTATAATTTTTAATTTGATAGGGCCACCCGTTCTTGAGAAAATCTGTGACACATGGATAGACAGCGGACAGACGGACAGAAGAGTGATCTTATAAAGGTTCCTTTTTTACCTTTAGAGATACGGAACCCTAAATCACTATGTAAATGTCAGGATCTCGTATCACTCAGTCAGTATCAATGGTTCCAGACTAAACAACTGCATCACTTATAGATATTTCTCTAACTGTTAAAACACATACATATTAGTTAACAAAACAATTTACAATGTAAATAAGATCAAAGAGAGAATCACACCAGCCAAACAATAGTTCTGAGTAAAATATTACGGTTTTTCATCAAAGTTCAAAGATTAAATAGCTATTGTTTGAAGCAATACATCTGGTTCATTCTTAAAACTCATTTAATTAGTTTTTCAAACTTAAAATATTATTTATATTTAAATAGGTCAGGTTGGGTTTAAAAGGTTAGCTTGTCAATCTTTATCAACTACTAGCTTTTGCCTGCGACTTCGTCCGCGTAGAAGTCGAAAAGAGACCAAGTAATCACTTTGTCCCATACAAACTTTGCCCCCCTTTTTCACCCCTAAGGGGTAGAATTTCGGAAAATCCTTTCTTATCGGATGTCTACGTCATACAAAGAACACACTCTCCAAGTTTCAGGTCTCTACGATCAGCGGTATAGGCTGTGCGTTGATCCGTCAGTCAGTCATTCATCACAAAGCATTTTATATGTATAGATTGTGCAATTTCAGGAAGTTTACAACAGAACTACATGACTTGATTTTACGATTTCCATTCTATCTGTCAATCTGATATGTGACATCGATTCACGGTGGAAATTCCAGACACGAAGCATTTTGCTTCGTCATTCGTCTGACGACCCAGTTGGCACAATGGTTACCATGCCGGGCTGCAAAACACAGGGTTGCGGGTTCGATTCTCACCTCAGACCAATATTTATGCTTAGATATTTGTCTGCGGTCTGGTTGTTTCCATGTATTATAATTATATATTTACAAAAGAAAAGTATATAAGTAGTATTTCCGTTGTCTAGCACGCATAACACAAGTCTTGTTACTTAGCTTGGGGCTAGATGGCCATGTGTGGAATGTCGTGCAATTTTTATTTTAATATTTATTTAATTCCTTATTTGTACAGCAATCATTTGCCTGCGTCTGTCATTCCTGACTTGTACATTTGGCGCCTTTGGCTTAAGTCGCGAGTGAACAGCTATCTTCTAGGAAAGCATCTTAGACCGCATCGTCACCCACCATCAGGCAGATGTGATAGCTGTCCAACTGACCTATTATTTATAAAAAATGTACCTTCCTAAATCATCTACTAAGACACACTTTTACCATTATAATATTTTTGATTTGAATTTCTTTAAATCTTTAAATTCTTTTAAAAAAACTAAATCAAAATCGGTTTATCCGTTCGTGAGCTACGATGCCACAGACAGAAAAACACACACATACAGACACGTCAAACTTATAACACACCGTGCGTCGGGGGTTAAAAATGACACCCTATTCCTTGTTATCTAAGTAAAAAGAGCTAAAATCTTACATCCTCCCCTGGCCCACCCTGGCAATATTCAATAGGTATATAGATATAGGTACCTATATATAGATACCATAAGTACCTATCACTCAATCTATACCTAACTGTACCTGCATTCGCGTTCACAGACGTTTTAAAAAGAGAGCAATAAATATAGTTTTGTTTATAATTAACAGCGATTCTTAGTTTTAATAGCGTAATAAAAGACGCAAATTACAAGGTGATTGTTTTTTTAAGAGTATACTGATTTAGTTACCTAATTGATAGAAGCTGGTGGTAGATACTTTGACTTTCATTCTAAAAGTCTGGGGTTCAAATACCGGATGCCCAATGGATTTTCATATATGTAAGTATGAAAAATGTATGGAAAAAATTAATGAATTCATGTTCTAGGTATTGATTTTTGTACATGATCCCTTTAAGAACGACCTTCATTGAGCTGTTTAATGGATGAAATGTATGAAATGTATTAAATTAAATCAAATTAAATAGGTCAATAACTATATTGCAAGTGGTTTGCCAAAAAATGTTTAGATCAGAATGATATTTTTTTTTGTTTTTTTTTGCGTTTTTAGACCTTTCTTTGGTATGGTCAATAGACAAACTCCGTACCAATGAAATACATAATCTTTATTTTAACTTAACTTTAATTCAATAACCAAACCAGTGCAAATGCCTAGTAAAGATTTAACTGCCTACCCAAGAGTTGTGTGGGAAAAAATAGTCAACCTAACGTTTGCATATTCTATATGCTTTATACTTTCGATTGGTATAGAATTTGTCTCTTAAACAAACCAGTGAAAGATTTAAAAAACTAAATAAAATTTTTAATTGTTTTTTTAACCATAGTCTGAAATTTTTTAGGCAATCTATTTGCAATATTTTTACTGACCTATTTAATTTGATATAAAATACTTTTCATCCATTAAACAGTTCAATGAAGGTCGTTCTTAAAGGGATCTCCAACTATATATAGAGGTTTTTTGTTATATTGCAATCTTGCAAAAAAAGAGGTTGTAATAGTACATTACGATATAAGTGTGGTAAATTGATCTTTGCATAGAGGCGGTTTATGACGCGCGAGCGGTAGCGAGCGTATTAAAGAAGCCAAGATGCAAATATCAATTCCACACGTATATCGTACGACGTTTTTTATCACAGTTGCGAATAAAAGAGAAGACTAGAAAAGAAAACAAAATCATAATTAACAAAATATTTGTGATAAGTCTATGTTTACATTTTTTTAAGGCAATATTTTTTTGTTAATTGTGCTCCGGAAAGGCCAGGCAAAAGACTTTTAACCTATACAGCCTTGTCTGACATACAATATTTTTTAGGGTTTTTTCTATTTGTTTTTGCGTCGGGGGTTAAGAACAAAATACAATGGTACGGAAAAACAATATATTTAAGTAAAGAAAAAACAAAAAATAAACAACTCAATTTTTAATCGTTTTCTAAGTCATTATCACGTAAAATTTTCGTTCGTAAACCGACTTTAGAGACAACCATATTTGCTAGCTAAAAAACTCTTTGGTACTTACCTTTTTTATACATCAAAACAGTATGTAATTAGCAGTAAGATACGTATTTAACCTATCGGGATAACTTTACAGCACTAGGTTGGCAATGTAAAACGCACGCGTGCATAATATGTTGGATTATGGGCCTAAAAGCCGTTGAATAAGATCCACTTTATGAGCAACTGTGATAATAAATATTAAATCCTACTAATATTATAAATGTGAAAGTTTGAGTGTGTGTGTGTGTATGTTTGTTACTACTTCACGCTAAAACTACTGAACCGATTGCAATAAAAAAAATCGGTATGGAGATAGCTGGAGGCCTGGATTATCATATAGGCCACTTTTTATCTCGATATTCCCACGGGATCGGAACTTACGCGGGTGAAACCGCGGGGCGCAGCTAGTATTAACTAATAATGAAAAACTTACTCTGCAATTTTACCAGACAACGGATCATCTTAATCCTAACTAGTATTATATGTCCGAAAATTTAATTGTTTGTTTGCTTCACTATTAAACGACTGGGCCGATTTGGATGGAAATCGACATAGTGGTTTTCGAAATTCACACTGGATTGGGACGTACGCGGGTGAAACCGAAGGGGTGCAGTACTTCAATTTTTTTTTTGTAAATACATACAAACTCATACAACCAGACCACAAATGTTTGTTTATATAAACAAATATCTGTACACAAACACTTGTTTGTTGCTAGTTGGGTTGCTAGTTCGAGTCCCACTGTCGAGCAAGTGCTCGACAGTGGGACTCGAACTAGCAACCTTCTGCGTTGCAGGCTGATGTTCGTAATGCCATAGAGGTCACCGCTTCATAATACCATTACTTGGTAATTCTCACACCTACCTGAAAAGCAGTACCTATCTATACATATGAAATGCTTTGTCCTGAACTACTGACTGACTGACTCAACGCACAGCCTAAACCGCTGATCGTAGAGACCTGAAACTTGGAGGGTGTGTTCTTTGTGTTACGTAGGCATCTGATAAGAAAGGATTTTCCGAAATTCTACCCCTAAGGGGGTGAAAAAGGGGGGCAAAGTTTGTATGGGACAACGTGATTTCTTGGTCCATTTTCGACTTCTACGCGGACGAAGTCTCTGTTTCCCTTTGTTATCGCATCACGTGAACGGCTGGACATATTTCGCTAATTCTTTTGTTGTTGTGTTTGTTATTGTCAGATAAAAAAAAAATTTATAATCGTGTGAAACCGCGGGGCGCAGCTAGTTTCTAATAAATATTTTGCAGCACATATTATATACTTTTTATATTAATTAAATTACAACCAAAGGATACATTGCCTAATTAAATATTAATTACGATTTTATGTTGTAAAATTTAGTACTGAAGATTATTGAAAAGTACGTAATTTGTAAACCTGTCTACCTCAGGAAATATTATGAAGATGTCTATAAAATTTAATACTTCATAAAGATTTTACGACTTGCTAAAAATATTTTATACTTAAATTACTCGTTACTTATTTACCTACCAATATTGACAGTTTTTGATGAACTTTGAATATTATTAAATGCTGAAGAAAACTTTCAAGCATTGAGACTTTTGATACCATACTTTTGTAGTTTTTTCACCTAAAAATCTAATTTTCAAGGAAATTCTGTTGAAGTGTCAAAGTTGTATGGAAGACGGTCTAAAGACGCCAGGTGTAGTTACACGAGAGTGTTTGTTTAACACAATTAGACATTCGCACGTGTGTTCTAATAATAGGTGTATACCAAACGCCCCTCACTGTCTATCACTCGAAATCAGGCAATGTCTGCTTCGTATAAAACGCCTACCTATAGACCTACAGGCAATAAATAATTTACAGTTCTTTTTAACAAAATCCCACATTATTAACTTCATAAAGTCGATAAACCCGTACATAAATTAATTGTGCAATATTAATAATTCATCGAATCGCCCACACACGTTATAATGTAACGTATGGTATCCCCACCTTCTTAAAGCTAATCACGCAAAGGCTAATCTGCTAAAATCTTAGCCAAAATAGCGCGAAAATTGTTTTGCGGTGCGCATGCGACGCCGCCGGTGAGTTCTGGCAGGTGCGCGTCAGTCTGCGCTGTGATCTCTCACCGGCAGGGATCCACGCACGCCACACACCGTGTTCACAATCGAATCTTCATACGAAAATTAATTTAGTAATATGAAGCGGGTCGTTACCGCTTAAATTTTCAGTAGATTTACAAATATTAGATGATATGGTGTGAGAGGAGTGATGTGGAGTCATGCGGCCGGTTGTGATCGCCGCCTGTTTGCTGCTGCTCGCGCCCATCACTGACTCCTGGTGGTAAGTTACCACGGTTTATATTACTATATTGACCGCGATTGAACCTCTCATTCAGGTGCTAATCATTTATGATGACCACAATGACGCGCCCGCGCGCCGCAATCAATCTCACGTCAAGATGTTTCTTACAAATTCAAAGTAAATGCGTAACAAAACTTAAATAACTTTATTATAAAAACTAAAAATTCCCTGTATAATTTAAGCGATTTGTTTTCCTTTTTTCTACTGTGAATAACCGATTAAACTATGTTAGAAGAACGATTTTTAACAATAATTAAATCGGCGTGTGTTAACTGATTCGGAACAGCTGATTTTGTGTGAAATCGTAGCGTAGTTTATTTGTAAAACGTGAATAATTCTACTGCCAATAGAAATCCGTTTATAATAATCAGTTATAGCTAAGCTTACTTATTTATTACAATAATTCATATAGGAAGTTTTAAATAAATTTACTTTAAATTGTTTTTAAAAATTCATTTTTTATCTGAATAGTAAAAAAGTTCTTATTCTTTTGTGTAGCATTTAAAAAAAGAACTAAAGTTAAAAGAAATAATCAACGAAATTAAACAACTTATTTTATAATTTATATTTTTAAAGTGTTTTCGAAAATTTATTGAAGACAATAGTTTAAAGGAGCTTTCTTAGTCGAAAGATAGAGTCGGCCTCTCTTTGCAAAACCACAGAAGTACTACAATTTGTGTTTACCGTAGCAGTAGGTAATCTAGTAGGTACCTATCTATAGCAAAATGTTGCGGTTAACGGATACATTTCGACAAAGATTCATATCTCTAATGAAGGAAATAGAGCTAAGCCAAGAGCTTCGTGTCAGTGAACTTCAGTTCGATAATTGGAGTGAATACTTAAGTTATGATGTTATTTAAGCAGTTTTTAGGGGACTAATGTCCGAATACTCAAACGCTTAGCCTCTAAATATTTAAGATGCTTCTATTCAAACATGACACTTAAATGTCAATTTAATCGCCACTTAAGATAAGCAGCCTTTCAGTATTCGTGCGTAAATTTCGTAACTACGGTTATTAAATTAAATTGTGAAAATAATTTAATAAATTAGAAGTCAACAAGTTTATTGCTCGAATTATTTTCCGCGGACTTTTAGATAGTAGACACGTTATAAAAGCTATATTTGTGCTAAATTTTAGTATGATCCGTCGATTGGCTTGAGTTTCAAATGCGTTTTACAGACATCATTTGTCAACTACTAAAAACCTCTCTCAGGCTTTTAAACTAGGTACCCCAAATTTAAATAAAAGTTAATAAATTTGCAGTAAATTAATTTTAAATTATGCTGTTATATAAATATTGGTTATTTTTAAAGCCAAATTGCCAAATTTTAGTCTGATCCGTCGATTGGTTTGAGTTTCAAATGCGTTTTACAGACATAATTTATCAACTACTAAAAACCTCTCTCAGGCTTTTAAACTAGGTATCCAAAATTTAAACAAAAGTTATTAAATTGGCAGTAAATTAATTGTAAATTAAGCTGTTATATAAATATTGGTTATTTTTAAAGCTTATACAGATTTCAGTAGTTAAGAAATTTGCAAAATATTGTTACGTGGCTATTTTAACAAAAAAACTATTTTTTTAAACATTAGCATGCTAGTAGGTTGTTATTTAACAAAAGCTTATCTAGTCATTACTAGACCTAAAACAGACCCCCCTTGAGTCTTCTCGCGACCATGACTATTGAAACAGGTCGAAACCTCGAGAAATAAAAAATACGCGATTAAGACCCGGGAAAATTATAACTATGAATACAAATCGTATGAGTTTAAAAAGTTTATTACAAGACCGATTTTGATTAAACTTTGTATGAAGATGCACTGATTCATTGGCAGTTTAGTAAGCTACTTTTTATCCCGATATTTCCACGGATATCGATTTACACGGGTGAAACCGCTTACCGCTGCTAGTATAAAATATCTCGATTAAATTCTCCATGTACTCACATCGGTACGAAGGTAGATAAGTAAGTATAATAACAAGAAAGCGTTCATAATCGGTGAGTCTTGACCGTTAATAATAAATTAGTGGTACGATACATAAATCACAAGGCATGAAATTCAATAAAGTCATATTAAAATTTTTACCTCCAAGACGCGGACTTTAATTTGCAATTAATCAAGACTGACCCTAAATTAGGATCTTCGTGAGCGATTAAAAACCGAAGCTCGATCGTTTATTAATTGAGGGTTCAGTAGGATTTTATTAACAGGAATATTGGTGTCGAAGGCTCATAAAATTGGTCATCACATTTTCCACATTATGTTTTTTTATTTATTAAGTTACAAAGCAATTTATTGTTAAGAAGACTACCTACATACCATGTTAAAGTATTTTTAACCGACTTCAAAAAAGGAGGAGTTTCTCAATTCGCGTATATAGTAGGTATAGTATAGGTATGTAAATTTTTAAGATGTTCACCGATTACTCGAAGACGTCTAAACCGATTTAGATGATTATTTGTTTGTTTTAGGGGATACCTTTGAAGTGGTCCAAGCCAAACTACAAAATAAAATGTATAAAAACTGCCCGACTTTAGATGTTATGGTGCGGTTATTTTTCCCTTTCTTTCTTTTTCTTTTTTTTTTAACAAAGGAGTAAATATAAGATTTGATCATAATTAGACCTGTCTTATTGTATGGAGCAACGTCTTGGGTCACCAAGAAGACGGAAAGAAAAGAAACTGCAAGAAGCAGGTGATGCGAATGTTGAGAACCTTCTCAGCATTCGCATCACCTGCTTCTGAAGGTTTTTTATTGGTATAAACAAAGAAAATATGCACGAACATCCATAAAAAAATAGATACAACCGAATTAAGAACCTTCTCCTTTTTTTGAAGTCGGTATAAAATATACAAGTCAGGTTAAATCAAGATTATTGATTGCCCTATTTGACTTCAGATGTATTGACAATTTCTATCCTCTAAACACGGTCGACTAAGCTAAGAGGGTAGTAATCGCAGCCTACTCCATCCTCACGCAAAAAGGACCCATCTAAAGAGGTCTAATTGCGGAAAAAAACCCATAAACATGTACAATCAGCACTATATCAACCTACATACTGTTCGAACACATTTATAAGTTACGAAACATCTTCCCAGACTCGTGATTTCGCAAGAAACTTCGTGCAGTTCAAAACTATTTGCTCAAATAGAAAGTTAACCATCGCTAACTAATAAAGCTTATTAATCCTGTTAGACAAGATTCGTTTAATAAGATCGGTATAAATGTAACGTATCATAGCGTTTTTTTTTCTTTTTAGAATGTCAAGTAATGGCTTCGTGTGACTTCTGCAAATAGCCATCAATGATATTCCCATCAGGTTTAGGCAAAAATAACTGGAAATTTGTTAAAGTAGTATTGTAGAATTAAAAGGTAGATCTTATATATAAAATTCTCGTGTCACAATGTACGTTCCCGTACTCCTCCGAAACGGCTTGTCCGATTCTCATGAAATTTTGTGAGCATATTGAGTAGGTCTGAGAATCGGCCAACATCTATTTTTTATTTGTTTATTTTAGCAAAACAGCGTTTGCCGGGACAGCTAGTTATGTATAAAATTCTCTTGTCGCGGTGTTATAGTTGCCGAACTCCACCTATACGGCTGAACCGATTTGTATTAAATTTTTTGTGTATATTCGTTAGGTCTGAGAATCGAACACTATTCTATTTTTTTTCTTCATATAAATATTTTGTATATGTCAAAACAACGTTTCCCGGGACAGCTTGTATAAGGTGCATATATATCTGAGTTAAGTGAGCGTGAAATAAAATAAAAACCGGTCAAGTGCGAGTCGGACACGCGCTCGATGGGTTCCGTACCATGTTGGGAACCCCACATTAATTTTTTTCTTCTGTTTTTAGTATTCGTTGTTATAGCGGCAACAGAAATACATAATGTGAAAATTTCAACTCTCTAGCTATCACGGTTCATGAGATACAGCCTGCTGACAGACAGACAGACACACGGACGAATAGTGAAGTCTTAGTAATAAAGTCCCGTTTTAACCTTTTGTATTAACCAGAAAAATGTGCAAATGTTTATTTATTAGTATAATTAGATCATAGTATTTTCCAAGGTTTTCGTGACTTGAACTCATAATTATAATTATTAATAATTATTATTATAATTTTAAGTATACAGTAGTTTGACAGCATTTCACATAATATTTTTTGTAAGACGAATGTCATCTCAGTCTGCCTGTGACCATGGAATCTGCAAAGTTCCCGAAACGTCAGGTTTAAAACAAAAATAAAAAACGCAAATATATTCGTCAAATATAATTATAATTATATCATAGAATTAATAGGTGCCTACGCAAGTAGAAATACATGCGATTTCTATGAGCAAGATTTAGTTCCGTTTCACATCTCATGACTTCCGGCTTAGATTGATGACGTCATTGCCATAGGTACTAATAAAATAGGTGGCCGGATACCACTACCGCCTACAAAATACTATTTACTTTGTTAATAATTAATTTTAACAGTAAATATTATTTTGATTTGATTTATTAATGAAATTCACCGTTTATCAATAAAACTGGTGTTTTGTTGATTGCCTTTATACTTTCTAGTCTGTACAAATTATATGTCTTATATGAACTTATAGACCACTAGCTGCGCCCCGCGGTTTCACCTGCGTAAGTTCCGATCCCGTGGGAATATCGGGATAAAAAGTAGCCTATATGTTAATCCAGGTCTCCAGCTATCTAAATACCGAATTTTATTGCAATCGGTTCAGTAGTTTTAGCGTGAAAGAGTAACAAACATACACACACACACACACACACACACACAAACTTTCACTTTTATATTTAAAAAATAAATAATAATTTCAAATAATTTTAACCCTCGACTTTGTCCTCTTAGGAGTTTATTTTTCAAAATACTTTATTAGCGAATGCCCTCGTCATAAAACCATTCCTAATCCTATCTTACTAATATTATAAATGTGAAAGTTTGTGTGTGTATGTAGGTTTGTAACTCCTTCACACAAAAACTACTGGACCGATTGCGATGAAACTCGATATCTAGATGGCTGGAGACCTGAATTAACATATAGGCTACTTTTTATCCCAATATTCATATCGAATAAAACCGCGGGGCGCAGCTAGTAGCTACTATTTATGTGTGCCTTTTATTTCGATTTACTTAGGACTTTAAACTTTTAATGGTCTAAAATGTAACATGATTTCCCAGAAGATACTTATATACGTCACTCAAAGAACCCCAAATGAACGGGGCCTAAAGTAGGAAGACGACATAGTAGAACAAAAACTTTTCTAACCCGTTCTCCTTTTGTAGCTGCACCGCCCTATGTATCGGAACACAGACTATTCCGCCAATACGGCTACACAAAGATTGTAGTAATTCACGACAATGTATCACCGAAAAACAATGCTACGCATCAAATGCTACGACAAATTCGTCGTAGCATTGTAGCACATAGATGAGATACTTCAAATAAATGAGTAGATATCAGCCAGGCTACAGTCTACAGTCAGACGTCATTCAGACGTCAGTCAGTCGTCAGTCAGTCGTCAAACGGACGTCACTTATTCTACAGCCCGCTATAGGGAACCTGCTTACTTACGCGCAACTAATTGAAATGCAAGAGTATAGATTAAATGTAAGCAACATATTTACTGTTATCATCCAACGATACAGATTATGTTATTGCTCCAGTCTAGTTCTACGTCTAACAAGATTTACGATGTAATTAATTTATTTACTGAACATTAAAATACATGCTACTATTTTGTTAAGGTGAAACTAAAGCGCTTTCTTTTTGACTATTTAGCTATGTGGATTTATCCGTGTTGCTCTCGTTTTCATACTTTGAAGGGTCACCTAATATATAAAATTACAATACTCCTCCGAAACGGCTTGACCGATTTTTATGAAATTTTATATGCATATTCAGTAGGTTTGAGAATCGGCTACTATCTATTTTGTGTTTCCTTTGTAAATGGCAAATCAATGTTTGTATAAATAAGGTAATTTAGGTAGACTTGCACAACAAAAATAAATTGAATATAAAACCTTAAACATGATAAACCATATGTCAAAGTGATTAAATAAAATGAACCTTGTATGAATTAACATAGAATTTAATTTTAGATTACCCGTTAAATGAATTTAGGTTGAATTTAGCTAAATCTATTTAGGCACAATATCATGCACTTCGCTCTTTTAATGTTATTTTTTGAGTCAATCATTTCAAGTTGATGGTTTAATATTGCCGAATTGTATTTCTTTTCTTTTTTATATTTAAGGTACTTAAATAATTTAAATAGTTTACCTCTTAACATTCATTTATGACTCGCCAGCATCCGGTCCAGTAAGCAAAGATCAGTCACAACATCGTCTCAGTTTTACAACGTCTATAAAAACTGATAATACTCAATGCAAATAGTCATTTCACCGTTTGTGTCTAATTGGACATTTTGATTTATTGATATTATGTGCAATTAGAATATGTTTTATCAATATTTGTATTATATTAGAACAAAGTTCTTATCGCGCGTTGCGAAAGGGGGCTAGACGGAAAAAATAAGACCAAGAGTTGTAACGACACTTTTTGCTATAGTTGTAAGCCGTGCGGCGTGCGCGAGTTTCTCTGTCTGTCTGTCTCTCTCTCTCTCTCTCTCTCTCTCTCTCATAGAAAGCCAGCCAGTTATTTTCGTTTTGTCTTTCTTCGTTCCATCCGGGGGTCCCTTGACACCTCTCATATAACTAGCTGTTGCCCGTGACTTCATACGTGTGGTAGTTTTGTTTAAATATTAAAATCTTCCTCTTGAATCACTTCATCTATTAAAAAAACCGCATCAAAATCTGTTGCGTAGTTTTAAAGATCTAAGCATACATAGGGACAGACAGCGGGAAGCGACTTTGTTTTATACTATGTAGTGATGATGGGTTTAAACTGTAAACTAGGAAGATATTCTTTTATCTTCTGTCATTTCTTCGAGGCTTTGTTAAGTCAGACGTCAAGCAGGCGTCATTCGTCAGAAGACGTCGAAAAATTTGTAGGTGTTAAGTAGGTTTTCCCCAGAAAAATATTTATGTTTTTTATGGATTTACACTTGCGAGCTTTTCTTCTACTTTATCTATTTTAACAAATACACCACGTATAATCATAAGTCAGGCATCAGTTTCTTTCGTCTGTCTTTCCTGACGTGTAAAATTTGGGTATCTTCAAGTCGCGATTGAAGGTATATTCTAGGAAAGCGTGCTGCAATATAGAACCGAATCGTCATAAGCTCTTCAGGCAGGTGTGAAAATGGTCATACGTCATACCATCATATGCAAAAAATGGGTTCGTTTACTTAAACCATACCTAAACGTATGTACGCGTGAGAAGTTATGCGTCCGCCTTTCTGTTTGTCTGTCCGTCCGCCTGTCCGTCCGCCTGTCCGTCCGCCTGTCCGTCCGCCTGTCCGTCCGCCTGTCCGTCCGCCTGTCCGTCCGTCCGTCCGTCCGTCTGATATTTATTTTGTGGGCAGCTTCAACCTGTTACTTTTGTTACATATTTGTGCTCACATCCTAAAATTTAACTCTCATTTTTTTTAAAGAAGTATAACTTGATTAAACGACACGTGACGTCAGTCAAATAAAATAATAATTTTATTAATTTAAATAAGTACTAATTTAATAGTTTATCTGTAATTGATAGGTAGATAATGATTTATTCAGGCAAAAATTGAGTTAATTAATGTTTTGTTCATTGAATTTGCATTTAGAATGATTGATGATTGATTGGTTGTATGAATTATTTTATGTGTTATAAATATTTAAATGTTATATATTTATTTCTAGTCCAAAGGCTGCCTGGAAGAGCTTGTTTTTAGCGATGAGGCCGCCTATTCTACCGAACTTAAATTTCTTTATAATGAATGTTAAAATTACAGTGTATTATTTGGTACAAGTATTTGAATTAAACTTGGTAACTTATTTACTACACAATGTGTTTCAGCGAAGGGGTTTAAATACGAAAGGGGGTTGTCCTAGACGTCTAAACGACGGTCAAAAGGATGGTAAGCCTGAATCTGAATGAGTCAGAATTGCAGACCCACCGTAGAGCTTCAAAACTGCTATTATGTTATCAACTTAAGCAAAATTCTGAGGTTTTGCTCGAGTTCAAATCTTTCATCACATGAATTTATTAGATAAATATTATATTAGAATAAAAACATTCCAATAATAGTTATTTTAGAACTTTACAGTTCTGATTCCGACCGTACGCCGACAGGAATCGGGTTGTGAGAACCCCTCGCTACTGCCACTGCAATAATCTTCCTATTTATCTGGATTTCAATACAAAACTTTAATTCCCAGAACATACCTTCGATATTAAACAGATTTATTGTAAGCATGTATAATTGGTATCCGTTGGCATATGTTTATAGATTGTCTATCTTTCAATACGAAATGATTAGAGATAAATTGATAGACTACAATCACTCGTTATTCTTAAAACATTACATTTTCGAAGAATATTATGTTTTAAATAAGTATCTATTATATGACTTCATATTGTACAGTTAGCAACAGAAATTCAAATCCACTTTAATTCGACGGCTCAGTTGGCACAATGGTCACCATGCCGGACTGCCAAACACAGGGATGCGGGTTCGATTCCCGCAAGTATTTATGCGTGGTCTGGTTGTTTCTATGTATTATAAGTATATATTTACAAAAAAAAGTATATTAGTAGTATATCCGCTGTCTAGCACTCATAACACAAGTCTAGTTATTTAGCTTCGGGCTAGATGGCGATGTGTGGAATGTTCTGCAATATTTATTTATTATTTATAAAAGCTTTATCAAATTACTTTTATTGGAATGTTTTTATTGTAATAATGTTTGTTTTACTTGAAAATAAGACTTTATACTTTAATTCAAACAGGATCTTAGAATCTGCTTTAAATGTATAGATTCTAATTATAGCAGTTTTGGACTTTACGTAGGTACGTGTGCGGCAAAATTGAAGACCCATCTTCAATTTTGCCGCACACTTACCTACATTTGATAAAAGAAATGATTGCCTTAGAGGAATTTTTAGTATGGAAATAATGGAACACGTTTGTATATTAGTTGTTGGTAAATTAAAAAATGTGTGGCACTCGGGGATTGCCGCGGTAAAGCTATTGCATCGTGCGAGCTTCGTACAGTCGTACCATATACATTCATATACGTTAAGCGAAGGCTCGGCTGAGCTGCTCGGCCAAAGAATCACTCGAACCGCAGCTTATCTAGTCTTCCAGTGACCACGATCAGTGCAACCCGATCCAAAACGTATTAAAATAATCCGAGTTTAAAGAATGAATACTTTATCTAATATTCACTTAAACGTGTGGTCAACAATATGAAACGTATCAGTAATGTGGAACTAGTCCATTTAGCACCGAATACCGATGGCGATGCCCTGTCGCAGCGACCGCCCGCACATGTTTGCAGTGCGCTTAGCGAGCCTTCGCTAACACTGTCCTATGCTCAAAGATTACTTGTTTGGTACAGATATGACAGGCAAAATCAAAATTTTTTTATTCATTTGAAAACATACATAAATAAAACGCTCTAAATTATTCTGCACAAGGAATCTCAAGTACCGTTCACTCTCATTGCTATAGTTTTTTTCCTCGACTCACTTGACATTGGCAGAATTGCGCCCTTATATCAGCAATCAGCCATCTAAAAAAGTTCAACTCGGTCGAGCTACATGATAAACGGAGTGGGGGGTGTTAGGTTTTATTTTCGTTACGGAATTTCTTGATTTGGTCGCCGCGCTCAAGGCCTGCGATAAAAGCTATAAATAAATATTAAAATAAATATTGCAGGACATTCCACATCGTCATCTAGCCCCAAGCTAGACTTGTGTTATGAGTGTTAGACAACGGCATGCTTGACTGTTAGGTGCTGACAATGGGCTCTAATATGTGGCAAGCTTCCCTAGAAGATACCTGTTCACTCGCGACTTGAAAATCTCCAAATTGTACACGTCAGGAAAGACAGACGCAGGCAACTGATTCCATTTCCTTGCTGTACGAATAAGGAATGAAGAAGCAAAACGCTTAGTCTAGGAATTCTAATTCTAGCTAGTCTATGAGAGGTGGCAAAATTAGGTCGTATAGTTCTATTGCACACTTCCTTAAATGTATGCGATAAAAGACTGACAAGAACCCCCCCTTAGACAAGATTGCTTTCTATTAGCGATATCGCCAATCGACAGATTTAATTTAAATTTTTTTGGCAAAAATAACATAAGCCAACGAAAAGTCACGTGGTCTTATGCAAATTCGTACAATGATTTAAGTATGTCAATTTCATAAAATTCATTTTGCCGATTGGCGATATCGCTAATAGAAAGTGAAGTTGTCTAAGGGGGCTGTTTGCCAACTTGCGATTATGTTCAAAGCTCTGACGCCCTTTGTTGGCTCATCGTCGCCGATGCACATCCTGGCTCTCTTCTCAATAGACTCCAACGCCTCTGGCTGATATTTCGCCAAATCGTCCCAAAGGTGAGAACAGTATGCAAAATCGGACTTCTAAATCCAAATTTTTGGATCATTCTCAGAAGATCCACTGACCAGATCCGGGATGGATCTACTGGGATCTTTTTAATACAATTCCACTGTCCGTCTATCTGTCTTTCACCAGGCTGTTTTTCATGAACCGAGAAAGCTAGATAGTTGAAATTTTCACATGTAGAAATACATGTGAAAATTTCAACTGTCTAGCCGCTATAACAAAAAAGTAATTAAAAACCGGCCAAGTGCAAGTCCGACTCGCACTTGGCCGGTTTTTACGCAGTGTCTAACATTCAACTATCCTATCTGTAAATGTACTTACTACTACTCATTGACTGAACAACGTACAAGGGACAGTGTGAGCCATTGTGCGTAGAAACTTCACCAATTAACATGCAGCATCTTGCGCCCATTATGGTGGTGCGCGGGCGCATCTCTATTGCGCTAAAACATCGCGTTATTGGATATATGTTATATCTACTGGGATTTTCTAATTTCATAATTTGTATTAGGAATCTTTATTTCAAGTTTATGAGAGCAACATATATATGCAGTACATGAGGTGCATGTAGAATTTTTTTTTTCTTACAAGTAGCTAAGAGGGACTATAGGGTTTTGTAATACCTACACTGTATAGATACCTACATATATACATAGAGTACATAATTGCACTATGGTTTGTCCAGAATGGTGGTCCAGAACTATATAAGTAGGTACATATGCGTGTAAAAAAAATATTGCTAGAATTTTGTTACTTGGTAAGAACTAAGAATGAACTGAGTAATTAATAATAAAGGACTCGGTGAATAGCTCCATGAAATTCTGTAAAATGGAAATATTGAATCTATCAAAATAATTTAGTAGTTAACTTAGGATTTTGCGTTTTCTATAATAAAATTATTTTTATCAGATCAAGATCTTTTCAAGTAGCGGAAAAGCTTTCGTAATCTTTTACGCGATTAATCTTGCGATGAATCATGAAGAAAAATTGTAAACAAAAAGTTGTTCTTGTTGTCAAAAACATAACACTTCAACCGCTTATAATATGTAACAGATTCGATTTTAAAAGCTAAATATTACGAATAACCACTCCGATGCGACCGCTAAAACCTTCTGAAAACATTGCTTATAACCACATCAAGTTTTAAAAGTGTTTATTCTATACAGTGCGACAACGCTCTAGTATAACTATTCATGTTCACGGCTCTATAAGACAGTATAGCGCTCCTATCCACCCTTAACCCCTTAGAAATAAAGTATAAATCTCTCCGACAGGGTGTCCAATATTTTTGTTAAAGGTAAATGGTAATAATGTTTACAGTTAAGTCGTCATACAGACGCTAATCGGTAAGATGTCGCGAGTTAGCGCCTCGCCCTGAGTCTGTAAACATTGTTATTCATTGTCACCCTAGCTAGTTGAATCCAGATCTTCCGGTAGTCCTTTAAAAGGTTTCTTTTGAATGTGAAAATGTATTTATTTGGTCAATATTAAGTAAGTACCGATACGCGTAGTGTAAAGATAAAAATACGTATTTTGTTCATTCAGAAGGTCGTGGGTTCAAATCCGGGCCGGCCGTGCACCAATGTATTTTTGTTAAGAAAAATTTATGTGCGCTAATTGACATTGCTCTTACGGTGAAGGAAAACATCGTGATGAAACCGGCGGCTTAGTTGGCTCCAGAAGTATTGACTAGTTCTCTCCTCTGGAAATGGTCGACTAAGCTGAGGGGTAGTAGGTGATGGGCAAAGCCTACTCCATTCTCACGCAAAAAAAGACCCAATTAAAAAGGGTCTTATTGCGAAAAACAGCCTGTTTCAAGTACAAGTCAAGTATAAGTACGTAGCCCGTTTCAAGAACAAGTCAAGTATATTTTAAGCCCCACAAATATTATACCTTAGTCAGGTAAATGCAAAAGTATGATTTGTGGGTTGTGATTCACGCAGAAACTACCTTCTAAACATATTGTGATGAAACTTGATGTGTTGCTAGAGCTGATAGCTGGAGCCCCGGAATACCACAAAAAATAAAATAAATAAATAAATATGAATGTTGCAGGACATTCCACATATCGCCATCTAGCCCCAAGCTAAGTAACTAGACTTGTGTTATAGGTGCGAGACAACTATACTACTTATATACTTTTCTTTTTGTGAATATATACTTATAATACATAGAAATAACCAGACCACACACAAATATCTAAGCATAAATGCTTGTCTGAGGCGGTAATGGAACCATGGTGACTATTGTGCCAACTGGGTCGTCAACGTTTATATTTTTATATTCCGATATTTATATATAAATTACATATTTTGCTTTTCAACCGACATTTTCAAAGTCAAGAAACTAAATCAAGTTATATTGACGATATATTTCATAAATAGGTATATATTTTCGGCGGCCATTACTGAAATGACTGTAAGATTTCCACACTACCACCTTTATAAGATTAAAAGCACTATAAAAGTAATTAATAACACTAATTTGCGTCTCGAAGACAGCTCTGCGCCCTGACCTACGTCAACAAAGAACTCTTGGCACTAGTTGGCAGTTAAACTATACGGTGCTGAACTGTGGTATTTAGAGGTACTATAAATCTTTATTATTTAGCTATTTTAGCAACATAGTATTGCTTAATGCGCTATTATTTGATGGTTAATCGTGTAATTATTCAGTCTTTTGTGTAAAAGTTGTTGGTAAGAAGATACTACAATACTTATAGTCAATTTACAAGCTATTATTTAGTTTCACCTGTTCCGATGTTTATCATAAAATCTTGCAAATTCAAGATCTACTTTCCGGCTATCGATTGAGCTGAAATTTTGAATAGGTGAATAAGTTCCTTTTAGAAAGTAGTCGCGCACGTTAAGAATAATTTTTGGAAATTCGACCTCTTAATACCTAAAGGGTATTAAAATTTGTAGTTTATAGTAACTATTATGAATTCTGTATTCGTAGGAAATTAATCTTATATCTTTAAATGAGCAATTCTTGTATATATATATATATATAATTGGAATCTCAGAATCGGCTCCAACGATTTTCATGAAATTTGGTATATAGGGGGTTTCGGGGGCGATAAATCGATCTAGCTAGGAATCATTTTTAGAAAATGTCATTTTATTCGTGTTTTATCGAAACTTACTTTTTTTTATTCTGAAAAATATGACTCTTCCTGACATCTATTGGCGAACTACTAATACTATTTTTTGTGAGCAATAAAGTTATTCCAGCAGATGGCGTTGTTAAGTAACACGAAGTCAATGAGTGTTTGCTTTGAGGTTATAGACTAAGTAAAAAAAATAAAAAATACCGGTCATCCAGGTACTATAACTTTTAAATATAAACTAAAACGGGTATAACCGCTGGGCGCAGCTCGTATCTGTAAACATAACCGTGCCCTAACAATATTGGCACTCAAGAGCGTAACCGTCATTGCGGCAATATTTAATTTTTGACAAATTTTCGCGTGACATTCCGTTTAACACACAATTCAACGTAACTGAACGAACCAAACGTTAATATGAATCATATTTTATTTACGAAGTGTGTGAAACTCGGTTTTTGTGGACAAAGTAATTAGGCACTTACTTATTTTATATTTATAAGAGATAGAAAATAATAAAAAAATAAATAAACATGAAGAGGACAAAATGATGGTACGTTTAGAATTCGGGGAAATGTTGTTTACCTCTGCTTCGGCCATTGCGGAAGTAAATAAAATTGAAAATATAATATAAGCGGATATTTTTACTTGAGCATTCCACTATTTATATTAAGTAGATAGACGTGTTCTTATTGAAATAACTAAAAAATCTTCAGATTTCAGTCAGACCATTGCACTAAGAATTAAGAAGAGGGTACCGGGCGCTCTCTCCATACAAACGTAGTCGACTGTTTCCGCCCTGGGTAATGACACTAGAGCAAATATTTTTGTTGCATAAATCTTATAAATGCCATGACCAAACCATGCCCCTATGTCTTTTTGTTTTTTAAATCTTAATTTCTATGCTAATTAGAAAATGACATAGGGGCATAGTCATGGCAGTTATAGGTTTTATGCAACAAAAATATTTGTGCTAGTATCATTGTCCAGGGAGGAAACAGTCGACTACGTTTGTATGGAGAGAGCGCCGGTACCCTTTCACCTTAAGGGTGCTTCATTTATAACCAATTTAACATTTTTTTTAAATAAGCAGTCGACAATATGATTTTAAACTAATAAGTAGGTTGCTTATTTTCACTTCTTATCGTGTCAATATCCGCTTTAGGGTTCCGCATCCAAAGGGTAAAAACGGGTTCGTGATAGGTTTTAACTGTTTTATGTAATTACATAAAACAATAAAACTTAAAGACTTATATTCAGTGAAAAAGCATCTGTACTACCTTATGGGGTTTGATGTAAAGTTTATGAAAATATACATTTTGTACTTGTTTTTTCTTTAAAATCGCCGTAAAATTGAAAAAGCTCAAATAAAGTCGATTTTTAAAATTTTCACGTTTTTTTTTTCTATCGAAGCAAATCACTCTAATCTTGTTTCAAGGTGCATTTCTTCACCAGTAGGAATATCATTCTATGGATTTAAGTGGTTGATGCCCAAAAACTGTTTCTAAGACACCTCTATCGCGCTTCTGGTCATACTACTTGGTCTTAAGGCGGGGCGTCTATTGCTGTGAAATTTGTTTTAATTTTGTGACTTTTCATACTCAACTCTTCACTTACTGCTTTGCTGCAGTCGAATAAAAATTTCTCAATTATTGTCTTTTGTTCCTTTAGGTGTGCAATAAAGCTATCTATCTTAGTTCAAATACGATCTCCACACCAGATGGTACTTTGAAGAATAATTAATTGACATATAACTTATCACAGCTAATTTATTCGTCTGGACGTAGAGGTGTGTCGCCTATTTGGCAGTCTTCCACTGTGCAATTTACCGATCAAAATTCAACCCTAACACCGGGACTTAATGTAGAATGTCAATAAAAAATTATAAACCGATCTTCTTCATTAAAGTACTAACTCTAAGGAAACTCAAACTCAGCCAAAATAAACTCGAAACCGTTCTGAGTTTCGCAACTAAGGTCGGAGCAGACTCAGGGGCGGATCGTGGACTTGTAGCCCAGGGCCGTAACCTAAGGCTATTTGGTCAAATATTTTCACGAATGTTTCTTATATTACTCAAATAATTACACAAACTATCGATAAGCTGAGTTCCTTAGTGACTTTTGTATCCTTATTTATCTATTTTTTTTTTACGATTTCTATTCATAATTTCATAAATAAACGCTATTTCGAAAGTCGTACTTTGCGATGGACTTCATCAAATAGTCTTACGAAATCAGGGCCCTGGGCTCATACGAGTAAGACTTAGGGGCTTACTAATTCTTCCTTCGCCTTTTTAACTTTTGGAAACATCGATATTTCAACTTAAGTAAATGTTTTTTAACGATATTGCATCCTATTTTCAGTGTTACAAACTTATGATTGGATTTTATAATTTTATTTATATTTTTCTTATCAATGTCTATGTTATTTATTAAACCAAAGTCTGTTGGTTTTTTTTGTTTTTGGTTTTAACGTTTTTTTATTGATTTATTGGACCCCTTTTGTACCCTGGGCTGCAGTCTAAAAAGCCCTTAGATAGGCCCCTAAGCAAATTACAGATTTTCAATCATCATCAATCACACGTATCCGCTGCTACATACTACTATCGGCTGAGATAACGTTTCTAGTCTGCGATGACTGCAAATAATATAATAGAAAACTTAAATAACATCTAAATATGTAGGTATTGTGACGTTATAGGTGTTAAAATCTGGTGTGATAAGAAAGAGGTGCAAACACTAAAATAGGAAACTGTTAATTTTTAGTTTTAACTTACATTTAATAGTATTTCGTGAATATGTAAAAGTAGGTTATCTTAGTACGTATACTTAGAAAACACACATACAGTGTGTTCTAAAACTATGTGCTTAATCTCTCTTAGGTGCAAATATAAAAGAGAGAAACCTACAAAATCTACGAGTCTGAAACTTTGCATGAGTGTTCCTTTTAGGACGTAGCGCAGCACTAAAAAAGGCTTTTGGGAAAGAGGAAAGGGTACCGGCGCTCTCTCCATACAAACGTATTCGATTGTTTCCTCCCTGGATAATGACACTAGCAAAAATATTTTTGTTGCATAAAACCTATAGCTGCCATGACTATGCCCCTTTGTCTTGGTTTTATCATTTTCTAATTATCATAGAAATTAAGATTTAAAACACAAAAAACAAAAAAATACAAATCAGAGAGGCATGGTCATGGCAGCGGCCTTTAAGAGGAAAGGGTCTCAACTTTCCTCTTAAAGGAGTAAAGAGGGCCGATAAAGTTTGTAGTTCTTAGTAACTATTATGTGTGTGTGTTTGTAGGAAATCGATAAAATTAAAAAAGATACAAACGCGGGTAAAACCGCGGGCCGCAGCTCGTAGGAAATCTTCTACTATAATATTATAAATGTGAAAGTTTGTGTGTGTGTCTGTTAGTCCATTGCGATGAAACTCCGTATGTAAATAGCTGTAAACTTGATTTAATATATAGCATACTTTTCATCCCGATGTTCCCACGAGATCGGGATTAACGCAGGTGAAACCGAGGGGTTCAGCTGTAGTATATAATAAAAAATAATACTTGAAGATGAAATAATCGATTTCATCCACATTGGATTCGATCCTATGAGAATATCGGGATTAAAAGTCTATGCGTTATTCTGATAGCTCAGAATAACGCATAGACTTTTAATCCATAGCATAGAATAAAATAAATATAATAATAATAAATATTTATTAATCAAAAAGTTAACAGTAGTGTTTAGTTTATAGTAGTCTTAAAATTAAGTAAGAGAAGGTGGGTGGCATCTTAAACAAATATTTAGGAAGTAATTACACATTATAAGAAGAAGAAGTACCACTCACATGTTTAGGTTAGCCGTTAAAGACCAATTTATGGTTTTGGTCTGCATCCATCTAGGTTATAAAATAACCTGTAATAAGATCTATCAATCCCTTTTATTTCCCTCTTCCATTTTCTCAAGCAATTTAATATAAAATAATTTGACACTTGTTTCTTAAAATTGAACAATAAAATACAGGGTGTTAAAATACCACCATAAATTGTGTCCGAATGAAGAAGGTGGTTGTCCACGCGGTCGTATTGTGACGTCACTCAACCTCGATTGATTCGGTTAATGTAAGCATTGATAATGATGATTCCTTTAGACTTGTTGGATTTCTTATTTGTTTTACTTTATGTCGGAATGTTGGAAAGGAAAACACTACGTATAAAATAACATTTTTTCTACTAATATTATAAATGTGAAAGTTAGTGTGTATATTTGTTAATTCTTCACTCAAAAACTACTGGACCGATTGCAATGAAACTTGGTATGAATATAGCTAGAGACCTGGAATAACACATTGATTTTTTATCCCGATATTTCCACGGGATCGGGATTTACGCGGGTGAAACCGCGAGGCGCAGCTAGTAGTATAAATCAGTACATAATTATAATTTTCAACAATACTGATTCATACTTGTACCAGTAGAAAAACCACACCTGAATTTAGTCATCAATGTGATTATTATGAAACCGGACCGATCGATGTAAACAAACCGAATCTTAGGGTTAATAAAATCATTCTGTATTAGAGATGTAAAATATCTATACTAGCATAGAGACAACATCTCAATTGTTAGACGTCGTAGACTTAATTCACCTAGGAGCATAAAATACACTTTTAGTAAAGTTTAAGCACCTGGCTGCATTCGAATTACTTTTTAAAAACTTTATTCACCATATTAACATGGGTGCATTAAATTTACTTTGTTCACTTTTATGACAAACAAAAAAAACTAAATCAAAATCGGTTCATCCGTTCGGGAGCTACGATGCCACAGACACACACGCACACACAGACACGTCAAAATTATAACACCCCGTCGTTTTTGCATCGGGGGTTAAAAAAAAGGCAAGGAAACAAAAACTTTAAAAATATTCACTGAGCCTAATAATATTGGCCTAATTTTACATCATCTTCTTCTTCTCGTATAGTGGTGTAGCTCACCTATTGTTAGAGTTTTCAGATTGCCTTAAAACCTCTAACTTGACCTAACGACTGCTAGTAGAGGTAGCAACCGTGACCAACAGCTTTACATGCTTTATTTTCCATCAAATTTTGTATACAGAGCCAGCAACTTTCATAGGCGCTGTAGACCAAAGAAATGGAGTATGCTTGCCTAGCACCTATACCACCATCTCAACTTAGTCGAGCATGCAGAGAAAAGAACTCGTCTGGCGCAAACTGAGTTGCTGGTTTCATCACGATGTTTTCTTTCACCGTAAGAGTTATATTATTTACGGCACATATATTTTTTGCAAGTAAGTCATTGACCACGTCTCTCTATTTCAACTCTTTACTCTTCTTTCTTTCATTTGTTTCATTTCCACTGTTATTTAAATATCTTTGTTCTGTACTCCTACCACGAGTTGTGATAGTAAAAGATAAACGCTAACAATTTAAACGGAGTATCTTCATCGACTCCGCCGCGTTGCTCTCACACTGCACTTACAAGCCAAATAGTCGGTCTCAGTTTATTTCTTTATTTCTAAAGGTTTGTTGTCAATATTTCATTTAGCAAATTGCAATAATCTACCAAATGTTACTTACGGTGTAGGACGGATGGTATTGATTTAAGATAAGATACGAAACTAAATGAGTTTATGTTTACTTTTGTGTGTTTTTAACAAGATGTGATATTTCGAACTCAGTTTTTATTAATATAAGTACACGACATGATGTTATTTGTTAGTTAGAGCCACGTTTATTATTTTGATGCCAAGACCAGCCGTTTAGATGTTCGTGGCAGTTAAAAACTAAATAAGTTAAGGAAATTATAGTAATGTTTATTTTAATTGAAAAAATGTTAAGCCGCGTCATCATCGCATAGAGACCGCGCTAGTCACCGTGCCGAGGTCGTCGCAAACAGAAAACTAACGTTCATCGAATAATAACCGGTCGACGCAATCGTGGTAGGGGTACTGTATCGTAAACGTATGCTTTCAGTACATTCGCTCGTATATTAACCAGCTTCTTGACTTTTACTGATGTAAAATTGTTTTAATATAGTTGTAAAACGAAGGTCGTTCAGTTGTTGTAAAATTCCGTGAAACTTCATGGATAATTTTGTGTAGATTACTCATGTGCCTGGTGCTGTGGTTTATAATATAGAAGTATTTTAATGCATTAATCGAATTACAGCATCTTGCAATAAGGACCGATGTACAGTCGGCAACAGAAGTGGAAGTTCCCACAGTGGATTTTTTTTTTTGTTAGCCCGCAGGGCACCTTGAGGCGAGGTGACGGGGGGTAACGATCCCGCGGTCCCGAGTTCTCCAGGGGGAAGTCACCGTTCCTCATCTCCGGCTTGCCTTAGTTGATTGGTCGGAGTGAAACCTGACGAGGAAGCGGTCCCCCGCCTCTGGCTTGCCTTCACCGGCTGTCCAGAGTGGAGTCGCAATAGCAGAAATGCTCGAAGGATGGATGCTGAACGTCAGTGATGAGTTGGCCCGCTCGCTCGGACTACCAGCGATGACTTAAAATCCAGTGAGACCTCTCCATCCTTCAGCCACTCACGTTCCTGTTGTGGAATATTTTGTTTTATTATTATTGTTCCTAATTCAAGCAGGGTTTTAAAATCTCAAAAATAACTAAAATAGACTTATTAATAATACTAAGTAAAATAATAGTAATATAAAACTCTATAGTATACCTACCTTCACGTTGTCGCCTGATTGAAACTATGTGTAAAATCTTTGGGCGAAAAGAAATTCGGTGTCAAAATTATGAATAGGGTTTGCAAAATTATGAATATCTATGTCTAACATTGATATTCATAATTTTGCAATCCTAAAAACTCTTAATTTTCTGCAGTAACCCAACAGTTGCATTTCACCCTCTCAGGGGTGGAATTTCAAATAATCTTTTCTTAGTGGAAACCTACACTTCACAAAGAACATCCCTTAAAATTTGATGTCCTTAGGACCAGATCGAGCGGTTTAAGCTGTTCTTTGATATAGCAGTCAGTCAGTATTTTAAAATGTAATGTTTATAGATAATTCTGATATATTAATTGTTTCGTCAAAATTAGTTAATCTTTTTATAAAAATTTCGGAAGTGTATGGGAAACTTGATAAACGTTCGCAGTAAACAATCCAATAATTGATAAAGAGTAATTGCTTTCACAATAAAAAATCAACCTACGCATTCGATTAGTGTAACTAACATCGATATAGCTGTGCTCTATCTAATCGATTCGACTCGGTTCAACATTCAAATAAAACAATTCAATCGAAAATATAGAAATTTGATCAAAGGACTCGATTCTGAGAACTTAAAATACAAACCAAAGGTGAAAAATTGAATTAAATATTATAAGTTTCTTCTTTATGACCTCCTGCTAACACAATGTGCAATTTCGGTAAGAAGCTCTTAAGGGCAAATTCAATAACGTATATTTACTTGATCCAATCGATTACGAATATAATTTTTGTCACTTTAAGTTTTGGTTCGAATTGGCGTAGGTATAGCACCGTAAGCATTTTTAAGTAGGTACGTTCACGATTTCGGGCCTGGAGATTTGATAATTACCACCATAAACGCTTTTCATCCAATTCGGACCACAGCCTTCAAATAGACATAAAACGGATAGAAAAGATATCCGCAACCGATTGAAGCAAGGAACTTCAAAGATTTCGACTATAAGTGGTTGTTTAGCAAAGAACAACATCATAATTTGGGTGCCACTGTAATCATCATGAATTAAATAGAATACAACAGTTTAAGTGAAACACCACAAACAAAACAACAGAAAAATATGACACAAAAATTGACAAAATATTAATCTTAATAGAAAAAGAAAGGGAAGCCGTGTGCTATTCCAAATTGGTCGATCTCAGCCATGAGCCACAGTCAAGCATACTTAAAACTGTGGCAACACGACCATTTACACTGTAAATTAATGAAATCTGTGATAACCAACCAACCAGTGCAAAGTGACTAGAAATAATAGTCCTGAGACTGGTTTTGGCTTAGTGGTAGATATCTTGACTTTGATTCTGAAGGTCGTGGGTTCGAATCCCGGCCGGCCACACACCAATGTATTTTTCTTAAGATTTACGTGCACTAGTTGACATTGCTCTTACGGTGAAGCAAAACATCGTGATGAAACCCGCGGCTTAGTTGGCTCCAGAAGTATTGACAAATTCTCTCCTCCGGATATGGTTGACTAAGCTGAGAGGGTATAGTAGGTGCTGGGCAAGCCTACTCCATTCTCACGCAAAAAAGGACCCAATTAAACAAGGTCTAGTTGCGGAAAACAGTCCGTTCAAGTCCAAGTATTGTAGTCCTGTAAGTAAGCTGTTACCACAGACTCTCACAAGGCATAGCTCAGTTCTTTGCGGTTTTCTGTTTTGTTTAACTTTGACTTAGTCAAAGTGTTGTGTATAGTTTTACAGATGTGTCTAAATTAGAGCTTCGCACTCGTCAATGAACTCTTATCGAGTAAACAATCGATCGATGGAAGCTGGCGCTCGGCTGTCAGCGCCTCCAATAGACGACCACTCATAAATCGATACTAGGTGAAGTAAAGAGATTTAAATTGCAGCGAAAAAGAGATGTACAAAAAATACAAAATACAAAAAGTTTATTTCATTAATATATTTAACATTACATAGATTTATACATTATACAGAGTCTCCTTTTAAGTATAAACTACATGTGATAAGAGACTCTGGTCTTCCAGTTTGGTGTTACTCAAGAGGAAAGGGACCGGGGTCTCCCTCCATACAAACGTAGTACTATAATACCACTATAATTTGACTTTAAATGTATACTTTAGGTGAAAGGGTACCGACACTCTCTCCATACAAACGTAGTCGACTGTTTTCTCCCTGGATGACACTAGACCAAATATTTTTGTTGCATAAAACTTATAACTGCCATGACCATGCCCCTATGTCGTCATATGTATACTTACGTCAGATATACACCTACGGCTCAAACCGAGATCAAAGTTATGCTAATAAAAAAAATATTTCAAACATTATCAGACCAAACTTATATTATTAACTTTATGCTGCTGGCTATATTATGTAGGTTCAATTTGTGCAAAGTTTCAAGAAAAAAAAGGCTTAAATTTTAATGTTCTCTCTATTTCGCTATGATTTAAATAAAGGTACCTAGTTTAGAACCAAACTTTTCGTTCCTCAATCGCAGACTGATCGTAAAAGAGCCTCACTTTACGACTATCTGTCTGCGATTATGAAAGTTTTCTAATTTTGATGTTTGTGTTAATTGGTGGGCTGATATGTGTAAAATATAACCGACTCTTGTTTATTAGGTATACGAACGTTTCAAATTGTAGAGCTACGTTCTAACAAGTTTAATGCAGTAATAAATAACTTCGCAGTTGTTTGGACTGATAAAAACTTTTAGTATGTTCGAGTTTGTGAGGGACGCACGAGATTATATTTGATCCATTCAATACCTCCCCTACATATATGTTACTTAAATTAATTAATTTGTGTCCACTCTACATCTCTACTTATAATATACTAGCAGCGCTCTGCGGTTTTACCCGCGTGGAATAAAAACTAGCCTATTTTATTCCCAATGAATCAATGTAGTATATTCAATTATTCATACCAAGTTTGATCATAATTGGTTCAGTAGTTTCGGTTCCTAAGTATTCGTTACAAACAAAAATAAACAAAAAAATCCTAGTTCATTCAATCCGGCGTTACTTTTCGGAACTCCATATCTGTAATGGAAGTAATTAATATTTAGTTTTTAGTTCCGAGCCTAGTGCCAAAACACAAAATGATACCATTTATAAACCACGATACGTGTTTTGCGTCTACACGACGCATCATCAGGATTGGACCCCGACCGCGCTATATGGGCGACAAACGTTAGATACGACGTCGCTCTCCGAGATGTTGCCTCGCTGAACGCTGGAACAAGAGACCAATCCTGATGATGCGTCGTGTAGACGCGAAACACGTGTCGTGGTTTATGAATGGTGTCATTTTGTGTTTTGGCACTAGGCTCGGAACTAAAAACTAAATATTAATACTTCCATTAAAAAAAATCCTCTTTATAATATTAGTATAGGAATAAAAAGATTCGTTTTGTCTGTCTGTCTGTTACATTTTCACGTATAAACCTCTTTCGATGAATTTTAGGTAGGTATTCAGTAATTCAGGTAATTTCTGGAGCTGCGAGTTACCACCCGGCCTAAGTCATATCGCCAAGTGGAATTCGCCGTGTTCCGATACGTAAACCGGTGCAATCACAAAAGGCTCGAAAAAGTTTTTGTTCCACTGCTGTCTTCCTACCTTCACTCGCGTCCTTCGAAGGCCCCTCTTTTGCAAAATGGTTGCAAGAGGGCCTTTGAGTAAAGACCTCATAGGTTTCTTTTTAGACATTTCACGCATCGCCATCTAGCCCTAAGCTAAGTAACTAGACTTGTGTTATGGGTGCTAGACAACGGATATACTACTTATATACTTTTGTTTTGAAAATATATACTTATAATACATAGAAACAACCAGACCACAGACAAATATCTAAGCATAAATACATGTCTGAGGCGGGAATTGAACCCGCAACCCTGTGTTTGGCAGTCCGGCATGGTGACCATTGTGCCAACTGGGTCGTCAATCGTCGGTATCTTCTGGGGAAGCGTGGGTGCAAAAAACGGAAAGATATTTTCCCTCAAGCTAAAACTTGTGAATTTTTTGTCCAGGGCGTCAGGCAGCGCAGTGATACTGGACCCTCGCATGATCTGCAAGAAGAACCGGCGCACGCGCGGCCGCCTAGCACAGATCTGTCGCAACGAGACCGGTCTGCTGAAGGAGATCACGAAGGGAGTCACTCTTGGAGCCACGGAGTGCGCTCACCAGTTCAGGAACCGAAGGTGGAACTGTACCACGCTGAGGCGAAGCATGAGGAAGATACTCATGAGAGGTAAGGATCTAATTTGTGTTTATTTTCTATAATTTGTGACCATTCATGAGACACTACCTAAAACTAGAGATTAAAATACGCGCGTGAGTAAGTAATTCGTCCGTCTTAATTGTGTGTTATGCAGCTTCAACCTGTTACTTCTGTGTTACACAGCTTCAACCTGTGACTTTTGTGTTACAGTGATGCGCGCGCTGATTAAAATGTCACTCTCATCATTTTATCATAACGCGCTAAACAAGTTAAAAAAAGTATTATGTCAAGTGTTATTAGACTACAATCCTATTTTATATACATTCAAGATAGTAATAGCTAAATATCATTGAGTTCATTATCCACATTTTTTTAAAAACTAGCTGCGCCCCGCGGTTTCACCCGCATTAGTCCCGATCCCATGGGAATATCGGAATAAAAAGTGGCCTATGTGTTAATCTAGGTCTCCAGCTATCTAGATACCGAGTTTTATCCCAATCGGTCCAGCCGTTCTCGAGTTATAAGTGTTGTAACAAATACGACTTTCTTTTATATATATAAGACTAGCTGCGCCACGCGGTTTCACCCGCGTAAGTCCCGATCCCGTCGGCATATTGGGATAAAAAGTATCTTATGTCCGTCTCCTGGCTCTAAGCTACCTCTCTACCAATTTTCACCCAAATCTGTTCTGCCGTTCTTGAGTTATTAGTGGTGTAACTAACACGACTTTCTTTTATATATATAGATTAATTAAAGAAAAAACATTAGTTCAACACAGTATGACTAAGTATCTTTGTGTTCCTCTATATGTTTAATGTGCAATCAGGTTAGAGAAAGTGACAAAAGCAAGCATACCATTGAACTAATCCAATCAATGTCTAAGAAGCAAAAGTCATTTGAAAGCAAATAACAACCCATTCATTTATAACTCTTCAATGCAACAGCGCCTATAATGCAAATAAGCGATCAATCACAATGCTATTGTCAATTAAACCGCACTAAAATCATACGGACACAATAAGGCACCAAGGTTTACAATCTGCGAAACATCAAATCAGAGGTATAACCATTATATTGAAATGTGGATGTTTCCGAACAATTCGGACAGTCAATAGATACGACCGATGAGTTCATCAACATTTAAGTCTCACTATAAAATGTGGGAAGAGGTATCGCTACCTGCTCCCTTTATTAGCCGATGGACAAAAGAATGCAAAACGTGTTAAATTGCACAGATGATATCGGCTCCTAATTCGATTAGCCCAAAAGAGTTGATTTTTATGCGCCCGCTCATTTATCTAAATGTGCCCATTTAGTGATGCACTTTGGATGCAGTTTTATCGATATTTTTTGTCGAATGCATTTAGTGGCCTTATTTCGAATACTTGTTTATATTAATTAAGTACAATCATACTTAATTCATTTTTTATACATTTTTAATGTTAATATTCATGATTTAAAATTGAGGATAGTAACATTTCGTTACGTTACAAGATTATACAAATTATTATATTTCTAGGTGTAAATAAAACTTGTTTGAATCGCTATGTAACTATTCTCAATCATCGAACGCGCAAAGAACATTTAGATTGAATCTTAAATGCAACTTAATTGACATGATAATATTACATTTTACAATAAATTAACGCCTACGCGATCGATCGATAATGCTCCACAGCACTATCGACTATCGAATATCGACCCACCATTAGCCGTGGATACATTAATTTTGGATTCATTAGCTTAAATTAAGTGGTATTTGTCAAAAATTCGTGCGCACACAAAATATTTATAAACCGAACCACCCTGGGGCTTTTGTAACATTCTTCAATAAGTTTTCTCGCGATTGTGCCCACACCTTTTTTGGATGAGATTATTCAACCAAAAAAACTCAACTATATTGTTTATTGCTTACAGGTTACCTATAAAATATATAAAACACTTATGGATATTAAATGTCAGCGCTTGTTTTTTATGACTTTGTTGGGTATTGACAACCATTTTGCTAATGTAAGATACCTACATTAATTAAATTCTTTATTATTGGGCTTGCCAATGAAAATGGCTTAATTTTGTACTTTATTTTGTATTTACGTTTTGCGAGACGAGCTTAGTTATCTGGGGATTTGAGCTTCTAAATATTGGTTTGGAATTTATTTTGTCGATAAGGTTAAAGTATATATTATTTTTATTAAAATCATCGGCGTGGGCGGTTGGGAGAGAAGAGTTGGGTTCCTCAGGGTAAAAAGGAGGCTCGGTGAACAAATTAGGTTAAAAGCCTATAAATTGACGCGATCAGCTATGGGTGGCGCGGACGCAGCCAAGAACTGAATTAGTCCCGGATTTTTATCACTTGGTGACAAGAAAAGTAGCTGGTACATGGTGTTCTAATTTAAATAAAAATATTTTAATTAAGTAAGTTCTTTTTTGTAATTTCTCAATTTGAAATTTTCCTTTTGAAACGATTTCTGCCTTTTCGAATGCGATTTAAGCAGAAGAAGAGTTTTCTCGTCAAGAGCTACGATTACTTGCTACTATCGTACAGTTTACGACTAAAACCATCGAGAACTAAATGATTTTTATAGTTTGTTTAAAATTCTTAATCTAAATCATCCTGTACCTATAAATCAGTACAGAGATGAGAAAAAATAATCATCGTTAATTGGTCCCTTTCATTAGTAACTCTGTGGTCCATGCATTCCTTAAGTCGTTGTTTTTTTCACTGTCAAATCTTTATCAATGAAAAAAGATTTCATTCTTGTTTTTTTTTTCTCTCGGTGGCTTGTCCGATGACCGGTAATCGTTATAATAACGTATCACTTACGCACCTAAAGTTATTCTTAAAATATAGAGCGTGGGTTTTTAAAGAATCTACTTAGACTCTACTGAGAAAAAAAAACACATATTAAGGTTTAGACAAAGATGCTCGATCAAGCTAACGTTTTCCACACTTTGCACTTCTTTCTACCTACACTTGTTTTGTGGAAATTGTATTAATTTGTATTTACTATCAGCCAGGAGCTAAATTTAAGTAATAATAAATACACGTTTGTTATAGCCAACTATAAAATTTATATAATAATTAAAACGTCTAATTACGTAAAACTCAATCAAAACAATCTAAAGATATTACCTACGTTTAGAGATAGGGAATCATAAATACCCGACACCTTATCTAGCCAAGAATACTCGGGACCAATTTCCATTTAAACAAAACAGCCTAATTAAGCTATAAACAATGCCACAACATGGACTTTCAAAGTTCCATAACATAAGGAAGGTTATACTAATCTCAGTGTGGCCATTAACTGTGGACAGGTCGCCGCGAGGAGTCCCCGGGGGCTCATAAAGATTACCACATGATAACTCGACTACTGAACCCGGTGGACCTCACACATACCCCGAACCCGACATAAATACCGAAGAATAGCTTCATATCGACAAAAAACTCGGCGATAAATTTGGCGCCCTCAACAAGTAAATGTTCTTAATTATAGTGTAATATCCGGGCGAGTTTCATATCTAATCTTAAGTCTTAAGATGGCCATCCACCGAGAGCCGGCTGCTTTGGTCGCGGTCGGAGCGATTCCGTAAGTTCTTCTGATTTGTGTTATTGAGTTAAGCGCACCACTTAAGAGTATTATCAGTCGTACCACTTCAATTTAGATGTACAGTAACGATTGAGTAATGTGTTCATTACAAGCCGTGTGCTGAGCATGCTGGGATTTCCCGTCCATCGCTCACATTCAACCTTTAGATATTTATATTCATAAACTCATGGCCTTCCAAGATGTATAAAACGCCTATCCCACAGAATCAGTTACAAAACGACAGGTTTTTTTTACATCTCATTCTCATCTCTCTATTGTGTATGTGACATCCGCGTGAGACACAAATATAAAAGCTGTAGTTATTTTCTTGATTCTAAAAATTAACGGTATTACTCACACCTCTCAAGTATGTAGCTTTTGAGAAATTATCGTAACCCGACTCAAATTACTTAGCTAAAGTATAACAGTCGGATTAATGAGAGACAATAGGTAAAGTCGGACGTAGCTCGAACTGCGTTTGATGTTCACACATCAGTCTTCAAGAGAAACGTGATTTGATTACCGACAAACCCACAGAGTGAGTGATTGCGAAATGTCACACAAGATTACGGGCAGTATAGGTATGGTCCGAAGCATGCGCCGGCATACATCTGCTGCGATATCGGCGTCTCCGCGAGCCGTGTTGCAACCTGCGCTTGCGCCGCTGCATCTCCACACGTTAATTAAGCGTTAACTAGTAAAACAAAAGTTAACAACACGATGTGTACACGCACGTTCTAACAGAGACATTGCTACGCATCGCTGGCCGCGGCCGCTCGCGACCGGAGATACACATTAACAAAACTAATTATTCCCATTAAACGAGCACAATTCATTCAAATTAACCATCGAATGTTGTTGAATAAAGTATTCGCGTTTTGTGCTTTGCTGAATGACGTTCGGCCTCTTCCGGTGGGTGGTTGCTGTCACAACAGGCAATGCGCGTCGCGAACTCACCGCACCGCATAATGAGACGCTTACTCGCATTAGCTAAAGAAATTGACAAGTGAACAATAGCGGGACGAGGAAAAAAACGACCGCGAAATATGCAGAAAGAGCCGGACAGTATCGTATCGTATTACCGAACGTAAAATATCTGGGGGAACGGAATGAGAAACGATGGGTACATATAAACGTGGGCAGGAGACGGGTGAATTCGCGTGCGTTCAGTAGCGTGAGAATACGCTTCATTCGGCGGCGACAGCGCGTCCCGCAGGTCCGGGACGTCGATAAATCAGGTGCGCTGGCGCACTACACTCATATATCGGCCACGGGGCTTACAATGGCCCGCCGGTGACACACTGACACTGACGCAATTGCTCGCATGCGTCTCAGCAGTCACACCGAGTGACATGCGCGGACGTCGACGTCGCCGCGCCCGCCGCTGCCAGTACCCTAGCTTAACAGCAGTATTTATTGCGTTAAATATTTGAATTAATCAGACGAGATAAAATGCTTGCATTCGTTTCAACATTCCTTTGCGGTCAGGGTGACAACTCGATGTATTGTCTCCGGATTGAGCAGATCCATGGTCGAACTTACTTTTTCCATTTTATCAAGGTAATTGTGGAAGACTCGAAGGTATTCTAATCAATTTGCGCTGGTTGGTTTTCCATATTTGTGAGACTAAACGGTAATAAAGTTATGATGGTTTTACGAGCTTGCCGGTGCAGGGCAGAGCCGCACGCCCGTGCCATGTCGCGTCGCGTAGGTAGCTCGTGTGACATACATGTTTACGACGCCCGAGTTCACCCGACACACGATACTTGGCAGTTTGCGAGGAAACACTGCAACATGCTCACATGTTTCACTCACGGTAAGAAATGGGGGTGAAGGTGTTACGTGAAGGAATTTCACGAAGAATGGCCATTCAGTTTAATGAATTTGTTCGATTCATAATTCATATTTATGAACATAGTTATGAACCGCTTGGAGGATGTATCTTACAATTCAAGATGGCATCGAGTATGGGACTCGAGGGCTAATTCATTTTTTCTGAAGTTGTTAATGCGTCTTCCTATCTATCTATACATATAAAATCCTTTGTCCTGACTGATTGACTGAGTGACGGACGGATCAACGCACAGCCTAAACCGCTGATCGTAGAGACCTGAAACATGGAGGTTATGTTCTTTGTATGACGCAGGCATCCGATAAGAAAGGATTTTCCGAAATTCTACCCCTAAGGGGGTGAAAAATGGGGCAAAGCTTGAATGGGGCAACGTGATTCCTTGGTCCAATCTACTTCAAATTTTCGACTTCTTCGCGGACGAAGTGGCGGGCAAAAGCTAGTTTACCTACATTTTTCCTAGTATAATCTCATTTCTTAGCTCTATTTCAAATTAAAAATTAAAACTTTAAAATATGCAACTGTTACCCTCAGTCCTTTGCTGACTGTACCTATTTAAATATGTTTTTGGTACAATCTATAACTTTGATAATGATAATATTATTATGATTATATGCAAACATTATGCATGCCTAAGTGAAATAGAGTATGCTAAGAAATGATATTATGCTAGGAAAAATGTAGGTTAATGAAACTGAAACACTTATCAGATTTGAATTTAATTAAATGAAAATCCAAAGTCCAAACATAGCTCATCATTAAACGTCGCGAAACATTCCTGCAAACGCGATAGGTATATAATATAAACAGTTGTTTATTAACCCTTCGCCGATCTCAATGCGCTTCATCCATCTCGAATCTAAAATTCCTGTACGGGAGTGCGTGAAGAACGGTTAATTTAAAGTCGACTCAGACGAGTGAATGCGACTCCGATCTGTATCAGAAAGCGAGTTTCAGTTTATCGGTATCTAGTGGATACGTCCGCCCGATTTGTGAAACGCCTTAGGTATTAAGAGGTAGCGATTTATTCGTTGGTAAAATAAAGACACACCAACATAAAAAAAACGAGTGGCACTCGGGGACTGCCGTGTTAAAGCTATTGCATCGGGCGAGCTTCGTGCAGTCGTACCGTATACATATACATACACGTTAAGCGAACGCTCGGCCGAGCTACATGGTAGGCGGAGTGGGGGGTGTTAGGTTTTATTTTCGTTACGGAATTTCTTGATTCGGTCGTCGCGCTCAAAGCCCGCGATAAAAGCTATGCAATAGCTTGATAAAGTCTAGCCAAGTTTAGTCAAAAACTGAAAAGTTTGGAAGAAAGTACCATAGACCTGTCTTAAATCAGCACGACAATTAAATATATTAAATATAAATATTGCAGGACATTCTACACATCGCCATCTAGCCCAAGCTAAGTAACTAGACTTGTGTTTTGGGCATGTAGCTCGGCCGAGCGACAACGGATATACTACTTATTATACTTTTCTTTTGTAAATATACACGGGTAAAAATAACCTCAAAAAAATCAAAAAAATGTTCGAATTTTCAAAAGTCCTAGAACAAAAGTTGTTCGTTTTGATGTAGAAAACTACCCACTGCACGGTTTTGGATTGGAAACCAATAACCCTGTATACTTATCCTTGTGTTTGGCAGAGTATATATACGAAACACATTCTAGTTTTGTCACCATTGATAGCCTTAATTATATAGATTCATTTCACGGAAAGACCTATTACAAAAAAACAGGTGTTCCCGCTAAGTGAAGTCATATCATGTTGACCACTGGCCAAACCAACTGGATCGTCAAATTGAAGTTAAATAAAGTATGACATTTATACATTTTTTTTTTATTTTTTTTTTGTTTATTTCGTGTTTTGTTATTAGATATATCCTTGTAATTTGTAAAATTTGTTTCAAATTGGAATAAAATTATTCTTTACTAACTTTAACTCGCGACTTCGGCCGCGTAGAAGTCAATAACGGATCAAGGAATCACGTTATCTCATACAAACTTTGCCTCCTTTTTTCCCACCTAAGGGGTAGAATTTCAGAAAATCCTTTCTTATCGGATGCCTATGTCTTACAAAGAACACACCCTCCGAGTTTCAGGTCTCTACGATCAGCGGTTTAGGCTGTGCGTTGATCCGCCAGTCATTCAGGACAAAGAATTTTATATGTTTAGACGCGACTTCGTCCGCGTAGAAGTGAAAAATGAACCAAGGAATCATTTTGTCCCATACAAACTTTGCCCCCCTTTTCACCCCTCGGGGATAAAAATTCGGAAAATCCTTACTTATCGGATGCCTATGTCTTACAAAGAACACACCTTCCACGTTTCGGATCTCTATGATCAGCGGTTTAGACTATGCGTTGATCCGTCAGTCAGTCAGGACAAAGAATTTTATATGTATAGATTATGAAAAAAAAATCCAATAGTCCAGTATAGTAATATTAAATAAATCGTCAACCGCTCCTAAATTGCGGCACATCGTTATAAATAAAAATTCAAATTGCAAAATTCCCAGCAATTTCACATATGGGCTGAGCTGTAGATGATCTCAGGAACGCTTCTCGTCGCGTTATCGCCACAATTTGACGTGCTCCGAACCATCCACTGTTCTATATCAACATAATTTATGTTGTTATTACAAGTGATTAAGGTGCAAGGGTACCGGCGCTCTCTCCATACAAACGTAGTCGACTGTTTCCTCCCTGGATAATGACACTAGCACAAATATTTTAGTGCCATAAAACCTAATTGCCATGACTATGCCCCTATGTTTTAGTTTTTTTCATTTTCTAATTATCATAGAAATTAAGATTTAAACAAGATTCCACCTGAATATACATACATACACTGCAATTTAAATAAAAGCTTTTAAAAACAAGCGAACGCTCGGCCAAGCCAAGCAACATGGTAGGCGAAGTGGGGGATTTTAGGTTTTATTTTTGTTACGGAATTTCTTGATTCGGTCGCCGCGCTCAAAGCCTGCTATAAAAGCTATGCTTAAGCTTACAAAAAAACATAGGGGCATGGTCATGGCAGTTATAAGTTTTATGCAACAAAAATATTTGCTCTAGTGTCATTATTCATTGAGAAAACAATCGACTGCGTTTGTATGGAGAGAGCGCCGGTACCTTTTCCTCTTAATGTTGAAATATTTTTAATATTGCAGCTTTGGAGTGATTTATTGAAAGACGATGTAATGTGGAATTTAATTGAATAAGGACAATTTATTTTAATAAAGAATTGATTGAGAGTTATGATAGAAATTCAGAATACAGAATAAGTTTCACTCTGTATTTTGAGAATAGAAGTTAGGTTTTTATTAATTCTCAATGTATTCATTGTACGAAACTGGAAAACAGGCGGATATTCTACGATAGGTAGTTGACAGTTATATGATCTATGAGCTGGGTAATATAGATACCAATTAAGAGGAAAGGGTACCGGCGCTCTCTCCATACAAACGTAGTCGACTGTTTCCTCCCTGGATAATAACAGTAACACAAATATTTTTGTTTCATAAAACCTATAATCGCCATGACAATCTATGTTTTGGGTTTTTCATTTTCTAATTATAAAAAAAACATAGGGGCGTGGTCATGGCAGTTATAAGTTTTATGCAACAAAAATATTTGCTCTAGTGTCATTATCTAGGGAGAAAACAGTCGACTACGTTTGTATCAAGAGAGCCCCCGGTACCATTTCCTCTTAAGATAGAAGCTCAGAATACACAATAAGTTTTGTTCTGTATTCTGAGGATAGAACTTAGGTTTTCATTAATTCTCACTGGCTTCGTACATTGTAATTGCAAAACAGGCGGATATTCTACTATATTATGTAGTTGACTGCTATATGATCTACGATCTGGGAGGTAATATATAGATACCTATGAAAGGTTTTTCTCGAACCTCTAAAACTAAAGCAAGAGTATAACAAACATCTAGATCCTTTATAAAGGTGCATACCGTCCTTTATTGAATTTCAGCAAATTACATAAACAAACTATTAGTTTTAGTTAGAAGAAGCCTTTGATAAATGAATATTCTTTACTTTCTATTTCGCTAACATCGTTCACCTCCTCGTCGATTTCGTCTGTTACTATTTCTTTAGTGTCTTTTTCATCATTTTCAAAAAATGTAGCTAAAACGACAGCAGTAAAAACTATGTAGTGAAAGGTCGTTGCCAAATCCATTCTTGAAATTTCATTTCGCCTACAATAAACGATTTATTTACTGTTTACTTTTTATTTTGAACCATAGGAAATGCCATAATTACAGAACTCTGACGTACGGCAATGGTCTATAACAAGGTAACAAGCAAAAAGAACCTATGTCGCCTACAAAACGAGTTCCAACATATTAATTACTTTCCAAGAACTGGTTGTACGGTTAAAGCAACTGTAGGAGTACCTCCTCCGGTTGTGCGCTCAATGGCCCATTCCAATAATCAATACCAGAAAAGTCATCGCAGCATTTTCATGAGGCGTCCGAGGAATAGCACGTGCGCATGATTGACTCGATGCGAATGCCGGAACGACTTCCAAGTATTTTGATTGCAAAAACCATCGATATATCGAAGACATGCAACTCGCAAGTGTGAATCGATACGATTTTATTGATCGATTGACAATTCCGCTGCATTATTCAGCGGACACGAATACCGAGATTCCGAAAGCTCGTGGCAGTACACGAAAAAACTTAACGTCAACGAGTATCCGAATACAATGCCGGCAGAGTTCGTGGGAGTGGCTCGGAGCCGGACCCGTTTCAATGGACCAAAAAACTGAGCGTTCAGTGATGAGAATGTCATGTCCCCCGTTCCCAACGACATATTTGCGAGTGAGGGCCGCGTTTTGCGATAATTACAGCACATAACGCGGACGGAGCGCGCGGAATGTTCCACTGTGAGCTCACCGCCGCGGATTTATAATGACGAGCTAGTGTCGCGGAGTGCGCCCGCCGGCCTATCGACAGGGCCCGCTCCAGAAAAACGACAGCCTTCCTGGCATCCGACCGACCAGTTCCCATGCACCGCTCGCTGCTCCGACGTTTTTTCACCCTACCTAAATGACTAGCGAAATATTTCGAAATTGACATTCCTATCATATCACTAGAGGACGCATCCTTGACGATGAAGTTTAATGAAAAATGCCTTTCAAACCGAACATCGACAAGTCGCGACGTTGTAATTACAAATTCTGCAGAAGGGTGTACTCTCACTTTTTTGTTGCACGTCAATTATATAAATTGTTCGTGCAATAAATTTCTTTGTATCTGTTGAGAGTAGATGCGGACAGCAGGCGGCGCAGAGCGGCGCGGGCGCGGTGCGGTGGGAATGCGGCGCGCGTCGATATGCTGCTGCAGATGCATACGGTCCCAATTAGCATAGGATCGATAGGCGCGCTCGATTCGGATCTGCTGTCAACTGCACCGCATTGCGCATCCGACTGCCTATCTAATCTGAATTTAATGAACGCCACTACTTCAACACTGTCAAAAGTAATGAAGCTTCAAGGTCGACGGAGTTCTTCGATGGGTTTACAATGATATATTTTAATCGAGACGATACAATACGCTCCCATAGGAAGTATGTTGATATTGCTTGCAATTATTGATGCTGAGTGACCGTGACGAAATGAAATACGTGATTATATCGGTGAAGCATATGACTAGTTCATTACAATATGAATGGATGATGTGGTAGACTTGATGGGAACACGACGCGACGCGTGTGAATGATGGGAGATCTAGATCGACAAATGGTCATGGGGACTGACAATTGTGGTATTAGATATAGGTACACTCTTGATCGTTACGTTACCAACGAAGATTGGTTCAACTTTCTTCTATAGAATTGAAATAAGCTCGATTTCCCTTACTTATGGTCATACACGATTTCAAGATTTCTTCATACATACTAATTGCTTTCTTGATGTTACATTACATGAAAAAACTATAAGGAAACTTTATGTTATTAGAAACCAATTGCTGTCACAATCTAATCTCTCATTTATCGGTCTTCGTTTACTTAGACCTACATAGGTACCGAAGTTTACTCCATCGTAAAACGTTCAACATAAAATATTCGAGGGAATATAAATTTTATTGCTATTTATTCTGCGTTCAACAAAGCGAAGCGTTGATGGGCACCATTCACAATGTATTGAAAGGTGCAGAAATTTTCATATTATTCATGTAAGTTGAATATTCATTCGTTAGATGTTGACCTGCCATTAATTGTTATAGCCTGTTAATGGCTGACACTCGGGTTACAAAAACGTAAAATACCTACGCGTAAATATCTTTATTAAAGAAGGAAGATGTTGGTAGAGTAACCAAAGAAACAACTTTCCCTTTTTTCTAATATTAATTACATTGGACCAAGGAATCACATTGTCCCATACAAACTGCGTGTCCCTTTTTCACCCCCTTAGGGGTAGAATTTCGGAATATTCTTTCTTATCGGATGCCTACGTCACACAAAGAACATACCCTCCAAGTTTCAGGTCTCTACGATCAGCGGTTTAGGCTGTGCGTTGGTCCATCAGTCAGTCAGTAGTTCAGGACAACGCATTTTATGTGTATAGATATAAGTAGGATTGCTTAACGTGTTATATTTTGACGACCTTTACGGTCAGTTGAGCATATAGAAACCAGACCAAGGTCATTTCACTTGTTCCGGTGAACAGCCATTATACAATTAACTCAATTAACTATCGAACTCCAACTCTTTTATCAAGTTAGTACGATATACCTAGGCATTGTAAAGTTTCATCTATACTTATATTATAAAGCTGAAGAGTTTGTTTATTTGTTTGAACGAGCTAATCTCAGTAACTACTGGTTCGATCATGATATTTCCACAGGATCGGCAGTTACGCGGGTGAAACTGCGGAGCGCTGCTAGTGCATTATAAATCGGAACATCTGTTGTAGATCGAGCACACTTTTTTGTCGGTTACTTTGTTTTCCCTCTTAGCGTTTGCTTGATCATTCTGCTATGGACCGTACTATCTTAAGGCACGAAAAATCATATTTTGTCTCAAAGTCGTAACCCAAGTCATTTAAGGTTGTGAGTCCCGATTTTTTTGTATTTTTCAGATTTGAGTCTACTGTCACTCTAGCCAAACCAGCTCCAACCAAAAACAAAAATACTTCCTGAGATCTCCGGACTCTTCTCGGAGTGTTGTGAAGTATGACGCCAGGCTGTCGCACTTCAGGATTGCATGAGCGATGGTCTCTTCGTTAGGGACAGATACCATTTTCACGCTATGGAAAATAGCAGAGAGTTCCTGTCTCCTGTAGGCTCTCGCATAATCCTACAGTGCAGCGGCGGCATACCGGGCTGTCATACTTGGCAATTCCACAACACTCTGAGAAGTGTTTGAAGATCTCCGAAATATTATTGGTTTCTGGTAACAACTGAGTGGCTGGAGCACACTAACAAAAAGTCAGGACTTATTCGGATTGAATCACTTCAGACTGATTCATGTTCAGGGACTGTGAGAACTACTTTTTAAAATCCTTTGACTAAGCTTGTGTTATGGTGACGAGTGACAAATAGAATGTCAAAATAAAGGAAAAAAAATGAAAAAAAGGCAAAAAAATATAATGGAAAACAAACAAAAAAAATAAAAATTTTCATCGTTTTCTTATGACGTTATCGCGTGGTGATCGTCCGTAAACCGACTTTACAGACAACGATTTTTTTAGATTCATTCCATTCATAAAATACGTCACACTAAAATCAGCTTTTTTTGATTGTCACGCTGTGTCACACTTTTTGTGACCCCCCCTTTGCAATATTTCGTCACAAAAACTAAGACCCCCCCTGCTGAGTATGATAAATTCTAAATGATAGTACACAAATTCTGAAAATTAAAAATATTTATTTAGTTATTTCACTACTAAATGACGAATGAAGGAATAAAATAATAATAAATACATAAGAAACAGTATTTTCATTTGTTATTGAATCGAGAGCGCAGGGTACGTGGAAACGTCACTGTCTCAAGCGCCGCTAGAGTCGCGCCACAGAGCTAGCGCTCATGTCAAAAAATAATAAACGGCGAACGTCACGTTGCGGTAAACCCCCCGTCCCCCCTTGTCACATCTTGTCACACTCAGCCAGACCCCTCCCCTCCCCTTGTATGCGAAAGTATTTTATGAACGGCCCCATAGAATCTTAAAATAAAAATATAGATTTAACTCGTCACCCAGCAAACCAGTGTGTTGCGTACAAACCGCAGTATACTACAGGGATAGGGCCTTCAATTCGCGAAGCTCATCGACTTTTATTACATGAATTGTGAATATAGATTTTTGGGTCAACAACTTCAGTTTGTTTGTGTTTTATGTCGGCAAGGACCGAAACTAATGAAACTAAACTTTAGAGTAGTCACGCAAGCCTATTGTTTGTAAATATAGTTATTAGATTTTGTATAGATATGATTTGTAGATATTCTATGTTTCTATGATTTTATTTGACACGGCCAATTCTTTTTTGACGACCCAGTTGGCACAACGGTCACCATGCTGGACTGCCAACATGCGGGTTCAATTAAAAAATAATATAAGTAGTATATCCGTTGTCTAGCACCCATAACACAAGTCTAGTTACTTACCTTGGGGCTAGATGGCTATGTGTAGAATGTCCTGCAATATTTATTTATATTTATTTATTTTTATTTATTTTATGACCCAAAAATTGCTGTTGTCTTAATTTGTTTTTCTTTACAGATACCAGGGAAACGGGTTTCGTCAATGCTATCACGGCAGCTGGCGTCACTTACTCCATAACAAGAGCATGTACAGCAGGATCATTACTGGAATGCTCCTGTGAAAAGGTACCCAACGCATACCCAACAGAAAATTCTCGGGCATTGATATCTTTCATACGAAATTACACGGTTTTAAATCAAATTTGTACCTTCCTATATAGGAAGGTACAAATTTTTTAAAGTAAGTTTTACAAATTCATTTATATAAATTAATTTGTAAAACTTACTTTAAAAATGAAAAATTAACTGGACTGTCCCCCTCTAATAAAACGTATAAGTGATATTACGACAGTTTTTTAGCCTTAAGACGTAGAAGTTATATAAGAGCTGTGCTGGCTTAGTGGTAGATACCTCGACCTTCATTCTGAAGGTCGTGGGTTCAAATCCAAGCCGGCCGTGCACCGATGATTTTTTCTAATGAAACATTTATGTGCGCTAATTGACATTGCTCTTATGGTGAAGGAAAACATCGTGATGAAACCCGCGGCTTAGTTAGCTACAGAAGTATTGACAAGTTCTCTCCTCTGGACATAGTCGACTAAGCTGAGAGGGTAGTAGGTGCTGGGCAAGCCTACTCCATCCTCACGCAAAGTGGACCCTAATTGCGGAAAACAGCCCGCATACAAGTACAAGTTATATATTCTGTTTATATCTTCAATGATGACATTATCCGTGTGGATAAAATCCTCATTTATTGGTAGAGATAAAACAAAAAAAAATGCGTATTCGGTAACTAAGTTAGATTACACCTTGTCAATTTTATTCAGATTTTTGCACCATAATAATAACTTAAAAAAAAAACTTAAAACTTATTTTTTATAAATAAATAAATATTGCAGGACATTCCACACATCGCCATCTAACCCCAAGCTAAGTAACTAGACTTGTGTTATGGGTGCTAGACAACGGATATACTACTTATATACTTTTCTGTTTTAATATTATTCGACGTATGCTTTTAATGGTCCCTTTACCAAGAATAAAAATGGTACTGACTATTACAATAATTAGCTGAAGTCGGATAGGTCACATTGTAAGATCAGTTTTTCACCAAAGAGCGCTCTTATGCAAAAAGGAAAATAAATTAATAATTTCCTTGCTAACTAATAGTAAATACTTTTAAATAGTTATTATTTATTTATAATATTTATTTTTTCTTTTTAACCCCCGACGTTTTAAAGACCACGGGGTATTATAACTTTGACGTGTCTCTCGAACGGATGAACCGATTTTTTTTTTTGTAGTTGGTTTTCAAAATAGAAATAACTGTAAATGCATTCAGGATTCAAATCATTGCACAAAACACCTTATTGAAAAAACTTAACTTATTATAATAGAAACGAAGCTAAAGTAAAAACTAATTAGGTACCTATTTTTAAGGTTAAGGTAATTTCCATACCCCAAAAGGTAAAAAAGAAACCCTTATTAGATCACTTTCTTGTCCGTCGGTCTGTCTGTCTGTCTGTTTTTTTTATATTTTATAGCTTTTGCCCGCAACTTCGTCCGCGTAGTAGTCGAAATAATGTTTATGCAAAATTTGAAGTAGATTGGACCAAGGAATCACGTTGTCCCATACAAACTTTGCCCCCCTTTTTCACCCCCTAAGGGATAGAATTTCGAACAATCCCTTCTTATCGGATGCCTACGTCATACAAAGAACACACCCTCCAAGTTTCATGTCTCTACAATCAGCAGTTTAGGGTGTGCGTTGATCCGTCAGTCATTCAGGACAAAGCATTTTATATGTATAGATAAGTATTTTATTTGTTTCAGGGAGCACCAAAACCACGCCGTGGCCGTGAACAGGTCATACTACCTCCATCCCAAGTGCCAACAGATAAGTGGCAATGGGGAGGTTGCAGCGATAATGTACGTTTTGGTCTCAAGAAGTCAAGAGAATTTATGGACAGTCGCTACAGAAAGCGGAGCGATATAAAAACATTGATAAAACTCCATAATCACAATGCTGGGAGGTTGGTTAGTAATCTTCTATCGACGTTTTTCAAACTTAGGTAATGAAAACTAGCTGCACCCTGCAGCTTTGTTCGTGATCCATGACTTTCCATCAGAAAAATGTCCATAAAACATTTATAAAAATCTGAGTTACAATTGTAACAAATGCATATACATAGTTTACTTCGTAAAGAATGGGATCAATGAATTTCGAACTTTTCCATCATGCCCCAACCATACTTGGTGCTCTACTAAAATACAAGAAATGTGTTAAGTTTTCAACCTTAACAACGTTTAGTTTGGCGGATTTTATGTTTCTTGATCTATGTTTTGAATATCTAAATTACCTGAATATCAGATTTTGCAATAAATCCTCTTTTTTTTTCAGGCAATAAAAAATAATATGAAAATTGAATGCAAATGTCATGGATTGTCTGGATCCTGTACTCTACGAACTTGTTGGTGGCGAATGCCAACGTTTAGGGAAGTCGGAGATAGATTACGAGACCGATTTGAAGGTGCTGCCAAGGTAAGCATAAGTCAAATTGCCACCGTCAAAGAAAACATTTTGAAGAGACAGATATTTATCTAGAACATATCGGGGATTGCCATGTCAGTTTATTCTGAATTTTCAATTCGTGTAAGGCATACTTTTAGAGTTTTAGCTAAATAGTAGCCGAAATTAAGGCTGTTTATGCTGCCAAACGCAACGCGCCAGAAATACCCGTCGCTCACAACTAACATTGTTGATTGTAACGTAGGTATGTGTTTCGTATTTCTCAAAAGTGCTTAGATGGAATTGTAGGTGAAATCTTTACCGATATTTTGGGGTAATTTTAGACGAAAATTCCTTGTCATTTCAAAGCTAGACTAGTTTTAATTTTTAAATTTAGGATAGCTTCATAACTTTGGGGAATTTTTGGCTCAAAGTCACACCAATGACGGTAAAGATCTCACCCACAATTCCATCTCAGCATTTTGAGAAAAACAAAACACATTCGTAACAATCAACAATTTTCACCAACGAAGGCGACCGGTGCCAGTAGTAACTATTTACTAGGCTGTGTACCAAGACCGTTGGCGTATGGACGGGGGTCCATACTCCAAAGACCTTGGTACACATTAATGACTTAACTTTCCTTCGGAAAATCAGAAATAACGTAAAAACATTTACAGGTAATTGCCAGCAATGATGGCGACAGTTTTATGCCAGAAAGCCCAGCCATTAAGAGGCCGGGTAAGAAAGACATTATTTACTCCGAGGAATCACCTGACTTTTGTTATCCCAATGCCTTCGGCTCCCTCGGGACCCAAAGTCGTCAATGCAACGTAACTTCTGCCGAAACTGAAAGTTGCGACCAGATGTGCTGTAGAAGGGGCTATGTCGAAACCACTGTAAAAGAGACTGAAAATTGTAATTGTCAATTCAAGTGGTGTTGCGAAGTTATATGCGAAACGTGCTATGTTAAACGTAATATACAAACGTGCTTATAATAATGTGATAAATGTAAATGTTCTAATAAATATATTTGATTAATTACTTGACGTTTTATTTTATTGTTTAGGACTATCGTTAGGTTATAATTTAGTGAAAATTGGGTTTACGTGTTAAATAAAAAAATATAGCTTTTAGTAGCTAAGAAAATAGTTATACAATCACATCAATATTCACCAGCTTTATTTGAATATACATAGTTTGTTTGTTATCATATTTCGCAGTACAGTACATTAATCATATTTTATTATTAACTTATTTTAGATGAATTCCCAAACATTTTAAGGTTTTTTGTATTTTTAAGGTTTTCTTTGTAGTTCGTATGATGCGATATTCTCGTTTTTTTGTAGTGACCTTTTGTCTTTTCTTCTTCATCTTCCCCATCCCAAGAAATCAGAGTTATACCTTATGTTTTTTAGTTTTTCGTTCTCTTTCGTTATGTTTTTAGAAGACAATTGTTCACTCCCATCATCAGCCTCTTGTGATAAATTAAGTATAGTTTCGTTGGTCTTATTTATTTCAGCGCTCAGTTCTTCTTTGTTTTCTTCAGTTCCCGAATCCCCATTATTTTCAACTGATTCTTTATCCGTGGAACCTTTCTCATTATCGGCACTAACATTTTCATATTCGGCATCTTTATTTGGTTGGAGGCCTGTATATTTGGCCGGTTTTTGTTTTGGTTTAGGAATACTTTTACCCGGAACATATTTTTTAAATTTGCTGCTAGTCTTAAATAGTTTTTGACATTCCGGTACATCCAGTAGCTCTTTCTGTGTTATGAAGTTGTATAAAAGTCCGATTTTCTTTAAATCGATGTCACTAAAATCTTTAGTCTCTCCTATTGTAATATCTGGGTTCTGCAAAAGAAGAATTTAAGTCATCTCAAAATATTTCATAATTACAATTTATTTTAACTACTCTATAAAGAACTGTACCCGAGGTTGAATTACGGTTTTTCCATCCATAGAATATTCAAAATTATGAAAATGTCCCACGCTATCATAATCGTATGGAAGATCATGAAACAACCAGTCGCTATCTGATAGTTTTTCAAATAGTTTCATTTTATCTGCAAACAAAACATGTATTTTCAAAACTAAGCCATTAAAATTTCAGTCTAAAAAAGTGGTCAATACGTCTGGAGCCTAACAAGCCTACTGCCCCATGAACTACAGTGCCTTGAATAAAGATTAATTTATTCAGTATGTAATAAGTAGGTTTATTAATACCTGGCATAACATTATTCGTGAACACCTCTATGTACTCGTCTCGATTAGGAGCAGTATGCTGGGCAGGCACTCCAGCAATAGAAAGCACTGCTTCTGGTATCTCTCCTTCTTTGTTCATACAGTCGTAACCAAGTACAACGCGCTGTATTATGGAAAAAAAATCAGTTTTAATGATTTTGGCTTCAAAACCTGAAAATTCGATTCTAGTTTGTCTTTTTACCCCCGAGTGCCCCTGACCCAAAAAGACAGTTGATCTTACTTTGATCCGTGTAGCTGTCTGTGGCATCGTAGCTCCCGAACGGATAAACTGATTTTTGAGTTCGTTTTTTTGTTATAACTGAATTTTGATTGTCCCGTGTTTTTAGTTTATAATCGATTTTTTCATATGAAATTTACGATGATTTGCAACCGACTTTTAAAAAAAGAGGAGTTAGAGCTAGAGTAGGAATGTTTTTTCGCGTATGTATATTTTTTTCGCTGTCAATCCAGAGCGGTAATTTTAATTTGTCTGACATATCACCTGTACGCCTTCAGATGTGAAATCCCACACCGAATGATCAGCACAACCCAACAATCCTTGTCTGTTTATAAAGAATACCCATCTAGTGTGGTCATCTTCCGGTGGGCTCGGTAACTCTATAAAATTCAAGGCGGTGATGCTGTTGACCATGTTCAGGAAGCGTCTGATCTTGTCACGAAGGACTTTGTCTGAAAAAAAAGAAACAGATTACGAATGTGTACTTTATTATATCGACTAGTAATTTAGTACTGACTACTAGTTGTCTAATGTCTGTTATCATTTGTAGTGTCGAAAATAATGACATAATCTATCAAATATCAATAGAAAAACTGGCATTTTTGCCACCTTTGAGCATCAACAAAATAAATTTTTCGTTTTACCCAACTGCAAAGAAAGGGTTGTTTTTCACGCCTATCTTTGTATATTTGTAATATTCACCACACGATGGATTTCTTTAATTAAGGTATCGTTGGATTCGTCTCATTAGTCTATGTGTTGTAGGTGACATAAAATAAATATAGGGGCTGCTAGATTTCATTGTATAAGGTGTTTTTATTTTTATTATTTTTTTCTCCAATAGGTGTATCAAATTAAAGGGCTTATAACAAGGATTTCAAAATGGTATATAATTCCTGCAATACTTAAAATAATGATATTTAAAACCAAATTTTTTTGCGTAATGAAAACTGTGGGTAGGTAATTTTTATAAGGATTCCAAAACGGTTGAGCAGCTGCGTATCAGCATCAACACTACTCTCAATTAATAAGTGAAGCATCTTTAATAAAAACCTGATTGCAAAAAACAAGTATAAATAAAAAATGCGCGTAAAAATGATTATTAAATAAAAATTGAAAATATAAAAACAAAATATTGAATAACTTACCGTGGTAATAATTTCGTGATCGATACACAAATAAAACGAATAATAAATTCCAAACATAGAACATAGCGACTTAAATAGTCGGGAGTCGGGGAGGGTTAACATATAGACCGGCTTAAATAAATCGTCACAATAATGGGTCCCGACTTTTCAAGTCTATATGTTCTATGTTTTATACTCAACATAGTAGATATAAATAGATAGTTCCTGTTGTTGTTTTTTTATTTTCAGTTTTTTTCAATCCGTTGAGTGAGATATTAAACAATAAAAACAGGGTATCCATCCACTACCTGAGTAGGTACAATAGATTTTAGGAAGAAACATTTTTCAAGGAAAAATGCATTGCCAAAAATTTTGTATCGTGGTGGTAATTGCATTAGACGATGATAGATGCTATGTGGCCAAGTAACGCCTTGATTATATCTTCTGTAGTATATACGAGCATAATCGAATTGCAATATATGCCTTTATTATTTTTGTATACGTCGTTTAGCACGACCGAGCGGACACGTGCAGGGTTCATCATCATCATCATATCAGCTCATATACGTCCACTGCTGGACACCTAAACGACCTGAGCCGCCTCCATCCACCGACTACCCAAGACCGCTACAATGTCGTCGGTCCACCGGGTAGCTGGTCTCCCAACACTCCGTTTCGCGTTGCATCGCGGCCGCCACTCGAGAACCTTTATTCCCCAACGGTTGTCAGCTCTGCGAGCTATATGTCCTGCCCATTGCCACTTCAGCTTACGTGACGTGCAGGGTTATGGTTAGGTAACCCCTGAGGGCGGCAATAAGCATAAGACCGTCCACCAATAGTCTGTGATCCGATATTCTGTATTAACGCCTCGCCATGCATTTAACTTGTTTTTACGAATTTAAGTTATGAGGCGCGTCATCGTGATGGGGACGAAAAGTCCTATATTGGAAACCACGTACCGGAAAAAATAGCTCGTGACTTAATTAAGGTTGCTCTGGAAGTCTTTCGGTGAGGACTATGTTCAGCAGTGGACCTCCTGTGGCTGATATGAGGAGTTACATACTTACCACTGAAAGAAGTGACATCAATGTAATAAGGAATGAAACCATTTGGCCATATGTGGAACTTCTGTATCTCGTCTTCTGTCAGACTGAATCCATGGACATCTTTAGACGATGCTGTTACATTAGCACTTTCTACTTGTAAAAGTACAGTAAATATACTTAATATGAGCAAGTAAAAATACCACGTATTTCTGATCATGTTATCGGAGGTAAAATTGTGAAAACAATATATTATATTGTGTAGTAAAAATACTTTTAGTTATAATAAAACAATATTTTATTATTTTATGATATAAAACTGTATTTGAAAGAAATATATACTTACCTAGATGAAATAAAGCAAAGAGCATTTTTTTAGAGAATCTACAGATTTCGCGCCACATGTATTTGTAAATGAAAATGAATCTGTTCCCATTGAAAATGAATAATGAACAATATTTGTACAAGTCTAAGAAATGATATACGGTGGTATTCATACCACCTCATACTTCTTTCATCATCATTAGTCGACGAGCGCTCTCGCGCAGACGAAGCAACTTGAGCTGGCGTGCCCTTGGCGGCTACAATTTTACTCCTAGCTCGCTCTTCCGCGGCTTGTAGCTCATTCAACACCTCAAGCGTTTATTTTCAATTTTGGATTGTATCTCCAAAAAAAAATTACAATGCAATTTTTTTCGAAAATTTCGAATTATTTAACAAATACTCAGCCGATTTTCACCATCCTGTAGGTCTTGGTTACCTGCGTCTTTTGACATCTCTTTGATCAAAATCAATGCTTATTCGAACAACTTACGGCCATGTCGCACATTTTGTCGAAATCACAGCATTGACTTTAACGAACTGAAAGACATTTTTAGTGTCAAAAAATGTATATATTTTGTCGTTATTAAGGCAAAGTTTTTTAAAGTTGATACTTATTTTGGACGTTTTACTATTAATTTTGCCACTCTGAACATTGTCACCTAATAGATGTTTTCAAATGTGGACTCAACAAAATCTGTAGTTACTGGTCCCCCTCTTTATTTTTACGTCATTCACATTCTAGTGTTTGCTCGCTCAACACAAAATTCTAAATAGTAAATAAATAAATGTTCCGGTTATCTATACATACCGATGCAAAATCTCTTCGCGTGAAAAATTATTCACGCTATTCCATCTCGGAGCACGCCATTCGTATCCTTTATGACATATTTCTTAGTTCATATACATAAATTTTCCAACGAGATCGATACTCGTGAGAATCCGCTTGAGGCTTCTTCGACCACCAGCACAGAATAACTTTTCACTTTCGACACGGGGTACGATGTAAAAACAACCATAAACAACTTTTATACAGTTTATATTTGCATGAGAGAATTTGTTTCTATACATATAATAAATCTGTAGACATCAAAAAATCTGTAATTGTAAGATATCCAGAAAAAAAATACACAGGTCGCCTTAAAATCGTTAGCTGAACACGATAGGGTAGTTTTTAGAATTTTTGTCTGTTTGTCTGTTTGTCTGTTTGTCTGTTTGTCTGTTTGTCTGTTTGTCTGTTTGTCTGTCTGTTTGTTTGTTTGAACCAGGTAATCTCATAAACTACAGAACAGATTTTAACAAGGTCCACACGAATATGTTCAGAATATATCAGAATAACATTTAGGGTATGTTTTAATTTAACTTTAATACAATAATTAAGATATTTGATAAAAAAACATTAAAAAAATGTGAAATCGAAATATTTTTCCGTGGTAAAACGTAATCGAACGTCAGAAGGGAACAGTACCCTTACCATGGGTTTTTTACGTATTCGATTAAACATACTATATTGAGTATTTACTATGAAACTTCCTAAAAATCAACTTACTAGGTCCACCCGTCTCTGAGAATATCGGTAGTGACACACCGACAGACAAACGGACAAGAGAGTGATCGAAAAAGGGTTTCTTTTTTTCGAGTTTTTCAAAAAGTCATGGTAGGGATGCAGTACATGCCTCCGCTCAAAATGACAGCTGTCATAAAACCAAATAGTTTGCATTTAATACTACCTACGTGAAACTGAAAATGAGGTTAGTACAAAGAGGTACTACTACATAATATTACCGATCTTCTTTACCGAAGACCTCCGATGTTACACTTCTATCGCGCTTTTCTCCTGCTATAGTTTGAATTATGAGTTCAAGTAGCGGAAACCTAGATAGTAAAAACAAAAAAGAATTATCCAAATCGCTCCAAGAGTTTACGAGTAATCAGCGAACATACATAAAAAATATATATATATACGTGACGAATTGAGAACCTCCACCTTTTTGATGTCGGTTAAAAAATATACAGGTAATAGTCATTTGTAAAAATCATTTTTTTCCCAAAATTACGTAGCCCTGCCAGCTACCTAATAAAAAAAAACTGGGTATTTTGGTCAAGAATTCAGAAAATTTGATTCATAGGACATCACGTTCCTTCAAATACCCCGTTTCCGAGACGCTTTAGATGTTTGGTGTGAAAGCATTTTTTGTTCAGCGTAATGCCTGCTATCAATATGTAAGGATCTCAATGTGCATCGCGATTTTAAGTATTAGTATTTGTTCTGTCCAATTGCCTTTCTTTTTAATAATTAATATTATTATTTGATAATAAAAACAATGTAAAATATTATTTGCACCAAAATAGATTATTATTTGCATGATGTCGGTGTTATAAATTATATAATAACCTCTTATATTATTAATTGAAGAATATGAATCGAGACACAAAGGTAGTTGATAATTATTTTTTCTTTAATTTACAAAAATCTAAAGATAACTAGGAAGACAAAGAACGTTGAAAGTTTTGTGCGAATAGAAATTGGACTTAGTTTTAGTTTATCATATTGTTGTGTATTATATTTTATTTGTGAAAAATTAACAAAAATAGTACATTGTTACCCAAGGTGTGAAAGTCACTCATTGAGTCCCGAGACGGAGTTTGGCGCCCGAGCGTAGCGAGGGCGCTAATACTTCGAGGGACTAAATGAGTGACTTTCACACCTTGGGTAAACAAAACAAACCCGAGGTAAACACTGTGCTTTTCATTACGAATAAACATAAAATTCTTCCTAATAACGAGAGTGAATGAGAGACTCCATACTACCTGATCCTCTTACAAGGTTGGGACCAAAGAGGTTATACATTATGTAGATTTTTTTGCTTTTGCTATTTGTTTTCAACATGTTTTCAATATGTTTTCAATACTTAAATACGTCGGTACTAACCAAAGAGATTTTTATAAATTAGTTTATCCAACACTGAGTGATGACGCCAAGTCCGTAGATTTAAATTACAGTTTTTGTAACACGGTTTGTCTAGAAAATGTTATTTACACAAAATACACAATCATAATAGAAAAACCAGATTAAACTTAACACAAAAACATAATAAAATAACAAAAGATAATACTAATTAAAATCATTCAGAATGCAAGCATTTCCCGCCAGTATTTTTTACTCAAGAAACGACACTGACCGCACGGTCACATAAAGCCACATCTGCAACATCTTGACAGGGCGCCGGTAGAGGCGCAGCATGGTCATACGTCACTTTGACCATTTTCATCTTTACATTTATTTTATTAAATAAGATATCTTGAACTAAATATATCTACCTGAATTCGATTACTAAGAAAAAACCTATTATGTACTAAACTCTGGCAGTATGGATGAGCCGTGCGAAGCCATAATTGTTATTCTTTGGTGTTACCTAAATCAAGGAGGTTAGGTTTTTGAAGTCCCTAATGCGGAGTATGAGTAAGCCTAGAATAAGAATTGCCTTTGCCAAATCAATTAAAAATATAGTTTAAAAACAATGTAACTACCTATTTTGTTTTTATAACTTACACCGAATGATAAATTGTATCTATGCAGAAAAATGCTAGGTATTCTAAATAACCCAAAACCACATCGCGAACGGAGTCGCGGGCAACAGCTAGTAGAAAATAAAGTTGTTTCAGTAAAATTGCAGCTGTTTTGACTGCAATAAGATAAACGGTTATACTATAGGTTGATAAGTATTGTTAACGCGTTATAATATACTAGGCGACGTTCCAATAAAGGGTTTCTAATACGAAAGGGGGTTGTTATAGACATCTGGCGAACAGCTTTTGTTCTAAGATTTATAAACTTTGAATTTTTTTAGAGTATTTTGAGGTAATTATGAGTAGAGGATTTTGTTGTTGGTCTGGCCTTTCAGAAACCACCTACTTTTTAAGAAAGACCTGGGTTTCTTCTCCCCCCAATTAACAGAACCACACGCAAAAAGGACTCAACCAAAGAGGTTTAGTTACGGTAAAATTAACCCGTGAACAATTACAAGTAGAGTCCGAAACTACAGGACCGATTTCATTAAACTTAGTATGAGGACACATTAATGGTAACATAAGTTACTTTTATTGTGAAATTACCACTGGTTCAAGAATTACGTGGATTATACCACAGACTAGTAAATTGTTTAATGCGTGTACGTTTGTTAAACTGAACCGATTGTGATGTAATTGCAAGCAAGTAGCTGGAGTCCCAGAATAATACACAAGCTACCTTTTTAACCCGAAATTCCCATGGGGGTTACAGGTAGTAATTGCACCAGTTCAGCACTACTACTACGAGTTCATTCACATAGGAATCCCAGCCATTAAGAGGCCAGGTAAGAAATACATTATTTACTCCGAACAACTGACCGACCTGGGGCCTAAGTCTGCTAATACAATTGTGTTTCAATAGAGTGTCGATGGAATCGTTATAGACATTTAACGTCAAAAATATGACATTACATGTCAAATTGGTATTCTTTTGATGTTAACTATTCTATCGAAACACCACTGATGCACCTCTGACTCACTTTGGTATTCTGCTCTAGAATCGTGGCTCAATGGAATCTCGATAGTTGTCAAAACGGTGTATCGCTTAGCAACATATACCATGTTGCTAGGCAACACCAGCGACGTATCTATTACCATTCCATTGAGACTCCATAGCGATTCTATTGCGATGTTATTAAAACTTTAGCAGGATACCAAATAAAGTAACAATCTTGATATAATCCTATCCCACATAACCCATCCTATATATGACGACCCAGTTGGCACAATGGTCACCATGCCGGACTGCCAAGCACAGGGTTGCGGGTTCGATTCCCGCCTCAGACAAGTATTTATGCTTAGATATTTGTCTGTGGTCTGGTTGTTTCTATGTATTATAAGTATATATTTACAAAAGAAAAGTATTTAAGTAGTATATCCGTTATCTAGCACCCATAACACAAGTCTAGTTACTTACCTTGGGGCTAGATGGCGATGTGTGGAATGTCCTGCAATATTTATTTATTTATTTATTTATTTATTTATTTATTCCTCTCTTTATCCTTCCCTATCAACACAACGCCCGCATCCCTGTTTGTAGATCTTTTTTTTATATTTTTATTTTATCATTCAGTGTTTGTTTAAAATTTTCTTGACGAAAACAGGTTATTAGCTACTTAGTTTCACAACTATGGGAGAAGAAACTGGCATTCGGAACACAGTCTCGACTAGTCGAATGCCAGCAGATTCATTTTGTAAATTGTAAACATGTTTTTGTTCAATAAATTATTATTATTGTCTGTTATACGTCCTGTATCACGGGGCTATGGAGCCCCGGACCTTTGGAAGGCGTGCGTGGAGCCGAAGCCAACACGTAGAGGCCCTTTACAATAACAAGTATAATAGCAAGCAATGGGGTGGATTCTAAACCGGCAATTATCCCTGTCTACACTATAAAGTGCAACCAAGGACAACCTCCGGTTTGGATGAAAACTATTGATAATCTACAGGACAAAACTACTGGAGCTATTGTGATGGGATGGTAGTGGACTAGATACTGGGGAACTATGATACTATGGCACCTGCCGTAACAATGTTCAATAAACACGTAAAAATGGCAGGCGGAGACTCGCCAACTCTCAGACTGGGCCACCCTAATTAGCCGAGCAAATTACAGCAAGGGGGCAACAGGAACGTGAGTGGCTGAAGGATGGAGAGGCCTCACTGGATTTTAAGTCATCGCTGGTAGTCCAAGCGAGCGGGCCAACTCATCACTGACGTTCAGCATCCATCCTTCGAGCATTTCTGCTATTGCGACTCCACTCTGGACAGCCGGTGAAGGCAAGCCAGAGGCGGGGGACCGCTTCCTCGTCAGATTTCACTCCGACCAACCAACTAAGGCAAGCCAGAGGTGAGGAACGGTGACTTCCCCCTGGAGAACTCGGGACCGCGGGGTCGTTACTCCCCGTCACCTCGCCTCAAGGTGCCCTGCGGGCTTATTATTATTATTATTATTTGTTTGTTATATGTCCTTTATCACGGGACTATGGAGTCCCGGACCTTTGGAAGGCATGCGTGGGGCCGAAGCCAACACGTAGAGGCCCTTCACAATAACAAGTTTAATGGCAAAGAATGATGTGGACATCAAACCGGCGATTATCCCTGTCTGCACTATAAAATGCAGCCAAGGACAATCTCCGGTTTGAATAGAACTATTGATAAACTACAGGAGAAAACTAATACATGGGCTATTGTGATGGGATGGTAGTGGACTGGATACTGGGAGACTATGGGTACTATGGCACCTGCCGTAACAATGTTCAACAAACATGTAAAAGTGGCAGGCGGAGACTCGCCAACTCTCAAACTGGGCCACCCTAATCAGCTGAGTAAATTACAGCAAGGGGGCAACAGGGACGAGAGTGGCTTAAAGATAGTGATGCCGCACTGGGTTTTAAACTCAGGTCACGGGCTCCCTGAGGGTCCAGCCTACCTGGCCCACTCACCACTGACGTGCGGCATATATCTTTCGAACGTATTCTTGCGACTCCACTCTGGACGGCCGGTGAAGGCAAGCCAGAGGCGGGGGACCGCTTCCTCGTCATTTTTCACTCCGATCAGCCAACTAAGGCCAGCCGGAGATGAGGAACGGTTGCTTCCCCCTGGAGCACTCGGGAACCGCGGGGTCGCTAATCCCCGACACCTTGCCTCAAGGTGCCCTGCGGGCTTATTATTATTATTATTATAATATCAACAGACTCTCGATATAATGACAATGGTAAATCCATTAATGCAAAATAGCAGAATAAGGCCCCAGATGTGCTGTAGAAAGGGCTTTGTCAAAACTACTGCAAAAGAGGCTGAAAATTGTAACTGTCAATTCAAGTGTTTCTGTGAGGTTATATGCGAAATGTGCTATGTTAAACGTAATATACAAACGTGCTTATAATAATGTGATAAATGTAAATGTTGTAATAAATATATTTGATCAATTACTTGACATTTTATTTTATTGTTTAGGACTATCGTTTGGTAATAATTTAGTGAAAATTGGGTTTACGTGTTAATAAAAAAAAATATAGCTTTTAGTGGCTAAGACAATAGTTAAACAATAAAATCAATATTCACCAGCTTTATTTAGATATACATAGTTTGTTTGTTAGCATATTATGCAGTACATTTATCCTGTTTTACTACCCGTATTTAAGTTGATATCCCGAATATTTGAGAGTTTTTAGTTGTTCCTTTACGATCTTCTGTTTCTTCTTCTCATCTTTACCACTTGAGTAATCAGACAAAAATTCCAAAGGATCGTTCATATTTAGTTTCAATTGTTTAATTTCTCCAATATGGTTGTCCGATATTACAGAGACTTTTAGTTTTTCGCTCTTTTTCGTTATGTTTTTAGAAGACAATTGTTCACTCCCATCATCAGCCTCTTGTGATAAATTAAGTATAGTTTCGTTGGTCTTATTTATTTCAGCGCTTAGTTCTTCTTTATTTTCTTCAGTTCCCGAATCCCTATTATTTTCAACTGATTCTTTATCCGTGGAACCTTTCTCATTATCGGCACTAACATTTTCATATTCGGCATCTTTATTTGGTTGGAGGCCTGTATATTTGGCCGGTTTTTGTTTTGGTTTAGGAATACTTTTACCCGGAACATATTTTTTAAATTTGCTGCTAGTCTTAAATAGTTTTTGACATTCCGGTACATCCAGTAGCTCTTTCTGTGTTATGAAGTTGTATAAAAGTCCGATTTTCTTTAAATCGATGTCACTAAAATCTTTAGTCTCTCCTATTGTAATATCTGGGTTCTGCAAAAGAAGAATTCAAGTCATCTCAAAATATTTCATAATTACAATTTATTTTAACTACTCTATAAAGAACTGTACCCGAGGTTGAATGACGGTTTTTCCATCCATAGAATATTCAAAATTATGAAAATGTCCCACGCTATCATAATCGTAGGGAAGATCATGAAACAACCAGTCGCTATCTGATAGTTTTTCAAATAGTTTCATTTTATCTGCAAACAAAACATGAATTTTCAAAACTAAGCCATTAAAATTTCAGTCTAAAAAAGTGGTCAATACGTCTGGAGCCTAACAAGCCTACTGCCCCATGAACTACAGTGCCTTGAATAAAGATTAATTTATTCAGTATGTAATAAGTAGGTTTATTAATACCTGGCATAACATTATTCGTGAACACCTCTATGTACTCGTCTCGATTAGGAGCAGTATGCTGGGCAGGCACTCCAGCAATAGAAAGCACTGCTTCTGGTATCTCTCCTTCTTTGTTCATACAGTCGTAACCAAGTACAACGCGCTGTATTATGGAAAAAAATCAGTTTTAATGATTTTGGCTTCAAAACCTGAAATTCGATTCTAGTTTGTCTTTTTACCCCCGAGTGCCCCTGACCCAAAAAGACAGTTGATCTTACTTTGATCCGTGTAGCTGTCTGTGGCATCGTAGCTCCCGAACGGATAAACTGATTTTTGAGTTAGTTTTTTTGTTATAACTGAATTTTGATTGTCCCGTGTTTTTAGTTTAGAATCGATTTTTTCCTATGAAATTTACGATGATTTGCAACCGACTTTTAAAAAAAAGAGGAGTTAGAGCTAGAGTAGGAATGTTTTTTCGCGTATATATATTTTTTTCGCTGTCAATCCAGAGCGGTAATTTTAATTTGTCTGCCATATCACCTGTACGCCTTCAGATGTGAAATCCCACACCGAATGATCAGCACAACCCAACAATCCTTGTCTGTTTATAAAGAATACCCATCTAGTGTGGTCATCTTCCGGTGGGCTCGGTAACTCTATAAAATTCAAGGCGGTGATGCTGTTGACCATGTTCAGGAAGCGTCTGATCTTGTCGCGAAGGACTTTGTCTGAAAAAAAAGAAGCAGATTCCGTATGAGTACATTATTATATCGAATAGTAGTTTAGTACTGACTACTAGTTGTCTAATGTCTGTTATCATTTATAGTGTGCTTGTTTTTCTATTAATTATGGCTTCGCACGGCTTGTGCATTTAGCCAGTGTCAAGTTATATTTTTCATCAAATTATGACCCGATTTTTCATAAATCGGGCCTAAAGTGTTTCAAAACAGTCAAAGTCGTCATAGTCCGTCAAGTTAATGATCGAAAATAATGACATTGTCTATCAAACATCTGACTGACAGTTTTTGACAGGTAGGAAAAGGGCTTCTTTTCCATTCTGACTTCCAGACCGATCGCCTTGGAAATCTTTGGGGGAAGCCTATGTTCAGCATTGGACGTCCTGTGGCTGACATGATGAGTTACTTACTTACCACTAAAAGAAGTGACATCAATGTAATAAGGAATGAAACCATTTGGCCATATGTGGAACTTCTGTATCTCGTCTTCTGTCAGACTGAATCCATGGACATCTTTAGACGATGCTGTTGCATTAGCACTTTCTACTTGTAAAAATACAGTAAAAATACTTAACATATGCAAGTAAAAATACCACATATTTCTGACCATATTATCGGAGCTAAAATTGAGAGAACAATATATTTATATGGGTGGTAAAAATATTTTATTATTTTATGAAATTAAATGTTAATGTAGTTGTAAGCAATAGGTAGTAGAAACAATATAAGAGAGTTTTTATGTTTTGTTTATGATGGCAATTGTTTAATTTAACGGGTTTAGGACATAACATTCCACCATCACTTCGCTATCTACTCACTGTCCGAAACTTTTCTATTAAATATCTATTATTTTATCTAAACAAAAAGATATTGAAAAGCAAGGATACTTTGATTAGTGGTGCAGTATTTCATGGCTTCCATAATAGGTGATCGTTTTCTGTTGTAGTGTTCGTATTATAGTAATTGTTAATATCATTAAGTATTCAAAAATAATATTACTGTTTTATTTTCAATAGTTAGTCATTTTTTATTTTTATTGAAAGTACTCGCGTCTATTATTTCTGTTATAGTATAGTATGATTTTATTTATATATATTAAAATTAATTATTGTTAGTATTGAATTTTCCAAAATTAAACTTATCTTCGTCCGTGTGTCACTTGAGGCTCCTGCTGAAAATCAGCGCTACAGTCATCTGTAGCATATAAGCTGAGCTCGAGCCTTTTCGTGGCAGAATTGTATACATATGCACAAGTTTTTGATTTAATTGTATGTATAGTTCAGTATTTTAAGTTATTTTGTGTGTATGTGTCTTTTTTTTCTGGCGTGAATAAACTTATTTCCATTCTATTCTATTATTAAATCAACTTAAAAAAATATTTACTGTGTTATAACTTTATTAATTATGGGTCTGTGATACGAAAAGCCGCAGCAGCTGGGACTGCAGATGTGATCCGCTCGGCCGCACCAACATGATACTATTTGATTACTTTTAAGATGCCCTTTCCAACCGTAAACGATCTCTGCATTTCGATTCGGCTTTTCGACACGTATAGGCCGACATTATATATTTTTTTATACACACTTACAATTTTACACATATGTATTATATATAATCGATAGATTTTAATGAGAGGTGACTGAAACTTGAATGAACGTCGTAGCTTCAAGTATAATTTTTTTCTTGTGGAAATCTCGATACGCAGCAGAATGACCTTCAAAATAGCGGGGCTTCCCCCTCCGCCGTGCGCGATGTGTTACAGTCCTTACTTTAGCATAACAAATTGTCTGATTCTTTAGTTAACCAGTGGTGTAATTGATATTCGGATGGATATGTAGCTGCAACACTAAACTGTGTCCCGCGATTTTGTGATCAATCATTTTTTTAATTGCTTCCATGGGAACGCAATTTTAAGACGTATCCACGTCAAAATCTACATATATCAAACTACATGTAATTGTCGGTACCATTGAAAATGAATCTATGTTTTACAAGTCTAAAAAATAATAAGTACCCTGTGGTATTTATGTCACCTCATACTTCTTTCATCATTATTAGGTGACGAGCGCTCTTGCCCAGATGAAGCAACTCGAGCTGGGATGCCCCTGGCGGTTACAATTTTACTCCTAGCTCGCTCTTCCACAAATTTCAACACCTCGAGTACCTACTTTTTCCGATTTTGAATTGGATCTCCCAAAAAAAAGTTTATATGAATTTCGTCGCCCAAGTCTGAAATTTGTTTGTTTGTTTTGTTTTTTTTCAACAACTACCCACTACGAGAATATCTTGTAGGTCTTTGTGTCCTGCGTCTTTCGGATCAGAATCAATGCATATTCGAACAACCTACGGCCGTATCGCACATTTTGTCGAATTTACGGCCTCTACAATGAACTGCAAGAACTTTTAAATGTCAAAAAATTCACACTTTCCGTAATTACAAGGCAAAGTCCCCATTTTGGACATTTTACTAGCTAGTCATTTTGCCACTCTGAACATTGTCACCTAACAGACGTTCTAACATGTGAACTCAACAAAATCATTAAGTTACTGGTCACCCTTCTTAGTAACGTCATTCATAATCTAGTGTTTGCCCGCTCAACACAAAATTCTAAATAGTAAATAAATAAATGTTCCGGTTATCAATACATACCGACGCAAAATCTCTTCGCGTGAAAAATTATTCACGCTATTCCATCTCGGAGCACGCCATTCGTATCCTTTATGACATATTTCTTAGTTCATATACATAAATTTTCCAACGAGATCGATACTCGTGAGAATCTGCTTGAGGCTTCTTCGACCACCAGCACAGAATAACTTTTCACTTTCGACACGGGGTACGATGTAAAAACAACCATAAACAACTTTTATACAGTTTATATTCGCATGAGAGAATTTGTTTAGAAAATAAAGTTGTTTCAGTAAAATTGCAGCTGTTTTGACTGCAATAAGATAAACGGTTATACTATAGGTTGATAAGTATTGTTAACGCGTTATAATATACTAGGCGACGTTCCAATAAAGGGTTTCTAATACGAAAGGGGGTTGTTATAGACATCTGGCGAACAGCTTTTGTTCTAAGATTTATAAACTTTGAATTTTTTTAGAGTATTTTGAGGTAATTATGAGTAGAGGATTTTGTTGTTGGTCTGGCCTTTCAGAAACCACCTACTTTTTAAGAAAGACCTGGGTTTCTTCTCCCCCCAATTAACAGAACCACACGCAAAAAGGACTCAACCAAAGAGGTTTAGTTACGGAAAAATTAACCCGTGAACAATTACAAGTAGAGTCCGAAACTACAGGACCGATTTCATTAAACTTAGTATGAGGACACATTAATGGTAACATAAGTTACTTTTATTGTGAAATTACCACTGGTTCAAGAATTACGTGGATTATACCACAGACTAGTAAATTGATTAATGCGTGTACGTTTGTTAAACTGACCCGATTGTGATGTAATTGCAAGCAAGTAGCTGGAGTCCCAGAATAATACACAAGCTACCTTTTTAACCCGAAATTCCCATGGGGGTTACAGGTAGTAATTGCACCAGTTCAGCACTACTACTACGAGTTCATTCACATAGGAATCCCAGCCATTAAGAGGCCAGGTAAGAAATACATTATTTACTCCGAACAACTGACCGACCTGGGGCCTAAGTCTGCTAATACAATTGTGTTTCAATAGAGTGTCGATGGAATCGTTATAGACATTTAACGTCAAAAATATGACATTACATGTCAAATTGGTATTCTTTTGATGTTAACTATTCTATCGAAACACCACTGATGCACCTCTGACTCACTTTGGTATTCTGCTCTAGAATCGTGGCTCAATGGAATCTCGATAGTTGTCAAAACGGTGTATCGCTTAGCAACATATTATACCATGTTGCTAGGCAACACCAGCGACGTATCTATTACCATTCCATTGAGACTCCATAGCGATTCTATTGCGATGTTATTAAAACTTTAGCAGAATTCCAAATAAAGTAACAATCTTGATATAATATCAACAGACTCTCGATATAATGACAATGGTAAATCCATTAATGCAAAATAGCAGAATAAGGCCCCAGATGTGCTGTAGAAAGGGCTTTGTCAAAACTATTGCAAAAGAGGCTGAAAATTGTAACTGTCAATTCAAGTGTTTCTGTGAGGTTATATGCGAAATGTGCTATGTTAAACGTAATATACAAACGTGCTTATAATAATGTGATAAATGTAAATGTTGTAATAAATATATTTGATCAATTACTTGACATTTTATTTTATTGTTTAGGACTATCGTTTGGTAATAATTTAGTGAAAATTGGGTTTACGTGTTAATAAAAAAAAATATAGCTTTTAGTGGCTAAGACAATAGTTAAACAATAAAATCAATATTCACCAGCTTTATTTAGATATACCTACATAGTTTGTTTGTTAGCATATTATGCAGTACATTTATCCTGTTTTACTACCCGTATTTAAGTTGATATCCCGAATATTTGAGAGTTTTTAGTTGTTCCTTTACGATCTTCTGTTTCTTCTTCTCATCTTTACCACTTGAGTAATCAGACAAAAATTCCAAAGGATCGTTCATATTTAGTTTCAATTGTTTAATTTCTCCAATATGGTTGTCCGATATTACAGAGACTTTTAGTTTTTCGCTCTTTTTCGTTATGTTTTTAGAAGACAATTGTTCACTCCCATCATCAGCCTCTTGTGATAAATTAAGTATAGTTTCGTTGGTCTTATTTATTTCAGCGCTTAGTTCTTCTTTATTTTCTTCAGTTCCCGAATCCCTATTATTTTCAACTGATTCTTTATCCGTGGAACCTTTCTCATTATCGGCACTAACATTTTCATATTCGGCATCTTTATTTGGTTGGAGGCCTGTATATTTGGCCGGTTTTTGTTTTGGTTTAGGAATACTTTTACCCGGAACATAGTTTTTAAAAGGCTGAAAATTGTAACTGTCAATTCAAGTGGTGCTGCGAAGTTATATGCGAAACGTGCTATGTTAAACGTAATATACAAACGTGCTTATAATAATGTGATAAATGTAAATGTTGTAATAAATATATTTGATTAATTACTTGACGTTTTATTTTATTGTTTAGGACTATCGTTAGGTTATAATTTAGTGAAAATTGGGTTCACGTGTTAAATAAAAAAAAATATAGCTTATAGTAGCTAAGAAAATAGTTATACAATCACATCAACATTCACCAGCTTTATTTGGATATACATAGTTTGTTTGTTAGCATATTTCGCAGTACTGTACATTAATCATATTTTATTATTAACTTTTTTTAGATGTATTCCCAAACATTTTAAGGTTTTTTTTGTATTTTAAAGGTTTTTTTGTATTTCCTTTGCGATCTTATCTTTTTTTCTTTAACACTTGAGTAATCAGAGATATATCCCGGTTGGATCTAATTGTAAACGTGAATGTTTGATTTCTCCACTATGGTCGTCCGATAGCAAAGCGAGTAAGTCTTGATTTACGTGTTTTAGTTTTTCGCTCTCTTTCGTTATGTTTTTAGAAGACAATTGTTCACTCCCATCATCAGCCTCTTGTGATAAATTAAGTATAGTTTCGTTGGTCTTAATTATTTCAGCGCTCAGTTCTTCTTTGTTTTCTTCAGTTCCCGAATCCCCATTATTTTCAGCTGATTCTTTATCCGTGGAACCTTTCTCATTATCGGCACTAACATTTTCATATTCGGCATCTTTATTTGGTTGGAGGCCTGTATATTTGGCCGGTTTTTGTTTTGGTTTAGGAATACTTTGACCCGGAACATATTTTTTAAATTTGCTGCTAGTCTTAAATAGTTTTTGACATTCCGGTACATCCAGTAGCTCTTTCTGTGTTATGAAGTTGTATAAAAGTCCGATTTTCTTTAAATCGATGTCACTAAAATCTTTAGTCTCTCCTATTGTAATATCTGGGTTCTGCAAAAGAAGAATTTAAGTCATCTCAAAATATTTCATAATTACAATTTATTTTAACTACTCTATAAAGAACTGTACCCGAGGTTGAATTACGGTTTTTCCATCCATAGAATATTCAAAATTATGAAAATGTCCCACGCTATCATAATCGTATGGAAGATCATGAAACAACCAGTCGCTATCTGATAGTTTTTCAAATAGTTTCATTTTATCTGCAAACAAAACATGTATTTTCAAAACTAAGCCATTAAAATTTCAGTCTAAAAAAATGGTCAATACGTCTGGAGCCTAACAAGCCTACTGCCCCATGAACTACAGTGCCTTGAATAAAGATTAATTTATTCAGTATGTAATAAGTAGGTTTATTAATACCTGGCATAACATTATTCGTGAACACCTCTATGTACTCGTCTCGATTAGGAGCAGTATGCTGGGCAGGCACTCCAGCAATAGAAAGCACTGCTTCTGGTATCTCTCCTTCTTTGTTCATACAGTCGTAACCAAGTACAACGCGCTGTATTATGGAAAAAAAAACAGTTTTAATGATTTTGGCTTCAAAACCTGAAAATTCGATTCTAGTTTGTCTTTTTACCCCCGAGTGCCCCTGACCCAAAAAGACAGTTGATCTTACTTTGATCCGTGTAGCTGTCTGTGGCATCGTAGCTCCCGAACGGATAAACTGATTTTTGAGTTAGTTTTTTTGTTATAACTGAATTTTGATTGTCCCGTGTTTTTAGTTTAGAATCGATTTTTTCCTATGAAATTTACGATGATTTGCAACCGACTTTTAAAAAAAAGAGGAGTTAGAGCTAGAGTAGGAATGTTTTTTCGCGTATATATATTTTTTTCGCTGTCAATCCAGAGCGGTAATTTTAATTTGTCTGCCATATCACCTGTACGCCTTCAGATGTGAAATCCCACACCGAATGATCAGCACAACCCAACAATCCTTGTCTGTTTATAAAGAATACCCATCTAGTGTGGTCATCTTCCGGTGGGCTCGGTAACTCTATAAAATTCAAGGCGGTGATGCTGTTGACCATGTTCAGGAAGCGTCTGATCTTGTCGCGAAGGACTTTGTCTGAAAAAAAAGAAGCAGATTCCGTATGAGTACATTATTATATCGAATAGTAGTTTAGTACTGACTACTAGTTGTCTAATGTCTGTTATCATTTATAGTGTGCTTGTTTTTCTATTAATTATGGCTTCGCACGGCTTGTGCATTTAGCCAGTGTCAAGTTATATTTTTCATCAAATTATGACCCGATTTTTCATAAATCGGGCCTAAAGTGTTTCAAAACAGTCAAAGTCGTCATAGTCCGTCAAGTTAATGATCGAAAATAATGACATTGTCTATCAAACATCTGACTGACAGTTTTTGACAGGTAGGAAAAGGGCTTCTTTTCCATTCTGACTTCCAGACCGATCGCCTTGGAAATCTTTGGGGGAAGCCTATGTTCAGCATTGGACGTCCTGTGGCTGACATGATGAGTTACTTACTTACCACTAAAAGAAGTGACATCAATGTAATAAGGAATGAAACCATTTGGCCATATGTGGAACTTCTGTATCTCGTCTTCTGTCAGACTGAATCCATGGACATCTTTAGACGATGCTGTTGCATTAGCACTTTCTACTTGTAAAAATACAGTAAAAATACTTAACATATGCAAGTAAAAATACCACATATTTCTGACCATATTATCGGAGCTAAAATTGAGAAAACAATATATTTATATGGGTGGTAAAAATATTTTATTATTTTATGAAATTAAATGTTAATGTAGTTGTAAGCAATAGGTAGTAGAAACAATATAAGAGAGTTTTTATGTTTTGTTTATGATGGCAATTGTTTAATTTAACGGGTTTAGGACATAACATTCCACCATCACTTCGCTATCTACTCACTGTCCGAAACTTTTCTATTAAATATCTATTATTTTATCTAAACAAAAAGATATTGAAAAGCAAGGATACTTTGATTAGTGGTGCAGTATTTCATGGCTTCCATAATAGGTGATCGTTTTCTGTTGTAGTGTTCGTATTATAGTAATTGTTAATATCATTAAGTATTCAAAAATAATATTACTGTTTTATTTTCAATAGTTAGTCATTTTTTATTTTTATTGAAAGTACTCGCGTCTATTATTTCTGTTATAGTATAGTATGGTTTTATTTATATATATTAAAATTAATTATTGTTAGTATTGCATTTTCCAAAATTAAACTTATCTTCGTCCGTGTGTCACTTGAGGCTCCTGCTGAAAATCAGCGCTACAGTCATCTGTAGCATATAAGCTGAGCTCGAGCCTTTTCGTAGCAGAATTGTATACATATGCACAAGTTTTTGATTTAATTGTATGTATAGTTCAGTATTTGAAGTTATTTTGTGTGTATGTGTCTTTTTTTTCTGGCGTGAATAAACTTATTTCTATTCTATTATATTAATAAATCAACTTGAAAAAATATTTACTGTGTTATAACTTTATTAATTATGGGTCTGTGATACGAAAAGCCGCAGCAGCTGGGACTGCAGATGTGATCCGCTCGGCCGCACCAACATGATACTATTTGATTACTTTTAAGATGCCCTTTCCAACCGTATACGATCTCTGTATTTCGATTCGGCTTTTCGACACGTATAGGCCGACATTTTATATTTTTTTATACACCCTTACAATTTTACACATATGTTTTATATATAATCGATAGATTTTAATGAGAGGTGACTGAAACTTGAATGAACGTCGTAGCTTCAAGTATAATTTTTTTCTTGTGGAAATCTCGATACGCAGCAGAATGACCTTCAAAATAGCGGGGCTTCCCCCTCCGCCGTGCGCGATGTGTTACAGTCCTTACTTTAGCATAACAAATTGTCTGATTCTTTAGTTAACCAGTGGTGTAATTGATATTCGGATGGATATGTAGCTGCAACACTAAACTGTGTCCCGCGATTTTGTGATCAATCATTTTTTTAATTGCTTCCATAGGAACGCAATTTTAAGACGTATCCACGTCAAAATCTACATATATCAAACTACACGTAATTGTCGGTACCATTGAAAATGAATCTATGTTTTACAAGTCTAAAAAATAATAAGTACCCTGTGGTATTCATGTCACCTCATACTTCTTTCATCATTATTAGGCGACGAGCGCTCTTGCCCAGATGAAGCAACTCGAGCTGGGATGCCCCTGGCGGTTACAATTTTACTCCTAGCTCGCTCTTCCGCGGCTTAAATTTTAACACCTCGAGTACCTACTTTTTCCGATTTTGAATTGGATCTCCCAAAAAAAAGTTTATATGAATTTCGTCGCCCAAGTCGGAAATTTGTTTGTATGAAATACATTTTTTTCAACAACTTCCCACTACGACACTATCTACTGCGTCTTTTGACATCTCTTGGATCAGAATCAATGCATATTCGAACAACCTACGGCCGTATCGCACATTTTGTCGAATTTACGGCCTCTACAATGAACTGCAAGAACTTTTAAATGTCAAAAAATTCACACTTTCCGTAATTACAAGGCAAAGTCCCCATTTTGGACATATTACTAGCTAGTAATTTTACCACTCTGAACATTGTCACCTAACAGACGTTCTAACATGTGGACTTAACAATATAATTTGGTTACTGGTCACCCTTCTTAGTAACGTCATTCACAATCTAGTGTATGCCCGCTCAACACAAAATTCTAAATAGTAAATAAATAAATGTTCCGGTTATCAATACATACCGACGCAAAATCTCTTCGCGTGAAAAATTATTCACGCTATTCCATCTCGGAGCACGCCATTCGTATCCTTTATGACATATTTCTTAGTTCATATACATAAATTTTCCAACGAGATCGATACTCGTGAGAATCCGCTTGAGGCTTCTTCGACCACCAGCACAGAATAACTTTTCACTTTCGACACGGGGTACGATGTAAAAACAACCATAAACAACTTTAATACAGTTTATATTTGCATGAGAGAATTTGTTTTGTTAGAAAATAAAGTTGTTTCAGTAAAATTGCAGCTGTTTTGACTGCAATAAGATAAACGGTTATATTATAGGTTGGTAAGTATTGTTAATGCGTTATATTATACTAGGTATTTTTCACTAATTCATTTATTTTTCTTAAATTTAGATTTTTATGAAAACAAACTGAATACAAAATATTATATAATACATCACTATAAAAACTTAAAAAAAAATTAGATCTAAGCACTTACATAAATACCTAAACAAAATTAAATTTACAAGTCTTAACAATAAAGTATAAATTTTGCTTAAAAAACAGTAAATTATTATAAAAACCTAAACCTAGAAGACCGTCGGCAGCGAAGCAAGGCCCAGGCCACCGATGGTTAGGGCCGCAAAGACAGAAACCTTCTTACGATACGTGCCGTATCCAGGACGACTGCCTTCTGAATCTCACCCAGCGAGAGCCTCTTCAGGTGTTGATCAAGGCTCTTCGCTATCAGTCCATTTGCCGATACAACTATCGGAACAATACTCGTCGAATCAACGTCCCACATAGCGGTAATCTCGTGAGCTAAGTCCAAGTACTTAGTTCTAGGTATTATTGTCTGTTATACGTCCTGTATCACGGGGCTATGGAGCCCCGGACCTTTGGAAGGCGTGCGTGGAGCCGAAGCCAACACGTAGAGGCCCTTTACAATAACAAGTATAATAGCAAGCAATGGGGTGGATTCTAAACCGGCGATTATCCCTGTCTACACTATAAAGTGCAACCAAGGACAACCTCCGGTTTGGATAAAACTATTACTAGGTATTATTATTATTAACGTTCCAATAAAGGGTTTCTAACACGAAAGGGGGTTGTTATAGACCTCTAGCGAACAGCTTTTGTTAAAAAAAAATGGTTGTCTGTAAAGTCGGTTTACGGAAGATAATTTTACGTGATAACATCATAAGATTAAGATGAAAAAGTGAGATTTTTTGGTATTTATTTTTTTTCCTTTTTTTTCTTCCCTTTTTTATTTTTGTTTTCCTTTATATAAGTCTCCTACTCGTCACTGGTCACGACATAACACATGCCCAGATGAGCGATATTATTATTAAATACTCTGTTTCCTAAGTTATACCATGGTATAACTTAGAAAACAGAGTAATGCGTCATGCGTCATGGTAATGCGTCATGGTAATATGTCATATATTACCATGACGCAAGACGTCACACAATATTACCGTGAATACAGGTGTTCCATCAATTTATTAGACGTTTTCACGTCAAAAAAATGACGTTAATTTTGGTTACCTCAAGAGGTTAGGCTCCCAAAAGTCTCCCACAAATCATTAAACCACATCCTTTGGCATTAGTGGAAGAGCTGAGTTGGTTCTCCCATTAGCAAGTAAAACCTTACGCAAAAAGGACTCAATTATAGAGGTTTAGTTGCGGAAAAAATATTCCGTAAAAAAGTAACAGTATGGCTGAAACTACTGGACTGGTTTGATGAAACTCAGTATGAGGATACATTGATAAATGATAGTGAAACAGGCTACTTTTATCCCGATATTCATGAGATTGGATTGGTGAAATTGCGAGGTACTACTAGTATAGTAAATTATAAATGCATTTGTTTGTATGTATATCTATTTGTTACCAATTCACGCAAAACATACTAAACCGATTGTAGTGTACCTTTTTATCCCGATATTATTATGGGGGACTAGCAGTGCTCCGCGGTTTCACCCGCGTAACTCCCGATCCCGTGGGAATATCGGGATAAAAAGTAGCCTATATCCTTCCTCGATAAATGGACTATCCAATAATTTTTCAATTCGAACCAGTAGTTCCTGAGATTAGCGCGTTCAAACTAACAAACAAACAAACAAACAAACTTTTCAGCTTTATAATATTAAGTATAGATTATGGGGGATGGAGGTAGTAGTTCGAACAAATCTTTAATTATGTTTTCAACCCCCGACGCATGGGGATAAGATTGACATGTGTATGTGTGTCTGCCTGTGGCATCGTAGCTCCCGAACGGAAAAATCGATTTTGATTTTGTTTGTGTGAAGGCGAATTATTAGTCGGGAGTGTTCTTAGCTATCATCATCATCGTTTCAGCCCATCCACGCCCACTGCTGAACACAGGCCTCCCCCAAACAAAGCCACAAACAGCGGTTCCGAGCCGCCTCCATCCACAGACTACCCACGACCGCTACAATGTCGTCGGTCCATCGGGCAGCTGGTCTTCCAACACTCCGTTTCGCGTTGCATCGCGGCCACCACTCGAGAACCTTTACTCCCCAGCGGTTGTCAGTTCTGCGAGCTATATGATCTACCCATTGCTACTTCAGTTTACTAATCCTGAGAGCTATGTCGGTGACTTTGGTTCTTTTACGGATTTCCGTATTTCGGAGGAACTCCGAGCATAGCTTGCTGAGTGACTCTGAGCTTATGTTCTTAGGTATGATTGATCGAAATCGGTTCAACCGTCTGAAAGTTATGGGGAAGTATTGACAAGTTTTATCCTCTGGACACAGTCGACTAAGCGATGAACGTAGTAGGTTCTGGGCAAGCTTCCTTTACGCAAAATTGACCCAACTAACGACTTCTACTTGCGAAAAAAACAGCTTGTTTACAAATAAATTTTAAAAGGGAAAGAAAAGAAAAAGATTGTTTATGATTTTTTATCAATTTTATATTTTTAGTAACAACTAATCAATATTTTCAATTATAAATAGATACTGCTAATGTACAACCAATATAATAATGACAAAGTGCAGTCACTGGACGATTTCATGATAATATTACATAAGTACAACAATTATTTGAGATTCAGGAAAGTTCAGCTGATTTCAGTGATTTCATTAAACTAAATATTAACAATTTTTTAAAACTACATTCACATAAATAACTTAAAAATGACATATTTACATGCTATTTTCAATTTTATTTTTACAACAAATATTTTTAAGCTGTGAAAGTTCAAAATCATGTAAAGGTTAAAATGGCACTGCATAGAAAAATGGCAATTGTTTAATCTGTTTTCAATATGTACTTTAAAATACTTTAATTATCACATTAACTATCATGCTAAATTTAATTTAAAAGAAATGGCTTTAAAAATCCAGTCATGGATTAGTTTATGTATAAACTAGGAAACAAAAATTTCAGTCTTTTCAATCCGACGTTAGGTATCAGTTCATTGAACTCTGTCATAAATAGAGTTAAGAAAATCAAGGTAAAATAGTTTTTTCCAAATATAACAGAGATCGCACAAAATGTCTATAAATTTTCTTACCGATTAAGAATGTCGACATCGGATTTTCTCATAACACTACCTAGTATTCCTTGAAGATCTAGAACACACGGTGACTTCAAGATTTAAAATAAAGAAAATGAAACATTAAAACTGAATTAATAAAAATGACGGATAAAAAAATTCTTAAAAAATTTCACCATGTGTTCTAGATCTAAAACAATTTATTTTCAAAGTAAAATAATTAATAAATTAAAAGGTTTCAATAAATATAATGCTTAAAACATTCGAGTTAGTAGAACTGGTGGACCTACTATATATTACATAGACTATCTAAAACCTATCATTGAAACTTACAACTACACCTATGTTTATATCACATATAAATATCCACGTTCAAACTCTATTAATAATAAAGCTTCCCTAAATTATGGCAAACTGTCGAATAAATGGAATGTCAGAAAATTTTAGCAGGCAAGGGGCACCACCCCAGCCTAGTCCAGCTTGATACCCTTTAGTCAAACTAAATTTAGTCTGGAAAGTAATCAGGTTTAAATTCGATTTTGCAGTTCTGTTGATGATATTAATTTTATAGTGACTATAAAAATTACACATGCATAAATTAATGCTTATTTTTAATTGACGAGCAAAATGCGGGTAGATATAAAAATGTACAACAAAGTGTCAAGCGGAGTTGCGTGGCGTTTTATCTCGATATATCCGACACAACACGCATACAATATTATACGTATAATACTGATTATTTAATTCGTTTAATATTTAATTAAAATTCTTAAGAGCGTTTATCTCGTAATGTGGGACACATTTACGATGCGTACTACTTACCCAGTGATAAGGGCCGAACGCAGCCTCCAGTCTCGGACACCCAAGAAGGTACTTTATGCAAATGCCATTAAGCCACATATTCCATTAACCGGCTTAATTATAATATGAAATTATAATTACAAGATAATTTCGTTGTTAAATCTCAAAACAGTTATGCGGTCTGCGTCGAATATGGATGGCAGTAAAATAGAAAGTATTTATAAAACTCATATTATTATATATACCGCAGTGAAAATTTCGCGAAATACCAAGTAAACTTTGGAATGATATTCGGTAATACCATTTAAAGTCACATTTTGCATAAGTATCTCCTTGGTCGGTACTATTTAATTTAAATATTTCTTTTATACTCGATCTACTGCGCAGGAAACTAACGAGTCCATTTCTTTACATCGATAGCAAAGAAATTAATGGCAGATACCCAAGCGAACTGGTCTCATTAATTTCCAAACGACAGTGTCTAACTTCGATATATTACATAAGTTCGCACTTAATAGCCAAAATAAATTAGCGAGTTTTAAATAATTTCACGCCGGATTAATTATCGCGCAGAAGAAAGAAATATAAACATCAATAAAGAACTATTTACATTTAAGTCAACATGATATACTATACGAAAATTCACTGAACCGGTCCGTTATTTCCAAGTCAAAAGCAGGCTCTCGAGTCTGAGTCACTGTCACAATTTCACATTTGTCTCTCCGCGACGTCGCGTCGTCGCTCGCTATGTCGGAACACCTATAAACACGTATGCACCACTTTTTCCGTACGACAGAGTTTGCATTTGACTTCGCAACACCAGTGGAAGGTGCAGTTGCACCGCTCAACGACGAACATGGTCTCGGTCCGGTAGCCGCGGCCGCAACACATTAGGTCGCAGCCGTCGACGCCGATGCTGGTATCGTTGCAGGTGCGACCGTGTGTTCCCGGGATTCCAAGCCGCGGGTTCTTTTCACAGAAACCGGGAGAGGACTCAAGGTAGACGAGGTCCTTTACACCGGGCGACTTGTGGTCTGGGTTGTGCGGCCGCAGTTGGAACCGATAGCGATCACGTCGCGGTACGCGGTGCGGCGCCGCGTCGTTGCGCTGCGCGGGCGCCTCCGCCTCCGCATTAGACACCATAACCCGCGACGCACCGTCGAACCGGTCCTTGAGCGAGTCGCCCACCGACCTGAAGCTCGGCAGCCGCATCCAGCACGTCTTTACCGTGCACGAGCCGGACATGCCGTGACACTTGCACTCCTGTTTCATCTCCGTCTGCACGTGCTGCAATAAAACGATACCATTAATTATACGAATCGACCGCTTCTATCGTAGAGGGGGTCTGTATGTCCAAATATCTTTAAATTCCTTCGATAAGAGTCGATACTGTGTGATCGATGATCTTTTAAGCGCACCCCGTCGATCGCATCTCACGATCGAGCAAATTGTTACAAATCGTAAAGAGGTGGGCCAGTCGTCACCGCGTGTGGACCGCTCATAAATCATACGCGAGGGACATTCATCATTCTTAGAAGTTAGATAAATGACGCGTGGATCGGAGACAGAAAATATTTTCCTATCGTCGACTCGAGAGTATTTCGTATGGAACATGTAAGAAAGTATTTATGCATTGAAATGTTGAAAACCGAGAGCAATCTGCACGGTCTAGCTGGTGTCCAAATATGTGTTAAACATTCGGTGGAATGTTGTGAATATTCATCAGATGGACACCCAGTGCGTCCAGCGTGACAGGAATAAAGCGTTTCAGTTAATGATGCGTCTGGGTGGCTCGAGGCGCCCGACGACGAAAGACGTCCCTTTACGATGGATTTCGGGTAGAAGCATGGTAGAAGTCAACGTTGGGTATGCAAATGTGGGTGTGCAGTGGGAGGGAGAGACTCGAGCGCAACGAATGGGTGCTTGTTGCGTAGTCGTCGCGCGATGGGCTGACCTGTCCGACGCGACGCATAATTAATATTCCACTCGAACGACATGTCGAGACGATCGATCGTCACCCATAATGGTAATGTAAACATGGAGCGTTGACAATGGCCGTCATTGGCTCGATACTTGATTGTTTAATGGATAAGTGCTACCGAGTGGCCATTGGACGGATGGTTTATCGCGTTGAGTAAACACTTCAAGGTACTTACTGATCTGCCGGCTTCGTTGTTGTGTAGGTTCATTTTTTCTCTAAGTGTTTTTCCTCTCTCGCCCGTGTCGACGAATTCCCTGCTGAATCTGAATCCGAAGCCGATGTTGTCGCTGCAGCCACCCCACTTCCAGACCCTGACGTTGGATGCTGCTGCGGCGCGGGTTCTGTGCGGTACGCGGTCGATGTGCGAGTAGTCACAAGTACACGACTCGATCGAGCCCTCGGCGCACGCGCGTGATACCGCGTGAGTCACGCCTGCGCTCGTTATAGCGTAGATAAACGCTGTCTCTCGACAACCTACGACAAAGAAACATTCCACACATTATTATAATATTATTGACATAGCTACTACAAATTATTAAAATAATTAAAAATAATGCAACCCTGAACATAATAATCACACATATCCACATAACCTAAATTGGCATGTTTGGTATTCGTATAATTAATTCAACCCACCCAACACAGGGGTCTATATTTTAATCAAATTTTATTATTCCCCCGGGTATAGGTTGTAAAAAATCACAGAGATTTAAATAATTTAGACATAATAAATAATTTACCAACTGAACTTGGGTTGGTCAATACTAAAGGATTTGATCAGCGTATTTTTATTACCTACTTCAATGCTTTGATGACATTTTGAAAAAAATATGACTACGTTGTGGTCAAATAATTAAGTTTATTTTAGCTTTTTATGGATTTGGTACCTCTTGTGTTGGAAGGTAAATTAATATGAGTGTTAAAATATTTGAGTTCACAAGGCGCATAATAAAAATACCTTTTAGTGAACAAAAAAAACGACATATAAATAAAAATAAATGGAAAAATTCCACACTTAATTTACCAATCCTATAACAATTAAGTCTTCTTTCACACAAACAATATCGAATCAAACCATTGATCTCGTTGAAACTAAAACCATAAATCTATATTGCTTGCCGCAACGAATTCTATAAATAATTAATGGTCCAAGCATTAGAATCAAATACTCATAAAATACAATTAAAAGAAAGAGAGGAAACATCTTCAAATGAAAATAAAAGATACCTATAGGAGGAAGTATTTAAAAAAATGTTTATTAAGCGCGCCCGCCCGCACCTCGCCCTTTTTTAAAAATCTAATTGTCATTTAAAATATAAATAAGTTTTTGCACTTTATATAAAAAAAATCTATAATTTTATTTGTATCATAAAATAGCAAATTGGAGACTGTTTGATTTTAAAAATAGATACATATTTTTAATACTATTTTATAAGACTTTTTACAATTGTTGAGTATTTTATGTAAGTACTTTGTAACCACTAATGTTGCTATTTATTAGTACTATGATTAAAATTTTGTACTTTAATGTTGTTAAAAATAGCGCACTATATCGTTTCAGTGTATTTTATTTGTTAGTAAGTACCTTCGCATATCATTGCCTATCCTTTAAGGACATCTGTCTTGAAAGTTATTATCAAATTCAAAGCCATTAAAAGTTCAATTCTGACCACAAAAGCTCATATGAATATAAAGTTTAATGTAAAACACGATCATCCCGCGTAATGAACATGTCACCTCCCGGCTAATGCCTCCATTAAATACAGCATCGACGTTCTACTCTGGTGGGCTCCAAATACAGGATTCAATCGCCAAAACCGGCCTTACGTATGTAAAAATAATAAGCGTATTTGTTGTTTTTAATAATGCGGAACGAGGCCCTTCGCCTTTATTAAGGACTCAATAACCAAATGAAATATATTTTTTATTGAGTTGTCATCGGGCTTATAGTTAGGGTAAGGGCGCAGGCACCGCTCGCCCGTTTCGCTTTTTATGCTTCCATTTGGGATGGTATACAAAAGTATTTTATTCAACAATTACTTGAGACGTTCGAACGAGAATTTTAATGTCAATTTCGCCATCATTCAATGCTTGAATGATATTAATTCAAAGTACAGATACGAGAGATCGCTGAGAAACGCATTTATCTTCAGTAATGACTTGGAAACGTTCTCTCGCATTAACTATAACGAATAGGTTAGTGCCAATTAAATATTGCACACGTAAATAGCCAGCTATCGCGAAATAATTGCTCTTAATCTGATTTAAAGGTGTTAACGTACTTCATTTACCCCTAATTAATAGCTATCACTTTATACAATTTTATAAGTGGTTGATATCACTTAACACCACCAACATCCTAACCTAACCATCCATTATATCTTAACCTAGGTACTATTACAGCTGAATCAGTTCTTTTCCACCCAAGGTTGCCTGGAAGAAATCGCTTTCAGCGATAAGGCCGCCCATTTGTGAAACTTATACTTTCTAGCTATTACTTTACTTTGTGTTTATCGTGTTCTGTTTCTTCCTGTGTTGTACAAGTAAAGTTATCTATCTATCTATCAACAAGTATATGAACGTTAAACATGAATTCTACAAGAATGTTACTGATGTTACCTATCTCTGTGTAGACAGGTTTAACTTCATTTCATTGTTTTGTACTTTATTTAACGATTTGATTGTATCTTCACGGATATAAGTGCGTAGTTGGAGGTCGAACGATACAGCGGGGTGCCATGAACAGATGCTACCCACCACGTGCTGCGAATACCAGCGTATTACTTGGATATATTTATCAATATTATTGTATATATTTTGTTATTTTTCCATGGGTATTTAACCATTTAAAAGGAAAGGGTACCGGGCACTCTCTCCATATAAACGTAGTCGACTGTTTCCTCCCTGGATAATGACACTAGCACAAATATTTTTATGCCATAAAACCTATAACTGCCATGACTATGCCCCTTTGTTATGGTTTTTTTTTTCAATTTTATAATTATCATAGAAATTAAGATTTAAAAAACAAAAAAAAAACAAAACATACGGAGATGGTCATGGCAGTTATAAGTTAATGCTGCAAAAATATTTGCTCTAGTGTCATTATCCAGGGAGAAAACAGTCCATTACGTTTGTATGGAGAGAGCCTTTCCTCTTAAAGATGGAGTTTACACGACAAAAAATGCAGTAGTTAACATATCCTTAATTCACTTTCGTTTTTCAATTGTTGCGTAACATTTGCTAAAACTAGTTTTAGAATATTAAAACATAAAAATAACGATCTTAAGTTCTCAAGTTAGAGAACTGATGTGAACTGTGGATGTGAATCATAGTCCGATTAGATTTTATCGAGATATTCTTATAAAAGCTATTCTTGTCTATCAAATAACGGGACGCAATCCATTCACCAATTAAACATAACACAGCTAGAAATAATTCTTAATAGGTCTCTCGAAATTTTGAGGCTCGATGATTCACCTCGAACGCGAAGCGACCAGTTTGACATCGTTCGGTAGTCATTTTTAATATCGAACATATTTTATGTTACTAAAAATAAATTGGTAAAATATATCATTGGAGTGTTGCGGCTACTCGTACACCATATAACAAAGCCGATTGTCGCGTTGCGCGAATAAATCGCGACGTAGAAAAATTATGACAGATGCAAGAGTGCCTCCGTAGGACAACAACATTAGTTACGGCATTAAATTATTATTTAAATTCCCAGCAAGAATCTAATTATGGGTAAACAACGTTAATCCGACACAGAGTGAGCCGGTACTACTCCGAAAACAAATAACTATCAGTCATCTCCGCGTGTAGAACCCGCGCTATAAAATATTCGTAATTAAGGCACGCTATTATTTTATTGAGGCAATTTTGCCCCATCAAATCGCAGTCAAATAAGAACAAACATGAGTAATGTGGATCTATAAAAGTAAATTATTGTTATAACTGATAATAAAGTGCTGTCCGTGGATTATCTGTGCAGATAATAAATGGTCCCGAAGTCGGTTTACAACGCGAGCACCGAGCGATAATTCCATCCCGACGGATTGCCAGTTAAGGCGAGGCGTTGAGAGTTTATAAAAGTCAGAAACTCGTAAATCCGATCTCGTGTCTCACCGAATGTCCACTTCAAATAAAACTTAATCACTGTTAACATTTGACGAACACCTGCCTTCACCTCGGTTACCATTAAATAATTCAAAATTAACGTACTAATTAAATATAATCCTGCCGCATTGAGTCATCAACGCGCCAGGGTGTTTCCAAAAGATTAATTTGAGGAATTGACTTATGACGGTTTCGCGCGCGCACAAGCCTTATTTATGACGACTTGTATTATTCAAATTTGATGAGACGTAATTACTCAAAACAGCAATAAATCATTCGAATTATAATACAGTCTCCATGAGCGCGTTGGGAAATAAGATCGCTGCGCTATACAGTCAAGCAAGATGAAGTCATTGACGTCGAGGTGCTCCGAACATGTATTTTACGAGAATCTAATGACATTTTATCTACTAAAAGATGAATCGTTTCAATCTTCGAGATTAAATCGAAATTCTTTGTGAGTTTAATGACAGAAAAATTATAGACTCGTAGAAGAATGTGGAGTAATGCTCGGGAAGATTTCGCTGTAAATGTCGTCAGAGATGATCAATAAAAAGCAATAATTCATTTTCGTTATGCCATGTATGGGTGATAATTTCACATTGAGAGAGCATCCCGAGAGGGCAATGCGACAATTCAGAATTATGTCGGTCGTATATCACTCATTGTGAATGACACAAAGAACGCTCAGCTACCAACTACCAGCAACCAGCTCCTACCATCCTTCGCTACGACATCCATTCACACAATGGACAAAGATATTTGTTTTCAAACTTCACAAAAAACACCAAAATAATTTAGTTTTAAGTAACTTGTCTTCCGAATAATAAAAGGCACAAAAATGAAGACATTAAGTACGGTCGCGTACGCGCAGGACCTATAACCAAATCTCGTAATTTCAGTTTCACTAAAGGCACGTTATCTCAAAAACGATTCAAACGCCACAAAACCCAAAACGCTTATCTAATTGAGCATTAAATATTTCGTCGAGGGCATTTTATATCGACTTTATTTTCGGCGTCGATCGTTTTATACGTTTTATCCACCCACGACGACGGAATCTTGGGAGCGAATACGATACAAACCAAAACAGGAAATATTCGAAAAAAGGTCGAGTTTTATTGTCCGAGTTACCTGACATTAGGAGCTGCGTTAGGTGTAAACGTGGCTTCCGTGGCTCGGGTGCGCAGACGCACACTGCCGCGTCGCTAAACTACGCAGCAGGAGGCCTCTCCGCAGGAACTCGGACCATATATTTTTCTATTCTCGAGACGACAATAACGTTTCGGATAAAGCCCTCACCCATTGTACCGTTGTCATCATTTGTGTTAATATGATCCTTGAGGTTTACACCACAATGAGATGACGACGTTTCCCGATGTGTCAATGGTGTGTCAACGTTATAAATTGGTAATTATTCGTGTCCCTTCCGGGGGGCCTTTGTGAGAACATCTCATAATTATGGCAGAGAGCAAACCCTATACAGAATATTAGTGAGATAATGAGTTCGTAAAGCGTGTCGTGATATCTGCGAGATGTTTTTCTTCAGAAAAAATGAGTAGCATTATGACAGCTCCCGCAGTGATTGCTGGCACGTTTTTATATGTTACAGAAACGTCCATAATTGCAATGTATTAAATTGTTTTATCGTGAATATATTCTGCGCAGCCTGTAATATATCCGCCGCGTGTTTCGCCCGCCCTGCCTGCCCTTAATAAAGTAATATGCTCTAAATGCACGCATAACATAAATTGTGTAATCTCCATGCTCTTTTTATCATGTGAAATTATTACGACGGTGGTCCGCGGCCTTCTCGTGCTATATCTGGTTTTTAATTTAGAAAAAAATGTACCTACATTAGCTTAATGGTCCCTACACTATGAAATACCAATATTTATATTAGCTTTAGGCGTTAATTTTTATGATAATTCTTATTTCTTATACCTACTCGTGGGTTCATAATTGGCTATGGTCTTCCACTTTGAGAGTCGAACAAAATGTTTAAATGTAAATCTATTTATATATAATTGCTTCTGTCTTAAAAATTTATGACATTTTCTTAATCAATATGTTTTTATAGATGTAGTATCTGGTTCCTTTGATTTAGTTGAGAGATTTAACTAATTAGTCGTTCGAGTGATAGCCTCGGGCGTGTGACATCGTTATTTACAATATTACGATTCATGATCGCGTTTACTCAAACATATAAATCTAATTGCAAGGGTTCAGTTAACTTTTCGATGAATCTATAGTCTATACATATAAAATTCTTTGTCCTGACTGACTGACGGATCAACGCACAGCCTAAACTGCTGATCGTAGAGACCTGAAACTTGGAGGGTGTGTTCTTTGTATGACGTAGGCATCCGATAAGAAAGGATTTTTCGAAATTATACCCGTTAGGGGGTAAAAAAGGGGGGAAGAATTTGTACGGGACAACGTGATTTCCAACCCTATTAGAACCATTTTCGACTAAAGCTAGTATTTGATAATTTTTGAGGTAAAAATATACCAGGGAAGTCGGTTAAAATAGAATGGGACGTTTGTCGTGATGAGTTTCTGGGTCAGGTGCTTACTTTGCCTAATAGACCCATCTTCCACTAGTTGTACAATTCATTAACATTAGTGAGGTCAATAACCGGAGCAGCTGGACTGAACCGGAGTAGGTACACCGAAGTGAATCGGAATGGATTCAAATAAATCGAGTTATTATCGATTAAGGAACGAGTGTTTTTGGTACGAGATAACCTAATAATGTAAGCGACGAACTTTCAACTTTGAAAAGCTTTTGTCTGTAAATAATTTTGGTACAACTTTGATTACAAAATAGTCAAATTTGAAAGGAAAAAACGGATAGCCTAGATTTAAACCAAGTACAAGTCTAAGTACATTATTCAGTCACTAAGTATTAATTGAAGGTTTAACCCAAGTTATTGTTTATGTATTGTAATTTTCTTTTAGTTTTATTTGTTTTTAATTTTAATTAGGTAGATATGGATTTTGATTTGTGTAATAATTTAATTTTTTTGTTAAATAAGACATTCCTTTAGTATTTATACAATTTAAGTTACTAGAGAATACTAGGAACGTAATCCTAGTATTCTCTAGTAACTTAAATTGTATAAATACGGTACCGGTACCCTATAAGACTTATGGTCAAAGCAATAACCTATCTATCAGGTACCAAAGCTTAAACTGACTTTTTTGACAGTTTTGCAATATGTTGATATGTTTTGCAAGATGTCAAAAAACGTTATTTTAAGCCCTAGGCAACCAACAAATAGATTTTTGGTTCAGACCATTTGCCGATTTTTTTGTCTTTAGTAAAAATCTGTGTCAAACATGAAGTTTTCTCGTTGCCTCCAAATCTCCTATTAAGGTTATGGTAAACATGCCACCGCTTTACTATAGCCCCTGACTTGACGGACTATGACGGCTTTGACTGTTTTGAAACACTTGAGGCCCGATTTATCAAAAATCGGGTCATAATTTGATGCAAAATATAACTTGACACTGGCTAAATGCACAAGCCGTGCGAAGCCATAATTAAAAGAAAAAACAGGTGACATTGACAGGTCGTAGAATAAGTTTAAGCTCACCTAAAATAAGTTAGTACCTACCTACTAATCTTTTCCTACATAATATACAATCCCAAAGGAACAATGTTTTCCCATAAACAATGACCACTAAAAAGTTGTTGAAAACAACATTGCAGATTAAAAAAGCCTCTTTTCGCCATAATAGCGAATAATTCACTAAAGAACAGATGTTCCCTTGATCATAATAAGGCATATCGCGTTCAAAGAATCGAAATCGGACACCGGAGATAGGGCAGCTTTGATTTCAACAACAAAGTTACATTTACAACTTGAAAACTTGTCTGTCAAACATTACCGACCTTATTACGAAGGACTAAAGTCTAATTCTCAAAAAAATGATCGCAAATGTTGAAAATGTAAAGCTTTTTAAAACATTTTAATTTCGATGTGTACCTTTATTAAGTCCAGTTTTTATTTTGCTGCCGTCCACAAGCAAAAAACGAAATAGGTAAATATTAATTACGATTTGAGGTCAATTTGCAATTATTACGTATTAACATATAGGTCACTAGCTGCGCCCCGCGGTTTCCCCGCGTAAGTCCCGATCCCGTGGGAATATCGGGAAAAAACGTAGCCTATGTGTTAATCTAGGTCTCCAGCTATCTACATACCGAGTTTCATCGCAATCGGTTCAGTAGTTTTTGCGTGAAGGAGTAACAAACATACACACACACAAACTTTCACATTAATTATAATATAAGTAGGTAGTAGGAAGTAGGATAAGTCTTTCTGGCAGACTGTCTTCATAATGCGTGTATGTTTAATTAACAAATAATATTTTTTATTTAGTCTAGAATTAAAACACTGCAACAATCTAACAATTTTCTTGAAAACTTTGACTGTCGTCGATAGAGAATTTTTTCCCAAAAACAAAAATATAGGTACAATCTAATTGAAAACTTCTTCATTTTTGGAAGTCGGTTAAAAATCTAAATGTGACAAAATGAAATTGTAGTGGATGTCGCAGTTTATAAAATAAAACGATAAAACGTAGCAGAGATTAATTTTAAGGTTGCATTTAAATGATTTGTTTGTTTGTTATAGTATAATATATGAGATATTTTTGATAACATCTAGAAACAGTAATATTAGTGATATCATTTAAATATAGAGTTATAGTCGTAAACGCGAACTAGTGGCTATAAATTATTTAATAATACCGTTTTAAGTTTACAACACACTGCGAGAGGTAATAACTGAGCTATTGAATAGACACACTATTCATTCATTATTGTGTTGCTAATGGATATCTATTTACTGATCCTAATCTATAGATACCAATCTAAATCTATTCATACTGATCAAATTGAATCAATTTTTACGCAATTGTGAACCCAGCTTTATACAGTCTAAAAACATTCTTTATCCGAATCGAACCGAATTAAAATTAGGTTTAAGTTGTTTATAGAAATAATCCGAAATAATTTCAATGAACTTCTAAAACATATCAAGTAAAGGTCTAATAACATCGAATGTACCAATAAATTAGTATTAAACTGAATACATTTTGATACAAAAAAAAGAAAAAGGGATTCGACAAACGGGAACTCACGTCATTCGGTCTCTTGTAATTGATCCAGGATGTTTTATCTTGATGAGTTCTTTTATATCGTGCTCCCGACGTGGACGCGCTACCCTCTCTCCCGTTGAATACAGATAACAATCTTTTAAAAGGGTTGCCAACTAAAGATATCACTTAATTTGTAGCCTCTCTTTGTTACTGGAATCAGGGATTTATACTAAACAAACTTTTTTGTTCGACAACTCTTTATGCCGTATTAAACTGTACAGATTTTGCGATTGAGTTTTTTAAAGATTAGATACTCGAATGTGTCAATGCTAATCTGTTTCTTTGGTGCCTCGAGGGTTTTACAATTTACATTTAAGCCTTTTTTTAGTTTTTTACCTTTGTTCGTATTGTTATTGAAAACAAATGTATGACGCGTGTTCTTTAAATAAGCTTTAAAGACACTTAAGGACACTTAATCGGAATTGATGTGTTATTCTTATAATAATAATGAAGTTTACAAACTTACCTCTGTCGACGATCTTGCCAAAGAGGTTCTTGCCCCTGAGGAAGTTTCTCGTGGAGCAGTTCCACCTTCTGTGTTTGAACTGGTGTTGGCACTCTGTGACGGCCATGCTGGCGCCCTTCGAGACAGCTGCTAATACTCCAGGGTTCTCCCTCGCCAGCCGCCTTTGCTTCCTCCTAAGAGTAGCGTGCACCGCTGGATCCATATACAGCACGCCGGGTGATATCGGCGACAAGTTGTTCGGCTCCCCCGCTTTCGCAATACCCCTGCAAACAAAACGTCCAGCTCAAAAACATTCACACAACCAGTAAAAAACGACACCTGACTTTCGTCACGTCGAAAGACAATGCATTATAAAAAAAATAAAACAAACAGTTCGAACGCCACTTAAGGCAATGGGTGCTCGAAATGAAATGCTCATTTGAAAAGGCAAAGACAACAAACAACTGACGACCGAACTGTCAATCCGCAGACGTTCGGATAAATATTTGCGTCGCGCATTAAATCCTTAAGGGCCATAAGGGTCGAGGTAAATATTGAGAGCGATCGAGATCTCAGCGTGTTGACTCGGAACTTCCACGGTCCACGGCGAACAAAAAACAACGACCAGCGTTCGGAGCTGGAAAACGTATTACTTTTCTATTTACCTTTCTTTGTAGTCGAGTGTTACGTAAATATGAACGAGTTCGTCGGAAATTCTTTCTATGTTTATGATATCGTGGAGTAGCTTGGCTTTACCCGTTAAAACTCTAAATTCCTATTCACTTAGCATTAAGACATTTTCTGTGAGTACAGATTTCTTCATAAAAGCGTGTCATATTTAACAATCGTAGGTATTTTACTTAAAGTCTAGACTGCTTAATATTAAATTATTAATGTCTAAATAACAATGTTTTATCCAATTAAAAAAATCATTTTGAAATGTGATGTCAGAGTTACTACCTTATTTAATTTCAGTGGTCTCATAATATGACAGAAACAAACGTTTTCTTTTGTTTTGATATAATCATTAGTAGATAATTTTCTGGTTATTTGTTACTAAAACTAAAAAAATATTTGAAATGAAACTAGGTTTAATAACATATTAATCAAAGTCACACCTTATATTTCAAAGCTTCAATTAAATGTATATATAGTTGACTTTAATTGCTTGTTAAAGGAAGTAGATATATCTAATTACCATGTTTCTCATCTCATATCCGCTAAGATAATATTGAGAATTAATTTGGATTACTTATTTCAAGTCAAGTATGAAGATATCGCTTATTTAAGATGTTAAAACTTAATTACATTACAAAAATAAGTTAATAAACTTTAAATTAAATTTATTACTTACATAAAGGTATGTTCTGTTATATAACTTTCTGAATTAAACTAAAAGTTTACCAATAATAATCGATATAAGTAATATACTCGTAATGAATCGAAAAATATGTAAATAAAACAGTTTATTATACATCTTAAATTAATAAGTTTACCCTTAACAATTTAAGTTTTAAACATTTTAAGAGACTGCATCATCGTTAATCCATGTGTGGGCGCCTTAAATAAAAAAAATGGTTTTAAAACATCATTTAACACCCACGTGCGCTTAAAACAAAAACTGAGCAAGTTTTACCATAATCATGATGACAATTAGGTTTACTTAAAAAAATAAGGACTTGTTCTAGATGCGTCGATACCAGAAGCATCTTTATATCAAGGAAGGTAAAAAAAGAAAATTGTCTAAGACCAGTAAAAATCGACGAACTTGTGAAGTCGAGGCTGTATGGCCTCACTCAGCAGACTTTGCCTTGCTTGATTGGGTAGAATTAAAAATATATAACATTCTTTTAACCAGAGACAACGGTAGTCAAGTACATAGAAATCCAAGTTCGTACCTCATTGATATTCTTTTTTTTGTATTTTATATATTAACTAGCTGCGCCCCGCGGTTTCGCGTAAGTCCCGATCCCGTGGGAATTTCGGGATAAAAAGTAGCTTATGTGTTAATCTAGGCCTCCAACTATTTAGATACCGTGTTTCATGGCAATCGGTCCAGTGGTTTTTGCGTGAAGAAGTAACAAACATACACACACACGCACACACAAACTTTCACATTTATAATATTAGTAAGATTTAAAGTGTACAAGTAAAGTGAACACAAAACCTAAGTGATATCTAGGACAATTTCTTACCGACTACCTATTACCTATGCACAATTCGTGCGAAGGCATTACTAATAAAAAAACTATAACCATATTTGCTTGTCCATAATACGAGGTCCTTTGCACTTGTCACGTTAGTAGAAAATCAAATACTCAAATAGAAACACTGTGTTTCAAAAAAAAAAGTATCCCTGCTTGGCTTTCACGAGCAATCGTAATGTTTGTTGAGAGATAAAGGCTGTGTGAATGTGTCAAAATATCAAATATTGTCTCTGGTGATGTCTCGTTGGGTAATTAAAAGGTACTTCCTGTTACTTTTGGCTTTTTGAATGGGTTTTTAAAAGATTTTTATGTAACAAAAATCTATGCTTAAAACAGGATTCTAACCTTTTAGATATAGATATTGTTTTTGTAAGTTAGTCGCTTAGTTTTTAAGACGTGTCCATGTGATACTTATACCTAGGTATTAAGCATTCAAAGGAATAAAGAATTTTGACTTTGACTTAAGTATTTTTTCCACCTACAAACTTGCTTTAACGTTTTCTGGATTTTTGATATAAATTTGTCTCTTTTTTGTAATATATTATTTATTTTTATTTATTGAGTACAGAAAAATCTGCAAATGTTTTAACACGTTCATGGACATATCGTCGATAAGCAGGAATTAAGTAATTGCGATGCAATACGTTTGTCAATGAGTTGCTATGATCCTCAACTGCAGACTACGTTGATGAACGACCGAGGGCGTGTAAATTTCAAGAATGTGACGTATTTATGTCTTATTGTTAATAGTGAATTCACTACTGTCACGACGTATGGATTTATGGGTAATTTCATGAACTTAGAAGTGTAGATTACTAACCCGTTGGATCGTGCTTGTGTTGTATATATTCTGATAAGTATTATTTGACACAGTCTCGGAAAGGTTATGTGAAATGTATGAGAAATTAATGAGCCTTAGAGGGTTCCTTAGTATTTTGATATGTATTATTTGACACAGTCTCGGAGAGGTTATGTGAAGTATATGGTGTGTCTCAGAGAGAGAAAACAGGGTCCGCCTAATAACGCGTGCCCCTGAACGTATTAATTAATCTTAATTTACTTTGATACCTACTTTATTATACATCAATGATATCATCAATGTTCTTATCAAATTGCTTTGACATTTGTCCGCAAATAGACGTTTTATTCACAATACGTGATCCGAATACGAAGCTGTTTTAATTTGTTAGTATTTTGAGGCGTCAAAATATCCGAGATAAAAGCCAAATAAAGTTGGCATCCGGTACACGTAGTAAAGCTACACTGCTGGATGTCTTGTTAAATTGGTAGTATTTGACACAGCACGCGATATGTAATGTAATAAGGAATACGCGAGATGAATACGGAATAAAAGCTTTGGCGGACTAAAGACATACGATTGGTCGATAATTAAGTAACCAAAAGATTCTCTCGTTTTTCAGAGTCGACTTCTAATCTGTCGGCGAGTTATCTGTCGATACAATGTCGGTAGTCTGTATAAGTTGAGGTGTGGTGATTTTGCTTTAGGCAAAGAAGAGTTTTACGATGCTGTCGCGCCAGTTGCGCTCTACCTGTGGACGATCCAGGTTACTGGGCTCTAATAACTGTTCTAAACACTTTCCTACTTTTACTAGTTTTAACGTTAATGTAATTATTTTAGCTTTGAATTGGGCGAGGTTTCGTTCGATTAATTTATTTTATACTGATTTTATTCGTGTATTTTATTATCTGCGCATACGTTCATTTCGTCACCAATTATGCAGCAGTTGTATGTAAACGGTAAATGACAAAACATAACCATTCCTTTTGGTTTAGCCGTAGTCGGGTAAAAACATCGTTGAACTATGGTACGGTGAGATAATTCAGATCCGGTTACATTTCTAAAATAAAATAATTTATTGGCTTGTTAGAGTCAAATTTTTAGTGACAATAGAAATATGCACTAAAATTACTACAATAAAAAAACTTTTAAAAAGCCAAAAATAACTGCACCTATGGAATCTTAAATCGACCAGTAAAATTATAAACTGGATCCAGATAAATATTATGTAAAACTTCTTAGCTTTTTTAATTTTGTAGTCCTTTTTTGCCGTATATATTATTTAAGTTAAATATTTATTTTTAAATCTGTCGACATTAAAATAATTGCAGTAAGCAAGAAGGTAGATATAATGGAATGGAAACCATTTCTGATCTTCCGGCAGATGTCTCTTGAGTAGTTTAAGTGGTTAAAGGGTGATTTTTTATATTTTATTTAGGGCCGATTGCTTGACATTAAGAAACTAAATATAATTTACGGGTAATATTAAAAATAGCTTTATTTTAGTAACAATAATATAGGTATTTGATTTTTCACGTCACTTGTAAACATAATCATATTCCGACGGATTTTAACTAGAATTCGAAGCGTATGAAGAAATCACAGAATTTTGTGCAAGCGGACCTAAATGAACGATTTATTATTGTGGTTTTGTTTGTTGTAAAAAGTAAAGTTCTAAGAATTATTAATATAACAAAGGGAAGTATGGTTAAATATACCCACATAATTTCTTACAATCCTTTGATATTTAATGTCAATCTTTATTTCTTAACAAAAAAAATATTTTGATTTTTAAACCTAAATAAATCTTCATTTAATTAGATACCTAAATTTATTTATTCTTACTTAAACGAAAGCTTATTTCAAGCTTCAATTTATTGTCCTCAACAATTAATTACTTTGACATTTAAGCTTTCTAAAGTCATCGTGAAAATGTTCGTTGTCCGTCTGTCCACCATCCGACGGCAAAGATCTTATCTTTAGTTTGATTACACATTTTATTTGCTATAGAAAGTGACATTCACTAAACGGAACAATTATTTGAGTATTTAATTGCTACCGTGGTCACAAATAAATTAATTGAACAAGTAATTCTGTGGAAGTTAAGAAATAAATGATAATAAAAACTGTTTTTAAACTTCTAGCTACTGCCAATACCTTCTATATTTTGACGTTAAAATTGATTGAATGATAGAGTTAAATTGTTTATTATACCTACTTATTTATGTTATTTTATTTATTAACTAAGATTCTTCAGTCATTATATGTAGTACATTATGTTCTAACTTAATTGAATCTACATTTACTTGCAGTTACTGTATTTTATTTGTAGAAATATTAAATGACTAATGTTGTTTAAAACGGGGTATTTAACATGTTTTTTGTATCGTGAAAATGATTTAAACCATTGAAATATCGAGCTCCACAAAATAAAACCAAAAAACGTGGTAAATAGCCCGTTTAAAAAAAAACGTTAGTAGGTAGTGAAAAAAACAACGTTTGTTTAATTATTCCAACAAATTGATCGTACAATTGTATATTGAACAAGTAGTTACTCACCTACAATATGTTACACGCTCAATAAGTCATAGATTTAAATGAATTTATAACATAATATATTGATTTAACTTCAATTTCAACAAAAAATTGTTAGCTAACAGACCTATAAATATGGTAAGCCCTACGGGTATCATGAATGTAGTTATTAAGGGCAAAACCACATGTACTCTTTACTCATGAAAACAATGAATTAATGAAATATGACTTATTAAATTAAAAAAAAAGTTTTGTTATATTTTCTTTGTTTTACATCTATTCTGCCGAACCTACTTAGACCTTCTTGTATCTATTTCTTTTTACTTTATTCTTGTCAGTGTGCTCTTCTATTAAATGTCTATTCTATTATTGGTGTTTAATTTAGCCGATTAATTTTATTTCATTAAAAATATATTATTTGTTATGCATAAGAAATTTGCCGTCGGAAAAATTTCAAAACACTCAAAAACAAACGTTATCTTTTCACCCGACATTTTCCGACGGAATTCATTTTATCGGTAGGTTTTCATTCATTATTTTTTTGTAAACACTTTTTTCTACTAAATTATTCTTTTTCCACTTATTTGTCTAATGCAATCAGCACGCTCCAACCTGTTTACATTACGGGATGTTCAAGATAATAAATGTAGACAACATTTAAAATGGTAGAAATGTGAGAACACGTCTAATAAAATGGTTTGGAAATATCTTCTTTTTGTTACACAGTTTACCTACTGCATTTTTTGGTAATTATTTCGTTCGAAAGTTCTTGAAGTTAGTACAAGATTCTTGTTTTTACTATAAATAGTGTATAAATACCACTTAAACGCCGTTCAGATGATAGTATATAATTATGCGCCTGCAATTTCACCCGCGTTATTGTCTCTATAAAAGTGATAGTACTTATGATTCCTTATAACCCCAAAATATATTACATAATAAGTATAAGTAAGTATTACAGGACATTCCACACATCGCCATCTAGCCCCAAGTTAAGTAACTAGACTCGTGTTATGGGTATAATAGTTACTATGAACTACAAACTTTAACAGCTTTTAACCAAGTTTTTACCCCTTTAGAGGTCGGATTCCCAAAAATCCTTACAAAGTGCGCCCCTGCGAAGTTTACAACTAAGCCCCACTGTAGTAGTTTCAGAGATTTCGTGATGAATCGTTTTCACTTTAATATAATAGAAGATAGATAGGGAAAAATTAAACCTTTTCGTAGTACTTAACAACGCTGAACTAAATTTAAAACATCTAATTTATTCTAATAGAAAAGAAAGTCTACATTAAGAGATTAAGCCGGGTGCATACCAGAAGCATTATGATACGTTGTACAAATACAAAGTTGATGCCACTGTCAGTCAACCGAGTCGGGCAGTCATCTCAACGGGAGACGGGAGTCATTCGTGTTATTATCATTAAATAATCATTTATTTACGTTAATTAATACTACCTAAGATTAAAGTTATAATTGTAATTTATTTTTTGACTATTGTGTTAATTGATTTTAAAATATTTGGTTATCATTCTAAAAAGTTAGATATAAAATATAACAAACTTGTTTATATTAATGATAACAACTTATTACATTTTTAAGGGTTGTGATTCGTTACTACCAATCAAGTTCCAACGGCTTCATAACACTTGAATTAATTGTTATTAAAATATGATTTATTGATATAGATTGACATTTGATAAGGAAATGAATACATAAGTTTTAAAAGTAAACCTACATGAGAAGGTTTTGTATAATTCACCTTAAAATATTGTCATAACCTAGTGCCATAAAATAATATGTTTACGTACATAAATTATGTTTATGTTCAATATACACTTTTTTATGATTGTGACATAAAAAAGTAGGTCAATTAACAGAGTTTCATTAACATTTTGGGATGAGACCAAGCGAGTGATAGATACCTTAATCGTTTTTTGGTTTAAAGAAGGACATGGAAAGATCAAAATAAATAAGTACAGAGTGTTTTAAGTCATGAATAAAAGTGAGAAATGTAAAATGGTTCAAAAAATGAAAGTTTACTTTATATTCTTCATCTTTATATTATTATAAGTAAAACCAAATCTGATTCTCCATCATTGAGCTTCAATTATAGAAATGAAAACACCTACTACAGGAAACTTCTAGAATTGTATCATAAAACATAACCTACAAAGTATAGGATATTTTATTAATGAACATTGATGATGTTGAAGTATGAATCCAATGTCTGAATATCAAAAATCAAACTACAAGCTTAGAATAACTAAACAGTAGACTTTTATCAAATTGATACAGATACAAACATTTTATAAATGAAAATTTCAAGTTTTAAGGTTTTTAGTGTACTTACCACCACATACTGCCTCGCCCTCTCCTAGGCTTGCTCCCATCGCACCTCAGACACAGTATTGTGAACACAAACAACCACAAGCACTTCATTTCGAGGGGCGGAACCATCACATGAGCGCGTACGGTGTGACAGCGCAACTCCGTCTGTGAAGGCAGGCTGAGTTCTCCGAGGCGGGACCGGCTGGTCGGTGGTGGGAGGCAGTCGGACCTCACCGCCCGATTGGTCTACCATCTACCTCGACTATCATCGTTCGTCTGCCGTTTCTATTATTAACTTTTTTTTATAATGGGTCATTAGGTTGCCGAGTTATCTGATAATATGATTACGACTTATGCAATATTGGATTATGTTAGGAAAACATTGTAAATCTGTTTGCTAATTACATTTTTGGATTATTAAGTTATTCTCCTTGGATTATTAGGAGCTTAGAGGATTTTATTGATTTTACCTAAATTGCTAGCATGTTGAATGTTCGCAGGATATCCTGCATTTTGGTATGTAGGTAAGTAATTAGCATAGATATTTAGAATACTTTCATTTTTTACACTTGATTTTTAGAAAAGATTTGGAAGTATTTTTTCTTGTGAATACAACTCGTTTTTTCTTTTGTTTTTTTTCCTAGCTTATGAAAATGCAGTTTGGTGAACCGAGGGAGGGCTTAACTGGATTGGGGTAAATGTAACAAACACTAATTGTTTTTTTAAGTATTTATTTAAGAAATCCACATACGTATATTAGCTGTTAGAGAAGTACATATTTCAACTCATGATAATAAAAAATAACGATCAAATATTTTTTATTACAACAGATATTATTAGAATATACTTCTTCTAGTTATCTTTGTATTATAATTAATCTAGTTTCTAATAGGTATAACAGCCAGATAACGTATATAATAATAATAATAATACAGGACGTATAACAGACAATAAATATTGCAGGACGTTCCACACATCACCATCTAAGTAAGTAACTAGACTTGTGTTATGGGTGCTAGACAACGGATATACTACTTATATACTTTTCTTTTGTAAATATATACTTATAATACATAGAAACAACCAGACTAAAGACAAATATCTAAGCATAAATACTTGTCTGAGGCGGGAATCGAACCAACAACCCTGTGTTTGGCAGTTTGGCATGGAGACTATTGTACCAACTAGGTGGGAATATTTTGTTTAGGATTTTTTTCTTTTGTAAATACATACTTTGTACCTACTTACTTACTACTTACCTATCAAGGTATTAAGATAGGATAGAAACAGGAACTTAGACGAGAAAATAAATATCATAAATAAACTACTATTCGTTATATTGACCCCTTTGTTACATAACCCAGAGTTAAAAATTACAATTTTTTTAATTAAAAAATAACATTATTCTTTTAAATAGAATGGGTTAAAAGTTTAGAATCACATTTTTTAAATAGAAAAATAGATTTTTTTAAATAGAATGGGTAAAATTATCTCTTGCGAAACAAAGTATTTCATTGTTTAGGTATTGGTACCTACTTACCGAGAAGTTAGCAGGTAGGTAGGTAAGTAAATTACTAAGTAAGTGAGTACTCTAATCCATTGTTTATTTACGTTGAATTTAACCAGCTTTGTTCAAGTGGTTAAAATGTGATTGTTGATAGGAGTTCTGAGAAGAAATTTTATATCTACTTGGTACCATACCAAGTACTTACCTAGATGTGAGATTTCTTCCCAGTTCCACACTTCATCAATAATTATTATAAAATAGAGTCTTCCGCCGCGTCTGTCTGTATTTCTGCACGCAATAAGTACACTTAAATCTACTGAACGGTTTTTAATACGGTTTTCACCAATGGACAAAGTAATTCAGGCTTAGATGTAAAATTTTGACTTAAATAATTCGATTTAATTTGAATAAGACTTTGTGTAAATTGGCTTAAATATGACCTAAAAATACTTTTAAAATTAATAATCTGAAAAAAGAAATATATATATGAAATGATTCTGCCACTAAAGCTCGATATGATTCTTTATAGAAATATTTTACATGTTCATGAAATATTAGAGAGAAATTCCAATAAAGTGGTATGAGTCAGCAGTACGGTGCGAGCGGTGGGAGGGGCGGCGGCGACCAATCAGCGAGTAGCGAGCATGCGCCCGCGCACACCGCAAGCACGTGTTGCGCAGCGCCTACGCCACGATGTTCTCAATTTAAAAATTCAAAAAAATCATGTCCAACAAAAAAAAGAATAAATTTTACAATTTTGGACGTTAATTCATCAATGTTTGTTCTTCTTACCTGACTGCAAGGAAAGAGTTATGTTATTCGAGCCTATCTTGTATGTTTTATAGGTTTTTAGTAGGTATTACTCACAATAAGTACTAATACTAATAACCATATCTACAAAAAATGTGATAGTTGCCAACCTTAGGAGATTTTAGTAGCTGGAAAAATATTTTTTTATTACCAACGCTCCGCGGTTTCACCCGCGTAACACCCGATCCCGTCGGACTATCGGGATACAAAGTAGCGTATGTCTAATCCAGGTCTCCAGCTATTTACATACCAAGTATCATCGCCAGCAGTTCAGTAGTATTGGAGCCTATTCGTTACAAACAAAGCAATAAAAAATATTTCCTCTTAATTTATTATTATTAGTGTAGATTAGAGGATACAACACACTCAGCGCCATCTAGCCCAAAGCTAAGCAATTAGGTTTTTTTATGTTCTAGATTTGCTGATTACAATTGTTATATGATAGATAATATCGCAAACACCATTTTGAAATACCAAAAAATATTTAAAAAAAAACAAAGCTTAAGTCTTATAGTGTTACAATGGGCCTTTAGAACGGTGTTGGCTTAGTGGTTGATACCTCGACTTTTATTCTGAAGATCGTGGGTTCGAATCCTGGCCGGCCGTGCACTAATGTATTTTTATTAAGAAAAAATTAATTGACATTGCTCTTACGGTGAAGGAAAACATCGTGATGAAACCCGCGGCTTAGTTGGCTCCAGAAGTATTGACAAGTTCTCTCCTCTGGAAATGGTTTACTAAGCTGAGAGGGAAGTAGATGCTGGGCAAGCCTACTCCATCCTCACGCAAAACGGACCCAATTAAAAAGGGTCTAATTGCGAAAAACAGTCCGTTCAAGTACAATGGGCCTTCGTACGTAGAACTTTGGTAGGTACCCACCAAAGTTCTAGGTATGATCTCGAGTACTTACCCAATATTTTTAACTAGCTGTACCCCGCGGTTTCACCGGCATAAGTCCCCATCCCGTGGGAATATCAAAATAAAAAGTAGCCTATAGCCTTCCTTAACAAATGGAGTATCCCACACAAAAATATTTTTTCTCTTCGAACCAGTAGGTAATTCCTGAGATTAGCGTGTTCAAAAAAACAAACTCTTTAACTTTATAATATAAGTATAGATTATAATTAATAATCGAAGTAAGTTTTCCTTGGTAATTAGGTACTCACTAAAGTTTATATTGCACCAACTCAATTAAAATAAGCTACCATAAAGAAAAAAAATAACGTATTATTTAAATTTTTCACTAAATCATTTTTACAGAAAACTAAAAAAATAATTTGTAAAAAAAAAGTTAATTTAATTTATTTTTTCAATAACTTTAGATTATGAGAGAAAACTCCCTACATTGTTAATATTTTTGAGTGTCCATATAAAAGACATCAACGCAAGCTCTTTTATCAGTGTTCAGTTTTTATATTGATAAATGATTTCTTTATTTGTATCTTCCACTGGTCTGCGTGTATCCCCAATATACTTATAGATATAAAAAATCTAAGACTGTATAGTTTTTGTAAACACCCATTAACATACAAGTAAAAAATTGGCACGTGTCTCTGTCAACACATGTTTGGAATGAATAGAGGGTGAAACGAGTAGCTAATCGGATATTCTTGTATCTTTTACAAGTACCTACGGCAGATGGTATTAATATTTAGGGTATCCGTCTATAACATCAATCTGGCAAAGGACTTTACCTGTTCAACACGTGTATAAAACACAGTATATAAAATCTATACAAAGTGGCAAATAGGAGACGAAAAGGTGGGGTTTGGCAACTTCCTCTTTGGAAATAGCCAAATACCAAAAGAGGCAAATTAAACACCTCACTGCCCATCATAATCTACTTGCTACTTGGCTAATAGACTCCATATACTAACAACGATAACACCAACTTTGATTTAAAAACAAACAAATAGAAACAACAGATGATCGAAATGATGATCGTAGTTACAACCCCAAGACAAAAAACTATGAAAATTCTTATTGCTGATATTTATAGCACAATGACTTCAAAAAACTGTGTCATCCACAATTTATTAACGGCACTCGACAACACTTAAAACCAATAAATATATCTTATACAATTAAATCAACCATTGTAACACTCAATGACATTCCACTAACAAAGTGCAATAATTTTCGGTAGTCACACTTCATTTTCAATAATTACCGTAACAGTCTTATTTCGAATGTTTAGAGTTCAAAATCGTATGAAAAAACCACCTTGAAACTGAACACTGCTTGTTCAATGAAACAGGAGTGTGGCAAACAAAAGAATCCGTGAAATTAAGACTAGTGAAAACGTATAAAAGCTCATTATGAGGTATTGTAACTTAAAAAGTTGCCAAGGAATTTTCGGTCACAAATCATTGAAGTAAAGCTCATTTCTGTTTGAAGTTATACAGAAAAGTAGCACGATTTTTCATGGACTGCTGAATTTTGTTAATTAACAATAGATGTATTAAGCACGGAACAGTTTTTGCACTGTTTTCGTAGTACTAAATACAGCAGATGCTTTGTTTGTGTTGATTTAAGCTAAAATTCGCTGCTTTTTTACTGAATTTTGTTCTGTTTGTGAAATGGTCGAGATATCTTTTTTATTATTGTGTTTCTTAAATGTCGACATAACTTTATTATTCGTCACTTTTTAATTTTTAACTTATTTTATTTATTTTATTATCTTAGGAACACCCACAGCTAATACTACAAACTAGAAACAAAAATATAAATCAGATAGCCAATAACGGGTATCCACAACTAGAACTAAATTAAAGTAAAGAAGCAGTTATTACACGATATCAGAAGCAGAATAAAGATCTACATATTAGGTACAGAGAATCACATCTGTTCGAATGCAAAACCCAACATTGTATAAGTATCAAAGCTAAGGAGCAACTTAAGCTATTTATAATTATTTCATACGTACCAATTTAATATAATTTATTAACTAATTTTAAATTGTATAACTATAGGTATTTACTAACCAATATCCTTGTTGATGTAAAATTTATCTACTGTCACGAAATACAAATCATTATATTGAAATATTAACAACCGAACTACCTATTTATGTAAATCAAATTCACCCTACAAGTATTTACAAAGAAACTACTAAAGGAATAACTCAAACAATTTAAACTCACTGCGAAAAACAAACAATAAAAAATCGAACCATATCCTTTAACTTTCCCATCCCTATCTTATCTTAAGGCAAATAATATGACCTAAGACAATGCGCAACACTACAAATAACTAGTCTTAACACACTTTGAGTTTCCGGGAAACAGCCAAGAAAAATATACTTTAATGTTTCGTTAATAAATGTGAGATTCGAAGAGTAAGGGAGAGAAAATCGAACGGATTTTTAGTAGTACGCGTTCATTGTGTCTTTATTGCTCTGAGTGAACATCAATATTAAGATTTTATTGTGTTTACAGATAGTAATGTATAGGCGAAGTAACTCGGTGTGGTCGCCTCCCAAAGCGTTGAAAAAACACAACATCCACCCCCAAAATCGTCTATGAATTTTATGATTCTTACAAGTAGCCAAGTTCCTCCTGAGAATTGTTAAAAGAACGCCAAATTCGACACGTTCGAAGTTGATGATTTATATATGACACGGCGGGTTTTCAAAGTTAATAAATGTAACGTGTCATCTTCATATAATCCGTTCATTTCATGGTGCTGGTTCGTTTTGAGTTAGATTTATTTGTATTGTAATAATTCGGTGATGATGAAGCGTTAATTGTAAATTTTAATATTAGTTCTTTTATATGAATAACTAAATAGTTGCTTGGGCGGGCGGTAGCAGTTGGTAGCTATAGAATAGAGATATAATTCACAAAAACTGATCGTAAAATATGTTATAGACATTATACAAATTTCAAAGCACGATCAAGCAAAGAAACAACCTTTATTAAGACTGTTTTACTTGGTATATTTTGTGATTGAAGCCTCAATAGGTACTTATGATTTTAAAAAATGCCGTAAACACAAAATAGAGCACATCATAGATATTATATGTAAGGATTTTTTCCAACTATATTGTACATTTTGGTGACTATCTAAAATATGTTTAACGAATGATCACGTAAACTAAAAATTCGAAAACAAGTCAGCAGAAGAAAACTTGACACCTTACAACAACAGCTTCATAAATAATATAAGACACAAACTTTTTCGACTTTTTAACTAACTTTTACCTTCAATTCATCCGCGTATTTTTTTAATTATTTAATTTCCTTTCTTAGCGAATACCTACGTTACAATAGCTATTTGAATTTCAGCCCGATCTGTCCATTAATTTGAGCTATGCATCATTCAGTCACGCAGTCAGGACTTTATATTTACACTAGCAGCGCTCCGCAGTTTCACCCGCGTAACTCCCGATCCCGTGGGAATATCAGGTCAAAAGTAGTCTATAGCCTTCCTCGATAAATGGACTATCCAACACAAAAAGAATTTTTCAATTCGAACCAGTAGTTCCTGAGATTAGTGCGTTCAAACAAACAAACAAACTCTTCAGCTTTATAATATTAGTATAGATATAGCATTTTAATGCTTGAAACTTGACATGTTTTTGACCGCGACAGCAACCTTAAAATGCCTCTCAAACTCTCAGCCCTTATATCTTTTTCTATCTACATTCTTTCAACATCTAAACCAATTCAGGGAGGTCCTTCTGACTCTCCGTCGTCGTGAGACTACAAATGCTCACACATAAACATTAATGACCACACGTCATTTAAGAAACCGCAAATAAAATAAAATATTATGTTATTCTATTCGCAACATATTATTCTGTGATATATCATTATAGACTGAACTAAGTGTTTTTTAATACCATTGATAAGTCATTTGATTTAAATAAATTGCTAACCAAATTTGACACGAAAATAGAGAATGGTCTGTTGTTATGAGTGAATGCTATGGGCTAAAGAAAATTGAAAAAATCAATTAAAAGTTTTGGTTCTTTATAATATTGCAGATACTGCAGTGCATCTAGTATGTTTGCGGAGGCGGGAGTGCTCGACTTTTATGCGGTGTTAAGATCGCGCATTGCTGGCTTTTGGGAAAGGTTGCGTATCTCACGCAATGGCATCCTTCAGGCTGTCAGTAGAAGCTTGCAGACTGGCATCTTGGGTCATTAGGTGATGGTCCACCAGGTCGGGAACAAAAAGTGACGTGGGTAATTTTCTACGAACATTTTCAGGAACGATGGGTTTACAAAGGCAAGCGTATGCAAAGCGCGTAGCGGCAAATTTGATATAACTGCGCAAAGATTGTTAAAATAAAACTCTAGGTCCACCGGTTTGATGTCAGTTTATAACAAAGATTTCATGAAATGATGCCATACTATGTATCTGTATTCAATCATATTTTTGAGTTTTTACGATCATTTTGACTATGAATACATAGTTAAAATGATTGTTAGAACTCAAAACTTACCTACTGATTTTTTTATGTTCAAAAAGTCAATTGATATACAGTCAGCAACAAAAGAGGAGGCCCACAGCACAGTATTTTTTAAATTACGATTATAAGAATGCTTTTCAAGCAGGGCTATATGGTCAAGATTGCATTTGAATTGCAATGTAACATTTTATTGTATGTATATTTTTATGTTATTATTTTTTGCATTGTTTAAACTAACATTTTTAATTTCTTAATTTGACTTCATAATATTAAATGCATTTAATTGTAATTCACATACCTAAAGCAGGTTAAATAGCATAGGGCTTAATCAATATTTATGACATCTGTAAACCCCATACTCTATTTGTGAATAAATGAAATTGAAATTTGAAATTGAAATTCACAAGGGTGACAAGTTTAAAAAGGTTAGGTAGATCGAAAATCGAACCATTAGAACGAAATGGCCGCAATACCTACATCTTACTCTACCACCTACAAAAGAAAGGGAATTCACTAATGATTCACCACATATTATAACATTAAAATTGTCGGCATATGTGTGTGACGTCACATTTTCACTTTCGTTGAATGTCTCACGCGAACAAACTAGTTTCAATAATGAGTGGAACTTTGTGCGAAGCTCTAGGCCGTGACCTTGCTTTGACCTTGGACTCTGATCTTGAAATGTCTTAAAAACGGTTAGAGACTAAAAGCTTCGCAGATAAGAAACTTTCCATCGGCTGATAGCTCCATTTTCCAAAAAAACTTTAAAAACATTGTAAGCTAAGCACTAACATGCTGAAGAAGAAGAATTTACCATAAACCGACTTAAATTCAAGTGATAATAAATAAATATTGCAGGACATTCCACACATCGCCATCTAGTCCCAAGCTAAGTAACTAGACTTGTGTTTTGGGTGCTAGACAACGGGTATACTACTTACATATATACCTATACTTTTCTTTTACAAATAAAACTTTTTATCTTATATCTTTAAACGAGCAATTCTTGTATATATATATGTAATTGGAATCTCGGAATCGGCTCCAACGATTTTCATGAAATTTGGTATATAGGGGGTTTCGGGGGCAATAAATTGATCTAGCTAGGAATCATTTTTAGAAAATGTCATTTTATTCGTGTTTTATCGAAACTTATTTTTTTTTATCTGAAAATATGACTCTTCCTGACATCTATTGGCGAACTACTAATACTATTTTTTGTGAGCAATAAAGTTATTCCAGCAGATGGCGTTGTTAAGTAACACGAAGTCAATGAGTATTTGCTTTGAGGATAGACTAAGTAAAAAAAAAAAAATACCGAGCAAAGCTCGGTCATCCAGGAATACATAGTAATACATAGTACATAATACATAGAGACAACCAGACAAATATCTAAGCATACATACTTGTCTGAGGCGGGAATCGAACCCGCAACCCTGTCTTTGGCAGTCCGGCATGGTGACCATTGTGCCAACTGGGTCGTCAACAAGTCTGTAGTCTACGGGGCTCATGGACAAGTCTGATCTTGCAATGTTAACACGGTAAAGATATTTTAAATGGTTTGATGTGGCAAAAACTAGGGCACCTACCTGTATTAATGATTTACCTGGGATAGGTTAGGAATTCAAATTCAGATCTTTGCTGAAGATCGTGCGAAGTGGAGACGTAAAAGCAGGAAAGCGGACCCCGGGCTCCCGAGAGGGATGCAACCGGGAACATCGATCGGATGATGATGGAGGTTAGGAATTCAAATTGTAAAACAAAATTTAACCCATAATCTACGCCGTAAAAATCCAGAAAATCTTTCCATAGGGTGTGCTTCCATACACCGGGCTGGATCCCAACATGATTGTACTATGACCACCCAAAATAAGACTGGTTCCATTTTCGTTTCGACAGATAGCAGCACCATCTTGGCACTGGATAAAAAACTGAAAGATTGAAAAAGTTTGTAAGACGAGGCTGTATGAGCCCAGCACCCTTTGCCTTCCCTGAAAGGGTGACAAAAAAAAACACAAAATGGTAATTACTTTTCTATAGATATCCTGGTATTAGGTTGCAGCGCACTCTATAAAGTGATTCGGAACTAGTTTAAAAAAAAAAGTAAATCTGAGTTAAAGAATTTTTACTTTTATGTCTAATCTGTAATGCTTTCATACAGACTATGTACTTAAAATAAGGTGCTGGGCAGTTTCGGTTAATATTTCTAGTAGTATTGGATAAGCGTAAGAGTTGATTGCCAGACCACCAGATAGATAGATAAATACGTTATTGTAAACATAATGTTTTTTAAACAAGGCTTACGTCTAAGTGTTACAATAGGCGGCCTTAGTTTAGTTTAGTTTTGAAGGCAGGTTGAACCAGACAGACCAGCCAGACTTCTCACTTCATATAGATTGTAGATGATTTGACCTAGTAGGTTTTGGAATAGATTGTAAACTAAATAGTAGGTGTGTGGTTAGTGTTTATCTTAATTATAGTCCTTACCTTTGATTGATTCAGTTTTATTTGAGTAAAAAATTAAATGTTAAGGTCACATTGTTTTTACACTTTAGTGATCGTTTAATAATAACAAAAACGAACCACAACAACACAGATGTTTCTAAAATAACCTGAAGTTTACGCAAGGGTTTCTAAAAATAACGTAAACCTATAATTTTGCACAGGGTTTCATAAAATAAAGTAACCCTGAAATGCAAACCATGGAGGTGACAGCATATAAACCGAGATGAACTCAATAAAAAAATAATCTTAAAATCTGATTTGAAATCAGAATAGCATGTGAATCCGCGAGTGTAGCTAGTCCCTACCTAAATTCTTAAAACAGGGCAAGCAACGTTAGTCAATTCCCTCGGGCAAAGACACGTCAAGGTGTTATTAAATGAATTTTTAAGATTCCTGATTTAGGTACGAAGCAAGAATTATATTTGTTTTATAGCAGGTCCAGATATAATTTATCAAATACGTTCATAACATTTTGCTTAGATTTTTTATAATTAAATCCTTTAATAAACGCAGGTAACTAATTCCATTCCCTTACTGTACGAATAAGGAATGACAAAACAAAACGCTTACCGCAGGTGTCTGGAATTACCACCACTTGGCTATGATGACCAGCGTTTAGAGTAGCCTCGACCATCACACCTTTAAGTCTTCATTCTCCGGGTTATTTTTAAACTTCATTGATTTAGCATCCTTCCTAATCGTCTTCAACAACAACTCCTTTTTTGACGTTGCAATGTCTGTTCACTAATCAGGATTTTCGACCGAGAAAATAATCGAAATTGGACATTAATGATCCTGTACCAACAAAATCCTGAGCACGTTAGCAGATAAGTTTGATGCACCATTGCTTAGACACTTTGTGTCAGTATTGGTTCATAAAAACCTGCATAGAAGGTAAATTTTAGATTTTATATGTATATTTAATTAGTTGTTTTCTTTTTGTATTTACTAACCCATTTATTTTATTTTCTGTACTACTAACAAGTAAACCTTTATTGTCTAAAAAATGAATTGAATTATTATTATTATTCAATCAGCTGTGCTCCGTTCTTTTACTTACTTATAGTATAAAAACGATCGTTGGTAAGAACGAGTTTTTTTCTGAAAATGCATAAACGAATCATGAAAAAGTAGGACCATTAATGCTGTTTTCAGCTTTTTTTAACAGCATGAAACTTGTTCCATTGTATTGATTAATCTAACCTTTTTAGGTAATTTAGTACCTTTATACAAGTTTCTTTATACAAGTTTCTTTATACAAGTTTCTTTATACAAGTTTCTTTACGCAAGTTTCTTTATACAAGTTTCTTTACACAAGTTTCTTTATACAAGTTTCTTTATACAAGTTTCTTTATACAACTTAATTTATAGGACACACTACATAATTTTTACATAATTAAGTCGCGCGTGAGTCCGCGTCGTCTCTCTACCCGATCCCACTAAATTTATTACAACAAATTGACTTTTATTACAGAACCTCGCTTAATATGTTGCTATATTACATCGTAATAGAATACAGTTGTAAATCATAACAAATAACTAAGCATAAATGTACTAATTTGAATTAAACTATGTCGTGTAAATTTATTGACCAAAACCGACAACCATGGTGGCATTTTAATACTTATTTAGGAATATAAAAAAAATACGTTTTTAATTGATGGCAATGGCTATATTTTTGTTTTTAATGATTCTGGTTAGAATACGGTCAAATAAATACTATGAAAATGTCGTTTTAAGATGTTTAAAATGTTAGTTTTATGATCATAAGAATTTATTTGATTAAACTATAATACTAAACTATATGAATGGTTATTAAAGAAATCGGGGAGGCTGCAGCAGTAGAAACGAAAAAACGTCTTGTTTCAATCCTTGTTTAAAACCTTCGAAGTCCACTACTTCGACATACCCTATTTCGACATGCACTTTTTCGACAGATCATTTGGTACCCCAAATGATCTGTCGAAAAAGCAAAAACCAAATTACTGTGACGTCATAAATACTTTTTGTATTCATTTATATTCAATAAACTTAAAAATCCAAAGAGGTTAGTTTAGCAAAATGCGTTACAAATTATTAGGTATTTATGACGTCACAGTAATTTGGTTTTTGCAAGATACCCCCATACTCCAAATGATCTGTCGAAATAGGGTCTGTCGAAGTAGTGGACTTCGAATGTTTTGCTGTCGAAGTATTTTCTGATAAACTAATACTTTTAGAAGGATGTTCAATCGAAACAATGATTTGTCAAACTAATTTTTTTGAAGTAAATGTCGAGTCAAATAAATAACTGTCGAAGTTCAGAGTTACGCAAACGCCTGCAACGCGAACGGGTCAATACAAAATTCTCATACACAAAATAAAAATAAAATAAAGGGTTTTTCTTGTTATTAAATTGTACTCGTATTTTAGCATAATTTTATTACTTACCTTATAGTGGGTTAGTGTATTCATTGAATGAAAATTTGATATTTATAATTTCGTTTTAACACACTATTGTCAGGTAGGTATTTAAAATCAATTATTTGTGGTATTTCCGTTGAGCGAATTTCATTAATAATTTGACAGAAATATTTGCATATTCGGATTTTATCTGCCACTGGATCTTAAGGCAAGGTGCGTGTGGTCGATTCAAAAATCGAAGACGTATACGAAATGATAATGATTATTTTGGTAATAATTTGATTATGTATCTGTAAAAGTACCTAAGAACTTAAAATGAAACAATAACAAAAATATTGGCCTTGAATTTAATTTAGATGATTTATATAGAGGAAGCATTCCTCTCAGCTTAGTCGACCGTGTCCAGAGGAAATTACTAAATAATTCTTCACATAAATTCTTCTTAAGAAAAATTCATTGGTGCATGGTTGACCGAATTTCGAACCCACGAACATCAGAATTTAAGTCCGCTCCAAATGGAACAATGAAATTCCATGAGAATGTCACCGAATTGACTGCGAAGTAGGTATCAGGCAGACCCAACCCATTCTGTTTACACCCGCTAGTTGACTTGAAGAAAATGCCTTAGCGCACTAAGTCCGCCTTTATTCTAGAGCCTGAAAAAAAAACAAATGACGCAATATGGTTAAAACATTATGTTCAAGAAAATATATTGCTGCTTACCTAACATAAATACTTATTATACCTAACCGCAAAATCACAAGAATTACATAATTGAACAAAATAATACCCTATAAGGGAGATGGTATATAATTAGACGCCCATTTTGGCGCCAATATTGACGGACTGATAAAAAAACTGACGGTATTATCAAACTATCAATCGAATCCGACAGCCCGTGAACTAATAGACGAAATACTTTCGTTTAACTAAAATGAGTCGAGAGACATCTCACTTACCGTGTGAATCTTTTGAGGTAGAAATTGTAAGAGAGCTTTAATGTTTAAGGGTGAGGTTCCGTATATAAATAAATAAATATTGCAGGACATTCCACACATCGCCATCTAGCCCCAAGCTAAGTAACTACACTTGTGTTATGAGTACTAGACAACGGATATACTACTTATAAACTTTTCTTTTGTAAATATATACTTATAATACATAGAAACAACCAGACCACAGACAAACATCTAAGCATAAATACTTGTCTGAGGTGGGAATCGAACCCGCAACCCTGTGTTTGGCAGTCCGGCATGGTAACCATTGTGCCAACTGGGCCGTCGTATGCAATGAAAAATAAGTATGTTAAAATAATAGGTTAATCTAAAAATAATAATTATTAGCTTCAAGTGGTAAAATTTTCTGTTATATTAATTCTAGGTTTTGTCCGCGACTTCAACCATGTTGGGTTAGAATTTTCCAAAAAAAAATTTTGCGGATGCCTAACAGTATGCCAAATTTTAGCCCAATCTATCAATTGGTTTGTACTGTGCGTACCTTATTTCTATTGAATGTGGAAAATATTTTTTTAATCAATACAAGTTTTTAGACGTGTATGTAATCTATCTATCTATATAATATTTAGATATGAATGAAAACAAAAATGAAAACAGGGATTACTTTGTATATCTATAATATATAAATGAATCGCAAAATGTGTTGGTATGCGCATAACTCAACAACGCCTGGACCAATTTGGCCAATTCTTTTTTTGGTCTGTTTGTTATTATCAGGTTCTTATGAAATAAAAAATTAAGAAAGTTGCGCAGAAAATTATTACGCGGGTGAAACCGCGAGGCGTAGCTAGTATTATATAAAAATAATCCTAATTTTCATTTGTGACGACATCAGGCATGACCGGCGCGGCTGGACCAATTACGCTAATACTTTTTTGTTGTGTTTGTTGTCAGGAGGAAGTTTACATGAAATAAAAAATTAAGAAAGTTGCGCTGAAAATATTGCGTGTGAAACCGCGGTGCGAATTTAAAGTGTCATCGTCTTTTTTCAATATTTTATCAAACAGAACCCTAAAAACTCGGCAACCATTGATGAAATGAATCGAAATGTTGGTGTGAGAGCGCCACTCAGCGCTGGTTATTTCAAATATTATGTAGGTACTGGTCAGGTTTATTTCTTTTTACATTACACTGTTGTATGGCATACCATACCGTAATTATATTTTGTAGATAAAATACATTGATAAAAATTGAGGTAGAAAATCGATTTTGTATTTTAAGTGAACTCTTCCCTGAAGAGCAGCGATTAATTATGGCTTAGAAATTTATAATTTCACTGGAGGTGTCATCCAACGAAAAATTTGCAGCAAAAACCAACGATATTTAACATGTCACGTGTAAACACCCCGTGAGAGCGGTGTTAGCCTAGTAGTAGATACCTTGACTTTCATTCCGAAGGTCGTAGATTCTAATCTCGACCGGCGACCGTGCACAAATAGATTTTTCTTACAACAAAACTTAACTTTTTAAACTCACTCGATTTTTATTCATAGTAATTTTTTTCCCAAGTCTTAATTGCGTATTTTTTATTTTTATTTCTCTTACCTCGAAGTTTCGACTATGTTACAATTAAGACACGGGAAAATAATTACAACAAAAATTATGTTTGCTATTAACATTGCTCTTACGGTGAAGGAAAACCCGCGACTTAGTTAGCTTCTGACGTATTCATGAGTTTAATACAGTCGACTAAGTTGACTTAAGAAGTTAAGGTTTGATATTAGGTGGTACTGGGCACCTCTAGTCCATCTTATACATATCCCAGAAACTACAACACCCTAAATATGGAGAAAAATGGCTAAAAAGTATATATAAAACACCCCGCGCTGTCCATTCAAACTTTTTCTTCGACATGTCATCTCCAGTGTAACTTGTTCTCAGTAATACAAAAAAAAAGAAGTCATCACAAGACAATCAACTAGATTTAAAACCATTCCTACCGCTCGCGTCGCCACAATCGTAAACCAAGACATTTTGTAGATATTCGTCAAGTCGTAAAAGGCTCCACTGTTTTTATTGATGTCCAACTTATTTGTAAATGTTTTGAACCAAACTCGCTCAATAAATATAATAAGGAACTGGATCCGAAGAGATTTATATTCAACCATAATTTAATTGTCTTGGATTACAGGAGTTTTACGATCTACTATGAACAAAATATTACGTCTATCGTTTTAGTGGAAGCAAATGATGTTTTAATCTAGAATTAAAACTGTTATTTTGATAAATTTTACTGTAAAGAGAACATTAATTATATTTATTCGATTTGATATCTCTTAAGATAGATTGGAAGTCAATTTATCTTTAAGATAAGTCATTTAATTATGTCCGGATTTAATAAATTACTGGCTGTAATCATAACCCTATAAATTATGCTATTTGACTTAGAAGTTAACAATATTGTTGTTATAAGCTGCGCCCTGATGTTATGCCCATAGGAGCCCTAAATATCTGGTTAAAAAGAATCATCTCAATTGGTTGACCCGACTTCGAAATTTGAATATATATACTAGCTGCACTCTGCGGTTTCACCCGCGTAAGTCCCGATATTAAAATGAAAAATATTCTGTAGCCTTCCTCGATAAATGGACTATCCAACACAAAAATAAATTTTCAATTCGAATCAGTAGTTCCTGGGATTAGCGCGTTCAAACAAACTCTTCAGCTTTATAATATAAGTATTGATTTATATATTGTACGCGACGAATTGAGATCGTCCTCCTTTTTTTTGAAGTCGGTTTAAAATATGTTTTGTTTCTGGGCTCCAGCCTTTACCAAATTTCATTGTCATAGGTTCAATAGTTTTGACATGAAGAGGTAAAATTCAATTTAAATATCACAATACCTTTTACTTAAAAGTTTCTATACAAAATACCTAATCGAATTTCCATGAAACTCATTCTTTAAACTGCAAACTACGTCAGAAGTTTACCTAAATTATTATTGTAACAAATTCACAAATAACTAAAAAGTCAAAGCATTTGGAATGTAAACAATAGACCTTACCTATTGATTGTTACAGTTGTTTTTACGCACCTTAAAAAATTCAAGGAAACCTTATCAGATAACGTGTTAAGGTGCTGTTCGAAGACGAAGCGGCTTCTTTTCTTTATTCTTCCTTTGTGTAAATTAGACAATAAGTAATAATGTTAATCCTTTTAGGAAACCAAAACAGAATGTCAAGATGATAGCCGTACCGCATTATGGAAAGGTAGGTAAATGCACGTGGTGTGTTCATAGTGTATTTTATTTAACAATTTGGTATTTTTCTTAGTAAAATACAGTATGCTTTAAGGGGGGTCCATACGCCAACGACCTTGGTACACAGCCTACTAAATATTTACTACCGGCACCGGTCGCCTTCGTTTGTGAAAATTGTTGATTGTTACGGATGTGTTTTTGTTTTTCTCAAAAGTGCTGAGATGGAATTGTAAGTGAGATTTTTACCGACATTTTGGTGTGCCTTTGAACCAAAAATGCCCTGTAGTTTTTAAGCTATCCTTAAATAAAGAATTAAAACTGGTCTAGCTTTGAAATGACAAGAAAATTTTGTCTCAAATTACCCCAAAATATCGGTAAAGATTTCCCCTACAATTCCATCACTTTTGAGAAAAACAAAACACATTCGTTACAGTCAACAATATTAGTTATACGCGACGGCTATTTCTGGAGCGTTGCGTTTGGCAGCATTAATAGCCTTAAGTCTAGGCACTCCAGGAGACCAGGCGACGAAGAGTCGTTGCGGGAAGCACATTACACGTTCTACTAGAAGGGCAGAGATCAATCCGATACCAACGTGCTCCTCTGCCCCCAACATCTTCTGGGACACAATTTACATGCGACGTAAGTGGTAGGTACTGTCTCTCCCGCATCGGCTTTACTAGCCACGTGCGTAAGTGTCGTACTTAAGAATGGTTGCTGCCCTATGATGATGATGATGATGTGCTTTAAGTAAACATGAACATACCAGAGTTTTCCTACGTTAGCCTGACTTGTTCAACAAAAAAAATATTGTTTTACCAACTATAAAAGTATCAAACTAAATAAATAATATTAACTATTAAACAAAAATAAATTTAAGTTTAGATATTTAGCACTTACATTATGAAAAAGCTTGTGTTAAAATGTCAACCTTCTTCTTCTTTTAGTAGTTTCGGCTATGCAAGTGCATTGATCCTTAATCGGGACAACTTTTTATTTTCCACTGCTCTATATTCATTTATATTTTTAAATATATATTTTTAACAAAACAGGTCTACGGAAGATGTAATTCAGCCGAAACATCAAGAGTATTTTCAAAATAATTATCAAAAACACGATCACGGACCGATTTGTTGAAAATAATGAATACTTATTATGTATGCTTAATTAGGTACATACCCTTTGTATGTACCTAATTCTATAAATCATATTTAGATGCCTAATATAGGTTTATTTTCCAGAACATATACATAAGTTTACTATGTTTTTTATATAATATAGAACCTACTCGTATCTTTCTACCGTTCTTCATCATTTCCTAAATTAAAATATCACATAATTAAAGGAGTAACAAACAGTTCCCGGGCGCGCATACAGTTAATTTTTACGATACGAACGAAGGTAATGTTGTAAAATTTTATTACGTGGCTTACCTTAATGGTTACCTTTTATTTTTAAACAATTTTAAAAGGCAATATAGTTTGGTCAAGTTTACACTTGCTCCCCTTAACATGTGTTTAAAATTTAAACAATAGAATATCTACTTACTTATTTAGGCAATTGTTATAGGATTATTGTCGAAGATAATAATTATTTTGTTTTCAATGTTAGTTTGTTACGTTTAACTAGGGTAAATAAAGGATTATTCCATTTGTCTTTATTTGGTTGGTTCTACGTAATTCGGTTTTGAATTTTGCTGTTATTGTGTTGTGAAAAACTTTAGTGTAAAAATATTTTAAAACTGACAAAATCCCTAGAAAATGCATTTATGGTTTTATTTTTACTATTTAAAAATGTTTTTAAAAAAAATATTAAAACCTACCTTACCTATTTCAAAAACTTAAAATTAAGTACAAATTACAATGACTAAACCAATTTAAAATATCATTACATAATATAAAACAAAGTCACTTTCCGCTGTCTGTCCCAATGTATGCTTAGATCTTTAAAATTACGCTACGGATTTGTTTTTTTAATAGATAGAGTGATTCAAGAGGAAGGTTTAATGTATAATACATGCATAATATAGCCGTGCGAAGCCGGAGCGGGTCGCTAGTAATAAATAAATGAAACAATTAAATCGGACAAGCCACCTCCTTGTGCAGTGTGCATAGCTGGCCAAAAAGGATTAAAATTTTATGGTTTATACCAATATAACATACCTACATATATCTACATAGGTATAGCCTATTTAATTTAAGAAATTGGATTAATAGTATTAGGTTAAACCTCAAGCAAAAATGGCTAGAAACTGAAGAGTCTGAAAAAATCACCAACCTACGACAGAAGAAACTAGACCCACCATTAAACCTCCCACACACCAGGTAGATAAAGAAATACCAACATTAATAAACATATTCTTAACAAAAAAAACCTCTATGCATTATAATAATGATTCAGACAATAATTAATCTTCAGAGGCCACATAGAGCGTGGCAATCGCTTACTCATTTTGGCAAACTTAAAAAATGGGGCTCAAAGAAAAAACTTAGTAATTTTAACAAATTAGGCGACAAAATCGCCACATTTTGAGAGTAAATTATGGTGTTTAAGATTGTTTTGTGGATTGGTATTATTGATGTGCTGGGGGCGGGGAATAGTGATGGGAAACTCTTAGATACTTTTATCGATAACTCTTTACATTACTTTAATTTGAATAGCTTTGACCGTGGCTTCGTCAGCGTAGCTTTTCCTACCTTATTACGGCTATCTGTTTGCTACACGACACGTCCTTTCGTTTTAGCTGTGCTGACATATTAGTCAGTCAGTCAAGAGTCATGCATGACTTAAAACTTTATATTTAGGTATAGATGAATTGATTGATATTCCTTTAAATATTCCAGGCACTATCAAACCTCACACATGACGTTGCACCTGTGCACTGCTCACGCGATGAAAGTGCACTCAATACATCTTATAGCTAATGATAAACGTCAACTACTTCTGAAGCTTGCGCAGTGGCATATTTAAAAAGATAATAAGAGTCACATAGGTCTGCCGATTTTAAAAGTTTAATATTTACTCAAAATATATTAGACATGACAAATAATAAAAAAATTATCTGTCGATAAAAATGGATATCCATTTTAATCGACAGATAACTTAATTCTATCGATATGTAAATGTAACGTTATCACAACACTACAAACCACAATTTCATAAATGAAAATCGGACGAGCGTCACGAATGGACTCCGGGAGGGGTGAACGAGATTCCGGGACCGATTCCCAGCTCTTCCTTCTCACTCAAACATACGTATAAAAAAGGGATGGAAACAAGAAATTTATTAAAACATCACCGTCAATGTTGATTATCTACGTGTGAGTCCAAGCCGCCGTGTATGAATGGACAATTAAACTAAATTAGACAATTTAAACAAGGTTTTGTTATGACGGAACGAATTGGCTATGTGGTTTGTCTATATTTTAATTTATTTCTGTGTGACGCGATAGGTGAATTCTTTATAGGTGTTATACAATGTGTTTGGACGAAGGGATCCAAAACGAAAGAGGGTTGTATGAACGTCTAGGCAAACATATTTTGTTTTACAACTTTTGGAAATTCAAACGTTTTTTCCAAAATTTTCAGGTTATGTTTACTTACGAAAAAATCAGCTGTTTCTTAGAGTTAGAGGTCACTGACTTATGCATTTTATTTGTTTCGACTGCCATTTCAAACATTATTAGTCTTTATTGCCGAAAATAGCTGCGGTAAATCTCAGTAGATCTACAATTTGAAATCTGGATCCAATGAGAATATATTGTCTCAATAGATCCACCCTGAATCTGGCCAATGGATCTTCTGAGAATGATCGTATACAAAACATCAAAACAAAACCCAGTTGTCGATCCAGTTGGCACAATGGTCACCATGCCGGACTGCCAAACACAGGGTTGCGGGTTCGATTCCCGCCTCAGACAAGTATTTATGCTTAGATATTTGTCTGTGGTCTGGTTGTTTCTATGTATTATAAGTATATATTTATCTAGCATCCATAACACAAGTCTAGTTACTTAGCTTGGGGCTAGATGGCGATGTGTGGAATGTCCTGAAATGTCCTGAAAAACAAAATTCGAAATTACAAAAATTGTAGAGCAAAAATTATTAGAAACCTGTGGTTGGACGAACAAACACATTGTATTGTTGAAGCTATGTGTGGAAGTTGTGACTATGTATAAAGATTTCAAGTTTGTCTACAATGTTGTCAGTAATCGCATGTTTTAAGACTTGTTTATTACGTATTAATGACGGGTTAAAGCATCGTTTTTTTTTTCAAATTCCTGCAGGAATTTTAAACAGGTTTTTGTTAAGATCTAGTCTTGAAGATTACTTATTGGTTTTTAACCCCGGACGCAAAAACGACGAGGTGTTATAAGTTTGACGTGTCTGTGTGTCTGTGGCATCGTAGTTCCCGAACGTATGAACCGATTTTGATTTAGTTTTTTTAATTATCTTGACTAGTCTCATCTATGCGTAATGTGTCGCTAGATAAAGTTTTTATAGATCTGATAAAATAGATTAATATGAAAAAAATTAAAAGCCTCTTCTCAATAACAAAAATACATTACAACTTATATCTATCAAAAAATCAGAACCATCAAAGGAACATCAAAAATTTTCCCATACATTTCATAAAACACTCAGCTCGCTATCGGTCCGTTTGTACGTCATAATAGCAATATCCTGTCCATTGATTGTCAAAAATTAGGAATTTCGGCAATTACGTCTCGCCTCCCACGTGAATCTGAAAAAAACATCGCACCCGGACCATCTAAAATCTTGTATAAAGGATCCGACGTTGTTCATTTCTTGTGGTATAAGTTACGGGCGAATATCAAATTCTTGAAACACGCGCTTACTTCCAACAAAGGACACTCATTGGATCAACTTAGGTGCTTACCGATCCGCTCAGCCACCCAAAGGTCTTGGCCTCAGAAACAAAAGTCTTCCATCGCTCCTTGTCCTGCGCTGCTCATTAGATATACCTACTAAACATTTTAAAACAACAAATGCCAAGTCATTTTTAATACTGACATTAAAAAGAACTGCCTAAATTTGCGACTCCACATCTCTAAAACGAATATTACACATTAGGATGGTTAAGACGTTTGGTTTCAACCAGAGAAGGCTTTAAAATGAGAACCAATCCGCTTAGTTCAAATTATTACCAATGTGTTTAACCTACCATTTTCTTTAAGTTGGAGAAAATGCGCCCATATCCATTATCCCGTCACTTCTGAGGAGAGCAGCAAGGGTTTATGGGGCAGCCTCTGCAAGGCAAGCATGGCCGGAGACATTTAATCCACAGGGAAAGGACAAAATAGTCTTTCCCTCTGTCACTTTTGTCCACCCCCGAGCATGGGTGCAAGAGTGGATATACTATCCACTGTAAACAAAACGGGGGAACGTTATAGGCGTAACATACTACATGCGGGGAAAATATGTCTACGTGTAATGTCAAATGGGGATATACTTATATATTTACCTTTTGCCGTGCTTTGGCAGGTGGATAAAATAATTTTCTCCCTTGACAGAGGACATAACGGGTGGACATAATTTTTATCCTCGGCCCATGCTTGCCCTGCAGCTCTGAAGGTGGAAAACGAACAGAGGTTTCCTCACTGAAACTCCACACCGGCGCTTCAGTAGCTTTAGTTTCGGGACTACGGGGACAATGTGCAGGTCTTCCGTGGTACCCTACGGTAGCCTAACCTAATCTATCATGCTTTGTGCATTGGTCGCCGTCTTCTATAACTAATACCGCACCCCATATCTCAATGATTTTATTCTTATTTTATCCTTTTGTTGCCTTTGTACTGCTAGCGCCGGTCAGAAGGGACCGAAAAGGTGTTCCGAGGCGTATCCCTGTAATGGGCGTCAGTTACATATTTATTTTTGTTTTGTTCATTCTTGACATCTCTTTCATATTTTTTTTTCACTATGATTTCGCGCTTTCATGGTGGTAATATTGTGTAGCCTTAATACATAAATTATGAAACCCATAATCTGTGTCGAATGTTTTCAAAATTCAAGTTTGCAGGACCCTTGAGTGCTTTTAACGCAATTAATGGAATTTCGATGATAGCTCCGTCCAGGGACGTAGAAAAAGAAACAAATTATTTTAATCAAGGTTCTTTGAACAAAAAAATATTATTAAAAATATATATTATTGTAAAAATATACTTACTTGAAAATTTTGAATAAGAATAATGTTAAACGCTGTTGGCGTGGGTTCTCGCTAGTAAATCCCGAGATTTATCTTACGAAATGATGTGCTCATTCATTTCATTTTTGCCACACTACTAATTGGTCATCCATCGAAGTAATGACCGCGCCAGGCGTCGCTTAACCCGCACGACCGCAAACGATCAGCGAGCGTCGCTTAGCTGTGAGCCTCCTTGGTAATATTCTATCTAATACATGTCACAGGCAGTACAGCGCCCTGAAAAGCATAAATATTAAGGTTGCTGTGGTGGCTTAATATACTGATATTTTTATGCTGTCTTTTTTGGTTTAGTATTTTGAGAAAACCGTTTATCCACCGCCAACTAAACTTAGTTAGTTAAGCTTAGCTCGAATAGTTAAGCCAATTAACATGTGCGTCCACCGCAATGCCAGCAAAGCTACATAAAACTGAAAAACTGCAAGCTAAGCTAAGTCTGATATGAAACGACATCAAGAAAGGAGGAGGTCCTCAATTCGTCTGTATATAATATACCATTTTTTTATTATTAGAAGCAAATGGAATCGACATCTAGGTTTTTATTTTATTTTTCTTATTTACTTTGGACGGTCGGCTTTATAATGCCCGGCTACTTCAGTAAAGTCGCACTTCTTATCTGACTTTGTGCCCCAAAAACTATATCTTATCCCACCAACGATGCAATACCGACAGTGAATGAAACGTTTATTGATACGTACCGTTAACGGGTATTGAAATGAATGAAAATGTTCTAAACAATACGTCTTAAAACCTGGTTGCTGCTCATAAAGTTTGGCGCCAGACTCTTTTTGTTAATAAGTACTTAATATATAACTTAGAATTTTTATTGGGCTGAGAAAGTTTAAGGACAAAACAAAACCCGGTCACAAAGTTATGTAAGTTGATTATTCTATATATTTTTTACTAGCAGCGCTCCTTGATTCTTCTGCATAACTTCCGATCCCGTGGGAATATCGGAATAAAAAGTATGCCTATGTTACTACCAATTAATTAATGTATCCTCATACCAAGTAACATCTAAATCGGTCCAGTAGTTTCGGAGCCTATTTACAAAAAAAAATAAAAAAATATTTCCACTTAATAATATTAAACAATAAACAAAAAATCTTTCCTCTTTATAGTATTATCTATAGATATATATTAGGACAAAGGTCTCTACCTCATGTGTTTCTTAGCCTGAGCTATGTGTGACCAGTCTTTTCGATCTGGATTAAATGCATCCAGATCATCACGCTATCTTATCAGGGTCTGACTCAATTTCGTCTTAAAAATAAAATATTCTTTGATCAGAAAAATCTAAATATACTTGTACCATTCGTAAATGGTCCAAATAAATGATCAATACCATTTATCTTACGAAATTTATCGAGAAACAAAGTGAAATGTCTGGCTAACTTTATTCAAGTTAATCGATCGAAAGCTTAATCAAATTAATCGCTCTGTCAAAACAAACTTTCAAATCGATATTAAGAAATTAAATTGATTTATTAAAATTAAATATCACATACATATCCAGATTGATATCTATATATATAAAAATCAATTGCTGTTCGTTAGTCTCGCTAAAACTCGAGAACGGCTGAACGGATTTATCTTATCTTGGTCTTGAATTATTCGTGGAGGTCTAGGGAAGGTTTAAAAGGTGAGAAAAAATCGATATTCCCACGGGATCGGGACAAACGCGGGTGAAACCGCGGGGCGCAGCTAGTTTTCTGATAAAATGCTTGAATAATTTGGAACAATCAATTAAAATTGACATTTGAAATCAAGGCGAAGTAAAATTATTTCCATTTAAAATTTTTGATCCGTCGATTTAAAAATATAACTTTTTAATTAATTATGTTTACTTACGGCTTCGTCCTAACTCTACCCAATCCCATCTCTACCTGATTTAAAATTACCTAACATTTAATCCCAACTCTACCCGATATGATAAAAAATACAGTCAAAAAAAAAACATTTAAACGATCTAAACTTACTGTAACTGATATTAACCGACATCAAAAAAAGGAGGAGGTTCTTAATTCGTCTGCATATAATATACCTATTTTGTATTATTAGAAACAATTGGAAGTCTAGTGTAAGTCCCGGAAGCAACATCTAGGTATTTAAGGTAAAACTAAATTTTTCAAAGATAAATATTATTTTATTTTTTATTTTTTTATTTTTTATTTTTTATTTTTATTTTTTTTATTTTTTATATATTACATAAGGTTTAATTTGTATTTTAAAATATACAACTAGAAAAAGACTCCAAAAGTGTCCAATTTTTAAGCAACTGAAATCAATGTACTTACGTACCTGGTAAATACGCACACACCACTCTTTCAGTTTAGTCGACCATGTTTAGCTAGGTATCCTGCATCTAGAGCTAGGCTAGTACCGGAGCGACTCAGTCCCTGAGCGACCCGTCCCCGAGACACCAAATTTCTAAATTCTCGATAAATGACGATCTAGAATAAATCTTCTATATTTATATTTTATTATTTATCTATATAAATAAAAATGAATTGTTGTTCGTTAGTCTGATTAAAACTCGAGAACGGCTGAACGGATTTATCTTATCTTAGTCTTGAAATGTTCGTGGAGGTCTAGGGAAGGTTTAGAAGGCGAGAAAAAAACGAATAACGGGATCGGGACTTACGCGAGTGAAACCGCGGGGCGCAGCTAGTTTTGAATAAACGTATCGTAAGCAAGACCAAATTTTTAGTTTATATTTCTCTGAAGCCTCTTGTCGTAGCACCATTTAAAAATGTCAGAAGTATTTGACAACAGATTTTCACACGTTTCTCCCTAATTAACTATTCGCACGCATTAGCTATCTCAAGTGACCAACTACACAATAATCACATAATTAAACCAACTCTCAGAATAAAACACCGTTGAAAGATAAAAATCTAAAAGTAGAAGCAAAAATATTCTCCGCACGCAAACATTATAAATTATCCATATGTTTTTTAATTTAATTGAAAAGATATATCAATTTATATGGGAGAGGTGTTAATTAAGAACTGGAGTACTAGAACGTACTTTGTTTTGATCCAATTAAAAATATACTTTCAAGATTAATTAGTACTGGTTAAAATCGTAATCACTTTTCGCTTACTGATTCCATTGATCGATTAATATTGTTGGGAACCATCCATTTTGTTCAACAATCTATACACATAAAATGCTTTGTCCTGAATGACTGGCTGACGGATCAACGCACAGCCTAAACTGCTGATCGTAGAGACCTGAAACTTGGAAGGAGTGGTCTTTGTATGACTAAGGCATCCGATAAGAAAGGATTTTCCGACATTCTACCCCTAAGGGGGTGACAAGGGGGGGGCGGCAAAGTTTGTATGGGACAACGAGTTTACTTGGCTCATTTTCGACTCCTACGCGGACGAAGTCGCGGACAAAAGCTAGTCATTTTATATTTGAAAAGGTGACGGGGATCCAACTGGATTGAAAAAGTTCTTGATAGGGGGGGGGGACGGTCGGGAGTTGGAGAGCCGTGAGAGGAGCCGAATTTTCCAATATTTTAATAGTGCCTAGGTAATTCATATACAGCATGCCATTCGTATGTCAAAGGGATTATTCAAATATGACGCAACAAAATTTGTCCCTACTTCGTTAATATCCCAACAAATCTAAGCTACGAATTAAATTCGAATTCCATCTTCAAAACCAACTTTTCAAGATCATACTTTCATCTTTCTTTACAATGTTACGTAGTGAAGAAATTAGAAGCTCAGAGTAGATATTTTATCATAATTTCTTAACTAAAATCGTAGCAAAAAGCCTGAAATGTCCCCCACCAGGTTGATTGACAAACACTGGTTTTCATAGTTTCCAAGCTGTCTCCTGTCAATCTGATCTCGTTGTCACCGTGAAAAAATATCAGACTTGTTGGGGAACACTGTTGTGGGTCAAGTTGTAAGAAGAAAGAGGGGAAATAAATAAATCGTTTTTGGAGGATCACATCGGTACTTTAGTAACCAAAAATCTTACGCGTCTAATATAATATAAAATTACCTGGATGACCGAGCTTTGCTCGGTATTTTTTTTTCTTAGTCTAACCTCAAAGCAAACACACATTGACTTCGTGTTACTTAACAACGCCATCTGCTGGAATAACTTTATTGCTCACAAAAAATAGTATTAGTAGTTCGCCAATAGATGTCAGGAAGAGTCATATTTTTCAGATTACTGCAAACCTCTGTGGTTTATTAAGCTACATATAATAAATGTTATTTAAGTTTCTTTTTACATTGATAATAAAGAAAAAAAAAATATAAAAAAAATAAGTTTCTATAAAACACGAATAAAATGACATTTTCTAGAAATGATTCCTAGCTAGATCGATTTATCGCCCACGAAACCCCCTATATACCAAATTTCATGAAAATCGTTGGAGCCGATTCCGAGATTCCAATTATATATATATATACAAGAATTGCTCGTTGAAAGATATAAGATATGCTTACGCGTCGACTTGAGAGGAGGTTCTCAAGTCGACGAATAAGCATATTTTATGATCCGTTTTTCTTTCGTCATTTAATAACTGATTGATATTATCATCCTCAGGCTGGAGGCAGACCCACATACCTCCATCGCCCCCTCCCCCTCAGGGTGGCGGGAGGATGCAATAATGCATTTTCCCATCGATTAAGAAAAGGCACTTTGCTTCGTAAACGAATTGGAAGTTAGACATTCTAATCATAAAAAAGTAGAAAGGAATTATACCTGTATGTATATTTCTCATTTGTACATGGTTGATATCCTAGTAGGTATAAAATCCGCTTTTAATGTTACCTATAAAGTAAGTAGGTATAAGGTGATATTCAAGATTGAAAAACACGAAATTCAGCTGGACTATACATAAGAGGTAGGAATGATAAGTAGATAAAAAAATAAAGAGAAAGTCAAAGTTAAAATTCTTTATTCTTTTAGACTCACGCATGAAAGTTCATTCGAACCAAAAATACATACATACATTTTTTAAAAGAAGAAAATAATATTAAATAAAAAGCAGTCCGAGTATGGCAATAAAGCTTAGTGCTTGACTGTAAAAAGGAGGAGTCGTCGCGTATATTTTTTTAAAGAAAACGTTACCATATATATTTTTTTCCAAACATGTATTTTTATTTCCTTCCTGTTACATTTTGTGTATTAAACTGATCTAGCTTCGAGTTTTCAATACATATATACTATATTTTGATCAATAACAAACAACAGCTTAATAACTAATTCTTCTTTTTCTTATTGTTTTGGTATTGGCACAACTGTTTTGGTATTGGAATGTCGATAAAAGTGTAAATCTTCTTTACACTCTTATCGACATTCCAATACCAGAACAGTTGTGCCACAATAGCTCCGTTAGCTAATGTCGACACACAATATGATGATGAAGTCACCAGTTTCTTGGATAGAGGTGAATATTCTCGCGATGCTGCCGCCGAAGAGCAGGAGCAATGTGATGGCGGACAGCTGGCCTGTGCTACCGTTCTTGTAGTTTGTTACTACTTATTAGTTTGTTATTATTTTTAAGTATTATCGTAAGTTTATGAAACGTTTATTATTTTAAAGGTTAATCTTTTAACTTGTACCCTACACCGACTCACCAGGGAGCCAACAAGAACAGTGTCGAAACTGGACCGGGTGTTAAATAATACATTAACGTTGTAATACATAATTTAAAACCTGTATGTTGTAGGAGACAATGCGTTTTGTCGCGCGAACCGTTCAACTGCGTTGTTTTGGGATGTTTTTCTTCCTTGTCTTATGTTATTTATTAAGAGGAAAGGGTACGGGGGGGCTCTTTTCATACAAACGTAGTACAAACAAAGTTTGTATGGGACAACGTGATTACTTGGTCCATTTTCGACTTCTACGCGGACGAAGTCGCGGACAAAAGCTAGTATAATTATATCTGCCATGACTATGCCTCAATGTTTTTTTTTTTCATTTTCTAATTATCATAGAAATTAAGATTTAAAAAAACTAAGTAAAAACGAAAAAACATGTAATCTATTAGGGTCATAATTTGTTAGTAATGTTTCCGCTTGCAATTTAAATTAAGTTTATTTAAGCCAAATTGGCTGATTTAAGTCTATTGTTCAAGCCCTGTTCAGTTTTATCCGAACTCCTTAGAAAAGTTTTGGAGCAAAAAGAAAAAACATAATTGAACCTTCTATTTACAATTTGAAATTGGTCCGTTTACCCATAGAATTCAACATACGTACGAATTAATTTCAAAGTTTTATATGGTTTTTTGTCTCTAGGGCTGTGCATTGTCATCCATCAATCAGGACAAAGATTCCTTTATTAATACTCCATGAACTTCATTCCCGATTTACAACGGACATCAGTGTTGTGATCGGCCGCCAGCTAAGCTGATGGTTAATGACGGCATGTTAATTAGATCTAGCTTTATGGTAGCCTGATCTTAATTGGCATTCAGCCAGCTGGTAAGGCATTAAGCTCTAAACCAGAGGTTCTCAACCTATTACAAGTTTAGAAATTTGTTACGGCGTTCTAACCTAGCTAGTCAAAATAGATAGATTGCTAGGCAGATAGGCAAAATAATAGTATTAATTTTTTCATTAGAAATTATATTTTTAAATCTAATTGATTAACAAAAAAAAAGAAAATTAAAACTACCCAATCAGTATGATGGGTGAGCTTGGTGATCTCGACACAATTTTGTAAAGCGTGGTACAAGCCTTGATACCGCTACTCTAATTTCTTGCTCCACATTGATCTTTGAACGATATTTGCTCTCGATCATTGCGGCTGAAAATACAGCTTCGCATCCATACGAAGTTGTAAAATTAATGAAAATTCTGAGAAAGAAATATTCATTTTGAATCAATATGAAAAACTCGAATCCCAAGAGGTAAATTTAGTTTTGAGGCTGTTGTCGCAAGAGAGTTCAATGAGACTCTTTTTCTTGCAATGTAAAATCAAACATCGCTTCACGGCAGCGCCCCTCTGTAGTTTCTTCGGGGCCTCAGGGCGCCGCAGCGTCCAGGTTGGGAACCCCTGCCTTAGACGCTCAACTAATCACGCAACCTTTACACCATCAAACTTTACTTCTCAATAACATTAGTAAAATACTTACAGAATCCTAGACAACTGGTGAAGATACATTAAAACTGAAACTTAATAGGTATTCTAAGATACTTACGTATTTTTAACTAGTTGCGTCGGGATATCAGGATAAGAAGTACCTAATGTGACTTCTTATAAATTAATGTATCCTCATTCCAAGTTTCATCAAAATCGATCCAGTAGTTTCGAAGTTTATTCGTTACAAATATAAAATATTTTATCCTAATATTTGTGTAGATTCCTCTTATTTTTTCTATTTTTAGCCATGCAATATCTTGATGAAAGATCGAAGATGCAACCAAAAACTACCCCAAAAATATTTAGCACAACGCAATCCCTTTGTAACATCGCATCACACGCATCACGGCCCACGCAAAGAACGACGTAACTGTAAATTTTGTCACAAACAAATTTTGTTACCTTATGATCCGTGCCTTTTGTTGTCCGGATTAAAGACACATTCAACAGGCAGGTAAGTGCACTTGATGGATTCTTAAAGTTCTTAAACGTATAATTGGTACCATTCGCTTCGGTGAGAGATGATATCCTAAGATATCTTTTGTGATCGCGTCTTATTTTACTCAAATATTTGTAAGTATCTGAAGTTTATTTATTCAAAAGTATGTACACCTATCTATCGAATTGTGTGAGAAATGTTAAGCTAGACAAATGTTCAAATATTAAAAATAATTTATGAGGTTCACGTTATGGATTAATACGTCATAAATACTAAACTTAAGATTGCTAAAATTACTAAAAAAATATTATTATACTTACTAAAAATTATATCACACACAGTAAAAACATATAAAACTTACGTGACATTCTGAAATAATTTTGAAACCTAATCACAACCCATTGCGCATTTAAACTAGTTTCAAAAGGGTTTAACTGAAAATTTTAATACTCTCTTAAATAATCATTATGGTTTAAGTTTTTATACGCAATCCCTTCTCATTTTCCAAGCCGATGACTTTCAAAAACTCCTCGCAAACAACAAATTCAATATAAATACATTAACAAATGAGTTACTACTGAATTGTCGATGTGTGAGGTTAAACGAACAAGGGCCTTAATTTGCCTTCACTTGTTAAGCAAACTTAAGTATTGTCAAATGCATTGTTGTAAGTTTATTTTTTATTTTTAATCCTTTTGGGATTTTTTATTTGTTAGAAATCTCTCTTAGGTAATGGTAGCCTTTAAAAATAAATATGTGCTCAATTATCTGCGTTAATGTTGAATTGAGTGGTCCTTTAGTGGGTGGCATGTTTCGTCATAATCCGGAGGGACAATAATTTTATCTCTGATTATTTTTAAAAGGTTAAGAATTTGTGAATTAAGTACATACTAGAGATGTGCGCCGATCGGCGCGGCGCACGCCACCGGCAATTTTAGGCACGCCGCCGCCGCCGGCTTTTGTGTCGACGTAATCGGCGCGAGATTAAAAACAGTAATCTTAGGTTCTAGTTTCAAAATTGCGTGCTTTGCGGACAATATGGGCGAACTCCATACAGCCCCCTTAGACAAGATTACTTTCCATTAGCAATATCTTTAACCGACAGATTTATTTATATGAAGTTGACATTAAACATTATATGAAATTGGCGTAAGATTAAGTTATTCCTCAGTCTGAGAGTTATTCTACAATTATTTTTCTCTAACGGAAGACCATTTTGACCAAGACGAATTGACATAAGCCAACGCTTATGTCAATTTCATAAAAATAAAACCAAAAAAGTAGGTATGTCATGTTTCTTTTATTTCTGCCTACCGCGCCGATTACACCGATCACGCCGCCGCCGCCGATTAATTATACGTCAGACGCCGCCGCCGATCACAAAACCATCGGCGCACACTTCTAGTACATACTTCAAAATTAAATATCTGAACATTAAGACAAGTTTTAGGTACATAATAGTATGAAAAAACTCTTTGCCTCATCACTACACAAGAACAAAACAAAACCTTACAAAATTAATAAAATATCCTGTGTATCGATCCATATGATGCGATATGCATAATATCGCGTTATTTAACATAATTAATTAACCGAAATCCACTCAACAGACAGATTGACAAAACAAAAAGCAAAGTATTACGTCTTTATAGAGACGGTATCGACAACTTCATCGGTTTAAGCAAACATTAATAATCAATCGTGACACTCGGTTTCCGTCACTTAGTCTGGTACAGTGTGTTTGAAAAAACATATTATAAGAAAATACAGTTACCATGTTTTTCGATGGGACAGTCACTGATAATTAGGAATAGGTACCTAATTTTCTCACTCTATAAAATAAACTAAAATCAAATGTAAGAATTAGTTATAAAAAAAGTTTTGTTTAATGGCTGGTAATTGGTTGGAATATATTTTTATTGGTTTTGTCTTAGCTTGCTTTATTTTAGACCTTACTATTTGTTATTCTCGAATTCAACTCGATTAGGTAGTAGGTATTCGCTACTCCCATAGTCGTTGACTTCCCAGTATTTGTCTGTTTTAATTAAACACTATGTGTAGTGTTTAATTATTATCTTTAGATTAGTTCGTCGGAAAGTCACGGTTGGAACGACCAAATCGGGCGTAACGCAGTATTGAAATTAAAATATTTTCGTTACTCTTTACGCCCGAAATTATTTGACCTAATTATCAATTTATCTCTATTTATAGAATAGGGTCTTCTATTTATTAATATATACCTACGGAGATTAGGTAGTGTAGTTTTTCCATTTATGGTGGCGCCGGTATTTTTTTTTAATGATAGTTCAGCGTTTGACCAATAAATAAATAAATAAATATAAATAAATATAACACTTCATTAGGCGGTCTAGTATATCACTCTTACCTAGCCCAGAAGACACCTGCAATGTATGACTAACGTTTAGAATTATTATTTTTCGAAAAGAGTGAATCGAATTCGAGAACTCATAGTAATCCCTTTAGCTTAAGGTCAATAAATAAATAAATCTCAAGAGCCGTTTCTTATTCTATTTTTCATTAATATCGTTGGCATCGAAAACAAACCGCAACTTTGTGGTTGAACCTTAATGGTTTATGATTTTATTAAAGGCGTTATAATAATAATGTTGGGGATCGATTCTAGTGGCCAAGAAATGTTGTATCTGATTCGTCAGTTGTTTAAGGCTCAATGCACGTTGAAAACTTTTCTATAGGCTAATATATAGCATGACCCAATGCCAGCGAATTATAAAAATAAATACCATTATATAATTCATAAGTTGAAAGACTTTAAACTCAGAGCAAGACCTTAAAATCTAAAAAAAGAAAAGGTTTTTAAATAAACATAAAAAAAAATATAAACGCGATGAATTGAGAACCTCCTCCTTTGAAGTCGGTTAAAAACAAAATATATGCAAACTAAGTATTCTTTATTTCCTTCTTTTCTTTGTATTTTATTTTATTTCAAATTAAAAACACCCTATACCTAATCACAAAACCGTGACATTTCAAATATTATGGCCAGACCGGGCCGAAGGTGAATTTATTCATCGCTCCTTCAGTTGCGACCCGAACACGTCGTGTTTTATCATTTCACATGAATTCACATAGCTATATCTACCTACTTACCTAAATAATACTGTGTGTTTGTCATTAGGTAAGTCGTGTGTACAGTTATTTGCCATTATGTTAGCTTCAAACGATCGTACGTCAGTTCTGCTGTTACTCATCGCTCCTTCAGATGCGGCCGGAATACGTCGTGTTTTATCATTTCACATGAATATACATAGCTATATCTACCTATTTACCTAAATAATACTATGTTTGTCATTAGGTAAGTCGTTTGTAAAGTTATTTGCCATTATGTTAGTTTCAAAGGATCATACGTCAGTTCTGCTGTTATTCATCGCTCCTTCAGTTGCGGCTGGAACACCATGTTTTATCATTTCACATACATTCACATAGCTTTATCTACCTATTTACCTAAATAACACTATGTTTGTCATTAGGTAAGTCGCCTGTACAGTTTTTTGCCATTACGTTATCTTCAAAGGATCATACTTAGCACACATACTTACGTAATTTTAAACCTTAGTGGTTTCGCTGTGATAAATGTGTCGATAAAGAACTGAATGTTTTTTTAAGTTTCTTTTAAATGGTAATAAATGGCATAAAAAAAGTTTATTTTTCCACATCAAATTTTTCATGGATATGGGTATATAATAATTTCGCGATCGACATGCATTAACTTGAACCTATCGCGGAAGGCATCAGCAATCAGCATCGCCGATGTAGGCGCCGGAATCCAGCAAAGGTATTACAAAACAAAAAGATTTATAATTAAGATATTTATAAGTACTAAACTTTTGAAAAAAATGAGCTCTTCAAATTGGTTGGAAGCTACCATGGGTTTTCCTTTTTTTTTAACTCAGAGAACAGCCAACATTTGTTTAATTAAAATCGAAAGGACAATCAATAAATTTTAATATTAATTTTCGAAAAGAAAAATTCAACCAAGGAAAGCTTCTTAAAAACCTGTGTTAAAAGGAGTGTAGCGCCATCTAGGATCACGTACAAAAACTAAAAGTTACTTTTCGTAGCGACATCTTTTGGTTTAAAGGAGAACCAGTTTGTGCGAGTGTTGCTCTAAGACATAAACCTTTTACATAGTTCTGAGCAGGTCTAATAGAGGGCGTTTATTCAAAGCATTTTTAAAGTTGTTTGGTTATGGGTATAGATAGCGTTACTATCCTCAACATCACAAAAATTAGGTTTCAGCGAAAAATTGATACTGAAGTTGACCGAGTGAGCGAAGTGTCTCCACTTCTTGGCAGAATTTGCGATTTGCATGACTAATGTCAAACAAGAAAAATGTCCAAAAGTTATACAGCCCCATTTTAAAAATGTCTAATTATTTCCTCTGTCAGTATATTTGTATGAGTATGTATGTTTATTGGTAGTCCTATATATAAAGCACATTACAATAATTACGACCGGTCTGGACGAAATTTAGTATTGGACAGTGGGTACTTCCCCTAAAAAAGGGGCAAAAGGGGCAAAAGGGGCCTACTAGCTACTAGATATCTTCGCCTTATAAGATCCGATTTCGATTATGCTTTTTTATTTGAAAGATTTGAAATCTATACATATTAAAAAGGAGCACTTAGAACCACCTTCTCACATAAAACTACTCAAAGTTTGTATTCGCTGGGTACTATTATATGTTATTTATTTATAAGATAATTAAAAACCGATACAAGAAATTATTTTATTTTCTCAAGAAACTTGCACATCTCTATTGTTCCTCTCTCCTTTTCCATACAACCAATCAAACCTCTGAGATTATTCCATCACTTACACGTGTAGACATCAACCTCGTCGACACACGTGTCACACTCCACAAAACAGCAATTCACCATCCTACATCTGCACCTGGATGTTACGTTCCTCTTACTAGTTACAAAACCTCTGGTACAACACAACGTGGCGCAGTTATTCCTATCCCTACAAACCCTCCCCTTAGTCCTGTTACACAAATTAGGAGACTTATGCAGGTAGAGTAACTCTTTCTTATCTAAATTCAACTTTCTCTTTACTTTAGGACTGACCGCTCTTTTCGTTGTAAAATTTTCGAATTTTCGTTTAACAGCGTGATGGTACCGTTTTTTTAACATACCCATAGCTGAGTTAAATGGGCCCAAACGTTTCCAACAAGTCTTCGTTGTACAAGAACCGGAAAACCCGTGACATTTGCATACCTCGCGTAACTGGCCACCAATAGAATCGATACCAACTGTCACATCTTGTTTGAGGACTTCTCCTATTTGATCCGACCCTGCGTGTTTGAAGTCAAGAAAGTTCTTCGCGATTCTTTTCCCGTATTTAAAATCGTCACCACAGCCGCTTCCTTTCCAAGTAGAGTTTTTATCAAAGGTTCCCATGCAAGAACAAGTCATCATATCCCCGGAAGCGCAAGCTCTGGCCACTGCATGGGCTATTGTGGCAGCCATTAGCGCATAAACGAAAGCAGTTTCTCTGTAGACCTTATCAAATATAGTTCGATTCGTTTTCTGGTTGAATTTTATGGAGCAATTCCATCTATCATATTGGAATACTTCTTCACAGGCTGTGATAGCTTGTTCCTTTGCGACAGTCAGAACACTAGGGAGTCCGACATCCCGCCGGCACAATTTCATTTGCCGTTTCGACGACCTCAGTAATTTGCAAGCGCCGGGGTGAACTATTTGAGCTCTCTCTTTGAATAACGCTTCCACTGTCTTTTGTAATACTGGCTGAGATCTAAAATTGAAATGAATATTTAATTAGAACCTTACAAAATAACATAGAAAATACGATGAGAATTGTTATATTTAATACCTAACCTCCTTACATCAAAGGAATCTAAAATAGAGGGAATTAAAATAGCTTTCCATTTAGGTTAATGGTTGAATATTTTAGATTTTAATCAATGTTTTGTGGTAATCTTTGGGAATGGCTTTTTAAGCGCTGCTGCCTTTAATTCAAGTAAAAAAGAGAGCTTCTAAACATAATGTTGAATATAGACATAATAGAGCTGCTCTTCTGTATCATTTAGATTAGATTACCACACAAACACAATTGTCTTTAATATTTCAATTACAAGTCTCTTTTGATTTTAGAAAATGTTCTATCTTCTTAATTATAGTCAATAGAGCGTTCATCATAAAGGAACATGCAGTAGTGATTTAAATAGTTTCTTCCTTTATCAAATTGTTAAACCTTCCTTATACGAAATCACGGACAAAATGGCCAAAAGGGAGGGTTATGTGTTTGACCTGTATTCATGTTCATCTGTTCCCACCTAAATTCAAAACGATTCAACAAATGAGGTATCATTATAAGCGTTTCAATGGTCCGATGATTATAGGCTATGTGACGTCACTATAATTACTTTTCTTATTTGACCAATATCTCACATGGCAAGAAGCATGCTTATCACGAAGAAAGGTAACTATTGACTTGTGACTGAAATATGATAATATTGGGAAAGAAAGATTTATGAAACTGATTTCATTCCCTTACGGTCATTGCTGGAATAGTAGGTACTATGAATTATGGAGACTTTTAGACTATGGCATCCTTAACTTACCCAGCCACAATTTTAGAAGCCAATATAGCAACAGTACACAAAACTAAACTAAATACAACACTTAATCTAAACATTTTAGAGATCTTGCAATCACATATTCAAACGTATGTCTTCTTTGAAAATTTAGGTATCGAATGCAGTTCAAAATGAGTCAAAGACAATGGTGTTTTATCTACAAGGGTGGGTCTTTGGAGCTTACGCAGACTAGAAACTTTCCTTCCATCTTTAAAGAAACAAATACTTTGCTAGCTACATACCTAAAACGCGCCTAAATCGCATTATGCATAGACCAAACGTGAAGTAGGTGTATTGAGATTTAGGTCCATTGAGTTTTAGTTCAAATGCAAATGACACCTAGTGAGACTTAGGTCTATTGAGTTTTAGTTCAAAAGCGAGATTGACCTAGTAAGACTTATGCCCATTCAGTTTTAATTCAAAAGCATGATAAACTTAGTTCGGTCTATTGAGTTTTAGTTCAAGGGCGATAACAACTAAGTTAGGTCTAAGTTTTAGTTTAAAAGCGAGATTGACCTGGTGAGAATGTCTAAGCATTCAGTTTCAATTCAAAAGCGTGATAAACTTAGTCGAACGGCGATATAAACTTAGGTATATTGAGTTTTAGTTCAAAAGCGAGATTGACCTAGTGAGACTTATTTTATTGAGTTTTAGTTAAAAAGTGATGTAAACCTGGTTTCTTTTGGTTCAAAATACGATAGATTTTTTTGAGTCTGATCACTTTAACTGTGTACAACTATGTTGTATGTTGATAGTTTTAGCTGGACTGTTGTTAAGCTATTGGTCGATTTAAAGTTTCAAGTCTGCGAGAGCTCTAGGTGCCAACTTATATGGTAATGATAAGGTTAAAAATCAATGTGCATACCGACATTTATGGGTACATGTGCAAATATTCGTTATCCGAATGGCTAGACAGAGTTTCCTGTGAGCGTTTATTTTAGAAGATCTTTTGAAATATGCAGGTATCATTGTTAAATTGGTAAGACAATGTTAGCTCAGTGTCTGTAGACGTGGCCCAGACAAATCAGGAGATAATAAATAAGTATGAAAAATACATAACGTTGGTACGTTATGTACTTAAACCTACTAATATTATAAACTGTTGCCCGCGACTTTATCCGTGTGGTGGTTTTGTTTTATATACTAAAACCTTCCTCTGGAATCAGTCTGTCTACAAAAAAACCGCATCAAAATCGGTTGCGTAGTTTTCAAGATCTAAGCAAACATAGGGATAGACAGAAGGCGGAAAGCGACTTTTTTATACTATGTAGTGATGTGAAAGTTTGTACCTATGTGTTTATTTCTCCTTCATGTAAAAACTTCTCAACCGATTGCAATGAAACGGCATGTAGATAGCTAGAGACCTGGCGACTATTTATCCCGATATTTCCACGGGATCGGGACTTACGCGGGTGAAACCGAGGGCCAAAGCTAGTAATAGATAAATTACCAAACCAAGTCCATGAACCCTACTTTCATAGACTTGGTCTGGTAATTTATTAGTAGCTAGTCTTTTTTATCACGCCGCTACCTGGGCTAAATTATAGAAGATGAAGCAGTTTAGATATGCCTAGTGCTAGCTAACGCATAATAAGATCAACTAGATTTTGCCTGTGACTTTGTCCGCGTATAGAGTTTGATTTTTTAAAATGTTTTCTTAACATTTTGGAGCATTCAAGAATGCAGCCTCCGTTATAATAGCTATCTGTTAACCAAACTTTTGCCTGACCCGTTTATTGGTTTTAGCTGTGCGTTGATATTTTAGTTTGACGACCCAGTTGGCACAATGGTTACCATACCGGACTGCCAAACACAGGGTTGCGGGTTCGAGGCAAGTATTTATACTTAGATATTTGTTTGGGGTCTGGTTGTTTCTATGTATTATAAGTATATATTTACAAAAAAAAGTATATAGGTTGTATATCCGTTGTTTAGCACCCATAACACAAGTCTAGTGACTTAGCTTGGGGCTAGATAGCGACGTGTGGAATGTCCTGTAATATATATATTTTTTATTTTATTTACTTTATTAGGTCGTCAGTCAGGACTTTTAATTTTAAGCTATTGCATAGCTTTTATCGCAGGCTTTGAGCGCGGCGACCGAATCAAGACATTCCGACGAAAATAAAAACTAACACCCCCCCACTCCGCCTACTATGTAGCTCGGCCGAGCGTTCGCTTTACGTGTATGTATATGGTATGACTGTACGAAGCTCGCACGATGCAATAGCTTTACCGCGGCAGTCCCCGAGTGCCACACGTTTTTTTATATTTATAGATAATGTTATTCACAATTAATCAATGTATCCTCATTCCAAATTTCGCCAAAATCGGTCTAGTAGTTTCGGAGCGAATTCGTTACAAATTGAAAAACAAAATATCTTCCCTTTTTATGATATAAGTAGGTATAGTTATAGATAAATAATATTTTGTTTATAAGTTTTTTAGCGTGTCTTATAATAAGTTTTATTTCAATTTTAACTTCTCATTTTGTTTAAAACAGAACCATCTGATGTTTTGAAGTTCAAACTGTAACACATGCAGACTTCGCTGAACTGAGAGATAGCAAAACAACAAGAAGATTTTAGTCTGGCTTTAGTCTAGACTTTTAAATCGATTTGCTCGCTACCTAGACTTGGAATGTCAACAATATTTTATCCGCCGCTCTCTCTTTCTATCTCCTGTGCAGATATTAATCTAATTTGATAGTTGGATCTGCTTTTCTGGTCTTCTCTCTCAACTTCGCTCTATTTGACGCATCGTCTAGATAAATCTTTAGGGATAGTGTTTAGACTATAGATCACGAGTAAATCTTTGTCTAAATCTAAGGTTTAAATCCACATCTTGGACTATCATTAAACCTCGTTTTGGAATAAGGGGGCCTGTGTTTAATATCGGTCCCCTACTCTCGTCACTGATCTCACTCGTAACTCGATCCTGTACACGACAGACGAAACATAGCCTAGATCCATTTTGTTCAACGAATTGAATTCTCCCATCAAGTGCATTTTGTTCAATCATTAACATGTTCAATTTCAATTCGGTTTGTGAAATATTCCCACACTCTTCTTTGGTTTACATATTATCTTTATCACTGGCAAAACACGGTAAATTTCCTTTTTTAATAACTGTCATTGTCATCATCATTGGCCTTTATTATCTTCGAAAGATGTTTTTAACAGCGCCGTAAGTAGCGGCATTTTTCATGGCTCAGTGACGTCCCGCACAGTTGACAAATATGCAACACTATTATAGAAAGTACGCGCTGATGTTTAATAATAGGTGATTAGGTTTAGAGTAAAAAAAATGGGTGCGAGTACTTATGTACGCGCGTGAGAAGTGATACTGAATGTAATTTTAAGGTTTCACAAAACATTAGCATTTGATGCGTCAGTACTTGATCGTAGGAGAAAGGTAGCTGTAGTGAAATTTAGAAGAACAAAATTTGCTCAGAGACAATTCTCACACAGATCAGCTCACTTGTATAATGAACTAAACACAATTCTTGCCATATACCGCTTAGTAACTAGGGAATGCAAGAAAAAAGTCACGGAGTGGTTAAAACCAATGTCGTATATGGACACTGAAACATTATTTAAATCAATTGTGTAATATTTATAGACTTTTATTGTCTTGAGCCCTGTCTCTGGGTTTTACAAATTACTATATTTTTGTAGTGTAATAGTAATATGTATATCGTAGTATAATATATTTTTGTGTAATATTTGTTTAATGTTAGGAATATTTTATATATAATACCACTTATGATAGAAATAAAATAGGTATATGTATCTCTAGCTATAGAAGAGCGGGGCCACCCGTCACAGGTCTATTTTATAGCCTACTGGGTTGGCTTCAGCCACTGTTATTGTTAAGTTTGTGTAATTGTTAAAGAAATAAAATATTTTTTTTTATTTTTTTTATTTATTAAGTGATACTTATAGAAGTTATACATCTGTCTATCTGTCTGTCTGTCCGTCTATCTGTCTGATATTTATTTTGCGCGCATTTTAAAATTTGACTCTCATAGCTTCGACTTGTTATATTTTTGGGTTACGAAGCTGCAACATGTGACTTCTGTGTTACAGATGAGCGCGCATCTTAAAATTTCACACTCATCATTTTATCAGAACGCGCATAAAGAAGTATAACTTAAGTAACCAAAAATCTTTCCATACAAATCTCATAGTCCATAGTATTGATCTGGTTTAAATCTTCACACGTAGGCGTAGGGTAGGTAATGGCTACAGTCCAATCTATATAAACATAGTACCTACATATATCCGTTATATGACGGTCACGTTTTCACGTGCGATCACACGTGCTTTCCGAGCTGAGTTTCATATAATCATCACCGTCATGATAGATAACGTTATTTGTACGACACAGGAAGAAACAGAATACGATAATCACAAAGTAATAATAACTAGGAAGTATTAGTTGTACAAATGGGCGGCCTTATCGCTAAATACGATTTCTTCCAGGCAATCTTTGGATGGAAAAGAACTGATGATATACACTATTTACATAATTATGGTTTATGGTTGGTTATGTCATCGATCTACGAATTTATAGACGTTTTTCAAAGTACAAATCTTCACTACATAGTATAATATAAAGTCGCTTCTCAGGAAAACAGTCGACTACGTTTGGAGAGAGCGCCGGCACCCTTTCACCTTAAGAATGACCTTCATCGAGCTGTTTAGATGAAAAGTATTTTATGTCAAATTATATTATAAAGGTACAATCAGCGCTCAAAAGTCCTCTAGTAGCGCAACGTTCACAATCCTGTGCAGCACTATTTCAAACACATATAGACTCCACTCCATGCAGTGTAACAACGTAACCTGTGGAATGAGCCCACGTTGATTGGTGTAGCGGGTGGCGGGTTATACCACTCGGCCCACTAAAGAGAGAAAAAAAAGAAAATATTTATTTGAACAAGCACACGACATAAGACGCTAAGAAACATAAACAAAAGTTTAAAATAAAAATAAAATAAAATAAGAGGTACTTAATAATAAGAGAAAACATAGCTAACACTAACGCTTGAAATTAATAATTACACGTCTAATAAAAGAAGGTCGTAAATCCAATACTGGTTTATAGTATCATTGTCACGCAGTGATAGTGCACTTATGACGCATAATGGACATTATATTATACCTACAAAAGATTTGAAAAGAAATAATAGTTAGAAACCTGATAGCTCTCGTAACTTTAGGTTCAAATTATGTTTTGACAACAACCCTTTTTAAGTCTGTTATCAGAAACTGATAAAACTTTATGATTTGTTTAAAAGAACTCTGGAAAAGGAAAGTAATTTGAGTCCATAACTTTTATATACCACTTTTGAAAGTAAGAGATATCTTTTTAACTCTGAACAAAATAAAACAAAAACGTATGGCACTCGGGGACAATATGGCACTCACGGTAAAGCTATTGCATCGTGCGAGCTTCGTACAGTCGTACCATATAAATACACGTTAAGCGAATGCTCGGCCGTGCTACATGGTAGATGGAGTGGGGGGGTGTTAGGTTTTATTTTCGTTACGGAATGTCTTGATTCGGTCGCCGCGCTCAAAGCCCGCGATAAAAGCTGTGCAATAGCTTAAATCCAGCTCGGCTGGGCAGCGTTCGGAAAACTGCGCGATATCTTCTCGTCTAAAATACCTCAGTGCCTCAAGACGAAAGTCTACAACCAATGTGTGTTACCAGTGATGACTTATGGTTCAGAAACGTGGTCTTTCACTATGGGCCACATAAGAAAGCTCAGGGTCGCACAGCGTGCTATGGAGAGGGCTATGCTCGGTGTTTCACTACGAGATCGAATCAGAAATGAGGAGATTCGTAGGCGAACTAAAGTTACCGACATAGCCCAAAGAATTAGTAGGCTGAAGTGGCAATGGGCGGGACATGTGGCTCGTAGAACTGATGGCCGTTGGGGCCGAAAAGTCTTAGATTGGAGACCACGCACCGGAAAGCGCAGCGCGGGACGACCTCCGACTAGATGGACGGACGACTTAATTAAGGTCGCGGGAAGTCGTTGGACGCAAAGAGCATGCGACCGATCGCTCTGGAAGTCTTTGGGGGAGGCCTATGTTCAGCAGTGGACGTCCTGTGGCTGATATGATGATGATGATGAATAGCTTAAAAACGCGGTGTGCACAAATGAATAAAACGCTAGTGATTTGTTGGGGCAAAAACAGATTCCGAATTTCAGGCTCTGTTTCTCTCTCTTCTTTTATAAAACCATACTGAAATACGCCACCGATTCGTGGTGAAAATCCCAGACAGGGCGAGGGAATGGAATCAGTTGCCTGCGTCTATCTTTCCTGATATGTACAAAGGAATCTTAAAGTAGCGAATGAATAAGTATTTTTTAGATAAGCGTGTCATATACCGCATTGTCACTTCCATCAGCTAGATTATCTGTCATCTGGCTAATTTCTATGCAGCCAGAGCTTTAAGCTCAGAAATCAAAATGTTGTTATTATGTTTGGTACTTTATTTTATTCCCCTCAAAAACATAATAAACAATCGTTTAGGTAAGTACTTGAATAAACAAACTCACCTAAACAAAGAACCCTTGTTTCACAATTTCAAAGTACTAAGCACACATGAGTTGTTAGGATGTACCTAACACGAGGTAACATTCGAATTGTAAATACAATTTCGGAAGCATTTAACATTGAAATATGCAGAAATCGTGCGAAACCACAAAACTACTGGGCTGGCTGATCAAGAACGCAGCCGCAGTAGATACATAAAACTCAATAGTTTGAATTTTAGTGCAATTATAATCACCCAAAAAGGTTGGATTAGCAACATCTATTAAATCCTTCTTTGACCGAGATAGAGGTTTCTAGTCAAAATAATTTAAAAAATCCCGCAATGATTTACTAGGCGATCATAAGTAGTGAGAAAGTTTAATCCAGTTCCAACAAAACAGTCAAAATCAAAATCAAATTAAATGTGGAATCCCTTCGACTGTCAAACAAGGAGGGTGGAGGTCGTCGACCCCTGGCGTAGAGCCAACTGTGCTACGGTGTAACTCTTGCTACGAAACAGATGGCTACTTGCTACGAGTATCACGACACTCGCTACGTGTCAAGCATTTTATTATTTTACAAGCAGCGCACGCGGTTTTACCCACGTCAAGATAAAGGAATAATTCAACGTATCCTCATACCAAGTTTTATTAAAATCAGTGTAGTAGAGTCAAAGCATACATATTATACAGTGTGTAACAAAATCCCATTAACCCCTTTTAGGTACTTAAGTACTTATATCTTTTAAGCTATTGCATAGCTATTATCGCGGGCTTTGAGCGCGGCGACCGAATCAAGAAATTCGGTAACGAAAATTAAACCTAACACCCCCCACTCCGCCTACCATGTAGCTCAGCCGAGCGTTCGCTTAACGTGTATGTAAATGGTACGACTGTACGAAGCTCGTTTTATCTAACCCCTAATATCCCACTGCTGGACAAAGGTCTCCCCCATCTCCTTCAATCGGTCGCAGTCCTGGGCCAGCTCCGACCAAGCTGGTTCGAGGCGGTCGAGATCGTCTCGCCAACCAAAACCATGTACCAAGAAGTACTATGGGCCATGTATCACGAAGTACTCATATTATTGTATGAAAATAAATGATAATTAAAAGATCAGAAAACCTACCACAACTTATGGAAAAAGGTTTTTTTAAATATGACAACAACAATTTAAAAACACGTTGAACGAAATAGAAAATCAGATCAATTGCTAAAATTCAGTCGAATCAACAAAAAAAAATTAATAATCCAATTTCATTCTTTAATTAACGTTTGAAAAACTAATTCAAACTTAAAGGGATCTAGACATTTAATATGCGAGCTTGGCATAGATTTTTTTCAAAAAGAACAATTAAATTTCGAATGTCACTTGTCTTCAAATATCTCGCTTCCGAGACGCTTGAACGCATTATTTTTTCGTCGTAATGTCCTCTATTGATAGGTATGGGTCTCAAAGTTCAACGCGGCATTTTTAATTACTATATCTGATTTGTCCAAAGGTCTTTCAATTCGATTTTCAAATTGTTATTCCATTTTGTGCCTTTGAATTTAAATCAACATTAAAAAAATAAATTCTAAATTCAAATCAGTCAATCCTTCGAGCTGCAGGTTACTGGCTGGCGAGACAGGCAATGCCCTTGCAGTTCAGTTTACCTATGTAGAAGTTCCTTGGTTCCATCAGTTATAGTTATCAGTGTGCGTTTCCCCACCTTTATTTAAATTACATTTTATTTTGAAAGATTCGTCAAGCTAACAATGTTCCGTATAATCCCTATTTGTAAGTCACAAAATCTAAAAAATCTGTTGGAAAATTCTGATTTTTTATAACTTTTAACTGTGCTATAAGTTGTGTGTGTCTGTCTGATGAACGGATGAACCGATTTTGATTTCTTTTTTTTTATACTTCAGAGTAAAGTAAAGTTCTACCGTTTAGTTCTTTTAGTAGGTTTGGTTAAAACAATTTCATTATGAGCCCATAATTAAATTGTTTTAACGGAAATAATCGTGTTTATTTCGTTACTAGCTGCTCCCCGCGGTTTTACCCGCGTAAGTCCCGATCCCGTGGGAATATCGGGATAAAAAGTAGCCTATATGTTAATCCAGGCCTCTAGCTATCTACATACCGAATTTCATTGCAATTGGTTCAGTAGTTTTAGCGTGAAGGAGTAACAAACACACACACACACAAACTTTCACATTTATAATATTAGTAGGATTGTTAAAACCTGACGTATTGAAAAGCTTTACAGCTCTCATGGTCACAATCAGACAATAAAAAAGGCAAAAAAACGTCATAAGAAAATATTAATGGTAATAATAGCAACGACGCACGACGGGAACGTGAGCGGTGACGACTTTTTGTGAGTGCCGGTGTTCATCGATAAGACGTTATCATGTCAAAAATGTAAAAAAGTAACGAAATTTGCTGTTGAAATTTATTTAGAAGAGCTAAAAGCAAATAACGGGCAACTGATTTAAAAGGAAAGGGTACCGGGGGCTCTCTCCATACAAACGTAGTCAACTATTTTCTCCCTGGACAGTAGAGCAAATTTTTTTTGCATAAAACTTATAACTGCCATGACCATGCCCCTATGTTTTGTTTTTTTTTTTTTATTTTACGTATCTTAAATTCTATGATAATTAGAAAATGAAAAAAACCAAAACATAGGGGCATAGTCATGGCATTTATAGGTTTTATGGCACAAAAATATTTGTGCTAGTGTCATTATCCAGGGAGGAAACAGTCGACTACGTTTGTATGGAGAGAGCGCCGGTACCCTTTCACCTTAAGTATTTACTTTCAGCAAACTAATTTCAACTTCACATTCACGCCCTTGAGTCCGGCGGCAACTCAAATATAAGTCCACTTGTTTTATTATTTAAGGTTTATATTGACTGTACCAGAACCGCTTTGGAACGAAGGTAAAACGATTTAAGTATGAAAATATTTCTACATTTCAAAAGCTGACATTGTTTTTTTTTTACATTCAAAGTAAACGAGCGTTTAGAAATCTTCTTGGAAAGCGTGCTACATCTTAGACCGGATCGTCACTTACCTTCGTGTGACGATAGTGGTCAAACGCACACCTGTAATTATTATTAAAAAAATGGTTTTCACGAAACTGTGTTTACTTGAGTAGTCAAAATAATCATGTAAAATGTATACAAATAAAAATGCAAGAAGATATAATGCTCTGCTAACACTACGAAGCCGGGGACTGGTCAATAGTAGCTATTAATCCGGCACCAAGATAATATTTTTTAGATCTCCTGTTTTTCTCTCCTGCACAATTATCCAGTTTTTGTATAAAAGTTGCAGTGAAGAGCAAAAGCATGTTTGGTGTAACCACGCATGCGTACTGTATGAAAACGACCCAGCAAACGCAGACGGGGGTCGGCCGCTACAAGACGCGGCCCATTTAAACACCCTAGACACACCTTTGTTTTAATTTAAAAAAAAAGAACGCCGATGTCAATTGTTTATTTTGTGAATTATTAAGTACTCGTGCACCGAATAGTTATTCAGCTGCGTAGTGTCTGTTTTAATTAGTGCTTTGGGAATGCGGGTTTTGTGAATATACAAGGTGAGTTTTTTCTTGTTTGTTTTCATTTTACACAAATACTGTATTATTTATAACATAAAACAAGGTTATTTTGGAAGGTTTTCATCATGAATGGTAAAATTTCTTGAATATTCTATCGAGATTCTACCTATAGGTATCGATGCCGCTTGGTGCCGAATTTCCTTTGTAATCATAGGCCATCCTAAGATCCTAATACAACATCGAACTAAAGTAGGTAGAATAAATCCAAACATTACTGCTGAGCCGCAATTCCATGGGATTTCACATTTTTGTTTATTTATAGGTTTTTCAAAAATCCTTTCTAAGTACTCGTTTACGTCCTTAAAAGAACCCCAATGAAAAATTTTAACGTAAAAGGGTACCGGCGCTCTGCTCTCTCCATACAAACGTAATGACTGTATTCTCCCTGGATAATGCCACTAGCACAAATATTTTTGTGCCATAAAATCTATAACTGCCATAACTATGGCCCTATGTTTTGATTTTTTTATTCTTTAACTATCATAGAAATTAAGATTTAAAAAACAAATAATCATGGCAGTTATAAGTTTTATGCAACAAAAATATTTGCTTCAGTGTCATTATTCAGGCAGAAAACAGTCGACTACGATTGTGTGGAGAGAGCGCCGGTACCCTTTCCTCTTAAACTCGTAGTTTCAGAGATTTCTTGATGAGTATTTTTCTTTTTTATGTAATACTAGCAGCAGCCTGCGATTTCACCTGCGTACGTCCTTATCCCGCGGGATTTTCGCGATTAAAAGTATCCTATATCTTTTTCCATCCCTTAAAATTACCACTATGTTAAATTTCATATAAATCGGTCTAGTCGTTTGACCGTGAAGGAGGAACAAACAAATAAATAAACAAACTATCGGTTTTATAATATTAGTTAAGATAATAGGTAGATAAAAAACCTAAAAGTTTATTTTCATCTATTTTATGTGGATAATCTATACTAATATTATAAAGCTAAAGAGTTTGTTTGTTTGTTTGTTTGAACGCGCTAATCTCAGGAACTACTGGTTCGAATTGAAAAAAGGTTTTTGTGTTGGATAGTCCATTTATCGAGGAAGGCTATAGGCTACTTTTTATCCCGAAATTCCCACGGGATCAGGAGTTACGGGGGTGAAACCGCGGAGCGCTGCTAGTAATTTATACAATGTAAGTAAAGAGTGGACATATGTGTCGAAGGGGAGACAGAATGTGGAGCAAAGCTGTTCTCGAATGGAGACCAAGAATCGGGTAGAGAAGTGTGGGTAGACCACCAGATGGTCCAACGACATACAAGCTCATGCTGGGGCAGCGTGGTCCAGAAGGACCGGTGATAGGACGTTTTGGAGAGGCGTTGGAGAGGCATATGCCCTGCAGTGGGCTAATACATGCTTCTGAAGAAAGAAAAGTAAAGAGTGATTGCAAGGCAATACTTGAGCATAGACACATAAAAAAAAAGACGGGTTGCACTCCGGGAGTGCCGGCAGAAGTGAAAACTTGATTATTAACGTTGAGCATGTTTGATATTTTGGAATGGTTAGGGAATAATTTTGCACCAATTGCTTTATCAGTATAAAAGTACTATCATTTATGTGGTAGAATACAATATTCATTTATTGCGCTATCGTACACAAACATGACAATTTATATTACATTAAAAATTTAACACTTTAAAACTATAGCTGTCTACTCTCCATCCGTCTTACGCTTTTTCGATCAGGTCACGTGTCCTGACGCGAGTTTAAGATTTTATACCCATTACAGAAAAAGTGCTCAACGCCGCTAAAGAAGTTTTCACTTCAAAAATATCCGTTTCTCTAGATTAAAATAAAATTATTAGTAATTCGTGAAATAGATGTAGAAAAAAAATTAAGCAACTAGAGTCACATGTTTTTCATTTTCTTTATCAGCATCTGACGCAATTACACATATTATAGGAACTTCGAAAACTTCACCTCTTTGCAAACAAGTAATTTTTGTTCGAAGTTTTGCCATTATTCTTTTGATCAATCCAGTCGCTATAGTAATTGGGAGTGTATAGGTATAACATGAATACCTAACCACTAACTGGATTAGTTCTAGTCAAGGTTAGAATTAACAGACTGGATGACTACAGTCAACTTAAATTGAATGACTTAGGTATCAGGAACTGCTCACTCAGTCTATAGTAGGGATTATCCTCATGAAAAAGAAGAAAAGAAGTTTGCAGACTACAAACTTCATTTAACTGGTGGACCATCACCCAATGACCCAAGATTGGGTGATGGTCCACCAGAACGGGAACAAAAAGTGACGTGGGTAGATTGATACCTAATTTTCTACGAACATTTTTTTATTTTATTTTATTATTTTTATTTATTATGGATTCAGTCACTGCTGTATAGAGGGTTACACAGGAACGATTTCGGGACACTTAGCCCGACCGGCACACTGCACATTTTTTCTGTCGCTCGACAGAGAACTGTCTGTCCGTCCGTCTGTCTACCACCAGGCTGTATCTCATGAACTATGATAGAAGTTTTTGGTTCACTCGTCTTCCTACCTTCATTCGGGTCCCTCGAAGGTTTATTTGAATGATTGACTTGACGTCGTCAACTTAATTCACCTGAGCTAATTCACCTTTAAAGGTGAAAGGGTACCGGCGCTCTCTCCATACAAACATAGTCGACTGTTTCCTCCCTGGATAATGACAATAACACAAATTTTTTGTGCCATTAAACCTATAACTGCCATGATTATGCCCCTATGTTTTTGGTTTTTTCATTTTCTAATTATCATAGAATTAAGATTTAAAAACAAAAAAAACATAGGGACATGGTCATGACAGTTATAAGTTTTATGCAACAAAAATATTTGCTCTTGTATCATTATCCAGGGAGAAAACAGTTAACTACGTTTGTATGAAGAGAGCCCCCTCTTTACATTTTTTTTTAGACTTATTCAGACTTGACGGGAATCGAACCCATAACCTTCGGCGACGCAGGTTGGTATTCGCCTACCACGTCACAGGGGCGTCAATTCAGGGCTCCTTTCGGTCAATAAACTTTCGAAATAGGGAATGCTTTTGACACTAATAACGAAAGTTATTTGGTTCAGTCGGTGTAATTATACTTGGGTAAAGTCGTACTATCTTGGGACGTGATTCGGGTGATGAACAAGATTAAACTAACTGTTACTTGTGACTTACTTGCCTTTTAAGTCTATCCTACTAATATTATAAATGTGAAAGTTTGTGTGTGTGTATGTTTATTACTCCTTCACGCTACAACTTCTGAATCGATTGCAATGAAATTCGGTATGTAGATAGCTAGAAGCCTGGATTAACATATAGGCTAATTTTTATTACGATATTCTCACGGGATCGGGACCTACGCGGGTGAAACCGCAGGGTGCAGCTAGTCCTACCAATATTATAAATGTTAAAGTTTGTGTGTGTGTATGTTTATTACTCCTTCACGCTACAACTTCTGAATCGATTGTAATGAAATTCGGTATGTAGATAGCTAGAAGCCTGGATTAACATATAGGCTAATTTTTATTCCGATATTCTCACGGGATCGCGACCTACGCGGGTGAAACCGCAGGGCGCAGCTAGTCCTACTAATATTATAAATGTTAAAGTTTGTGTGTGTGTATGTTTATTACTCCTTCACGCTACAACTTCTGAATCGATTGCAATGAAATTCGGTATGTAGATAGCTAGAAGCCTGGATTAGCACATAGGCTAATTTTTATTCCGATATTCTCACGGGATCGGGACCTACGCGGGTGAAACCGCAGGGCGCAGCTAGTCCTACTAATATTATAAATGTTAAAGTTTGTGTGTGTGTGTGTGTGTTTATTACTCCTTCACGCAACAACTTCTGAACCGATTGCAATGAAATTCGGTATGTAGATAGCTATAGAGGCCTGGATTAACATATAGGCTACTTTTTATCCCGATATTCCCATGGGATCGGGACCTTCGCGGGTGAAACCGCGGGGCGCAGCTAGTCCTATTAATATTATAAATGTGAAAGTTTGTGTGTGTGTGTGTGTGTGTATATTTGTTACTCCTTCACGCTAAAACTACTGAACCGATTGCAATGAAATTCGGTTAACATATAGGCTACTTTTTATCCCGATATTTCCACGGGATCGGGACCTACGCGAGTGAAACAGCGAGGCGCAGCTAGTACCTACATAATGAATCAAGAGTTTTGAGGTGTTATGATTAAAAGCTATGATTTGTGTTACCTATTTTATACATGTTTTTGAACTACGATTTATTGTATTTCTTTGCTTAGTCTTCGCCCGCGAATAGGTTTAATTGTACAGTCAGCTGCATAATTGCAGCTCTCGGTAGAGTTCAAAAACTACTATTATTGGTATGTTTAATTCTAATAATTTTTGTTTGATTAATTGATGAGTTAGAAGGCTTTAAACTTCACCTAAAACAGGTGTAGAATCTTGCTTGTGTTGAAAACATTCTTATAACAGCTGTTTTGGAGATCTACGGTGGGTCTGCAATTATGCAGCCGACTGTATGGTTTGTCTACGCCTTAATAATTATCAATGGTGAAGGAAAACATTGTGACGACACCCGCGGCTTAGTTGGCTCCAGACGTATTGACGAGTTCTTCCCTCTGGACATGGTCGACCAAGCTGAGAGGGTGATGGTATAAGTTCAGGGCAAGCCTATAATCCATCTAATACATCCCAGGTACTCTGTTTTGTTGTCTGTAGTCTGGTTGTTTCTATGTATTAAAAGTATATATTTACAAAAGAAAAGTATTTAAGTAGTATATCCGTTGTCTAGCACCCATAACACAAGTCTAGTACTTAGCTTGGGGCTAGATGGCGATGTGTGGATTGTCCTGCAATATTTATTTAGACCCTCGCCTACCCGCGATAAAAAAAAATCGTTCAAAAACCTTAACTTGGTTATAAATATGTTACTTGAAACGCACGGGATTTCCTCGGCAGTGAAGCCGATGAAATTCTAAACGAAGCCATTGTTATATTCTAATATCAGGGGACCTACCGCGATAAGTGCGTCGGGTTCAAGCCAACGCGTCGGCTTATACCGATCTGCGCCCCACACTAGGTGGAATTTTGAGCCTGCCTTTCATAGGATTTTTGAAAAATTAAGTAGTTTTATTCGTGTGTTTTAAGTATGCAGGATTGTCGGGGACATCAAAACATTAAAAAATAAGTAATTCTGGTTATGTTATTTTTTAAAGAGAACTCAAAATATGACTTTGTTATTTTTTTAAATAAAAACCAAAATCACTTATTTTTATATTAAAACACACGAAAAACAACCTAATTTTTCAAACTTTTTATGTAAGGTAGGTTCAAAATTCCGCCCAGTGTGAGGCGCGGGTTGGGATGTCGACGTCGGCTTGAAGCCGACGCAATAAGCGTGGTTGGGCTCCAGGGTTGGAAAATGGATTGATGCCTATATCTCTGGTATCTAAAATAATAATTTGATGCGTAGGTATTTTGGGTAAGATCCAGGGGTACATAAGGAAAATCCCATGGTTTTAAGTATAGTATAACCTACAGGAGGTTGAAATACCATTAAAATATCTAAAACTCTGACAAATTCGAAAAAAAATGTTGTATTTTGTAAAAACAGCCTAATAATGAAATCGAAATCGAATTGTTATCGCTTTAAGAGGAAAGGGTACCGGGGTCTATCTCCATACAAACGTAGTCGACTGTTTCCTCCCTGGATAATGACACGAGCATAAAAGGTTTTTTGTGCCATAAAACCTATAACTGCCATGACTATGTTGCCTATGTTTTGGTTTTTTTCATATTCTAATTATCCTAGAAATTAAGATAAAAAAAAACATATGTAACAGTTACAAGTTTTATGCAACAAAAATATTTTCTCTAGTATCATTATCCAGGGAGAAAACACTTGTTTGGAAAGAGCGCCCGCGCCGGTACCTTTTCACCTTAATAACAAAATTTTCTAACTACTAAAACCTTTGCCAAGCCTTAAAATTGAAAAATTAACATTGATGTGAAAAATTATGTGTGCGTTAGTATGTTTGTTACTCCTTCACGCTAAAACTACTGAACCAATTGTGTTGAAACTCGGTATATAAGTAGCTGCAGACCTGGTTTAACAAATAAATTACTTTGTATTCCAATATTCATACGGGATCGGGAATTACGCGAGTTAAACCGCAGGTTAATTCATAAATCATTAGAGATTTTAGTTGTTGGAAAACGATGTTCTTACAGCTTATTTTACAAAATAATGATTCATTACGATTTCTACCTGGTTCATTTTTATGAAAACCTAAATGTTCTCCTAAGGGAGAATAGGGGGTCCGTCAGACCTTCAAAATTTATTTTAAATCAACGCTCATCGGTCCCTCTAGTCCAGGGGGACCGTTAATTGTGAAAAAGTACTTGACTGGGGGACCATTTGCCGTAGGGGGATCGTTAGGGGAACAGTTAATCGTGAACCAATAAATCAACTAAAACAAAAAGAAAATTCCAAACAAACATACAAAAATAGTCGCGAAAAACATAACTTTCCTTGCAGTCGGGTAAAAATAACACAAGGTTTCCAAGCAAATAATTGTTCTCTGTAATTAGGTTCCGCCATTTAGCTAGAATCACGCTAGAATAAATTTACGTAGGGACATAGTGTAAGAGCGTGTGTGCTGTGGATAGTCTGTGGTTATTTGGTCCAGAGTGGATCGATTCCCGATTGCCTGCACGCTGCGTGTTATATGTAGGGAAGGTTTAACAGTCGAACAAAGTGCCTCAGAATTGCTGAGAAAAATATATCGCAAATCGCAAATATGGACATGAGTTAAGCGAATTCCGTGAAATAACTAAACAATACGTGGTGTTTTGTCAATTATAAAATAAAACAAATAACAAGATGGTGTTACTTAGAAGAATGATTTAATAAACTTAAAGATGTGTATGTCAAGAGATTTTAAATTTTCCTATCAAGGAAAACTTCTCAATCTAATGAAATCTAGAGCAATTCTGAAAATCTGCCTCCGGCAGAGACAATCCTTCATTAAAGTCATTACATCGTGTTTTGTTTACAACCCCTGGAGTAGGGGAGACGCCTGAATTTAAAAATCCTAGGAGAGACGATGAATATAATTATAAAATAAGTTCTGACATCTCAAAAACAATAGGAGAGACGATAAGATGACATCCAACATCCTGACATACAACCGTAATCAATTTATAAAGCCATTCGGAACCGTATTCGAAACTAGTTTAGAAAAAGATTAACACCCGTCCCGTTGTCTTTACATATAAAATGCTTTGTCCTGAACGACTGACTGACTGACGGATCAACACACAGCCTAAACCGCTGATCATAGAGACCTGAAACTTGGAGGGTGTTTTCTTTGTATGACGTAGGCATTCGATAAGAAAGGATTTTCTGAAATACTATCTCTTAGGGAGTGAAATAGTGGGGCAAATTTTGTATGAGACAATGTGATTCCTTGGTTGAAAGATGCTGAAAGAAGTTGCGTGTCCGATTTTGACAAAAATTAAAACCGCAACATTAGATTTTTAAAACTTCTTCGTTACCTCTTATAGCCTTTAAAAAAATCAACCTGTTTATCGCGTCGCATTGCCGCTTGTCGTTCACCTAGGACAACGCCGGCACTACGCGACTCGTCATCTCGTCGCATCGCTTTAGACGAGCTTCAATTCCTGCTGGTACGTCTAGCTAGAGGTGACCAAAATCCGCTCACTGATGCTTCGTTGCGCGATGGCGTACTATGATACTCTGCGTACCTTAATGATAAGGACCCATGGACATTAATTTCTCGATTTCAAATATTATCTTCAAAAATATTTGTTATCTTGACCTTGAGCATGATCACAAAAAATAAACTTGATTCGGTCGCCGCGCTCAAAGCCCGCGATAAAAGCTATGCAATAGCTTAAAAGCCCATTAGTTTATTGTGCCTTTTTATCATTGGTGTCGGTCTGAAGGTATACATCATAACTTAATTTTTAAGACGCATCTAAGTGATTAGTGGTTCCAAGGGAATAAAGAATTTTAATTTTGATTTTTTATTTTGATAGGCAATCGAATAAAGAAAAGGTTACTGTAACTCTCTAGGCTCAGCTGAGCCCTAACGGACTATTAAATGTTTCTAATCCATCCAAAAAATTAGTTAATTAGGCGGAATGGGGGTGACTCCCGCTCCGGCTCGTTTCTCGCGCAGAGGTTAGCCATCGCCGTTCAGCGTGGCAATGCCTCTAGCATTATGGGAACCTTTACGCCGCGCCGGGTATGATAAGGGATGGGTTATTTGACTAACTGGTCACTTGATTTATTTGTATTTATAATCTTAAATATGTATATCTTTTTCTATTTATAATGATGTATTCCTATTTATGTAAAAATAAAATTGTAATACCTTTTATATTCAATCAAGTAATCGTCGAATAATTGCAATAATGTGAAAAATTATCCATCGCTTAAAAATCTTTCATCAAATTAAATCTACCTGTCACCTGAATTTGTACCTAAAATGTTAAGTGAAGCAGCAAATCCACGATCCCACAGACTCAATACTTTGACCGTTACGAGTAAATCCGTTCTTTTGTGCGTCACGGTCCACTGACTTTGAGGTTCAAAACATTCCAAGTATTTATCATTACATTAATAAAACAAAGTCCGCCGCGTCTGTCTGTCTGCTCTGAACGCAATAACCTCAACAATTACTTAAGAGGAAAGGGTACCGGGCGCTCTCTCCATACAAACGTAGTCGACTGTTTTCTCAATGGATAATGACACTAGAGCAAATATTTTTGTTGCATAAAACTTATGACTGCCATGAAAATGCCCGTATGTCTTGGTTTTGTTTTGTTTTTTAATTTTAATTTATATGATAATTAGAAAATTAAAAAAAAATCAAAAAATAGGGACATAGTCATGGCAGTTATAGGTTTTACGGCACAAAAATATTTGTGCTAGTGTCATTATCCAGGGAGGAAACTGTCGACTATGTTTGTGTGGAGAGAGCACCGGTACTCTTTTCATACGGTTTTTACCAATGAACGGAGCGATGAAAGATTTAGTTAAATAAATCATTACGATTGTATGTATATTGGATAAAAATCAAAATCGGTTCATCCGTTCGGGAGCTACGATGCCACAGACAGACACACACACACAGACACGTCAAACTTATAACACCCCGTTGTTTTTGCGTCGGTGGTTTAAAATGAAACAGAAAACAATGTATCATCACTATAAAACAAAGTAGGTAACTACTTAACCGATTTTCGTAAGGTTTTTACTAACGGATTCACTTCGTCCGTTAGTAAAAACCGTACGAAAACGAGGAAGCTTTAGGTGAAGAAAAGTGTAAATTGGTCAAAAAAATGGCAGATTTTCAGACGTATAAGATTTGCTACTAGTGCGAAGTCAAGTTTTGTAGGTAACCGAAACCCCAGGATACGGTTAGGCTACTTTTTATTACGAATATCCACGGGATCGTGAAGTACGGATAAAACCGCGGATTACAGCAAGTATTTCAATAAATACGAACCTATTTGGGCTCCAATGGGTACGTTATTCGCACATAGTCAGTTCTTTTACGTTTCAATAAAGAAAAATCTAATAAGCAAGTATTTTTTGATATGAATTTTTTTACATAAATATGTAAGACTACCAGCGCTCCTCGGTTTCACCCACGTGACTCCCGATCTCGTAGGAATATAGGAATAAAAAGTAGCCTATGTTATTTCTAATGAATCAATGTATCCTCATACATACTTTCATCAAAATCAGTCCAGTAGTTTCGGAGCCTATACAAACATAAAAAGAAAGTATTTTTAATATTCATTAATATTACTAATGGTCACTTATGGGGTAGCTTCGACTGTCTGTCTACAAAAACATAGTTTGTATGAAGACGACCAAATCAATGAAAAGAAAACTAAATCAAAATCGGTTCATCCGTTCAGGAGCTACGATGCCACACACACACACACACATAGACACGTCAAACTTATAACACCCCGTCGTATTTGCGTCGGGGGTTAACAAAAGCTGACTTCCTTTATCTACGTTTCGCGTACTTATAAATACAAAAAAGAAATAGCTATTTCCTGTCTACACTAATAATCTAAATTTAGACGTTATGAGGGCACAGACAAACATACATCGCGGTCAAAAACATAACCTTCCCTTCACCGTAGTTGGGTAAAAAGGAGAAAACATTGTTTGTTTTATGTTTGTAACGAATGTGTTCTGAAACTACTGGATTGAATTTGATGACACTTATTATGAGGATACATTGATTACGTAGCAAACGTAGGCTTTTTTGTATCCCTATATTCCCACGGGTGAAACCGCGAAGTGATGCTAGTTAACAATAATTTGTCAGCTAAATTATAATTCCGACTCTCTCATTTTATGAAAATAAATAAATAAATAAATATTGCAGGACATTCCACACATCGCCATCTAGCCCCAAGCTAAGTACTAGACTTGTGTTATGGGTGATAGACAACGGATATATTACTTATATACTTTTCTTTTGTAAATATATACTTATAATACATAGAACCAACCAGACCACAGACAAATATCTAAGCATAAATACTTGTCTGAGGCGGGAATCGAACCCGCAACCCTGTGTTTGGCAGTCCGGCATGGTGACCATTGTGCCAACTGGGTCGTCGAAAACAGTTATGGCCTGAAACAAAAATTACATCAAAAATGTGGTATGTGATCCTCTTAACCCGCAAATGAGGGTATTCGCACTATATCGATTTTACCAAATGAATTCGATATCTACCTAACATTCTAACCCCATCTTGATCTCGATGGAAGGGACTGATAAGTTATACCTTAAGGTGAAAGGGTACCGGCGCTCTTTCCATACAAACGTAGTCGACCGTTTCCTCCCTGGATAATGGCACTAGAGCACATATTTTTGTTGCATAAAACTTATAACTGCCATGACTTAGCCCCAATGTTTCGGTTTTTTTCATTTTGTTATTATTATAGAAATTAGGATTTAAAAACCAAAAAAAAATAAGGGCATGGTCATGGCAGTTATAAGTTTTATGCAATAAAATATTTGCTCTAGTGTCATTATCCAGGGAGGAAACAGTCGACTACGTTTGGAGAGAGCGCCGGTACCCCTTCCTCTTTAGGCTTGACAAGGAAAATTGCGGCCGCCATGTTATGGGCGCTCGGGGATTTTCTATCCTATAATTTTCCTAGTAGTCATAGATTTCATAAAGTATACGAGTTCCCTTTAGAGTTGTTGGCCTAGTAGTAGCTACCTTGACTTTCGTTTATAAAGTCGTAGGTTTGAATCCCAGCTGGCTGTGCACCAATGGATTTTTCTTAGGAAGGTATAGATATAAATAATAATAAATATTGCAGGACATTCCACACATCGCCATCTAGCCCCAAGCTAAATAACTAGACTTGTGTTATGGGTGCTAGACAACGGGTATACTACTTATATACTTTTCTTTTGAAAATATATACTTATAACACATATAAACAACCAGATCACAGACAAATATCTAAGCGTAAATACTTGTCTGAGGCGGGAATCGAACCCGCAACCTTGTGTTTGGCAGTCCGGCATACTGACTATTGTGCCAACTGGGTCGTCTAAATGCTAATTGATATCGGCTCATACGGTGAAGGAAAACAGAGTAATGAAACTCGCGGGTTAGTTGGCCAGAGGCATTGGCTAGTATAGGCACATGAGTAGAGATTCTGTACTCATGTGGTATAAGTGCTAGGCAAGCCTAAGTTTTTAAGACGTCGCCATTTGATCTTGTACCTAGGTATTAAGTATCCAAAGGAAATAAAGAACTTTGACTTTGACTAATCCATCCTCATGAAAACGGACCCAACTTGAAGAGGTCTAGTTGCGGAAAACAGCCTCTTTAAAAGTGATTAAACTGAGTTGTTTATAAGGGACCTGCGGGCAATACTAATGACTTATACCTGCCACCTTAAGGTGAAAGGGTACTGGCGCTTTCTCCATACAAACGAAGTCGACTGTTTCCTCCCTGGATAATTACACTACCACAAATATTTTTATTGCATAAAACCTATAACTGCCACGACTATGCCCCCATGTTTTGATTTTTTCATTTTCTAATTATCATAGAAATTAAGATTTAAAAAACAAAAACATAGGGGCATGGTTATGGCAGTTATAAGTTTTATGCAACAAAAATATTTGCTCTAGTGTCATTATCCAGGGAGAAAACAGTCGACTACGTTTGTATGGAGAGAGCCCCCGGTACCCTTTCCTCTTAATTAAAAACTATATATTTATAATATATATAAAGACTTATAGTATACTCTAAATATGATAATTGATTGGTATGATTGTTATTTGTTCCAATAGAAGTTTTAACTAAAAAATCGTTTATTTTACGGAAAAAATAAAAGATTTTTTAATTATTTACTAGTAGCGCTCCTTGGTTTCACCGCGTAACTCCCGATCCCGAAGGAATATTGAAATATAAAATAGCCTATAGCCTTCCTCGATAAATGGACTATCCAACACAAAATTATGTTTTCAATTCGAACCAGTAGTTCCTGGGATTAGCGCGTTCAAACAAACAAACTCTTCAGCTTTATAATATAAGTATAGATTTATATAAATTAACTTACTTGATTGTTAATAATATGAAAACAATTCATTTGTTTATTTTCTTGTTATATTGTCATTTATATCAAGGTTAGCCGCAGGTACCTTATTATGTGTATTTTAACCGACTTCAAAAAAGGAGAAGGTTCTCATTTCGGTCCGAAGTATATTTTTTTAATGTTATTTATTTTCAGCAAACTATCTATATAACCTTTAATATATCGCACCTCCGCTCAATTAGTGTCATATCTCAAAAAGAAAACTGTCTTGAAAAATTTGTCTAAAGTAATAATCTGTTTTTTCTGGTTTTCTAGTCTTAATTTAAAAACTAATAGAATTAACGATATGAACATATCAGTAGATTTGGATGATTTTTAAGCTTTATAAAACGGTGTATTAGGTTTCCTGAAAATATGAAATAAATAATATTGTTTTTGAGTTATGACACTATTTGAGCGGAGGTGCGATATAGTATACACTTCTCAGACAAATGTTTGCTCAACTCATTTGAAATTGCATATCAGATTAAGTTACAGTGTGATAAATTCATTTATATGATAATTCAAAGCCTCTATTCGCAATGTCGACCCTTGTCATGTCAAAGTTAGATATTCAGGTAATGGGAGACAATACCAGTCTGAAAGTAATTGGCTGAAACATATATTCATAATCTTCTAGAGTCTTGCTAGTTGGATAAAGTTAACTTATTATCTCAGTTAGAGAGAAAGTGGTAAAATGCAGTAAAGTCACTGATTATCAATATCTATGTACCTAGCTAAAGAGCAAAGTTCAACGAATTTATGTGCCGTCGAGACGTGCCAGTAGGTGTAGATAGATATAAGACTTCACATTCGTGAAGATTTCACATTTTGGACGTTTTACTAGCTAGCCATTTTGCCACCCTCGGCATTTGCACTTAGACGTTTTAATATGTAGACTTTCTACAAACAAAATTTGGCATTTTCCCTTATGGACTTTCTGATTTGGAACCATATAGTTGGTGAAAACTTTTCATGTTAACGCGTCACAGGCAATAAATTTAAAAAATCTAGCGAACAATCCTTTTAGTTATTTTATGATTTACTATCTTGTGCCCGCGACTTCGTCCGCGTTTAAGTTGAAAATGGACCAAGGAATCCCGTTGTCACATACAAACTTTGCGCCCCCTTTTCATCCCCATAGGGGTATAATTTCGGAAAATCCTGCCTACGTCATACAAAGAACACACCTCAAAGTTTCAGGTCTCTACGATCACCGGTTTAGGCTGTGCGTTGATCCGTCAGTCAGTTATTCAGGACAAAGCATTTTATATGTTTAAACTAGCAGCGCTCCGGTTTCACGCGCGTAACTCCCAATTCCGTGGAAATATCGGGATAAAGATAAACCTATGTTATTTGTAAATTATCAATGTATCTTCTAACCAAGTTTCATCAAAATCGGTCTAGTAGTTTTGGAGCCTTTTCATTACAAACATAAAGAAAAAACAAAAAAATATTTCCTCTTCATAATATTAGTGGAGATTGGTGTGAACCATCACTAGCATATCTATCTATCTAAGGAGATCACGAGTTCAAATCTCGCCGCGGAGCTAAATTTTGAATTTGCATTTTTTCCTCAAAATATTTCTAATCCTTAGTTTATATTGTTCGAACTATTAAGCTTTGTCCGAATCAAATTTGTAAAATAAAGAAATTGTATTGAGATTCTAACCTTGTAAAAACAGTTATTCACTCTAACCACTGTTCCTTAATGACAAAATAATCTTATTACCAATTTCCATCCAATTCCGATTTCTCTTCCCGTCGTAACATTGCTGATAAAATTAACATTTTAACGCGTTTCAGGCACTGAAGAAATTCAGGCTGAAAACATTGGAATTTTACATAGAATGCCTACAGTCATAAAGACTAAGTTATATAGCTATAAATGATTTAAAATGTGAATCAAACACATGTCGTAATTATTTTGATGATGACCATGCCCCTATGTTTTGTTATTTTGTTTATAACATTTTAATTTCTATGATAATTAGAAAATAAAAAAAAAAACAATAGTCATGGCAGTTATAGGTTTTATGCAACAACAATATTTTGTGCTGGTGTCATTATCCAGGGAGGAAACCGTCGACTACGTTTGAATGGAGAGACCGCTCGCGTACTCTTTCCTCTTTATATTATAAATCCGAAAGTTGGTTTATTTCTTTGATTGTTTCCTATTGACGGTGAAATTACTGGACCGATTTGCATGAAAATTGGCATAATGGTAGTTCACGGGATGGAAAAGGACATAAGATACTGACATTGATCTGATTGATCTTAAAAAAGCGGGTTTGGAAGTGACATGGATGAAACTGCAGGGCGTAGCAAGTAGGTTGAAAAACTCCAGTCTCTCTAGCAGGTAATCAAGTGAACATCGTACAAGAGCTACAGAGCGACTTGTAAATGGAAATGAACTTTTGAATGGAACGGAAATAAAGACGATTGACTTGTATCGAAACATCGTCGCATGTGTTGGTAACATCGCAATAGCCTGTTAATAGGTTGTTTGTTCCAGTTTATGGCGTCTGAACGATTTCAAAGCTCGATTTTACGATGATAATAACGAGACACTGTTTTTTAACGAAAAATCGATTCGCGAACAGCTGATAGGTAACTTTTAATGGGCTTTTCCGATTTTCGATTTCATAGTAATGTTTTTATGGTACGGAAGATCTGCAGAGCGTGTCTGTCAGACGAAGAGACCATCGCTCACGCAGTCTTGGAGTGCGAGAGCCTGGCTGTATACAGGGACGACATACTTGGCAACCCAATAACACTCCAAGAGGCGTGCGAGGTTCCCAGGAGAATTCTGCGCTTCTGGTCGGAGCTGGGTTGGCTAGAGTAACAGCCGAAGGTCACGCGCAATGGGCAGACTTCTGCCTGAGTGCGGAAAATCGGAGCCCCTAACCTGAACCTGAACCTGATAGCACGGAAAATTGTAAGCGATGTTGGCCTGGTGGTAGATAACACGACCTTCAGTCCGATAGTCGTGGGTTTGAATCCCGGCCAGCCGTGAATCAATCGATTTTTCTTACAAAAGATGTTTGTGTTCTAATTAACATTGTCCTGCTTTTACGGTGAAAAACATCGTGATAAAACCCGCGGCTTAGTTGGCTCCAGACGTCTTGACAAGTTCTTTCTACTGGACACGGTCGAATAAGCCGAAAGAGCGGTATAATGGTTGGGCCTGTGAGACATGTTCCAAGCCTCAGAATAGCATGTATTCGAGTTTATATTACTGTATAAATCATTTAGGCCAATATTTTTAGCGTATCAAATCGTTTAAGATTGTCTAAGATCCCTTTAATAACAACCTTCATCGAGCTGTTTAATGGATGAAATGTATTTTATATCAAATTAAATAGGTCAATGAATATATTGCAAATGGGTTGTCTAAAAATCAGTCCAGAATTTTTTTTAGGCTTTTCTTGACTTGGTTAATAGACAAATTCCATACTAATCGAAAGTATGAAACCTATAGAATATGCAAACGTTAGGGTAACTAATTTTTCCCAACACAACTCTTGGGTAGGCAGGTAAATCGATATTGAATCATTGGCACTGGTCTGGTTAATGAATTAAAGTTAAGTTAAAATAAAGATAGATCTTTCGTGTGGATTAATATACCTATTAACAAAACCAATGAAAAGTCTTAAAAAAACATTATTGACTAAATTTTTATTTATTGACCTATTTCATTTGATACTTTCCATCCATTAAATAACTCGATGAAAGTCGTTCTTAAAGGGATCCCGTACTACAAGCTTACTGGCTCAGAGAGGTACCTGTCTCATTCGTGTCGTAGATTTATTGAGAAAGCCTAGAATTGTTTATTTAGTGTTACCCTTCTTTATTGACCTTAAGGCTGCTTATGCTGCCAAACGCAACGCGCCAGAAATACCCGTCGTCGCCTACAACTAACATTGTTGATTGTAACGCATGTGTTTTGTTTTTATCAAAAGTCCTGAGATGGAATTGTAGGTGAAATCTTTACCGATATTTTGGGATAATTTAAGACGAAAATTTCTTGTCATGTCAAAGCTAGACTAGTTTTTGGCTCAAAGTCACACCAGAATGTCGGTAAGGATCTCACATACGATTCCATTTCAGCAGTTTTGAGAAAAACAAAACACATTCGTATCGACAACCGGTAGTAAATATTTAGTAGGCTGTGTACCAAGGTCGTTGGGGTATAGACCCCCTTTGGTTAATAATCAAGTTTATCTAGTAAAATCAATCTTTAATTACAAAAGTATATCTGTTGTGTGACTGGAACGACCTCCGAGGTGTCAGTAGCGTGCGAATACTCGGCGGCGCTATAAAAGTTTGGGGTTCCATTCCTGCCCTCGAACGATAGTAATTGTAAACAGTTATTTGTTTCCGTAGATATATATGTTTTTTGAGATCTAGATGTTTACGTATCCTATTAATATTATATGTATTATACCTAGTATTTGACCGAGCTTCCCCAGCATACTAAATTTCATAAGCTAAACTCTTTATTGTACCATATTCCGGCAAGTTACGTGGGGAACAAATGTCTTGCCATGACGCCAGACTAGGTAGACCCAAGAAGTGCTGGCTTGACGTCGTAAAGGGTGATATGCGTGCAAATGGCCTAACTAACCAGGATGCCGAAGATCGTGCGAAGTGGAGACGTAAAAGTAGAAAAGCGGACCCCGGGCTCCCGAGAGGGATGCAACCGGGAACATCGCTCGGATGATGATGATTAAATCTTGATGGAGCCGTTTCCGAGATTCTGATTACACATATATTTTCAAAAATTGCTCGTTAAAATATATTAGATTAATAGATAAATTCTTTCATTACAACTAGAAATACGACCCAAGCTTTACTTGGTACAAATATACTGTTAATGACGAATAGAGTCAGAATTGGTTTTGGGGTTCGTATTGCTCGCGTCCATGCGGGCTGATGGTCGTTGGGGCCGAAAAGTCTTAAATTGGAGACCACGTACCGAAAAGCACAGCGCGGGACGGCCTCCGACTAGATGGACGGACGACTTAATTCAGGTCGCGGGAAGTCGTTGGACGCAGAGAGCATGCGACCGATCGCTCTGGAAGTCTTTGGGGGAGGCTTATGTTCAGCTGTGGACGTCCTGTGGCTGATATGATGATGATGATGATTACTCGCGTCCAATGAGATTTAGCCCTAGATGTCCCACACGTGATCCCTGGATGGTGCTAAATTAACAATCTCCTACCTGCCACCCACCTATCTAAGTCATATCGTCACGCAGACTTGTCCGTGTTCCGCAGCCACGAAGGAGGACAGGTCGGAAAAGTTTTCGTTCCACTGCCGTCTTCTCACCTTCACTCGCGTCCCTCGCAGGCCCCCGTTTATTTAGATGTCATTTATCACCTTTAGAAACCGTGGTACACCCAGTAGTACAGCAGTGGTACTACGGTTACTTTTTCATTACCGTGGTACAAAGACTGGTTGTACTAAGGTTACAGCTGTGGTACTATTGCCCACAGTCAATGGTATCACAGTTAGGAAGAAATGACCGTGGTGCCACTCATAACTAGAGGAACAAGTCGAAAATTGAAATTGACAAAATATAGGTTTGACGAGAAAATAAATTAACTAAAAACACGAGCTTAAAGGTATCTTCTGGAAAAGCGTGCGACATCTTAGACCGCATCATCACTTACTATGAGAAAGTGCTCAAAAGCTGATCCATTTCTTTAAAAAAAGCACGGGTCTCTTATTGAGATGTAAAAACTAAGGAAGAATATAGGTAGTTATAAGATATGGACCTATAAATCAATACTTTTATACGTAACGCAATTTCCTTCCACAATAAGCAAAACAATTTAGAAAAATCATGAGATGGAATCGAGTTTGGTACTAAACTCAATTCACAAAATGTGTAACTGTACCTATGTTGTGTATAAGCAAAAACAGAGATAACTTTCGGTAAATTTTACTTAGGAACTTAGGTAACTAAGAGGGTACCTACCTATACCTATGTTACAAGGTCTTGTCCATATTCATATAAATACAATCAACGCTCAAAAGTCTCCTACCACCGTAACGTTTACAATCCTGTGCAGCACTATTTGAACATTATAACAACGTAACCTGTAAATCCAACCCACGTCGGTTGGTGTAGCGGGTGACGGCTTATACAACTCGGCCAACTAAACACATAGCTAACATGTTGAAAATCACTGGAAATCACACGAAATTTACTGGGAATAACAAAGGTAACTTTTTATTCCGATATTCCATCGGGAGTTATGCTGGAGAAACCTCGAGGCGCTTCTAGTTTTTTAACACTCGACGCAAAAACGACGGGGTGTTATAAGTTTGACGTGTCTGTGTGTGTGTGTGTGTGTCTGTCTGTGGCATCGTAGCTCCCGAATTTTAGATCGAAATCGGTTCATCTATCTGAAATTTAAGGGTGATAAGAGTCGGGGGTTTTTTAAATTCAAATTTTTTATTTTTTTATAAATGCGTATTCTTTTCATTTTCATTTGTCGTCAAGGACAATTTAGATACAATACTTATACTTCTACCTACTGAACTTGCCTCTCAAAGAAGGTAGATACTTAAAGGTAAGGTGAAGTAGATAAATAATCTTCTTACCACATTTGTTAGAACTTTGTATCTGAAACCACAGCAACTGGCAGTGGTCAACTTAAGATTTATTGTGTTTTCTAATGTTTTGTTGAAACTACGTGGAAAAAGGTATTTTCCACGCGGCTTACATGTGTCTTAGGAGATCCTTTCACAAGTTTCTTGTACTCGGATAGGGTACGATGATTTTTTTTCTTTAGTAAAAAAAAATAGTTTATTTATTAAAATCAATAATTACTTACTTATAAAAATAAAAATTAATTAAAATAAAAATGAGTGTTGGGAGACCAGCTGCCCGGTGGACCGACGACATTGTAGCGGTCGTAGGTAGTCAGTGGATGGAGGCGGCTCAGGACCGCTGTTTGTGCCGGCAGGGGAGGCCTATGTCCAGCAGTGGACGTGTATGGGCTGATATGATGATAATGAAAATAAAAAATACTTAAAATAAAATGTATACTTCTTTAGTTGAGTACTTTGAAAAGTTGTAGTAGGATTGCTCAGCACAGGAATTCTGCGTTTTAGGCATTTTGCGTTTTAGACATTATACCTTCCAGGCATTTTATGCTTCAGGAATTATGCTACTTTTTGCGTTTTAGACGTCGCGCTCATGAGGCATCTATACTACCATCTCAGCTTAGCCGACCTTGTCTAGAAGAAAGAACTCTTCAATCCGTCTAGAGTCAAATAAGTCAAGGGTTAAAAATAGGTAGGTATAGGAAGATAGAGAGTTCATGGGTGATTTTAAATTTGGTAAGTACCTAAAACTATAAAACGAAACAAATTAAATTTAAATTTTACAAAATAAAACAAAATCGTTTTAAAACAATATTTTAAACCAGATTTGCCCATTCAATATAGTTGTGCTCATCCATATTTCATCCCTTCTCGACTCAACGGAGCGTTTACACTTCAATGCCATTTGTTGAACACAATGTTCAGTACCTACTAACCATAATAGACTTGATTTGAATATTCATTCTTGATTATTATTAAGACCACAAAATACCCTATTTATGTGATAGAGCAACGGTGTATCAAACTGAGGGTCGTGAGTTCCAAGTCTCGGCGTGGGGTTTGGTTTTTCCAAAATTCTTTCTTAGTATGCAAAATTTTAGACCCGTCTCGGTCCATTGGTTTGAACTGTGCGTTGTTATATGAGTCAGTTAGGATTTAAATTTTTTTTACACTTAATAGCTGTTGGCCGCGAAATAATTGGTAACAAACATTGTGACACGAGAATTTTATATATTAAACTAGCTGTCCCGGCAAACGTTATTTTGCCACAAAAAAAAAGGAAAAAATAACCTAACGAATTTACACAAAAAAAATCATACAAATCGGTTCAGCCGTTTAAGTGCAGTTTGGCAACTGACACTACGACACGGGAATTTTATTTATTACTAGCTGCGCCCCGCGGTTTCACCCGCGTAAGTCCCGATCCCGTGGGCATATTGGGATAAAAAGTAGCCTATGTGTTAATCGAGGTCTCCAGCTATCCAGATACAGAGTTTCATGGTAATCAGTCCAGCCGTTCTCGAGTTATAAGTGTTGTAACAAACACGACTTTCTTTTATTTATTTATATACTAGCTGCGTCCCGCGGTTTCACCCGCGTAAGTCCCGATCCCATGAGAATTTCGAGATAAAAAGTAGCCTATGTGTTAATCGAGGTCTCCAGCTATCCAGATACAGAGTTTCATGGTAATCAGTCCAGCCGTTCTCGAGTTATAAGTGTTGTAACAAACACGACTTTCTTTTATTTATTTATATACTAGCTGCGTCCCGCGGTTTCACCCGCGTAAGTCCCGATCCCGTGAGAATTTCGAGATAAAAAGTAGCCTATGTGTTAATCCAGGTCTCCAGCTATCTACATACCGAGTTTCATTGCAATCTGTCCAGCCATTCTCGAGTTATAAGTGTTGTAACAAACACGACTTTCATTTATATATATAGAGAATAATATATATATAAGATAAGATAAGATAAGATGTAGGGATAATTCAAAAATCTCTTTCTTTAGTAGATACCTCCGCTTTACAAAGAACACACCCTCCAAATTTCATGGTTCTAGGACCAGGACTTTGAGTTTAATAAAAAAAGAAAATCGTACAATTAACGAGGGAAGAGAAAAAGCAATTTTTTGAATGGATAAGTACGCGTTAAATGGAATTAACGTTTCTAAATCATTCATTTATTTTTTCCTTATATTTATTATATTTTATTAATCTTCTATTATTTTCAGGAATACGACTGAAAATCAGTGCGTACACTTGTTTGTGCAGCGGTGTGTAGCGCTTTATGCTGAGTTGTGTTCCTTTTTGTAACCACAATATGTATTATGTATTTTTATATCTTTTTTGTTAAAGTTCCTTTTGGTTACAAATGAAATTTCTTTCTTTTTTTCTTTTTTTCTTCAATTAGGTGGTTCGAAAATCCTGAACTGACTTACTTTTTATGTGTTGTAATCATCAGATCTTTCGTAATTTCCGTTCCCATATAGGTACTTAGATAAATAACTTAATTTTCCTTGACAGAGACAGAATGTCCTCACCCATAATCTTATTACTGGATATTCCGCTGACCTTTATAACGTTTATGAAGCATGTGACGTTATTCCAATGCTTTTGATTTAAATTCAGTTTAAATAACATTTATTTTTGACACATTTTAGAAAATTCAATCCGATTTTAAATCAACCTAAACTATTAGAACCATTTTTGACTTCTACGCAGATGAAGTCGCAGGCAAAAGCTAGTAACAGCAATTTTTATGCAAAATAATCGAGATCCCACGGCGTTTAATGAAGGAAAAATTGTGCGAAAATCCTGAACTGTCTTACTTCTTAAGTGTTGTAATCATCAGATCTCTCGTAATATCCGTTCTTAGTTAAATAACTTAATTTTCCTTGACAGAGACAGAACGTCCTCACCCATAATCTTATTACTAGATATTCCGCTGGCCTTTATAACGTTTATGAAGCATGTGACGTTATTCCCCACACAAATCGCGTTACGTTAGATAGTTAACAGGGTTTAAATATTTGAAGGCTCAAAGGGGAATTCTTGTTTACTAAGGATAAGTAGATTGACGATAGCTTTTGACAATTTATATTAGGAGAATGTTAACATTGTAGAGGTGAAACGTTGGGCCTAATTCTGTTAACACAATTGTGTTTCAATAGAGTGTCGATGGAATCGTTATAGACATTGAATGTCAAAAGTATGACATTACATGTCAAAATGGTATTCTTCTGATGTTAACTATTCTATCGAAACACTACTGATGCACCACTGACTCACTTTGGTATTCTGCTCTAGAATCGTGGCTCAATGTAAGCTCGATAGTTGTCAAAACGGTATATCGCTTAGCAACATATACTATGTTGGTTTGGTAGGCAACACCAGCGACTTATCTATTACCATTCCATTGAGACTTCATAGGAATTCTGTTGCGATGTTATTAAAACTTTAGCAGAATACCAAATAAAGTAACAATCTCGATATAATATTAACAGAGTCTCGATATAATGACAATGGTAAATCCATTAACGCAAAATAAGGCTCCTGGTAGTCCGCTACTTCATTTCTCCACGTGATACTGATACAACATACCTTTCGGCCGCCTATGTGGGTAACTGTGTTTTGAAGAAAATTTTCTCCTTTCACGTAACCAGTTATAAACAAGTCAAAATTGGCATGGCAAATCTTGTGAGATTAAAAGCTCCAATACCTACTCCTTCTTTCGGTTAAAGACTGATTCTGGTTATGACAGATTCTTTTTATGGCAGATCAGCTTAGGGCAGAAGAAGGACAGTCATGTTCACAATATAAGTTATAATCCGTAATGAATATCTAAAAAACAAATGAAGATCGGAAAAACAAAATATAGATGGATAGATAAACACTTTATTTGTACAACACACAAAACATTGAAAAATAGCAAAAAGGATGAGAAAGTTTATTAAATTGTACAAACAGGCGACCTTTTCGCTTATAGCGATAATATGAAGATTGGAAAAACATAATGGCAGGTAATTATCAAAATGACAGATGTCAAACATAAAACAGGGCGGGAATGAGTTAACGAACGTGCTGCAGTTTTATTTTCATAAAACTTAGTTGTAACCCGAGTTGAATTGTATAATTCTGGTGGAATGTTATTCAATTTAGTTCTGTGAAAGTGCACAAGTGTAGTGTTATGGTAAACTTACCACCGCTTTACTATAGCCCCTGACTTGACGGACTATGACGACTTTGACTGTTTTGAAACACTTTAGGCCCGATTTATGAAAAATCGGGTCATAATTGGATGCAAAATATAACTTGACACTGGCTAAATGCACAAGCCGTGCGAAGACATAATTACAAAAAAAGACCAAAGATGATGACTATGAAAGTTATTAAAAAAGGAAATTTACAGTGTTTTAAATAAATAAATAATAAATAGTCATTTATTTCAGGCATACAATGTCCCATATTGGAGAAATATTACAAACTTATAGTCAAATTAAAATTAAAATTAAAGAATTAAATTAAAAATCAGCTTAGTTAGCTTAGCAATAATAATCATTTACATTTCGTCATTTCGTCGCTTTAGTACTGTTTTCTTTAAGATGAACAGCAGTCCAGTGTTTAAATAAAGGACTCTGAACGTTGTCAGAGACAGCCCTCAGTATTTCATTGTTGGAGCATCTCATCCGATGCCAGAAGGTTGCAATCCGCGTCCTGACTATGGCATAGAAATCAGGGACCCCCGCCTCAGCGAACATCTCAGATGCACTGCAAAACCTAGGTAACTTCATAAGGATCCTATATCCATTATTATATTGAACCCTTATGGTCTCCATGGTCTTTTTTGTGAAGTTGAACCAAAGTTGGCAGGTGTACATGCACAAACAGTAAGTTTTAAATAAGGTCTTCTTAACCTCTTCGGTACACTTCACAAAACGTCTGGCTATCATATTGCTACGCACGGCGAGGGCCCTGCGTTCGCGTTCTATGTCACAGTCGTCATGCAAATATTCCGTCAACACGTGTCCTAAGTATTTGAACCGTTTCACCACACGTAAAACAGAACCGTTCAAATACACCCCCGGGATTGTCTCCGGACCCTTGTTCGACCTGAATACCATGACCTCGGTTTTTATCACATTGTATTTCAATCCGTGAGCATTAGCATAATGTTCACAGACTGACAATAGCATTCTGAGTCCTTTTATAGAGGGGCTCAGGAGCACCATATCGTCGGCGTAACTCAGGTTGTTAACACAAGTGCTTCCCAAATGACACCCGATTTTGGTGCTCCTGAGCTCCCCGATAAGATTGTTTATGTACAGGTTGAACAGGTCCGGAGACGTCAACCCTCCTTGGCGCACACCGCAATCTAGCCTATAGCCGCTAGACATGGCGTCACCCCACTTCACATTGTTAGTTTGACCTCCGTACCAGTATCTCAAAAGACTCACAATCGATTTAGGTACCCCAGCAGAGATCATTTTGTCCCAGAGAATTTTATAATTAACCAGGTCAAAAGCCCTACTGAGGTCCAGAAAGCATGCGTATACGCTTGTTTTACGTTCATTATAGTAATTGATCACGCTTTTCAAGCTCACAATCGCAGAATCCGTCGAGAGACCGGGACGAAAGCCAAACTGAGCATCCTCTATTTCGATATTCTTTTTTAATTCTGGATGGATAAGACGCTCCAACAGTTTCCCTATGATAGTGCCCAGAGATATGGGACGATAGTTTGCAGAGTCACTTAAGTTACCAGTTTTATTTTTGACTACTGGAATCACTATGGTTCTCATAAGCGCTGGCGGGAGGTATCCACGTTCAACGCACAGATTAAAAATCCTTTGCAAGTGATCGTAAATACCATTGCCAGCACACAGTATATGCTCAATGCTGAGCCCGTCGTGGCCCGGTGACTTACCACGTTTTATCATTTTGACAGACTCGTACACGTCTTTACGTGTAAATTGAATAACTGACTCGGCCACAACGTGCTCAGCATCACTCATACACCCAGCAGCGGGCAAAGGATCCACTTTGAACTTCCTGGCAAACAGTTCGGCAATCTGACACGGTTTTTGCACTCCATCCATAGAGACCGGCAAGCTATCCTTATAGTTAAACTTTTTGGTAGCTTTCCAAAATTTAGAAAAAATTTTGTCCTTTCTGTGTGTGGCCAATAGATCCATTTTTATGTTCTCCTCATTACGTTTACACCATTTAATTTTATTCTTAAACCGAGCCCTACTTACCCGCATGTCATTATACGTCGGTCCACTGGTAGGTTTCCCAGCTAAGATCCAACATTCAAAGTGCATTCTCGCTAACTGATGACTGTCCCTGACATGGTCGTTCCATCCTATAACTTTATTATATTTTCTTTTCTTAACTACACTAAAACTTAGAGATGCTGCTTTTTGCAGGGTACTAACAATGTACTCATAGTAACTATCTATATACCTACAATATTCCTCATAATGCGTACATTTCTTATCCGCACAATTACAGTTATAACAATCATTAAAACAGTCTAAATTCTCAACACAATACTTAGTATACCTATCTACCTGTTCCTCTGTCCTATCCCCCCATTTGATATGTCTTAATACATCTTGGCAGCCGGACATGATTGCACCCATATCTTTGCCATCAACAAAAGAGATTTCACAATCGATCTTTAAAGGAAAATGGTCAGACCAGGACACGTCGTGTATAATAGAAACATTTTTTACTGTGTTCCCAGCTGCTTCAGTTGTGAGGCAGTGGTCCAGCCACCTCCTGCTGCCATGAGCTTCATCGACAAATGTAAAAGAATCAGAGTCCATACCCAATATTTTCACATCCACCCATTCCCAGTGTATATCTCTACAGAATTTCATAAGCTCCCTCCCAAACCTAGCAGTCGGATGAGAGTTCAGATCACCTAGAATGTACACATACTGTTCATTGCATTCATCTATTATTGCACTAATTTCGGCAAAACAATCAATGAATTCCGGTAGGTTATCTTTGTTATCACAAGGCATGTATACATTTATTATCACAATAGAAACAGCACCTATAGATATCTTCACAGCTATTAATCTGTCATTCGTACATTCAATTGGAGTCACGTGTGGATATTTCAGTTTATTCCACAATATAGCTAACCCACCAAAGGGTCGACCTCTCAGTATTCCTACCGAGGTATCGATGGAAGACTTGGCTGTACACGAGAAGTCAGTGTGTATAGTATTTATAAAATTAAGATCGTGCGGATACAACCACGTCTCCTGTAACACCACTACATCCACAGTTTTACAAAGATCATTTACATAAGGAAACGAATTCTTTATGTTTTTACAGTTATATGATATAAAGGAAATTTTTGTTGTACAATCCATAATCAATTATTATTAACAGTATTTAATCTTGGCGCGAACTCGCGATACATTCTAAATTTAACTCCTACCGGCCAAAAATCAATACTTAAATACTTATCAAGCTTAGATCTAGGTACCGTAATCTTAAAAGATATAAATTCCGTCGAATATTTTGAGGTGAGTAGCTCCACCGCACCGCATTCTTCCCCCTTTTCTGTAATAAAGTCTCGTACGTCGTCAGCTTTTGTTGATTTATTTAGTCGTGATATGTATATACAAGAAGTCAGAGGAGCTATTTGTAATTTACTCGAGCTTTGCCCTGTTCCACTCAAGTTACTAAGCCTCTTACGTTTTTTATCAAGCACGGTTAAATATTGGATACTATTTCACCCTGTAACACTTGTTGCAAAGCAATACCGGTTCCTGTCATCAATCACCCGTTTTATAAGGTAGGCCGGTAAGTAAATGTACGGCAAACTTTCCTTGCCCGTTTTCAAACGTGAAACCAGATCCCTCAAAGCTACATTTAATCTAGATGATTTATACTCATTCTCATTTATTTAGACTGTAGGATCATACAGAACGCTTAGTCACGTCAGAAGGTTACATATTTTTAAGGACATTGAGTAAATTAAATCACAGGCTTAAGTAATCATATTAAAATCTATAACAATTAATAAATAAAAACAAAACATTAATAAAAGTATAAGTTATTAGTGTTGCTGTAAAGGGGCAATGTCAAATTGCAGTTCATTGGACGACCCAGTTGACAAAATGGTCTCCATGCCGGATTGCCATACACAGGGTTGCGGGTTCGATTCCCGCCTCAGACAAGTATTTATGCCTAGATATTTGTCTGTGGTCTGGTTGTTTCTATGTATTATAAGTATATATTTACAAAAAAAGTATATAAATAGCATATCCGTTGTCTAGTACCCATAACACAAGTGTAGTTACTTAGCTTGGGGCTAGATGGCGATGTGTGTAATGTCCTGTATTATTTATTATTTCTAAGTATAGCTTACCTAAATGAAACTAAGTAGGGACATTTTAAGATTACAAAAAATAATAACATGATAAACTTTTAATTAAAAATAATTGTAGCTAACCTACACCGTCCCACTGAAAAAAGGTCTCCTTCAAAAGCGTCTCGGTCAAGCATAACTAATTTTATAATTACCTAATAAAAAGAGAATTTTGATAAAATATTATACTCATCTCATCTAGCTGTTATTTAGCAACAAGAATACATTTAAGTAAGTAGGTATAATGGTAATCTAACACTGTAAATACCTAAACAAAACCATCAAGACTACAATATTGAAGTAAAAGCTGAACTTTTCGCGATAAAACAGTGCTATTTACGCGATAAAATAGACCATTAGACAGCAATAACACCACAGATTGCTAAATAAATTCTAAATTACTTTTAAAATAAGCAAGAATTTTAGGTATTGTGTATTTAAATAAATAAATATTACAGGACATTCAACACATCGCCATCTAGCCCCAAGCTATGTAACTAGACTTGTGTTATGGGTGCTCGACAACAGATATACTACTTATATACTTTTTCTTTTGTAAATATATACTTATAATACATAGAAACACACAGACAAATATCTTAGCATAAATACTTGCCTGAGGCGGGAATCGAACCCGCAACCCTGTGTATTTACGAGATAGTACGGGTTTAAAATCATTATTAGCAAGATTGTTATTAAATTTTAAAGTGTTCTTATAAGATTATATTTAGAGATAACTGGGCAACCACGAGAAAGATTTAAGCAAACTTTATTATCCTCATTCCAAAACGAGGTTTAAGAATAGTCAGAGATGTGGATTTTAAACCTTAGATTTAGACACAGATTTACTCGTGAACTATAGTCTAACACTATCCCTATATAATCTATGGGGATAGTGTTTAGACTATAGTTCCTTATAAATGGATAATACCATTTAATTTTGTAGAGCTCGATATTTAGATGTTGTTTCAAACACTATTTGCACGACACTGGAGTTTGCGGGTACTTAGAGGTGGACGTATATGACTGCCACTTTTCGCATGCATTTGCTGCGTGAGTTAAAAACATCTGTAAAAAAACTGAATCAAAATAGGTTCATCCGTTCAGGAGCTACGATGCTACAGACAGACACACAAACACACACATAGACACATCATACTTATAACACACCGTCGTTTTGCATTGGGGGTTAAATATTACTATGTATAATGCATACCATGCATACTACCTTGGTTTTTACACTTTTATTATAATTTACTGATTAGCTGGTTTTGATTAGCTTATTTTTTATTAACAACTATGCGTCTGCGCATTGCAATATCCAATTTAATTGTCTAATATGTCTATTAAGACCTGTCGCTCCATCGCGTGACTAGCGAAGGTTTGAAGCCCTCTGCGTGCTAGATGTTTTTTATCCACCATGTTTTAGAATCCCTATTCTGATAGACAATTAATTTCCTCATTTACTTGAATGGCATTTTAAATTTAGTTTTATTTGTCGGTGCCTACCTACATGGATTAAATATAGGTAAGTATACAGGTTTATCCTATCTTATATCTTTAAATGAGCAATTCTTGTATAAATATAATTGGAATCTCGGAATCGGCTCCAACGATTTTCATTAAATTTGGTATATAGGGGGTTTCGGGGGCGATAAATCGATCTAGCTAGGAATCATTTTTAGAAAATGTCATTTTATTCGTGTTTTATCGAAACTTACTTTCATAGAACAAAAGTTGTTTGTCTGCAGAGAAGTAACCCTCAACTAGGCTTGCTAGTTTATACTAGTAGTGGTAATTATTTACCAATAACCCTGTATAGAGATAAAGATATGAAATAGCTAAATGTCAAGAATTGAACTTTAAATGTTCCAGTCTTCTCATAATTTATTCTAGAAAACCGATCTGGTAACATATCGTGCTCTCCTATTTCCCCCCCACGCATTTTTCTTACGTAATTGGTTATTGTTGTATCGCAAGTAAATCATAATAAGTAGATAGTCCCATGTAGGTCATGTAAGTTTGCTAAAGTAAACTTTAATTAAATAAATAAATAAATATTGCAGGACATTCCACACATCGCCATCTAGCCCCAAGCTAAGTAACTAGACTTGTGTTATGGGTGCTAGATAACGGATATACTACTTATATACTTTTCTTTTGTAAATATATACTTATAATAAATAGAAACAACCAGACCACAGACAAATATCTAAGCATTTAATTAATTAATTGATCAGAATATAAACCTTCTCTTTACTTAAATCATGATTCATGGCACTTTGTATCAAGTAAGCGATCGTGACCGACGGACACTGTGACTATTTTAATGTTCTATACCTACTAAGTAATTAATTTTTTGACGTGATAACGTCTTATAAATAAATAAATATTGCAGTCCATTCTACACATCGGCCATCTAGCCCCAAGCTAAGTAACTAGACTTGTGTAATGGGTGCTAGATAACGGATATACTACTTATATCCTTTTCTTTTATAAATATATACTTATCCTACTTCCTACTAATATTATAAATGTGAAAGTTTGTGTGTGTGTGTGTGTATGTTACTCCTTCAAGCTAAAACCACCGGACCGATTGCGATAAAATTAGGTATGTAGATAGATAGCTGGAGGCCTGGATTAACACATAGGCTAATTTTTATCCCGATGTTCCCACGGGATCGGGACTTACGCCGGTGAAACCGCGGGGCGCAGCTAGTAATACATAGAAACAACCAGACCACAGACAAATATCTATACTAATATTATAAAGCTGAAGAGTTTGTTTGTTTGTTTGAACGCGCTAATCTCAGGAACTACTGGTTCGAATTGAAAAATTCGTTTTGTGTTGGATAGGCCATTTATAGAGGAAGGCTATAGGCTACTTTTTATCCCGATATTCCCACGGGATCGGGAGTTACGCGGGTAAAACCGCGGAGCACTGAATCCAAATAGGTTCATCCGTTCAGGAGCTACGATGCTACAGACAGACACACAAACACACACATAGCGTCTAAGCATAAATAAATACTACTATTATATAATATGTTTCTCCATAATATTCAATTTTCTAGTGAGAATATAGGTGCACACATAATATACTTGGTAAACATAAGAGAAAAATTCAGAGCTTTATTAAAATTTCTAAGAAACTGAAATAATATCAGATTTTTAATCTTAAACTTACACGAAACATCGTTGTAGGTGCTTGTAGAGAAACAGATTTAATTTGGTTTAGCAAACGTGAAGGCTTTGAGAACTCGGTTGATTAAAAATCCCTTCTTAGTTCAAAATTGGAAATCTCTTTAGTGAATGTAGCGGCAAAATTAAATATTTGGTAACCCCTCTACAATTTAAGCCTTATACCATGTTTATTTTACGTCTTATATCTTTAGGTATTTATGCCTATATTATTTGTTTACATGTCAATCTTCAAAGAACGGTCGTTGTCTGTTAGGGTATAGAAATGGGAAATCCCGGGATTTCGCGGTACTTTTTATAAGCAAAATTAAAAACCTAAGAACCGGTATTCGGATTTCCGGATTTTCGGTATTTTTGGGAAAAATATATTTCGTGTAATGTGACAATTAAGAAAGCTAAAAAATATAAATTTCTTACTATTAGATATAAATTTATATACTTCCTATTACCTAAATTAATTGTTTGATCTCACTAATATTTTTATTTTTTGTAGTGCATAGCCTGCAGTGGACTATTTGAAAATATTTTATAGGGAAAAAATGCGTCTTCAAAAATTGCAACTGAGACGAGACTCGAACTCACATTCCTTAAATACCGTTCAAATGCACCAATTACGTCACTCAGTCAAGTACCGTAATAATTGAATTTAAGAATTGCATTAGCTTCTTTTTAACCCCCGACGCAAAGAGCAATGTTGGCTTAGTGGTAGATACCCCGACTTTCATTCTGAAGGTCGTGGGTTCAAATCCCAGCCGGCCGTGCACCAATGTATTTTTCTTAAGATAAATTTATGTGCGCTAATTGACATTGCTCTTACGGTGAAGGAAAACATCGTGATGAAACCCGCGGCTTAGTTGGCTCCAGAAGTATTGACAAGTTCTCTCCTCTGGACATGGTCGACTAAGCTGAGAGGGTAGTAGGTGCTGGGCAAGCCTACTCCATCCTCACGCAAAAAGGACCCAATTAAAAAAAAAAAGAGTATAGTTGCGGAAAAAAGCCCGTATGCATACATACATACATACAACCCCCGACGCAAAAACGACGGGGTGTTATAAGTTTGACGTTTCTATGTGTGTGTGTGTGTGTCTGTCTGTGGCATCGTAGCTCCCGAACGGATGAACCGATTTTAATTTAGTTTTAATTAAGTTTCGTTAGCGACATCTGCTAGTATGAATTTTCATCTAATAAAACCCAAATGTTAACCATCTAGCAAAACCCAAATGTTAACCATCTACCCATCTAGCGAGCACCGGGAAATCCCGGTGCTCGCTTAGGCTGGTATCAAAAATCCCGGTTCTCAAAAAAAGTCTCAGGTTCTTGATATCCTACTGTCTACATGTTTCTCTAAAATTCCTGCCCCCGGAACGCTTCCACTATCCACTACCTTCATTTGTTTTTGGGGTTCCGTACCCAAAGGGTAAAAACGGGACCCTATTTCGACTTCACTGTCCATCCGTCTGTCTGTCTGTCTGTCACAACACTGTATCGCATGAACCGTGATAGCTAGACAGTTGTTCCAATTGTTACATCAAAAAAAAATTTGCGACATTATTTTTTAAAGTTTTTTAACTAATTCATGACATTCAAAAGAAGAAGCACTTAAGAAACGTTAACGTAGATCGTCCTCAGTGGAGTTTAAATTGTTATTCTACTCCATAATTCTTCATTTAGATGAAGATTTTTCTTTCGTGGCAGCCGCTGTATTTAGATTAAGTGCTTAAAATTACTGTAGACATTAAAATTCATGGTTGAGTTAAATTAAAATGTTTTGCACCTGTTTATTTTAATGTCTATCACAGAATAGCTTTCACCCGCGACTTCATTCGCATTTTACTAAATCCTTTCTTACCGGCCCTGCATCTTTCATAGCTGTCTGTGTGTCCAAAAAGCCCGATCCGTCTATTGACAGTCAGTCAGGACATATTAGAATTTTATGTTTACTTACCAAAGGATTGTGCGATTAAAGGTCGCAAGGATCATAGAAATTAAGATTTAAAAAACAAAGAAATAACAACAAAACATAGGGATGGTCATGGTAGTTAAAAGTTTTATGCAACCAAAATATTTGTTATGTCATTATCCAGGAAACAGTTGACTACGTTTGTATGGAGAGAGCGCAGGTACTCGTTTTTTCTTTACGATCGCCGTAAAATTAAAAAAGCTCAAAAAAATGATGATTTTTTAGGATTTTTACGATTTTTTTTCTATCGAAGCAAATCACGCTAATCGTTTTTCGAAGTGTATGACAATACAAAGCATTTCTTCACCTTAACAACGGCAGAAATATCATTATATGGATTTGAGTGGTTGATGCCTAAAAACTGTTTCTAAGACACCTCTATTGCACTTTTGGTCATAAATTTTCTCAGTTAGAAAAACAGTTAACAAAGTTCCCGTTGTTTCAGCTGATGTTTAATTATTTAAATGATACGTAAACCAATATTTCAGAATTTTCATTTGTAACTGATTGTATTCTGTGCCCGACGACGGGTCGCCCTTTATGATTCATTTACCTAAATAAACCTTTATTACTAGAGTTTGAAATTAAACGTTTTGAATTTTTCAGGCAAATTAATTAAGGCGCTCTTCCAGTATCGTGTGTAGGTATTCACATTACCTTAGCCCGCGCTCTCAAAATCGTAGCGTGCTGCGTGCTAACTGTTATATTTGATCGATATGCAAAACATTTTAGCATTATTATCCACAAATATAGTTCCTAGAGGTCAAAACCTATCATTTGATTCATTTTTAGAATCAAACGTTAACTATTTTTGACTAAAACCCGATAAACGATCTAATAATTCTCTGTTTTCTAAAATATTTTTTATCGAACGAAGTTGTTCATATCATGTTTTCAACCACAATAAACAAAAGTATGGTTATAAAACTACAATATCCATTTATTTCCAAATAACAAAAAAAAGAGTATTTGATTACTTAGAGTTACTTAAAACAAAGGTCGATTTTGGTAGCTTTATTAGCACCTGCCCTTAAGTAGCCTCATTCAATCATAAATGTTTTTTGCCCTTTTCACGTGAAAATTATGATAATTAATGGCTTATTTAGACACTATCTGAACGAAAAGTACAATAACAACCCTAGCCAGATTCGTAACCAGATTTTTGTAACCAGATATGTAAGAAGACTTTTTTTGCTGTTTCGTAAGTTATTTACGAAAAAGTGTTCTCCATAGCAATGCAATGCTTAGCCGTTAATGGGTAAAAGTGATGTGAGCCTAGTAGTAGATGCCTTGATTTTCATTCTAAAGGTCGTGGAATCGATTACCGGCTATCCGTTCTTCAATGGATTTTTCTTAGAAAAATAAAATTTGCGTGAATTAGGTAACAATGCTATTACGGTGAAGGCTAACATCGTGATAAAACTCGCGGTTAAGTTGACTCCAGACGTATTGACGAGTTCTTTTCTCTGGACTCGACCAAGCTAAGAGAGTGTTGGTTTTGGGCACTCCCTCCCATACATGACCCAGGGAAAACAGCGCTCTGAATAGCATGGATTAAAGCTGCTGGTTAATCTAATCTAAACGTTTACGGTCGTGCGGGTTAAGCGACACCTGGCGCGGTCAATACTTCAATGGTTGATCAATTAGTAGTGTGGCAAAAATCTGTTTTCGGGAGCCCCTCCGTGGTTTAGAAGCCACGTTAAGCCGTTGGTCTCGGTTGCTACCTCTAGTAGCAGTCGTTAGGTCAAGGCCTAAAGGAGATCTGAAAACTCTAACAATAGGTGAGCTACACCACTATACGAGAAGAAGAAGATCTAGATTTGATATTAAGGCCAATATTATTATTCTTCTCTATATTGGTAACTGGTTTCGTAACCAGTTACCTACGTAAATGTAAGTGGTAATTATTTTATAAATATCGTACTAAAACCTCGTGGTTTGTTTCAGACCTTGAAAGATGGAGCCGAGGACTGATGATGAAGAAGCTCCCAAAGACCCGGCAGCGAGGAAACACACTCACCATGACTATACAGAAAAGGATTTTGAAGGTATGTATGTTCTGTAGTACAGTCGGCAATAGAAGTGCAGGCCCATCGTAGAGTTTTAAATTTGCTATTGTTAGAATGTTTTCTAGTCAAGCAAAGTATTGTTTAAGTAGAATGATTTTTCATATTTATCTAAATATAAAAACTAAAATAAACTTATGAATATTAAAGTAACTAAAATTATAGAAAGGCCAATGTATTTTTATTAAGAAAAATTTATGTGCGCTAATTGACATTGCTCTTACGGTGAAGGAAAACATCGTGTTGAATCCCGCGGCTTAGTAGGCTCCAGAAGTATTGACAAGTTCTCTCCTCAGGAAATGGTCGACTAGGCTGAGAGGGTAGTAGGTGCTGGGCAAGCCTACTCCATCCTCACGCAAAAAAGACCCAATTAAAAAGGGTCTAATGGCGGAAAACAGCCCGTTTAAGTACAAGTAGGAAGGCCTACTCAAGCTTTTGACATAGACGGCACCATGTTGTTTTTAACCATCTTTAAAAAAGGACTCCTCCTATTTTAAAAGTCGGTTAAAAACAAAATGTTCTAAATTCGAAGCGTATGTAGGTTTACTTATTACACAGAGAGCATGCGACCGATCGCTCTGGAAGTGTTTGGGGAGACCTATGTTCAGCAGTGGACGCCCAATAGCTGATATGATGATAAGGTATTTTTGTTTTGTATGTTTTAATGTGCAAGGGTACCGGGCGCTCTCTCCATACAAACGTAGTCGACTGTTTTCTCCCTGGATAATGACACTAGCACGAATATTTTAATGCCATAAAACCTATAACTGCCATGACTTTTCCCCTGTTTTTTTTTATTCATTTTCTAATTATCATATAAATTAAGATTTTAAAAACAAAAAAAACACATAGGGGCATGGTAATGGCAGTTATAACAAAAATTTGCTCTAGTGTCATTATCCAGGGAGAAAACAGTCGACTACGTTTGTATGGAAAGACCCTTTCACATTTAAAAATACAAAACAAAAATACCATTACATTCACTTACCTACTCGATGACGGCTCAACCGATTGAGATGATTCTTTTTGTATTATTCTAATCTTTTGTGGCACGGTCGATGATTTTAACGTAAATTCAACCATGAAATTAAAAACCACTCTAATAATAGCAATTTTAGTACTCTACGGTGTTTCTGCATTTTTGATGTTTGTTAGACCTACCTTTCTGCTCAATTTTAGATGAAATGAAAGTAGAACTCCAATTATCCGAATTAATGGGGACCGGGACCCATTCGGATAATCAAATATTCGGATAATCGGATTTTTTTTTAAAAAATTGCCATTGGAGAGAATAAAAGCTACGTTTTGATATTGCACTATTTTTTTATTGAATTAAATGAAAGAAACATGAAATTTTCACATGTTTTAAATATAAATAAAATGTACTTATGTACAAGTTTAGAAATAAAAATCATTGTTTTTTAAACATCTCCGTCAATGTAAGCTGTTTTGCGGTCTTCAACCGATTCGGATAATCGGCGATTCGGATAGTCGGAGTTTGGATAATTGGAGTTCTACTGTACATAGGTAAGTAAGTATGTATAGGTATGTAGGTTAAACTATACCTTTATGGATTGTTTTTAATCCGGGTTTCATTTCTCTTTGAATTTTGTATTACCTTTAAGATTGGATTAGCAGCAGTTGGCGGCCCTGCCCGTAGCCGCAGGATGTCACCAAAAATAGGAAATTATGTAAAGACGATTTGTTACATAACGTACATAGAAAAAAGGTTTCTTTAAAGCATGAAATTATTTTCTCCCTATAGGCGCTAAACAAAAATTTCAAGTTTCTAGTAAAATATCTTAAGGGCAGGTGCTAATAAAGCTACCAAAATCGACCTTTGTTTTAAGCAACTCTAAGTAATCAAATACTCTTTTTTTGTTATTTGGATATAAATGGATATTGTAGTTTAATAACCATATTTTTGTTTATTGTGGTTGAAAACATGATATGAACAACTTCGTTCGATAAAAAAAATGTTAGAAAAGAGAGAATTATTAGATCGTTTATCGGGTTTTATTCAAAAATAGTTAACGTTTGTTTCTAAAAATGAATCAAATGATAGGTTTTGACCTCTAGGAACTATATTTGTGGATAATAATGCTAAAATGTTATACAACAGTTAGCACGCAGCACGCTACGTCTTTGAGAGCGGGGGCTAAGGTAATGTGAATACCTACACACGGTACTGGAAGAGCGCCAATGAGAAGCAGTACCTATTCTTAATTTAAAAGCTATATTACTAACATGCTGTACACCGAAAAAATATCAAAGGTAATTTCTAGAAAAATCTATTTCTACCAAAAGAAATCTTATACGTCTCTCGCCCATTAAAAAGTTAAAAGCTTCCAAATAAGGTCGCATTAAAAAGGATAAAACTTAACAAAAACAAAGCCTACTTGAAATAATAAACCACGAACCCTCGACCCGTTCCAGTTATACCTGATGAATCAGGCATTTTATGTCTTAACTTTAGCTTAACTTAAATAGTGGAATGACCTTTACACTGTATGAAAATGTACAAGCATATAGCACACTATGTCCTTAATCGAGTTTAAAAGTCACAGAGGTATAATAATATTGGATTTTACAACTTATAATTAACTTCTATATGTATTAGATGGAGTAGACTTGCTCAGAACTCCCCAGAACCTATGCCACCCTCTCAACTTAGTCGATCGTGTCCAGGCGAAAGAACTCATGCTAATAACATTATTTTACTTGGCTCTAGAGGTAATGCCTCTAGAGCCAAGTAAGCTGCGGGTTTTATTACAAAGTTTGTTTACAGCAATGTTGATTAGCGCACTTAACCTACGACCATTACGGTGAAAGTCAAGATGTCTATCACTAGGCCAACACCGATCTAGAAAGATAAAAAATATAATAGGTAAATAAAATAAAAAATAAATATCTTATTACTATAGTAATTTCGACGAAAATCATGTTTTGGAAACGGACCACAAAGACTCAGTAGGTACATGGATATAAACTAATCGGTTTGTAAAAGTGGAACTCTTATTCCAACTACCTACCTGTAGTTCAACGGTAGAGATAGGTGGAAAAAAAATCAATTTTTCCGCTTTAGGGATTAGGGTGGTTTTCCTTCAATGAACAGCGACAATTTACGACGATAATGCTGGTTAGGTCTGGTAAAGTCACATAGTTTCTATAAGATCCTTTGTCAGAACAAAGTGTTGTACTTGTACTTGTATACGGGCTGTTTTCCGCCATTAGACCCTTTTTAATTGGGTCCTTTTTGCGTGAGGATGGAGTAGGCTTGCCCAGCACCTACAACCTTCTCAGCTTAGCCGACCATGTCCAAAGGAAAGAACTTGTCAATATTTCTGGAGTCAACTAAGCCGCGGGTTTCATCACGATGTTTTCCTTCACCGTAAGAGCAATGTCAATTACCGAACATAATTTTTTCTTAAGAAAAATACATTGGTGCACTGCCGGTCGGGATTCGAAACCACGACCTTCAGATTGAAAGTCAAGGTATCTACCACTGACAGACTGGGTAGACCCAAGAAGTGCTGGCGTACAGGGAGATATGCGTGAAAATGGCCTTACAAACCAGGATGCTGAAGATCGTGCGAAGTGGAGGCGTAAAAGCAGGAAAGCGGACCCCGGGCTTCCGAGAGGGATGCAACCGGGAACATCGCTCGGATGATGATGATCTACCACTAAGCCAACACCGCTCTCGAACAAAGTGTTACATTTTTCGTTAGTTTACTTTTTTAGTTCGACATCGCGTATCTACCTCGTACACGGTTTATTGTCTCCATAAATTTCACCCTCATGGAATTAGGTCAGAAGGGTGGCTTAAGGAAAACGATTTAGTAAAAATGTTGTTGAGAAAATTTTGACGATTTCTCTAATTATTTAGAGGTTCGTTGATGGTGTTCCTTTCACAGTCGCAAATCTAAAATGTCTTTTAAAATTTTAATACATTATAAAACATTTTTTAACCTTGAAAAAAACTTGACCTTTTTAAAATAAGGAACAATATAAAATTTACCTTCCTAAAATACCTCAACTTTCATTCTGAAGGTCGTGGGTTCGCATCCCGGCCGACCAATGGATTTTTCTCAAGAAAAATGTATCTGCGCTATTTGACATCGCTGTTACGGTGAAGAAAAACATCGTGATGAAACCCGCGGCTTAGTTGGCTCCAGAAGTATTGAGTTCTCTCCTCTGGATACGGTCGTCTAAGCTGAGAGGGTAGTAGGTGCTGGGCAAGTACACTCCATCCTCACGCAAAATAGACCCAATTAAAAAGGGTCTAATGGCGGAAAACAGCTCATATACAAGTACAAGTACAAGAACATTCCTATATAAATCTTTAAACTCGAATTGATCATTTGTCTTTTAATATCTATTTATTTACCTACTTAACTATTAAATAATGAATAGGTATTTATGTATAATAAAAAAACAAAAAGACAAAAAGTCTGCACTTAGAAGCTTTAAAAATATTTAGTTTAGGGTTATAATTCATGTTTGTCTGTTTGTTTTTCCCTTTATTTTGTAACATGCAATTATAAACTACTAAAACCATTTAAATCTTTCTACTGAATAGCTCTATTTTCTGAAAAAGTCGGTGTAAAGTTTACTTAAAAATTCATCAAATAGCGTCCTTGGCGTCTGCCGTTCTCGAGCTCACGCGCTACGAGGAAGCGCTCTACGCTGCGACTTGGAAAGTATCCTTATATTTTTACGACCTGCACATTAGAAGAACTATAATAATTCCTCGGCCTAGAACTTCCAAGGCCGAGGAATTATTATAGTTCTTCTATTATTATAGTAGTTCTAAAATTGCTACTAGCGCCCCGCGGTTTCACCCGCATAAGTCCCGACCCCATAGGAATATCGGGATAGAAAGTATATGTTAATCCAGGCCTCTAGCTATCTACATACTAAATTTCATTGCAATCGGTTCAGTAGTTTTTGCGTGAAGGAGTAACAAACATAGACACACACACACGCACACACATTTATAACATTAGTAGGATAATATCACATTTATAATATTAGTAGGATAATATAATATTAGTAGGATATTTTGAATAACGAAAGATTTTTAAACTAAGTAGTATATTAGTATTTTCTTTTATTGTAAAATATATGATGGAAAGAGCTGATCCTAGATAAGTTTTAATCCTTATGACACTCACAGATAGGTACAACATAGGTAAAAACATGGTAAAAACACACCGATTTCAGCTTCATTTGATCAATCACATTGCTTACTTTGTGAGCAAATAGTCATAACCTTGTCTTTCTTACTTTATTATCGTAATTTAATGACTAGGTACCTAGACTGGTTCAGTGGCAGTAATTTAACGTCTTATTTTATTGTTTATAGCTTGCAGCTTCACTGGTTTACTGATCGATTAGACAAATTAAAACAATACAATGTAACTGTGTTGGTAGACTGCCAAACATTCTGGATTTCTTAGTACCTAGGAATAATTAGGTAGGTACTAATTTCATATACCTACAGTGGTTAATCCACATTTCCTAGTACCTACTTACTTTTTCACTACTATTATAGTTATTGAAAACTGAATATTTCTAAGGTTGCCTGGAAGAAATCGCTTTAAGCGATAAGGTCGCCTGTTTGTACAATTTCGTAGTTTTTAAATGTTTTGTGTGTTGTACAAATCTATCTTTATATACCAAATCTTTTTAAACCTATTTCGTGGAGCTCGATATTTTGTTGCTGTAAATGATCAGTAAAACCAATAAATAAACAACCAAAAAGTGGAAATAACCATGTTAAAATAACAGTCCAACCAAACTCAATCAACAAAAACCCGTTTAGGTAAGTGACATCTAAGTTCAAAAAACAGCTGATTTTCGATTAAAGGTCAAAAGTTCGAATTTTCAAAAGTCCTAGAACAAAAGTTGTGCGCCTAGACGTCTGAACAACAGTAGTCTTAAAATGCCCTCATCAAAACACATGGTAGGTAATACTACATTTTTTTTTTTCAGAATTTTTCTGTCTGTTTAGGTGAAAGGGTACCGGCACTCTCTCCATACCAACATAGTCGAATGTTTCCTCCCTGGATAATGATACTAGCACAAATATTTTTGTGATAAAAAAAAAACAAAAAAAAACTTAGGGGCATGGTCATGGCAGTTATAAGTTTTGTGCAACAAAAATATTTGCTCTAGTGTCATTATCCAGGGAGAAAACACGTTTGTATGGAGAGAGCCTCCTTTCCTATTAACAAATCTATTGGAAGAAATATTTTATTGCTAGTAGGTATTGAATATTTTCGTTTGTACACGCATTTGGTAGGTACTTACCGAATTTCCTAATACTTTTCAGCACAACTTATAATGTAGGTAGTTTTGAAATTGGCAGTTTCTCGTACGAGCGAAATGTCCATTTATCTCCTTCAGGCAAAACAAGTTACTGAAAGAGCGAATTAAACTTTACAAATTGTGAAATTCTAAGAACATTTAACATGATTACGAAGTTTAGTCATTTATTTTCATAACTTATCTCTCCTGACGTGAGACATTGAATGGAATGATTCGACATACCTTTTCCTTTACCTACTTGTTTATAGCTATATGCTGTTTAAATAAGGTGATGTCGAACATATGGCCGGAAAATAAAAACTTTTCGATAAAAAAACCAGAAATATAATGTCAATTAGATGATAATTTCTGTTTTGTACCAACAATAAAATTAATTTAACAACGATAAAAATAATTTTATTCAATATTTTAACAAATCAAATTGAAACATAAATACAAAGGTAAAATAAATTAATATAAAGTCAAAAGGTACCTACTAATAAAAAACAATCAATTAAACCTTAATTCGATTTTTAACTACGCCAATTAATATACCTACGTAGTATGTCGTTTAGGAATTAATTGTCAATTATCTAATCGTAAATTATTGTAGTTAAAGTTAAATAATTACAATTACAAAATCTTGCTTTTTATTTGTTTATATTCTAGGACTCTAGATTGCAAAATAGCATTACATTTTAATTTTGACATGGTCATTTTTAACTGACATCAAAAAAGGAGGAGGTTCTCAATTCGACGTGTCTGTGTGTGTCTGTCGTAGCTCCCGAACGGATGAACCGATTTTGATTTAGTTTTTTTTGTTTGAAAGGTGCATTAGTCGGGAGTGTTCTTAGCTATGTTTGATCGAAATCGGTTTAGCCGTCTGAAAGTTATGGGGGATAAAAGTCAAGATTAACAACCGAATGTAAGTGATATGCCCGAGTGAGGTATCAAATGAAAGGGCATGATTTGCACATTACAAATAGCTAATTAAAAAGTCCCTCCCTACAAAAAGGATAAAATAAAAAAATAAATTAAATATTTAAAAAACCCCCGACACAAAATACTAAAAAAGTATGAACGTAAAAAGTCTAAAACAAGCAAAAAAACTATGAAAAAAAAATCCAACAAAAAGAAAAAAATTGCTTCGAAATTATGACCCTACGTAAGTACATCTGAATGTTTTTGATTAAATATAGCCGCGTCGTGGGACCGCTCCTTACCTAAAAAAAAACCTTCATAAAATGATAATATTAAAATTCAACGAAAATGTTAAAGTAAGTATTAAGCATTACAAGTGAAACTACCTAAAAACTAAATACTTACACAACTGAACTATACAAATGCTAAAACAAAAATTGAAACGACGACTCTTATATTAAATGAAATTGACTCGAAAAAAAGAGCGGTCCCCCGACGCGACAATACTTAATCAAAAACATTCAGATGTACTTACGTAGGGTCATAATTTCGAAGCTATTTTTTTTCTTTTTGTAGGGTTTTTTACTTAGTTTTTTTGCTTGTTTTAGGCTTTTTACGTTCATATTTTTTTATTATTTTACTAAAAATCCTTTTTTATTTTTATTTTCGCGGATATACAGGCAACATTCACCTTAAGTGTTCATTTACCAGCACTCAAATTTACGTGGTTGTTTATTGAAGCACATTGATTATAGCCACATTGGCCACAACACATACCTGGCTAATTAACTTGATGGATAGGAATTAATTGTCAATTATCTAATCGTAAATTATTGTCAATTACAAAATCTTGCTTTTTATTTTGTTTATATTCTAGGACTCTAGATTTCAGCATTACATTTCAATTTCGACATGGTCATTTTTAACCGACATCAAAAAAGGAGGAGGTTCTCAATTCGTCGCGTATACTACTTATATTATATTTTTAATGTAAATAAGTGCATGTTTACTGTTCTGTTTCATTCATTCATCATTCTTTTTTTTAACTAAAAAATACTTTTTTATCTTTATTTTCGCGGATATCCGGGCAACATTCACCTTAAGTGTTCATTTACCAGCACTCAAATTTACGTGGTTGTTAATTAAAGCACATTGATTAGAGCCACATTGGCCACAACACATACCTGGCTAATTAACTTGATGGATAGGAATTAATTGTCAATTATCTAATCGTAAATTATTGTCAATTACAAAATCTTGCTTTTTATTTTGTTTATATTCTAGGACTCTAGATTGCAAAATAGCATTACATTTTAATTTTGACATGGTCATTTTTAACCGACATCAAAAAAGTAGGAGGTTCTCAATTCGTCGCGTATACTACTTATAATATATCTAATATATAAAAATAAGTCGGGTTTTCCTTCCTGACGCTATAACTCCAGAACGCACGAACCAATTTCCACGGTTTTGCATTCGTTGGAAAGGTCTCGGGCTCCCATTTTACTTAAAAATACTTTTTTATCTTTATTTTCGCGGATATCCGGGCAACATTCACCTTAAGTGTTCATTTACCAGCACTCAAATTTACGTGGTTGTTTATTGAAGCACATTGATTAGAGCCATATTGGCCACAACACATACCTGGCTAATTAACTTGATGGATGGTTTATGGTAGGCATCTGACCTTGGTGCCTTGGTGTACGGGAAGCTATGTAAGTGCTTGTTAATTAATTTAACTCTGGCAATACTGTACCTGATTAACAGTGTACACTATCTTTTAACCGAGACTAGGTACAATCAACGGTCAAAAGTGTCTGCCCACCGTAACGTTTACTATTAAAAATAAAATAAAATAGAATAGACATTTATTAGAAGAGCACACGGACAAGAAAAGAGTAAACAAATATAAAATAGGTACATAAAAAAATAAAAATAAAACAGATAGAGTTACAAAAACAAAGAATTAATAGGCACATGATAGAGAATAAAATGCATTTCTGTGCAGCACTATTTGAACATTATAACAAAGTAACCTGTGGATCAAACCCACGTCGGTTAGTGTAGCGGGTGGCGGCTTATACTCGTAGCACTCATACAACTAAAAACATAGCTAACATGTTAAAAATAATAATCATTCTGTTATTAGAAGAAGGTCGTAAGTCCAATACTCGTTTATAGTGTTATTGTAGCAAACTGATAACTTACTTATGACCCATACTGTACGTAATAACGCATTGGAATTTTGAATTTTTCAAAATCCTATCTTATCCCATCCAATCCCATCCTAGCGGGTGCCTACATTATAATAGCTGTGTATAACCCAAAAAATGATGGCAAGGCAATATTTGAGCATATACACAAATAAAAAAATCGTACGATACGCGTGTGGATATTGATCATTGCATCTCGGTATAGATTTCACACATCGCCATCTAGCCTTAAATTAGGCAACTAGGCTTGTGATATGAAAACCAGCCAAAAGACAGAATACTTACATACATACTTTGTAAACACAACATAATATTTTATATGAATGATAGTTAGTGAGTCTGCTCATGCCATTTTTACGTGTTTGTTGGACATTATAACAGCAGGCGCTAAATCATCTAAGTTTCCCATTAACCAGTACATCCTACCACAGTAAAATAAGTCGTTTTCTCCTGAAGTTTATCCAACAGTCCTTGCCTGCATTAGATAGATAGATAAACACTTTATTTGTATAACATTGAAAATAACAAAAAGGACGAGAAAGCTTTTTAACTACGAAATTGTACAAACAGGCGACCTTATCGTACAAAGCGATTTCTTCCAGGTAACCTTAGGATGGAGAAGGTCTGTTTAGGTTAACTGGTAGGTCGTGTGGTATAAGAAACACATATTAATAAATATCGACCTACTTAAAAAAATATATCATGATATACACATCCTACTAATATTATAAATGTGAAAAATTGTGTGTGTGTGTGTGTGTATGTTTGTTACTCCTTCACGCAAAAACTACTGGACCGATTGCGATGAAACTCGGTATGTAGATAGCTGGGGACTTACGTGGGTGAAACCGCAGGGCTCAGCTAGTAATAATATAATACACTACATATACCTAGCAATACTATTCATAATGAGAATATATTAACAAATATTTTATATAATATAATAATAATAAAAAATATGTATGTATAATTAATAAAAAAATGAGACAAGCATTTCTAAGAGAAGAAATAAGAATACAAATAACTTCATGAAAAAAATAAGAGGCAAGAGTTATGTAATAATAGAATGAAAGTAATGTTCAGTTACCAGACTCTTGAAAATGGGTATATACATATAGAATAACAGAACGACAAGAAATTGATTTGCTGTAGAAAGTGTAATTGTGAAGGGGAGCTTGAAGGAGAAGGGTATCAATGGATCGGAGTTGTCTTGTATGAGCGTCACTAAAGAACTTAAAACGTTTTCTTAGGTAAGGATTATAGTCCAGACAGGGATAATCGCCGGTTTGGTATCCACATTATAAACTATAGTTATTTTCGTTATGTTTTTTCTTTAAGGCCCTGTGCTAATAAAGCTACGAAAATCGACCTTTGTTTTAAGCAACTCTAAAGTAATCAAATACTCTCTTTTTGTTATTTGGATATAAATGGATATTGTAGTTTAACCATATTTTTGTTTATTGTGGTAGAAAACATGATATGAACAACTTCGTTCGATAAAAAAAATGTTAGAAAACAGAGTATTATTAGATCTTTTATCGGGTTTTATTCAAAAATAGTTAACGTTTGTTTCTAAAAATGAATCAAATGATAGGTTTTGACCTCTAGGAACTATATTTGTGGATAATAATGCTAAAATGTTTTGCATATCGATCAAATATAACAGTTAGCACGCAGCACGCTACGTCTTTGAGAGCGCGGGCTAAGGTATTGTGAATACCTACACACGGTACTGGAAGAGCGCCTTAACAATAAGTAAATTGTCGACGAAATATGTCGTTTGTAATTCAAGCATTCTATCCTAGAATATTTATACACACTTTCCGTGTTGCCTCTCTGTTCATTTATGAATATTTTTGTAGTATTTTGGAATCGAGTCACACATCAATGTTGCCTCCCCTTTTTAGCTCCCTTTTAGTGAGTTCCATACTTGGAGGCTCAAATGAATAATTTATCATTCATTCATAAAGGCCTCTGTCTATAGGACGGCGGACGAACATCTGCCTGAGACGCAGAAGGTTGCGAGTTCGATTCCCACCGTCGAATATTTATTTCTGTAAACAAATATTTGTTGTGGTCTATGGTTATGCTTTAGTTTAATTAAGTCCTTCAATTAGAACAGGATTTTAAAGCCCTGTTTGGGTTAAAGATATTCTAATAATAGCAATTTTAGAACTCTACGGTGGGACTGCAATTATGTTGATGACTGTACCTATAAAAATATTTCCAAAAAACTTTAAAGGTTAAATAACTCTATACAAATGTACTATAGTTGAGATAATAGTAAATAAAAATAATATTTTTGAAATTTGACATTGGGTAGTTTGCTTATCTTGCCTAGCAACACTAGCTGACATCTTCATTTAGTTCAGAGAATAGAAAATTCCTTTTTTAACTGTTCAAAAAAAGGAGGTTCTCAATTCGGATGTATTTTTTTTATGGATGTTCGCGCATATCTTCTTTGTTTTTCAACCGATTTTGATGAATCTTTTTCTGTTGGAAAGGGTCTACTAAAAGGATAAAAATAAAAATTTTATATAAAAATTTAAAACAGACTTACAAAATGAAGTACTTAAAAAAATCAACAAAATAAATTACAAAGACAAAAACTAAAGTTAAAAATAAATTATATAAAAAAGAAAAAGGTAAGTAAACTAAAAAGTGTTTAATTTGGTTTATTTTTATGGGTTTTTTGGGTAGGATGGAGCCTATTGTCTCAGACGAAACCTCGTATAATTACGATACTACTTTACTTAAGGTAAGTTCGTTTAATCATTAATTATACTTGCTTCGTCCTCGACATTAGTTAACAAGCAGATCTCTAAGAGTTGTATAAAATTTATATCCGTTGTCTGACCACCATAACACAAGTGTAGTTGCTTAGCATGGGGCTATATAATGCAGTGTGCAATGCTCTGATTATATGAAAATTCCAATAGCTTACTCATTCGATAGCTTACGGAGCATAAAAAATAGGTAAAGTGCGATCGATTTCGGCAGAGTTTTACCAATTGTATGAAATGTTACAAAGTTACGCAAATGCTACGAAATCGTAGCTTCAGTTCGTAGCTATTTGCATTCAGACGTGATTTTTATTCCAGCGTCGAATCAAGGATTGAATTTCATTGTCGGAAATAAACTTTGAAAAAAGCAGTGATTTTCCGTTGAATTCTGTTAAGCAGAAAAATGGCGATTCTTTAAAAAATATTAGTAATGTTTTACAAGAAAAAAACAGTAATTATTAAACATTAAAAATATAGCAATAAATTCCCATTTTCGGGTTCAAATATAAATTTGCCCATTCTTAAACAGCATTAATTCACATCTAATTTAACTCAGTTAAAATTTACATAGGTAAAAGTTTGGTTAAGTTATAAATTGGCTTTCTTCGCTAACCTAATTCATTTAGAACTTTGACTTAGCTGCGGTTTGTATCATCGTACTCCAAAAGAACAAAGCTAGGCTTTATAACCAACTTTGTATCTGCAGATTGTTACAGCGAGTTAAAGTTAAACTTTTATACAAAGGGTCTGCACCATGTCACCAATTATACGCCTATATGTCGTACTATAGAGTTAAAACATACCTATTATATGTCGTGTGAGTTTACAAGTCTCGCTTCGTTGGCTGTCAACTTACGGAATCCCTCCACTTGGATCCATTGCTCGGTTTAGCTATGGTAACTGATCACTATCTCAGTACTGTCTAATGTCCGTATATATTCCTGTACTAGCTGCGCCCCGCGGTTTCACCCGCGTAAGTTCCGATCCCGTGGGAATATCGGGATAAAAAGTAGCCTATGTGTTAATCCATGTCTCCAGCTATCTAGATACCGAGTTTCATCGCAATTGGTCCGGTAGATTTTGCGTGAAGGAGTAACAAACACACACACACGCACACACAAACTTTCACATTTATAATATTAGTAGGATTCCTGTATTATTTATGTGTGTATACATGTATCTATGTACTTATTTGTATGTATCTATTAATATAATTATTTGGTATGCATTATATATTATTTAATATTTAAAACCATAATTATGTAAATACAGTAGAACTCCAATTATCCGAACTTCGACTATCCGAATCGCCGATTATCCGAATCACAAAAAATTCAAGCGAATGCGTGACCTGGCTGCCCGAAAACGGTTGAAGACCGCAAAACAGCTTACATTGACGGAGATGTTTAAAAAACAATGATTTTTATTTCTAAACTTGTACATAAGTACATTTTATTTATATTTAAAACATGTGAAAATGTCATGTTTCTTTTATTTAATTCAATAAAAAAATAGTGCAATATCAAAACGTAGCTTTTATTCTCTCCAATGGCAATTTTTTTTTTTTAAATCCGATTATCCGAATATTTGATTATCCGAATGGGTCCCGGTCCCCATTAATTCGGATAATTGGAGTTCTACTGTAGTGTATATCATCTTGGAGGTTGTCAGGCATTGGGTGCCGGACGACGGGCGCACGTCGGAAACGAGGCTGAATCTATAGAAACTAAGAGTTATGATCTCGATGCATTTGACAGAGACCATCCCAATGATACCTCTATGTCCCAACTCTTCGTCTCAACCTAATCCTGGACCGAACTGCTTGAAAAGATGGAAGACGTTTACCCAGCAGTGAGATAGTATAGGTTAACACAAAATTATAAATAAGGTAAGGTGCGGGTTGAAACTCTAGGTAGATATTAAAGGCGTCCTCATTTTGCTTTTGTTGAAAGTTTCTAAATGTGATTCAACTTGACAGTGACGTAGGTAGGTACTTATTATGTATACAATGTGACTGGGCGACTCTGTACATACGATGTAGATACATATTTTATTCAAAAGGGTAAAAAGGAGGACGGGTAAAATCGCTACCGTAACTACAACGAGCAACGCCTTGATTTTATTTTTTAGTCTCTTTTACCAAATCGGCCACTGGAGCCAACTTACCTGGAATCTCAGAATACAGACTGGAATTCAAGAATATTCCTCCGTTTTTGGAATTCGTTAGAAATTAATTCGAATTAAAAAATTAAATTACCGCATTTTTGTACTTTCCCTTTTCACTTTTGTACATATTTTATCCCAAAATCACCTGGTTTTAGAAAGGGTTTTCTTAGAAATAGAAAATTATTTATTCACGTGTTTTTTGCAATAAGTATTTAGAAAAGAAAGTGACGTCAAAATGATACGATTATGCAGGGAAACCTCTAAGGGTTTTGGAAAAAATAAACAGGAAAATGCAATGAGGTTATACTTGAGGTGAAAGGGTACCGGCGCTCTCTCCATGCAAACGTAGTCGACTGTTTCTTACCTGGATGATGCTAGAACTAGAAGCCCCAGCGCTGATTTTCTGGACCAGCCTTATAAAAAAGTAAAAATCCTTAAAATGAGAATATTCTTAATTTAAAAGCAATATTCAAGAACATTGAGTAATTACAAACATACAAGATAGGCGCGAAAAAAATAACCCTTTCTTTGCAGTCGGGTAAAAACCAATAAATTATTCTCTAGCGTTTATAGGTTGAGGATTAATTCAAAATGATTTTTTTTGTACGGATTTCGCACCATATCGTAGTTACGTAGCGTAGCACCGTTACCTACTTCCTTCCTATTTACCTCACAAACATACCTATCTCCTGTCATAAGCACGCGTTCCTATCGATTGCGCATTTGGTGTGAAGCGTGACTGGAATACGTTGAAGTTAATGGGATAGTCGTTTCAGTCAGGCACAGTGGTATCGAGCTACTCGGTAGAATTACTTACAAAAATCGGTAGATTTAAACCGAAAAACGGTAACAAAATCAAAATATATCGAAATGTATTTACGCGCATAACATTCGAACGAGAGCACCAAATTGTTTTTTTTGGTGTTTATTATTGTCTCAACAAGGTTTGTAAAAAAGAAAACCGAACATGCGAAATCACGAGGCGCAGCTAGTATTAAATAATAAATATTGTCAGACATTACACACATCGCCATCTAACCCCAAACCAAGCAACTAGGCTTGTCATATGAGAGTCAAATCTAGTGCCTTATTAATTACTAGCTAACAAAGTCTGCATCATCAGCCTGACCAGTGGCACCCAGTGGTTCTGTTTTTTTTGTTCGTTTTAAGCCTCTTCTACCAAAATACCGGATTTTTGTCATGATATTAGATACTTTGGTTGGTGTAAAAATAAAAATAAAAATATATCGCTGAAATTTATTTACGCTCATAACTTTCGAACGACTGCACCAAAATTGTTTATTTTTTGGTGATTGTTATTATCTGAACAAGGTTTGTTTGAAAAAAAAAACGGGTTGCACTCCGGGAGTGCCGGCAGAAGTGAAAACTTGATTATTAACGTTGAGCATGTTTGATATTTTGGAATGGTTAGGGAATAATTTTGCACCAATTGCTTTATCAGTATAAAAGTACTATCATTTATTGCGCTATCGTACACAAACATGACAATTTATATTACATTAAAAATTTAACACTTTAAAACTAATAACAATTATTTTACATTAAAAAGTTTATCTCTCCGAAAAATCAACTTTCATCCATAATTTTTTTTTCTTTTCTTTCTCTGAAAAACGGAGATTATTTATTATCATTTTATTTCATTTATTTTCATTCGAAATTATTTGTTTATTGTATATTGTGAACGAGCTCGCGGCTATGTCAGTGTGGGTGAGCGCTTGGGCATGCATTGCATTTCTGTAACTTCAAATGCGTAATTTGTTAAGAAAATTTAAAAATTTTGGTAATGTTTGTTTGGAAGAAAATTTTGTGTTAACGCTTAGAATTCGATTTTGCAAAAAAGTTGAAAAAAAAATGGACACTTTGACCTTCAATATCTCCAGAACCTGTGGTTTCCCAGGTATTGTCTAGAAGAAAAAAATGATCCCAATGATGGGCAGAATATGTGGTTTTCGTTTTCGTTAAGGGTCTTTTTACACCCTTTAGATACATATGAACTTACATAGTATAAATGTAATATTTGTAATATGTTTAACCTTTATAGCATTAACCTATATTTTCATAACATCACAATAAGCACATGTGCGGTGTAGGTTTACCAAACAAATAATTTCGAATGAAAATAAATGAAATAAAATGATAATAAATAATCTCCGTTTTTCAGAGAAAGAAAGAAAAAAAAATTATGGATGAAAGTTGATTTTTCGGAGAGATAAACTTTTTAATGTAAAATAATTGTAATAGTTTTAAAGTGTTAAATTTTTAATCTTATATATAAAAATCAATTGCTGTTCGTTAGTCTCGCTAAAACTCGAGAACGGCTGAACGGATTTATCTTATCTTGGTCTTGAATTATTCGTGGAGGTCTAGGGAAGGTTTAAAAGGTGAGAAAAAAACGAATAACGGGATCGGGACTTACGCGAGTGAAACCGCGGGGCGCAGCTAGTCTTATATATAAAAATGAATTGCTGTTCGTTAGTCTCACTAAAACTCGAGAACGGCTGAACGGATTTATCTTATCTTAGTCTTGAAATGTTCGTGGAGGTCTAGGGAAGGTTTAAAAGGTGAGAAAAAATCGAACGGCATCGGGACTTACGCGGGTGAAACCGCGGGGCGCAGCTAGTGTAATATAAATTGTCATGTTTGTGTACGATAGCGCAATAAATGATAGTACTTTTATACTGATAAAGCAATTGGTGCAAAATTATTCCCAAACCATTCCAAAATATCAAACATGCTCAACGTTAATAATCAAGTTTTCACTTCTGCCGGCACTCCTGGAGTGCTACCCGTTTTTTTTTAGATAAAATCGCTTGTATGGTCGTTACTATAAACGAGTTGCAAATAATTATTTGCTTTTCGCTCTAATTTTGCACGGAAACGACAAAATTTCAAGCGTTACATTAAAGTTTATCGTGTGCTTATACAGTCAGTTCAAAAATGTAAAAAGTAAATAATATGGTTGTCTGTAAAGTCGGTTTACGGACGATAATTTTACGTGATAACGTCATAAGAACTCTTTCGTGTCGTTGACATTACCATTTTCCATACTTCATTATGTTTCCTTATTCAGAGACTTTAATACGTTGCTATACCTTATCAGTAACGTAACGTAACGCATAACGTCACACTTTTTTGTGAATGCCGGTGTTCATCGATTTCAATTCGGGAAAATTATATGTAGATAGTTTGTTCTCCAAAACAAACAGATTTATATAAAAGGAACACCAACCAAAGTATCAAATACTTTCAGCGATAAGGCCACCCATTTGTGCAACTTGTACTTTATAGCTATTACTTTGCTTTGTGTATATCGTGTTCTATGTCCCTTACTATGTTGTTATTTAATCGTATGGCATTTAATGCCTTTTAAACTTCGAAACTCGTTTAGCACCACCCAGGGGACACGTGCAGGGCTATGGTTAGGTAACTCCTGCGGACGCGAGCTTTAAATCGTCCTATGTTGTACAAATAAAGTTATATATCTATCAATCTACTTCTCTAGTCCTATTTGACTATTTAAGGTCGGCTTTTTATTTATAGGTAAGTAAATATAGCTAGATAGTAGTATTTGAATTAATTCTCTAATACTATTTGAGACTGTTTAAGCTAGGTTTAATAACATCATAGTAATAAATGTCTATCCCTTGTTCAATTAACGTCAACCTTTAAAAGATTTAATAATAACAGTATGGTGGAAAATGTTGTATAGGTATTGCTTAAGGTGAAAGGGTACCGGGGGCTCTCTCCATACAAACGTAGTCAACTGTTTTCTCCCTGGATAATGACACTAGAGCAAATATTTTTGTTGCTTAAAACCTATAACTGCCATGACTATGCCCCAATGTCTTGTTTTTTCATATTCTAATTATCATAGGAATTAAGATTTAAAAAACAAAAAAAAACATAGGGTATGGTCATGGCAGTTATAAGTTTTATGCAACAAAAATATTTGCTCTAGTGTCATTATCCAGGGAGAAAACAGTCGACTACGTTTGTATGAAGAGAGCCCACGGTACCCTTTCCTCTGTATTTGTACCATTAAGCTGTTAGTTAAGTTTCCTCTCATTTGTTACAGGACATCGTGCACACACAGTATTCGTGGGAGTACACGTGCCGGCACGAAAGCATTCTCATAGGAAGCACAAGCATCACCATCGCAATGGAGAGAAAGAACCTGAACGACCGGGTAAAGAGGCTCATTTTTTACATTTTATTAGCTTCGTCCACCATTTCACCCTCTTAGGGGTGGAATTTCGAAAAAACTTTTCTTAGTGGATAGGCACAGTTGCAGCCCTCGGTAGAGTTCGAAAATTACTATTATTGGAATGTTTGCATTCTAATAATTTTTGTTTGATTAATTGATGAGTTAGAAGAATTTAAACTTCAACTAAAGTAGGTGTCTAGAATCTTGCTCGTGTTGAAAACATTCTTATAACAGCCATTTTGGAACTCTACGGTGGGTCTGCAATTATGCATCCGACCGTACCTATATTTACAAAGAACACTCCCTCCAAATTTCATGTCTCTAAATCAGCGGTTTAAGCTATGCGTTCATATGTCAGTCAGTCATTTGAGAACTTTGAAATTTTTATGAGTTAGTATCGAATCGTCGCAAACCCAGGAAGTCTAAAGTAGCAACTCGTATAAAACACAACTGGGAACTATTCTTAAAAGCATTTCGTCTAACTCTCAGATAGTCTTGAGTAGCAACTGGGAATTGCACCGCCCTCCCGCCCACTTGAACTCGTCTTAAAATTGATAAGATCTACAAGGCATATCAAGTCTGAAATATAAGAGAACACCCTCGTCTATCACATCATGATAGCTTATATCCAGTGACCACCAGCAGGTCAATCTTTAACTCAATAGAACCTTGTCTGAAACTACTTCACAATTATATAAACAACACTAAAAAGTCAATCGACTTTTTCGAAATATGTATTACAAAGAATAATGGGACACAAAAATAATGAGATTTTCTCTCGAGTCTCGACCTAATATGAAACCCATTTTACAGAATATAAAAACGTAATTGTTTTTTTTTAAAGCTGAAACAATGTTATAACGACTAGTGGCCTAATCTCCTAAGAAAATGGGAATTCTACATTATATAGGCTTTTACCGCGATTTGAAGTAATGGACCAAGGAGTCACGTTGTCCCATACAAACTTTGCCCCGCTTCACCCCCTAATGGGTATAATTAAGGAAAATCCTTTCTTACTGCCTACGTCATACAAAGAACACACCCTCCAAGTTTCAAGTCTTTACGATAAGCAGTTTAGGCTGTGCGTTGATCCGGACAGCCTAAACTGCTTATCGGTCAGTCATTCAGGACAAAGCATTTGAAATGTATTTAGACGGTAGGGGTCAGAATTGCAGACCCACCGCAGAGTTCCAAAATTACTAATATTGGAATATTTTATTAGATAGATAGATAGATAAACTCTTTATTGTACCACATTAAACCTTAATTCTAACAAAAACAATATTAAACCTAACAATATGGCACAATGGGCGGCCTTATCGCTAAAAGCGATCTCTTCCAGGCAACCTTTGGATGGACAAGAGTTAAAGAAGGGGATGGGTGGGTTGTATACGGTGAAAGTAAAATAAGGAGGAGAAAAAAATAAATATTAAAATACATAGAAAATAAAATAAAATATTCTAAATAATAATAATGAAATACGTAATATGCAGTAAAAATAAATACGCACCTATACATACATATAAATACATACATATATAAATATATATATACATATAAATATACAACTAAATATAAATATAAATAAATAATAGGACAACTATATGTTTGATTTACAAGCTTCAGCAAGAGCAAGGTAATGCTTGTACACATTGGCTTTAAAAACAGCCAAAGATTTGGATTGCCGAACAAAAGCAGGCAGAGCATTCCACAGTTGTACACCGCGAGCGGTAAAGGAGTTGTGGTAGAAAGTAGATGAGCGGTCAGGAACCGCTAGAAGAAGAACTTTAGAGGAACGGACAGATTTAGAGGGAGAATGACGAAATTGAAAGCGAGATTTTAGATAACAAGGGGAAGTTGGTAGAAACAGAATTCTATAAAGAAGAGAAAGAACATGTGAATCTCTACGCAGACGAATGGGCAACCATTTGAGCTTACTGCGATATTCTGAAACATGGTCGTATTTACGGAGACCGTAAATAAACCGAATAGCGAGATTCTGCAGCCGCTCAAGTCTATTTAATTGTGCCTCAGTCAAGTCAAGATAGCATTCGTCAGCGTAGTCAAGAATAGGGAGCAAGAGAGTTTGTGCTAACGTAATTTTGGTGGCAGTGGGGAGGAAATTTCGCAACCTTCTGAGCGAAGCATTAGATGCAAACATCCTCTGCCTCAGCCCAGCGAGCTGCGAGTCCCAAGTTAGATTGCTATCCATAGTGACACCAAGATTCCTGACTTCGGTGCTGAAAGGTACCAATGTGCCATTAAAAACTAACGGTAGAAGCTGTGTATGTTTTATTTTGCAAGTAAGTCTCGAGCTACCTATAATTATTGCTTGCGTTTTTGTAGGATTTACTTTAAGGCCATAAGAACTACTCCAGTCACAGATTCTGTTAAGGTCATCATTGAGTCTGTTAATGGCAGAATCTAGTTGTGCTAGAGACGCCTGTGTATAAATTTGCAAATCATCTGCATACAGGTGGTAGGAGGAAGAAAGATTAGTAGATATCGTATTTATATACACAGCGAAAAGTAGAGGAGAAAGTACGCCGCCCTGAGGGACACCGGCAGATATTTGATTCCAGGAAGAGTAATTCTCGTCAATCCGAATACGTTGCCGGCGCCCATACAGGTAACTATGAAACCAATCAATTGCCGACGGACATATGTTAAGAGAGCGCAGGATCCCAAGGAGCAAGTCGAAGTCAACATTATTAAAAGCATTGCTGAAATCAAGGAGTGTAAGCACAGTAAGTTTTTGGTTATCCATGCCAAGTCTAATGTCATCAGTTATCTTAACCAATGCTGTAGTGGTACTATGTCCTGGGCGGAAGCCAGACTGGAATGGGTTCATCAAGGAATTGTTGGAAAGGAAGACACTCAATTGTTGATGAACAAGGCGTTCGAGCACTTTGGATAGAAACGGAAGGATAGATATTGGACGGTACTCGGAAAAGGATGAAGGATTGGGTTTTTTAGGTAGTGGAATTATCTGTGCTTCTTTCCAAGACATAGGAAAGGAATTTGTGGAGACAGAGTTATTAAAAATGAGACAAATGACATGTACTATCTCATCGATAATTGGCAAAATCATGTTTCGACTAATGCTATCAGTACCTACTGCGCTTGAAGAAATAGACTTAATAGCTCTCTTAACGTCAACATCGGAGAATTGAGAAAAAGAAAAAGGAGAAGTATTAGGTAGTTGTTTTGAAGACAGAAAAGAAAGAGTATCTGATTTAGTTAAATGATGAAGATTGGAAGAACTGGTAAAGTGTTGGTTGAGGCTATTTATATCAAGATCTTTTGTTAATTTACTGCTAGAACGTGATTTTCCAACTCCCATGGACCTAAGAAACTTCCAGACCTTTATTCCAATAATAGTAATATTATTTAATTTGCTTTTATATTCATATTTATCTAGTAATCTCACGAGTTGAAAGCCTTTAAAATTGAACTCGAGCAAGACCTTATATAGAATCTTGCTTGAGTTTTTAAGCTCTACGGTGGGTCTGCGATAATTCTGACTCGGATCGTACTACCTCCGTACGTAATTAAAAACATTACCCTCCCGTGGTCGGTTAAAAAGAGGCTTCCTTCTATTTTTAATCAATTTCGAAGGATTTTAACACCTCTAACAAATTATATGAACGGCTTACGGGGTAGTAGGCACAAGGTAAAAACTTATTACAGTAATCGCTTATTAGATTTATTTTTATCAAAGCCATAAATCTCGTTTATAAAATGTAATCAAGAAAGTTTGACGGTTGTTTAGAAGAAGTTGTCTAAATGATTTAAAGACGAAATCTTCAGAACTACGTGTTTTTAACTATAAATATCGCGACAAAAGATTCAGAACTACATCAATGTATAGTAAAACCATTTTAGTAGTTAAATACCTACTAACAGCCCTGTCGACTTTTAATAATAATGTACTTGTACTTGTATACAGGCTGTTTTCCGCCATTGGACCCTTTTTAATTGGGTCCTTTTTGCGTGAAGATGGAGTAGGCTTGCCCAGCACCTACTACCCTCTCAGCTTAGTCGACCATGTATAGAGGAGAGAACTTGTCAATACTTCTGGACCCAACTAAGCCGCGGGTTTCATCACGATGTTTTCCTTCACTGTAAGAGCAATGTCAATTAGCGCACATAATTTTTTCTTAAGAAAAATACATTGGTGCACGGCCGGCCGGGATTCGAACCCACGATCTTCAGAATACAAGTCGAGGTATCTACCACTAAGCCAACACAACTCTTATAATAATAATTGTAGAGTTCGGGGGCAAATGAGATTTAAACACATGTTCAGCATCAATGTTTCATTCTTCCACTTCTTCTTCTCGTATAGTGGTGCGGCTCACCTTTGTTAGAGTTTTCAGATAGCCTTAAGGCCTCTAACTTGACCTTACGACTGCTACTAGAGGTAGCAACCGGGACCAACGGCTTAACATGCCTTCCGAAGCACGAAGGGGCTCACGAAAATACATTTTTTGCCACACTACTAATTGGGCACCCATCAAAGTAATAACCGCGCCAGGCGTCGCTTAACCGCACGACCGTAAGCATCACGAATTATACGAATAACGATTATCGAATGACAGACCAAAATTCACATAGACATTTCGCAATTCTACGATTCAAATGCTAGTAAGTCGAATACCAGCCAGCATAATAGAAACAGGTCTACTTACGGTACAACGATGTTCATATTGCAAGTTACTGTAGGGTGGCAGTTGATTGTGAAACTTTGTCCCGACCGCACTTGGTCAGATTTAGCTACATCTTCAACTGTAGTTCCCGTTACAAATAGGTAATTGTTAAATAATATTCTACAGAAATTATTTACAGTTTAACTAAGTGAAGTTGTTAAATTTCATCTCCTGATATCTTTACGACTTATTAACTTCTTTGCTTCCACTGATGATTAATTGGTTAGCCCTATCCAAACAAATCTGACAATGAAATATAAACAAACCTTATTTTCTAATAGACCAAGATCCCGCCTACCGCCAGACGTTCGTGATTTTATAAAAGCTGAGAATTACTCAGCGCATGCCTCCAACACTGTTATGAACGATGTGAATTCTGAAGTTTGGACCATAGTGGCTTGGAGAGTTATCAGGTAGCAAAGCCAAGAATCGAACTTATCAAACTTAAAAAAACGCCTAATTTTTTCGATAATGTTGCTTATAGCTCTCCAAGCCACTATGATCTGGACTTCATAATTGCACAACGTTCATAACTGTGTTTGAGGCAGAGTATTTCTCAGCTTTTATAAATTGACAAAGGTCTAGCGGTAGGAGGGATCTTACCCTGTAAAAACTTTTCTTTTGTCGTAAGTAAAAAGTTCGCGTAACACAGATATCTTTTATTTTCAAAACAATATTAGGTGGGTTAGGAAACTTCTAACTACGTAATAGAAAAAATAACGTATATATAATTGTTTTTGAAAATATTGAAACATCCTCATGTTTAATGGAAAAACTATTTGTCGGGATACCAATTAGCTGAACCCCACGTGACCCAGAGCGCACCCAAACATCTGTAAAATAAATGAGTATTGCAGGACATTCCCCACATCGCCATCTAGCCCCAAGCTAAGAAACTAGACTTATGTTATGGGTGCTAGACAACGGATATACTACTTATATACTTTTCTTTTGTAAATATATACTTATAATACATAGAACCAACCAGACCACAGACAAATATCTAAGCATAAATACTTGTCTGAGGCGGGAATCGAACAAGCAACCCTGTGTTTGGCAGTCCGGCATGGTGACCATTGTGCCAACTGGGTCCAAAAAAATGTAGTATTTAACCTATTTTGTCATTTTTTTTATTGTATAATAAAAAAAAACAAAATGTGCGAGTGAGCTCTGGGTCACGCGGGGTTCAGCTAATTGGTATTCCGACTGTACTGTCTGTTGATAGCTCAAAATCATTGGCTAGAAACATATCGAGGACACCAATAATTAACCCAAAAATCTCTATTTTCTTGTAACTCGTTAATCCAATATTACTTTTCGTTTACTCAATTTACCGATTACACTGTTTCAAGATTTTTCCTAGAATGGAACTCGGAAATCCATAAGCCGTTCAGTAGATGCTTATCTAAATAATACAGGGTTATTTGTAACTATACTAGCAAGCCGTTGAGGGTAACTTGCTGCTTTACGATACGTATTATGATTGATTCTGTGTTTTTTATATTTTTTTTATTTATTTGTAAGGAAAGTCTACAGCTTAGTTTAACACAGTCATCATCATATCAGCCCATACACGTCCATTGCTAGACATATGCCTCCCTCAAACGACGCCACAAACAGCGGTCCTGCGCCGCCTCCATCCACCGACTACCCACGACCGCTACATTGTCGTCGGTCTACCGGGCAGCTGGTCTCCCAACACTCCAACACAAGTTTAACACAATAAACGGAAGAAATAGAAACAGAAAGCCATTTAGAGACAATCACAAATATACTATGTCGAGTTCAGTATTACTTGAACTGATGGATTTAATTTATTATTTCTGTAGTTACCTATAAAAAAAATTATAATGAATTTCCAATAGTCGTAGAACAAAATTTGATCGTTACGTGAAGTAGCCCTCAATGGCTTGCTAGTATAGTAACCAATAACCCTGTATAAGAATTAAATTTTCTGAATCTTTATTATACTTTTCCTTCTTTTTGCTTATAAATCCTAAAGTTTGTTTATCTGTTTGTTTGTTAAACGGATTTGGATGAAAATCGGATAATGGTAGTTGAGGGGATGGAGACCGACATAGGGTACTTTTGATCTTAAAATTCCCACGAAATCGGGACTTACGAGATGAAACCGCGGGGCACAACTAGTACCTACGTAATAGATGAGCCCGATCCGTCCATTGGCTTGAGCTATGAAAGAAAGAAAGAAAGAAAAACATTTATTTGGCGCAGGCACACGATAACTTTTAAATTAACACACACATAGAAATAGGACCTTATACAACGAAGCAATAAAGAAAAAAACATATATTAAACTTAAGAATATTTAAGAAGCCATGTGCTGCCCCAAATGGGTCGACCTCACCTGTAATCCACAGTCAAGCGTAACTTGGCGCTGGTCTTCCAGCCAAACCCGCTGCCGCTGTATGCGTTGATCTATATGTCAGTCAGTAAATAAAGACAGAAAAAGAGTGGTGTTAGCTTAGTAGTAGATACCTCGACTTTCATTCTGAAGGTCGTGGGTTCGAATCCCAGCCGGCCGTGCACCGATGTATTTTTCTTAAGAAAAATGTATGTGCGCTAATTGACATTGCTGTTACGGTGACGGAAAACATCGTGATGAAACCCGCGGCTTAGTTGTCTCCTCTGGAAGTGGTCGACTAAGCTGAGAGGGTAGCTGGTGCTGGGCAAGCCTACTCCATCCTCACGCAAAAAAGGACCCAATTAAATAGGGTCTAATTGCGGAAAACAGTCTGTTCAAGTACAAGTACAAGACTTTGAATATTACAATAGAGATTGAGAAAGATTAGAAAAGAAAACATTTCAACGACCTGCTATTAACTAAATTAGTTTTATTTATGACTGAAACGTTACTCAAGCTTTGCTTAATTTAATCGGGACTTCGAACCTATAAAATGGTGATTTCAAATCGAACAGAATCCTCGAGGGGAATTATATTCGTAGGCATTAAGGTGAAAGGTTACCGGCGCTCTCTCCATACAAACGTAGTCGACTGTTTCCTCCCTGGATAATGACACTAGCACAAATATTTTTGTGCCATAAAACCTATAACTGCCATGACTATGCCCGATGCCGATGCTATGTTTTAGTGTTTTTTTTTCATTTTCTAATTATCACAGAAAATAAGATTTAAAATCAAAACGAAAAAAAACAAAACATAGGGGCATGGTCATGGCAGTTATTAGTTTTATGCAACAAAAATATTTGCTCTAGTGTCATTATCCGGAGAGACAGTCGACTACGTTTGAATGGAGAAAGCCCCCGGCCTTTCCTCTAAAGTACTTAGTAGGAATACGGCTTTCTGATCCAGAAATATAATTAAATGACAGTGCTTACTTAATTACACTACGAATAAAATCCAACGTAACCAAAAAGCTGGAACAATGACAGCTACCATAGCGCCTACTCTCATCTATACATATAAAATGCTTTGTCCTGAATGACTGACTGACGGATCAACGCACAGCCTAAACCGCTGATCGTAGAGACCTGAAACTTGGAGGGGGAGTTCTTTGTATGACGTAAGCATCCGATAAGAAAGGATTTTCCGAAATTCTACCCCTTAGGGGGTGAAAAAGGGGGGCAAAGTTTGTATGGGACACCGTGATTACTCGGTCTATTTTTAACTTCTACGCGGACGAAGTCGCGGGCAAAAGCTAGTAAGCTAATAAGTTGCTGCCATTTAAGTAGGTTTCTTGAGTAATGATAAGATGCGAGAGGGCTTACTTAGAAGTCAATAAAGCGTTTTGATCCGCTATTCCTTATTCGTACCGCACAAGAATGGACTCAGTACTCCGCGTCTGTCTTTCGTGACATATACAATTTGGGCGCGAATGAACAGGTATCTTCTGGGAAACTGTGTTACAACTTAGTGCGCATCGTCACCTACTATCAGACAGGTGTTATAGTGGTCAAACGCTGACCTATATCTATAAAAATATTATAAAAAGGAAAGATTTTAAGCTATTGCATAGCTTTTATTGCGGGCTTTGAGCGCGGCGACCGAATCAAGAAATTCTGTAACGAAAATAAAACCTAACACTCCCCACTCCGCCTATCATGTAGCTCGGCCAAGCGTTCGCTTAACGTGTATGTTATATGGTACGAATGTTCGAAGCTCGCACGATGCAATAGCTTTACCGCGGCAGTCCCTGAGTGCCACACGTTTTTTTGTTTAATAACGAATAGGCTCCGAAACTACTGGACCAATTTTGAAGAAACTTAGTATGAGGATACATTGGAAGAAACATAGGCTACTTTTTATCCCGATATTCCTATAGAATCGGAAGTTAAGCGGGTGAAATCTTATGTAAAGAAAAGTATCCTCCAAGCGATAATTTACCTAAGTATTGCCTGACCAAAGTTTTACTTAGGAAGGTTTCTGAGCGCAGCCGTTAGTAACAATATGACCTTAACTTAACTAAGTAGGTACATTTATCTCATCTCTGTCAAACATAAAGGGCTCGTTAGCTCGTGTTTCTTTCATATTACAGTAAATACAGAGCTCATGACCTTTAGATAAAAACGAACTAAGTTAGTCTGTGTTCAGACATCCGAAATTCATTTTAAAAACTACGTGAATTAACTTTAATTTGTATACGGGTTTTTTTCCGTTACTCTTTAGTTGGGTCCTTTTTAGCGTGAGGATGGAGTAGGCTTGTCCACCTACCTAAACCACTCAGCTTAGTCGACCGTGTCCTGATGAAATAACTTGTCAGTACATCTGAAGCCAACTTCTTCTTCTCGTATAGTGGTGTGGCTCACCTATTGTTAGAGTTTTCAGATCGCTATAAGGCCTCTAACTTGATATAACGACTGCTACTAGATGTAGCAACCGGGACCAACCGCTTAACGTGCCTTCCGAAGCACGGAGGGGCTCACGAAAACACATTTTTGCCACTGTACATTGGTCACCCATCAGAGTAATGACCGCGCTAGGCGTCACTTAACCCGCACGACCGTAAACGATTAGCGAGTGTCGCTTAGTTGTGAGCCTCCGCAGAACCCAACTAAGCCGCGGGTTTCAACACGATATTTTTCATCAGCGTATGAGCAATGTAAATTAGCGCACATACATTTTTACTAAGAAAAATGTATTGGTGCACGTTTAGGATCCGAACCAACGACCTTTGGAATGAAGTCGAGGTATCTAACACTAGGCCAACACCGCTCATAACAAACTTAAATATAATGATTTGTAAGTTAAATAAGTTATTGATATTTGCAAAAATCTGCATAATGATTCTATCTCTAGGGCCTGGGATAGTGGCACGGAGGAGATTAAGCGTTACCGATGACGGGGAGACATGTAAGGCTAGACAAATGAGAATCTTATCACCTTGTCTTAAGATTCGTTTTTCTTCTCTTTCTGGTCTCATTTCATTTATGATCAATCGATCATGCATGAGGTTTAGAACTTCACGTTGTCTTTTGTCTTTCATTCGCATGATTTAAATCCTATTGTTGACATTATTTTCTTTTAGATGTTTTTGTGTATTTCTCGCTTGTACAAACGATGATATTAAATAAGAAATATTGATTACAGTGACCCCACCAGCGCAACGAGTGCAATTCATACTCGGTGAAGATCTAGATGATTCCACACTCGAATCTCACCCTTTGTTCTCCGAAATGGAAGAACTGGTGAAAGACGGAGATGAACTTGAATGGAAAGAAACTGCTAGATGGATCAAATTTGAAGAAGATGTCGAAGAGGGAGGCAATAGATGGTCTAAACCACACGTGGCAACACTTTCTTTACACTCTCTATTTGAGTTACGAAGTTTAATTCTAAATGGTTCAGTTATTCTGGATATGGATGCTGGATCTTTAGAACAAGTAGCGGATCACGTTCTGGATAATATGGTGTCTGACGGTTCGCTTGGCTACGACAGTAGAGAGAAAGTCAAAGAGGCTTTACTCAGGCGACACAGACATCAACATGAGAAACGAAATCACAATAACATGTCGAGATTACCATTAATCAGGTCCCTGGCTGACATTGGGAGAAACCATTCATCTTGCAAGAGTAAGTAAGCCTTCTTAAAAAAGTAGATTTAATATTCAGATGATAATGTTAATTGACATGGTCGCGTGATCCTATTAGATTTCCAGGAGGGTGGCTCTCGACGCTCCAGTTCGAGGAGTTGTCGGGGGTCCACCTCGTCTCCTCACACCGCCCTCCTGCAGGCCGCGGACACGAGAGGCTCTTACTTAGCCGTGCCAGGTTAGCAGAGCGTGAGAGACGGTAACTCGTGTGCAAGACGCTCACCAACTCACGCTCTTTGTCGCGGCGCACATGCACTTTACGCTAACTTTTCGATTTCAATTTGTCAATATTTTTGTACTCACACTTGTATATAACACTTTTTATTGACTGTGATTTTTATGTGTTGTTTCCAAAATTGGCGTTTATATTCCAGTGGAAGAAGGCGGGTCAGCAAGTGGACACTCTTACAAAGGGGAAATCAGTCGTTTTCTAGGCATCCCTAGTGCGGGTAACCGCTTCTCTAAATCGATGTTGTTTCAAAATTTGTTTCGTCCTTCATCTAACTTATTTTCTCTTCATCATAACATTTTAAATTATCTCGAAATAATCTCATTCGATGTGAATTGCTAAATATAATTGTTTTTGGCTGGAGCTTTCACAGAAAACATTCAATTTTAAGACTCAAAGTAGTGAAATTTACGATCACCAAATTGCTCGTATATTCGCGACTTTACATACAAATTACATTTTACTAAATTCAATAAATGTGGGCGTTAAGCTTCATCGTAGACAGTTTATTTGCACAGTTTCAATTTTCTCATTATGGTAATAGCTTTTGAACGTATAGTTTAGGGCTCAATTTAAATTAGCTAATAGAAAACATTATTTCAGGTTCTGGCCATGATGACGGAATGGTTAAAAGTCCTAGCAGTATATCTATGAATAGGAACCATAGCTCCGGCGATCTCCATATGAATGGTGACATAAATCACAAATGCAACACGAATTTTATGCGAAAAATACCACCAGGAGCAGAAGCATCGAACATTCTAGTCGGAGAGGTTGATTTTCTAGAAAAAACTCTATCAGCCTTTGTCAGACTTAAAACTGGAACTATAATGGGAGACTTGACCGAAGTACCGGTACCTACACGTTTTATGTTCGTTTTACTTGGACCTCCAAATAGTAACTCCAGTTTTCACGAAATCGGTCGAGCAATGGCGACTCTAATGTCTGATGAGATTTTTCATGAAGTCGCGTATAGAGCAAAGAAAAGAGACCATCTTTTGGCCGGTATAGATGAATTTTTAGATGCTGTTACGGTACTGCCACCTGGAGAGTGGGATCCGGCAATACGTATTGAACCTCCTGCTGCAATTCCCTCACAAGACCCTCGCAAGAGGCCAAATGATAACAATCACAAAGAAGAATTTGATGAAGAAGAAGAAGAACAAAGGCAGAGAGAGGAATCAGGATTAGCAAGAACTGGAAAACTCTTTGGAGGATTAGTAAACGACCTTAAAAGAAAAATGCCTTGGTATTGGTCAGACTTCAGAGATGCATTTGCTCTACAATGCATAGCGTCTTGGATATTTTTGTATTTTGCTTGTCTATCGCCAATAATTACGTTTGGCGGTTTGTTAGGTGAAGCGACAGGGAAAAATATGGCTGCTATGGAATCTTTAGTGTCCGGATTTGTATGTGGTATGGGATATGGGTTCTTTTCCGGTCAACCACTAACAATTTTAGGTTCAACAGGTCCCGTATTAGTGTTTGAAACAATAGTATTTGAATTTTGTAAACAGATCGGATGGGATTACATGTCATTTAGATTCTGTATCGGAACTTGGATAACCATTATTTTGGTGATATTGGTCGCGATCGACGCTAGCGCTCTAGTTTGCTACATAACAAGGTTCACTGAAGAAAATTTCGCCACACTGATAGCATTCATTTTTATTTACAAGGTAAATCCTAAACAAACAATATTCCATTTATTTCATTCGAATTGATAACAATTCGTTAAAATGTGTTTTGTTATTGTAGGCGGTGGAAAATGTTATTTCGATTGGGAAAAAGTTTCCTTTAAAGACACGCCCCGACGAGGTTCTCAATTATGAGTGCTACTGTTTGCCGAGCAATTACTCTAAAGTACCTGACCACTTTAATTGGACCTCTGTCGACAAAGCATCTTGTCAGGTATCGAACTAATTATTTTAAAGTGCAATTGAGCGTCAACTTTCCACGTGTTTTCTACACCATTGCTGGTTTTAACTAATTCTATTTTTCTTGGATTTCAGTTATACAATGGGACTTTAGCTGGAGGGGGATGTGACACTAAAGTTTATGTCCCAGATGTGTTTTTAATGTCGATTATACTATTTTTGGGTACCTTTATAATATCGGTAATTTTAAAGGACTTCAAAAACTCATTATTCTTTCCTTCAAAGGTAAAATTTTGATTCGTATTTGTGATTGTTTATTTGAATTGTAACCGTATTCAATTTTTGCTCTTTGTTTTAGGTTAGACAAATAATAAGCGACTTTTCAGTGATAATCGCAATATTATCAATGTCATTTTTGGATTGGAAAGTTGGAGTGAAAACACCAAAGTTAGAAGTTCCATCGGAGTTTAAGCCTACACTTCCGGGCAGGAATTGGGTCATAACCCCTTTTAACGGGAATCCATTATGGTCTGCTTTAGTAGCGATCTTGCCGGCCCTTCTGGGCACTATTCTAATATTCATGGACCAGCAAATTACTGCAGTGATAGTGAATCGGAAAGAGAATAAATTGAAAAAAGGCTGTGGATATCATTTAGACCTCTTTGTTTTGGCTATACTGATACAAGTTTGTTCGGTCATGGGTCTACCTTGGTTCGTAGCTGCCACAGTACTGAGTATAAACCACGTAAATTCCTTGAAAGTGGAATCCGAATGTGCTGCTCCGGGAGAGAAGCCGCAATTTTTGGGAGTTAGAGAACAAAGAGTCACCCATATACTCATATTTCTGATGATCGGATTTTCAGTTATATTGACTCCGGTACTTTGTCATATCCCAATGCCAGTGTTATTTGGAGTATTTCTTTACATGGGTGTAGCATCACTGAAAGGCCTTCAGTTCTTCGACAGGATTCTTATAATGTTTATGCCTCAAAAATATCAACCAGATCACATGTTTTTGAGACAGGTATGAAACACTTCAGTTTTTAAGATTATGCTTTGGAAAACTAAGGCTATTTCAAATAAAAATCTAATTGCAGGTCCCAATCCGACGTGTCCATGTATTCACTGCAATCCAATTGACTTGTCTGGTATGTCTCTGGGTGATAAAGTCATTCTCCAGCACGTCAATTCTCTTCCCGTTAATGTTGGTGGTGATGATTGGTATTAGGAAGGGCCTGGACTTGTTCTTCACTCGAAGGGAGCTCAAGATCCTCGATGACGTCATGCCTGAGATGACAAAGAGGAATGAAGACGAGTTGAGAGAGCTCGGCGACGCAGAGGTGGGATGGCATGCAAAACTATTGCGCCTTTGCCGTCGGAACTAATCCATCATCACTTTCAAATTATATCATCCCACTATTATGTAGATCATTTTGTTTTCCAATAAATTATGTTATCAATAGTTTATCTTTATTTCCTTTCTTGGTTCGATTGGTTTTCCATACTTGATTGGTGAGTAGTTTGTCATCATACAATCACTGAACTATTTTCTAATAAAATTAAGATATAATGTTTAATGAGTTTCGTTCTAGGACGTGACGAAAGGGAACCCACCAGCTTATCACGAAAATCTACAAATACCACTTATTAATGGGAACATCATGAATATACCGTTGGCGTCCATAAATATATCCGAAGAGGTGAATAAAACAGGAATTTGGAAACAAGTTAACAGCAGTAATAAGACAAATAGAAAAGATGGGAAAGATTATAAGAAATCTGGGAAGAAAACGTAAGTTTTATACTCAATATAACACAAAACCAGACCCATAGTTTAAAAAACGATTAAGTAACGCAATTATAAACAGCGAATCAGCAACGCGGACTATTACTTGAGTAAGAAATTTATCCATCAGCGTTCATCACCTCGGTGCTGATTCCTTATGATTCTCAGATATTATATGCATATCTTATGGAAAAAATATACATTTTTTTTATTTCAGTATAAAACACAAGAAAATATCAAAAACTCTGCAATCGGAGATAGAGAGGCGACTATCTGTAATGGACGAGGTAGAAGAAGACGACCCATCTTCGAAGGTGTGCGAGGATACAAAATTCTAAGCATATGCATATGCACAGCATGGATGCATGTGCACAAGAGCATGGATACATGTGCACAAGAGCATGGATTCATGTGCACAACTGCATGGATGCATGTGCACAACAGCATGGATGCATGTGCACAACAGCATGGATGCATGATCGTCCTCACCTTTAGACTGTATAGATGAGTATTTATATATTATGTTATTGTTAAAAAAACATAAGTTTCTGAGGTTCTAAAGGGAAAGTAAAGATTTCAGATTTTTGTTAATATTTTAGATAAGAAATAGTATTTTTCATCAATATTAAACTTTTGTAGTGTAGTTTATCTTTGTTCTTTTTTTCTGACAAATATTGAACACTATAGAATAATTATCTTTGTTAAAACTTATACGTCGTTAAAATAGTTGGTAGTAGTATGTTTCACTTTTATAAATATACCCATGTACTTATTATGTATATACGAATACTTATAATAGTATTATGATATTTATATATTATGTATAATTATTTTTATACCACACTATATTATTTATCTTGTTGTTGGAATCGCACTTTTTAAGCAAACTCCCAATCTAATGGTAATATTGGGATAAAGAGTAGCTTTTATTCCTAAAATTAAAATAATCCTAATAGCAAATTCCAACAAAACCGGTTAAGTAGTTCTGCAGATTACCCATAAATATGTATCCAAACTTTACCCCTTTATATTAATCGTATGGATGATTTTAAATTATATATTTTGCATGATTTTTGTATACAGCATGTTCCGAAATGTTATATTTTCTGTAATTAACATTTTTTTTTCGATTCAATGTTACTTAATTTATAAATGTAAACATAATAAATATTTTGTGTTTTGTTCTGTGAATATTTTCAGAATGACATTGTAAGAAGAAAGGGCTCTTGGAGTGCATCAAACAGAAAGTGTGATTCAAGGAAAAATAGTACTTCTGCTGAAACTTCGGTCTAATTAATTAATTAATCACCCGGTTTTTTATAGTCATAATCATTACCCGGTTTTGTTATAGTTAGAATATTAATTCGTGTTAATTAGTTATTATTCCAAAATTTACTACAAGTTTTAGTTATTTAAATTATTTAAAACTTACCATATTATGTGTTTTTATTTTGTGTTGATTTTCAAGCGTTATAACGATTTTCGTAAAAATGGCATCAAAATATCGACAAAATTATAGTATCTAAATATACCGTTTTAAATACTTACCTTATGTAGTGAAAATCACCTTGTCAGTTTAAAATCCTATAGATTTTTGTTAAATTTCATAAAGAATAGTCAAGACTGCGTATTAAGAACGATGTCAAAATGTAGGTATTTTTAGAAAGTATTAAATGTATTAAGGTACCTGTGGTTAAAAAAGGCCACCTGCTACGTTCATTAAATACAAAATTTTTCGTAAAAATAGAAAAAACTACTTAAGAGGAAAGGGTATCGGGCGCTCTCTGTATACAAACGCAGTCAACTGTTTCCTCCCTAAATAATGACACTAGAGCAAATATTTTTGTTGCATTAAACTTATAGTTACCATGATTATGCACCTATGTTTTGATTTTGTTTTTAAAATCTTAATTTTTATGATAATTAGAAAATGAAAAAAACCAAGACATAGGGGCATAGTCATGCCAGTTACAGGTTTTATGCCACAAAGATATTGTGCTCTGGTGTCATTATCCAGGGAGGAAACAGTCGACTAAGTTTTGTATGGAGAAAGCGCCGGTACCCTTTCACCTTAAAACAGGTCATAAGACAAATATTTGCTTTATTGTTAATCTGAAAAACAATTCATTTATTTATTTTCTTGTTATTTTGTCACTAATATCAATTTAAAAAAAACCTTTTAGTGGCCCTTATTACCCCTAGGCACCTTATTAGAATACTAGCTACGCCCCGCGGTTTTACCCACGTAAGTAGCCTATAGCCTTCTTCGATAAATGGACTATACAACACAAAAAGATTTTTCAATTCGAACCAGTAGTTCCTGAGATTAGCGCGTTCAAACAAACTCTTCAGCTTTATAATATTAATATAGACTAGCAGCGCTCCGTAGTTTCACCCGCGTTTCTCCCGATCCCGTGGGAATATCAGGATAAAAAGTAGCCTATAGCCTTCCTCGATAAATGGACTATCCAACACAAAAATAATTTTTCAATTCGTACCAGTAGTTCCTGAGATTAGCGCGTTCAAACAAACAAACAAACAAACTCTTCAGCTTTATAATATAAGTATAGATATGTAATTGGTCACGCTAAAATAGTAAGTAATGAATTTGTAACTGAAATGAAATTGGCACAAAACTGATTTAAATGTATTGCAATTATTACAATTTTAGAACGTTTAAATAAATGGTTCAATTTTATAGATGTAGTATTTTGTATAACTTTAACTTTTACCGTTATAATAGACATATTAATACATAATTAAATACATATTTCATATTTGTATTAAATTAAATACATATTTCATATTTGTATTAAATTAAATACATATTTCATATTTGTATTAAGTTAAATACATATTTCATATTTGTATTAAATTAAATACATATTTCATATTTGTATTAAATAAAATACATATTTCATATTTGTATTAAATTAAATACATATATCATATTTGTATTTAAGTTTTTTTTAGGTATTAAAATTTTTGAAACAACCTGTATGTGAGTGAAAAGAGAGATCTGTGTTATTTTTAGTGACATAGTATCCTAGGAAAAAGTGTCGTTAAATCAAAAGTGCCAATAGTAAAAACCAGTTAGTTACTAAGTAAAAAGTTTTGTTTTTAAGGTGAAAGGGTACCGGCGCTCTCTCCATACAAACGTAGTCGACTATTTCCTCCCTGGATAATAACACTAGCACAAATATTTTTGTGCCATAAAACCTAACTGCCCCTATGTTTTTTTTACATTTTCTAGTTATCATAGCAATTAAGATTTAAAAAACAAAACATGCATGGTCATGGCAGTTATAAGTTTTATGCAACAATAATATTTGCTCTAGTGTCATTATCCAGGGAGAAAACAGTCGACTATGTTTGTATGGAGAGAGCCCCCGGTACCCTTTCCTCTTAAAGTTATCCTTAGAAACGCTTTACGTAATGTCTATCTGTATTAAGATAGGAGTCAAAAGTGCATTAACATCTCTTCTTTCTAAAAATTACTTACTAGAAAGTTTTTAACTCAAGTAAGAACTTAATACTATTTATGGCGCTAGATCGGATCAGGCCCCTTAGGCAAGATTGTTTTCCATTAACAATATCGCTAATCGATAGAGTAATGTTTTTTACTATTTTTTTGATGAAATTGACATAGGCCAACGAAAAGTCACGTGGTCTTGCGTTAGAGGGGAAAAAATGGTGGATAAGTTTCGTAATAATACTATACCTAAGTCAATTTCATACAAAAAAATCTGACTATTGGAGATATCGCTAATGGAAGTAAGGTCGGAGATCGCATAGCATAAGAACATCCATAAAAAAATATACAACCGAATTGAGAATTTCCTCCATTTTTTGAAGTCGGTTAAAAATATGGAAGGACTGTATCAAGAAGGGCCTGGCTGCTATAAGAATAGAAATCAACTGGAGTCCAAAACGCACGCGTCGTGCGTAAATACCTCTTGGTAGGTGTACATAATCGGACAGTGGTATTATTGCTTATTTAGTGGTTTTATTTGAGTTCAAATACATTCTAGTAAATTCTACCCACTTGCTTACTCGAAAATAGCTTTATTATTTCTTCCGGCACTCGTTAGAAGCGTACTGATTTTAGATATTATAGATGTAATGCTAAATTAGCTTAGATTGTAATGCCCAGGTAGATGCAGTATTTTTAAGGTAATCAATTAATCATGAATTAAGAGAGAATGAATCGTCCTTCCAAACCGCGTTTATACTATACGAGGCTCATTTTTATTAAAGTATCAGATTAGATTTTTTTTAATGTTTGTGAGGCATAATTTAAAATGACTAAATCGATTTTGATTGATGCACATTGCCTCGGTTAGTCTAGATTGACATTTTTACATGAGAATAGTTTTTGAACCCTTTAATAAAAAGTTTTTACAAAGGGGTTATAATATTATGGTATAGTAAACAATCTTAGTTGTGCGGCCACCCTTTAAACCTATGGCAATGTATAGAGAACATAAATACAATGTAAAAAATCTCGTAAAATGTCTAAAAGTCAGGTTTGCCTGTTATTTGTTAAATGTTAAAAGGAGTAAGGTTGCTGTTTGCCACATAATTGCATTGTCTTTAGTATGGGATCCCTTTAAGGACGACCTTCATCGAGTTCTTTAATAAATGAAAAGTATTTTATATCAAATTAAATAGGTCAATAAAAATATTGCAAATGGGTTGCCTAAAAAAATTTAGTCCAGAATGATTAATTTATTTATATATTTTTCGTTACCCATTTAATCTAATATATAAAAATAAGTCGGGTTTTCCTCCCTGACGCTATAACTCCAGAACGCACGAACCGATTTCCACGGTTTTGCTTTCGTTGGAAAGGTCTCGGGCTCCGTGAGGTTTATAGCAAAGAAAATTCAAGAAAATCTGGTGGCGAAACGGAGTTCGCCGGGTTTGCTAGTTTTATATAAAATACTTCCATTAAGGCTATTTATGCTGCCAACCGCAACGCACCAAAAATACCCGTCGCTTACAACCTATGCTTACAACTAACGAAAATTCCTTGTCATTTAAAAGTTATACTAGTTTTAATCCTTAATTTGAGCATAACTTCAAAACTATAGGGAAAGTTTTGGCTCAAAGTCACACTTAATGTCGGTAAAAATCCCACCTACAATTCCATCTCAGTACTTTTGAGAAAAAAAAAACACATTTGTAACAACCAACAATTTTCACCAACGAAGGCGACCGGTGCCGGTAGGAATTATTTGGTAGGCTGTGTAGCAAGGTCGTGTGGACCCCCCTTAAACAGCTCGATGAAGTTCGTCTTTAAAGGGATCTTAGGTTAAATAGACTTAAGAGATGGCCGCGCAAAATAAAAGATTGAGGCGATTACTATACCTGTCTCAATAATTATATATTACTATCCCTTTAATAAAAGTTTATTTTAACTACTTTTAATCGCATATTAATGTTCTCCTAGTATTAGTTTATGAGAACCTAGAGTATTAAATCACTTAAAATAGTCATAAATATTCAATAATCATTACGTCATTAAAATGATATCAATTTTTGTACCTGTATTTATTTATTGAATTTCCTACGTTTTTTAACATTAATGTGGTGTTATTAAATAAATAGGAATTTGAAAATACTTGTTTTTTTTATCCGCAACAGTATTGCCCCTTTGATTTTCGCTTTCAACGCGATTTTTTGTCCTTTTTAGGGTTCCGTGACACAAGGGTAAAAATGAGACCCTATATCTAAGACTCAACTGTCTGTATGTCTGTAACCAAACTTGTATCCAACCGTGATAAAATAAATAAATTTTGCAGGACATTCCACACATCGCCATCTAGCCCCAAGCTAAGTAACTTGACTTGTGTTATGGGTGCTAGACAACGGATATACTACTTATATACTTTTTTTTTGTAAATATATACTTAAAATACATAGATACAACCAGACCCCAGACAAATATCTAAGCATTAATACATGTCTGAGGCGGGAATCGAACCAGCAACCCTGTGTTTGGCAGGCCGGCATGGTGACCATTGTGCCAACTGGGTCGTCAATATGATAGCTAGACAGTTGAATTTTTTACAGATGATGTATTTCTGTTGCCGCTATAACAAATACTAAAAACAGAATAAAATGGTACGGAACCCTTCGTGAGTCCGACTCGCACTTGGCCGGTTTTTTTCGCAGTACATACTACCCTACCATCTAACCTAGATCTCTATACATATATTAGGTCCTTACATATTTATTATATAGAAATTGGCGTTTTGTCGTACTGGCCACTTTGTATCTCAAATATCTCTTCTTTGGTTAGGGATTCCAATTTCAAATTTATACAGCTATTTATTCATACATTTGTATTTCGAAAACCGAAATTCATTTGTTTTGTCCTCGTTTGGTTTTTTCTTTGCGTCACGCAGTTTACAAAATGGAAATCTTGAAATATCGCGTTATTTACGAGTACGAGTTCCACTGTGGTACCAGTGCTGCAGAAACGGCTCGAAGGATTAATGATGTGTAAAAACGAAAACACAGTGCGTTTTTGGTTCCAACGTTTTCGTTCTGGAATTTTCGACCTGCAGAACAAGCCCCGTGGACGGCCGGAGACTAAAGTTGCTAATGAAGAATTGAAAGCTATTGTGGAATCAGATCCATCGCAAACCACGTCCGAGTTAGCTGCAGGCTTCGGTGTGAGTGATAAAACCGTTTTAATCCACTTGAAGCAAATTGGAAAGGTGAAAAAGCTTGAAAGGTGGGTACCTCAAGAATTGAGTGCAGCAAACCGACAAACACGCGTCAACTGCTGCGTTACATTACTCAACCGGCACAATAATGAAGGGATTTTAAATCGGATCATTACCTGTGATGAAAAGTGGATCCTGTACGATAATCGAAAACGCTCATCGCAATGGCTGAATCCTGGCGAACCAGCCAAATCCTGCCCCAAGCGAAAATTGACTCAAAAAAAGTTACTTGTGAGCGTTTGGTGGACTAGTGCCGGTGTCGTTCACTCCAGCTTTCTTAAATCTGGCCAGACTATTACAGCAGATATCTATTGTCAGCAACTGCAAACCATGATGGAAAAGCTAGCTGCTAAACAACCGAGGTTGGTCAATCGCTCTAGGCCACTGCTGCTTCAGGACAACGCTAGACCACACACTGCACAACAGACGGCTGCCAAATTAGAGGAGCTTCAATTGGAATGTCTAAGACATCCACCGTACTCCCCGGACCTGGCTCCAACAGATTACACTTTTTTTCGAAATTTGGATAACTTCTTGCAAGGGAAAAAATTCAACTCCGATGGGGCAGTCCAAAGCGCCTTCAAAGATTTCATTGATTCACGTCATAATGGTTTTTTTAGTAAAGGGATCAATGAACTATGAGATGGCAAAAGTGCATAGATATCAATGGTACATACTTTTATTTAATAAATATATTATAATAAAAAAAAAGACTTTATGTTCCTCCCTTACAAAACGCCAATTTCATATGTAATGACCTAATATAATGCTTTGTCCTGACTGACGGATCAACGCACAGCTTAAACCGCTGATCGTAGAGACCTGAAACTTGGAGGGTGTGTTCTTTGTATGACGTAGGCATTTCCGATAAGGATTTTGGAATTTTGGACCCCAAGAGGACAAAGTCGCGGGCGAAAGCTAGTCTAATGATAAAGACAGACAATCAAAACAACTAAATACACAGTAACAATTTAATCGATTAACCTATACAAATAAAATTAATATAAATAAATACCTATTGACTAATCAGTTTTTCTTTTTCTTTTGTGTGGGTAACATTCCCATTTCCTCTTGATATTTCCTTATGAGTTGTTCCTGAACATCGGGTAAGCAAGGCGAGTATCTGCTGTACTCCATACTGAATTCGCCTTTACCTTGTGTTACGGACCTATTAAAAAAGACAAATAATTTAAAATTGAGTAGGTACTTACTACAATTATACGTTTTACTTATGAATTTAATTTTTCGTAAATTCCTATCTCATTTTTGTATATGTCTCATCTTCATTTTGTATTTTTTGCCTAACTTTCGTAACAAACTTATTTTTGTATTTGTGTCGTCTTACTTTTATTTTCTTTTACATCCCACTTTCGTTCTTTTTTTATATTATTTTCACGTCCACTTTTATCCACTTTTCATGGTACTTTTGCACTTTCACTCTTCTACATTTTATGTTTTCGCATTTAATTTATGCACCTTTATCACCTCATTTTCGTACCTTTATCACCTCAATTTCGTACCTTCATGTCTCATTTTCGCACCTTTCGTACCTTTATATTTTACTTACGCACCTTATATTTAACTTTCCTACTTTTAGCATTTACATACTTTTATATGCCCCTTCCGCACTTATTCATCTTACTTTCATACTTTTTGCGTCTCCCTTTTATACTTTTTCATTGTACTTTCTTTATTAACTTACCTAAGTTCACCAGCGTAACCGAACATATTATTCAAAGGGACCTCAGCGTATATAGTCGTCCAACCCTCAGCGCCCTCTGTACCAGTGATGATGCCACCTCGTTTGTTCAACTGACCAATCACAGTGCCGTGAAATTCTTCAGGTAATGTTACTTCGACGAACATCACTGGTTCTAGTATCTGCCAGGCTCCATTTTCGAATACTGTAAAAAGGTTAAATTAGAAATAAAGATTTTAATCGTATTATTTGTGACGATCTAATTTTTTTTTTTTACTTAATTGTAATTTTTTAAATTCCTTGTTTGTATTTGTTTTGAGAATTAAATTATCATAGATGAAATAAATATGTAGGAAAACCAGATTGCTTTGTCTCAAATGCATCTTTTTAGAATATTTATCAGGTTCCATTTTTTTTTCAAATGTGATTTAAAACAGCATCAAAAGTGGTTGACACGCGCGCCATTTTCCGGAACTGATAGATAACTAAAAGAGACGGAGCGTGAGTGCTTAGTAAGTTTTATTACCGCAGTTTTTAAATTCAAAATTCCTTAAACGCATACCACTCACACAGACGGACGGACATAAAGTGATCTTATATATTTTTTTAAAGTTTTGAGGTACGTATCCAAAAACTTGAAGACAACTGAAATTTCACCCGGTATACAGAATGCTCAGCTGGCACTTTTTTTTTCTCGTATAATGGTGTGGCTCACCTATTGTTAGAGTTTTCAGATCGCTTTAAGGCCTCTAACTTGACCTAACGACTGCTACTAGAGGTAGCAACCGGGACCAACTACTAAACGTGCCTTCCGAAGCACGGAGGGGCTTACGAAAATACATTTTTGCCACACTACTAATTGGTCACCCATCGAAGTAATGACCGCGCCAGGCGTCGCTTAACCCGCGCGACCGTAAACGATCAGCGAGCTTCGCTTAGCTGTGAGCCTCCCCGCTGCTTTCCACTGAATAGAGGGTAAGGAGGCCTTTGGCCTGCAGTGGGAATGGACTAAAAAATAGACTTTATAAAACATACCTTCTTTAACAGCTCCTATAGCCGCCAAATAGAACGCCAGCTCACTAGAATCGACGATATGGTGAGCGCCATCTTGCAATCGGAACTTAACACCTGATATCTTGTGCCCAGACAGGTACCCCTTCTGGCATATCTCGATAAAACCTCTCTCTACGCCGGGTATGAACTGTTTAGGTACATTTGTACCAACAGTTTCGTCAATAAATTCTAATACTGAAACAAATAATAGTACATTGTTATGTTACCCTAGGTGTGAAAGTCACTCATTGAGTCCCGAGACGGAGTTTGGCGCCCGAGCGTAGCGGGGGCGCTAATAGTTCGAGGGGCTTAATGAGTCTTTTACCCGAGGTAAACACTGTGCTTTTCATTACGAATAAAACATTAAATTCTTCATAATAACGAGAGTGAATGAGAGACTCCATACTTCCTCTGGCAGTATGCATGAGTCGTGTGAAGCCATAATTGTTATTCTTTGGTGTTACCTAAAGCAAAGAGGTTAGGTTTTTGAAGTTCCTAATGCGTAATGATACTGATACTGGCTACAAGCACATTGCACAAGCCGCGCGAAGCCATAATTTGACATGACAGCTGTCAGTGAAAGCGATTTTCCCTAGGGCTGAAAGTTTTTCTTTCTACACGCCGCTGTTCAGGCATCTTTAGACCTACTTTCGGAGTATGAGTAATGAAAATAATATTTCAGGACATTGTATTGCTGTTTTATTTTATATTTCACCAGCGTAACTCGTGGGAATATCAGCAAAAAGTAGCCTATGTTATCCTACTAATATTATAAATTTGAAAGTTTGTGTGTATGTGTGTGTGTTTGTTACTCCTTTATGCTAAAACTACTAAACCGATTGCAATGAAATTCGGTATGTAGATAGCTAGAGGCCTGGATTATCATATAGACTACTTTTTATCCCGATATTCCCACGAAATCGGGACTTACGCGGGTGAAACCGCGGGGCGCAGCTAGTTCTTAATAAATCAATGTATCCTCATACCAAGTTTCATCAATATCGATCTAGTGGTTTCGGAGCCTTTTCGTTACAAAAAAAACAAAAAAATATTCCTACTTTATAATATTATATACTTAGTGTAGATTTTACTAACGTAACTCCCGATTCCGTGAGAATATCGGGATAAAAAGTAGCCTATGTTTTCCCAATAAATGAATGTATCTTCATACCAAGTTTCATCTAAATCGGTCCAGTAGTTTCAGAGCCTATTCAATGCAAACAATCAATCAAATATTTCCTCTTAATACTGAAAATTACAGAAGATCCGAAAATTTGCTATTTTCTTTTGATTAGCTACGTTTGTTTTCAGGAATTAATCTCTATCGTCAACACTATCGATTGGTATAAAAATATAGGTGATTTGTTTTTTTGTAAAATCAACAGGCTCGATTCTTGAATAGGGAAATGACTTTTTTAAAAAATCTAAGGATGTAGTTTTAGTTTTTGTCAAAATCAGGCACGCAACTTCTTTCAGCATTTTTCGCTATCTCTTATAGTTTAAGATAAAGCCCTGAAAGTCCACATAAAAAATCACCCTGTATATAGAGATGATCAAAATCTATACTTAGTTTGTTTAGTTGTTTTAACGCGCTAATCTCAGGAACTACTGGTTCGAATTGAAAAAATATTTTTGTGTTGGATAGTCCATTTATCGAGGAAGGCTATAGGCTACTTTTTATCCTGATATTCCCACGGGATCGGGAGTTACGCGGGTGAAACTGCGGAGCGCTGCTAGTCTCTATATACAGGATGATTTTTCGTTCTTCAAGGATATTATTTAAATTGATTATATTGAAACATCTTTCTATTATTTTGCTCTAAAAATTTAAATTACTGAAGCATAAGAAGTAATAAATGGATTTGTTTACAGGATTGGAGTAGAACTAGATTATTTATCTGTTTAATTAAATCGAGAGTTATACTGAGAAACAGAAACTTACATGTATTCTGTTGAGGCGGTAAAGGTTCTAGAATGCCGCTCACTTTGGCGTACTGTCCCGCGCCGCCGGACTGCTTTTTATGTAGGTAGTCGAACGAACACGGTGACATGAGAGTTTCTCTGAAAATACAAATTCATTCATTCGATAAAAAGGATAGGTAAAAAATGAAATAAGGTAAATAACCTTCATTGTAATAAGGCTTAAAAAAGGACTAGTATGCCCCGAAAGATGGCAGATCCAGTTTCAGGATTTAAAAAATTGAAAATCAGTGATATTCGACGAAATGTGTAACGTACGTGCTATTAATGAACTTTTTGCCCTCCCTGAAAAGATAATGAAAATGTAAAATGGTTGTTTGACCGTGGAATTAGATTCTGCGCAAGAAATATGATTGCGAACTACTATGTTACCCCTTTATATTTACACAGGGTTGCGGATTCGATTCTCGCCTCAGACAAGTATTTATGCTTAGATATTTGTCTTTGGTCTGGTTGTTTCTATGTATTATAAGTATATATTTACAAAAGAAAGTATATAAGTAGTATATCCGTTGTCTAGCACCCATAACACAAGTCTAGTTACTTAGCTTGGGGCTAGATGGCGATGTGTGGAATGTCCTGCAATATTTATTTATTTATATTTGGAACTATTTCTTTTTTATCATTAGGTTATTTTAAAATAGGCTTAAGCGTTACATCAGCGTCAGTAGCGGCATTTTAAAGTACATAATATTATATAATAAAAAACCTTTCTTATCAAATACCTATGTAGGTATTTCTACATATAATTTGAGTGTACCTGAAAGCGACTTTAGGCTTGCCCAAATCGACAGGACAGTTGTATTCCCTCTCCATTCTCTGCGCGTATATCTCTAGATGTAACTCTCCCATGCCGGAGACAACTGTTTCTTTGTTATCGCCGTCGTAACGGAATTGGAATGTTGGATCTTCTTTTGTGAATCTGAGGATTTATAATAAAATAAAGCAGGTCAACTTAAGGCGAGTAACAATCGTGGTTCAAGGGGAAGCCACCGTTCCTCATCTCCGGCTTGCCTAGCCAAACTGGAGGTGGTCCTTGGCTGCATTGTATTGCAGATAGGGAATTTTGATTTTTTCTAGATTACAATTAAATTGATAGTATTTCGTGTAGGTATTAGATGTGAAAAAAGGATATAAGCATTTAAAGATACGTGTTTTTCGTTTTCTTCGTTAGCATCTAACGCCATCACACATAAAGGAACTTCAAGAACCTCCTTGCAAAGAAGTATTTTTTGTTTGAAGTTTTGCCATTAATCTTTTTGCTGTGGATAATGTGTTTAACATATTTAAAACTTACCTAGCAACAGCCTTAGAGAAATTATCCCTATCCTTATTATTCTTCGGTTTAATAGCCATAGAGACGACAGGATCCGCTACATGTATGCTCTCCATAGACAGGTTTAGTTTGCCATCGTTCACAAAAGTGTCACCGGACGCGCAATCTACACCGAACAACGCGAATATATCGCCAGCCAATACTTCGTTCACTTCCTCCATGTTGTTGGAGTGAAGACGGACAAGTCTGGATACTTTTACCTGAAAAAAATATGAAGTGTTGAATTTTTAAGCGTTTTAAAATCCTGTTCAAAGGTGTTCGGATATTTAGTACAGGAGCTTGGCATAGTGATTTTTTTGCGCGGTGCTTATTGAGACCCATGCCAATCGATAGAGGGCATTACGGCGAACAAATAATGCCTTTACACGGGACCGCTAAAGCGTCTCGGGAGCGGGATATTTAACCACGTGTTGTACTATGATTTTCCAAAAATGCGCAGTCACAGAAAAATATGGCCTAGTGTCCTAATGCCAGTGTAAAGTGCGCGGTGCATTTCGAGTCCGATTACTATCGAAGGCATTACAGCGAATAAATAATGCCTTCACACTGTTCACACCCAACCGCTAAAGCGTCTCGGAAACGGGATATTAAAAGAAAACGCATTGTGATCGAGTATTTCCAAAAGTGCGGGGTTCACTTTTTATTCCGATATTTCCACAAGAATAAAACTAACGCGGGTAAAAAAAAAGTTTATTTCATCCGTGTAGCCGTGTAAAATAAATAGTTAAAAAAATAACATACCTTCTTACCAGTCCTTGCATTAAATATATTATCTCCCCGCTTCAACATGCCTTGATAACATCTCAAGTAAGTCAATTGTCCGAACTTGCTTACTTCCAATTTGAACGCTAACCCAACAAATGGCTTTGAACCATCTCTTTTCGGGTCTAGTATGATTGTTTGACCTGAGAATAAGAAAACACCCGAGCATTTAAATTGGTTCATTCGTATTAGAGTATCTTAAAAGCCATAAATGTTTATTTAAACCTGTAACAGTTATCTTTTTTGTTTTTTTTTTTTTCGGTAAAATGTACTGCAGTAGTAAGTAGTTTTTGAATATTTCATTCTTCATTCTTACTACAATACTTCATTCTATTTATTAAACTATTTATGAATAGGTTTGATACATCTAAACACAAAATCAACTTAACCGATTGAGTTGAAACTTGGTATGTAGATAGCTGGAGCCTTGGAATAACACATAGACATACTTTTAACCCCAAAATTCCGATGAGATCGGGACTTTAACGTGTAAAACCATAAAGTAAAGCTAGTCAGAACCTACCTTCCCCATCTTTGCCTTCATTTATCATAGCCGTGTTTTCTACTTCTCCAGGATGCGGTAGGTATTCCAATACAGCATCAAGTAGTGGTTGGACTCCTTTGTTTTTTAAAGCTGTACCGAGGAGGACGGGAGTGAAGGTACGTTTAAGAGTGTTCCGACGGACTGCTTGCTTTAAATCGGAGATGGTTGGGGTTTTCTCTTCGAGGAATAGTTCTCCTGTAAATTGATATTTATTAAGGCGAAGTATGACCTAACTATGCCCACGCGCGCCGCACGATGACTCTATCATTTTCCCCCGCGCGCCACGAAATGGCCGTTTTAACTATGTTTTATGTACTTAATTAAAAAACTAACATATATTTTAGTGAAAAACCATATGTACAACCTTATAGGATTTCATGTACGGTTTATGAATAAAAATTCATATTGAGATGGTAACCTAATGACAATTGACTTGTTTATCAGTGCACAGCTCAAACCAATAGACGGATCGGGGCAAAATTTGGAACAGAAAAGAAAGATAGGGTTTTGGAAAATTCAACCTTGATAGCTTGAGAATGGATAGATCACTTAGGGTAAAACTGCGAGGGACAACTAGTCTAGTACTATAATATTATAAAGAGGTAAAGTTTGTGAGTTTGTGAGGTTGTAATCTCCGAAACCAGAAGACCAATTTGGATAAAAAATTTCAAAGAGATCATTTGGAGGTAGTCTGGAATTCCCACTCGGGACTTAAGCTGGTGAAACCGTAAAGTGCAGCTAACAAATAAGGAAGGCAATATATTACAAAAAAAATCTCACCCAAATGTTCATCAACATTAGACAAATGCTCGATCAACTCATGCCTCCTCTCCTGTACTTCAGTTCTCCTATCTTTAGGTACTTCATCGTATCTAATAGTTTCTCCGAAATCACCATCAAAGTACACTGCCTTCTCTTCAATCAGGTCTATGATGCCCTCGCATTCCTTCTCCAGACCGATCGGTAAGTGAAGAAACGCAGCGTTGTGATTCATTTTGGAGCGCATTTGTTTTAATACTCTGTAATGAGTTAGATAAGTATTTTAAAAATTGCAAATATTTGTTATAAACCTTTTAGAAATATCTTTTTTTCGGAAAAAAACTTTAATTGTTGAAATAAAAATCACTTTTCGTCATTAATTTAAATTGTCGCACGAAAATGATAACGTCAGTAGCTCATCTTGGAAGGCTCACTCCATGAAAGTTTTGTATTTTTAGGGTGGTGCTGCCTGTGACGTCTGTCGTGGCCGTCGTGGATTTCATGTCTAACAGAGGAATAATTACTCATTATAATGCAAAAAAAAGACTGTCTAGTTGCTGTTAACTCATATAGCTAGTATTTACATAATATTTTTTCTTTACCGCTTGAAACACCAAATTATGGACCAACGCCATAATTATCCTTATTTTAAGTCTTTCAAAGATAAGTCTTTCACCTGGCAGGATTAGAACCCAATCTATCCAGTTTATTAATAAAAGCGAGGCACGGAACGCTGTATCGTTTCATCTGCCTGTTCACAGTTAACGTCTGACTCTGTACTCCGCCAACTGCACATAGTACGAGAACAGCGCCGTCTAGCACTCGTAATGCACGCTCTACCTCAACTGTGAAGTCTACATGGCCTGGAATAAACAAAAACAGGTGCTCAGACGTTGAGGAAATCCACCCAAATACAAATGCTTAAACGGTTTCGATTTATTGCTAGACTTGAGTGGAATTTTTATGACTAAAAATCACTGAATAAAAAATTAAACTCATATGAAAAACAACTTATAAACTTCTTTTTAATTATTTTGTGATTATTATTATTATTTTTAGTTTTTTATTTTGTGTAATTTGATTTGATGTACCTAATTTTGAATTTGTGTGTTAATATTATGTAATTTTGTTTTTTGTGTTCATATTTATTGTAATTAGTTTTAGTGTAAGTTTTAGTTTTGTAATTTTATGTAAAATGAGTATAAATAAATTGACTATATATTTTGTTAATCAATCGAATAAACTTTTTACTTCTCAAAACATGGCAAAATAAAGTTTGGCAGCTTATCTATAAACTGAATGTAGGACGTAGGTAGGTGCTGTATCTAGGTGCAGTTGTTAGGATGTTTTAGAATATATACCTGGGGTATCAATAATATTGATATTATGATCCTTCCATATTGTATAAGTGGCTGCTGACTGGATGGTGATACCTCTCTGTCGTTCTAGCTCCATTGAGTCCATAACAGCTCCAACATTGTCTTTACCTTTTACCTGTTAATATTAATACAAACACATTTTCAAATAGATTAAAGTCATTTAGAATAATTCTTGAAGATTGTGGAATCTTCACAATGTATCAAGTCATAACTCCATAATCAACAAAGGTCTGCTTTCTAAGGCAGAGCCTAAAGAATGAGAATGTTTTGTGAATTTCTTAGATTTAAAATAAGACCACCTAGTGAATTTTTAAAGGGTCTTAATGATATTTGCTATCCGATAGAAAGCTGTAAAGCGACTCTGGTAGATGGCACTATGACCCTCACATGTAAATAATAAGAAATTTCTCTCTAATTTTGTCCAGTGGTGTACAGCTAACGTAGCTGAGTTGATTAGGTGGCTCCGATTTTGCACACATAGGCCATGATTATGCCCATAGTGTATAATCATCGACTCAGCTGAGCTCTATTCATTAAGAGCATGGCTCTAAGCAATTTAATTTTAGTGAGTGTTTTCCATTTCTAAGCCAAGAAAATAAATTAGTCAATTATATGGTCCGACTACAGAAAAGCTCATGCTGGGCCAGCATGGTCAAGAAAGAAAGGTGATAGGACTTTGTTGAGAGACGTTGGAGAGGCATATGCTCTGCAATGGGCTAAAACATGCTGCTGATGAAGAAGAAGAACGAAGACATCAAACATAGAAGACTAACCTCATGCATTTGATCAATTCTACCCGTGTAGAACAATATTCGTTCTGTAAGAGTAGTCTTTCCTGAGTCAATGTGAGCTGATATTCCAATGTTTCTGATCTTCTCCAGTTGCTTGTGTTCCGCATATTTAACGTAAGATGAATATTTCTGAAATTATCATACATTTTATATGAATGTGAATTAGGTACTTACATAAATGCGAAACATTTTAAACCTACTTAGATTTTTATAGAGTTTTGTATGAAGATAGCTGATCCCTTGGAATAGCACAAAGGCTATTTTCTCACCCAATCTTCCCGCGAGATGCGTAGGTACCTAGATAAGTCGATAAAAGAAACAGCGAAAAGACGCCTATGTTGCTGGTAAATTATTTACACCGGCTAATTAAGGTGTCTCATTCTTTATTTCATAGAATTATTACATAAATCGAACGCAGGGCGTGTATAAATAGTGAACTTAATCCCGTAGAATAATAATTATTTAATTACCTGTATTGCAAAAGAATCTGATCTGCTTGAGTTTTTGAGGACACTGGCTACCCGTAAAATATTGGAAAGGGTCATATTAAACTAAAAAATAAGAAATATCACAGACAGAAATAAAATTAATTTAAACTTTTGAGGTTATCTCCAGACCCAAAGTCAGTTAGACTAAACGTCAACGAGCATAAAAACGTCAACGTCAACTTCCAACGTTTGTTATGTTGGATGTTCTGTGCCATGAAGTTATTAATGTAGACATTTAGTTAAGGATGATTCACACGATGAAAATTTGACATTGATAAATATTTTTTATCTCTCGATACTCCTATCGAACTTCAGCATTTTATAGAAAGGAATCTTAAAACTTGGAAAAGTATAATTATAATAATATTATATTTAAAAACAAAACAACTAAGGACCATTGGAATTCACTTTCGTGCCTCACTGGACAATAATTATGGAAAGAAAGGAACTAAAACTGAAAATGTGAACACGGCATTAACCAGAAACCAATGAACTGAACATAGATTCAAGTGCAATGAAGGTTGCTCAAATTGGAAAAAATACAGGCAAAATCGAAAAAAAATCAGTTTGAAAAGAATATGGCCGTGTTAGGGCCGTATGTAAATGTAAATATGAACGGGCATAATAATATTCACAGTCAGTTAACGAAATCGTTAGAAAGAATTCTAGAAGATGCTTATCTAAGTGGTGAATTAAAGTTAAGTGGACGTAAACTGAGAGAGTTTCCAAAGCCGGTAAAATACGACTTGAGCGATACAGTTATTGCTGGTAAGTGTTGTTTTATAAATAAATCTTACTGCATTTCTATGCGTTTCATCCTATAAAATCTAAGAATATTAAGTTAATCGGTTTTCAAGATCAGTTAAGATGTTTATACGTAATATTTGTGTTATTTATAAACGTAAGCGCCGGCCCGCACACGTTTGGCTTGGTTGGTTATTATCATCAGATCGATCGACCGCGGCGATATGTCCACCCGGCACAGGACTAAGTTGATAAAATCGATTGTTTTCCAGGAATTCCTACCTACACTAAGTTCTTATCTATCATTTATTATCAATATTTACACTAACTTAATATTTTATGTTATATTTGTGGTAGGTACTTAGTTACTTTTTTAGACTGGAACTTTATTTTACATCTGCTGTTCTCAGTTTTAACCGTCGTCAAATAAGGGGGACGTTCTCAATTCGTCGCGTATATATTTGTTGTAAATTCACCGATTACGTGAATACGGCTCAATAATAATATTTGCAAATGAAGAGCTTAGAATTGCCTTTATAAGTAGGTACTTACCTAGATTATAAAAATGCAAAGAAGTGACCTCTACTTACCTAATAATAGATAGTAGGTACCTATCTTGTGTGCCTAGTTCCTTACCTCATGTTTACAAAAAACTTCTCATTTCAAGTTTACTTTCAAAGTCATAAAAATTCAATAAAATTGTGTGTCGATAAGATATCATCAAAACAAACAAAACTAGCACCATATACCTATACATACATAGTAATAAATAAAATAGCTAGCAACTTTCTTATTAGAATTAAATGCATCTCATCAAATTAGTTAGAACTTTAACAAATAAATTAAAAAGTATGAAATTACAATTGAATCACCCTGCTCTCAGTACAAAACTATAAAATTATTAACCACAGCTAAGTAGGTATAAACACAGTCATACCTATTTATTTATTAGCTTACTATTGGATTACTAAGACACATTACTTTCCTACTATGTAATGTAGATCAAGGTAAATAAACCATGTATGAAGGGATAATAATTGTTTATTTGCCTACTTATTCACTCTATTTATATTACTATGACTAACAAGAGACCTTACAAGCACAAACTTTGAGGGATTTGTATGAGAAATCAATCCTCTTCTTTTTGAGTCAGTGATGTTTGACCAGTCAAATTTTTACAACTCCAGTAGCATTGGCCTTTATCTAGTATCTACCTAGTTAAAGGCTGATTCCACTGGTAGAAATTGAAAAGTAAGCATTTTATTGCATTTTGGAGAGCTTTTGGAGGTTCATTACTCCAAAGATCCTCATCAAATCTTCACCAAATTTCCATGAAACCAACTTGAAGTTATAAATAAAAGCAGAATTATCGAATTTAGATCTTAAAAATTGGATAGTATATCCAGTAGCCTGGAGGCTACCTCCGGCCTCCACTAGCCTTGGAGGACGGGCTCCTACCAAATATCCCTGTGGACAAAACATATCATATATTCATAAAACCAGTATACTCAGTTTCCTCCAGATCAGTTGCAAAATGTGTCGTAGAGGAGTATAACAACATGCATACTGACAGAGGAAAGCTTTGCCAGACTTGAAGCAGAAACGCTTTACTCGCGTAATATAAACTCAGTAATACAAACAACCTATACCTATATTTATATTCTACTTAACTATCTTACCTAAGAAACATTCTCTGCCGTATGAGAAAACTACAGAATGTCCCTGTTCTCTAAAAAGGTTCAATACCTATACCACATAATAATCCTTTTTAAAAATGTCCCACAGGTGTACAATAGTGTACATAGCTAATAAGTGCATGTTTGCTTTATGTTAAACCATGATAACAAACCAAGATTATGTTTAAAATGCTTAGGTAATGAACAATGTGTAGTCTGCAGAATCTTCCCATGTTTTAACAAACATTGATTGTTAATCTCATATTACCATAACAAACTTCTATGTTAAACATTATCTAATAATGTAAATAATATGTTGGTAGTGCCCATGTATTAATATAAATTACATTGGGCCACTGCCCCAGCGAAGTAAGTAGTAGTACTCAATGCCTCGAAAGCACTAAGTAGTACCCATGTAAATAAATAAGTATATCTAATATATAAAACTAGTCAGGTTTTCCTTCCTGATGCTATAACTCCAGAACGCACGAACCGATTTCCATGGTTTTGCATTCGTTGGAAAGGTCTCGGGCTCCGTGAGGTTTATAGCAAAGAAAATTCAGGAAAATCTGGTGGCGAAACGGAGTTCGCCGGGTTTGCTAGTGATATATATAAATATGCTCTCAAAGCCTCAAAAAACAGCACAGGACAGGGAAGGCAGACTCTTGTTTGGGGGGGCCAAGATCTACTTTGGGCCACTGCCCCAGCAAAGTAAGTTGAAACTCGAAAGCAATACTTACTTAAAGCAGTAATAAGATATTATGACTTGACTTTGGAGCATGTCCTTACCTCTTGAGCCGTTTGACACAAGCCTTCAAGCCTGGCTTGAGTGCATACAAAGCCTAGGTCTACTTGGGACTGAAATACAAAATTAATAATGTTCCATACCTGAAGTGTGAATTTATTATTTAGGAATTAAAATAGTAAAAATGAAGAATAGATATAGGCAATTAGGCACCTACCTTAATGAACTACTAATTAAATTATTGACCTACCTACCTATTCGGAAATCAAAGTAGAAAATATTAATAACTAGCTGCGCCCCACGGTTTCACCCGCGTAAGTCACGATCCCGAGGGAATATCGGGATAAAAACTAGCCTATATGTTAATCCAGGCCTCCAGCTATCTACATATCGAATTTCATTGCAATCGGTTCAGTAGTTTAAGCTTGAAGGAGTAACAAACATACATACACACACACAAACTTTCACATTTATAATATTAGTAGGATAATTCGACTGAAAAGTATCATTTTTTTATCTAGTCAATCTTATCTATCACCCCATATTGCGGATTACATTTCTAGGTGTGTTTTCGTCGTATTTTTGCGTTTTATTATCAGTTTCATTAACTTTTTGGGTCAGAAACCTACGTAAGCAGTCATACCTCAATCATACCTACTTAGATCCTACTTATTTGTATTTTTGTTTGTTTGGACCTATTGCGGTAAAACTCGGTTTATTAATAGCTGGAGACCTTGATTAACACAGGCTATTTTTTATCCCGAAATTCCCGCAGGATCGGGACTTACGCGGGTGAAACCGCAGGGCACAGTATCACAAACGTATTACTTACTAGCAGGACCCCGTGTTTTTACCCGCATAAGTCCCGATTCCGTTAGAATATGGTGATAAAAGTAGTCCCTAGGATTCAATATAGGTACTTACCTCATACCAAGTTTCAACAAAATCGGTCCAGTAGTATCATAGCCATTACTTAAAAAATATTTCCTCTGTGTAGTGTAGATATAGATTTTATTACAAAGTTTATAGTGCAAGTTAAAATAAAACACCGCAAAGGCGACAGGTGCACCAGCGTGTTCACCCGAGCGTTTCCACTACGGATACAGGGGTACGATAAAGCCAGAACATTCCACATCGCTGCCTGCGAATATTATACAAACAATACGTGAGAGTTCCTATATTTCAATACTAGCTGCGCGCCGCGGTTTCACCCGCATAAGTCACGATTCCGTGGGAATATAGGGATAAAAAGTACCCTATAGCCTTCCTCGATAAATGGACTATCCAACACAAAAATAATTTTTCAATTCGAACCAGTAGTTCCTGAGATTAGCGCGTTAAAACAAATAAACAAAGTCTTCAGCTTTATAATATAAGTATAGATAGGTATACCTACACAGTAACACCCCGTGTGTATTAAACTTTTAAACAAAGTTATAACAAACTGTGACAGCTAAAAACCAGGTAACAATCAGGTTCCTGTAGGCGGATGTGTGGGTGTTTGAATTTCGAAAAAAAAAGGTAAACAGACGCGGGCGCATCGTTTGCATCGTTATCACTTACCACTCGGTTGTGTAACTTTACTCTGTTAGCTCCAGTTAGCTCTGACCTCCATTCTTTTTATAGGGCTACGTTTATAATACAAGCCCTTTTTATTTTCCAGCTCATCACCCCATTTGATCTTACGTGACCGTGAGCGATTGACGTGAAATTAACTTGAGGCATCATCCTTCTAAATAAAACGTTTGTTTTAAATATTAGCAACGGTTATATATTTTTGGCGAACTTTACACTCTGCAATGCATCATTTCCATTCGATTGGTTGGCTGGTCTGCCAAGAATACTGATGGAGTAATACGGTGAGGTATTGTGGTCGTGAGCACTACCTATGCGTCGAAGAATGTACAACGTTCTTTATTTGGTCGTTTGAATCGGGTCTTTCAAGTTTTATTAAATTAGTATGCTAACGGTGTCGATCCTCAACACTGGCCGGGGATGTCTGGTCTTGTCCTCTAAAATTTACATACGGTAAACCAACTTGCTCTCTGCGGTTGGTACTATCGTTAACTATTCCGTTGAAAATTTCGTACGACGATGTAGCGCTCGTTTATTATTTACGCGCATAGCGTGTGGAACATTTCACTTTCGTTCATGCCAATTTAGATCGAAACCTTTCTAGATTCTATCGTATCTCAGGCGCGATACATGCAATCTATACATAAAATGACAATAACTTTCCAGTAATAAATTACATATAGGTACTTACTCCTACCTACTGGAATTTACACATATCTATTAAAATCAATGCCACTTTTCGTTGTAATTTTATAACTCAAGAACAGGCTAACCTATCCAAACCAAATGTTTAAGCTTTGTTCGGACTATTTAGTAGATGGTTTATGTGAAGTTTCCACAAAATCGGTCGAGCGGTTCATAATTTATCACATTTTTTTTTGTAACAAATGAATTCAATAAATGGCGGATCATTTTACTTTATAAGTAGCAAAGCACGTACCGGGCCGCTAGTATTATAATAAAAAGGATTTTTTTTATTGTTTGTTTGGCTCTGAAACTATCGGACTGATTTTGATGAAACTTGGTATGAGGATACATTGATTCATTGGGAATACCGTAGGCTACTTTTTATCTCAATATTCCCCCGGGATCGGGAGTTACGTGGGTGAAACCGGGGAGCGCTCCTAGTATTATAAATCAATATGTCATACACTTTCTATGTCTAACGCGTCTAACCATCCAGTGGTTGTGAGCTTATCGTGGGAAGTGTGTGCATTGATTCATTAAGAATTAAATTAACTCCTCTACACAGATTGAGTGGCTATCGAGATCGCAGAGTGCATGAGTTTAACGCTCGATTAATATCCCACAAGGGCTTTCTGTGCCGCCATCTTGCAGCTCTTTGATATATTCTTGTTCGATGTTGCAGAAAAATAAATTTAATCTTTCATTAGGTTAGATATAATACTTACTTAATTAAATTTAGAATTTAAAAAAACTAGAGAGGTGTCAAGGGACACCCGGATGGAACGAAGTTCCTTTCGATTAATTAGTGAAGGAATTGTAATAAAATCAAAAAGTGTCGTTACAACTTTTGGTCTTCATTTTTCTTTTCGCAAGGCGCAATAAGGAACTCAGTTCCAAAAAAACCACGACTTTTATCCCCCATAACGGGGGGACGGCTGAACCGATTTCGATCCAACATAGGTAACACTCCCGACTCATTCACCTTTCAAAAATAAATCAAATCGGTTCATCCGTTCGGGAGCTACGAAGCCACAGACAGACAGACACGTCAAACTTTAACACCCCCCATCGTTTTTACGTCAGGGTTTAAAAATGCCAGCTGATCAAATCTGCAAGAAGTAAAAAGATGGGAACTACGAATTCGACCAATTACAAAAGTCCCTGAATTAGATTTGTGAACTGCGTAGATGTCTTCAGAAGATTTTAATTAAAGTTTCGTCAGACAAATGTTCATAACCATAATCAAATCTTTCGTCTCATATAATTCAATTAGCGTTTGTATGTAATTAATATTCGCTAGTATAGCCTGCGTAAAACCGTCTAATTTTAGTATCATTGTTCGCCAGTCTAATGGCATTGCTGTATGCTCGATTAATTTAGGCTAATTGGTTACGATCTGGGTTGGGCTAGGCCCTATTACTTAGTATCGTAATTATAGTCCTAATATTTCGATCGGGGGCATGGTTGATCTTTACTTCGGTTGTTTTGTATTGAATCTCAAGGTTTTATTGAGCTATTCCATGTCTTTTCAGTGCTCGCTTATGTATAGATAGCTATTCCTTTATTTCTGATAACTCCCGATCCCGTGGGAATATCGGGATAAAAAGTAGCCTATAGCCTTCCTCGATAAATGGCCTATCCAACAAAAAACAATTTTTTCAATTCGAACCAGTAGTTCCTGAGATTAGCGCGTTCAAACAAACAAACAAACAAACAAACTCTTCAGCTTTATAATATTAGTATAGATTAACCACACTACATTGGAGAAGATTGGCCCCTTGTACTTGTACTTGTATACAGGCTGTTTTCCGCCATTGGACCCTTCTTAATTAGGTCCTTTTTGCGTGAGGATGGAGTAGGCTTGCCCAGCACCTACTACCCTCTCAGCTTAGTCGACTTATACTTCTGGAGCCTACTTAACCGCGGGTTTCATCACGATGTTTTCCTTCACCGTAAGAGCAATGTCAATTAGCGCACATACATTTTTCTTAAGAAAAATGCCAGGATCCGAACCCACGACCTTCAGAATGAAAGTCGAGGTATCTACCACTAAGCCAACACCGCTCTTGATATTGGCCCCTTGCTGTATTTTTATTCGGTCGCCTTTTAACTACGAATTGGTCAATTTGGTCATGTCACTATGGGCTTTTTTTATGATTCTGAAAGATTTTAATTTGTACTTAATGTTGTTGAAACATCAGCAGTTCACGTCATCAAACAGACTAATGAAGTAGGTATCGGAAAATTTCAGTAGGAATTGAGCGCAAAATCTAGGTTTTTGTCGCCGAGTATTTCTTAAAAGCAACCAATATCGAACGCTTTCATCAGCCTCTCATCTCGACCTATCGAATGCTGAGACTCAGCAGCTCTGACCCACATCTAGGCGCTAACTTGGATACCGTTGGATTGGGTACTTAACATGGTCCTACTTTAGGGCTGTCACTTTAAAAATAATTAACAAGTAGGTAGGTAATTATTCCATTTCTCTCATGACTGGCTATTCTATAGACTAGACAAACTTACACAACAAACGATTCATCATTGAAACCATGCGTGCGAAATATACAATTTGCACAGAGGTTCCCGAATTTGCGTACTCGTAGATAAGCGGGAATTTGGCTGGTGAGTGGTACCCGTAGATCTAGTCCTCAGTTAGGAAAACGAGGTAGGGCCTTGTTTGATGTGATCTGAGGTAGGGACGTAAATTGGAAGATCGAAAGTTAACGAGTCCTAACTCCCAAGTAATGTGTAATTTTTTATTAAAAGATTTAATACTTATTTATTTATAAAATTCAATCAGTCAAATAAAAATTGAATTACACAAATAAAAATTGAATTTCAAAAATAATAATAAAACAAAATAACACATACACATCACAAATAAAAAATACCTTCCCAAGTTATTAGGTTAGGTCCTAACATTCGATTTAGTTTTAGTTCTGCTTCCGTGGGCGGCAAAATTAGTTTAATCATAGCAGACGACCTCTGTGCTGCGTCGGGCGAACACCCGCTTGCGACGCAGAAGGTTGTTGGTTCGATTCCCGCCTCAAACAAGTATTTCTGTAGATATTTGTTTCTGGTCTGGGTATCTTAAGTATGTATATCTAAGCATATAAAATCCTTTGTCCTGTCTGACTGACGGATCAACGCACAGCCTAAACCGCTGATCGTAAAGACCTGAAACTTGGAGGATTTTCCGAAATTCTATCCCTTACTGGGTAAAAAGGGGGGCAAAGTTTTTATGGGACAACGAGATTACTTGGTCTATTTTCGACTTCTACACAGACGAAGTCGCGGGCTAAAGCTAGTTAAGTATATATGTATTTACAATAAAAAGTATATAGGTAAATACGCTGCTGTTTAAAATGTTCTATAGTATTTATTCATTTAATGTCTAAACCGCCTACGCTCCCCTTTACAATCAGATAATCATTTTCTTTGCCAATACCTTTTTCTTTTAAGCATGGAAATTTATTTTACGCTTCTAATATGGAAATATATGCAACTAAATTGAATGATTTCCTAAGCATTGGACCGTTATTATGCGGAATTCGTAATATTAACATTGTTTTGTCTGCCTACGAAGCGTGGGAGTTTATTAGCAGTCTCACAAAACGATAAAAGAAAATGCAAATAATTTGGTTATGTATTTTATGTGTGTTTTTAACATCAATAGAGATGCGTGTTATAGCGTTAATGGTTTTGAACGATGCATGATGAAATTGCTCCGATGTTCATTATGTAAAACTATATATATTGGAGGCTTACCCTGCTGCAGTTGCAGTGGCGAACTACCATAAAATAAATAACTGGTCGAACGTTTACTGACACGAAATCAAGAACTATTGGACGACCCAGTTGACACAATGGTCACCATGCCGGACTGCCAAACACAGAGTTGCGGGTTCGATTCCCGCCTCAGGCATGTATTTATGCTTAGATATTTGTCTGTGGTCTAGTTGTTTCTATTTATTTATTGCTTTTTATCATTTTTAGGGTTTCGTACCTCAAAAGGTAAAAAAGGAACTCTTATAGATCACTTTTTATGTGTCTGTCTGTTCTACTTACTTATATTTTACTTATTATTTTATGAATATAATTCAAAGAATTTAGGTCTAAATAAATATTGCAGGACATTCCACACATCGCCATATATCCCCAAGCTTAGTAACTAGACTTGTGTTATGAGTGCTAGATAACAGATATACTACTTATATACTTTTCTTTTGTAAATATATAAATTGTAATACATAGAAACAACCAGACCACAGACAAATATCTAAGCATAAATACTTGTCTGAGCCGGGAATCGAACCCGCAACCATGTGTTTGGCAGTCCGGCATGGTGGCCATTGGGCCATTTTGGGTCGTTTATACTTATAATAAAGAAAGAGAGGACAAAAGTCTGTACTCGAAAGTTTAGGGGACTCTAAAAATTAAGGAGGTAGAACAAAATGCATTGTGTCTATTTAGATAATTATAGGTAGGTATAGGTAATCACATTTATAATATTAGTAGGAGTGTTTAAGGTTTTTATTTAGTAACAGCCCTAATATTTATCCGTGAGCTTTCTATCCAAGCAACGCAGCGACTATCAATAGCTCGATAACTCTTGTACCGCCCTCGGCTTTCAAAGCCCAACCTCTTATGTAATTGTGTTTTATATTTACGAGGACCACTTCGGTAATCTTCTCTTATGGCCACTAATTGTGTTAAATCTCCTTTGATCTCTATTCTAAACTAGCTGTGCCCCGCGGTTTCACCTGCGTAAGTCCCGATCCCGTGGGAATATCGAAAAAAATATCCTATGTCCGTCTTCTGATTGTAAGCTACCTCCCCACCAATTTTCAGCCAAATCGGTTTAGCCGTTCCCGAGTTATAAATGGTGTAACTAACACGACTTTCTTTTATATATATAGATAATGATAGCAGGACAATTGTGCAAATTCACAAATAGAAAAAAATATGATAAAATTCTCCGTTTTTCTAGACTAGAATAAAATTGATAGTATTTCGTGAAATAGATGTGGAAAAAGATACATATTACACATATAGGAACTTCAAGTAGGTTCTTGAAGTTCCTTTACGTGTAATGGCTTCATATGCTGTTGAAGAAGAGCTGAGCTCCTTGCGAACAAGTCATTTTTGTTCGAAGTTTTGCCAATATTCTGTCTTACACAGAATAAATAATACTTCCAGAACAAATAATACCTATCTACAACAGCTTCGGTTTGTGTATCTTGATCTAGTTAATTTCCAGACGCAAAAGCTCTCTAGATTAATATTTTCAATTTCCATGAATATTAAGAGAACTTTGATAGATTTATTTAAAGTAACGAAGTGATGTCTAAATTTACTCCGAAAGCTCGGTTGTAAGTGGCTTGAAAGTTGAAAAGGTGACTTTGAGCTTATCTAATTATGGATTTGCATTAGATAGATAGATATATAACTTTATTTGTACAACACAGAAAGAAACAGAACAAGATAAACACAAAGTAAAGTAATAGCTAGAAAGTATAATTTGCACAAATGGGCGGCCTTATCGCTCATAGTGATTTCTTCCAGGCAACATTTGGATGGAAAAGAACTTATTCAGCTTTAATGGTAGGTTGTGAATAATTTAACTTATAATTGGTGATGATATACACTATTTACGTAATTAAGGTTTTAAATATTAAATTAATAATACATACCAAATAATTATATTCATAGATACATACAAATAAGTAGATACAGTGGATAGGGAGTGCTCTGATCAAGGTGTATTGCATTGGCCGCCGTTGACACGAAGAAGAAGAAGAAGTAGATACATACAAATAAATACATACATAATATAGGAATATATACGGATATTAGACAGTACTGAGGTAGTGATCAGTTACCATAGCCAACCGAACCATTGCATAAGAACGGGTATTGTGAATATTCGTCTGAGTCTGAGTTGAGTAACGCCTGCTAGATAAATGGGAATACACACGACCACACCTTAAATACTAACTGCGATACAATACATTTTCTAAATGTAAAAGCTTCTATCAAATAAGAAATATCGAGAAATTTTGGCAGCATAGTGTGAAGTCGACTCTCGAAGTTATGTTTGTTCAAGTTACGCCACAAGATCATCCAAGTCTATAATAGTTTCCTGAGTGACTTGTCCCTTGCAAGCCTTCGACGGAAATGCGTTTCCTCCTGTCCGCCCGGTTGGCTCCGTCTCCGTTCGACCCTACGTCACTGGGAAATGGCCATTGTTCTAAGACAATGTCCCCATAAAAGCGTACTCTAGCCCATAAAATGGTTTGTACCAACATTTATGTGGCGCCTACTTGGACTAGAAAGGCTTTTTGATTAGCAAGACAGTAAGGCTTTGTTAGCATCAAGATATAAATCGACATATGTATTTCGAAAGGCACGCAATGCATGCAATAATGTCATCGAAAGCAAAAAGTTAATATGAAGTATGACTCGTCGCGTGCTTTTGTGTGGTAATGAACTGGGATAGTCTTCTTGAGAAAGATTCCACTTATTTACACATCGCTCCACTTATTTCAAGCAAAAGTACCTACTTAAAATCTGTTAGTTTTTAAAGAGAATTATAGTTCAGTACTTTTATTCCTGATTTTATCAGGGATATATTATTTCTGATTCTACCACATATTTCAGGGTTTCCAGTGTTTTCACTATATCAATTTACTAATTTTGTAATATGGTATTATCTAGCTCATCAGGCTCAGGCATTAGAAGAAAGTTTACCGGGCGCTCTCTCCATACAAACGTAGTAGACTGTTTCCTCCCTGTATAATGAATGACACTAGAGCAAATATTTTTGTTGCATAAAACTTATAACTGCCATGACCATGCCACTATGTTTTTATTTTATTTTATTTTAAAATCTTAATTTCTATGATAATTAAAAAATTGAAAAAAAAAAACAAGACATAGGGGCATAGTCATGGCAGTTATAGGTTTTATGCAAGAAACATATTTGTGCTAGTGTCATTATCCAGGGAGGAAACAGTCGACTACGATTGTATGGAGAGAGCGCCGGTACCCTTTCACCATAATAGAAAGTATCAAAAAAAAACATTTTGATTTGCCCAATTCGTACGTAAAGTAGATGCTTTTGAATGTAAACTGGATTATTGTTATAGCTAATAATAAAATTAAGAAAAGTTGTTTTTTCACTGATTTCTAATCTAGTTATTATAAAATCAATAAGATATATTATGTAAATCTATTTTAAGTTTAAGATAGTCTTTCTCGTTATAATTGTTACGTCTAAACTGAGGAATGTAATAAACGAAAGCCAAACATTTAGTGCGCTCATACTAATCTTGGCAAACCACTGATACAAAATAGGGTCACAAACGTTGTAAGGTGTTAGGAATAAATGACGACCCAGTTGGCACAATGGTTACCACGCCGGACTGCCAAACACGGGGTTGTGGGTTCGATTCCCGCCTCAGACAAGTATTTATGCTTAGATATTTGTCTGTGGTCTGGTTGTTTCTATGTATTATAAGTATATATTTACAAAAGAAAAGTATTTATGTAGTATATCCGTTGTCTAGCACCCATAACACAAGTCTAGTTACTTAACTTGGGGCTAGAGGGCGATGTGTGGAATGTCCTTTAATATTTATTTATTTTATTATTTATTTATTTATTTAAAATAAATGCGATGTTATAAGGTTCCATCTATGTTTAAAAAACTGCTCATTTGGTACAGTTCTTCGTCAGACCCAACTGTTCTCGAGCAATGTTGCGAAGTTCAGGGCTGCGGGGGTGCCGCAATGATGAACAGGATCTAAATGAAAAATAACACATTAACTTGAATTAGAAAGAACTTTTCCAAATGGCGCACATTGAACAAAACTGCGAGGCCCTCTCATTTTTAGGGTTCCGCATCCAAAGGGTAAAAACGGGACCCTATTACTAAGACTTCACTGTTGTCTGTCTGTCTGTCACCAGGCTATATCTCGTGAACCGTGATAGCTAGTTCATTTTTTTGCAAATTATATGTTTCTGTTGCCGCTCGCATACAACATGGTACGAAAGTCGTGCGCGAGTCCAACTCGCACTTGGCCAGCTTTTTTAAACCATTATCTCCCAATAATGCACATCTGTCTCCTTGTATGTACCTAGTCAGTTTACTCTTCAATCAGTTACAATAACCTAAATCACTTAAATTCCTATAACAGTTAGCTTAATAAATTGGTCCTTGTCCACATGTCATCATCGCATACTATAAATAGAGTGAATTCGTCGCGTGCCCCTGCCTGCTATCATCGTCAAAGTTCCCTGTGCGCGAGCGCATCGCGAGGGGAAGACCCACGCACGTGCTTCATAACCATTATAAATTCAAAACCACTCCAAACAAAACTATCTACTTAACGGGGCATATCCGTTGTTGTTTCTTTGAATAAAAATGTGGTTTAATACCTACTTAAAAGTTTTGGAATTAAACAATTAATATCAAATTGACGTATTTTTACTATACTACCAAATATATAAAGTACATGCTTAAAAATCTTGAAATTCAAGTTCATAACGACAGGTAGATGCTGGTTTTATTTTCTCTTCTTCATAACGTTCAAAATTACTAGTGTCGCTTGGATCCTTGTACTTCGGTATAAAAGGAGGTATCACTCTGCAGTTCAAGATAGCTTCCCATTCAATCCCTTTGAACCATCTGTGGTTTTTGAAGTCCATAACTCCGTCCTTCATTACACCAAATCGTTTAGTTACATCAGTTTGCAAAGTGTTTCTGATGAGATCTCTTATATCTGAATTGAAACTTGACGGACATCTGTATTTACCGCCTACAATTTTTTCATAAGTTTTCATGGGTTCATTCCCATAGAACGGGGGGTAACCAGCATTCATCTCAAACAATAAAACACCGAATGACCACCAGTCTACGGAGAAACCATACCCTTTGCTCAATATCAGTTCTGGAGCTAAATATTCCGGCGTGCCGCATAGTGTCCAAGTTCTCCCTTGCAGTACTTTGCAGAAACCAAAATCCGTTATTTTCAAATAACCTGTGCGATCTATGAGAATATTCTCTGGTTTCAGGTCGCGATAAACTAGGTCACAGAAATGCAGATATTCTAAGGCTAAAATCACTTGACTAGCATAAAATTTCGCTAGCGGCTCTTCAAACTTGCCCATCCGTCGTAAATGGGTGAACATTTCGCCGCCCGTTACGAAAGGCATGATAAAATAGATATAACTATTATCCTTCAAACTGAATTCCATCGACACAGTAAAAGGAAACCGGATGGCTTCAAGAATCCGCTTTTCGTACAATGTGTGTTCAACCTGTTTCATCTTAATTATCTTCGCCTTTTCTAACACCTTCATTGCGTAAAATTTTAAGCTCTTTAAATGTTTCATCAATATAACTCTACCGAAAGCTCCTGTTCCTAAGGTTTTTATTCGTTCTAATTCGGAATACTTGATACTGAACTTAGGTGTTTGACACCATCGGCCTTCGAACTCCTTTTTCAATCTCTCCAAATATTTCGTGTACGTATATTGTTGTTGAGCCGTGTATCCATCAATAATCTCCACAGAAGTGCTAGGATTAACCCCGTATTTTCGGTACATTTTTCAAACAACTGCAATTGACAATCAGCGTAACCTTCGAGATTTGGCATCCTATCCTACTAATATTATAAATGTGAAAGTACTACTGGACTGATTGCGATGAAACTCTGTATGTAAATAGTTGGAGACCTGGATTAACACATGGGCTACTTTTTATCCCGATATTCCCACAGGATCGGGTGAAACCACGAGAAGCAGCTAGTGATTTAATAAAGTCAGATTTTTCTATGAATTAGGTTTTGTATTTGTAGAGATTGAATGCAGGGAAGGGCGAATTTGTAAGGATTGTGAAACGAGGGTGAACGAACTTTTCGAGGGGGCTAGGTGGGATCAGCTGTGTTTGGGGGTGACACGCGGAGCCGACAGCCGGTCGCCGCCGTACTCGCCGTCTCGACTAACTGTATTGATCATCTAGCACATGTTACCGGAGTTTTCCTACACCAGCCAGACAGAATACAAAAAACAATTAACCCAAGCTACCTATATTAATAACTTCTCTAGGTTATTTCTTGAATACAAGTATTATGTGTCGATCCATCGTTTATTAACAGAGACTGTGATGTTCATTAAAGCGCAAAAACTTCCTTTTATATTTCGACCGTCGTTGACCATATAATGATAATGAAACAGGTCGATATTCTGTCGCTCTTATTACAAATCATTTAAGTCCAGTTCAGCAATAGCAAGCAATAGTAAGAGACAATCCGTTAATGTACAGTTATCAAGATACACTGTATGCTGTAGTTATAGATATGTATGTGTATGACGCATACATTTACATGTGTTCTTCTACAGACACTTTTAATTTAATCTTAACGCCACATGTATAATTCTTTGCAAAAATATAATCTTTACAAATGTCACTAATTAATTTATTCGGTAGGATTACAAGTTTACACCATTTCGATAAGAGCTGTGTTGGCTTAGTGGTAGATACATCGACTTTCATTCTGAAGGTCGTGGGTTCGAATCCCGGCCGGCCGTGCACCAATGTTTTTTTCTTAAGAAAATTTTATGTGCGCTATTTGACATTGCTCTTACGGTGAAGGAAAACATCGTGATGAAACCCGCGGCTTAGTTGGCTCCAGAAGTATTGACAAGTTCTCTCCTTTGGGACATGGTCGACTAAGCTGAGAGGGTAGTAGGTGCTGGGAAAGCCTACTCCATCCTCACGCAAAATGGACCCCCAATTAAAAAGAGTCTAATTGCAAAAAAACAGCACGTATACAAGTACAAGTACCATTTCGATCGCTGAAGTGATCTAGGATTTCTGATCTTGTCATAAACTTGATAGTTTGCTAAATATTGCTTTACTTTCGACTGGTTCCGATTGATGGTGGTAACCAAACTTTAATTATTTATTCCCTTTGATAAAATTGTCTTAATCTGGTGAATTGACTGGTCGACCTACATTGAATGAAGATAATTTATAGTTTATTTAGTCTACGCTTGCGTTACATTGGTTGTCTGCATGATGTAATGTTAAGCCAATGAATAGGTATGTACCTATACCTACGTGTTGTGCGATCAACACCAATCTTGATGAGCCACCAAGGCCAAGGGAAGCAGTGATTGCTGTTCACTAACCATAATGTTTTGACTCTGCTGGCTGGTTCACTTAAATTATTGAGTTCGAAGGTCGGTCCGCTATGTCTGTCATGTTGAATTTTTTGGAAAGATATATGATTTTTCGGATATTTACGAATTTGAACTATTATTAGTATTTTCGAAGTTCCTTATCGCGCGTTGCGAAAGGGGGCTAGACGGAAAAAAATAAGACCAAAAGTTGTAACGACACTTTTTGCTATAGTTGTAAGCCGTGCGGCGTGCGCGTGTTTCTCTCTCTCTCCCTCTCTCATAGAACGCAATTACTAAAATTGAGCCTACTGATTAAGTTTATATGACATTATATTTGTTAATAATAAAAAAAATATTAGAATTCACCCCATTGTTTGCTATGATTCTTGTTATTGTAAAGTGCCTCTACGTGTTTGCTTCGGCTCCACGCACTCCTTCCAAAATTCCGGGGCTCCATAGCCCCGTGTGTATCACGGCGACGTATAACAGACAAAAAAATAATATTATAACTAAAAAAAATTACTATTCCTTCACTAATTAATGGAAAGGAACTTCGTTCCATCCGGGTGTCCTTTGGCACCTCTCAAGTTTTATTTTTTTTCATATTCTCTAAATTGAAATATTGTGTAGTTACCTTTGCTATCTCTTACAAATCACTTGAGAATTGATTCTAGGTTGATCAATTGATATGTTTTATCTATACTATAATATTATAAAGCTGAAGAGTTTGTTTGTTTGTTTGAACGCGCTGATCTCAGGAACTACTGGTTCGAATTGAAAAAATATTATATAAAAATATTTGTGTTGGATAGTCCATTTATCGAGGAGTACTTTTTATCCCGTAATTCCCACGGGATCAGGAGTTACGGGGGTGAAACCGCGGAGCGCTGCTAGTACTTACATAGCTATTCACTATCTTTGTTATTTTTTCCTTGTAAATAGTAAATATGAAGAACAAAAAAAACTTACCACGAGTGATATTAACCTACCTACCTATAACATATAGTTTGTAGCCAAATATTAATTTTAGTCTTCGGTTCAAGATTTATTGCTCGCCGGTCAAGGTTGTAAGGCCCGCAGTTCGTATGGCGTCGACAACTTGGCACCAAACCAGATATCTTATGTGATAAAATCGCAATATAAAGAATGTTAGCGATTGACTGTAGAAAGTCATGAAATTCATAGGTCACATGCAAAAATATCTCGAAAAATTTGTACTTAGGTAAGCGGTGTTGGCTTAGTGGTAGATACCTCGACTTTCATTCTGAAGGTCGTGGGTTCGAATCCCGGCGGGCCGTGCACCAATGTATTTTTCTCAAGAAAAATTTATGTGCGCTAATTGACATTGCTCTTACGGTGAAGGAAAACATCGTGATGAAACCCGCGGCTTAGTTGGCTCCAGAATTATTGACAAGTTCTCTCCTCTGGACATGGTCGACTAAGCTGAGAGGGTAGTAGGTGCTGGGCAAGCCTACATCCTCACGCAAAAAGGACCCAATTAAAAAGGGTCCAATGGCGGAAAACAGCCTGTATACAAGTACAAGTACTAAGACTTCACTGTCTGTCTGTTTGTCATCTCATGAATCGTGATAGCTAAACAGTTAAGATTTTCACAGATTAAGTATGTAGTTTTGTTGCTACTATAACAACAAATACTGAAAACAGAAAAAAATTAAGGTACATCGAGTCCGACTCGCACTTGGCCGGTTTTTTTGTAAGTAAGTTTTGTCGGTCCGGAAATATGCGTCTTAAAACGACAAAACGTAGAACTATCTTGGCTTCGTTGACGTCGAGAATAACTCGTTAACGATTCAAAATTGACGGTTATTTTTCGAGGACGCTCCTCAACCACAAAAACTGGACCGGCGCGTTTCAAAATATGCAGCGACCGACTTAATTATTCATAGATTAGTAATTTCGCACATGTTTTGACGTTAATACGCTCTGTGAGCACTGAGCACGTAAACAGTGTGTAAATAGAACCGGGAGTCGGTACTCTTGTACAGTATGCGTCAAATGTACACTATCAGTGTACTACGATAATAAATGCGTTTCTTACTTTTACAAATGCTTAAATCTTAATGCTTAAATTAAAAGAAGGTTTCAACATAATGTAGATAACACTATGTCGAAACCTTCTTTTAAGCATGGCTCCGCTCTTCTATAGTTATTATCTATACTAATATTATAAAGCTGAAGAGTTTGTTTGTTTGTTTGAACGCGCTAATCTCAGGAACTACTGGTTCGAATTGAAAAAATATTTTTGTGTTGGATAGTCCATTTATCGAGGAAGGCTATAGGCTACTTTTTATCCTAATATTCCCACGGGATCGGGAGTTACGCGGGTGAAACTGCGGAGCACTGCTAGTTACTTATAATTTGTTAAGCAAAAGGTATACAATATGACTTCTCAAAATTATTAGACAATACTTACAAAAATCAATCGTATTATTTCATTTTATCTAATCGTATTTCTTTACAATAATACTATAAGCAAGTATTGGACTTGGACTGTCTTCTAATAGACGTTACACACAAACATAAATAGTCGAATTAAAAGAACTCAGTGTGATTATCCTTTTCAACATGTTAGCTATGTCTTTAGTTGGCCGAGTGGTATAAGCCGCCACCCACTACACCAGCCGACGTGAGTTCGATCCACAGGTTACGTTGTTACAATGTTCAAATAGTGCTGCACAGGATTGTAAATGTTACGGTGGCGGTTTACTTTTGAGCGTTGATTGTATTTGTAGAATGTTTTGGAGCACGGCCTCATTTACGTCTCGTTGTGGATTGTTAACTGCACTGTTGTAAAATGGAAAGGAGCATGAAACGGCGACGGATAGGACGCTTATGCTTATGGCAACTGTCTAGTGTCGAGCTAAGGTTGATGAATTAAGAGGCCTCTTGGTAGTTTGATACATATAATATCTTGATATTCTGGTATTTTACAATGATGATGTGCGCAGGAGAAGATTCTCAACGTAATCGTGGCAAAAAGATGAGTATATGTGACAGATGACGTCACATCCATTCGACAGCTGACGCAGTGGCGGTTGACGTTGACTTTGACAATATTCAACAGCATCCTTGGCCTATTTTGTTGCTGGTCTTCCAGTCAAACCATTTTGTGATCTGGCTGGATTTATATTAAGTAGATACAAAGTATAAATTCAGGTACATTTCAAAATTATGTACTGCGTGAGACAAGACATGAGAGAGTTAAATGTGAACGATGAGATGATATCTATTAGGAGTGAACGGAAGATGAAGATATACTGCGCCGACCCCAAATAAGTAAATTAGGATAAGGGCATGAAAAAGATTTTAAAATTCTGGTTCATGAAACTCCTGTTATCAATCTTCTTCTCGTATAGTGGTGTGGCTCACCTATTGCTAGAGTTTTCAAATCGCCTTAAAACCTCTAACTTGACCTAACGACTGCCACTAGAGGTAGCAACCGGGACCAACGGCTTAACGTGCCCTCCGAAGCTCGGAGGGGCTCACGAAAACACATTTTATCAATTTTCACACAAGAATTAAAACTACGTTTTTGAAAAATGACCGAAAACTTGCTAATTGCGTTTCCAGTTTTCCAAATTACTACAATGAATTTGCATATTTTGTGAATCAAAACTATGCATAGTAGAGTAGATACGGAAAAATAGTTGAATTGTTTTATTTACGTTTCATAATTTTATCGTAAAAGGTTTCAGACATTATCTAAAGTACCGTTTTGCAATAGGCACAAATGTTTATCTATATTCTATACAATGTGTTCTGAAAAACAGTTTCTAATGTGAAAGGAGGTTGTTACTTGTTAATAGACGTCTAGGCAAAAAACTTTTGTTCTAGGACTTTTAGAAATTACAATCTTTTTATTTTATATTGAGGTTTGTATACTTACTTACTATCGAAACTCAATAAAACCCAAATTTCGTCAACCTCAAACTCTAAGAAACACGAATTTCTTTTGTTCTACGACTTTTGGAAATTCGATTTTTTTTTCGAAAATTCTGGGAGAGTTTTTCTTGTAAATACAACATACAACTTCGAACGAAATGTTTGAATTTCCAAAAGTCGTAGAACAAAAGTTGTTCACCTAGACGTCTAGAACAACCCCCTTTCGTATTAAAACCCCTTCGCTGAAACAAATTGTATATAAAGATTAATACTGAATTTCAAGTTTTGTTCAAAACCCTAAGTTAATACCATTAAAATTACAACGGCATAGAACAAAAGCCCTTTGTAACTTAATATCTGACTCCCACACAACTTATTTTGTTCTTCATAATTTATTGATCCACCTCTTTCGTTCCCTCTCTACTATCACCAAATAAAGTGGGCGTTAGGGTGTTACCTCGTAATATTGAAAAAGTCAAACTTATAAAGTAAAAATGACACCCTTTATCCCCAAGGGATATAAAGGGTTTCCTTTAATAACAACGACTGATATCCATCGAAATTATTACTTCGCGAGAGAAATTACTTCTTCAAAGAATTCCGAAAAAATCTTGATTTCGAATCCTACTAATATTATACACTAGCAGCGCTCCGCGGTTTCACCGGCGTAATTCCCGATCCCGGGAGAATATCGGGATAAAAAGTAGCCAATAGCCTTTCTCGATACATGGACTATACCTACAACCCAAAAATATTTTTTCAATTCAAACCAGTAGTTCCTGAGATTAGCGCGTTCAAACAAACAAAGAAACTCTTCAGCTTTATAATATTAAGTATAGATGTGAGAGTATGTGTGTTTGTTTGTTCCTTTACACAAAATTACTGAACCGATTGCGATGAAACTGGGTATGTCGATAGGTAGCTTGAGACCTGGATTAACACTTAGAATACTTTTTATCACGATATTCTCATGTGATGCGGTTGAAACCGTAGGGAGCAGCTAGTTTTATCTATATTTTCGTAGTTAAATTGTGTTCTAATGAAGACAATATTCAAAGAAACGAATCGAATCAACATTTTTACGCCTTGTCACCATTCCTATTGTTAAAAATAGTAAAGTTAACCTCCATCATTTACGCAACGTCAACGTCAATCAAAAGTTCACGGACGCACAGAAATATTCGTACCCCATGCCCTTTTTACCCATCTGCCTTCCCTTCGTCATGTAAACATAAATAAATCACCTTTCGCATTAAAATAGTATCATGCTAATTAGAAAGGTCAGTATTTTCCAACCCAACTTGTGTGTAACAAGCTCTCTTTGCTTTGAGTCCTGGGGAAAATGAAACCAACTACATAAAACCAACTACCTAGAGTACATTAAGTGCCTATATAAACTGCCTTCTTCTTTGCGAGTCGATTCCGAGTATTAGTAGGTATTTTTTTTTGTTTTTTATACATTTTACCTAGATAACTGGACACCTGGTTATACTTATATATTATGAGATTCAGTCCTATTGATTAGCTAGACATTTTGAGATTAAGTTCTTATGGACCGGAAGCATATACTTTTTTATTACTAATTGAATATTTACTGCGAAATCCAATCCAATTAGTTGCCACAGCTATGGCATCGTCACTTGCTTCGTAGAGATCCTGTAAGTTGCAGGAGGCAGGGCTTACAGGGCACATCAGTAGGTGGGGCATTGTCTGCTCTGCTTAGGACTTATATTGTGCTTATTTCAATACAAAATGCCACGGGAGCCAACATGACGGCATTAGAACTTTTTGATGAAACGAACTCTAGTAGTAATACTAGTAGTAGAACTACTAAGTAGTCTAGTAGTAGAACTATTTGATGAAACGAACTCTATTAGTAATACTAGAGTTCGTTTCATCAAATAGTTCTAATGCCTGTAGTGCCAGGGTCGTGTATAAGATGGCGTAGGCTTGCCCAGAACCTATACCATTATCTCAGCTTAGTCGACCGTGTCAAGAGGAAAGGGACTCGCCAAAATTCTTTACACTCAGGCAGTATTGCTGCTTCGGAACGAAATAACCAGAATTTCCTTAATAAAACCAACCATGTGAAGCTGTTAGTTTGAAATTCAACTGAACTTCAATAATTAATCACTTTAGTCTCGCCATATAAGAGGCCTGCCTAAAATAACCAGTAACTACAGCAGCTTTATGTGACCCAGATTTCACAGTACACTGAATCATTTTCTAATGAACTTTTAACTATACAAATATTATAAAGAGGCAAGTTTTGAGTGATTGTTTCTTTGATTGAATTGAACAGGCTCCGAAACTGCTGGACCTATCTTGATGAAACTTGGTATGAGGATACGTTGATTAATTGGGAGTAACATTTTATTATTTATTAAATAATATATTATATAATAAGACGACCCAATTGGCACAATGGTCACCATGCTGGACTGCCAAACAAAGTGTTGCGGGTTACATTTCCGCCTCAGACAAATACTTATGCTTGGATATTTGTCTCTGGTCTGGTTGTTTCTATGTCAATATAAAAGTACCTATATAAGTAGTATATTCGTTGACTAGCACCCATAAAACAAGTCTAGTTACTTAGCTTGGGGCTAGATGGCGATGTGTGGAATGGCCTGCAATATTTATTTATATGAAAATTATTTTAGTTTAACAACTTTTAACCCAAATGTATATTGCGATAACTGCTAAAATCATTCGTAAAACAAATGAACAGTAAACGCTCAAACATATTTAGTGGTAACTCAGCTTCAAATGACTCATGATCTCGTAAGACTGCTGCTAGCGCCGGATATTCGAGCTTATAATTATAATCTTGGGCTAGAGCTAGATAAGTACGGCTACGTACTTACAAAATAGACCAAGATCCCGCCTACCACCGAACTTTCGTAATTTTATAACAGCTGAGAATTTCTCAGCGCATGCCCCCAACACAGCAGCATTATCTATTGGTACAAATATAGGCGACCAGCTTTTGCCCGCGACTTCGTCCTCGTTGAGGTCGAAAATGGACCAAGGAATCACGTTGTCCCATACAAACTTTGCACCCCTTTTCACCCCCGTAGGGGTAGAACTTCGGAAAATCCTTTCTTATCGGATGCCTACGTCATATAAAGAACACACCCTCCAAGTTTCAGTTCTCTACGATCAGCGTTTAGGCTGTGCGTTGATCCGTCGGTCAGTCATTCAGGACAAATCATTTTAAATATATAGATTTCTTTTTTTGCGAAATTGACAGGTTCGATTTTTGATTTTGCTACCTGATTACCCTCCAAATTACTATAGTCTGAACTTCATAATTGGACATGGTTCAGATGAGAAATTCATAGCTTTTATAAAATCACGAAAGTTCGGTGATAGGTGAGATCTTACTCTAGAAGTTCTTAGAATGAAGACTTTAGTTCTTTGTAGAAAGAAATGTATAATCTGCAACTTTAGACTTAACTTATTTTGACGCGTTAACTTCTTATAAATCGTTCAGAAGAGTTTTTTTCACTTACAAAAATTACATGACGGATGCGACGTTAAAATTTATAACCATAAATTTTAACGTCGCATCCGTCATGTAATGTTTCTAATCCAACCTCTCTGGGTTACATTAAGAGTCTTTTGGATTAAAATGAGAACTCTTTGGTCTCAAGTCTAACTCGAAGGTTACATCCCTGGAACAGACTGTTTGATATGATTTTTTTAAACTATCAGTAAGCTTTGCAACCAGGGCTCTCTAGAAGACCGAAGTAGCTTTAGAAATCTTATTTTCGAGGTTATTTTACCAACCATTAAGTGACGTAATCATCCTTGACAACATAACTGACAGTGACATCTTAAAATCTTAACTACTTCAACGAAGCTCCGAAATTCACAAGCTATAATTACTTGAAAGCTCAAAGGCGCCCCCTGTTTTGTCAGGAGACAGTTCTCTGCTAAAACTTTCATCACGTCTCAAGTAGTTGAACTCGTGTCATTGTTCCGAGGCGTCTCAACGTCTCTACTCCAGTCGTTAACGCTTACGAGCTCCTTTGTAGTCTCTGTATGATGCTGAAGGAAGAAAGCTTTTATTTTAAAGGCTTTCATAGAGTCTTGATGAACGTAGAACCCTAGAAACTTGTGTTTTAATTTAAAGTTTTTAAAATCAATAATGGGATTGGGCTGGTCACGTGTCGAATTAATCCTGACCGGTGGGCTAGCGGCTATTGTCACGCATTGGGTGCCGGAGGACGGACGTCGGAATCGAGGCAGACCCCGTAAACGATGGCGTGACGATCTTGATGCATTTGACACAGGCTGGCTAAACTTTACCCAGGACTGAATTGCTTAGAAAGATGTTAGGGAGACCTTAGCCCAGCAGTGGGATAATATAGGCTAACAAAAAAGAACTATAAGGTAGTTTCGATTTTGGTAATCCGAATCAAAGCAATAAGAAAGTAGTCTAGTTTAATTATTTATTTATTGGAACGAAGTTCCTTATCGCGCGTTGCGAAAGGGGGCTAGACGGAAAAAATTAAGACCAAAAGTTGTAACGACACTTTTTGCTATAGTTGTAAGCCGAGCGGCGTGCGCGAGTTGCTCTCTCTCTCTCTCTCTCTCTCTCTCTCTCTCTATCATAGAAAGCAAGCCAGTTATTATCCTGTCGTCTTTCTTCGTTCCATCCGGGTGTCCCTTGACACCTCTCAAGTTTTTTTAGCCTATTCCGTCCCACCTTTCTCTCTTTCCACTCTATCCAGTCTAGTGCTAGCTGTGTCCAGACCTATGCATCGTAGTGACTGGAATAATTTACAATGCCCAAATTAAGTACTAAGTATACTTCGTACTACACACAAAATGGATCATACCTAACATACTCGTGTTATGGTTAGAATTTCATTGTAATTTTAACATTTGCTTTGACCTACTTAACCGTTGTTATAATAAACTCATATCCCTCGGGAATGTTTGCAATCGCTGTTAACCACGTTAATTTCGAAATGATCCCTCTTTTAAACCGAATTAAAACGAAAGAGGTAGGTACTCTATTTAACAATGTCCGTAAGTTTGATCGTTTCATGAAAATTATTAAAAATGTTCATAATTTTCATGAAACGGTCATACGTTAAGAACGGATACCAGGGGCTCTCTCCATACAAACGTATGGAGATAGACAATTTTCATTCTGAAGTTATGTGTCATCCAGAAGCAGGAAAAATAAAAAAATATGTAATTAAAAGTTGCAAACTTAAGGTGAAAGGTTACCGGCGCTCTCTCCATACAGACGTAGTCAACTGTTTTCTCTCTGGATAATGACACTAGAGCAAATTTTTTTTGCATAAAACTATTTTTTTTTTCATTTTCTAGTTATCATAGAAAATAAGATTTAAAAAAAACATAGGGGCATGGTCATGGCAGTTATTAGTTTTATGCAAAAAAATATTTGCTCTAGTGTCATTATCCAGAGAGAAAACAGTCGACTGTATGGTGAGAGCGCCGGTACCCTTTCACCTTAAGTTTGCAACTTTTATTTACTTATTTTTTTATTTTTCCTGCTTCTGGATGACGCATAACTTCAGAATGAAAATTGTCGGTATCAGAATACGGTCAATGTAGATATTTCTCACGAAACCATTCATGTTCCAAACCTGTTTTTGGTTTGTGGTTCATTCAGATACAGTAACTTGTATTTATGTGTGGTTATCTCATAAACTTATTGTAAACTTGACTTGAGTTTAAGTCGATTTGATGTAAAAGAATATATACCACTGCATTAAATGTTGGTCATATTTTCTTAATGGTGCCTGGTATAAAATTCATCTACAGTAAATTATAATTTGACGACCCAGTTGGCACAATGGTGACCATGCCCAACTGCCAAACAGGGTTGCGGGTTCGATTCCCGCCTCAGACAAGTATTTATGCTTAGATATTTGTCTGTGGTCTGGTTGTTTCTATGTATTATAAGTATATATTTACAAAAGAAAAGTATATAAGTAGTATATCCATTGTCTAGCACTATAACACAAGTCTAATCACTTAGCTTGGGGCTAGATGGCGATGTGTGGAATGTCCTACAATATTTATATATTATTTATTTCCGTTTTAGAATAGTTGAACTTATATACAGTGAATGACTATCATAACTACAAACGCGATGCTATTTGTAGATTGTAGATGTCTCATCTTGATGCGTAAAAATTCTAAGAGCAACTTACCTATACATAACCTCCGCAAAAATATTAACATTCTTATTTCTTGAGTCATACATAAATGATCAGGAAATGTTATTGAATGTTTCCTTCGTTTCCTTTATCTTATAGTCCAGTATTTTGTGCTTTGAAATCGGATTAATATTATTACAAAGCATCCTTAAGAGGAAAGGGTAAAGCATCCTTAACAGGAAAGGCTCTCCATACAAACATAGTCGACTGTTTTCTCCCTGGATAATGAATGACACTAGAACAAATATTTTTGTTGCATTAAACTTATAACTGCCGTGACCATGTTCTGTGTTTTTTTGTTTTTTAAATCTTAATTTCTATGATAATTAGAAAATGAACAAAATCAAAACATAGGTGCATAGTCATGACAGTTATAGGTTTTATGGCACAAAAATGTTTGTGCTAGTGTCATTATCCAGGGAGGAAACAGTCGACTACGTTTGTATGGAGAGAGCGCCGGTACCCTTTCAGCTTAAATATTTACGGTTCCTAAGTCTGCGTCCATCCTTTTAAACAAAGTACTTACCCGAGATTAATTACGAAGATGGTTGTAGCACTGTAATGAAACCCATTTCCTTTCGCTGAGATAAAATACCTATGATAAACCAGCGTTGCATCCAGCAAGCGGGAGTCACTAATCATGGAAGATTACATAACCTGTAATCTGTATGTTGCAGTAAGGATTCTGCGGTAAACGAATACCGCATTTACATAGTGTTATCGAACCTAAGACTGGTTGGTAACATAATCCAGGAATAGGTACGTCTAGTTGCTAGAATCATATTGTCAGAAATCGCAGAATATTTAACACGTGTTTCATATCCGGTTTAATCAGCTTGCAGATGAATTTATTGTTTACATTTAATTTAAAAAATGTAATGAAAAAACCTTATCCCCTTATTCTGAATCGAGGTTTAAGAATACTCCGAGATGTGGATTAAACCTTGGATTTAGACACAGATTTACTAGTGAGTCTAAACACTATCCTTAAATAATCTATAGGGGTGGTGTTTAGACTATAGTTCCCTATCTATACTAATATTATAAAGCTGAAAAGTTTATTAGTTTGTTTGTTTAAATGCGCTAATCTCAGGAACTACTGGTTCGAAATGAAAAATTATTTTGTGTTGGATAGTCCATTTATCAAGGAAGGCTACTTTTTATCCCGATATTCCCACGGGATCGAGTGTTACGCGGGTGAAACCGCGGAGCGCTGCTAGTATAATCTATAGGGATAGTGTTTAGACGAAAGTTCACGAGTAAATCTGTGTCTAAATCTAAGGTTTAAATCCACATCTCGGACTATTCTTAAACCTCTTTTTGGAATAAGGGGGTATGAGTTCAGACAGACTCTGATTTTTCTTGGTTCCTATGAATATTATATTGAAAAATAAAGATAAATAGAATAACTTTTACGCGAAAACCGTTTTCAATAACCGTATCCTTATTTTGTTTTAATTTCGTAATCTCAATAAAACTAGCTATTCTCCCAATTTATTTCCGTTAGAGTTCCGTAGATATTGCCGTTTAACTCACCCCAAAATATTTACGGTTTATTTTCATAGCCGCCATTAAAGTTAGCAGTAAACCATGCTTCTAATATTATATTTACTTAACCTCCTTTTATGGGTGTTTCTGTAAAGGGATTTAGTCGTCTACTTTTATTTTGTTTTTGGTTATCTGGACTATCACTTACCATAGAAGGTCTTCTATTATAATTACCTATTTCTTTTGTTTTGCCTTACGAACACAATGCAACGATAGAGATTAGAGACTAATAAAAGTAGCCACATGTCTCATGATGTCACGGGGCTTTGGAGCCGTATGTGGATCCGAAGGCAACACGTAAGGGCCCTTTAAAATAACAAGTTTAATCACAAAGTATGATGTGCATACTAAAGCGGCGATTATCCTTGTCTGCACTATAAAATGCGATCAATAAAATCTCCGGTTCGGATAGAGCTATTGATCGGATAGAAAAACAACTTGGACTATTGTAATGGGATAGTAGTGGACTGGATACTGGGTACCCATAATTAAGCTATCGCATAGCTTTGAGCGCGGCGACCGAATCAAGAAATTCCGTAACGAAAATAAAACCTAACACCCCCCACTCCGTCTACCATGTAGCTCGGCCGAGCGTTCGCTTAACGTGTATGTTTATGGTACGACTGTACGAAGCTCGCACGATGCAATAGCTTTAACGCGGCGGTCCCCGACAGCCACACGTTTTTTTATTATCATTCCTAACAATAGCTTTCTTTGTTTCAGATTTATCAAAAAATCGATTTAGTGAAGTGCCTGACGAATTGACTACGTATGTTTATTTAGAAAAACTCTTGTTATCACAGAATGTTATCAAGAGTGTACCTGATGCCGTGGGAGGATTACAGAGTCTCACGTATTTAGATTTAAGGTATGTACTTGCTGAATTTATTCTTTACCAGCTATCTGGATACCGAATTTCATCGCAATCGGTCAAGTAGTTTTTGCGTGAAGAAGTAACAAACATACATACACACACGTGCATTCACATTTATAATATTAGTAGAATTTTTAGACTAGCAGCGCTCCGCCGTTTCACCCGCTTAACTCCCGATATTGTGGAAATATGGGGATATAAAGGAGCCTATGTTATTCCCAATGAATTAATGTATCTTCATACCTAGTTTCATCAAAATCGGTTCTGTAGTTTCAGAGCCTATTCGTTACAAACAAAAATATGTTTCCTCTTTATAATTTCAATTTCAAAATTTCCAGGTGATAATGATGAATTATTTGATGAATATTGAAATATTTGTCCCAATCGGTCTAGCGTTCACATTTTTTCCGCTAAATCTTTCAATTTGATAAACTATTGATAAGCTAAGATTTTTTGAAATTTGTTTATTTTTTGTACTTAACTTTAAAATTAAGAAAAATAACTTGTACTTACTCATACTATAACAAAAATACTTATAACAAACTATATACATGACAACAATCCACATGTTTGTAGTCTAATTGAGCTGCTAGGAGCTAGATCCACTAAATTTCCTTGTGTTATTGTGCGCAGTGCGGAGTACGTTCATCAATTCCACTTTGACGTTCAATCTAAACTCTTCAGGAATGGATTTCAAATGCGGCAGCAGTGATAAGAGGAACATTTTATCCGTGTCCTCGTATTCTATTTTATAATCGTTTCTTGGTTGAGTGTCGTTCTTTGTTTGAGCGTCTACGAATGCAAATTGATCAAGTTGTTCGATTTGCTCACTTGATCTCATCTCAGTTTCGGATACTATCTCTTCGTAAGTATAGCTGTGGTCTCCTGTAATAATGTCGTCGTTGTTTTGGTCTGAGTCAATATCATTTCCACCAATACGCAGTCTCTTCTTCTTTTTCCAAGTTGTCTTCGGCTTATCATCATCAGAATCGTCACTCGATCCAACTTGGATCTGGTGTTTCCTTTTATCCGGTAGCTTTTTATCTTTCATCATGAATTGCAACTGTTTGCTGTATATGTAAGGTCTACCCTTCGGTTTCACGAGGTTCTTTTGGAAACAATCTCTAATACTTTTCCATTTTTTCTGTAGTTGAATCTCTGTAACAAATCGGAAATAACATTTAAATTTTACGCCTTCTACCACAGAAAGTTTTTTAAGAATTGATACGTAATAAAATAATTTAAAAAATTCGGCGCGTTCCTAAACCTATGCGTGCGTGACAGTATAACTTTACATCGCAACCAAAGACAAATTATAACTTTTTTGTCCCCTTCACAACGCCATCTATGGGCTTTATGTTAAACAATCTTAACCAGAACGCTCGCAACGCCTTAGATAAACACATCGCTTTTGATAACTCATTTCGCTTATTTATTACTTGTTTGTTTAGCTTTAAACTCTGCCCGAAGATTCGTATTGGAAGTTACTGAGACCCATTCTGATTAGTTCTGAGTTCATTTATATTATTACAAATAAAAAATATATTGGCTACGTAAGACTTAACAAAGATTTTGGCGGTGTATTATATCAGTCAGGCAGTCTTCGAAATTATTTTATCTAGTAGGTATTAGTTTAATATTTACCTAATTCTCGTAGTTCAGATTTTGACAGTTCCATAGTGTCTATGGTCATGAGGTTCTTTACAATCTGCGTCCACAACTTTGTCTTGACGTGTTTCGAACGGAAATCTGGATGTTCATGATCCCAAATACACGGGCGTTTTTTCACTTCTTCAATTAATTGCTCCGGCTCGTATTCAAACTGCATCATAGAGACAATAATGTTTTGTTTCAAAGAAAAAACAGTGATATTTTTTGTATTTACGAACGGGTGGACGCCGCGTGACTGATGCGCTGCGAACTGACGCCGCGGTTTGGCAGCAACTACAAAATGGCCGTCCGGCGTCCGCTGTCGGAACGCACGTCGCGCTAGGGTGTACATAATTGTTCAAGGTACCGAGGTACTCTGCCTTATTGATAACTATGAAAATAAGTTATAGTGGCCGAATTCCACCGTACTCAAAATTATTTGATGGATTATCGCTATCACGTAAAATTATCGTCCGTAAACCGACTTTACAGACAACCATTTTTATTTGTAGAAATATTATACCTACCTCTAGAGTGACTGTGGAAGTTTTTGATTAAGTGTATTATGTTGGTTATCAAAGTGATGAATAGACGTAAAGTACCTGTAAACTAATCTTCCTATAAGTAGTTATATTTGTACACTAACTAAAACACATATTCTCTTAAAATTACCTACATTATTTGACCTATGTTATTACATCCAAGTGCAAAAGAAGTATAAAAAAATGGAAAATAAATACTCTCAAATCGCGAAATATGGTGTCACCCTACAATATGAGCGTGCGAACGCGAAGGATTGCTCGGTTTTGTCTCGCTATCTCGCTTGCACTCACGATAACCAAGCCTCGCGGTCGACTGCGAGGTCTGCGAGTCGCAGTCTGCGACACGCGCGCCACCCGCCGCGCGGTATTGACGTCGCGCAAGCACGCACGCCAACACGCTTCACTTCGAAAAAGCATTGCATTGTTGTCGGCAGAGGGCGGCTGGTCGTGCAGACGGGCGCGGGCGTTCTTGTAACGCTTTTGTAGACGATTGTGGATGAAAATACACATGCAATTTTCTTTTCATTAACGTACGGTACATGTTTGACAACATCCTGACGCTATGTTTTAATTATAGAGCATCTTAAATATGCCAACTCGTTCAATCAGAATTTAAAAAAAATAACAACATTAGCCACAACAGGCTTAAGGTGAAAGGGTACCGGCGCTCTCTCTATACAAACGTAGTCGACTGTTTCCTCCCTAGATAATGACACTAGCACAAATATGTTTGTGCCATAAAACCTATAACTGCCATGACTATGCCCCTATGCTTTTTTTCAGTTTCAAATTATCATAGAAATTAAGATTTAAAAAATAAAAAAATATATATATGGGGCATGGCCATGGCAGTTAAAGTTTTATGCAACAAAAATATTTGCTCTAGTGTCATTATCGAGGGAGAAAACAGTCGACTACATTTGTATGGAGAGAGCCTCCGGTACTCTTTCCTCTTAAGTAGTACCAACCGCGGAAGACGAGACTGCATGGCAGCAGCAGCCGTTCTTAGCTTTGCCGAGGGCTTCGTGGCAGCAAAGGAGACTGCGGAGAAAGATCAAAAGATCATTCAGTCGGCACACACTCGAAGAACTGGAGCTGGATGCATAGGGCGATGCTTCCTTAGGTGGTAAACTCCTGTCCGAAACCACAAAGCAAAGAAACACTCAATTAAAACGGTACAACTCGTGAAATAAAATAATGTGTTTACTTTTTTGTCTTTCGTAAGTACGTTCGTTAAAACGCTACCTACTAATGAATATCTAATTTTGTTACCCCATTAGTCGACTACTGCGGCTGAGCAAATGTATTTTTTATACGTTATGTAAATGTATGTTTACGTATTCTCTCGCGTAGAGTAAGCGAAATTAGTTCTTAGAGACATAATCAGTTATGTGTATAAAATTTCTCTCTTTGGACATAAACACAGGATCAAAAAACATACGGACGGCCAAATCAATCAGAATGAAAGTCAAATTCAATCAAAGTTAAAAAAAAATGGTTGTCTGTGAAGTCCGTTTACGGACGATCATTTACGTAATAAAGTCATAAGAAACTGATGAACAATAGAAAAAAATAATGTTTATTTTGCCTTTATAAGTCTTCTATTCGTCACTCGCCACTATAACACAAGCCCAGATGAGCAATATTATTATTAAACAATATAAATCATCATTGTTGCCATGACGTCACCGGAACGTGACAATGACGTCACACAATGGGAACGTGACAATGACGTCAACTTTTTTGTAAATGCAGGAGTTACAATTTACTAGTCGTTATCACGTCAAAAAATCCTTTTCAGGGGTTATTTTTTCACGGAAACACTAGTTTCTAGACTCAGCAGTTTCGTCTGTCTATTTATCGTTCATCAGTCAGTCACGTTTCGCTTTTACAAGATATTCTTAGGTTTAAAACTATTAAGGAAGCTATATTTGAACCGTTGTTGGTAACATAAATTTCACGATACATTTAGTTTACGGTCATTTCTCTTTGAACTTGAGTGCCATGTCTGAGTTGCATTCGAAAACCATGTTGTTTCAGTGTTTCTGTCGTTGTTTTGCTGTGAAAACATGATGGGATTGTCTGAAATTGATGTTATTTTGCTCCTGTAGACTGGTTGCTTTAACTACGAAGCTGTGAAGAAGTAAAGTGCTTTTAAGTGTTTTCTGCACTATAAAGTTTTGACAAGAGAGTTTAGAGCCTTTGCAAAAAAAACATCCAGCTCAATAGAGTAACAAAAGTTTTTAAAAATTAGGAAGCTTAATAATTCTCATCAATCCAGTCCAGCGTCGTGTAGGTATGTCCCGAAATAGATATCTGTCCAAAACAAACAAAATCTTACAAACCCCGGAAGTTAAACAAACACAAAATTGGATTCTTTGCCAATAACAGCAATACTTCCTGGGAATACATCAACGTCAAGCCATTTGTCATACCTAATCTATTCATATATATTCAGGTCAAAACATTCATAACTTCATAGTTCAACACCGTGACACCCGCGCCAAAACCATGGCGCCACAATATAACAGTTCCAACCTGAACTGAACTCTATGTGGAAAGAATAAAGACCAGTTCCGGTTTCCAGATCTTTTCCTTGTAAAGATCACTGGGTGGGGTGAACGGCCGGAGATGTCATGGCCGTTTGTATCTATTCGCAGCCCAGCACGTGGATAAGGTGATAAGTGATAAACAATGCTGCTATGTGTAATGTAGATCTATGTTACTTCATTTCATCTCTGTTGGTCTCTGTCTCTGGCGCCATGGTTTTGGCGTAAAACACTAACCCCCTTTATTCCAAAACCAGGTTTAAGGATAGTCCGAGATGTGGATTTAAACCTTAGATTTAGATACAGATTTACTAGTGAAATATAGTCTAAACACTATTCCTATAGATTATATAGGGAACTATAGTCTACACACTATCCCTGTAGATTATATAGGGATAGTTTTTAGACTATATTTCACTAGTAAATCTGTATCTAAATCTAAGGTTTAAATCCACATCTCGGACTATCCTTAAACCTCGTTTTGTAATAAGGGGGTAAGGATATGATGGTCTCAAATTGATAAAACTAAACTACCTATATTTTCCTTTTTCTCCTGTACTGGGGTGGGGTTATCCTTAGAGCAACCCCTAAGGACCCTGAAAGTTGCCTGGCATGCCTGAAAGAGTTTTTATAAATATCTATGGATATGATAAAGCTGAAAGATTTTCCTCTGCAAGAATAACAAGTTTTGCATAACGAAGGTACACATTATAAAATATAAATTCAAAATAAGGTTTAATTGAACATAAAGAAAGGCAATTTCTTAGATATAAATACGCCCACAATTGTTTTGAATTCATTAAAGATAGTGGTTGTATTTTTGGTTGAAATTGATGGCTTAATTGAGTTGAAATGTTATTTTAGCCAAGAAATTGCTGTCTATCGTGCTGCGAAATAATAAATTAGCGATCAAAGAAAGTTACGTTTTGGATTCGGCTCTTAAGGCGCTCTTCCAGTACCGTGTGTAGGTATTCACATTACCTTAGCCCCCGCTCTCAAAGACGTGGCATGCTGCGTGCTAACTGTTATATTTGATCGATATGCAAAACATTTTAGCATTATTATCCACAAATACAGTTTCTAGAGGTCAAAACCTATCATTTGATTCATTTTTAGAAACAAACGTTAACTATTTTTGAATAAAACCCGATAAACGATCTAATAATTCTCTGTTTTCTAACATTTTTTTTATCGAACGAAGTTGTTCATATCATGTTTTCAACCACAATAAACAAAAATATGATTATTAAACTACAATATCCATTTATATCCAAATAACAAAAAAAGAGTATTTGATTACTTAGCGTTGTTTAAAACAAAGGTCGATTTTGGTAGCTTTATTAGCTCCTGGCCTTAAATCGTGAAATGGGATCCTCAACGTTTCGCTTTCGAGAATCGTGCTTTACCGTACGCACAGCTGTTTCTGTGAAACATACATAATACAGTTAGATGTGCGGCATTTCATTGTCGTGTGTTAATTGGTTGTTTGTTTTATACGGAAACAATACGCTATTTGTTAGGTCATTGTTCTTGTGTCAACTGGAAATGGGATCTTGACAAGAACCGAGCAAGTTTCAATCTTTCAAAGTCATCAAGCTTGTTGATTCTACATTTAAAAGTAATTAAAGTAATTTTGAATCTTTGTGAAAATATTTTTAGAAGAACAAAATAATTAGTCCTTTTAAATGAAAATACTAATAAATCTTAGATCCATTAAATGAAATAAGCGCAATGAACTGAATAACTGTTAAGCAATTAGAACATCTGTATCAACATTTTAAATTATTACTACTATGGCCTATTTTTCTTTCTTGTGTGTAGTTTTACGAAATTAAGAAAATAGCTTTAGAGTTACTGCTGCCGTTTTTCTCAGAATTAATATCCTATTTACTATAAAGTTTGACTAAAACGTTACAATTTACTGTTAAAAGACGGCAGATGTTGTACCACTTGCATGCATATTGATATAAAATACATATATTTGCCATATTATTATGAAAGCCAGTTTAGTTAACTGCATCCAATAAAGAATCGACAAGTGGCATAACAAGTTTAGCGATGTTTTTTATCCAATCTTAGACCAAGAATAAATAGAGATAATTTTATAGTTCGAATAGATTTATCTTGGCAAAGTTCCTATTTTTCATGTAAAGCTGCTTGTTGCAATCTAATTAGGTTGTTCACTGAATTAGTGTGCTTGTACAATTCAAACTTTTCAAAGCTCAGGCTATTAAATAAGTGTAAGCTCCATGCTGGACATGTAAGGAAGGATTATGGACAACAACGTCTTGAGAAATAGTACCGTTTAGGGAATTGAATGGTTTTCACAGATTGGTGTTTCAAACAAGTTTTAAACATCCGAGTATTGACCGTTTAATTAGTCTGTCATCTTCAACTAGAGTCAGGTTTAAAGTTAGAATAACAGAAATAGCATTTCTATTTAACTCGGAAATGAATATGAAAGAATTATCGTGAGAAAAAATAAACAAAAAGATAGTGTTTCAGGAAATGTGGAGCAATTGTGCAAGAGTAATTTTATATTAGACTAGCTTTTCCCCGCGACTTCGTCCGCGTTAAGGTCGAGAATGGAACAAGGAATCACGTTGTCCCATAGAAACTTTGCCCCCCTTTTTCACCCCCTTAGAGGTAGAATTTCGGATATTCCTCTCGAAAATTCTTATCGGATGCCTACGTCACACAAAGAACACACCCTCCAAGTTTCAGGTTCGATCAGGGGTTTAAGCTGTGAGTTGATCCGTCAGTCAGTCAGTCATTCAGGACAAAGCTTTTTAAATATATAGACTAGCTTTCGCCCGCGCAGAGTTTGCTATCAGATGCTTACGTTATACAAAGAACACACCCTCCAAGTTTCAGGTCTCTACGATCAGCGGTTTAGGCTGTGCGTTGATCCGTCAGTCAGTCATTCAGAAAAAAAAACATTATGTATAGATTGTATCCTGCTTCGTAAATTATAATAACAACGAACGAAGTTACAAGTGGTTACAATTCGTCGTAATCGCAGTAATTTGGTTGGAGATCCGATAACTACGAAGAAAATTACCAATTTACTTTTGTCTATAGAGACTGCTTATTTGTGCTCACGTATGATTGCCAGTACAGTGTCGTAAACTGCGCGATCGAACAGTAATTCACGCATTGTGTTTGCGGTTCGTCGCACGCGCAACTACCATGGCAGCTATCAAATCGCGCATGCGCGTGACATACGATCGTGCTTTCGAAAATGGTACACAGATCCGAATACAGGCTACAATGGCAGTCGATCTATCATTGTGTAATGGTTTATTAGAACCATTTGAGACAGCTTTTTGCGTATCCGGACTAGAATTAAGGTGTTGGGCTAGCGCCTTATTGCGAATCCTTTACAGTTAGGTACCCAGTGTTAAATAAATCAAATCAAAATTCTTTATTCATTTCGAATTATACAAATTGTATGATGTCACTTTGATGCGTCTTAAAAATTAAGTTAGTATGAAGGCACAAGAAACTCATGGTTTTTTTTCCTTTTTGTGAATTATGCTCACAAAGGTCAAGATTACTTGAAAATATATTTGAAATGGCGCAATTAAAGTTATGAACAATGAAGTATCAATAAACAATGAAGTATCATAGTACGCCTTACCGCACAATTTCTGCTATAAACCATTTTTGAACCTAAATGGACATGTCATGTATCTTTAGGTAATATACTTAATAGAACACATGTGCTATTAAAGAATTAAACAAATACAAAACTTCACAAAAAAAAACAATTTTCGCCAATAACCGAACACGTTATTTCATCTACACATGCTGCCATTCTCATGCACCCTAAAATCAATACAATATTGACCTTGAATCGGCCATGCGGCACGTTGCAAATATCCCTTGTTTTAAATTGTTCCGTGGGGAGACCCGAGTCCCGGTCCCCTTAGGCAACTAATGTACTAGTCCCCAAGGGCATTATTCTGCTAAAATACTAATTTAGTTATGAAAATAACTCCTAGAATACCTACCTACTTTGACTTAGAGTTGGCTCTCCTTCTAGCTAGGCATTTCATCTAAATTCTCTCAGATTTGATGACAATTTATTTTTCTGCGTGAGACTTCTTCCAACTAGTGTTGCCGAACTATCGATAGTTCGACAACACCTCATCATCTTTCATCTGAAAAAGCCTATACTATCGATATTTCTTTCGATAGTATCGATACAATCTATATATACTATCAATAGCTCAGAATGATGCAATACTATCGATAGGCTATCGATACTATCGGTTTTTTATGAAATGATAGACTATCGATTATTCAGCGATAGTCGACTATCGATCAGCAACTCTACTTCCAACTTAAGAATTGCAATTTATATAGCTGTGTCTCAAAATCAATGACGATCAATCAACGAACAATCGACGACCCAGTAGGCAAAATGGTCACCATGCGCGGACTGCCAAAGACAGGGTTGCGAGTTCGATTCCCACCTCAGATTCCCACCTTATGCTTAGATTTTTGTCTGTGGTCTGGTTGTTTCCATGTATTATAAGTATATATTTACCAAAGAAAAGTAAATAAGTAGTATATCCGTTGTCTAGCACCCATAACACAAGTCTAGTTACTTAGCTTGGGGCTAGATGGCGATGTGTGGAATGTCCTGCAATATTTATTAATTTCATGGAAGATCTTTTATTTATTATTCGAACTGGATAAACCTGCTCCTATAAACTTCTTTTAACATTCTGCTTTATATACTTAATTAAGGCGGTTCTATTTGTGTCCGAGATAAATCTGTAGACAAACAAATATTTTTTCTATGTCTGGACGGCCTGGAAGCAATAAATAAGGCAGTAACGAGCCATCTTTAGTTTACGGGACGCTGCTACTTAAGGCCAGGTGCTAATAAAGCTACCAAAATCGACCTTTGTTTTAAGCAACTCTAAGTAATCAAATACACTTTTTTGTTATTTGGAAATAAATGGATATTGTAGTTTAATAACCATATTTTTGTTTATTGAGGTTCAAAACATGATATGAACAACTTCGTTCGATAAAAAAAATGTTAAAAAAACAGACAATTATTAGATCGTTTATCGGGTTTTATTCAAAAATAGTTAACGTTTGTTTCTAAAAATGAATCAAATGATAGATTTTGACCTCTAGGAACTATGACTGACCAAGTACCAAGCATTCAATACAAAGTAGGTACGTGTACGTGTACGTGTACGTGTATACAGGCTGTTTTCCGCCATTGGACCCTTTTTAATTGGGTCCTTTTTGCGTGAGGATGGAGTAGGCTTGCCCAACACCTACTACCCTCTCAGCTTAGTCGACCATGTCCAGAGGAGAGAACTTGTCAATACTTCTGAAGCCCACTAAGCCGCGGGTTTCATCACGATGTTTTCCTTCACCGTAAGAGCAATGTCAATTAGCGCACATAAATTCTTCTTAAGAAAAATACATTGGTGCACGGCCGGGATCCGAACCCACGACCTTCAGAATGAAAGTCGGGGTATCTACCACTAAGCCAACACCGCTCTCTAAAGTAGGTACTTATTGTAAGTAGGTACTTATTGGCAGGTGCAGCTAAGCTCTGCGCTTTGTCAGCGGAAATTTGGAGCAAATAAATGACATTCATACATTCAAATAAAAAAACCGGCCGAGTGCGAGTTGGACTCGCAAACGAAGGGTTCCGTACCATTATATTCTGTTTTTATTAGTGGATATTTGTGGTTATAGCGGCAACAATAGAAATTTAGGTATTATAAGTATTAGTGTAGGTATAAAGAAAATTAATGAAGCCATTGACTGATTGGAATTTTTATGAAAATTGTATCTTTTTGAATTGATATTTCCTGATGTAGTTTATGATTTTTTCTGATTTTTAAGCAGAAATTATGTTTTTGAGTAAAAGTTTCTGTTTTTTTTTAAATAATTTATTATTTTTATAAAACATAGGTATGCAATCAGTATACATAAATAATAGAATAAAATGAAAAAATGACTGTCATACAAACTGGATATATATCAGATTTTTTATATATATCGGATATTTTCGAACCCTGAGAAATATCAACTGTCTAGCTATCACGGTTCATGAGATGCAGGCCTGGTGACAGACATACAGACGGACAGTGGGGTCTTAGTAAAAGTGTCCCGTTTTTAACCTTTGGGTACGGAGCTCTAAAAAGTTAATTATTAACTGTTGCTTTATTGGAATGGGTTAACTAATTCCGCAGATTCCGGATATCACAGCATACTAAATTCAACAATCTCAATTATCTACCTATTCTGTCGCTAGAATGCGTCTACGAGCAAATAATGACTCCTACACACCAACATTCCCCTCATGCGCCCTTGCAAAGACCCTCGCAATAAATGTTCCTAGTGAGCAAATAGTCTGTTAATTTGATGTGGGTGTTTGTTCTAGCTTTAGATGGCTCCATTGAAGGGATATTGTTTGGATAACCAAGCTTAGAATTCAGCCAACTAGGCGTTTTCAACAATTCAAATGTAATTCGAGAGTTTTGGCGGGAACGAGTTAACAACATGTCGTGCTGCAGTTTTATTTTCATGAAACTTAGATGTAACCCGAGTTGAATTGTATAATTCTGGTGGAATGTTATTCAATTTAGTTCTGTGAAAGTGCACAAGTGTAGTGAAAGTAAAAATCTGTGTCAAACATGCAGTTTTCTCGTTGCCTCCAAATCTCCTATTAAGGTTATGGTAAACTTGCCACCGCTTTACTATAACCCCTGACTTGACGGACTATGACGACTTTGACTGTATTGAAACACTTTCGGCCCGATTTATGAAAAATCGGGTCATAATTTGATGCAAAATATAACTTGACACTGGCTAAATGCACACGTGCGAAGCCATAATAAAAGAAAAAAAAAGATGTAATTCGTTGACTTCAACGTAATCTGAAAATGATTTTGCTATTATTGAGCTAAAATTGAAAAAAAAAAGGAAGATTTTAGGTGGTACGAGTACAAAAGGTGTACAAGACTTTGGCAGTAGAAACTGGTCTTGCCGATCGATAGTTCATTAAAAAATCGAACTATCGATACTATCGATAGTATTGTTGCTCATAAATATAAAAACTATAGACACTATCGATAGTTTTTTTATTTAAAAAAAAGTAACTTAGTATCGATTATAAAAAAAACTATCGATAGTATCGATACTGGCAAAGGTATCGATACTATCTATAGGATTGATAGTTTATTTTTTATTTTCGAGCAACAATACAATCGATAGTAACAATACGATAGTAGTAACAAACAATACTATCGATAGTATTGCCTCGTTTTGAGCTATCGATAGTATCGATACTTTCGGTTATATCAATACTATCGATAGGCCAATCGATAGTATTGCTTAGTTTTGAGCTATCGATAGTATCGATACTTTCGGCCAATCGATAGTATAGCCTTTAAGGTGAAAACTATTGATGGTAAAACTAAATATAGTAAAACTATCGATAGTTAGGCAACACTAGGAGAAACTAAAACCTTTTGAGTCAATGGGAATCAGCTTTAACGTTCTCAGAGTCAATGCCAATATACGAGTAAATTATAAAAGAAAACGCCTTCGTACATCGTAAAAAGCAATCTAGAAAGGCCAACATTGAACTGTGACTAGTGGAGCTTTTGGTGAAACCGCATAGTCGTCCATTTATGGTGACCAGTCTCGGAATGCGATAACGGTGTCTTCAGATTGTTGACAGATCTGTAACACAACACCTGAACGTGTTCGAGTATGGAGCGAGTTTTTGCTGGTTTAGCATTCTATACCCAATCCTATGCAATGTAAAGCTACTGTAAGTTTATTAATAGAGTTTGAATATTTTTGACGTAATAACGTCTAATAAATTGATGAAAAAATGTCATGCCGTCATGTTCCGGTACCATGACGGCGGCGTCATGGTAAACGTCACGCGTCTCGTGTATGTTTTATATTGTTTAATAATAATATCGCTCATCTGGGCTTGTGTTATGGTGACGAGTGACGAATAGAAGACTTATATACGACCCAGTCGGCACAATGGTCTCCATGCCAGACTGCCAAACACAGGGTTGCGGGTTCCATTCTCGCCTCAGACAAGTATTTATGCTTAAACATTTGTCTGTGGTCTGGTTGTCTCTATGTATTACAAGTATATATTTACAAAAGAAAAGTATATAAGTAGTATATCCGTTGTCTAGCACCCATAACACAAGTCTAGTTACTTAGGCTATATGATGATGTGTAGAATGTCCTGCAATATTTATATTTTTTTATATAATGAAAAAAAATAAAGGAGAAAAAAAAGAAAAAAAATCTCAATTGTTCATTGTTTTCTTATGACGTTATCACGTAAAATTATCGTCCGTAAACCGACTTTAAAGACTAATATTTTTTTTGTAAAGTTGTTTGATTCTTTATCCTGGCTCTTGTAGCTTTTATAAACAAAAAGCTGAGGCTCTCAAGAGAATAAGTTATCCGTAAACAAACATTCAACCCTCAATGTTGATTCATCTTAGCTGCCGTCAAAAGCTACGATATGAATTCTATTTTCTTCAGTTGTTTAGATTTGCCTTAACATTTGTTTAAACAGCGTAACAACTTCTATTAGTAATTAATTAATAGTTACAATTCCCCTTTGTAAGATTCTCAAAAACTGATAAAATTGTCTTTGCCCGTCGTCGTTCGTTGCCCTCACTTTTGTATACCTATATAATTATTTCTAGTTTTTCACCGGGTCTTGTTTCTGCGAAATTGTTTAGGTGTCTAGACGGTAAAAAACCCTGTCTATTGGACTGCTTGGGAGGGAGCGATATCGTAAGTTCCGGGGAGACTTTTTTCTTAAATTGATGTCGTTTTGAAAGTCTGGTTTGACTATAGATAGATAGATAGATAAATTCTTTATTGTAAACACCAATTTCAAACAACATTAATAATAATAAAAACAAAGCTTAAGTCTAAGTGTTACAAAGGGCCGGCCTTATCGCTCAAAGCGATCTCTTCCAGGCAACCTTTGAATGGACAAGAAGTTGAGGAAGGTGAAGGGTAGGGTGTTGAAACTTAGGAAATTAAATAAGATGCAAATAACAACAAAAAAATAATAATAAGTCGGTTTTAGTGCTGACAGAATGTTTATTGTTTATTTTATAAACTTGTTAAATTTTCGGAGACCTAAAACATTAGTCATGCTCTACTTCCATCCTCTCGTTACGCCACTCTAATAGATATATTAATGTGAAAGCACTTTCGTTGCGCCCGCGCCGCATGAAATACAGGAAGTTCACTCACTTTAGCACCTATGTTTACGAGTTTTCTCTGTATAAATTCGAATCACTATGTTAAGTGATTAAAGATTTATGTATATTCAGATCAAATTACTTTAAAATCTCGGTGAATTGGACCGATAAATGCGCTGCGGGCAGTTGCATACATTTGTTTACATACGAGTTCATTGACTTGGCACATATATTTAACACCGGTTAAAACCTGAGGCTATTAACCTTAGAACCTTAACATCTTTCGTTGTTACCCAAGATCGTGCGAAGTGGAGGCGTAAAAGTAGGAAGGAACCCCAGGCTTTTCTTTCATGATTATTTATTTCGTTGTCAACAGTTCAAATCAGCTGACTGAGTTGCCACGGGAAGTATGTCAGATGCCTCTTCAGGTGTTGCTCCTCTCCGACAACATGTTGACGTTGCTCCCGAAGGAGATAGGCAAGATGACGTCACTGGCGGAGTTGGACGCGTCGAACAACAGGCTGACACAGTTGCCGATGACAATAGGGGATTGCGCAGGAATGCGTGATTTGGACCTTAGCAATAATCAACTGGGACTGTTGCCTTTACGTAAGTATTAGGAATGATTCTCATTAGACCGGACCGTGTCCGGAGCGGAGCCCGTCCGTGCTGCACGTTTATATTACACCGAATTCTCAGCCGCCGAGGGGACGGGGCGGATCCGTGGAGCAGACGGGGATCGTTCCGGGCACGGACGGGACCCGGATCATGCATGTTGTAATATAAATTGCTTCATACAAAATGTATGTAACGTTTCAAAACCGTGGCCCGTACGGGTCTAGTACACTGCACGGCCCAGTCTAATGAAAATCATCCCTTATGCAACTAAATTATGTAGTCGTAGCCACATCTACAGAATTCCCTATCTTCTTTAAAATTTCCCTATCTTAGAGCGGTGTTGGCTTAGTGGTAGATACCTCGACTTTCATTCTGAAGGTCGTGGGTTCGAATCCTGGCCGGCGGTGGTGTATCAATGTATTTTTCTTAAGAAAAATGTATGTGCGCTAATTGAATTGCTCTTACGGTGAAGGAAAACATCGTGATGAAGCCCGCGGCTTAGTTGGTTCCAGAAGTATTGACCAGTTCTCTCCTCTGGAAATGGTCGACTAAGCTGAGAGGGTAGTAGGTGCTGGGCAAGCCTGCTCCATCCTCTCGCAAAAAAGGACCCAATTAGAAAGGGTCTAATTGCGGAAAACAGTCTGTTCCAGTACAAGTTCCCCCATCTTTCTGCTCCATTCAAACTGTCTCAAGTGACTGTCAAAGCGTTGTAATGATTTTAAAAATCCTTTAACCTAGCAAATATTTAAATAATCTTGCAACAAGGAAGAATTAATCAGAGAAAGTTTTGACTTTATAGCTTTTTATTATTAAAGTTTTAGAAAAAATAAAATAAAGGTAGTCTGTACAGTCGGTTTACGGACGATAATTTTACGTGATAACGTCTATAAGAACCCTATTGCATCGTTGTACCATTTTGCATACTTCAATACGTTGCTATGGTTACCTATCATGTCAACAGAACATGACACGTTACCATTTCGCATACTTCAATACGTTGCTATGGTTACCTATCATGTCAACAGAATCTGACACGTTACCATTTTGTATACTTCAATACGTTGCTATGGTTATCTTGTCAATAACGTAACGTATGACGTCACACTTTTTTGTGAATGCCGGTTGTTAACGCACCAAGCCAATATAGGTGTCAATGCGCCGTCAATGTGAGGAACCCTACCTAGTTTCACTGTCATGGGCAGCGGGCTGACTTCACTTCAATCCTACTATCGACAACCTCCAATATTGTGAACTACATTTAACTAATAAAGAATATAAGTATGGGGGCGTATTAATAACTCCGTATTGTTTTATTATTCGTCTTTATTTTAAATCTTTAATTTCCAAATCGTCTGCCGAGCCGTCTTTTACAATCTTCGTCGTCTGATTCTCTAAATCTTAATGTATCTCCTTTCTCCTTACACTGTTTTCCTATCTTGCTTCTCATTCACGCCTTACTAACCATCTTTCTCTTTCATTCATGCTATCGTCATCTCGCTTACCAATCATCACCAATCATACAAATTCAAAAACATTTCAATCGTCCCTTACACTTTCTTTAGCATCCTATCAATCTAATCAAACTCCAATCAAACATTCATCTCTGCAACATTACGTATTACGTTCCCTTTCACTCAGAATCCTACATAAGCAATATCCAGTCATGTGCTTTAACACCGGTGTTCATTAAATTATAAGACGTTATCACGTCAAAAATAATGTAAGTTCATTAGGATAATTTCTAATTTTTCAGAAATAACATACCTCCGATTAGAACATTTGGATGTGAGCTGTAACTGTATATCATCGCTTCCCCTAGAATTTCGCAATATGAACACTTTGGTGACGCTTAATTTGGACAACAATCCTTTAGTTTCTCCACCTACGACGGTAAGTCTTTAGTATTACTAGCTGTTCCGGCAAACGTCGTATTGCCATTTACAAAAAAAAACTGCAGGACATAATAATACCACAGGACATTCCACACATCGCCATCTAAGTAACTTGACTTGTGTTATGGGTGCTAGACTACGGATATACTACTTATATACTTCTCTTTTGTAAATACATACTTATAATACATAGAAACAACCACACCACAGATAAATATTAAGCATTAATACTTGTCTGAGGCGGGAATCGAAACCGCAACCCTGGTTTGGCAGTCCGCCATAATGACCATTGTGCCAACTGGGTCGTCAAAATAGATGTTGTTCGATTCTCAGACCTAACGAATATACGCAAAAAGTCTCATACAAATCGGTTCAGCCGTTTAGGTAGAGATTGGTAACTAACACCGCGACACGAGAATTTTATATAATACTAGCTGTCCCAGCAAACGTTGTTTTGCCATTTACAAAAAAAAACTAAAGGAAAAAAATGAAAAAAAGATAGTAGCTGATATTGAGACCTTACTGAATATGCATATAAAATTTCATAAAAATCGGTCAAGCCGTTTCGAAACATTGTGACATCAGAAATTTTATATATTAGGTTAGATAGGTTCTAAAAGTTTTTAGATTACATCAAAAACAAATATGTTAAATGACAAAGAAAGCAAGATTCATCAAATCTTTGCATATTTATTACCTAAATATTTTTTTCTAAAGAAATATTTAGTGCTAATTGACATTGCTCTTACGGTGATGGAAAACATCGTGAAGAAACCCGCGCTTAGTTGGTTCCAGACGACAAGTTATGTCCTCTAGACACGGTCGACTAAGCTTAGAAGGTAGTATAGGTGCTGAGCAAGCCTACTCCATCTTCACGCAACATTACTCAATTACATAGGTACATTACTCAATTACATAGGTACAAAATAGCCCATATTCACGATATACCCAAATATAAAGAAAATACACTTAAAACTAACACTGAAATATTTATTAGAACCATATACAGAAAATGTAAACATTCGAATTTCATAAATCCAAGACTCTTATTGGTGTTTGGTGGTGAAGGAATATTAAAGGTCCACTAATAAACAACATGTTTAAAAAAAAAGTCAGAATCGCAAAACTGATAGTTTGGCTGAAATTTGATTTTGACTAAAATTTCACTAATGTCCAAATAACTTTTGAAGCACTATATATTACAGAATATACAGGGGGGCTAAATCGATAGGCACTTAGGCACTAAGGTCCCCCACCCCCCAGCAACCGATGATCCATCGCCCTTGTTACACCGTGTAATCTATCTTCCAGGTGTGTATGCGCGGGCGCGTGCACATATTCAAATACCTCGAGAACCTAGCAAACAAAGACACACTGCCCCACAGAAGAGTAGAAGAGACCAAACGAAGCACTAAACACAACTCATACATTAGTAGTACGCCTAACCAGAGCGGCACTCATCAGATCATTTCGGGAAACGCGACTATTGACTGTCTCAGGCATAAGCCGAGGCATGTCATTGACAGTGGATACTGTACAGATGGTGTGGATAAAAGGTGGTCTAACGATGGTAAGTCTTACACCCCTTATTCCAAAACGAGGTTTAAGAATAATGTGGATTTAAACCTTAGATTTAGATACAGCTTTACTCGTGAACTATAGTCTAAACACTATCCCTATAGATTATATAGGGAACTTTAGTCTAAATACTAACCCTATAGATTATATAGGGATCTTTAGTCTAAAAACTATCCCTATAGATTATATAGGGAACTTTAGTCTAAATACTAACCCTATAGATTATATAGGGATCTTTAGTCTAAAAACTATCCCTATAGATTATATAGGGAACTTTAGTCCAAATACTAACCCTATAGAATATATAGTGAACTTTAGTCTAAACACTATCCCTATAGATTATATAGGGAACTTTAGTCTAAATACTAACCCTATAGATTATATAGGGAACTTTATTCTAAACACTATCCCTATAGATTATAAAGGGAACTTTATTCTAAACACTATCCCTATAGATTATATAGGGAACTTTATTCTAAACACTATCCCTATAGATTATATAGGGAACTTTAGTCTGAAAAATAGCCCTATAGATTATATAGGGATAGTGATTAGACTATGTTCACGGGCTAATACTTTTGCATTAAGGTGAAAGGGTACCGGCGCTCTCTCCATACAAACGTTGTCGACTGTTTCCTCCCTGGATAATGACACTAGCACAAATATTTATGTGCCATAAAACCTATAACTGCCATGTCTATGCCCCTATGTTTTGGTATTTTTCATTATCATAGAAAATAAGATTAAAAAAAACGAAAAAAAAACCATAGGGGCATGGTCATGGCATGGCAGTTATAAGTTTTATGCAACAAAAATATTTGCTCTAGTGTCATTATCCAAAGAGAAAACAATCGACTACGTTTGTATGGAATGAGCTCCCCTTTCCTCTTAATAAACCTGTAAAATGTTAGTTTTTTTCGCTCACGAATAATGGACATAAGTAGATAAGAAAGATTTCACACGTTCTCGTGACTTATCAATGTGAATTGATAACGCGAACCGTGTTAAGTTTCTCCAGAAGATGCCCGTAAGGGCGTAAGATCGTCAGTCGAAAATAATAAGAAAGGTTTCGGTAATTTCAACTCGGTAGATTATGGTCCAGATAGCTCAGTTGGTAGGAGCACCAGTACGGCGTAGTTGTGGTCGTGAGTTCAAACCTCATGGGGACAAAAAACAAGTATTTAAATATTGGAACTTTATTTGGCAGAAAAATGAAAATTTTTATGCTTTTGCCTTTCTTCCCAGCAGGTGGAGAAGCTGGCGGAGGTTCAGGCCGTTCTACCCCATCAACCCCATCGACTCTCTCACCTGGTGCGGCGTTATCACGAGCCCAATCACTGTCCAGCGAGGCTCCACTATCAGCTCCATTGACTCCCCTTCTTTCAGGGTAAGTGGACAATTACACTAGTGGATTTGATAGAAGATTTTAACGGGTTTTTGAACTATTATGGATAATGTGCTGTTATTATAGGATTTTTAATTGATATATACCTACTTGTGTTATATAGCTAAATCGACTCAGGTTTTTTGCGCATAAGAGACATTTTTTCACGTTCCGTACCCAAAGGGTAAAACGGGACCTTTTTACTAAGTCTCTACTATCCGTCTGTCTATCTGTCATCAGGCTGTATCTCATGAACCGTGATAGCTAGACATTTGAAATTTTCACAAATGATGTATTTCTGTTGTCGCTATAACAACGAATACTAAAACAGAATATAATGGAACGGAACCCTTGGTTCGCTAGTCCGACTCGCACTTAGCCGGTTTTAACTTTTTTTTTTCTCTTTTGATGCATAAATGTTTCTTTTCGGGCTAATTAGATGTCATTTAAAGACGAGATCAAGAAAGTATGTAATACAAATATTTTCTTATATGTAAATTGCTTTTTTAATCGACTTCAAAAAAAGGAGGAGGTTCTCAATTGGTCGCGTATATATATATATTTTTAGGGTAAAAACGGGATCCTATTATACCCATTGCATTATTTATATTGTTGTAGAAACCCGTTAAAATATTAAAGCATGACTTTAATTGCTTAGTTTGGGATTGTTTGAGGTTAGAATTTGGTTAGACTTAGCAATGGTTGTCGAAGTTGTTAGTTAATATTGAATGGTCATGAATGAATTAACTGGTTAGGTTCAATGTATTTAGTTATAGCTCTTTTATACTACACTAGCGGCTTCATTTGGTTTCTTATGCGTCTCGATCTCGTGGGAATATCGGGATAAATAGCCTATGTGTTAATCCAGGTCTTCAGCTATCTACATACCAAGTTTCACCTAAATCGGTCTAGTTCTTTCGGAACCTATTCGTTACAAACATACAAAAAAAATCTTTTATCTTTATAATATTAGTGTAGTCTAGCAGTTTCACTTGGGTTCACCTGCTGCTCGTGGGAATATCAGGATAAAAAGATGTTACTCCTAAAGATTTAAGGTACTCTCATGACAAGTTTCATAAAAATCGGTCCAATAGTTTCATAGCACAAATACAAAGCAATAGAAGCATTTCTCTTAATAATGTTAATTATAAAATTAACTCATGCAAAAATTCACTGAATCGATTTACGTTTCGCTTTCCAGTCGTACGGATGATTTTAATTAGCTTTGAAGTTAATATTTTAAATGAATTTGTAGATAAAATATATATACGTAGTATATTTGAAGTTACAGCATGCTGTGTTAGGTATTATAGTAATAAGGATATGTGAACTTATAGAAATAACATTTCGGAATTATTAAGGAAGCTTTAAAGACAACGCGCAATTGAATATGTTCCTTAAGGTGAAAGGGTATCTCTCTCCATACAAACGTAGTCGACTGTTTCCTCCCTGGATAATGACACTAGAGCAAATATTTTTGTGGCATAAAACCTATAACTGCCAAGTCTTGGTTTTTTTCATTTTCTAATTATCATAGATATTAAGATTTTATAAACAAAATATACAAATATGGTCATGGCAGTTATAAATACCTATTATGCAACAAAAATATTTGCTTTAGTGTCCAGGGAGGAAATAATAGACTACGTTTGTATGGAGAGTGCGCCCGGTACCCTCTTCTTAATTATTGGTGCAATGGTGAAGTCTGACTGAAATCTGAAAATTATTTAGTTATTTCTAAAAGAACACGTCTATCTATTTAATATAAATAGTGGAATGCTAAAGTAAAAATATCCGCTTATATTATATTTTCAATTTTATTTACTTCCGCAATGGCCGAAGCAGAGGTAAACAACATTTCCCCGAATTCTAAACGTACCATCATTTTGTCCTCTTCATGTTTATTTATTTTTATTATTTTTTCTATCTCTTTTTTAACCCCGGTGTTGTCCCTTTCAGCGTCCGTATATCACCCGATGGGAATATCTGTAATGGCGACGATAAGAGTAAATTATCCCATCAACAGACATACAGGTATATTTTGCAACGATGATAAAACCAATCTCGCGCTAATACATAAATAAATAAATAAATAAATAATAGTTTATTTAACAAAATGATACAAACAGTACTTAGCACTAACAATGGACCTCGAACTAGGAACATGTCCTGTATCTCGAGGGTCCAGGAAAGATTAAAATAGAAAGAAGTAATTACAGTGAAACCGTGGAGATTAGACAGTAAACTATTAATTAAATATGTATAAGAGACCATAACATTAAACTTATTAAATCTACATTTGAATACTTCAGGGCAGGGGTCGTCAACATTTTGGGTACTTCTTCCTTTAGGGTCTGTCCAAGGTCAGGGGTGTCGAACTATTTGCCAAATCGTTTGGTTTTCATATGTCTTCTTATGTAGAAAAACTTCAAACATTTCATAACAATTTCGCTCACGATCATGATTTCGTTTTTTCATATTGAAATCATCGATTTTAGTGTCATAAATCTACCCTGTTGTATTTCTTTATAAGATAGATCCAAATAAATAAATAAATTTTTATTTGCATAAGCTTCATACAAAACTTGTACCTAAATAAACAGAGTAGTAAAGAACTTAAAAGTACTTTTGTAACTCTACCAATTAAAAGTGGTTTTAAGATTTTATAATCCCATTATTAGACCCCAAATAGACGACACACAATCCTATCAAATAAATATAAATTAGACAAATATTATTGTGCCATTAGTAACCATTTAAATATTAATTCCACACACATATCCACTCATAAATTCAAGAATTATTCACCCAATACTAAATATAGAATTCCTCTAGATTTACGCGCATTATATTGGTTTTATCTTCCTTGTTCATACATAACCATATGAAGCACGTCTGTCACTAACATAATGCACTAAATGTTGGATTTTTACACGATTTACTCTACTATATACTTCGAGTTTTTTTATTTAAGTTACTTTTAACAGGAAAGGGTAAGGCCCTTTATCAATACAAACGTAGTCAACTGTTTTCTCCCTGGATAATGACATTAGAGCAAATATTTTTGTAGCATAAAACCTAGAACTGCCATGACCATGCCCCTATGTCTTGGTTTTTTTTTTCATATTCTAATTATCATAAGTGAGTAAAAATAAAATAATAAGACTTAGAAGCATGGTCTTTAATGGTCGGTGCAGTTCTAGGGCTTATGTTAAGTACAAAAATATTTGCTCTAGTGTCATTATCCAGGGAGGAAACAGTCGACTAAGTTTGTATGGAAAAACAGCAAGCACCCCCTGTTAGTAAAACTTATGGAGGCAAAAGGAATTGAAAATGACTATGCGTTAAATGTTCATAAGTACTGGTTTAATAGATTTCTGCCGCCATGGAGTGAAAGCCATGACATGCTGTGTGCTTCCACTTGATCCTTTTTTAAGCGCGTAAGTGCGATAAAACACTTGGGTATTTGGAACCTTGTCATGTAAAAAATATACTTAATTAGGTACTCATTTACTAATAGATGATTTATTATATTCTATGGTGGATAAGTTCCTGGAAATACCCCAAAAATTATTATATGTTTGCTAAACATAATCAGAAATATCTTGTTCTTGAACAAAACTTTGTTTTTGAAGAAGTTGTTATAACTAATATTTAGGTACGTAAAAGCTTTTCCATTCGTAATATTTTCATTTCCTTTTTCCCAAAACTCGAAAAGCAATTTGTTATTCCGCGTAGAGTGAATCGTGTAAAACCGTATATTGCGAAGAGATTTAAACATTACAGCGAAATAGAAAGAACATCTGAATATTTTCAAACAATTCTATCAATGTAACTCGTTTTGAATTACGTCTGTGTGACAGTATTCGACCATCAAAGTTGTTAAATACGTGACATTTACCATGCATATTGTCTCTAATAGTAGAAATTTACTATATCTAGTTTAAAATCATATAACGATTCGACTAATTGCACCTCCACGACGCAGTTTGGAGTATTATTTCTGGGTATCCATACAATAGCAAAATGTTATTAGTTGTTTAACATATTACCGTGTCGAATGCCCAAATTCAGCTAAATGTGCGTCTACAGGGCAGTTACATTGTATGAAACAATATTTCTTATCAACATCCTATAACAACATGATATAATATAAATTGATAGTAGATGATACCGTGTTTGATGCCCACTTTTTAAACTTTTTGAATGCAATAAGCAACACTAAGCAACATTCGACGAATAGCAACAAGTGGTCGCAAATGTTACTCAACAAAATATAACTACGATGTGAATGCGCCTCAATGTGTATTTTAACTAAATTTTTACAAATGTTCAAATGTTCTCTCTAATATACTGTAATTTATGTATCTTTGTGTTTTGCTGGTAGTTGAGGTTTAATAACACATGCTTACAATATTTTTAATTGGATTCTCTCCCCTCCTACTAACTTTACCGTAAGGATGGATGCCTTAATAGCTCTAACAACCCTCGGCTGTTCATGGAATCGGTTTAGTTTAATTTTTTAACCCCCGAATGACGAAAGGGTGTACGTAGGCCTTAGTAACGAATGAACCTATTTGAGTGAGATTTTAACATTTGAAAGCTGAATTCAGTCTTATATTTCATGAAAATTCGGTTCAGCCGCTGCAAAGCTGTTAATATTTTAATTTGACAAATAACTTTTTAATATGGTTACTTGTTATATGTATCAACTCTAGTTTAGTTAATACTTTGAATGTGCTATATGTGTCTAATAATTAATAAATATATAACCAATTCTAATTCCATAATCAATAAAACAAAGTTAGCAGTGTTATTGAATCTTTACTCATACCTGCACAAATACTCATTAAAACTTCTATATTTCCAGACAATACAAAGAAGCTTTAAGACAACAACGCCAGCAAGATATCTACCGGCCCCGAACCGACCAACCATCTCCTGAACTCGACCCCTCACCCCACCAGAGTCCCAACCACCAACCTCTAAACGGCCACAGTAACGTATCACCCCTTTATAAGAACCCTATTACCTCACCCAATACCACCCAAGTGCCAACTCCCAACTCCCCTTTACTCCACTCTACCCCCAGAAGATTCAACGGGAACACTGAGAAATTAGAAGAAACTAAACGGCCAGTCCAAAAGGTCGTACCTTCGAGGAACGTCAACAAAATCTACTCGAACGGGAACGTAGAATACCCTAAAATCAACGGTCAAGCGGATACTTACATTAAACCTACATCGCCAACGAAATCTCCAACAAATACATTAGGTTATAATAACTTAGTAAAGTCAAATATACCTAGAATAAACGGTGATAATACTAAGTTGCTAACGACTAGTGTGTCGTATTTGAAAGGTGCGCCGCCGAAGCAAAGCAAATGGAATAAGGAAGCGGTCAATGATAAGTTGAGTTTCACTATGAAGAGGGAGTTTGATAAGCAGAAGGAAGAGTCGGATCTGTTGCAGCAGTTGAGGACGGTGAGTTATATTTTTCCTGTCTTTGTTTTCCACATATTTGAAAGCGTTGAGGAGGCTCACAGCTAAGCGACGCTCGCTGATCGTTTATACGCCGCGTCTATAACCAATTAGTATGGCAAAAATGTGTTTTCATGAGCCCCTCCGTGCGGAAGGCACGTTAAGCCGTTGGTCTCGGTTTCTACCTCTAGTAGCAGTCGTTAGGTCAAGTTAGGGGCCTTAAGGCGATCTGAAAACTCTAACAATAGGTGAGCCACACCACTATACGAGAAGAAGAAGAAGATAGCATTTGACCGCTATCACACTGTTGATGGTAGGTGACGATGCGGCCTAAGATTTAGCACACTTTCCTAAAGACTTATTCACTCGCGCATTGAATTGAAACCCCCATATTTTACTTGTCAGGAAAGACCTTGGAAAGACAGACGCTTAGGCTCATAAAATAAAGAGATAAATGTGATCGTAGCTCTAGCATAATGCAGAGAGATGGAACACACACATGGTTAAAAAGGTGGATGGACAGGTCAAAACAAGAACTTGTTTGAAAACCGCTATTACCCAAGAATTGTCTGAAACTTTTACATCTTTTTTATACGTAATTTCAATCCTTTACCCTATATTTTATTCATTACCAGTTTACCAGTGACTCTTCTTGACGAAACATCGCTCTGGACTTTTTTGCGTCAACAAGAAAATGTCATATCAATTGAGATTTGTGTTCAATTCACTTGTGCTTGATGAACTAATTCTAAGTAACAAGATACATATATATAGAAGACGTCATTCCTTCAGTTGTCAGGAAATAACTTAATGTTTTACTTTACTAATAGTTAAAAATTATGTGTAAACAGATAATAGAGAGCAGACTGAAGATGTCCCTACCAGATCAACTGGCTCCAGTACTAGCTGACGGCGTAGTTCTGTGTCACCTTGCGAACCACGTGCGGCCGCGCTCCGTCGCCTCCGTACATGTACCCTCACCTGCTCAGGTACACTCGCTGTCTCTAATATTATTTATATTATACTAGCGACCCGCCCCGGCGTCACACGGCACGGCGCACGTGTAGCAGACCACCTTAATCTTACTAATATTATAAATGTGAAAGTTTGTGTGTGTATGTAACATACACAGAAACTTTCATACGTTACTCCTTCACGCTAAAATTACTAAACCAATTACAAAGAAATTAGGCATTAACATATAGGCTACTTTTTATCCCGATATTCCACGGGATTGGGACTTACGCGGGTGACCGCGGGGCGCAGCTAGTTCATTATAATATACCTAAACTTATAAACCGTATAAAAATCCGTCCAGGAGTTTTCAACAGCCAAACGTTTCGGAGTTCAGCTTATGGCAAGCACTTGTCAACAAAAGCTATTGCCTCTTTTGAAAGATACTCACTAAAATGTCAGCCAGTGCGTGTGCGTGCGTGTGTCTGTGGCATCGTAGCTCCCGAACGGTTGAACCGATTTTGATATTGTTTTTTAATTTGTTTGAAAAGTTAATTAGTCGGGAGTGTTCTTATTGATGCTCAGTTGCTGTTTGAGAGTTGTATGACTCCTTCGATGCGAGTGTTTTTTTTTAAATAATTTTATTTCTCTTACATTCCAGCCGAAGTTAACGATGGCGAGATGCAGGAGAAATGTAGACAACTTCTTAGAAGCCTGCCGGAGGATTGGTGTTGAAGAGGTATGTTGAACTTTTACCTATCATTTTTTTTTATTCTATTTGTTTCTGAACCAATTCTGACATAGTAGAAATAATGTCGAAATAAACTTACACCCATATTCACAATCCTATGAGATCGCTCGCATAGAGCCGCAAATAATATACTAGAGTGAAGAAAGGAGCACAACGTTGACCAATCATAGGTGAATGCGGACGTAAGAGAATGAAAGACATATTTGTCTCTTCATATTTTTTGTCACGTTTATTTCTATTGCGATAAAATCAAGTTACAATTTTATGTTCTATGTCTTGCCCTTATTATATACTTTCTATGCATTTAATAACGCGATCAATATATCCTTTTTTCGTTTTCTAATTTACAAATAAGGATGTCCATTTCATTTTGTTTAAAGTGGTATAAATTAATTTATATTTCCTCTGTAAATTATGTCTTTAAAAAAACAAGAAAGCCGCTATTTTTCGCTTATAGTGTTGCAGGGTGCGATATCCTATCACGAAAACAATATAATAGAATATCAATAAGACTTGAAACTTAAGAGTTCGGGTGGCGTGTGTTGCAGGAAGACGTCTGCTCGCCCGAAGACATACTAGACGAAGGGACCAGCGTCGTGCCTCTCGCTCGCACTGTCTCCGCCCTGCTCACACACGCCACACCGAAACATCAGGGAAACTCTCGGGACAAGGATATCACACCCTACAACCACACGGAAAATCAACGGGATATCCCCACAAACGAACCTTATAACTCCGACTATCAAAGAGGACTCGAACAATCAACGCAGAATCCCCACAAGGACTATCCCTCTCAACGTGAAATCCCCGAAACTTACGCCCTTGAACTTGACTACCGACCCCGATACTCCGAAGATCGTTACATAAGCAATTTCAATTACATCGACGAATCCGAAGAGTTTCAACTCAACTACGAAAATAACAACACGGAATCCCCACCTTACTCTCCAGTTTACGCCAACGAGTTAAGGAACAGAGGACCTTATTACCAAAGGAATAAAGTGCAATTTGTAACGCCCTTCTTCAAAGGAGACGCGGTACTCAAAAGTGATAATTTCGAGATTTACGATACGGATGAAGTTGACTTCCCAATGGAGGTAGCTGAAGAAAATTTAAATAGATACGACAGAGGAAAAATGAATCTCGATATTCAAAATAATTTGAATACAGAAGTGGTAGTACCCAAAGAGGTCGAAAATAAAACGTTCTACACTTGTCTATGCCTTGGCACTTTTGTGATGTCCGCCATCTTGCTAATTTGGTACCCTTTGTAAGATTTACAGTCGCATTTTTGCCTTATGGTTTTTGTACTTAGTATTTTAAGGATGAGCTGGATTGGATGTGAAAAGGGGCTAGTATATTATTGTCTATGGTCAGTACTTTGCCAAGTTCAGTGTGATTATCTGAAAAAAAAACAATGTAAAAGATAGTATTCATCCCTAATTTTTTTTTTAGACGGTTAGAAATAACAACATTTTGCAAAAGTAAATAACAGCTTGACCAACTAATCTGCAAAATAAATATGACACAGATAGTTGGTTTCACTTTATGCATTGAAAAAAGAGAAACGTTTAAATTGGCTATGATTATAATATAATTTCACAGTGAAACTGTGATAAATAAAGAGGAGGCTGCTATTTGTCATTAATGTTATAGAAAAGGCTGAGATGGAATTTTGAAGTATTTAGAAAGGGTTTATAAGCTGGATTTTACACTTTAATTAAACTTCCAAAGATGTAACAAAATATCGGTATAGATATTTTAATATTAACCAATTGGTCTGATTAATTTGATTCCATTTTACTCCATTCCTAATGCATTTAATTAGGATTTAGTTTTTTTATTAAACGGTGTTGTGTTTGTGTTGCTATTTTTTACTTTTTATTATATTTGCTGCTAAAGGAAATTGCACTTTTTGGGCTGCGACATGAGGCTAACACCTACAACGGTTATCAGAGGCAATTTACTGTCCTGACATTGCTGTGGGGTTAGTAGAGTAAGCTGGGGCTAACGTGATAGCTCGTAATAGCATTTGAATGCTATCTCGCTTTTTTGTAGCCGTACTCTGCTTCTGGCTTCATGTCAACTTTCCCTATTTTAATGTTAATTGAAAATTAATTGGCAGCGATTTACTTACAGATCTCAGATTTTGTTAGTGTTCTTTTGTATTTTTTATTATTATTTGTGTTTGTAATTTTTATTACTGTGTTAATGCAACTTAGAAATTATACGATAGGTATTTTGCACTGTCTTAGGAGTTTTATACTGTAGTTTCAAGGTAAAATGTAATGTGAATAGAGCAAGAATAATAAATTACGATGGTTTAAATTAAGGCCGAGGTTCTATGAAAGGTGCCCATTATTCTTTACAAAATGGAGATGGTACTTTTTCTCAATGAAATTAATAGAGGTCCACTCAGTAAGGACATTTTGACACTGTTCTTTATAAACAAAACGTACAATACAAAAAACTTTCTAAGATTAATGGTGCGTAAAATAATCATAATTTTATAGTCTGTTCATTACGTTATTGTTGTTTTGACAGGTCAGTCTTATAATTGTTCCATATACTGAAACTGATTTCCGCAGATTTCGTTTCGTATCAAACTTGTAATATCTTCCTGACCGGTTACGGCCACGGCGACCACTTCAACTCCCCACACTCACGTGTTTTTAAACATGACTTACGTACCCAATTTTGTTAACAAAAGTACGCGCGCACTGTGGAGATGTCAGGAAACCGTTAGATACTAAAATTATAACCGAAAACCGCTAGTGGTCGGACTTTCAAATCATCACGCTTGATGTCAAGTTCATAAAGCCTTCAACTTCACGCGTGATCTCCGCGATCGGATGCCAAATCCTGCCACAAAGTGGGATAGATGTCACATGTCTTCATATGGTTTGAGCACATCCTTATATCTCAGGATACTTGTAATAAAAACATTAAATCAATAATTTGGCTAATAAAAGTCTAGAAATATAGAAACTGTCAAAAAATCAATAACAATTTGAGCAGATTATAGTAATATATTCATTGGTAGCTTAGCTGTTTTTATTATTGTAATATTTCTTATATAATAAGAATTCGTATGCCTTAAACGAAACATCATATCGTTATTGTATTGTTAATACAAGACGTATTAAATTAAATTGTAAGGTTTTTAAAAGGAATTGAACACAACTATCTTTCTCATAATCAATTAATGAGACTGAAATAAGTGTCCCATACAAACAAATACTCAAAGAAATAACTATAGAATAGAAATGAAAAGTAAAGAGGTTGTTGCTTTCTTGCATAGTAAATGATCAGTTTAAGTTGCGCTGTTAAAGTTTCAACGTATAGAGGACATTACTACAAACAAAAAAATGCCATGTTACAATAGTACATAACGATACAAGTGTGGTTAATTGATCATCGCTTATTTCAGACGCGCGAGCGCGTTCAAAAGCCGAAATGCAATGATCAATAAAATTAAGAATGTTTCATCTACATAACATGTAATTAGCAGTAAGATACGAATTTAACTTATCAGGATAACTTTACAGCACCAGTGTAAAGTAAAACGCACGCATGCGTAATACATTGCATTATGAACCTAAAAGCGGTTTAATAAGATCCACTTTATGAGCAACTGTGATAAAAACCTTTTACACCAAATAATAGGAAATCTTGACAATTTAGGAGTTTTAGACAGTTGTGTTAAATTTCCTTCAATTCGTTTACTATACGTAGTCTTATGTATGTAGTGATAACTTGACTGTATTTTGAGGCTTTTTTTTCGTAAAAACGTATAAAGATTTATGAAAAGACAATCTTTTATGTAATTTTTATGTCTAGTGATTGATTACCTGAATGCCGCCAACTGATTATGCCAATAAGATTTGAGATTTTCATATTAAATTTATAATTATATTAATAAAGGGGTTTAAAGATTTTGGCAATTTTGGACGCCAATTTATTTATTTTTCATTTTTCTAAATAGGTGACCAGGTCTGATACTAAAACCTTTAAACCTCTTTTGTAATGTCAATGTTGCAGTGAAATATAAAATGTGAGAAAGTATTAAAGCGTAAGAAATTAGACAGTAGGTATAAATTAAAGGAATTTTAAATTGACTGCAACATGACATCAGATTATAAGAACAACAATTTTTAAATTCTATGCATTTTAACACGAAGTGAATACAATTGAAACTTAAATCTATGCAACTCTTTTTTCAAAAAAGTACTAATACAACCCAAAGATAAATAACCCAAGATCTAAAAAGACTGTCATTATTTTTCTTTATAAAAGTGAGTAAGAGTTGATTGCTTCAAAAAATGCGACAAAAGTCTCAAATAATAATTATTTGAAACTTGGGACTTATTACTTTATTAGAGGCTGAATAACTTTTTATTAAAACATCTGAAGCTAATCGATTATTTGACTCATTTCAATAAATTATTACCATTTTTGAACTAATTATTACGTCATTTTATATACCAACTTTCGTACTTATATTTCTACATAACTTATTTATACTTACTAACCGCTTTTTTTAATGGAAAATAGTATAATTTAAAGCTTTAAATTTACAAGTACAATGCTATTACTATAAGTACATATTAATTTTAATAACAGTAAAGGATAATATATTAATATAATATTTTAAATATAGTTCTTGCGCGTTTGTTAATTTATTCGCTTGTGGTGCTTGGGTATTTTAGTATTTGTAATTTTAGGGCTGGCCGCTGTTGATTTTTGTTCAGTCAGATTATTTTGTTCAAACAAATAGGTAATTACTACTTAAGGCGCTCTTCCAGTACCATGTGTAGGTGTTCACATTACCTTAGCCCCCGCTCTCAAAGACGTAGCGTGCTGCGTGCTATATGTTATATATGATCGATATGCAAAAAAAAAATTGCATTATTATCCACAAATATAGTTCCTAGAGGTCAAAACCTATCATTTGATTCATTTTTAGAAACAAACGTTAACTATTTTTAAATAAAACCCGATAAACGATCTAATAATTCTCTGTTTTCTAACATTTTTTTTATCGAACGAAGTTGTTCATATCATGTTTTCAACCACAAAAAAAACTAAAATATGGTTATTAAACTACAATATCCATTTATATCCAAATAACAAAAAAGAGTATTTGATTACTTAGAGTTGATTTTGGCGGCCGCCTTTCAAACCTATCGGGCTCTTCTTCTTTCTCCTAGCCTTATCCCATTATTTGGGGTTGGCTCTCCTAGTTACTGGCCGCCAGGACTCACGGTCCTCGTCTTTGTCGATATGTCGGAATTTTTCAAAACTGCCGCGAATATAGTTATTTTGTATATGGTCGAGTAGTCTGACACCTCCGGCCCAGCGTAACATTCTCATTTCAAACCTATGGTGCAAATAAATAAAAAAATCTTAGTATTTATTTTAAACAGCAAATATGAGGCAAACCTTGATACTCTACGAGGTTTTGTAACAAGACATTTGTTGGTTTTATTAATGTCTTCTTTACATTGCCAAAGGTGACCGCGCAAAAAATGGCAGTGTCCATACTTATATGTTTATACCCCTTTGAAATTTTTGTTCGTATAAAACATTTTTGTCCTACAATGAATTAATTTTGACGAAATATTGCTATAAAAATTCCTTTTAAAAAATATCACTTTAAAATCGTATCATATTGACGAACACAGCACCACTGCTCCCCAGCGAGCTGCGATGTTCATATCACAAAATCCTGTAAGATAAAGGCAGTGTGAACATAGGTACATTTTAACAACTGATCTAACTAATATCGACGATGGTGAGCAAAAGCGTATTTGGTCAGCAATACCTTATAATTTCTTCCAGCTAAAGCTCGAGCAAGACTCGTTCAGCCAATCGCGGCGCGTTGCGTAAAGAGACTTAACTTAGCGCGCGCATCGTGATTGGCTGACCGAATCTCGTTAGAAAACAAAGTCGCTTCCCGCTGTCTTAGATCTTTAAAACTACGCAAATGATTTTGATACGGTTTCTTTTAATAGATAGAGTGATTCAAGCGGAAGGTTTTAGTAAATAAAACAAAACTACTACGCGTAGGAAGTCGCAGGCAACAGCTAGTATATAATAAGCCAGCTGTTTTGACTCTTATCTAGTCCTGTCATAAAATGCACACAGCGACCAGCCAATATATATTCCATTAAAGCTAAGATTTATTAATTAAATTAACTTAAATGAATACTTATTGGTTAATTAACTTTTCAATTAATTACTTACTACGAATTACTAAATTTATCAATTTAATAATTGACACGTGTTTTCTAATTTGCACTTGTATAACATAATATAATTTGTACTTAGGATTTTTTGAATATTTTTTAAATTATATTATACCTACTTCAGGTTTTTTTTAAGTGTTAGGTACTTTTCGAATGTACTTAAAGTGATTTTTTTGTCTCATTTTTTAAGTAATACATTTTCTTATTGGCAATATTTACTGTGGTTTTATTTCTTATTCCATATAATAAGCCTTTTTTCTTTATAAAAGGTTTTAGGCTTTTTCTGTTATATTTTAATGAATATATAATTTGACTTGGATTTGCAAGTTTGACGGTTATGTATGTAGTGATAAAAACCCATAATTCATCAACTGTGCCAATAGATGGCGTTGCTTGGAAGTGCAAATATTAATTGCAATTGTACACTTGGATGGGTAATGTAACGCCATGGTGGAAAATAGGACAAAATAATTGTCCCATGGTAACACCTTCTTCGAAACGTGACCTTTTAGGACAACATGTGGCAGAATATTTTTCTTTGTCTTAATTTACAGTGTGTACAAAAACATAACCCTCCTTTTGGCGTAGCCGGGCAAAAAAAGTCCTGTTATCCCTCTTAGATACTAGTTGGTAGTTAAGATGCCTTTTAGAAATTACAAAAAATATATATTTTTACATGAAAATAAATAAATAATTTTGATTTTAATGTTCAGAAAAATTTACCTTACTTAAAATTTACCAAAGAAGAAAAGAATAACTAAGATGTGACAAAACTTTTAAGTAGCAGCAAGCTCTTCCGTAGAATCATGGTTTAAAATATCACATTTTAAAGATTCCCAAAACTCTTGGTAAATTGGAAATGATGAGACTCATCGCTTAGGCTTAGACCGATTTCTTCCAAACAGTATTTTAAGTGTATTAACTGATAAAAATAATATCTTTACAGAAACTAATGTGCTGCGCTGCGGACGTTTTAGAAGGCAAAGGTACAGTCCAAGTAGCAATAACAGTAACGGAACTGCTCCGAAGGTACGCCGCGCTGCGTAGCTCACCTGCCGCGTCTCTAACGCCGACACCGGCCACCTAGCGCCGACTTGCGCTCGCGCCTATGAGTACATTGTCACTATAAAAGTATATATTTATACTCTTTCAAAAGTATGAGCTAAAAAAAAAGAGAATTATTATTCTTATCACGAGGGATTAGTACAGAAATGTTGATTTACATAGTAGGAGATTTTTTAGTTGGAGTAGGTATTTATTCACCTCTGACAAAACATGACAAAACTTATAAAAACTGGTTTCAATATAATTTTTGGCTTCAAACTATTTCAATGATAACTTTCAGACGGCTGGACTGATTTCAATCAAACTCGATCAAACATAGCTAAAAACACTCCCGATTAATTCACCTTTTAAATTAAAGAGACAAATTAAAATCGGTTTATTCGTTCGGAAACTACGATGCCACAGAGACACGTCAAACTTATAACACCCCGTCGTTTTTGCGTCGGGGGTTAAAAATCAACTCTGCTTACAATATTGTACTTGTCAACCTATCTTATAAGGAGAATGTCAATTTTCTTATGAGATTTCAGCCACTTGTTATGTCGCCTTATCAAACTTGTTTTATTGTAAAGTCATTTAATTTTTGAAATTGTGTAACAGGTTTCCTATTTTTCACCCTATGTTAAGAAAATCCAAATTTTTTGTTGCAAGACCCTATTACAAAAATCTGTTGAGAACCAAGAAGGTTTTACTGATCATTATTTAAACGAATTGCATAATAGCGGATGAACTCAATTCAATTTAATACTTATTAGATTTTCTTTTGAAGATGTGGAAAAACTATGATATTACTACACATAAAAAAGTTGACAAGAAATTTTTGCCCTACTTTTGGGCATTCTCATTTGAACTCTTGTAATTTTAAAATTGTAGATTACCATTCTAAGTTATAGAAAATGTTATAAAACCTATATTATTATCTAATAAGTAGGTAGAAAGGTGTCCCGCAGCACATTTACTATTTAAAAGGGGTAGTAACATAATATCCTTTAAATCCCAATTTTTGAGGCGACTCTAGAAACCACAATTGATGGTATATCATATGTATGTATATGTAGGTATATGGTGGTATAACACAATTGATAATTTATATGTATTTTAAGGTCATAAAAGATTTTATACTTTGATTTCACACCATAATGGATACACTGTGGTTACTAAATGTCTTTTACATCCACATTTTCATAGTAAACTTTTTTTAACATGTCAAATTTTTGCGAATTTCTCGAAGTCATTTTCGACCAAATGTCCCATACGACTTTTGACCCCAGAGGTATCGATATGAGTATGAAGACTGGCGTAGTAGTCGCCTCAAACTTTTGGTTTTTGCGCGGCCACCTTTTGGACCTATTGCAATATATAGAGGGCATTAATAAAAAATGCCATGTAACGAAATGACATTGTCATAGATTGAAAAGGCGAACAGAGAAAAGGTTTCATGAAGCAAGAATAATTCTCTCCATAAAGACGCTAGAGAATAATTTCTTGGTTTTGGTAAAAAAGTTCAGTGGTTTTTTTTTCTAGGTTCTGAGGAGATTATTATTTCTTGCTTATGACCAAATGATACAGCCTCTTTAATATTGCGTACAAGACACTCCGTTGCAATAACAATTTTAGACCATTCATATGGGTGCTGGTAACCACTGCACAAAGTACGAATTTACTAATTAAATTTTTCTAATTGGCATTTACACAAGTTAATAACAAATACGGCACGGTATTTAATGACCAGATTAGCAATTCACTTCATTGTTAATAATAGTATGAAATAGCTAAAGTACTGTTTACTTGTATGCTTTTTTTTAATTTGACGGTTAGTAGGCTAGTATCAAAAGCAATGGGGAATTCGGACATTCTGTCACTTTAGGCCGCCGCCCGAAATGGAGAAATAGCACGCTCCATGCGCGCGTATTACGCGGTAAGCATTTTAGTTCGCTCACGATTTTGGACTGAGATATTTGATGGTACTTTAAGCGCTGTTCATCCAATTCGAACCGCAGCCTTCATATAGACAAAACTGGCCAAGTGCGAGCCTGACTCGCGTTCGGAGGGTTCCGTATAATGTTGTATCGGAGCTCCACTTAATTTTTTTTATTTAGTATTTATTGTTATAGCGGCAACAGAAATACATAATCTATGAAAATTTCAACTCTCTAGCTATCACGGTTCATGAGATACATCGTAGTGAATGAAATACGAACAGATAGACGGACAGTGAAGTCTTAGTAATAGGGTTCCGTTTTTACCATTTGGGTACGGGACCCTAAAAGACAGTATATCTGCGACCGACTGAAGCAAGCAAGGAACGTAATAGATTTCAACTGCGACGGTTAATCTGAGGTATGCGATCTGTTATCCGGGATATCGCGAAGGTCTTTTAAAAAAAATACTTTTATAAAAATAAACTATTTAATAAGAATTTGGTTACAAAATACAAGAGGTATTTTCTTTGCCACCTCTAACAATGAACTGTCTTAATATGAACATTTATCTGGTCACCTAAATGCTGAGTGCATTATAGTATTACTGAGTCAGCACAAGTTGTAACATTACTGGGGTATAACAGATCGCAAACTTGCAACCTAAGTAGTTGATTGTTACGTAGATTTTTGACTAGGAAAGTGCCTACTGACCTTACGACAATGTTAAATAAAAATACTCTTATTACCCTACTAATAAAAACTACTTTTCGTAGGTAAAATAAAAAAAACGTCTTTACATTTACCATTTACACACTACTATTCTACGTTACTTAGTACGCAGCACGAATATAATATTACAAACATACAAGATAGGCGCGAAAAACACAACCCTTTCCTTGACTCCAATAGGAGCATTTCGTACTGTATCCGGTCTGTTTCGGATATATCCGGTCTTCTCTCATAATAATTTGAAAAAACCATCATAATTTATTATACATAGTAAGTATGTCACGGAGAAAACAAACGTTTTCCTGTGTGTCCATACGTTTTTGACCCTAGTAATACATTAGGTTTTTTCATACTTACAAAAAGAATAACCGGAAACCTAAAAAAAACTGTAAGTGATTGACAATTTTAATTGACAATACGTTCTTTAGCGGCCATCTTTAATAAACAAATTGATATAAGCTCCGATTTTCGTTGACCAATCAAATGAGTTATTTAGCGGGAAAAAGTACTACTTTTCGTGACGATGATACGGGTCCAAAGTGACGGTTTCGAAGTGAGGATGATGAAAAATGATGCATTGCATTTATTTATTTCTTCATCGGTAGGTATTTAATTCTCAATTAAATAATTTAAAATATAAATAATATTTTCCTACGTTGAAATATAGAAAACTAGATTTTACGCGCGACTTCGTCTGCGTAGTAAATTATTCATAGAAATTAGGCAAATTAGCGATGTACTGTAAGCCGTCTTTTAAAAGAATCGAAATTTTTATAATGACCAAATGAAATAACATGAAATTGTACTACACGATAAAGTTCTCCACGAACATGAAATTCCAACCTCTTTTACAAGGTCCTCTTTTGATCTTGTACGATTAAGAGCGTGGTATAAATTAAAAAGTTTACTAGCCATATCCAATGAGCAAAGAACTCATTTCGTTTTAGGGTCTTATATTCGACTGTTTCTCGTTCCTAAAACCAAATTACCCTTGCTCTAAACGTTGCTCAGTGGGTGATTAGTTAATCACTTATAAGTTTAACGACACGACGAGAAATGTCGTTCACAAGCAAAGCTAAGCTGCTTAGACTCAATTTATTATTACTTAAGCAGAAATCATATATTTATCTCAAAACAAGACGGAGCATTGGTTAATAAATGATTCGCTAAGTAGCGTTTACGAGTGCGGCGGTGATTGAATGTACCATTTGGGCTGTGTGTAAATAACGACAACCGAAGTAAAACTGTAGTTTTAAAAGTTAGAAATGGAACGATTAATTCGTACTTTCAGATATCTATCCGGACTGTTTCGGATATATCCGGTATTTTTAAAGAGACGGCATTCCAGTTTAGCTGCTATAGAAAATGACCGGATAAGACAGGAGTCTTTTCTGACATAAAAAGCCCGGATCTTTAACTGAAAATCCGTATTATAATAAATGTTTCAATTAATATTGGTGCGCAGTTCTATCTGTGCATTAAGATGCAGCTTTTTTTTTAATAAATACTTCAGCGTTTGACCACTATCTCACACGATGGTAAGTAACAAAGCGGTTTAAAATATAGCACGCTTTCTTAGAAGATACCTATGTATGCGCGTGACTCATAGACCGCCAAATAAACGAGACTTATAGCTTTGATTTGTGATGAACTGACGCGACAGCAAAGACCAATACAAGTCAAAACTCCATCCCCAAAACGAGGTTTAAGAATAGTCCGAGATGAGATAAATCTGTGTCTAAATGTAATGTTTAAACCTTAGATTTAGACACAGATTTACTCGAGAACTATAGTCTAAACACTATCCATATATATTATATAGGGAACTATAGTCTAAACACTATCCATAAAGATACCTGGATGACCGAGCTTTGCTCGGTATTTTTTTTTTTTTACTTAGTCTAACCTCAAAGCAAACACTCATTGACTTCGTGTCACTTAACAACGCCATCTGCTGGAATAACTTTATTGCTCACAAAAAATAGTATTAGTAGTTCGCCAATAGATGTCAGGAAGAGTCATATTTTTCAGATAAAAAAAGTAAGTGTCGAAAAAACACGAATAAAATGACATTTTCTAAAAATGATGTCTAGCTAGATCGATTTATCGCCCCCGAAACCCCCTATATACCAAATCTCATGAAAATCGTTGGAGCCGATTCCGAGATTACAATTATATATATATATATACAAGAATTGCTTATTTAAAGATATAAGATATAGGAATAGTGTTTAGTGTTCACTAGTAAATCTGTGTCCAAATCTAAGGTTTAATCCACATCTCGGACTATCCTTAAATCTCGTTTTGGAATAAGGGGGCATGTTTACACACACATAGAACCGCGTGTAAACTTTAATAGAAATTTCTATATCAGTACCATTTGTAATAAAAACCCGGCGTGATATTGTCGTACTTAAAAAATCCCTGTAAATATTATTAATAGAACAAAAAATCCACCTTTTTCATTATAATTAACATATCTCTCTTAATACCACCTAATCCCGTGGGATTCTCGATAATCGAATCCCGTGTGATTCTTCAATACTCAATTTTTTTAGGTTGTAAGATTTTTCTCGTCGAATAAAAATTATAGTCAATTTTTTTAAGTCACATTATTGTATATTATTAGTATAATTAATTATTGTAATATAATTCGATTGTTAGTAAATAAGTTGATTTTTTCGATTAATTTCGATTAAAATTGGAAATTGTATTATGTATAATTCTCGAATATTAATTAGATTTGTCGAAATTGTGTAATTTTTCGAGTCTCAAATTAGATTTATATATAGCACGATCATTATGTATTGATACTTACTTTTTAACTCTTTAATTTTTTATTTTGAAGATTTCATAAAGTCTTAAGAGTAAAGGGTACCGGACGCTCTCTCCATACAAATTTAGTGGACTATTTCCTCCCTGGATAATAGCAGGAAACTTATAAAAGCAGTTATAAGTTTTATGCAAGAAAAATATTTGTTGTTTTTTTTTCCTAATCCTAATTTCTATGTGATAATTATAAAATGAAAAAACCAAGACATAGGGGCATAGTCATGCCAGTTATAGGTTTTATGCAATAAAAATATTTGTGCTGGTGTCATTATCCAGGGAGGAAACAGTCGACTACGTTTGTATGGCGAGAGCGCCGGTACCCTTTCACCTTAACAAAATATACAGGTTGAATTTTTTTACATGGGCATTCTGGGCCTTTTCCTAAACTATAAGAGATAGCTAAATATGCTAAAAGGAATCGCATCCCGAATGAAAACTGCGTCATTAGATTTTTGCAAAAGACATCTAAACTAAATGTCTTTTTTCAAAAATCTAAGGTATTACCCTGGTATTACAGGGATCGTACCTGTTTTTGCACGTAAATCGCAGCATTTTTCGCTTATTAATGGCCTAGAAGACCCATTTAAAAAAACATCTTGTATAAAAATTATATAATTTATTTACTTACACTCTTACTCTTGTTTAATATGTCTTTGGTTAAAACCTTATGGAATTTAGTAATATGTCCTCGATGAGCAATTTCGACTCTCGATACATAGTTTAGTTGGTAAAGAGCTTAGTGAAGCGAGGGTCGTAGCTTCAAATCACACATGACAAATAATTTTGAAAAGCATTTCAATTACTAAGTCGATTTTTATAAGTAATTCATAAACCAGTGAAAATGTTATAGTTTTTTTTTCTATCAATTTATTAAGTTACACTTCTTTTTGATTTCTATCACTCGGTGTAATTATTTTCCCGGATTTTAATTGACGTTTCGACCATGTTACGAATAGCCATGGTCACGAGGAGACTGGAGCAGTGGAACATGTCATCTCATTCTGATAGAAAAAAAGCCGACAGGGAAAATAATTACCTTGAATAAAAATTTGTGAGTTTAGTTTCTATGACTCGGTTGTAATATTTCATTATATTTTTCATAGAAAATGGTTAAGCATTCGTTACCAATGTATTTGTATGAAATCTAAAAAGATTTAAGACTTCACCACACAGCGACGATACATCAAATAAATAACGTCACTGTATGGGAGGAGCTTTATGAGTGAGTAAAATCGACTACTTTGTTTAAATGAATAACAGTTTTTAAATTATTTATCATTTAAAACTAGCAGCGCCCTGCGGTTTCACCCGTATAAGTCCCAATCTTGTGAAATTATCGGAATAAAAAGTAGCGTATATCACTCCCAATGAATAAATGTATCCTCAAACCAAATTACACCAAAATTGGTCCAGTAGTTTCGGAGCATATTCGTTAGAAGCAAAAAATCTTTTATCTTTATAATATAAGTGTAGGTGTAAGATTTTCAATTATCAAAGTTTGATCGATTTTTGTTGACCAATTAAATGCGTTTAAAGCGGGCGGGAAAGTTAAAAGACCGAAATGTGTTTTTTTGCGGGTAGAAATGTTACTTTTCCACTTAGCACGGGCGAAAAATACTACTTTCTGTCCGATAATCAGGGTTCAAAACGAACCTTTCCGAGCAGATGGGGATAATAATATTTTATTGAAGTAATAATTCGTTTACAGCAATGTTTGTCTGATTTTACTCACTTCTTATGTTTAGTGTGAAGTTTGTTTATAATTAGTAATTAAGATAAAAGAAAGAACTGAAGTTGTAGAGTCTTTGTCCTCAAAGATATTGTGCCAAAGACTATGGGAAAGGAATTTTAAGGATTTTTTTGTAATGTGTAAATTTTTCGTAATATGCACTGGTCTCTTAGAGTTAAGCGTGATGTAGCAATATTCTCTTACACATTGTGTTTATATGTAGATAAAATAAATATTATACACTTTCACATTATTGTATTTTTTACCTTTATTCCAATAATTGCAAAAACGAATAAAACAAAAAAAACTTGAGAGTTGTCAAGGGACACCCGTATGGAACGAAGAGAGACGAAACGAAAATAACTGGCTTGCTTTCTATGAGAGAGAGAGAGACAGTGAAACACGCGCACGCCGGGCGGCTTACAACTAAAAGCAAAAAGTGTCGTTACAACTTTTGGTCTTAATTTTTTCCGTCTAGCCCCCTTTCACAATGCGCGATAAGGAACTTCGTTCCAAACAAAAATCAAAATTAATAATTTATATTTTGCGACATCTATTCATGGTTAAAATCCCACAATGGATTATGTGACTTCGTCATTCCTTTTCGTCAGCAAGGGAATGGAATCAGTTGCCTGCGTCTGTCTTTCCTGACATGAACATTTGAAGGTCTTTAAGTCACGAGTGTATAGACGACTTCTAGGTTAGCGTGTTTCATCTAAGGAATGAAAATTAAGCTCCTAAATCAAAGATATCCAATAACGTGCATGACGTTCCCTTATTCTTGACAATAAAAAAAATTTGCAGGACATTCCACACATCACCCAAGCTAAGTAACTAGATTTGTGTTATGGGTGCTAGACAACGGATATACTACTTATATACCTACTTCTTCTTTTGTAAATATTTACTTATAATACATGGAAACAGCCAGACCACAGACAAATATCTGGTCACAAATAATGGTCACCATGCCGGACTGCCAAACACAGGGTTGCAGGTTCGACTCCCACCTCAGACAAGTATTTATACTTAGATATTTGTCTGTGGTCTGGTTCTTTTTATTTATAAAAGAAAAAGTATATAAGTAGTATCCATTGTCTAGCACTCATAATACAAGTCTAGTTACCTAGGGGCAGGTTGACGATGTGTGGAATGTCCTGTAATATTTATTTATTTAATTTTATCCTAATCTAGAAAAACGGATTCTATGCATTTTAAGTATATATTTGGAAAAAGTATAAAAGTAGTATATCCGCTGTCTAGAATTCATAACACAAGTCTAGTTACTTAGCTTGGGGCTAGATGGCGAGGTGTGGAATGTCCTGTAATATTTATTTATTTTAGTTTATCCTAGTCTAGAAAAACGGATTCTATGCATTTTAAGTATATATTTGGAAAAAGTATAAAAGTAGTATATCCGCTGTCTAGAATTCATAACACAAGTCTAGTTACTTAGCTTGGGGCTAGGTGGTGAGGTGTGGAATGTCCTGTAATATTTATTTATTTTAGTTTATCCTAGTCTAGAAAAACGGATTCTATGCATTTTAAGTATATATTTGGAAAAAGTATAAAAGTAGTATATCCGCTGTCTACAGCGCCTGATTTAGAGTTCAGACCGCCCTAGGCTAATTATGTGGACGCGCCCCCGCCAGGTGTGTTACGAACGGTCTAGGTGAACGGTACAGCGTCCTAGGGGCGGCAGATTTCAGAAGACAGTCACTCGATTTCAGAGGATAAAAGTCAAAGACGTGTACTTAAAATATACTTTTAATAAATCCCTATAGAAACTCGTTCCTATCGAAACTTATCTATCTGTCTAGTATATTATCGCGTGAGATATAGATGAGAGAAACACGGCGAGCGAACAACCCCCGCTTCCCTCCGCACTCTCCGAGCCATTCGCGCTCGACGCGCCACTTTTTTACTTTCTTCGTGAAAAATTAACGAATGAGATAGGAAGAGGAAGAACACTCAAGAGAGTGAACCTCACTCGTTGGTCGGCTAGAGCAGATGCCTGCAAAAGACAAAAAGATTCCTGGGATGAAGTAATTAAGAGTTTTAAAAATGATTGAAATGACAGTACAGAGAAACCAGTCCTGCGAAATGAGGCAATGGGAATTTGCATCAAATTAGAAAAACTTGAAATTACGCAGTTTCAAGTTCATGGTCGTATTTTGGAAAGGTTAAATAAAGAGAGTGTTCAGATTCAGAGCTCATCTGTGTATTGACGGTATCTGATCTCTATGGATCTCATACTCACATTTCCTCTGTAGAGTATGCAGTGAAGCCTAGATCAAACTCACTAGGTACTCAGTCTCTCAACGTTTTTGAGGAATCACTTTGTGTCTAATGTTTACCCTAACTTGGATGGATATAGCTCTCCGCATTGCACTCACCACTCCGGCTACAAATTGTTCTGGGGAAAGGAGTTTTTCCTATTTGAAACGCGTGAATAATCAAAGTTCTTCATTGTCTCTAGAAAAAAATAATTATCTTGCTCTTCTGTACATAGAAGCAGAGATAAGGAACACCATAAACTATGATGATATTATAGATGATTTTGCTATTGAAAATTCCCGTAAAAAAATGTAAATCATGTTTCTTTTTTAATAACTATTTCATTCGTTTATACTTTACGTATAACTTTAAGGCCTTTTTTACTACAAATAAAATTTATTATTTTAGAAAGGTTTGTACTTAGGCGACAGGAATAAAGTGGCCTACACTCATAAAACATATGAGGGATGGAGAGGAAAAGGGCGACCTAAGAAAAGATGGATGGACTGCGTGAGACAAGACATGAGAGAGATGAATGTTAACAATGAGATGACGACTAATAGAAGTGAATGGAAGAAGACGACATACTGCGCCGACCCCAAATAAATTGGGATAAGGGCAGGAAGATGATGATGATGATGAATCATAAAACATATAAATCCGGCACTGCTCTCATTACCACTCATAGTTCTAAAAAAAACACGGAAACACTAAGGAAAGGACAATTAATATCAGAGATAAGACAAATGAATTATGCGAGGCAAAGTAGGTATACAGAGTAATAACAATGTCAATTTTCGCGAACCATAATCAAGGCATTCGACTCGATTTTGTACTGAAAGTACAAGATATTTGGCATCCCTGGTTAAAAAGAGTCCAGCATCTGGCAAACCTGACTCGCACACTAGGCACTCTGTTGCCAGCTCACCCACTCGCTCGACCACCGACCGATTCGAGTAACAAGTCAGTATTTGTTTCACGCGCCCTTTTAAATTTTTTAAAATATATTGTTAAAATCAGGGACTCCCAAGCGCATTTAGTTTTAGTGTTTATTGTTTTAGTATCTAGTTGAAATGTGTAAGTGTAGGGTAGATGCAATGATGCTACATTAGTGCATGCGAAGACACGACTTTAGCGCGCCCCTCCCGATCCTCGCGCCCTAGGCTGCAGCCTAATTAGCCTAAGGGTAAATCAGGCCCTGGCTGTCTAGCATTCATAACACAAGTCTAGTTACTTAGCTTGGGGCTAGATGGCGATGTGTGGAATGTCCTGTAATATTTATTATTTAAACCCAGCTTTACAAAATCGAAACATTGAAAAGACTATCCATTAAAAAGTTGCGAGTAATTCCTACATTATTTGTAGTGATTAGTTAGAGACGGGGCGTGGACGCGTAATCGGGAGCCAGTGACTTGCAGTTAGAGGATCACGCCCCGGATTTACATGCGTGGCGCCGGTGCTTGCTTTGAATAATCGATCTTTTTTTCTGTTTGCTAATTTTATAACAAGGTTATGAATATCTATTTTTAATTGGTATTTGGTTAAATATTAATTTCAACTATCTGTCTGTATAGATACTTCGAAAGGTTATTAAGCCACTGAAAACAACGAGTGGGCCAAAGAAAAAATCATATACCTAAGGTAAAAAAAACCTGGGTAAAAACCTCAAACAATGTAAAGTGAATCATTCTTTTTCCAAAGAAAGACTGTAATAAGAAAGTTTGTAATCAAAATTAACAGTGTGCTGATAAGATTTGACAGACGAATTTCTCTGTAATTTATTTTAAGGCTACCTACTTTAATGTGCCTATAGAAGGTTGCCAAAGAAAGATGATTTACCAAATTGACCATGACGACCCAATTGGCACAATGGTCACCATGCCGGACTACCAAACATAGGATTGCGAGTTCGATTCGCGTCTCAGACATGTATTTATGCTTAGATATTTGTCTGTAGTCTGGTTGTTTGTATGTATTATATATATATATTTACAAAATAAAAGTATATAAGTAGTATATCCGTTGTCTAACACAAGACTAGTTAGGTACTTAGCTTGGGGCTAGATGGCGATGTGTGGAATGTCCTGCAATATTTATTTATAAATTCCAGGGTGAAAGACGTTCTCTAAAATAACCTAAAGATGTAGCCATTTCAACAAAAACGACAGACTATAAACTCTAGTTCATTATCGTGTTCAAAGTAAACCGACTATGTCCGCTTAGGTACCTACGATTAAATTGAATCGACAAAAGAAAGGAAGCGTCCCGCCATTGTTACGAAGCGGATCGATTCATAGAAAATTCATTGACTATAAAAAACACAACACCTATAAAATCAACATTGTTAATTTTACGCCGGCATTCTGTTTACTTATTTACTTTAGGAAAATGATTCTTGTTTACTAATAAGGTATGATGCAGACGATGGACTTGCTGTTCCGTGTCCGTCATATGCGACAGTCTTTAAAAATATTTGTAGATATACCTAACTAGAATACAGTTTTTAGGCACTTCAAAATTAGAACCAAGCAGTAGCATTGTTAAAAACCACTTGCAATATAAATTAATAAATAATCCACACATCGCCATCTAGCCCCAAGCTAAGTAACTAGACTTGTGTTATGGGTGCTAGACAACGGATACACTACTTAAATACTTTTCTTTTGTAAATATATACTTATTATACATAGAAACAACCTGACCACAGACAAATATCTAAGCATAAATCAGACAAGTGTCTGAGGCGGAAATCGAACCCGCAACCCTGTATTTGGCAGTCCGGCATGGTGACCATTGTGCTAACTGGGTCGTCAATGTGTTGCTACCCTTCACTCCTTACAGAAGAAGTTACAAGAAACTAATAAGGTTTTTCTCTATTCCTAAGCTCTAATTTAGAAGTGCATATTCTGGCAACAAAAGTGGAAACTCACTGTATAGATTTTGAATTGATATTGTTTTAATTATTAAGTTTATTTAAATAAACAATATTTAGACAAAATCCTTTAATTCCAAGCAAGATTTTAAAAGCTCAGAATTAGAGTGACGTACTTCAATGAGTGCCGTTAATTGAAAGCGAACTTTTCATATATAAAAAAACATACCATAGAAAGTAGGCAAGTAATAAGAAGTCAGTAAAATAGAATTAATAACAGAGTTTAAGAGAGGACAATAAGTTCATCGTCTATGCCGGGCCTAAATAAAATAATTAATTAGAATTTAGACGCACACAAAGATAGGGGGTTTGAGTTTGAAATTGGAATGCTTTCTTTTTTAATTGTTTATGGTTAACTATAGCCTGTGGCGTGACGTAGCCCTTTTTAATGAACCATAGACGTTTTGGCGGTAAATCGAGCGGAAAATTGCTAAGTAGGGTGTTCATAGTTCAATACGCAGAAGGTTGCGGGGTCGATTCCCACCGTGGATGCACAGATAGGTAGATAGATAATTTGTAATTATTAGTGTGGGTGTTTCGGCAAGGTTATTTATAAATATATGTATAATTGCGAAATAATATTATCTATGTAGACGCCCTCTAAATAGGTAATATTCATTCCTCTACTAGTGGGTCTAACACGTAAATCGTCTTCATAGGCATAAAGTACTGGCCAAAGTAGCCAGTGGCCATGATATTAATTAATTCACTGGCTGTCACATATCTATTTACAAAAGAAAATGTACTTACCTTTAAACAAAATTTACAGGTACAGTCGACTCCATAATTGCAGCCCTCGGTAGAGTTCGAAAATTACTATTATTGGAATTTTAGCATTCTACCTAATTATTTTTGTTTCATAAATTGATGAGTTAGAAGACTTTACTTCACCTAAAGCAGGTGCCTAGAATTTTGCTTGTGTTGAAATCATTCTTATAACAGCCTTTTTGGAGCTCTACGGTGGGTCTGTAATTATGCAGCCGACCGTACTTACCTATTCTATTCGTTATATAGCCACCACAAAACAAGCCTAATTGCTTACCTTGAGGCTAGATGGCGCTATGTACAATATCCTGCAAAACTACTTCCATTCATAAAATATAAATTTAATTTTAAACCAAGAAAACATGGTTTAAGTAAACAATAGGTAAGCACTTACAGTATTTTACTCTGAGTTATTTATGGGTAGGTAGGTAGGTATTAAAGGGCTTTTGTTTTTGACCACCAACATCGCAATTGCTATTGTAGGTTTACGTTTGAAATCTCACAACTATCGGAAAGTTAATTCTTTCAAAGATGAAGTGAGTTCATTCGAACTTAGCTTTATTAAAAAAATTACACATTTTTAAAACAGCTTATAAGAATGGTTGTCTGTAAAGTCGGTTTACGGACGATAATTTTACGTGAAAACGTCATAAGAACTCTTTTGTATTTGACATTACCTTTTCGCATACTTCAATACGTTGCTATGGGTACCTTGTCAATAATGTAACGTAACGTAACGCATGATGTCAGATTTTTTGTGAATGCCGGTGTTCATCGATTTATACGTCAAATAAATCTACATAATAAATGTTTACAAAACACACTCTATTCTTAAAAAGAAACACGATTAGAAAAAGTTAGCTCGACAGAATTTAATCTTAATATTTCATAATTTTTCTAAAAAATATACATTTTATGAATAAACTTTATTTAGATGTGTTCAAAGATGTTACCACAATACAAGGTGTAATGTAATGCCCATGATATTTTCTATCAAAACCAACAGCTCATAGAGTGCATTAGCGTGGCAGGCAATGGGCTCGGTCTCTTCAATCGCCGACATCTCTTCCGGAGGCCTGTAGCAGCCTGAAAAGGCTGCTAGCCATCTGGAAGGACTTGAGATGGTTGGAGTGACAAGCAGAACCGGATTAACCATTAGGCAGAACAGGTAAATGCCTAGAGGCCTTGCATCCACTAGGAAAATTATAGAAAATATTGTACCCTTTCTAAATAACAATATTATTGCTTTTTTTTAATCGTACCCGGGACCGCAGGGTACTAGTACTTGTAAACAGGCTGTTTTCCGACATTAGACCCTTTTTAATTGTGTCCTTTTTGCGTGAGAATGGAGTAGGCTTGCCCTGCACCTACTACCCTCTCAGCTTAGTCGACCATGTCCAGAAGAGAGAACTTGTCAATACTTCTGGAGCCAACTAAGCCGCGGGTTTCATCACGATGTTTTCCTTCACCGTAAGAGCAATGTCAATTAGCGCACATAAATTTTTCTTAAGAAAAATACATTGGTGCACGGCCGGCAGGGATTCGAACCCACGACCTTCAGAATGAAAGTCGAGGTATCTACCACTAAGCCAACACCGCTCTCGATCGCGGGGCAAAGTGCAACGATTTTATCAACTCACGATTCGGTCAGGAAAAGGGGCCCCGAGAATTGCATTGCCTAGCTACCTCGCTAGATAACCCTGTCAGTGACCTCCCTGACAGGGTTAATCCAGTTCTGGTGACAAGGATGATCCACTCACACGCACAGTCGCCCAAATGAAGAGGCTAAGTGCGGAAACAGCCGTAAAACTAAACAAAACAATTTATAGTTTACTACTATCTTACAGTTAGCAGACTCTTTACAATAGCCTATTTATACACAAACCCACAGTGAACTTCGAAATGGCTTACAATGCCACTAAATTGCAAGGATAATGTCATCAGAGGCAAGTAAAGTTGATGTTCGTAACACAATTGCTTATTCATTCGATAGATATTCGCATTGATAACGCTGCCTTGTTAAGTTTTAATAATGTGGCCATGGTTTTTGGAATAATTAAAACGTACGATCAAACAAAGAATTAACTTTACATTAATTAAAGCAGAAAGCTTTAAGTAGGACACTATACACAGTTTTGTAATAGGCTTTGGTTATTATAAGTATTTAGATGTGATTTATTCAGGCATAATAGAATTAGGTAGGTACATAACCTTTTTCTTAGTAAGCCATATTAGACTGGTGCAACTGTCACCAAAAATAGTCTCATGTTTAGAGATTTTTTGACAATATTAAGTTTCCGTTTGACAACAGACGAAAAGTGACGGTGCAGTCTAAGACGAAGCACGCTTATCTAGAGAATACTCTCTCGTAACTTAAAGTGAATGGGTACCGGCGCTCTCTCCATACAAACGCAGTCGACTGTTTCCTCCCTGGATAATGACACTAGCATAAATATTTTTGTGCCATAAAACCTAATGAAGCCCAAATAAGCGGGAGCCATCTAGAGACTGGAATATCTCCCAATTTAGCTATAACCTAGTCACCCTTCAACTCAGTAGGTATGTTATCCAGAGCAACGTAGTCCCCCATGGCTCCATTACCATACGTGGGCCGATATTGAATTAGTAACGAAACACAGCCTGTCAGGGCAATGGACATGGCTCCTTTCGAAGACTTTAGTGTTACTGTTGCCCTAGAATCTAGGGCCTAGATTATTGTTGGGGAATAAAGGGTAACCGCTGTCAAGATACCAACCTACGTGAATTAAATCGATTAATAGAAAATCCTTTCTTATCGGATGCCTACGTCACACAAAGAACACACTCTCCAAGTATCATGTCTCTACAATCAGCGGTTCAGACTGTGCGTTGATCCGTCTGTCAGTCAGGACAAAGCATTTTATATGTATAGATTGTTAAATTCCAGACGAAAATATAATCTTCAAAAACAATATTTTCACCAATAAAAACATACAAAAACGTCTCAATTAAAGGCAGCCCTACACTTGCTAGGTGTACTTTGCGCAGGAGTGGGCGTGAAGTCACGCTGCGCGACAACGGAGCTCGCACGGGCCAGGCTTACACGGTTATTTACAGAATGGCTCTTCGCTGTTATGATGTGATGTCATATAAGACTGAATACAAAGGAGATAACTTAATAGGCACTTTGGTACTCTAAGTGTTGAAGTTTTATAACGTAAAAAAAAATATTTGTGAGGAATTTTTGTCGAGATTCTTTTTTTTAAGATTTCGAAGACCTACCACGAATAAAATAGCTGAACGCTAGAGAAAGAAAAAGAATGAAAAAAATCATTTATTTGGTGCAGGCACACGGCAACTTTTAAATTAACGGACACATAAAATTAGGGAACGACAACAAATAAATAAAGAAAAACATACATTAAACCTAAGAATATTTAAGAAGCCATGTGCTGCCCTAAATGGGTCGACCTCACCTGTAAGCCACAGTCAAGCGTAACTTGGCTAACACCCAAACAATAAATAAATAAAATACCAAAATCATTATTTACGGTAAAAGGAAAGAAAATAGAATAAAGGATGGTAATAAATATTTTATTTGTATGATACATAAGCTGAGAAATAAATAGCTTAAAAAAGAAGAGCAATTTTTGGAGACGCGTTTTTCCTTAAAGAGAAGTTGATCATTCTCATTTTTCCTATTATCTGTTTTTTTCTCAGCTGTGACAACTGATATTTCTATTATCAAATCTTCCCTGAAGACTGATTTGGGGACAATTTCACCTATGCCTGATGGCGATTATTACTTTCTCTCAAATCAACCATGTCCAAGTTTTAGACACGAAACGAATTAAAATCTACGCCAACAACTGAGTAATAAATAGCGTAGAGAAGTTTAGAGTTATCCAGGACTCTAAACTTCTCTACGATAAGCATGTCGACTGTATTTTTAAAAAAGCAAATAGGTCCATGGGTTTCTTAAAGCGTACTTGTTCCCAGTTTTCTAGTGTTAAGTTAATCAAAGTTCTTTATTGCTGTTTCGTGCGAAGCATTCTTGAATACTGTTCTCAAGTCTGGAATCCCCGTTATCAGGTGTACGTTGATAGGATTGAGTCAATTCAAACTCGTTTTCTTAGATACCTACAGTTTAAATGCAGGCAAGTGGATGTAGATTATAAAGCCAGATGCTTAAGGCATCACATATTACCTTTAAGGGAGAGGCGTCGAATAGCTGACATTGCTTTTCTGTGCAAAATTGCACAAACTGATGTAGATACCCCTCAACTCTTGTCTAACATAAAATTGCGAGTGCCATCTCGCATTCAGTTAAGAGAACCTTTATGCTTGGCGAGACCCAAGTGTTACACCATTTACAGGCACAATTCTTTCTTCCCTAGGGCAGTTGATGCGTTTAATGGTCTGATTGACTTTCCTGAACTAGATCTTTTTGATACTAAGCCGGTTGCGTTCAAAATTACATTGACACGGCACTGGTTCGACGCACATTCTTAAATTATATATTTAGTCGCATTAGCATGATAGTATTATTCTAAATTATTTAGTACATTCTCATAGTTCAGTTAACTGTTTATATTTATATCATATTTATTTATAGTTTTTCTTTTTCATGCAGACTAGTCGTGGAATATATAGTCATTTTGTATGTGAAAACATTTAATTGGTTCATAGTCACTATTTTTAGTTTTATAAGCAGAATATTTGTAACTGTTTGTTTTCCAAATAAAATAAAATAAAATAAAATAAAATAAAATAAAATAAAATAAAATAAAATAAAATAAAATAAAATAAAATAAAATAAAATAAAATAAAATAAAATAAAATAAAATAAAATAAAATAAAATAAAATAAAATAAAATAAAATAAAATAAAATAAAATAAAATAAAATAAAATAAAATAAAATAAAATAAAATAAAAATAAAATAAAATTAAAAAAGAAGAACTGCCCGTTATAAGAAAAAATAAAAAATACCGCGCGCAAATATAAAATAGAGCGGCTACCTAGATGAACTGCTAAGGACTCGCTAATTGAATTCGACCGTCCCGATCTATAACAATTACAGCTACTCAAAAATGGCCTAGGACCAGATTGACGATTATTTTTTAGGTTTTTTACGTCAAGGGGACAAAAAACTGAAAGATTTTTTAATGAGCAGTAAAAATCGACTGGACTTTGGCCACACTTTGGCTACATTTTGGCACACAAATGTTATCGAATTTCTCAATCCAGAATGTACGAAATATTGAAAGTATTTTATATGGAAAAACGTAATTTCTTACGAAATAATTTGGTGTATTTTTAACCATTTTTAGGGTTGTATGTCACAAATATGTAGAACAAAAGTTGTTTGTTTAGGTGCACAGAAGTAGCCCACAACGGCTTGCTAGTATAATTACCAATAACCCTGTATATAAATTTGTTGTTAGTATTAATAACATTTGCATTCTGTCCGACTGTTTGTTTGTCCGTAGCTGATGTATGGAAGACATAAATAACGTGCCTCGAGCGGTTCCAATTACACCACCACTGTTTGTTTTTTTAATATTTTAATGTTACGTGTTTCTTTACGTATGGAAAGTTAAGGTGAAAGGGTACCGGCGCTCTCTCCATACAAACGTAGTAGAGCAAATATTTTTGTTGCATAAACTTATAACTGGAAAAAAAAAGGTTTTATGCATCATAAATATTTGCTCTAGTTTCATTATCCAGGGAGGAAACAGTCGGCTACGTTTGTATGGAGAGAGCGCCGGTACCCTTTCCTCTTAAGGGTTAGCTATATCAGAACATTTATTATAACAAGTTACTTATGTTTTTTTATTTTCACTTAGTATTCTTGAACTCATTTTTTACGCGATAATCCTATTCCGACTAATATTATAAATGTGAAAGGTTGTGCGTGCGTGTGTGTGTATGTATGTTTATTACTCCATCACGCAAAAACTACTGGAGCGATGGCTATGAAACTTGGTATCTAGATAACTGGAGACCTGGATTAACACACAGGCTTCTTTTTATCCCGATATTCCCACGGGATCGGGACTTACGCGAGTGGAACCGCGGGGCGCAGCTAATAATTTTTACATATAAAATGCTTAGTCCTGACTGACTGACCGACGGATCTACGCATAGACATAAAGACCTGAAACTTGGAGAGTGTGTTCTTTGTATGACGTAGGCATCCGTTAAGAATTTTGAAAAATTCAAACCCTACGAAGACAAAGTCGCGGGCAAAAGCTAGTTTCTATATATAAACAAAAGTCTTGATAGCTTTAAACTACTAGTTAGTTTACCCGATGTTTCGATCGGGTTACACCAACCATAACCACCGAAAAGTCGGGTAAGGCTTTTCAAAAATCTAATGAAGCAGTTTTAGGTTTTATCAAAATCGGGCTACACGCCACTCCTTTCAGAATTTTCACCAGATTTTCGCTATCTCTTATAGTTAAGGATATAGCCCTGAAAGTCCATGTAAAACAGTCCAAGAGTCATAGTCTTTTCCCAGTGCAATTTTTGGAGACGCTTTTTTCCATGAAGAGAAGTTGATCATTCTAATTTTTTCCCATTATCTGTTTTTTTCTCAGATGTGACAACTGATATTTCTATTATAATCTTCCCAGTTGTCCCCTTAAGATTAATTTGGGGACAATTTCACCTATGCCTGATGCCGATTATTACTTTCTCTCAAATCAACCATGTCTAAATTTTAGACACGAAACCAATTAAAAATCTACGCCAACAATTCAGAAAAATAATTACATACGATGTTTATCTTTCACTGAAGCCTTCGTAAAATCAATAAGCATAAAATCACGAGCCGTAATTATAAATTAAAAATAAATAAATATCATTCGATAACCCATTAATTTAAAGTCAGAGTCGTCAAAGCTTCGATTACGCTGCCACCAAGTTAATTCTTACAATTGCTGATGGCGCTAGTATCTTCGTAATGTATCAAATCTCTACTAAATTTTTTATTTTTCTAAAAATCCGTCTGCACAGGCATATTAGTTGAAATGTGCTTTTCTGATTTGGTTTCCCGTCGTCGTTTGACTGATGAACTGACGTATGTACTAATTGATTACTTGACTTATGTGCTTCATGTATGAAAAAAGTTAATTAACTGAAAGGCGCTTTTAAGACGGGGGCGTACTTAGGATGCTGGGAAGACTGAGCCCTGGGCACAAAAAGTATTTGTGTCTCTTACAACAAGTAAAGGACGCCTATGGACTTATCACCACGGTAGATAGGTAGACTATTTTATCATTTGATTGAGTAATGCAATAACTAAATATTCATTATATATTTTAGATAAGAACCAGCATAAAGTAAAGTAAACAAATTGTGTGCCATTTTTAGAAACATCTTAGCAATTTAGTTTTATTTTAACTAGATAGGTAGGCAGACTAGATAATAATGGGCGGCGTATACTTTCGGCCTATATTTTTTTACTTGTGCAACTTATACTTTCTAGCTAATACTTTACTTTCTGTTTTTTTTTTCTGTGTTTTACAAATAAAGTTATCTATCTATCATATTTTTAGTTTAAAATATTGTCCACAATATAGAAGCTATGTGCGCTTTTTTAATTCTTTTATTACTGATTGGTAATCATTTGACCACTATCGTACCTGCCTTAAGGTAGGTGACGATGCGGTCTAAGATAGCACGTATCGTATAGGTATCTGTGCTTAAAACATGGCTTGAAATTTTAAGGAGGGCAAAGCGCTTCGCCCATTTATTTTAACCCTGTGTACGTCCGAGTTCAAAGTTATTAAACCCTTTTAGTATGCGGTTTGGTTTAACCTAATTGAGTTGAGCCGAAGGTTAATTTCTCGCTCAATAATATATTGTTTTCTTATGCAAATGCTTAAAGGCATGTTTTTGAAATAATTAAATTCGTTTGTTGCCCAAGGCGGTATAGTTTGAATAGCCTATGTTAGTTTTTATGTGATTAGTATTAGCGAGATTGGTGGCTTTAAATATTTTAATTTATGTTATGGATAGGTTTCGGTGAAATGTCGTTTAATTGGTGAATAACTACACTGACCATAGGTGACCAAAAGGCTGGCCATTGCCACCCAATGAGGCAATGCAGCCAGCCTAGGGAAACTAATTAGGATTTTTATTTTTATTATTTTTGTATTAGGCAAAAAAAAATTTTTTTTTTGTATATGTAACTATTTATTTCAGAAAAAAATATAACTTCATTACATAGTATAAAACAAAGTCACTTTTCTCTCTGTCCCTATTTATGCTTAGATCTTTAAAACTACGCAACGGATTTTGATGCGGTTTTTTTTATAGATAAAGTGATTCAAGAGGAAGGTTTATATGTATAATACATGCATAATATAGCCGTACGAAGCCGGGACGAGTCGCTAGTCAGTTATACGATAAAACCAAACTTATTAATCAAATCAGTGAACACTTCTGAGAACCCTGAAGCGGATACATGTTTCACAATCAAAAGGATGTATGAACACATATATAAACATACATTTATACATACAAACAAACATACATTCATACATGTCTGAGCAGAAAAGATTCGCGTGAATTTAACGATCGTTTTAACAATTAACTTAACAAACAAACAAACGTATCGTAACTTATTGTTCGAGTTAAAGTATTGCCGATGGGTTCATTTGATTTATTTATTTATTTTATTTCTTTTTTCAACGGTCGATGGGTTAAAAATAAATATATTTCGGCACCTTTTCCTTCGGCAAATTGAGGGAATAAAAGGTGCAAAAGAATTAACTTCAAAATGGAGCCGTGACTCTAAAGTAATTAATTAATTTAATTACTAGCAGATGTTCACGGTCTTACCCTCGTAAGTCCCGTGGGAATATCGAAAAAAGTAGCCTATATTACCCTCAAGGATCTAATGTATCTTCACATAAAATTTCATCAGAATCGGCCCAGTAGTTTCGTTGCCTATTCATTACAAACAAAAAAAAGGTGTCGCGGGACACGCGTTTAGAACAAAGTCTCTTTACATTTTTTTACTCGTACGGTTTTTCGTTTCACGTTTTCGTAACGCTTTTCGTTCCAAAAACCCTGTCCTCTCACCAAAAAAATAACTTAACAATCCAAGTAAATTATCAACCTTAATCAATGAAAAATAATTTCTATTATCAAACGATAAGGATTAAAATATCATTGGTATCATTTCCAGTGATGTTTTCCGAAATAAAGTAGTATTTTAATTAGTTTTTTTTTAGTTTAGTTTTTATTTATTTGTCAAAAAGTATTTACATTGCTTATTTATACGTGTGCCAAAAAACCTACATAGGTTTGTCATGACACTTTCATTCGTCACATAAATAAGTACTCGATAACTAGGTATTAAATTATAAAACTACCATCAACAAAGATAAAATTAAAATTAAACATTTCTCCTCACTCGTATTGCGCCTTCTCGTATTACAAGTCGCTCGGTTGCAGGTGTTAGATAGGGACAAAACTAGGTAAGAAATATATATAGCACGTCAGTGCATACCGTGCGACAGCTGATTGACACATTAGAAGTTAGGGTAACACTGTTTTGCAAGTAATATTATGACAATGCTAGGTCGGTAACTTGTTTACAATCTGGTGCGTGTGCCGTGTACTATACAGGTTGCTCCTTTTTTTAATTACAAATTATAGTTTTGAATCCAGTAAGTTAAGGAAATATTGTTTTAGAATGGTTTTCACACTGGAGTTATTTTCATTTAGTTTTGATTTAATTGGTTTAGGTAGGTTATTTATCAAGCTAGGTATAATATACGCAGTTGTACGTTTGCCGTATATGTTATGAGTTCGGCGTATGAGTAATTTTTTATTTGTTATTTGACGAGTGCATATTTTGTGAGAAAAAGGTATTTGTATGGCATCGTTATTGTAATTATCTATTAATAGGGTCAGATTGATTTTTGATTGTACAGGTAATAGCTTGCAATGGTGATATAAGCCTGATATATTGTTTTTATATTGTTGTTTTAGTTTATAGGGAACAATTAATTTTAAGAAACGAGTCTGAATATTACTTATTTTTTCTAGATATGTTTTATAGGTACGTCCGTAGCTAGTTAATCCGTACGAGATTATCGATTCAGCCAGTGAGGTGTAAAGATTTAGCAGTATTTTGTATGGAACTTTATTTTTTATGCACACGAATTTAGCTAATATTGTTCTAAGTTTATTGCACACAGAATTTATATGATGTGACCAGTTAAATCTGTTGTCAATGATAATACCTAAGTATGTGTGACTAACTACTTGTTCGATTTCTTCACATTGACAGTATCGAGGAGATTTATGAAGGCAATCGTGGGAGTGGCCAATTATTCTAAAATTCTGACGTTTTTTGTGAATAGAGTGAACGTTTATGATCTTAGTCTTCCTCACCTTGATAACCAGGCCTACGTCATGCGCCCATTTCGCGGTCCGTGTAAAGTCCGATTGAAGTCGTTCTGCGGCTGTCTTTACATCTAAGTCGGTTGAGATTAGGCAGGTATCGTCCGCGTATTGATACACTGAACAATTTTCTATTACGTTAGGCATTTCGTTAACATATGCAAGATAGTGCAACGGACCAAGAACTGATCCTTGGGCTGTTCCTTCTGATACTTCTTTTTTGAGACTGAAAGTACTGCCAACTTTGACCATATAAGATCTGTCTTTTAAGTAGTCCTTGCTCCAGTTGAGTAGGGGACCTCGCACTCCTGTGTTGTGTAGTTTTTGTAGTAAGTCATTATGCCTCAAAGTATCAAATGCCTTACTAAAATCAATAAATAATAAAATAACGTAATGTTTTTCGTCCAGTTTTTTATTAACTTCATCAGTAAATTTGGATAGAAGCATTTGGGTCGATTTTTTCGATTGAAAGCCAAATTGAGCGGGTGATATAATGTCAAATTTGGAGTAAAAATCATGAATTGTTTTGCTAACATAAGATTCGATTATTTTGTCGATAACCGGTAGAATAGTGATTGGCCTATAGTTGTCATAGTCTTTGTGTGAGCCCTTTTTGTAAATGGGTCTGACTATACCAGTTTTTAGGTCTTTAGGGTAGCTAGCATGCTTTATGCTATAGTTGATTAGTTTAGCAATGGCATTTGATATCCTGTTGGACAACATTTTAATGTCGACAGATCTTATACAGTCCAATCCAGCAGACTTTTTAATATCTAATCGCTTGATAATATGTTTAACATCCGCTGTGGTTGCTCTTTTAAACCGTATCGATTTGTCTGTGGGGTTAGTGTACTCACTTTCATTTAGAAGACGGTTTTGACAGTTGGGCATGATGTCTTTCACGTTTTTGTCGAAATTTGTTGCAAAGTTATCACTAATTGTTTTTGTATTTATATTACTTTGTAAGTTATCATCACCGAATGTTTTAAGTAATGTGTCATCAATGGGTCGATAAACTTTACCTGATATTTATTAATAACGCGACGAAACCCGATCCAGTCATTAGAGAAAACAAATCATGTTAATTAGGTAATAAATGTTAGCTTTGTTCCCATTGTGAGTTAATTACGTTGATTGGCGGTTATACAAAGATATTTAATAATCATAGTGGAATATAGATATCTTAGAAACCTTTTCAAACAGTTAGGCTGACTGTCCACATGAGCGAAGCGTAGAGGAGCGGTATCCAACAATAGAATTGGAATCTTGCCTGATTTCCACCAAGTATTTTAAAAGTCGCAAATGTTTATTAGACACCCCTTACAATTAAGCTTTTCCGAAAAAGCGTAATATAATTGGAAAAAAAATTACAATTTTTCTGCATTAATTTAAATGGTCCTCGGAAAACAGTCAGCAACCATACATTTTAATCTGTGACGTCACTTTTCCTTGCAGATTGCGCGAAATGCGAGTTATTGTAAACCTATTAGCTCCCATTTCCAATATATATATAGCTAGCTGCGCCATGCGGTTTCACCCGCGTAAGTTCCGATCCTGTAGGAATATCGGGATAAAAAGTAGCCTATGTGTTAATCCATGTCTCCAGCTATCTAGATACCGAGTTTCATCGCAATCGGTCCAGTAGGTTTTGCGTGAAGGAGTAACAAACACACACACATACACACACACGCACACACAAACTTTCACATTTATAATATTAGTAGGATTTTATTGTTATCACAGTCATGTACTTAGCCTATTGGTGATCTGGTAATGAGTTAAGACATTTTATCTCATCTAAAAATATGCGTACCGCGCTAAAAGAAGTTTACTTTTCAAAAACCCCGTATTTTTTTCGTTTCTTCTCGAGGATGCGTTCCGAAACCACAAAGTTATAGGTATCACATGAAATAAACATTTGAAAAAATACTCTTGAATTTATGTTTTCTCTATTCTATGTGTATTTAAATATAATTGTTGATTGGCCTTTATAGCGTTGTGATTGTAACAAATTATTTTATTGTATCGGCTGTTTTATTGGTGTTTCGAAGCGTTTGATTCTCGTAACTCTATCATGATAGATTTGTAGGAAAAAATAGGATTGGAGAGTATTTTCTTGGAAGATTGACTATGCTCTGGTGATTTTCGATAGCAGGAAAATTATATATATATAAAATAGTTCTGACTGACCAACACACAGCTATAGTAAATGGATGAATCGGGCTTTTTGGCATATATATAGCTATTATGAAGGGTTTTTGGTAGATTTAACCGCTACGCCCTATACGTTGTATTGTATCAGGCGTTTTCCTTGTCCTTTTTGTGTGAGGATGGAATAGGCTTGCCCAGCACCAACTACCCTCTCAGCTTAGTCCAGAGAAGGGAACTTGTCAATAGGTACTTCTGGAACCAACTAAGCCGCGGGTTTCATCACGATGTTTTCCTTCACCGTAAGAGCAATGTCAATTATATTAGCGCACATATATTTTTAAGAAAAATCCATAGGTGCACGGCCGGCCTGGATTCGAACCCACAATCTTCAGAATGAAAGTCGAGGTATCTACCACTAGGCCAACACCGCTGTACTAGCAAAGCGTTAGTTTATCAGGTCCTGAAATATGCAGGTGGTAGTCCGCACGCAGATTTTTGCCCTGAAATTAAATAATAATAAATAAATATTGCAGGACATTCCACACATCGCCATCTAGCCCCAAGCTAAGTAACTAGACTTGTGTTATGGGTGCTAGACAACGGATATACTAAATACTTTTCTTTTGTAAATATACACTTATAATACATAGAAACAACCAGACCACAGACAAATATCTAAGCATTAATGCTTGTCTGAGGCGGGAATCGAACCCACAACCCTGTGTTTGGCAGTCCGGCATGGTGACCATTGTGCCAACTGGGTCGTCAAAATAGATGATAGTTATTATTAGGGTACTGAGCACTCTCTCCATACAAATGTTCGACTGTTTTCTCCTTGGATAATGACACTAGAGCAAATATTTTTATTGCCTAAAACTTATAACTGCCATGACCCTATGTTTTTCTTTTCTTTTTTCAATTTTAATTTCTATTATAATTAGAAAATGAAAAAAGTCAAAACATAGGGGCATAGTCATGGCAGTTATAGGTTTTACGGCAGAAAAATATTTGTGCTAGTCTCATTATCCAGGGAGGAAACAGTCGACTACGTTTGTATGGAGAGAGTGCTCAGTACCCTTTCACCTTAAAGCCAATACGCAACCATGGCGCCTCATTCCACGGCTGATCAACAGATGATAGATTTATCAATCATCACTAGAGCTATAACACTAAACCAATTTGTAAAGGTTGGCGCCATACATGAACGGTTAGTAGGAAACAAGCAGTAAAACGATTACAATTTGAAACAAAATGTTTCTGATTAATTTGATTTGAGTTGGTTTCTCGCGTGTTTTAAGATAATAATATGCCTATTATACAAACTCTCCATTATATGGGGTAGACATAGACATGGTCATGGCAGTTATAAGCTTGCAACAAAAATATTTGCTCTAGTGTCGTAGTGAGCCCCCGGTACCCTTTCCTCTTAATAAAAAAAGCTAATTATAAAATGTACCCTATATAATTTACTAGTAGCGCTCCGCGGTTTCATCCGCGTAACTCCTGATCCCATGGAAATATCGAAATATAAAATAGCTTTAATAATCTTATATATATAAAAGAAAGTCGTGTTAGTTACACCACTTATAACTCAAGAACGGCAGAACAGATTTGGGTGAAAATTGGTAGGGAGGTAGCTTAGAGCCAGGAGACGGACATAAGATACTTTTTATCCCAATATGCCCACGGGATCGGGACTTACGCGGGTGAAACCGCGGGGCGCAGCTAGTAGCTTATAAAATAGCCTTCCTCGACAAATAGTTATCCAAAACAAAAATATTTTTCAATTCAAACCAGGTTTTTCTGAAATTAGCGCGTTCAAACAAACAAACTCTTCAGCTTTATAATATAAGTATAGATTATCAAAGCAATAGTTAGTTAAAATATTAAAAACAGTTTTTAAAATTTGGTACTCACAAGTATTCACGAAAATGTAAATTTGCCCATATCTTTTTATCGTGTTGACCCAGGACCTTGAATTTTATACACCTAATAGGGACTATAGACTTCAGTATCTGGTATGAATCAACTTGCTAGGTTCACCCGTTCCTGAGTTGGTGACACACGGACAGACAGACAGACGGACATGAAAGTGATCTTATAAGGGTTCCTATTTTTACCTTTTGAGGGACGGTACCCTAAAATTGATCGCGCGACTTACGCCCGCGTACGGCCATTGCATCGCCAACCAAAAATGTAATTAACCGAACACCAATAAAAATAATTGGGAACAAAAACGGTCCGGTCTCTGCCGCCATTTATTATTTTGATTACCCTTGTTGTTATGGCGATTTGTGTCTTTCAACTTAATTAAAAAAATATGGTTAGACACTGGAGTGAAGTTAACTAGAGCTGAATTTAAGACACGTGTGCAAAATTTCAGCTCAATTGGTAACCAGGAAGTGGATCAAAATTAAGTTGCAAGATTTGACCCGAACAAACATTCATCTATATATATAAAAGGGAAAATCACTGACTCACTCACTCACCTCACTCATCACGAAATCTCAGAAACTATACAAGTGCTAGGAGTCTCCAATTTTGCATGGGGGTTCCTTTTATGGCGTAGGTGCTCACCAAGACGGGATTTTGCGAAATTCAACCCCTAAGGGGGGCAAATGGGGGGTGGAAGTTTGTATGAAGGTTTGATATTTTTTAAAGGAGAAACTTGAAAATTAGAATTATATCTTCTTATCGTAAATAAATGATGACGTGTTTCAGGGATTTTCAATTTTCCTATTTTAAGGAGGGGAAAGGTTTGTAAAAAATGAGTTTGTTAAGAGTCTGTTGCTGTGTTACTCGTACCTACTTTTGGTTGCTGTAGTTTACATAGCTACACAATAGATGGCGTTACTGGTAATATTATAAATGTGAAAGTTTGTGTGTGTGTGTGTATGTTTGTTACTCCTTTACGCTAAAACTACTGGACCGATTGCGATGAAACTCTGTATGTAGATAGCTGGAGACCTGGATTAACACATAGGCTATTTTTATCTCGAAATTCCCACGGGATCCGGACTTACGCGGGTGAAACCGCGGGGCGCAGCTAGTACATACATACACACATACATTGCAAGTTAAATAAAGGCTTTTGAAAAGCTTGTAAAAAGGATAAATCTGTAGAGCTTTTTGTAAATCCAGGCATATAAAGGTAGTTGGCTCAAGGCGTTCTTTCCTCTGAACACGGTCGAATAAGCTGAGAGGGTAGTAGGAGCTAGGTAAGCCTACTCCAATTTCACACAAATACGATTCAGCCAACGAGGTCAAGTTGAGAAAAAAAATATTCCGACGAATTGAGAACCTCCTCCTTTTTTTAAGTCGGTTAAAAAGCCCGCGTACAAGTAAGTCCAAGTATAAAGGTATCTTGTTATACAGGGTTATTGGTAATTATACTAACAAGCCGTTAAAGGCTACTTGTGTGCATCTTAACAAACAACTTTTATTCTACTACTTTTGGAAATTCGAAAAAAAAATGAAAATTTTGAGGCAAATTCTAAAAAAATACATACAACCGAATTGAGAACCCCTCCTTTTTTTGAAGTCGGTTAAAAACAGCAGATTTTTTAAAACAATTGTCATTGAGACTAAGAACAGTAGATAAAACTTAAAAAATAAGTAAAATTTTAAGGTTAATGACCTCTCCGTGTATGGAACAACTGATTTACAAGCAAACCTAACCACAAAAATTTTCAAAAAAAATCGAATTTACAAAAGTCGTAGAACAAAAGTTGTTTGTTAAGGTGCACAGAAGTAGCCTTCAACGGCTTGCTAATATAAATACCAATAACCCTGTATAGGTAATGTTAATTTTCGAATGAAAACAATTTGGAAAATTAACCATAAAACTGATAAATTTCCAAAAGTCGTATAATAACAATTGTTTGTTTATTTGTTTGTTTGTGTGAAACCGCAGGACGCAGAGTAGTATAGGAAAGCGTGACGCGGAGTTGTTAAAAGCAGAAAGTATTTATGTTTCTAATTTTAGTTCTTATAAGTACATTTAATTTTATGATATTTGCTTGACTGTTATTTTTTAAAAACTTGGAGGTGATCAGTGTGACTAGAAAAGTGATGATGAACGTAGAGGGATGGAGAGGAAGAGGACGACCTAAGAAAAGATGGATGGACTGCGTGAGACAAGACATGTAAACATGTGAACGATGAGATGACAACTAGATAAAAGTGAATGGAAGAAGCAGACATACTGCGTCCAAATAAATTAGGATAAATGCAGGCAGTAGATGTGCAAAAACACGTTAAAAAACGGTAGGCACTTATACCATTGAAACTCTATTTATTTTTATTTCTGAACAAAAATAACAAATAAAAAAACAAATAATGTTCTTTCTTTTTCTTTTCTGTTTTCGTAAACTTACTCTCTACCAATATTTGCCATACATTAATAGGGCGAATCGTTATTGCCTGGCAATTGGTGTTATATCTATTTGTTTTTATTAATTCTATGACAATAAATGACATTGAAAAGAAATGCACATAAAAATATACATACAAAAAGGAACATTTAAATCGGAGAGTGAGGCCCCGGCGAGATTCGAACTCGCGATCTCCTGTTTACTAGACAGGCGCTTTAACCAACTAAGCCACGGCGCCTGCGGGTGCCGAGCCGAAAATATTGGCCGGTATCTACAAAGGGATTCAACATACAAAAGTAGGTCAATGTAGGACGACGCAAATGAGCGAACATAAGTTGTTAAGACCCTTTATACGCATAAAACCAACTACGCAAAACACCACCTTTACGCAAAACGCCTAACTCGGAAAACCACTTACGCAAAAAAACCAACCGCAACTTTTGCGCGTTCTCTACGGCTGCCTTCGAACTTCGAACCGGCTTCAGCGTCAGCGTGCTTCGTTTGTCTGCCCTGATGAAGAGACACATTCTCGCGGGTTAGTCTCCGAGGGCCACGATCTCAGAGGGACCCGTCTCCGAGGTACACACTTTCTAAATTCTCGAAAAATGACAACTAAGAATAGATTTTGAATAAAAATACCGTCAGCAAGAAAGTCCTTAACCAAATTTTAAATTAATATAATTCGTCCTGTATCACGGGGCTATGGAGCCCCGGACCTTTGGAAGGCGTGCGTGGAGCCGAAGCCAACACGTAGAGGCCCTTTACAATAACAAGTATAATAGCAAACAATTTATTATTATAATTGAAGCTTCTTGTTAATAATTATACTAGTTAAATGCCTATCACATAACACTCTAAGGGTAAAAATAAATAGACTTATTTAAAATAAATTTATAATATTAAAAAAAAGTTAAAGAAATAAATGATAATTATTGGAGAAAAACATTTTTTAACGCTACAGCCTCAACTCTCTCTCTCTCTGGCGACTCTCAACTCGTTTCCTATTGTTCGGTGCTCTCTAAAATTCTTTAACTCAGTTATTTCCTTTACGACCATTTTTCTACAAGTACATTGTTTTACCTACATTTTCGCTACAAATTTTCTTTATTACGCCAGACAAACCTCCACAGACGCGTATATAAGCAATAAAAATAAATATTGTAGAAACAGCAACTAGGCCTGTGTTATGGTGACCAGACAACAGATAGAATACCTACTTAATATACTTTTCTTTTGTAAATAATGATTGGCAAGGCAATACTTGAGCTTTGGAGCAATTAGAAAAAATATGATAATATTTTTTAGTATTTCTAGATTACAATGATATTTACTATTAATTTCATTGTAATCTAGAAATACTTAAATAATAATTTAATATTATTTCGAACTAGATATAGAAAAAAGAAATAAACATTAAAAGTCACGTGTTTTTCTGGACCTTTGAGAACCCAACCTCCTTGGAAACAAGTAATTTTTTCACAATTTTTTTTAAAGTAAGTACGAACTTTTCCTGTTATCTATTATATATTATAAAGCTGAAGAGTATATTTGTTTGTTTGAACACGCTAATCTCAGGAACTACTGGTTCGATTATTTTTGTGTTGTATAGTCCATTTATCGAGGAAAGCTATAGGCTATTTTATATTTCGAAATTTCCACGGAATCGGAAGTTACGCGGGTGAACCCGCGGAGCACTGCTAGTTATTTATATTTGTACAGAAACACCATAAATATTTGTTTGAGGCGGGAATGGAACCCGCAACCTCCTGTATAATATCTGTATAATATCCCGTATAATATCTACTCAATATAAAAAGACGAAAATTTATATTATTATTATTTTTTTTGTTTGTGCCTGTGGTGAGTATAACATTTGTATATTTATTTTTTACTTTTATTTTGTTAATTTCGTGTTTTGTAATTAGGTATATCATTGTCATTTGTAATGCTGACATTTAATTTTGTGTTTTAAATTGGAATAAATTTCTAGGTACTGAAAAAAAAAGACGAAAATAAACGTAGGTGAAACGTTCATTAGCGATAAGGAAAGTCATTATCATTTACAACTGAATACTCAGATTATTGCAAATTTTACGTCAATGCTAATTGTTTGCTAATAATAGGGTAAATACTGCAGTTAAAATGTTTTAAAAGTTAATAATCGGAGATCCCTTTAAGAACGATCTTCATGGAGCTGTTTAATGGATGAAAAGTATTTTGTATCAAATTAAAAGGATAATAAATATATTGCAAATGGGTTGTCTAAAAAATTTTAGTCCAGAATATGATTAATTAACAATCAATTTTTTTAATAGCCTTTTACTGGTTCGTATATGAGACAAATTCCATACCAATCGAAAGTATGAAGCCAATAGAATATGCAAACGTTAGGTTGACTATTTTTCCCGTCACAACTCGTGGATAGGCAGGTAAATTGATATTAGTCATTTGCACTGGTCTGGTTAATGAATTAAAGTTAAGTTAAAAGAAAGATTATGTATTTCATTGGTACGGATTTGTCTATTGCCAAACCAGTGAAAATAATAAAAACAAAAAAAATTTAATTCTTGACTGAAATTTTTTAGGCAACCCGTTTGCAATAGTTACCTGTTTTCTATTTAATTTAAAATATTTTTCATCCATTAAACAGCTCGATGAAGGTCGTTCTTAAAGGGATCCCGTGCTATAACGTTTTCTTTCAAGAGGGTTAGGTCACACCGCTGCAGGTTTAATTTAGTATCAACTAACTGCGTCCCGCGGTTTCACCTGCGTAATAATTTTCTACGCAATTTTCTTATTTTTTTTGCTTTCATGAGAACCATCTTCTGGCTATAACTAACACAACAAAAAATGAATTACCGAAAGCAGTTCTCTACGGAACCCTAATAAATACTTACTTGATTAAAAAATAGGTGTAAAAAAAATACCTTTGTATTACCATAATATTCATACAAACTGTAAAAAGTATTTGAAAAAGAGCATTTTTTCAATTTGAATATTTTTTTACTTACGCGGTTTCACCCGCGTAAGTCCCGATCCCGTGAAAATATCGGGATAAAAATTAGCCTATGTTACTCCCAATGAATCAAAGTTCCTCAAACCAAGTTTCATCTCAATCGGTCCAGTATAGTTTCGGAGCCTATTCGTTAAAAACAAAAAAACGAACAATGATATCTTTTCTCTTTTTATTATTAGTGTAGCTGTTGCATGCATCCCTACTTTCATGTACATAAAAGTAGATATAGATTCTGCACCAATGTATTATCTTGATGTTTATGTGCGCTAATTGACATTGCTCTTACGGTGAAGGAAAACATCGTGATGAAACCCGCGGCTTAGTAGGCTCCAGAAGTATTGACAAGTTCTCTCTTCTGGACATGGTCGACTATGCTGAGAGGGTAGTATAGGTGCTGGGCAAGCCTACTCCATCCTCACGCAAAAAGGAGCCAATTAAAAACGGTCCAATGGCGGAAAACAGCCCGTATACAAGTACAAGTAGATTCTGTAAAGCTTTTTTCTAGGCCGACGCTAGTGTTACGTTGATATCACAACGTAGTACATCGATTCAACGGAATTATTGCCAAACACATCAGACATTTTCCTCTCTACAGGTTAAACTAGAAGTCCTATAAACATGAAACAAATTAGACATTAGAAATATAGGTATAGACAATCAACAAACACGCAAATGGACGATAAAAAGTGCTGGAACGACTTCATGAACGCCACAATCAGTTGCAAATAAAGATATCTAACGTTACACAAGAATAGAAGCAATATTCGAACGTTTTCAAACAGTTTCACTTAAAAAACGTCACGAGAACAAAATAAAATCATACTAATATTATGTTCATACTAATATTAAGTTAATAAAGATATCTAACGTTACAGATGAATAGAAGCAACATTCGAACGTTTTCATTTAAAAAACGTTATGAGAACAAAATATAATCATACTAATATAAAAAATGTGAAAGTTTGTGTAAATGTATGATTGTTACTGCTTCACGAAAACACAACTGGACCGATTACGCGTTTTCACCTGCGTAAGTAACATACCGAGTTTCAAGTTAATCGATTCAGTAGTTATTGCGTAAAGGAATAACAAACAAACACACATACTTAGGATTCCGTATGACGATTTAATTTTGATGTCGTCGATCGGGGACTACAACTTCAGAAATAGCGTATAATTAAGGAAATATGAATGAAAACCACACAAAATATATATTTAAAGATACAAAAGTCACTAACGGACTGATGAATACTGTTGATAGTTTGAGTCAATTTCTTTGTAATGTTACAAATATTTTACAGTGTCACACGTAACTCACATTTAGTGGATTTACAGAATAAAGGTGCAGTAGCAACTGGACAGAGTAGGTTCAGTATTAAAAAAAAAAGACGATCCAAAAAAAAATACAAAAGGCGATTGAAAAACATTCAAATCGGAAACAAAAGACGATCGAAAAATTACAGGGCCCAGTTTTAATAAAGAATAATATGTTCTTTCACGCTCTACTCCTGTGGCATTTAACCATCTTTGGTTGTAAAACAAATTTAATTAACTTTACTGATTATTCGGTAATACAAGGAACTATACATCGACAAAGCTTGTTGTTTCTCCGTCTATGAGCGAATAAATTAAATAAAAATTCTAGGACATTCCACACTTCGCCATCTAGCCCCAGGCTAAGTAACTAGACTTGGGGTATGGGTGCTAGACAACGGGTATACTACTTATTTACTTTTCCTTTGTAAATATATAATAATACATAGAAACAACCAGACCACAGACAAATATCTAAGCATAAATACTTGTCTGAGGCTGGAATCGAACCCGCAACCCTGTGTTTGGCAGGCATGGTGACCATTGTACCTACTGGGTCGTCGAATAAAATGTATGTAAATAGGTGCTTATTCTATTTTTTTGGGCAGAGTTGAAAGATGTTCATAATGAGGATCATATAGGAAAGAAAAATAAACTAAAAAATATCTGTTATTATAACTATAAATAACTAAAATCAAGAACGTTGGCCACACTGCTGTCGAACTTAAATGGAACTGGGCTGGCCAGTGGCCATATCTGCCGCATGTCTGACCAGATGTGGGCAAAAACCACCACGGACTAGGTCCCAACCCCGCGGCAGGGTCAGAAGGAGATGGTGGGATGAGTTGAACTCACATCGTAGTGACTGAACTCAGCTGGCACTATATAGAAAACAGTGGAAGAAGCCTTTGGCCTGCAGTGGGAAAATCAAAATTAAATAAATTCCAAACGAAATCTCTGAATTTTCGAAGGAATTAAGTACCTAAAAAGTATTTGACGTCATACAAATCATTAACCATATTCCAGAATGTTAGTTACATTTCCTTTAGTTGAAAGTTTTATGTTTCAATTTCTTGGTAGACATAAAAAAACTAAATTACGATAAAGTTTGAATTGTTTTTCTAACTTAATAGCCTACCTATTAAGTCAAACATAAAACTGTTGCGTGTTTCAAACTTAAACAAGGTAAGTTAACTAAAAGCCGATTTAACTTAGTCACACGGAACAAAGTTAATATAAACGATATCCAAGTTGTGTTAAGTTAATAACTTATCAACTTTATCTACTTATCAGAACGTGAACTTTTACCCGCGGCTTAAATTTTCCAAAATCTTTGTTTGGGAATGATAGATAGATAGATAACTTTATTTGTACAACACAGGAAAAAACAGAACACTATATACACAAAGCGAAGTAACAGCTATAAAGCATAAGTTGCACAAATGGGCGGCCTTATCGCTGAAAGCGATTTCTTCCAGGCAACCTTTGGATGGATGAACCAATATATAATTATATACATAAATACAAAAAAAAAACATATATACATACATAAATAATACAGGAATACATATGGATATTAGACAGTACTGAGGTAGTGATCAGTTACCATAGATTTGAAAATGGGTAGGGACTTAGCAGATCGGATGGGTAGGCAGGGAATTCCAGAGTATCACTGAGTGAAAAGAGAAGGATTTTTTGTAGAAAGTGGAGTTGAGGGGAGGAGCCTGAAGGAGAAGGGATTCTGTTGATCGGAGTTGTCGTGAATGGGCGTCACTCAGGAACTTGAAACTTGAACAGGAACTTGTCTTAGTAGCTAGATTTGGCACATAGGTAGATGTATGCCAAAAAATTATGGCATGGCAAATATGGCAATACTTAGGCATACACATAGTTCAGACACATGTAAACAGTTAAGTAGGTATGTTTTTAAAAGTAGCCTTATTTTATACATTTCTGTTAAGTTTTTTCTAAATAAAATTTATTTTTAAAATGTATTATTAAAATTTATTTATAAACACTTATAGAAAAAACTTGAGAGGTGTCAAGGGACACCCGGATGGAACACAGTTTCTTTCGATTAATTAGTGAAGGAATTCCTTTCTTCCAATTTCTTCCAAGATACAGGTTTATACCTAGTTTGGATGTCGGGAGCTCAATATACTTAAGCCAAATTGTTACAACCTTTAGTATATTATTTGTTAAGATATTGTCGTAAGTACCTTTATAATATTTTTATGTAATTAGGCTAAGGTTACCGAAATAAATATTTATTATTATTATAAAAAAAAAAAAAAAAAAAAAAAAAAAAAAAAAAAAAAAAAAAAAAATTGTAATAATCAAAAAGTGTCGTTACAACTTTTGGTCTTCATTTTTACCGTCTAGCCCCCTTTCGCAACGCGCGATAAGGAACTTCGTTCCAAAACTTCGTTCTAAAATGTGATAGAAATCTCCGTTTTTACTAGTTTACCATTAAATTGATAATATTTCGTGAACTAGATATGGGAAAAGCTATAAGCATTTAAAGCCACGTGTTTTTCATTTTCTTCATCAACATCTGACGCCATTACACATGAATTTATGAACTTCAAGTACCTAACCTCCTTGCAAACGAGTAAGCCATTATTCTTATAGCCTAATTCGTTAATTTGTTTGAGCTATGTGTTGACAATGAATAGTCAGCTGGCATAATATCATAAAAAAACAGTCAGTCCAAGCCCGAAGTGCGAGTGTAAACGCACCTATTGACGAGTCACTTTACCCTGTCACGCGGGCGTGATGTCACTAGATGTGTTCACAATAAAAAGGGGAGCCTACCCTAACACCTATCCCTACACAGCCCTACAATTACCTAACGGTTTGTATCTAGCAAACCTGGACCCTATGTGTGTGGACCCTAGTTAGTGTGTGTGTGTGTGTATGTGTGTGTACCTAGCTTTGTGTGTACCTACTGTCCCTACCCTACCTGACGTGTCCCTACTGCCCTAGCCCTGACCATAAGGTTCGAACAATAATAAATATATAGATAAGTACGGGATTGTCTGTCACCAGGACACCTAGGGTGACAGACGGAAGGTAGGTAGGAAAGGGGGTGTGTGTACGTCGTGCAATGTACACGGGATGGATTTTCTCACTGCTGGTCAAGCGGACTCACAAAACCAATCGACTGACGGCTAAAGGTTTCCTGGCCGCAGTGAGAGGATGCTAAAGAGCATGGAACAGCCGCAATAGCTCTTCTAGCGGGTGCTAGGTACTGCTCGTTTCTTCCAGCTGCAATAGCTCTTCTAGCGGTTGCTAGGCACAGCTCGTTCTTCTTGGGAGGAGGAGTGATACTGGACTCAGTCTTGTTGCTAATTAATTTATTTACAAAAATCTTAAGATTATATACAAATTAATGATGACTAAACAATACTTATTACAATAGTGTGCTATCGGTGAGCAGCCGCGTGTTACCTACCTATTGCCAAATTAATCTTATTCATCAAAATTGACATTACATGCATGACCTAAATTTCAAAATATAGATATTCATGCGACTTGGCTTGTTTACATTTATTTTTCAATTTATTAAATTATTTAGTAATAAAGTATAATTATAGTTAATTTCTTAGTCCTATTTTTAACCCCCGACGCAAAAACGACGGGGTGTTATATTATATAATATTAAATTATTGTTCAATGGGTTGAACAGCGAGTATTTTCGTATAGCAAACGTTACTATCACATTTGTGTAAACGAGTAAATTTTATGGAAAGTTAAAGCTTCGCATTACGTCCGCTAGGAGCGCTTTTCAACTCTCCATACAATTTTGATAAAGTTTCATCTGTTCGGTTTCTCTTCTCTTCTGATTATGATAAAGGGAATCTCGAAAGAAAATTGAAAATTAATGTATATGTTTAGACTTCTTTTCCATTATTTCCTAACGGACAGAGACTGAACCATCCTCCCGGACATTCAAGATGAGTGGGGAGACGCCCAAAAGAACGCATTTATTGAACTTAAAGCGGCACTCATGTACACTCAAGGTACCAAATTTAGGTTACTACAGAAGGACCCATAAAAGGTTTTTTAAAAACCTTGATATTAGGGACCAAATAACAAGAAAATAAACAAATGAAATGTTATATTTATTTAAGGCCCTCTTCCAGTACCGTGTGTAGGTATTTTAACATTACCTCAGCCTCCGCGCACAAAGACGTAGCGTGAAAGTGAGCCGCGCGCAACGACTCGCGTACGCGATCAAGCTACGCCACAGTGTAGGTGTAAACAGTGGGCACGCCACAGTGTAGGTAGGTGTCAACAGTAGGTTTTCGTTATCTAATTGGGCTCGATACATAAAATAATAAAACTAATGTGTAGCTGTAATAATGTACCTAATATTTTTATTGGAACGAAGTTCCCTATCGCGGGTTGACGCGGGGACCTAGCCGAGAAAAAAATGTTACGCATTACAAAACCGTGAAACTGGAGCAACAATACAATAAACAAACTTGTTACTAACCTTACCTCTTTATAATATTAGTATAGATTATTTGCGCTCACTCAATCGCGTCTAGTCACCATAACACAAGCCTAGCTGCTTAGACTGGAGCAACAATACAATATACAAACTTGTTACTAACCTTACCTCTTTATAATATTAGTATATATTATTTGCGCTCACTCAATCGCGTCCAGTGACCATAACACAAGCCTAGCTGCTTAGACTGGAGCAACAATACAATGTACAAACTTGTTACTAACCTTACCTCTTTATAATATTAGTATAGATTATTTGCGCTCACTCAATCGCGTCTAGTCACCATAACACAAGCCTAGCTGCTTAAACTGGAGCAACAATACAATGTACAAACTTGGTACTAACCTTACCTCTTTATAATATTAGTATAGATTATTTGCGCTCACTCAATCGCGTCTAGTCACCATAACACAAGCCTAGCTGCTTAGACTGGAGCAACAATACAATATACAAACTTGTTACTAACCTTACCTCTTTATAATATTAGTATAGATTATTTGCGCTCACTCAATCGCGTCTAGTCACCATAACACAAGCCTAGCTGCTTAAACTGGAGCAACAATACAATGTACAAACTTGTTACTAACCTTACCTCTTTATAATATTAGTATAGATTATTTGCGCTCAGTCAATCGCGTCTAGTCACCATAACACAAGCCTAGCTGCTTAGACTGGAGCAACAATACAATATACAAACTTGTTACTAACCTTACCTCTTTATAATATTAGTATAGATTATTTGCGCTCCCTCAATCTCGTCTAGTCACCATAACACAAGCCTAGCTGCTTAGACTGGAGCAACAATACAATATACAAACTTGTTACTAACCTTACCTCTTTATAATATTAGCATATATTATTTGCGCTCACTCAATCGCGTCTAGTCACCACAACACAAGCCTAGCTGCTTAGACTGGAGCAACAATACAATATACAAACTTGTTACTAACCTTACCTCTTTATAATATTAGTATATATTATTTGCGCTCACTCAATCGCGTCTAGTCACCATAACACAAGCCTAGCTGTTTGGACTGGACTAACAATACAATATACAAACTTGTTACTAACCTTACCTCTTTATAATATTAGTATAGATTATTTGCGCTCACTCAATCGCGTCTAGTCACCATAACACAAGCCTAGCTGCTTAGACTGGAGCAACAATACAATATACAAACTTGTTACTAACCTTACCTCTTTATAATATTAGTATAGATTATTTGCGCTCACTCAATCGCGTCTAGTCACCATAACACAAGCTTAGCTGTTTAGACTGGAGCAACAATACAATATACAAACTTGTTACTAACCTTACCTCTTTATAATATTAGTATAGATTATTTGCGCTCACTCAATCGCGTCTAGTCACCATAACACAAGCCTAGCTGCTTAGACTGGAGCAACAATACAATATACAAACTTGTTACTAACCTTACCTCTTTATAATATTAGTATATATTATTTGCGGGCACATAAGTTTGTAAATTATTATTTGCGGAAAAAAGTTTGTCATCCCTGCAAATGCAAGCTTCCGCATGGGGTTCGCTCGAACGCAGCGTGCCGGCAAAAGTGGCATAGGTCTTACCTCGACGACGCCCGGAGGCCGACTGCGAGGAACTGACGCGTGCTAACTGTTATATTTGATCGATTTGCAAAACATTTTGTACATTTTAGCATTATTATCCATAATATAAAAATGAATCGCAAAATGTGTTGGTAAGCGCATAACTCAACAACGCCTGGACCAATTTGGCCAATTCTTTTTTTCGTCTGTTTGTTATTATCAGGAGAAGGTTCTTATGAAATAAAAAATTAAGAAAGTAGCGCAGAAAATTATTACGCGGGTGAAACCGCGGGGCGTAGCTAGTTATCCATAAATATAGTTCCTAGAGGTCAAAACCTATCATTTGATTCAATTTTTAGAAACATACGTTAACTATTTTTGAATAAAAACCGATAAACGATCTAAAAATTCTCTGTTTTCTAACATTTTTTTTATCGAACAAAGTTGTTCATATCATGTTTTCAACCGAAATAAACAAAAATATGGTTTTTAAACTACAATATCTACTTATATCCAAATAACAAAAAAATAGTATTTGATTACTTAAAGTTGCTTAACACAAAGGTCGATTTGCGAACACATGGTCTTAAAGACCTGTTTTAAGTAGTTTTTCCTATTTTTACGATATATTAAGTTTTAAATTTAGGTAGCAGGTGGCCTTTATTGTCCGCAGGTTCCTTTTACAACTATTTGAAATCCCAGAGTCGTGCTACTCCTCGAGGTTGTAAGCCATGTTAAAATGCCCCATAGTATTGAGTTTACAACTTCATAAATCACCGGCATAACACAATAATCTTGTACAAATGTGAATGAGATATCAAGGCGGTAGGTAATCGGTAGGTATAGTACCTAATGCTAGGGACTCACTGATGGGTTTAAGCACGCAATCCTTGTAACAAACGCATGTGTTTTATCGAGTTGTTGTAGGTAGGTATTACTTGAATGGGGCTTTCTTCTAAGGGTTTCATAAAACTGTTTTGGCTAGAGTGTAAAAAAGTCACTTTTCTCTGTCTGTCCCTGTGTATGCTTAGATTTTTAAAACTATCACTGGGTTTGAATGCGGTTTTTTTAAAATAGATAGAGTGATTCAAGAGGAAGGTTTATATGTTTACATCTATACTAATATTATAAAGCTGAAGAGTTTGTTTGTTTGTTTGTTTGAACGCGGTAATCTCAGGAACTACTGGTTCGAATTGAATAATTCTTTTTGTGTTGGATAGTTATCGAGGAAGATTATAGGCTATTTTATATTTCGATATTACCACGGGAACGGGAGTTACGCGGGTAAAACCGCGGAGCGCTGCTAGTGTATAATATAGCCGTGCGAAGTCGGGACGAGTCGCTAGTCTTCTTCTTTAATATAAAATTCTCGTATCGCGGTGTTAGATGCCAAACTCAACCTAAACGGCTGCACCGATTTGTATGAAATTTTTTGTGTAATTCGTTAAGTCTGAGAATCGAACAACATCTATTTTTTTCCTTTTTTTATAAGTAGCAAAACAACGTTTGCAGGGACACTCCGAGACAGCTAGTTTTTCCGTATCTCAAAGGTAAAAATAGAAACCTTATAAATCACTTGTCCGTCTGTCTGTTTTTAATAATATTCATTAGTAATGTAAGTAGCTGTAGGTATGTTTTTTGAATAAACAAAAACAAACGGTTGTCTGTAAAGTCGGTTTACGGACGATAATTTTACGTGATAACGTCGTAGAAAAACGATGAAAAATTTAGATTTTTTTTGTCATTCCTTTATATGTTATTTTTTCTTTTATTTAATTTATATAAGTCTTGTATTTGCCCAGATGAACGATATTATTATTTAATACGCTGTTTCCTAAGTTACCATGACGCGACTGGTCATATTACCATGACGCATTGCGTCATACAATATTACCGTGACACTTTTTTGTGAATGCAGTTGTTCTACCTATTTATTAGAAGTTATCACGTCAAAAAAACTTGTCTTAAAAATGTGGTCTAATTTGCAAGTCCTTTTTATATGAAAAATCTTCTAATATCATCTCTATTATTTGGCGACCCAGTTGGCACAATGGTCACCATGCCGGACTGCCAAACACAGGATTGCGGGTGCGATTCCCGCCTCAGATAAGTCTTTATGCTTAGATAATTGTCTATGATCTGGTAGTTTCTATGTATTATAAGTAGTACCTGGATGACCGAGCTTCGCTCGGTATTTTTTTTTTACTTAGTCTAACCTGAAAGCAAACACTCATTGACTTCGTGTTACTTAACAACGCCATCTGCTGGAATAACCATATTGCTCACAAAAAATATTATTAGTAGTTCGCCAATAGATGTCAGGAAGAGTCATATTTTTCAGATAAAAAAAAGTAAGTTTCGATAACACACGAATAAAATGACATTTTCTAAAAATGATTCCTAGCTAGATCGATTTATCGCCCCCGAAACCCGCTATATACTAAATTTCATGAAAATCGTTGGAGCCGATTCCGAGATTCCAATTATATATATATATATATACAAGAATTGCTCATTTAAAGATATAAGATATATATATTTACAAAATAAAAGTATATAAGTAGTAAATCCGTTGTCTAGCACCCATAACACAAGTCTAGTTACATAGCTTGGGGCTATAGATGGCGATGTGTGGAATGTCCTGCGATATTTATTTATTTATTATTTAAACCTCTCCGAGGTAAGTAGAGAAGTATGCAATTTATACCTACTTATTGTCATTATAGTTGACCGTCTTTGTTAACCGACCCTGTCAAAAGCGGTAATTATTATTATGTCAAACTTGACACGTGACATTTCACGAATGCACACCAGATAGTTGACTTGACAGTTGACACACAATATTTTTTCCACTTATTTTTGAAAAGGTCGCAATTTTGTTCGTCTACCGATGAAAAAGCAACAATTTAAATTGTAAAAGTATAGTACATTACGATATAAGTGTGGTAAATTGATCTTTGCATAGAGGCGGTTTATGACGCGCGAGCGGCAGCGAGCGTGTTATAGAAGCCAAGATGCAAATATCAATTCCACACGTATATCGTACGACGTTTTTTATCACAGTTGCAAATAAAAGAAAAGACTTGAAAAGAAAACAAAATAATAATTAACAAAATATTTGTGATAACTCTATGTTTACATTTTTTTAAGGCAATATTTTTTGTTAATTATGCTCCGGAAAGGCCAGGCTAAAGACTTTTAACCTATACATCCTCGTGTGACATACATTATTTTTCAGGGTTTTTCTATTTTTTTTTGCGACAAAATACAATGGTACGGAAAAACAATATATTTAAGTAAAGAAAAAACAAAAAATAAACAACTCAATTTTTAATCGTTTTCTAAGTCATTATCACGTAAAATTTTCGTTCGTAAACCGACTTTAGAGACAACCATTTTTGCTAGCTAAAAACTCTTTGATACCTACCTTTTCGGGATAACTTTACAGCACTAGTTAACAAATCTAAAACGCACGCGTGCATAATATGTTGGATTATGAGCCTAAAAGCCGTTGAATAAGATCCACTTTATGAGCAACTGTGATAAAAAACTATTTTCATCTTTATTGTGGAAAGAAATAAGAGCCACTACTGTCACCTACTGTTTTAATTCTATTTTTTATACGTTTTGCTTGTTTATAGTAAAAAGGCAACGCTGTGGGAACCAATAATTGCATTATCGATTAATTAACACTTGCGGTGTGTTTGTGTGTTAGGATAATTGCAAGCTCAAAGTACGCGAGTTATGTTCTAAAAAATTGCAGGTTGCGAATAAATAGCTGCTAATAAATGGAACTATAAAAATATTTATCAACTGTGTTTAGAATTTTAAGTAGAATTACTTCGGACGATCGAAAGGAAACCGGGAAATGATTCATAACTCATTTATTGAGTTAAAACTTAAAATATTTTACATTATTACTTACTAGCTTTTGCCTGCGACATCGTCCGTTTAGAAGTCGAAAATGGTTCTATGACGATTGGAGTTGTCACGTTGTCCAATACAAACTATGCCCATACAAGCTTTATAATATTTAAGAATATTTTGATTTCGATGTTTACTTCACTTAGTTTCCAATGATTAATAGGATTGTGAGAGACGTGGTCGCTGACTATAGGCCTCGTTCAAAAGCTCAGAGTCGCTCAGCGGGCTATGGAGAGAGCTATGCTCGGAGTTTCTCTACGTGATAGAATCCGAAATACGGAAATCCGTAAAAGAACCAAAGTCACCGACATAGCCCTCAGGATTAGTAAGCTGAAGTGGCAATGGGCAGGTCATATAGCTCGCAGAACTGACAACCGCTGGGGAGTAAAGGTTCTCGAGTGGCGGCCGCGATGCAACGCGAAACGGAGTGTTGGGAGACCAGCTGCCCGGTGGACCGACGACATTGTAGCGGTCGTGGGTAGTCGGTGGATGGAGGCGGCTCAGGACCGCTGTTTGTGGCGTCGTATGGGGGAGGCCTATGTCCAGCAGTGGACGTGCATGGGCTGACATGATGATGATGATGAATAGGATTGTTAAGTTATCCGTTATATTATTCAAATTTTAGTCAATTCATTACTATTATTATATACTGGCTGCGCCTCGCGGTAAATCCCGATCCTGTGGGAATATCGGGATAAAAAGTAGCCTATGTGTTAATCCAGGTCTCCAGCTATCTACATACCGAGTTTCATCGCAATCGGTCTAGTAGTTTAAGCGTGAAAGAGTAACAAACATATACACACACACACACATACACACACAAACTTTGACATTTATAATATTAGTAGGATTTTAATAGATACATGAGCTTGATATGGCAGCTCAATATATTGTTTTGTATTTAGTATAAATCAGGTACTTATATAAGTCATTATTGAATGTCCGGGGTGGACAAACTGTTGATGCCTACCTACTTAATTCTAAGGGCCTCCACTCCTCAGTCGAGTTAGGCAGGGAAAAAAAGTTTCTTATAGCAAGAAATAATGCAAGACGCTAGAGAATAATTTCTTGCTTATAGTAAATAGTAATCTTAGAATAATAAGCAGTATTCTTAATCTAAGAATATAGTGTTTATACCTATCTATACTTATATTTTAAAGCTGAAGAGTTTGTTTGAACGCGCTAATCTCAGGAACTACTAATTCGAATTGAAAAAAAACTTTTTGTGTTGGATAGTCCATTTGTCGAGAAAGGCTAGGCTACTTTTAATTTTGATATTTCCACTGGATAGGAACATACCCGGGTTATAACGCGGAGCGCATAATACTGCTTAACACTTTCAAATTATTAATCGCTTTTCCTCTTTGCAAAGAGAAGAATATTCTTACAAAAGGAATTTATTTTTATTAAAAAAAAGGTTTCTGTAAGCAAATAATAATCCTCCCCTATATATAGATGCTAGAGAATATTTTTAAGCTATTGCATAGCTTTTATCGCGGGCTTTGAGCGCGGCGAACGAATCAAGAAATTCCGTAACGAAAATAAAACCCAACACCCCCCACTCCGCCTACCAAGTAGCTCGGGCGAGCGTTCGCTTAACGTGTATGTATATGGTACGACTGTACGAAGCTCGCACGATGCAATAGCTTTACCGCGGCAGTCACCGAGTGCCACACGTTTTTTTTTAAATAAAAATATTAAAGGGATAAGCAGTGTTTCGTGTTAGAAACAAAACCCTATCATCCATCAGAACCATCATAAGTATATTTCTCATCATTCAAACGTCATTTGTATGAAAAAAAAATCAATTTGTTATGTCACATTGTGAGGATAGTTCATCTAATTCGGCGCCAAGTGACCGTATCTCCTGTACTACGGACATTTTATTTGCTTTGTTATTGTGTCACTGTTCACACCTTTTTTATGTTCTGGGTTTTACGTTTTTAAAAGTTATAGTAATAATAATCAAGAGGAAAGGGTACCGGGGGCTCTCTCCATACAAATGTACCCGACGAAATGTAGTTGCATAAAACCTATAACTGCCATGACTATGCCTTAGTTTTTTATTTTCTAATAATCATAGAAATTAAGATTTAAAAAAAAAAGTGTCAAGGGACACCCGGAACTGGATGGAACGAAGTTTCTTTCATTGTAATTAAATTCAAAAAGTGTCGTTACAACTTCTGGTCTTAATATTTTTCGTTGCATAAAACTTATGACTGCCTTATCGCGCGTTGCGAAAGGGGGCTCCTTTCGCAACGCGCGATAAGGCTGTCATAAGTTTTATGCAACGAAAAATATTTGCTCTGGTGTCATTATCCAGGGAGGAAACAGTCAACTACGTTTGTATGGAGAGAGTGCTCGGTACCCTTTCCTCTTAAAACTCTCGATATCTCTCCAATGAGAACCTAGGATCGAAGGTCAAAGAAGAGTATTTCGTGAAATAGATGTGGAAAAAAGATGTAAGCATTTAAATGCGTGTGTTTTTCATTTTCTTCATCAACGTCTGACGCCATTACACATAATAAGTAGAGGAACTTAGAAAACCTAACCTCCTAGCAAACAAGTAATTTTTGTTCGAGGTTTTGCCATTATTCGACGACCCAGTTGGCACAATGGTCACCATGCCGGACTGCCAAACACAGGGTTGCGGGTTCGATTCCCGCCTCAGACAAAGTATTTATGCTTAGATATTTGTCTGTGGTCTGGTTGTTTCTATGTATTATAAGTATATATTTACAAAAAAAAAGTATATAAGTAGTATATCCGTTGTCTAGCACCCATAATACAAGTCTAGTTACTTAGCTTGGGGCTAGATGGCGATGTGTGGAATGTCCTGCAGTATTTTATTTATTTATATCCTAATTATTGAATGAATGAATGAATGAATGAATAAGATAAGGAAATAATGAGGAAGGCATTTTTGTCTAAATCCCAAACTTACGCGGTTGATACCACGCAGTTGGTAATAAAAAAGGATCCGATCAAATTGATCTAAATCGATCCAATTCGATAAGTAATAAAAATCGATTTTTTGTATACTACGGTTTGTAGATTAACGTTCAGTATGTTATCATCCACTCTCTACAATTTATAAACATTTGATTCAACTTAGGTAATTTTTACTAAATTATTTATGTGGCTGTGCTTCGATTTTTGTAACTATGCATTTGGAGTATAAATACAATGAATATAAATATTACACAACATTCCACACTTCGCTATCTAGCCCCAAGCTAAGTAACTAGACTTGTGTTATGGGTGCTAGACAACGGATATACTACTTAAAAACTTTTCTTTTGTAAATATATACTTATAATATATAGAAACAACCAGATCACAGACAAATATCTAAGCATAAATACATGTCTGAGGCGGGAATCAAACCCGCAACCGTGTGCTTGGTAGTCCGGCATGGTGACCATTGTGCCAACTGGGTCGTCATATTATTGCTAGCAATAGAGCATTATTTTGGCGAATTATAATTTTGTTTAATGTTTACATAATAAGATTATGTTAGCTGTAAGAAATTGCTATTTTTTTTAAAATTTAATGACCTATGTGTGAATTCCCGCCTATGGCGCAGAAGGTTCCAAGTTCGATTACCGCTTTGAAAATATTTTTGTCCCAATATTTGTTTCAGTTTGTTTAGAAATTAAATAAGTAACTATGTATTATGTATGTTGTCTGGCTACCATAACACAAGCCTAGTTGCTTACATTCGGACTAGATGGGCTGTGTGAAATATTTTTATTTAATTTATACGAGAAATCGTTGCTAATTTGGACGATTTTCATAATTTATTATGTAATTTAGCTTTGACAGCTGCATGGTTAGAAAAATCTTGTTGCTTTGTAGTTTGAGGCATCAACGGATGTCACGTCTGACCAAATCGTTAGTCGATTGTTTGATGGCACTTAAATGATCGCTTAGGGAACACTAAATAACATTAAAGTCCCACCAAAAAAGAAACAATGATTGGTGGAATTGATGATGTAAAAAAAAAGAAAAAAGTCATTAATAAAAGTATTTTTAACCGACTTCATAAAAGAGGAGGTTCTCAATTCGATTGTATTTTTTTAACATAAATAATCGCGTTTGTGTATTTCATCAAGCCAGGTATAAGTTTAAAAATAAAATAAATAAATATTGCAGGACATTCCACACATCGCTATCTAGCCCCAAGCTAAGTAACTAGACTTGTGTTATGGGTGCCAGACAACGGATATACTACTTATATACTTTTGTTTTGTATATAAGTAGTATATCCGTATGTTGTATAAATATATACTTATAATATATGGAAACAACCAGACCACAGACAAATACGTAAGCATAATTTGTTCAAGTCATACGCCCAGCATACAACAGCTGCAAGACTTCAAGACATCTTTAACGAATTCTTCGTAGGTACCTATAGATATAGGGACAAAACAACAATGTTTATTATAGTAAACCGTATCTAAATCGGTCCAGCCGTCTTGGAGATAAATGGGAACATTTGAGTGCACAAACACCCTCTCTGCATACCATTACCAAATATTGCGAAAGGGGGCTAGACGGAAAATATTAAGACCAAAAGTTGTAACGACACTTTTTGATTTTATTACAATTCTTTCACTTATTAATCAAAAGAAACTTCGTTCCATCCTGGTGTCCCTTGACACATCTCAATTTTTTTTCTATAAGAACATATATTTTCTAAAAAGGCTTAGTTTTTTTTAATTTCTTTGGTCACAGGCCGAAGTTATGCTAGTGCGCTCAAAAAAAAAATAGAAGTTACCAATGCAAGCTCATTTTTCCTATCCAGGTATCAACTTTCCTATGAAAAAAATCTAAGTAAAGATATTCCAAGTGTTGCAATTTTGTATTGAATCAAATCGAAAATTACTATATAAGAACGTATGTAATGAGAGAATCCGTACGTGAGGCTATTTAGCACCAAAACGGCGCAAGCGAGAATTGGAAATCAAAACAAGTTGATCCACAATCAAATCGATTCGATACTTTAACATCGTGATCGATAATACCATCCGATTACACGAATCACGATCGAGATACGGATCATTCGAATTTTAACATCTAAACGTAAATCCCTAAAGCACATTTTAAAATTGGAATCATTTTACTATTCGAATTCGAACTTTATAAAGTTTAGTTGTAAAGTTCGTCCGAGGTTTATATTTTTTGTATGCAACCTTATTTGAGATGGATTAAATTTGAATTTAGTATGGAAAATTCTGTTTGAAAGGAGTATGAATGCACATATTTCTTTGGATTATATTAAATTATAGCTAGCTGTGAAAATTGTCTCGTAATGTGTTGGATTGCTCGTTCGTGGGACTCGATGATTTGATCCGATGCAAAAATATTTAGAATAAAGTGGAAAAGATAAAGATTTAAAGAATTTATTATCTTAAAGACAATAAACTTTTGAAAATCACACGATTTTTAGTATTTTTTTATGTATATTATTTATTAAGTACTCGATTAAGTATGCTTCTTATTATTATTATCTATAATAAAACACCCGCGGTCAAGACCCGCGAAAAATAACTATCCACTAGGTATACATGTTTAAAACTTGTGACATAATTTAAAATGTAATAAAATAACTAAAGACCCAAAGACGTAGGACTAGCGATATGTGTTACATATTATGACGTACTAGCAGCGCTCCGCGTTTTCACCCGCGTAACTTCCAAACCCGTAGGAATTTCGGGATAAAAAGTAGCCTATAGCCTTGCTAGATAAATGGACTATCCAACACAAAAAGATTTTTTCAATTCGAACCAGTAATTCCTGAGATTGGCGCGTTCAAACAAACAAACAAACTTTTCAGTTTTACATCTGCATTTGATTTTTGCAATCCCGATATTCCCAGGAGACAACCCCCTTGACAAAACTGCTTCCTATAATGGATATCGCCAATCTACAGACTTTTATTTTTATTTATTTGTATGATATTGACATAAGCCAACTAAAAGTCACGTGGTCTTGCGTTCAAGACAAAAACAATCGTAGACAAGTTTAATTTTATGACAATTTCATACAATGCTTTATGTCAATTTAATCTTTCTATTGGCGATATCGCTTAAAGAGTTAAGGATAAGAAGAGTTAACGTTTAAGGAGTTACTTAAACTACGTCTGCCCCATAAGCCACACGATGAGCTACCCGGTTTTTAGATAGGTAGTATAACCACAACACAAGAAATTGCACATTTTGTGTAGGTAAGTACAGTAACTGGACATAATACGTCCAAAATATGTCGAAAAATCGATTTTATTTATTACATAACTAGCTGCGCCCCGCGGTTTCACCCGCGTAAGTCCCGATCCCGTGGGCATATTGGGATAAAAAGTATCCTATGTCCGTCTCCTGGCTCTAAGCTACCTCCCTACCAATTTTCACCCAAATCTGTTCTGCCGTTCTTGAGTTATAAGTGGTGTAACTAACACGACTTTCTTTTATATATATAGATATAAACGAAATGCTTTTCTTCTCACGTATTCGTAATATAGTATAACTTTTGCATGGACATAAAAACCTAGGAATGATAGCGAATCAAAAAGTTTTTTGCGGGTTTCTCGAAACCGCGTTTTTGCTCTTACTGCGTTTTAGAGAATGCACGGCAGATGTAGCAATAGTTCTCTCTATACCTTCCTTTTATAATTATCTTTGGTCCGATATCTAAGTGCCGATAATACGCTCTAATCATCGAATTAGTCATTATTTTATTGATTCTTGTTTTGTTTTTTAAATTAAAATAAATTGCTTTGTATTGATTTTTATTTGGATGTTGTTTTCCAAGAATTAATGATACATTGTTGTGGAATATGTAGCCAATACACAAGTTTTTGTTTGTCTTTATTAGTCAAACCAGAGACGTTACTTCGTTTATAGAGTTATATGTATTGATACCTAGTTACGTAGACCTCATTTATTTAGTAACTTACTTAAATATAAATAAATAAATCCATCTAGCCTCAAGCTAAATAACTAGACTTGTGTTATGGGTGCTAGACAACGGATATACTGCATAAATACTTTTCTTTTGTAAATATATACTTAAAATACATAGAAACAACCAGACCACAGACAAATATCTAAGCATAAATACTTGTCTGAGGCGGAAATCGCCGTCGTCGAATGACGACCCAGTTGGCACAATGGTCACCATGCCGCACTGCCAAACACAGGGTTGCGGGTTCGATTCCCGCCTCAGACATGTATTTATGCTTACATATTTGTCTGTGGTCTGGTTATTTCTATGTATTATATGTATATATTTACAAAAGAAAAGTATATAAGTAGTATGTCCGTTGTCTAGCACCCATAACACAAGTCTAGTTACTTAGCTTGGGGCTAGATGGCGATATGTGGAATGTCCTGCAATATTTATTTTTATTTTATTTATTTATTTATCGAACCCGCAACCCTGTGTTTGGCAGTCCGGCATGGTGACCATTGTGCCAATTGGGACGTGTATATTTAGGTATGCAGTAGGTACCTACATATGTAGTGTAATACAATATATGTATGAAATGATTACTAAACAAAGTTTAGTACAGACAAAGAATAGCATTAACATCTGTTAAAATGACATTACGAGCGGACATGCTCACTTGCTCGCTCGAAAACGATAATATTATGAAGTTGAAGTAATTTGTATGTGTTGTCAGCCGTTTTATGAATATTCTCTGAGGTTCCGTACAATCTATACTTATATTATAAAGCTGAAGAGTTTGTTTGTTTGTTTGAACGCGCTAATCTCAGAAGTACTGGTTCGAATTGAAAAATTATTTTTGTGTTGGATAGTCCATTTATCGAGGAAGGCTACTTTTTATCCTGATATTCCCACGGGATCGGATGAAACTGCGGAGTGCTGCTAGTAATAAATATTTGTTTAAGTATAAATAAATGTTTTAACCTGTTGCATAGCAGGCTTAGAGCGCGGCGACCGAATCAAGAAATTCCGTATCGAAGATAAAACCTAACACCCCCCACTCCGCCTACCATGTAGCTCGCTTAACGTGTATGTATATGGTACGACTGTACGAAGCTTGCACGACGAGTAGCTTTACCGCGGCAGTCCCCGAGTGCCACACGTTTTTTTAGTAAACACTGGGGCATAATCATAACAGTTATAGGTTTTATGCAACAAAAATATTTGCTCTAGTGTCATTATTGAGGGAGGAAACAGTCGACTACGTATGGAGGGAGAGTCGGTACGCTTTCCTCTTAAAGAATCCATCCATTCATGTCACCTGGCATTTTTAACCCCCGACGCAAAAACGACGGGGTGTTATAAATTTGACGTGTCTGTGTGTGTGTGTGTCTGTCTGTGGCATCGTAGCTCCCGAACGGATGAAACGATTTTATATTTAGTTTTTTTTTGTTTGAAAGTTGAATTATCATACAATTAAATTTACATTTTTTCACCACGGAACCCTAACAACAAAATATGAAAAAACGTTAGTTGACACAAGTGATGGTTGTGTAATGAGCCTCTTATCTGAATAATTAAAAGACGATTTAGTTCACAGCGAGCTTTCTAATACTAACACAACAGAACAACGGTTAACTAGGTGAATCCCTTACTCAGTGATTAATTGTCTGTACGACAGTTACTTGGGGGTAATTAATTGAATTTTAAGGGATGTTTTTTTTTGTGAAGATCTATCATTAACTAGGGTAGGTTTAGCGTAATGGCGCTCTCTCCATACAAACGTAGTCGACTGTTTTTTCCCTGGATAATGACACTAAATAAATATTACAGGACATTCCACACATCGCCATCTAGCCCCAAGTTAAGTAACTAGACTTGTGTTATGGGTGCTAGACAACGGATGTACTACATAAATACTTTTCTTTTGTAAATTTATACTTAATACATAGAAACAACCAGACCACAGACAAATATCTAAGCATAAATATTTGTCTGAGGCGGGAATCGAACCCGCAACCCTGTGTTTGGCAGTTCGACGTGGTAACCATTGTGCCAACTGGGTCGTCAATACAATACAAAACAATAATAAAACAATAGAACAAATATTTTTGTTGTATAAAGCCTATAACTGCCATGACTATGCCCCTATGTCTTGTTTCTTTTTCGTTTTCTAATATCATTGAAATTAAGATTGAAAAATAATAAAAAACAAAACATAGGGGCATGGCAGTTATAAGTTTTATGCGACAAAAATATTTGATATAGTGTCATTATCCAAGGAGGAAACACGTTTGTATGGAGAGAGCGTTCGGTACCCTTTCCTCTTAAATATTGACGTGATTTGCATAAATATTAAATGCAAACCGATTTTTTAATTTTAAAAGCACATTAGTGATTTAATGTAATCTGAATTATTTATATAGCGCCATAAATTTTAGCGTGCTTTTTATAGTGCTGTTGTGCCTGGGACATGTACTCGATTGAGTAGGCTTACTCAGAACCTATACAACCCTCTCAACGTAGTTGGCCGTGTCTTTAGGGAAGAACTTGTCAATGCGTTTAAAGCCGACTATTTAGAATTTTGAAGATTCACACTGAATTTTCAATATCATATCAACAATACAATACAATATCAACCGATACGCAAACGTGATAACTAGCAGTTTTTTACGTGTGACACTGTATTTTTTATGAGTTCTCAATTATTTAAAAACATTGACAAAAACTATATCGATAAATATCGTTTTTTACAACCATAATCTTTATTTGCTAAAAAACACAGGTATAAATATTAGTGGTAATTACAAAAAAAATAGATCCATATGTTCTACCTTACAAAGGCATGCAAATGTTTATTACTTAAGAATATAATAGAATAGAATAGGATAAATATTTATTGGAAAAGCACACAGACATAATAGATACAAAACAAAAAAGAAAGAAATAGGAACTAAGAAAATAAATACAATAAATACGCACAAGAAAAAACACAAAAACAAACTGGGACTTAGAGACTTTTGTATCTTCAAATATCTATTTTGTATGTTTTCCATTCATATTTCCATAGTCATAAGGAATATTCGCTCTGTATGTGCTACTACCAAACTCACAGTATCTGTAACCATCATCTAACCGTAACGAACCCGTAACTCAATATTTATTTAATGACGTCACAAATTGATTGTCCACAGCGTACCCCGTATCTCCAGCGCTCACGACGCGGGACCACGACCTAACAAAGTTTGTTTTCTTTTGTCTGATACCACGTAAAAAGCAAATCGAGTTACAGATGTAAATAGAGAAAAAGATCCGAACACCTATTACCACGGATGTTTTTGAGCGGAAGGTTTTTGTGAAGATTTCAGGGTTTCGAAAGGTATCTTGCGTGGAACTGCCGTATTGGATGGTTTAAAATACATTGCTGAATTATTTATTTTCGAGCCGTTAAAGTTAAGCCGTTATTTACCAATTCCATAGAATAATAAACACATATAGGGATAGTGTTTAGACTATAGTTCACGAGTAAATCTGTATCTAACTAAGATAAGATTTCAATCCACATCTCGGACTATCCTTAAACCTCGTTTTGAAATAAGGGAGATATACTTCATGTTTAAATTCTTTCGATTTTGCACTTTTTAACCGACTTTAAAAAAAGAAGGTGGTTCTCAATTCGACTGTATGTTTTTTTATTTGTATTTTGGTAATGAAGAGAAACTTATCTGATGTTAAATGCGGCGTATGAAGGCTTGAGTAACTATCATTTTTGCAAAAAAAGCTAGCCGGATTCAATTTTGTTGTGTGTACAGTTTGTTAGTGAGTTCTTTTTCTATATTTTGGTCTATGTATATAAAGAGGCAAATTCCTTTAGGCGGTTTTTGCCTTTGTAGCAAAATGCCTTAAACAAAGTAATATGACGTAGCTTTGAATAAACTTAGGAACGAAATTGTATTTTCGTCTTTCAATTATAGCAAAGTGGAGGGAGGAATTTTTTTTAAAACTCGAATAAATTCGATGAATTGCCTTTGTTTACGCAGGTTTTGAGTTGAATCAAGAACCCTTCAATATAGCTCCTTTAGACTCATTTTAAATATTAAATTACTCTGTATAAACAAGCGATGTACAGCATCCAGCGTCACATTTCTCTTTACTCAGTAGCGGCCCAGGATTCAATTCACGACTCCTCTTTTTGGCTGTTTCGCTCCAAAGAGTCCACCATGTACTTATACAAACTTTGATGGGTTTCAATCGATTTGATACGCAACGGTGTTGGTTTTAACACTTTGTTTTATTGTGTAGTGGGAAGAGATCACATGATGTCGAAGGATTTTTAATTAATTATAAAAAAAAATGGAATTAGCTATATGATAGCTCAGCCATACCTGGTGTTCTATATAAAGAAACTTAAATTATAACATACTAGCTGCGCCCCGTGGTTTCACCCGCGTAAGTCCCGATCCCGTAGGCATATTGGGATAAAAAGTATCTTATGTCCGTCTCCTGGCTCTAAGCTACCTCCCTACCAATTTTCACCCAAATCTGTTCTGCCGTTCTTGAGTTATAAGTGGTGTAACTAACACGACTTTCTTTTATATATATAGATGAAAACACTAATAAAATGCAATTAAATACAAGCAAGTCTGCCATTGTCACAATTCAAGTTTATTGGCAAATACAATTACACAATATCATTAAATACCTAGACAATTTTTGATATAAAAAATATATGGTAAAAGGCCGGCTTAGCAAAGGCTGTGTGTTGCAGCTATAAAGCGCTGTCTTTTGACTTGCCCCCTATGTTTTTATATTCAACTAGTTATGCACATTGCACAAATATAAAGTCAAAGTCAAAAATCTTTATTCCTTTGAATGCTTAATACCTAGATAAAAGATCACTTGGAAACTAAGTAAGGATTTCTTAAAAACTAAGCTAGGATGTGTGCCTTCGGATCGCGCCCACCAATGAAAAGAAGGCACAAGAAACTAATGGGGTTTTTTTTCATGTGATCGTGCGTGATCATGATCACATGAAAACGGTCAATATTACAAATATTTGAAAGTATAAGTGAAAGCTATCCAGTAGGTATTTATAATTATGTCGTGACAATTTTCTTCTAGATAGGTAATTTAGGTACTTATCCAGTGCCATATTATCAGCCTTAACCGATGCCAAATAAAAGTTATATAGCTGTGTATCGGTTGTTGTATTTGGAGCAATTTGAATAATTCCCTTATGGTCCTTAGGATCAATGAACTTTACGATCATATAGCTTTGTTTAATAATGCAATCTCCATTGCCACTAGATGAAACCATTGAATTTGCAGATAGCCTTCTCGACATAACATAATAACAGCTGCATTAAAAAATAAATTCACAAACCCATTAGACTCCCTCATTCGTAGCAATAATGTCACATTAACAATAAATCAGTACTCAAACGCAGGTACAAAAGTAATTAGGTACGAACGGTTATAGTACGTAATTGCAATGCTCAGGCGCAGACGGATGCGCATAATTTTTTCTAACACGTCCGTTTCCGTTCGGTATACAAAAAAAAGAATTTAATATTGAATTTGAAAAATCATATCCCTAACTGAATTTACGCGATTCAGGGCACTAACGACACTAATATTACAATTATGGCGACACTGATCTTATCTACTATAATTTTGTGGTAGAAATTTCGTGTCGGCCGCAACGTAATAACACCGGGCAGTTTTATTGTGTTATTTACACAAATAAAAACGTTTATTTTTACATTTTCCCAAAATTAAATATGGACCAATTTTGTGGGTGCGCGGGTATTACGTAGTTTCATGTAATTTGTTGTTCAACAAAACAGACTGCTTCAAATGTTAGTTAATTTTTATAGTTATATTAAAGTGGTCGAATTTTATCTTCTTATTATCCATTCTGATCCTCTTTAACCTTCAATTTAAAAGTACAATGGATAATCTCTGTTAATATGTTTTTAGATTAAATAGGATTCAATTGTTGTCAGGTTAATACGTTAGTTTCTTATGAAGAATCTATTCTTTTCACTACTTACGTTTTCTAGTTTAATCATATTTCTGAGTGCTGGATGTTCTTAGCTTTACAAGTACCTGCTTAATAAGTCCTTAGAGTTCGACTAAACTTTAATACATCCGCAGGCTTACTTATCCCAGCTTTATTACTTGAGTTTTTTTATTATAACATTTAGGTACATTAACCAACTCAAGAATCATATAAAAGTTAATATACTTTAACCTAATGTTAGTAACCATCAAATTCATCATATCATACATATTTTTTACAACACAATTTTTGCTCATAAAGTGAATCTTTTTACACGGATTTTAGGCTCTTAATCCAACACATTATGCACGCGTGCGTTTTACATTACCTTTTACGTGATAATGGCATCTCGGCTTTTTTAAACGCGCTCGCGTACAGCTCTCCACCGCCGCCTCTATGTAATGACCGATTTACTACACTTGTATCGCAATGTACTATTATATAAATTATCATATAGGTATTTCATCATCAAAAAATTGATAATGCAATACCTATATACAACTCCTCTATGAAATTAAACTTTAATTACCCTCGATTAAGCTCATATTTACTTTGTATTCAAGTTATTACATTGTAATTTGCGTCGTTCGCGTAATTACAAAGAGGAAGTCCTTGTTTTGTAATGTTACGTAGGTAGTACCTACTGTTTATCTAAAGTTATTATGATGATTGTGTTTCATTATAATCCATTTATTTCGATGCTTAACGTTTGTCACAAAAAATAATATCCCAAAGTAATTGTTGGGAACGATTTGAAATAATTTGAATATTGTAATCATTTAAACTCTAAGTTTGACATTGTGGAGGTTTTTTAGGAATTAAATATAATAATTTACCTATTACAAAACTTTGCAGAGCGCTGATCAGATATTACTTCTAGGTATGCCAATGGAAATGCTCATCAAGTACAGAAAAGTGTTACGATTTGTAGGAGAAAATTCTTAACGTTTCCATATAGTACAAACTACCAACTTTCTAATTAGAATCTGAAATCGCAGCAACTATTCCGTTAAATATGTTGTAAAAAGACCCCGTAAAGCTATTTGATATCATTACATACACGGAACGGGTCTCGAAGTCTGTGCCAAATGTCATTTTAATGGTTTTAATTATATCGCGGGCTGGGGGGCTAATTACAAACATAATGGTGATTACTGCCGTGTATCGTGGACTATTATCTTGTTTCATAAAAGGACTTTTCAATTGTTCGTACAGATGTACCTTGATAAGGTGCTGTGAGAAACAATTTTGTTTGGTCAATTTATTGAATTGGTTGTTAGTTTGTTATATAAGTTTAAGCTCAACCACCAGTGGCAATCAATTACAATTTTGTTAATGGTGATTTGATATGTCCGAAACTATGCACTGTGCAGACATTTGCAGAGAAATTACAAAATTTATTTTAAATATTCGCTCCGCGGTTTCACCCGCGTAACGCACGGGCGGGCGTGAGAATATCGGGATAAAAAATAGCCTATGTTACTGTCATTGAATTAAAGTTTCCTCATACCAATCTTATCTAAGCTTATATATCGAAGGCTGACAGATAGTCAGCAACACTTTTGTGTTTACCCCTTAATGTTTCTTACTCTTTGAAGAAGTGGTCAATTAACGCGGTGATCCCAGTAAGAGGAAGAAACCTATATTCCTCCGGTTTGGGATACGCATATCATCATACCATGGTTCGCCTAAATGTTTATACTAGTTTCGGAGTCTATTCAATGCAAAAAACAAATTATTTTGTCTTTATAATATTACTGCTGTCTCGGCAAAGGTTGTCTTGCCATTTAAAAAAAAGGGTCCAGCCGTTTAGGAGGAGTTCAGTGACATACACACGTACAGTAGAATTACATACATTAATATTAAAAGTATAGATACCTAAATAAATTAATATTGCATAAAATTGCAACGCCATCATGCACCAAGCAAAGCAAATAGGCTTGTTTTATGGCAAAACGGATAGAACACTTTTTTACTTTTATTTTGTAAATACATATATAGGTAAGTACTTATGTAAATGGGATAATAGAGTTCATACACCTAGATGCTTTCACATAAAATCTATAATTATTAATTTTAAAGAGGTAGGTCAAGTTTTGATGTATGTTTCATAGAGTAAGCTAAGGCCGATTTTGATAAATAAAAAGCTACTAAGTTTTTTTTATCTAGCAAAAATATTGGAAAGAACAAGTGAAACAAACCAATTAACACAAATCACCACTAACAATGAAGATGGTAAATCTGCTAGCACAATACTAGACGGCTTGTAAGCATTATAATGCTCATAAACATTTTATGCCCAGAGAATTCATTTGACTGCCAAAGTTGTACTTTAACTAAGTTGCAAGTAAGTGCATCATGTTTATAGCCTTAGGTGCAATTAGGGCAAAGATGCCGACGCTTAGAATCAAATAAATAGTTTCCCGAAGGTTATTATAAAGATTTCATAGCTTCTAATTGCGGACCAAATGCGCCTCTTCATCTTAAAGGTATTTATTGCACACTTTAAAGTTATTAGTGATAACTTAATAAAATACTTTGAGAAAGATGATTTTCTGGTGTTGCAGAGTCAAGTTTCTTAATAAGTAATCCCTCTTTGGAAGATAATGTTCAAATAATGATTATTAAACCTATGCCTGAAGCTTAGAAACTTACCTATTTACAAATTCAGGTTGGTATTTATTAATTTTAATTTTATTGACAATACAAAATAAGATAATGATACTTGAATAAAAGTTAATTTATTGATTAGTATTTAATTATAGGGTTATTTATTTATTTACATCGTAAACTCTTTTGTGACGGTATAATTACAAGTAGTTACCTATTTCATTTGCCATTGATGACAAATCCACTTGCCAGTCAACCTAGGTGGGCTGAAAAGTTAGCTAAAGCTAAGGTATTTTTATTACCTTCTTGCTTTTGTAATTAAATATTTTTAATTATTTATTTAATAGTTAGGTAGCTGCTAAAAGTACTGTATTTATTTGACGACCCAGTTGGCACAATGGTCTCCATGCCGGACTGCCAAACACAGGGTTGCGGGTTCGATTCCCGCCTCAGACATGTATTTATGCTTAGATATATGTCTGTGGTCTGGTTGTTTCTATGTATTATAAGTATATATTAACAAAAGTATATAAGTAGTATATGAGTTATCTAGCACCCAAGACACAAGTGTAGTTACTTAGCTTGGGGCTAGATGGCGATGTGTCAAATGTCCTGCAATATTTATTTATTTATTTAATTTAATTCGATAAAAGATAAAATCACGATGAATCTTGTGTTATAAACGTAATGCGAACATCTGATTATCCACTAGTTTATATCGCCCATTAGTTAGAGACATACTTAATTACATCGCTAGTGGGCCCCAGTTAGGCTTTTGACACGGCAGACAAACGCATATATCGTGACTTCGGCCAGTAAAGTCTGTTTGTTGATAAAGTCAATTAGTGATATCGGAGCCGGGACCTGAATCAACTGATTTGGGCCCACCCTCACACCGGCTGCCATATCACTGCTCCGCCATTGGTCGGGCGTTCCTCAGGGGAGTGGTCTCGGCCCGCAACCTTTTTTATTACACATTTTCGAGAGCTGCGTAGGCGATCGCGCTCGACTCTATTCTACAACAGTCGATTGAAGGCGTTGGTGCTTTATAGTTTATTACGTTGTCTTCTACGAGATTTAATGTAAATTGTGACCTTTATTTACGGCGTTATTACGTGTTTACTATTTGTCTCGTGCTTTATAAGGACTGTTCCGGACTTCGGTTGCTGTTCACTCAGGTAAATACACAATTTTCATTTTATTACTTCAACGTAATTATGTTTTAACGCGGAATGGAATTAGTGTTGTAAAAAAGTTGTTTATTTTTAGATTATTTTACAAAGATAACTGATTTTAATTTTGTTTATTTTTTTTTAATGGATATTTAATTACCTACAGTTGATTTTAACACCTTTTACGACGCGATAGTATCCCAGAATGTGAAAAATATTGTTTTAGTTAGTTTAAGGATATTTTTAACGGCTTTAAATTTTTTTATTTCTATTCGGTTACTAGCGAGTTTAATTTTTTTTAATTTTTAAAACTAAATTATTACTACTATTTTAATAATTTTGATAGTTAAATCATAGTTATTGTTTTTCAGTATTTATAACGTCTAAATAAAAACGTAATACCTATTCTATCCGCAAAAGTAGTACACACTGGTTTGTAGTTTTCTGTAAGTCAACTGGTCGCAACAAAAAAGGGCCTAGCTATATCTGATAAACCGAGTTTTTAATAATCTTCGTATATACTTTCATTGCTTTCTACATAAAATTATCGTTTATTCTAATAACGCCTACTCTAACAGCTTCAGTAAAATTGACATGAGTTGTTTAAAAGACAGATTTTACGCTTAATTTAGACACTATATTACCATTATCAACTTAATACACTTAAAAACAGCTATTTAATGAATTAAACATCTAACCTCCTGCTGTTTCACTAATTATAATCAACTATTTAATATTAAAATAATGACATTAATTTAATATTAATGACACGTTCTCATTAATCTTCACTTCAATTTCATGCTCTTTTTTGACAATCATATTTTTAGAATCAAAAAAGTATAATGCGTTATATTTAAAATGCATTAGCATAATTAGGTGAATTTTATTGCTTTATTGAATTAGGGTCGATGTCAGTCTCAAAATTGAAATCAGCGGGGTTCCTGTGTTGTTAATTTTGTTTATAGCTTGTATTATGGTCAGATTTGAATGTTATTCCCATGTTTCAAACCGTATACGCGTTTAGACACTGTAAAATTGGACCACAATAGACTATTTATGTTATTGGTCTTGATTTTATTAACTTTTACGTAGGAATGTTCAGTTATAGTTTTATTTGAAAATGTTTCGTTGTTCGCTTCTTTTTAAACAGTTTTTGTGTATTTGATTTAATATTTTACAGCTTTGGGGAGTCATAAAATGTCTTTCTGAATTATGAGTTTCTTTAGACAACTACTGATAATTTTATTTTACAATGACCATGAAATAAAACCATTTTTTATTAGTAATGAAATGCTATTGACTTTAGTAATAAATATATTAGGTAGGTATAATCCGATCACTTGTTCTAAGTGGGCTCAAAAGGCTCTCAGAAGACTCTACAAAAGGCTCTATATTGCGTACAACATTTCTTATATCAAACCTAAGTATGTTTCCCGTTCAATTATTTTTTTATCTTCCGACATAAGAAACCATAAAATATTTTATATAGTTTAAACTTAATCAAAGTCCAACCATTATAAACACAAATAACACAATATAAAACGATTACAAAATATTTATATCAATGTAATTTTCTCCATGAATAGAATTCTCCTTCTGAATAGTTCCTATCACAATCACACCGTGATGTCTTCATTTCATTTTTTCAATCTATCTTGTCCACGTCATCACCATATTAACTTAATAGAGTTCTCACATCACAATACACCGTGGAATGAGTGATTTTACCATTTTCTTCACAAAAGGGTTGACCGGTCTCAATTTGATTATCATCACCAGTAAATAAGACCCCATGGTTTGGTTGGTTTACCATCTTCTTCCAAACTTCTTGCTTCATCTTTAAGGTCAGGTGTCTTGTTTCTCTGGTCGGTTATAAATCCCCAGTGATGACTTGCGTATGCTATCGGTACGCGAGCAGCATTGTTGATTATATTAAACTTAATTAGTTCTTAATTAACATTCTGGATTCTCATTACACGGTCTGAGCTACTAGCCCCGACTGTCTGTAATAGGAAAGTCGATTTACGTTCAACACGATTTAAGCGTCTACTACACGTTCAAACAACGCTTCAATCTCAAATGTCAAACGCGTGGATCGTCAATCAGTCTTAATGCTCTGTTTTAACCGACTTCAAAAAAGGAGGAGGTACTCAATTCCGTGGTATGTATGTTTTTTTTTATTCAAATAAGTATTAGTAATTAATAATTGGCGTACTCTGCGCTCCTCTGCGGCGCAGAAGGTTGCAGATTCAATTCCCGCCTCAAATAAATATTTATGTACAGATATTTGTCTGCCAGTGGTCTGAGTGTTTCTGTATGTATTTAAAAAAGAAATGTGTAGAAGTATTATTACCATTGTCTGGCTATTATAAGACAGCCTAGTTGTTTAACTTGGGGCTAGATGGCGCTGTGTGCAAAGTCTTACAATATTTATTTATTAAAATATCTTCGCATTGTCTCAACAGCTCTCAACAGCTCAGCTCTTTCAAATATTCAATCAAAGCATTCATGCTTCCACAGTTTTATGTTTGACACTAAAGATTGAAACATTGACCGTGTATTAGGCGCTTTAATACATCGACTTTTTTGTGATACAAGTGCGGATATTTAAAAAAAGTTTTTTATCGTTAATGGTGATGAAATTGAGTCAGATGTTGAATAGATTACAGTCGGTAATGTAAATAAAGGTTGTGAGGTTCCTGATGTGAGAACGATACGAAAGTATGATGTTAAATTACAGATTAATGACGGTTTTCTAGAAGAAAGAAGTAAATCGAAATCCAAGTAGGTAAATAATATGTAAACTGTGATAATGACAATGTTATATGAAAGGCCGCTAACACACTTGTCTGATGGTAGTGACGTTGTGATCTGAGATGCAGTACGCGCTTTCCTAGAAGAAGAACTAAAGTAAAAAAAATGTGAGTAGGTACTAAAGTATAGGAATACTTTAGGAACTTCTTCTTTTTTTTATTCTTCTTGTAAAGCGTGCTGCTTCTCAGATCGATCGTCACCTACCATCAGGTAGATGTGGTAGTGGTCTAACGCTGACCTATCTCATGTAAAAGTAGCATATTTAAGGAACTTCATAAAGTTCCCGAACTTTCTTTGGTCTTTCATCGTGTTCATTTGCTTTTATTTTCAACGCACGCGTTTTTAAATGTCCGATCCTTTTTATTATTATCTTTTTTGTATTTATATTTTTTGTTGCAACTTTTTTTTTATTTTAGCGTAAAAGTACAGATTATCAATTAAGCAATGCTCTTGTTCTTTGAAAATGTTTTGCATAATTTTTGTTCTAACCATTTTTCAATTTTTGGAATATTATCTAAGTCCTTACAAAAAAATTAAGATTAAAAGACATAACAATCAACATACCACAGTACGTTTATACAAATATCGAAAAAACCGTCTTTTTAAAGAATTGCTAATAGCAAAGGAATTACCACCTTTACCCATTATTAAAACTATTCATCAGATGATAGGATTATGAACTTTAAGGAAGTGTTATCGTTGACTTATCCATCAGGTAGCGACTTCGAGACATGCTTATCGGCAGCTCGGGTGACATAATCCTAAAGAGGGCTTTTTATATGGTAATAGTACATTACGATATAAGTGTGGTAAATTGATCTTTGCATAGAGGCGGTTTATGACGCGCGAGCGGCAGCGAGCGTGTTATAGAAGCCAAGATGCAAATACCAATTCCACACGTATATCGTACGACGTTTTTTATCACAGTTGCGAATAAAAGAAAAGACTTCAAAAGAAAACAAAATAATAATTAACAAAATATTTGTGATAACTCTATGTTTACATTTTTTTAAGGCAATATTTTTTTGTTAATTATGCTCCGGAAAGGCCAGGCTAAAGACTTTTAACCTATACATCCTCGTGTGACATACATTATTTTTTAGGGTTTTTCTATTTGTTTTTGCGTCGGGGGTTAAGAACAAAATACAATGGTACGGAAAAACAATATATTTAAGTATAGAAAAAACAAAAAATAAACAACTCAATTTTTAATCGTTTTCTAAGTCATTATCACGTAAAATTTTCGTTCGTAAACCGACTTTAGAGACAACCATTTTTGCTTGCTAAAAAACTCTTTGGTACCTACCTTTTCGGGATAACTTTACAGCACTAGTTAACAAATCTAAAACGCACGCGTGCATAATATGTTGGATTATGAGCCTAAAAGCCGTTGAATAAGATCCACTTTATGAGCAACTGTGATAAAAAGTTTCTTAAGGTCGATGTCCACTGTATCCGGCCAGGCCAGTCTAGCAAGACTTCGTCGTCTAGTTTTTGATGTAGTGCATACTTCCGTTAATTTCTTTTTTAGTCAAGTCTTTGTTTCGACAAATTTTTCCATGTACCGTACTTCGTCAAATTACTGACTCTTTCGTCAAGGTTAAACTGCAATTAAATACTGAAAAATGTTTTATTTAGTTTTTATATCAATGCAGTTCGTTTGCTAACTCTAACACTTCATCCGTATTATCTAAATTCTGTCCTGCTTCTAGTAATATTTCAGAAACCTTTATGTCATCCCAGGACCGGATTGTAGTTAGATTTTTTAATTAGAAAATAAAATGTATTTAGAAACGTTTTATTCTTGTGGTGTCACCAAAATGATCTAGGTTCCAATCCACCGCCGTACTCATCGATCTTAATAATTATCACCTAGAGACATTCAGATTGCCTGAATGATAAGGTCGCTTATTTGTGCAACTTTGGTATACTTTCTAGCCAATTCTATGTACTCGTAAATCGTGTTTTTTGTTCCTTTCTATGTTGTCTATATAAAGTTATCTATCTATCTATTTTCCGTGTAGTTTCGAAACGTTACTATGAGCATAAACTCTTGTGCCTCAAGATTTTAAAGTTTTATCGACAAATTCTATCCTAATTTAGTCAATTTAATGCAATTTAAAAGTTGTTCCATGTATGGCGCTTGTTCTTTGATTGGTAGGTGCCTAAATCTCTAACAAACTCAATTAGAATCATATGGAATCGCATTTAGTTACACTCTACACTTGTAGTTACCGTAATTAAATAATAACCGCGACTAATTGAACCATTGTTATCTATAAAAGATATTCAATACACAGTTGAATAGAGAGGTCATCTAAACCAATAACGTCTTGGATTCTTCGTTCAGCTATTACCTGGCAGTAAGGCGAAGTATGCGAGAAGATATGCGCGAAAATCCATAAAAAATACATACAACCGAATTGAGAACCTTCTCCTTTTTTTGAAGTCGGTTAAAACCTCATTCAATCATGTGACGCAGAGTGTATGAGACCGATCGCTCTGAAAGTCTTTGGGGAAGGCCTATATTCAGCAGTGGACGTCCTGTGGCTGCTATGATGATGATGATGATGCGGTACTTATAATGGACAGCCTGTTATGCAAAACATGCGTAAAGGCCGAATAATCGGCCGCATACGTACTCGGACTGCGTACTACTATCGGAATATCGATTCAGTACTATAGTGACTCGAATAGTGACTCGAACAGCCTTCCTCAATTTTTGGTGGATAAATTTACGACTGGTTCTCTCCCGGAAAAGTAGAAGCCATTCAAAAAGGCAGTCCGGACCCATACAATTACAAGTCGCACAACGAAGTGAGCTCTGGTGCGTTGGTTGTACGTATTTCGAAGGAACTGCTGTCGACGTTCTTGTTGAAGAATGAGCTGTAGTCGAAAGAAACGGCGATGACCACCCGACTGTCACCAAGTCTACTGCATTGAATACATGTGCAAGCAGCCTGAATAGGTTTCTGGACCAGTAAAAATCATCTAGATTAGGCCAATATTTTTCTTCGCTTCGCTTTGAAATATAGAATAGAATAGCATTTATTAGAAAATCCCACGGACAAACAAATACAAAATAGGTAGACATAATTACAAAACCAAAAATAAATAAAAAATAAAATGAAAATAGAAAAGACAGAATTTTAGATAACAATGAATTTCTTGAAAACGTCGTTCAGATTTCTAAATCTATATTATTAAATCTCTTGGATCGTTATCGATGAAGTCAGTGTAGTTCATCAAATTAAGTTTAGCCTTATTCACGCATCATTTTTTGTGTTTTCTAAATCTATGAACAAAAGGATTGCCGATCTTTTTTTCTCGTTCGAGGGACGAGATTCCGTGCGATTTTATTGTTCGTTCATTTTTATTAACGATCAATTTTGTTGATTGGATTTATTTATAGTTGTTGTTTTCTTTAATCATACATAATTTCACTATGGTGATGAATTTCTAATAGAAAATCCCTATTACGTAACATTGTTGCACATTATTGCATAATATCTAAGTATTAGGTACTTCATTATGCACAGTATAAAACATAGACACTTTCCGCTGTTTGTCCCTATATATGCTTAGGTCTTAAAAACTACCCAACGGATTTTGATGCGTTTTTTTTAATAGATAGAGTGATTCAAGAGGAAGGTTTATATGTATAATACATGCATAATATAGCCGTGCAAAGCCGGAGCGGGTCGCTAGTACAGACATAAAATGAAAGGAAAATAACCCAACTAGAAATATAAATACTAACTCATATAATATTGGAAAAAATATGTTCGACTTTATAAACTCATTTTTACGGAGTCATTCCTGTCTGTCCCTAAATGGAGACAAACAGGAATCAAAATTCCTACCAACAGCAACAAAATACCATGTTCCAAAACACCTTGTTCCTGATTTTGACTGAAAAAACATTTATTTCCTGTTACATGATAATAAATCCGATCTTCCCATGAGCATGATCGGTGCAATTCGATCGCAACATTGGGTAAATATCAAAATAACCAGTATTTTAAACCCGTTACGTTTAACTTCTGAGGTCCCAGGCTTCTAATTACGTAAAATTTCAATTTGTAAACTTAGTAGATATTTTTTTCGAAAAACCCGTTTTTATTATAATTTCGCGCTTATCCGGATCGCATACCCTCAAAACCGTGTCAACTAAGTGGAAAGACAAAAAGTTATAATCCTATAGGCGCCACTGTATCTCCTACTAATCCTATTATATGATAATTCCCAATAAACTGCCAACTTTAGTATCTTATCTATGTGTTATGGGGAGTATTAAGTTTTAATTTATCTAACACACATAAAATTTCATGAATAAACACATAATTCGCCTTTGCGTCGCTCGGTCTGGGTAAAAAAAAAAATAAAGACTAGAGATTTTTTGCGTAGACTAAAGATTCACAATAATACTTATTGTTCTATAGCTTTTGCCCGCGACTTCGTCCGCGTAGAATTAGTAAACTGGACCAAGGAATTACGTTATACCACACAAACTTTGCCCCCCCCTTTTCACTTAGAGGTAGAATATCGGAAAACCCTTTCTTATCGGATGCCTACGTCACACAAAGATCACACCCTCCAGGTTTCAAGTCTCTACGATCAGCGGTTTAGGCTGTGCGTTGATCCGTCAGTCAGTCAGTCAGTCAGTCATTCAGGACAATGTTATATGTATAGATAAATATATCATTCAAAGTCCTAGCTAACTGACTCATTTATCAACGTACCACAGCTCAAACCATTGGTCAGCTAATGACGTAGATATCAGCTAAGAAATAATTTTGAAAACTTTTACTCCTATGCGGACTAATCGTTTTCTTTCTTCTAATCGGAGATCCCTTCAAGGATGACCTTCATCGAGCTGTTTAATGGATGAAAAGTATTGTATATCAAACTAGCTGCGCCCCGCGTAAGTCCAGATCCCGTGGGCATATTGGGATAAAAAGTATCTTATGTCCGTCTCCTGGCTCTAAGCTACCTCCCTACCAATTTTCACCCAAATCTGTTCTGCCGTTCTTGAGTTATAAGTGGTGTAACTAACACGACTTTCTTTTATATATATATAGATTAAATAGGTCAATAAATATATTTCAAATGGGCTGCCTAAAAAAATTCATTACGCGGGTGAAACCGCGGAGTTTGATATAAAATACTTTTCATCCATTAAACAGATCGATGAAGGTCGTACTTAAAGGGATCTCCGACTATTCCTTATCGTTTCTATAGAGAAGGAACCACAAGAAACTTGTGTGGGTCGACTCAGTATGTCATAATAATCCCTAGGTATATATTGACTGACTTCATGCGACTATTCATTTGTCCAATGCCAATCTCCCCTACTCTTAACTCAATGCATATATTTTAATATTGTGTAATATAACCGTTTTATTGATCTATAATTAACAGTAATATTCATAAAAGTTACGAGCCAATTAGTTGATTAGCAAGTATGTATATATGATTGAAGATGATAGATTGTTGATGGTTTGATAGACTACAAAACAAAACGATCAAGGACGCAGTCTGTATTCCTGAGACGTCTCAACTCTTATCTCATGTGAACAGTGTGCCTTATCATAGACTGAATAGTTAGATAGGGACCTTCTAATGTGAGCATGTTATATCCTCAACCTCATCATCGCTTCCCATTAGGTGAGGTCAAATGCAAGCCTATTTTAGGTAAAAAAAACATCAAGTTAATATAATCCTACTAATATTATAAATGTGAAAGTTTGTGTGTGCGTATGTGTGTGTGTATGTGTGTGTGTTTGTTACTTCTTCACGCAAAAACTACTGGACCGATTACGATGAAACTCGGTATCTAGATAGCTGGATACCTGGATTAACACATAGGCTACTTTTTATCCCGATATTCCTTCGGGACCGGGACTTACGCGGGTGAAACCGCAGGGCGCAGCTAGTATAATATAAATATTGCAGGACATTAGTAGTAAGTTATGGGTGCTAGACAACGGATATATTACTTACATACTTTTATTTTGTAAATATATACTTATAATACATAGAAACAACCAGACCACAGACAAATATCTAAGCATAAATACTTGTCTGAGACAGGAATCGAACTCGCAACCCTGTGTTTGGCAGTCCGGCATGGTGACCATTGTCCCATTGGTCGTCAAAAATAGATAAATAGATAACTTAAAAACCTGACAGATGTCGCTAATCCAACCTCTTTATTAGATGGCACTTAGAAAAAAATATATCATCCGTCGCTCCGGGACAATTTCGTTCAAAAACAAAATGGTAACTTTTCTACTAGGTGCTTTTTTGTACATAAAACATGCTACTCTTAAGACCTACTAAAACTCTATAAAATGCGAATATATTTAAAAAGCATGATAATTCATCAACTGGCAGACAGATGGCTCCATATTATTTTAAATTTACATCGATGATATAGTTTGACCTTTGAATTTTAAAGAACATATCATTATTAGATATTTGCAAAATACACGACACCATTGATTTTGGAATGGAATGGAATACTTTTTTCTCGTCTCGGCCAAAAAAAAAAACGCAAAATGTTTATTAGACAAGCACATATGAGGATGGGTCATAATAATATATGCTTGTCTAGTAAACACAGAAGAAGAAGAAGAGTAAACATTTTGCGTTTTTTTATTTCTAATAAAGTTATTAATTCTGATTATTTTTTGTGCAAAGGGAAATAATATTCCCACTCTTTCTAAAATATATTTCAAGCGGGGGACAAGGAATATCTCATATTTATGTGTAATTCGCGAGAATGACAAGGCAACGAATTTAATCGTGCCAACCCGTTGCTGGAACGGTTTCGTCGAAGTACGACCACGTTACTCCGCTGCATTGCCCGCGTTACAGATTTTTTGTTCTAGTGACAAAATTACGTAAAACAATTTAACAATAACGACAACAGCTTACTAATTTCTAAGAAAAAAGTGTTAGCGCAATCCCTAAATTTCTTAGGTTTATAACGCCAGTAACTTTTAAAAGAAAAAACTTCTCTTGACCGGGGTGAAGGCAGAGTACAAACTTTATGTTGCGCAAAAGAAACTTCGTTAATCGAAAGAAACTTCGTTCTATCCGGGTGTCCCTTGACACCTCTCAAGTTTTTTTATATTTTAGTCTTTAGTTCAAACTAAACGAACGGTTGTAATGGCTTTCATGCTGTTTCTTATAATTGGTGTGTTCCAAACCACCTTCTTACCTACTTATACGTTTTTAAGGCTTTGTCAAAGATCAGGTATGTTTTTAAACAATAAACTTAATTGACTCTATCGGCGGACAATTTATCTATCTCCGGTCTATGAGTAACCTTACGGCAAAGTTTGCTTTTAAAATTAAATTGGACACAAATTGTCACGGTTTATTGAATATAAGGTAAACGAACTTAGATAAACCGTTATACATTTAAACAACTATTGACGGAGTATCAACTATCTTAAATCATTGGAGTTTTGGATTAATTTAGGCCAGCGAATTGCGGCGCGGGCGTTAACGATGCTGTAGGGACTTTGGCCATGGTTTTATACCTTGATCAGAGGTTTTATAATAATATTAGCAGCGTTCCGCGGTTTCACCCCCGTGATCCCGTGGGAATTTCGGGTAAAAAGTAGCCTATAGCCTCCCTCGATAAATGGACTATCCAACACAAAAAGATTTTTTCAATTCGAACCAGAAGTTCCTGAGATTAGCGCGTTCAAACAAACAAACAAACTCTTCAGCTCTATAATATTAGTATAGACTAGCTGCGCCCTGCGATTTCACCCGCGTAAATCCCGAACACAGCACCATCTATTGGGTGTATTTGCAACCTAGATGTCAAACAATATTGAAGAATTTTATCGATGAATCAACGTACACCGCCATCTATGAAAACTTCATAAAACTAAACATTAAATAAACACTTGCTTAAGAAACCATTAATTGATACATTTTATTCGTTTATATTCACGACATAAGCAATTAATTAAGATGATAACTATCCTATCCAGTAAGTTAGACCAAAATATGGGTACCTACATGTGAAATTTGATTGAAATCGGTTCAGTAGTTTTGGAGTTTATTGGCAACATACATCGTGACACAAGATTTATATATATACAGATAAAGTACCTATACAGAGTTATTGATAATTATCGAAAAGAGAGACGAGAAAAAGAGATAGATGGCTACTTCTGTGTAAAACTTCAAACAACTTTTGTGCTTCGACTTTTGGAAATCGAACATTTACATATTCTTTAAACTAATATCATAAAGCTGAAGAGTTTGTTTGATTGTTTGAACGCGCTAATCCCAGGAACTACTGGTTCGAATTAACAAGATATTTTTGTTTTGGATAGTCCATTTATCGAGGAAGGCTATAGGCTATTTTATATTTCGATACGGGATCGGGAGTTACGCGGGTGAAACCGCGGAGCGCTGCTAGTAATATATAATAACAGGAAAATCACCTGTTTTTGGAAATAAAGAAAATTAATGTTCAATGCCTAAACTCAATATACACAAAAATCCCAAGGTCAATGACCTCTTACTCCAAAAACAGCTGATTTTCGAATAGACACAGCCTGAAGCCTGTTCGAAGAGAAGTTTGAAACTTCAAAAGTCTTAGAACAAATGTCGTTTTCTTAGATGTCTAGAACAACATCGTTTTAAAATACTCTCGTCGTAATTCACGATCCCGTGAGAATATCGGGATTGAAAGTAGCTTATGTCGCTTCCAATGCATCAATGTATCTTCATACCAAGTTTCATCAAATACGGTCTAGTAGTTTTGGAGCCTATCTATACATATAAAATACTTTGTCCTGAATGACTGACTGACTGACGGATCAACGCACAGCCAAAACTGCTGATCGTAGAGACCTGAAACTTGAAGGGTTCTTGTGTTCTTTGTATGACGTAGGCATCCGATAAGAAAGGATTTTCCGAACTTCTACCCCTAAGGACGTGAAAAGGGGGGGGGGGCAAAGTTTGTATGGGACAACGTGATTCTTTGGTCTATTTTCGACCTCAACGCGGACGCTAGCTAGTTTAAAAGCTAGCTAGTGTAGGTGCTGCTGAAAATCAGTGTTTTGCATTAATTATGTAAATATATCACTGAGCAGTATCCTATCTGCACCACTGCAGCACACAACTCATCTCACAATTTATATCTGTTTGTTTGTTATATGAATATGTTGTGTGCTTCTTGTGGTGCAATAAATGAATATCTATCTATCTATCTATCTAGTTTGTTATAAACGAAAAATCAATTTAGTAAGTATTTCCTCTTTAAATATTAGTATAGAAGTATAGATCTCATTCATTGTCTCTACAACCAACCTAATTGAATTTTTACCCTGTGAACACGTGGTCTGACTGCACGGTCCAAGCGATCGGACGACGCGAACTTTTTTTTACTTTTGGTTCGATTAATCGGGCAAATAGTTAACAAAAATACACTTAGTCCAATCGATCGGACGACGTGATTTTTTTTACTTTTAGTTCGATTAATCGGACAAAGAGTTTACTTGCAATTAATTCATTTGTTGAATTTACTGGAAACATTTCAACGAAAGTTATAGATATATTAAACGCAAAATCAACAATTTATTTGAACACAGTTCAAGCGTAAAAAATCACTTTTTGATTGCTTTATTTAATTTACAATTGCTTCTTAGGGTTCCGTTCCCAAAGGGTACAAACGGGACCTTATTACCAAGACTTCACTGTCTGTCACTGAATCCTTGAATCTCATGAACAGTGATAGCTGGACAGATGAAATTTTCACAGACGATGTATTTCTGTTGCCGCTAGACAAAAAATATTATAAACAGAATTTAATGGTACAATACAAAACCCTTTGTACGCGAGACCGACTCGCACTTGGCCGGTTTTTATGATTTTTCTAAGAACTCACTGAACCGTTGTGCGACGCGCGATACCGATTTTTTTCCCTCTTCGTCAATTTTTTCCCGCTTCGTCGATTGAATTTCTCTGAGAATCTGAGAGTATGTTTTATTGGTTAAAATCGTTGTATGCGTTATTTTAATTGAAAAATTCTTTATTGTCGGCATTAATTACTTGCTTTTATTTATTAAACTGTTTTCGGATTGAGTGGATAACAATAATGAAAGTATAAAATATTTTAGTTTTTTTTATTAACTTTTATTCGAGACTTTTCTTTCTTAGTGGATGACTATGTCAAAATAGCTATACAGGGTTATTGGTAATTATACTAGCAAGCCGTTGAGGGCCGCTTCTGTGCACCGCAACAAACAACTTTTGTAAAAAATAATGTAAATTTTGTGGTTATGTCATTTCGAAAAACAGCAGATTTTTTAAAACAAAGGTCATTCAGACTAAGAGCAGTAGGAAATAAGCAAAATTTTAAGGTTAATGACCTCTTCGTGTGAGGAACAGCTGATTTTCAGGTACTTAAACCGAACCTCAAAATTTTCAAACAAAAGTTGTTTGTTTAGGTGCACAGAAGTAGCCTTCAACGGCTTGTTAGTATAATTACAAATATCCCTGTATAGCTATTTTGACATAGTCATCCACTAAGAAAGAAAAAAACTAAAATATTTTATACTTTCATTATTGTTATCCACTCAATCCGAAAACAGTTGAATAAATAAAAGCAAGTAATTAATGCCGACAATAAAGAATGTTTAACTTGTAATCCCTCTTTATAGGTTATTATTAAAAAACATAAAAAAACTGTTGCATGAAAATAAGAGAGTTGTATAAAGTTTTGGAGAAGTACTAAAATTACCTGAAAATTATTTCAAAATTATTATTATTTCAAAATTTGGCAACATCATAATCATAAAAGCGGGTTTTTAAACAATGTGTTATCGCATTTAAAAAAATCCCCAAACTCTAGATTATTGTCCCGAACTTAAAAATGTTTTATTCTTTTTTCCAATATTTTTGGTAAGGACGTAAGAGGTCAAGCTTACTCCATCTTATACATGTTCAAATTCCAAGCACTACAGCGTGCTGAACAGCATTAATTTAAATAATTTAGATTAGATAGATGTAGAGATTAATATTTTTATTACGTACGGGGTTGCCTACATGTTTCGCCTAAGAGTGACTACAGGGATTTCTCTACACGCTGTATAGACTGTGCGTAGGCCATTATTGTTTCTCATTTTTATACACAACCTAGATTATTTATAATCTAGTGTTAGATATGAAGCAAAGATTACAAAATGATAGCCTGAAGGAAGTTCAGTGTAATTTAGCGCTAGACAGCGCGAGGTATTACCGGCAGATGCCCACGCGCAGCTGTTCTGTCACGGTCCGGAGTCACCGTTCGATTTTCAAATCTGTTCGCTCGTGAACAATTACCAATTATTGGGTAGATTGAATTATCGAGATACTTATTAAAACAATAGATAGCTTTTTTTTATAAAAAAAAATTGAATTTTAAATTAAACTAGCAGCGCTCCGTGGTTTCACCCGCGTAACTCCCGATCCCGTGTGAATATCGAAATAAAATAGCCGATATCGACAAATGTACTATCCAACACAAAAATAATTTTTCAATTCGAACCAGTAGTTCCTGAGATTAGCGCGTTCAAACAAACAAACTCTTCAGCTTTATAATATTAGTATAGATACTAACTGCGTTCTGCGGTCTCACCCTCGTAAGTCCCGATCCCGTAGGAATATCGAAATATAAAATAGCCTATAACTTTTCTCGATAAATGGACTATCCAACACAAAAATATTTTTTCATGTCGAACCAGTAGTTCCTGCGATTAACGCGTTCAAACAAACTCTTCAGCTTTATAATATTAGTATAAATAGATCAAAACTTTTCAGTACTTAGTAGTTTTTTTATTATTACAAGAGAGATCGATGTGAACGAAGAGATGACGACTAATAGGAGAGAAAAGAAGGATGTCTTCTCCTTCCATTATCTCCTATTAGCGACCTGCGACGACGAGTCCCATTGGGGCAGGAATAAGAAAATAAGATATTAATATTTTTAGGTTTACTTACCAACTTTAACATTCCGGTTTGTTGGTAAATTACATTATCAAACAAAACTATTAAAAAACAATGACTTCCAAATAGAAAGTAATAAACATTACAAAAACTTTACCGAAACAATTAGTCATTATTTCAAGCAATTACGATTCTTCCCACAATGGATATAAATTCGATTATTCCCTGCATGACCCTATCATTAATCTCCTGTTTAATTAGCAGTTAAAAGCAATTAATTTGAACTAGAGTTAATTACTGAACAAATTGTTTCTCGAAATCTAATTATTATTTGTCATTTCGTGCGATAAGTTTTTAATTGAAAATAGCGGATGGATGTTACGTTGTTTATAACAATTTTAAACGTTCATCTTTTAGTTAAGTGGTTATTAAATGGCTTTAAATGTTAGTAGCTATTAGTAAATAGACTTTATTTTGGCATATTTTACACTTACCTACCTACCTATTGTAATTTTAATCGTTTATCTTTTAGTTAAGTGGTTATTAAATAACTTTAAGTTATTAAACACGTTGAAATACTAATAGCTATTATAAATGTGAATGGATATTAGTAAACAAACTTAATTTTAGCACATTTTTAAGCTATTGCGTAGCTTTTATCGCGGGCTTTGAGCGCGGCGACCGAATCAAGAAATTCCGTAACGAAAATAAAACCTAACACCCCCCACTCCGCCTATCATGTAGCTCGGCCGAGCGTTCGTTTCGTTCGTTCGTTGTATCGTTTGTAGGTAGATATATAGGTTTAAAAGTTTTATTATTTCAAAAAAACTATAACTTTCACATAGGTATTTAGTTACACAAACTGTTTTACGCGATTTAAAAAGTTAAAAGCCAAGCAAAGATTTAAAAAGTAAATGTTTAACACAATGCTTAACACATTTAGGTACAATGGTTACCACGCCGGACTGCCAAACACAGGGTTGCGGGTTCGATTCCCGCCTCAGACAAGTATTTGTGCTTAGATATTCGTCTGTGGTCTGGTTGTTTATATGTATTATAAGTATATATTTACAAAAGAATAGTATTTATGTAGTATATTCGTTACCTAGCACCCATAACACAAGTCTAGTTACTTAACTTGGGGCTAGATGACGATGTGTGGAATGTGCTGTAATATTTATTTATTTATTTTATAATATCAATATTGGACAAAATAGCTATTTATTTTTCTCTGGATACACGGTATGTATGTCAATCAAACATATAGATATCCTATTGTTTCATTGTACGTATATATTTATGTGTTGGTATGTATTTTTTTTATTACAATTTTTTTATTAATATATTTTATTATTTATGTATTTTAGTATTTATTATTTTATATTATATATTATTTTAATATCTATTTAGTATTATCCTCCTTATATTTCTATCGCGTTATGAACAACCCACCCATCCCCTTCCTTAATTCTTGTCCATCCAAAGGTTGCCTGGAAGAGATCGCTTTTAGCGATAAGGCCGCCCATTGTAATTTTAGCATATAGGTAGTTACTTAAGTTAGAATTAATTTTAGTTTTGTTAAATGTAATCATTTTGCGTTTTGTTTTTATGGTGCAATAAAGTGTTTATCTATCTATCTATGTTAACATCTAAATACCATCGACTATTATTATGAACCAGCGTATACGCACTAATACATAAATGGATAAGCATTCGCGCAACAAAAAAATCTTCTACACGCATAATAATTATTGCATAATTTCAAATATAAATTGAAACTATATTTAATGGTAATATATCTCGAGATTAATTTACCATCGAAAAATCAGCCAACTGAGACAACAACGAGTTAACTTCTTGCAATATGTATTTGCATACAAAATGCGTAGGAAGTTGCTAATGGAAAATATTTACAAATCGCATTAAAAAAGCACAGAATATTTCTCTTTCACAGTTTTTTTTCTTTCATAAAATATTATGTACAGTCGGCTGCATAATTGCAGCCCTTGATAGAGTTCTAAAATTACTATTATTGGAATGTTTCCATTCTAATAATTTTTGTTTGATATATTTTTGTTCAACTAAAGCAGGTGTCTAGAATCTTGCTTGTGTTGAAAATATTCTTATAACAGTCGTATTGGAGCTCTACGGTAGGTCTGCAATTATGCAGCCGACCGTACCTACCAGAATCAAGAAATGGTTTATTATCATCAATTAATTTACCTATTGCAAGCACAGATTTCAAGCTAAGATTCAGATTTCATCCAAAGGTTGCCTGGAAGAGATCGCTTTGAGCGATAAGAAACTTTGTAACACTTAGACTTAAGCTTTGTTTTTATTTAATGTTATTTGAAATTGGTGTTTACAATAAAGAATTTATCTATCTATCTATCTTAGTATAGAGCTTTATAGAATACTAGCTGCGCCCTGCGGTTTCAGTCCCCATCCCGTGGGAATACCAAAATAATTATGGGACCACCCTTGAGGTAGAACCTTTCCAACAAAAAAAGATTAATTAAAATCGGTTGATAAACAAAGAAGATATGCGCGAAAATCCATAAAAAAACATACAACCGAATTGAGAACCTCCTCCTTGTTTTAAAGTCGGTTAAAAAGTAGCCTATTTTACGAATCGAATCAATGTATCCTCATACCGAAATATCAATATCGGTCCAGTAGTTTCGGAGCCTATTTCATTCAAACAAACAAACAATGAAATCTTTCCGCTTTATAATATTAACTAACTACGCTCCGAGGTTTCATCCGCACAACTCCCGATCCCATGGGAATATCGGGATTAAAAGTAGCCTATATATGTTAATCCAGGCCTCTAGCTATCTACATACCGAATTTCATTGCAGTCGGTTTAGTAGTTTTAGCGTGAAGGAGTAACAAACATACATACACACACAAACTTTCACATTTATAATATTAGTAAGAAGGATATAGAAGGTATAGATGTAACATTGTGTAATAAAATACCTACAGAACCCTACATGGCGAGTGGCCCGACACACACTTGGCCGGTTTTTAAGCGGGAAAAACCACGGAACGCACGTAGATAATCACAAAGCTTATATTCTTCTTCTCAGGGTACCTCTCCAACTAGTGAAGGTTGGCAGTCAGCTCAGAATTTTTTGACCCGATCCCTCGCGAGGCTATCCCTGTCCACTCTCTAATATTCCGCAACCCGGTTTTTTTCCTACGACCGACTTTCCGTTTTCCAGCAACTTTTCCCATCATTATCAATTGCAAGAGTTCATATTTACACAAATATTATACAAATTCAATTCAAACTTACACAAATAATTATAAAATTTCATATTTATACAAAGCTTATATTTTATATCAATTAGGATCTCAGTTTTATGGTTACTAATTACACACAAACACAGCCGTTAGAAAGTGAACAAGTGAACTGTTAAATATCCAACATACACATGCGAATTCCATAGTTATTTGTTGTACAATAATTTATGGGAAGAAAGCGGATGCGCGCGCGCATCGCAATTAAGATCGGGAAATGTGATAGAATAGCTAATTATGGTTGACGTAGTCAGATATGTAGTGTGTAGCCCGGCTAGTGTTTACGGACCTTAATTGTATTACATCGATACTATCTGGTCTTGCAATGTACAGGGTTATTGGTAATTACCTGCCCTCCGCAGTCCCGATCCAGAGGAAATTGCGGGATCAAAAGTTTTCTATGTCCTTATTAATTATTTTCCCGGGTCTTAATCGCCGGGGTTAAATAAAAAGAAAATAATTACTATGAATACACATCGTGTGAGTTTAAAAATGTTTATTTTCTATGTCCTTTTCCAAATCTAGTCGTTTGACATTGAATAGGAAACAGGCAAAAAAATAATTAAACAAGCCTTCGATTTATAATATTCGTAAGAATTAGGTTTATCTTAAAAAGTGATTGAGGGTTATTTCTGTGCACTTATACTATCAACATTTGTTCAACGACTTTTGGCAATTCGATTTTTTTTTGGATATTTTTGTATATTCTGCTGCTGTTTTTTTTTAAATAAAGGTTATCTGACTTAAAACAGTTGATAATACTTAAATATGAAGTATAATCTTCACCTCTCCGTGTAATAAACACCTGATTTTCGGGTAAAACATCAAAAAATCCAAAAATATGATCGAATTTCCAATAGTCGTAGAACACAAGTCAATTATTGAGGTACACAGAAAAGCCTCAACCGTTTTCTTATAATATTACCAATTACCCTGTATAACTACTAATGACCCTGTATTATTTAATTTCTGTAGGAAAGGGTTAATAGAAAAATGAAATTGCACATGAAAAACTAAAACCTAGATTATTCTTCAATTACGTGGAAGGGAAATTATAGGTCTTTTGCTATCGGTTTCTAGAATAAAAAAATAATTGCTGATGTTTTTATTGTAACTGTCAACAGGTAAAATAAAATGTGATTATTACTTGGAAATTATAAAATATACGGTTTTATTCCATGTTTTTTATAAACAAGGAATATGAAAAATATTACTATAGCTAGTTTTTTCTACTTGGTTGGAGTCGGAATTGCAGAGCTCTACGGTGAGTCTGCAATTTTGTTTCCGACGCTTCTACAATGTGTTTCAGCGAAGGGGTGTTAATATGAAAGGGGGTTGTTCTTGACGTCTAGGCGAATAACTTTTGTTCTAATGACTTTTCCTGTAAAAAAAAATTACCTGCTAAAAGAAGTGTTTACGTACTTATATATTTACTAGCAGCGCTCCGCTGTGGGAATATCGGGATAAAAAGTAATATTATTCCCTAATTGGGATTAATATAGGGTACTTTATATCAAGTAGTTTCTGAGCCTATTCGTTGCAAACCAAAAAAACAAAAAAATCTCTACATTCATTTCTAACAGAAAATGTTCTTACCCGTAGATTCTAAAAATGGGAGTGTCCGAACCCGGTTCCTCATCCACCCCGGAACTAGACCGGCCTGGTTCAGGTTTCGACGAGGAAGACATCCCCCGACGCAAGCAGAGAAGGTACCGGACCACCTTCACTAGCTACCAGCTCGATGAGTTGGAAAAGGCGTTTGGGAGGACGCATTATCCTGATGTTTTTACAAGGTAAAGTCACGTGATCATTAATATATACATATATATATATTATATATATAAATCATTTATTTCAGGCTACAAAGACCTATAGATACATATCTTATAGACTAACATACATATTTTATAATAATAATTGAATGTGTTAAAGAGATTGCTTAGAACTATGTTAGTAGCACTTCCAAGACACTACACTTTCGTCTTAGTCTGTTCTTGTGGAAGGACTCCAGCTATCTGCACTTTATTAATTAAAATTTTAAAATAAGCACATGTTACCCTCAGTACTTTGCTGACGTACCAATTTACAAAAAAACCTTAATGAATTTAAAAAACTAAACCTTCTTCAGGAATCAGGTTAATTGGTAAAAACTGTATTAAAAATCTATTTAGATGTTTTTGAGTTTATCACGTTGAGACAGACGTTGTCTCACGAACCATTAGAGATGAAAATTTGTGTGCAGATAGATGGAGTACTTTAATAACACATAGGCTGATTTTTACTCCGATCCCGACTTTAAAAACCTTAACAATTTTGTACATTTTTTAATTTCTTTTGTTACAGAGAAGAACTCGCTTTGAAAATTGGCCTCACTGAAGCTAGAATACAGGTAATATTCCAGCTTAAACGTCAAAGAAATTAATTTCCATTTATCAAGCTAAAATACCAAAACAGACTCATTTCTAATCACTTTTAGGGTTTCGTACCTCAAAAGGTATCTAATGAAGTTAGGTTACACCACACATACATACATAACCCTCTCTTTTAGGTTTCGCCGTGGTCGGGTAAAAAATAAATGGTTGTCTGTAAATGGTTTACTTACGATAATTTTTCGTGATAAAGTCATAAAAAAACATTGATGGTAAGCATAGCAACGATAATACGTTGTTATGGTTACCTTATCTATAACGCACACTCACGTTCCCGTAACATGACATTTTTTGTGAGTGCAGTACGGTGTTAATCGATTTTAACCCCCGACGCAAAAACGACGGGGTGTTATAAGTTTAACGTGTCTATGTGGCATCATAGTTATGTGACGACCCAGTTGGCACAATGGTCAGCTTGCCGGACTGCCAAACACAGGGTTGCGGGTTCGATTCCCACCTCAGACAAGTATTTATGCTTAGATATTTGTCTGTGGTCTGGTTGTTTCTATGTATTATAAGTATATATGTATTTACAAAAGAAAAGTATATACCTAAGTAGTATATCCGTTGTCTAGCACCCATAACACAAGTCTAGTTACTTAACTTGGGGCTAGATGGCGCTGTGTGGATTGTCCTGCAATATTTATTTATTTATTTATAGTTCTTGAACGGATGAACCGATTTTGATTTAGTTTTTTTTTATAAGATGTTATCACTTCAAAAAAGAGGAATCCTTATGATTATCTTGTCCGTCTGTCTATTTTGCACAGAACCTTTCTTTCCAACAAACCCGGCCCTAAAAAAGCAATCAAGAATTTTATTAAACTCAATATTATTCACAAATACAATAATTTAACCCGTTCGCGGCGACAAAAAGTGGCACTTGTGGCGTCCCGCTTCGCTCCCCATGACGCCACAGTTAATTGTGACAACGGCTCAACGTGACTGTGTAAACTCGCCCTATTATTGACCGATTGACAGTTACCGAAGTATTTTCTATCGGTTTTTTATTAGGAAGTAACTACTGCCTGGTTTTGTTGTATTTACGGTTTTATTGAGTATTGGTGTATCGATGCGTTTGAATTTGAAATTAGGTAGGTTAGTGTCCAGTTATTCGTTTTATTGATGCTATGCTATAATTTTTATATCTATCCTACTAATATTATAAATGTGAAAGTTTGTGTGTGTGTGTGTTTGTTACTCCTTCACGCAAAAACTACTGGACCGATTGCGATGAAACTCGGTATATGTAGATAGATGGAGATCTGGATTAACACATAGGCTACGTTTTATTCCGATATTCCCGCGGGATCGGGACTTACGCGGGTGAAACCGCGGGGCGCAGCTAGTCTTCTATGCATTTAAAATTATTTGTCCTGAATGACTGACTGACGGATGAACGCACAGCCTAAACCGCTGATCATAGAGACCTGAAACTTGGAGGGTGTGTTCTTTGTATGACCTAGACAACGGATTAGAAAGGATTTTTCGAAATTTTACTCCTAAGGGGGTGAAAAGGGGGGCAAAATTTGTATGGGACAAAGTGATTCCTTGGTCCATTTTCGACTTTTACGCGGACGAAGTCGCGGGCAAAAGCTAGTTTATCATTATACGTATTGATATAAAAGTGATTTCCTTAAATAGCTTTAGAGTGTCTTTTTTATAGTTATTTTTACAATAATAATTGCAATCCTCTCTGATATGTGTACTTTGGCACGAAGTCCCTTAGCGGGTTGGCGAGGGGACCTAGCCAAGAAAAAATATAATGCGTTACGAAAAATTGTACTGAATGTACGTAAAAATAAATAAAAAAGGTTAAGAAACTTCGTTCCAAACGCGTGTCCCGCGACACAATCATTTTTAATAGTACATTACGATATAAGTGTGGTAAATAAACAACTCAATTTTTAATCGTTTTTTAAGTCATCATCACGTAAAATTTTCGTTCGTAAACCGACTTTAGAGACAACCATTTTTGCTAGCTAAAAAACTCTTTGGTACCTACCTTTTTTATACATCAAAACAGTATGTAATTAGCAGTAAGATACGTATTTAACCTATCGGGATTACTTTACAGCACTAGGTTGGCAATGTAAAACGCACGCGTGCATAATATGTTGGATTATAAGCCTAAAAGCCGTTGAATAAGATCCACTTTATGAGCAACTGTGATAAAAAAGCTTTTATTTAACTTGGTTCGGTTGGAATCTTGCAACTTAAATTTATTGTCAAGGCATCAACAGCTCTTATGCTCACAGCCAATAACAGACTCCTAATTTCTATACATTGAATTAAATATTTGTGAAATGGTAAAGAAAAGAGTGCCAAAAGGGAACCTCAAATTAATGAAATACCCCATTTAAATATAGAACTTCCATTTGTAGACACTAATATTGGCATGTAAAGTGTTAACACTCGATATTAAGTTGCATCACGATCGCTGTAATCAAGTATTATTAACATAAAAATCTAATTACGAAGTAAATTTAGCAAAAAACGTTGACTGTATTACAAGCTCTGACACAATCGAAGATTAACCACTATTAATTCAGTCATTACAATTTCAACTTATGGCAACTGCATGCATGCAAGATTCCTTATAAGCTTCGTAGAGGAACGCGGCCCAGTGTAACGACACCTTAATGATCGCTTAATCACAAACATTGGCTCGGACGTTTTCATTAAATACTATGTCGCGGCAAAATTGGCGTTACGGCTTTATTCAAAATTGCCAATTACGCTGCGTTGTGGGAATCTTAAACGCGAATTTATATGGAGTTGGTCGTTCAATTTTATTGTGTTGTGGATAAGTATTTTAATTGTCGGATTGTGTTTGGCTTTCGGAAACAATAATTTCTGACTTTTTTTGGACAATTTTCCACTACTTTTTTGTTGGCCCAGTGGTCACCATGCCGGACTGCCAAACACAGGGTTGCGGGTTCGATTACCGCCTCAGACAAGTATTTATGCTTAGATATTTGCCTGTAGTCTGGTTGTTTCTATGTTTTACAAGTATATATTTACAAACGAAAAGTATAAATAAGTAGTAATATCCGATGTCTAGTACCCATAACACAAGTCTAGTTACTTAGCTTGGGGCTAGATTGCGATGTGTGGAATGTCCTGCAAACGTCCTGCAATCTTTGATTTATATTCGTTAAAGGTTGTTTTGGTAATGATTAAATCAAGAGATATTCACTTCAACTTAATGTAATCAATAAATAAATACATATTAAATACATTTCCACATATAAGTAGGTACCTACCTAAATACGGCCTACGCTCGCTAATTAAAAAAATAATCATTAAATGTATTCAATTAAATAAAAACTAATCAATCTAACGACCGCTATTCTTAATTTGAAACATTTTTTATTCAACTTCGTTACAGTGAAACCAAGTTACCTAATCAGTTAGCGGTGGCGCTAGCGTCTACGCGATTTCATAAATTATCCAAATAGTTCCAATTAAATCTACCCGAATAAATAAAATTGTGGCGTTGTACTTCGTTATTAAGGTGAAAGGGTACCGACGCTCTCTCCATACAAACGTAGTCGACTGTTTCCTCCCTGGATAATGACACTAGCAGAAATATTTCTGTAGCATTAAACCTATAACTGCCATGACTATGTCCCTATGTCTTGGTTTTTTTTCATTTTCTAATTATCATATAAATTAAGATTTTAAAAACAAACATAGGGGCATGGTCATGGCAGTTATAAGTTTTATGCAACAGAAATATTTGTGCGAGTGTCAGTATCCAGGGAGGAAACAGTTGACTACGTTTGTAAGGAGAGAACTCCCGGTACCCTTTCCTATTAATTTTATATTACTAGGAATTCCTTTTACGTCGGGTTTAGAAGTTTACTCGCAACGAAGGGGTTAATTACTATTGATTTATATGACACCTTCATTACATGTAAGCCATATAGGGATTTAGAATATGTTACGGGAATAAAGTTAGGTTTAAACTTAATTAATATGGTTTAATCGTTCACTGACTAGTGTATAATTAGTTTTATTGGCTAGTAAACATCTTGTTCACTTAAAATTGAACTAGAAATAAGTACTTAAGACTTAATTACTTTAACTACCTACCTACTTAAAAGTTTAAGGAACGTACTCAAAAAGAATACAGATAATAATTTCTAATCTTAAATTTTTAAGACGTGTCTATATGATCATTGTAGTATTGTATTGTTGTACCTAGGTAGGATTAAGCATCCAAAGGAATAAAGAATTTTGACTGACTTTGACTTAGAATAGGCCGCACTCTTCTCTAATTTTCCTAACATGTTTCAATATAACTTTTTTTTTAATTAATGAACTTTAAATTTCTAAAACATTAATAAATTTTTTAATTCCTAAAAAATTTTTAGAATATTTTTCTTTCTTGTTTTTCTTAAAAGATTCACTAATTTTAATTGACTGAAATTCACACTTTTTTTCCCATGCTTTTTCAGAGATTATCACATCTAAAAGATTCTAAAATATTATTTATTTTTTCTTTCTAAAATATCCTTATAGTGTGCCTTTGACCATGGCAGCTGTAAAGCTTTCGAAACGTAACGCAATGCATACGTTTATTTCATGAAAAGGTTGCCTGTAAGAGATAGATTTGAGCAATAAGGCCGCCTTTAGTAACACTTACACTTAAGCTTTTGCCATGATAAAGTCTTATAAATTGATAAACACCGTATGCACTCACACAAAAGTGTCACGTTCTGTTGACACGGTAGGTAACCATAGCAACGTATTTTCATCAATGTTTTCTTATGGCATTATCACGTAAAATTATCATCCGTAAGCCGACTTTACAGACAAAAAGTTTTTTTTAAATTAGTTAATGTAATTTTAACAATAAAGTTTACAATAAATACATGTTCTATTTATCTATCTTAAATATCCTATTTTCTTTTGTAAAGGTATGGTTCCAAAACCGTCGAGCCAAGTGGCGTAAACAAGAAAAGGTGGGACCTCACGCGCACCCTTACAGCGGGTACTTGGGTGGGCAGGCGCTACCCTCGTCCGCTATGCCGAGTCAGCCTCACCCGTTGGGACTGGGGTTCGGGCTGAGGAAGTCCTTCGATGCAGCCGCTTTGGCTTCCTTTAGGTAAGTTTACAGTACAAACTAAGATACTTTCAGATTTTACTTAGCTGTTAAATTGTTTTCTTAAGTTAATTTTGTCTTAAATTTCAGTATTGCATTTTAGCATTTTTTTAAGGGCCGTACCCAAAGGGAATAAACGGGACCCTTTTAAACAGCTAGCTAGACAGCTGAAATTTCTTCAGAGGTATTTACTTGGACTAGGGGGATGGATTAGCTTGAAAAATTCGAAAACAGTTTAGCGCTTAACGGTTCCCCTGGGGGCATAGGGGATCCGTGACACCTTCCGATTTTTTTAAAATTAGCGCTTATCTTAAATTAGCGAAAAAGTTCTTGACAGTGGGTCGGTTTTCCGTAGGGGGATCGTTAGGCAGACCGTTATTCGTGAACAACCTATTTCTGTCGCCGCTGTAACAACAAATACTGAAATCAGAATACAATTGTACAGAATTCTTCGTGCGAATTTTTTGAATTTTTGAAACTGTGTTTTCAATAATAGGTATATTTTTTTAGTAATCCCAGAATTACGCTCTTGAATTATCTACATCGTCAACATTTATATATCTATACATATAATATGCTTTGTCCTGAATGGCTGACTGACGGATCAACACACAGCCTAAACAGCTAATCGTAAAGACCTGTAACTTGGAGGGTGTGTTTTTGTGATACGTAGGCATCCGATAAGAAAGGTTTTACCGAAATTCTACCCCGAAGGGGGTTAAAAAGGGGGGCAAAGTTTGTATGGGACAACGTATATTGGTCTATTTTCGACTATTACGCGGACGAAGTCGCGGTCGAAGCTAATTGAAACTGAAATACAATTAAGTAAAACTTTATAACACCTACCCTCTCTTTTCAACAGGTACGCAAACGCTCCATTATTCGGCACACAGTACCTACCACACCTCTCTCGCCCCCCCATTTTCGGCGCCCCCCTCTACGCATCGACCGCTCACTTCCACTCCCTCTTCGCCAACCTAACCGTGCCCGAACTACCGAGGGAGCTACGTGGCGAAACACCTGAAGTTACCCGAACATCGTCCGGAGATACACGAACATCGTCTGAAGTTACCCGATCGCCGTCGATCTCGCCGCCGATTTCGCCGGGGAGTGAAACGATTCATGTGGACGATGTAAGGAGCTCCAGTATCGCTGCGTTGAGGTTAGCGGCTAGGGAACATGAGTTGCGATTGGAACTGTTAAGGCAGAGAGGTGATTTGATTTGTTAGTTTTAATAAACATTTTAAAAGTTATAATGTGCAGAATGTTTAATTTTTAGTGTTTCGTACCTCAAAAGGTAATAAGTAGTTTTGAAGTTACGTGGGAACAGATAAACATATATACAAACATACATACATACATACATATAAACATATATACAAACATACATACATACATACATACATTCATACATACATACACACATACATACATACATACATACATACAAACATACATACAAACATACATACATACATACATACAAACATACATACGGGTCTCAAAAATGGAACCCTTATAAGACATTATGTTGTCCATCTGTCCGTGTGTCACCCCTGTTTTTTTTTATTCGCTATTCGCAAATCTAATATTTCGCTTTTTTATCGAAAACATAACTAATCTAAAAGACGGGTTTGGATCATAATTCCATTTCCCAAATAATGCCATTTCTAGATTCCTGGCAAGTTCTATTCATTCCCAAACTGACGAGTTCCCATGAAGGGCACGTTTTGATACCAATCCATTTCGAACCGTATTATAATAAATAATGTTAATTTAACATAACAAAAAAGAAAATAGATACCTAATAGTGTAACAGAGACCTTTAAGCTAAGCTAAGCTAAGATTTTTTTTTATAATTTTTTAACCTATTCTTATATTATTATGTATTATATAATTACCTAGAAATCATGTTATAAGTTGAGTATTATTTTACATTGTACAAAATAAGTATTGTAAATATAACTAAGTAATATTAATTATACCTATTTTATCTAATTTAACAACATAAAAACGTCCAAACAGTTTTAAATAATAAATTATTTTAAAATATTTTATGAGTTTTTTTCTCTTCAAAACTGAAAGCTACCATCTACAGCAGGTAATGTAAACAAAAGCACATTTTCACCGTACAATTTCAATATACAGGATTATTGGTAATTATACTAACAAGCCGTTGAGGGCTAATTCTGTGCACCTAAACACACAAGTTTTGTTCTACGACTTTTGGAAATTCTAACATTTTTTTGAAAATTTCGGTTTCAAGGAAAATCTGTTATATCATACACGGAGAGGTCATTTACCTATTAATTTTACTTATTTTTTAAGTTTTATCTACTGTTCTTAGTCTGAATTACCTTCGTTTTTAAAAGTCAACGGTTTTTCGAATTAATATAACTTCAAAATTTCATTTTTTTTTTCGAATTTTCAAAAGTTATAAAACAATAGTTATTTGACACGGTGCACAGAAGTATCCCTCAACGGCTTGCTTGTATAATAAACAATAACCCCAGTAATCGATTTTTTTAACTTATGTAAATATTTTAAAAATAATTATAAACTATAATATTTTTTTGGTCAAAAATCTCAAAATAAATACAAATACAAGGAATTAACTACGAACTAAATACGAGATATAAACAAAAAAAACTAAAAAATTAAAACTAAACCTATTCGAACAAACCCCTCCCCAGCGTTCCCGGTGCAAAGCTGGACAATATGCAAGCAGCGTTACCCCGCTGAACCGCTATCGACAGCCTTTGCACCAGGAATGCCCCGGAACGCGGATCAAACCCCCTGTCACAGAGGCGACGGCCAATCTCCCTCACAAATGCCAAACCCTCGGCCCCCCAACTCCCAGACGTCTCGACCGCCACAGGCATAAAAATATACTTCTGAGCAAGCGTGCTTATAATATTTAGCGTGCTTACTCCCTGCTGCTACCTCGGCCGCCGCACCGGCCACTTTTGCCGTGAGAGGCAGATGACTCACCGCTAAACTATATGGTATACATGCACTTTTGTAGGCTGACTTATTCAAAAAGTTACAGCGACACCTCGCGTCGTGCGTTGTCGTAGTATATACTAAACTGTCACGCGTATAAATTGTTATAAACATGGTAATAAATGAATTCTTAGATGAGCTAGGGGTTAGTTTTTAGGGTTCCCATACCCAAAGGGTAAAAACGGGACCGTTTACTAAGACTCTACTGTCTGTCTCGTCTGTCTGTCACCAGGCTGTATCTCATGAACCGTGATAGCTAGACAATTAAAATTTAAACAGATGATATATATTTGGCCGCTATAATATGTAACAAATTCTAAAAAAGAAAAATAAATATATATTGGAACGAAGTTCCTTATCGCGTGTTGCGAAAGGGGGCTAGACGGAAAAAAATATGACCAAAAGTTGTAACGACACTTTTTGCTATAGTTGTAAGCCATGTGGCGTGCGCGTGTTTCTCTGTCTCTCTCTCTCTCTCATAGAAAGCAAGCCAGTTATTTTCGTTTCGTCTTTCTTCGTTTCATCCGGGTGTCCCTTGACACCTCTAAAGTTTTTTATATGTATGGCTCCCCTACAACATGCCACGAAACTCTTCGCGCACGAGTTCGACTTGTACTTGGCCGGTTTTTTTAATAGCAAACAAAAAAACAACAAATCGTGCAAGACCCTTAAACTAATTGTACTTATTGTAATTTTTTTCACTCTTTTTGAAAAGCGGTTTTTCCTAAATCTATTCTTATACATATAAAATGCTTTGTCCTGAATGACTGACTGACTGACTGACTGACTGACTGACTGACTGACAGACTGACTGACAGACTGACTGACTGACTGACGGATCAACGCACAGCCTAAACCGCTGACGGAGGCATCCGATAAGAAAGGATTTTCCGAAATACTACCCCTTAGGGAGTGAAATAGGGGGGGCAAAGTTTGTATGGGACAACGTGGTTCCTTGGTCCATTTCCAACTTCCAAGCAGACGAAGTCACAGGGAAAAGCTAGTATTTAATATTTTTCGTTAAGATGTCAACGCACAGCCTAAACCGCTGTTCGAAGAGACCTAAAACTTGGAGGTTGTGTTTGTATGACGGAGGCATCCGATAAGAAAGGATTTTCCGAAATACTACCCCGTAGGGAGTGAAATAGGGGGGCAAAGTTTGTATGGGACAACGTGGTTCCTTGGTCCATTTCCAACTTCTACGCAGACGAAGTCACAGGGAAAAGCTAGTATTTAATATATTTCTTTAAATATATATGTCATTGCCAGAAGATCACGTTCTGGGAACCCATCGATCGAGGATAATTTCAGAGAATATATCGTGTTTTACGGTCACGTGTGTAGCTAATTTGTATCCGTAATATAATTAGCTGTGTTGGTATTGGATGCGGTTTCTGTACAAGCCATATAAGAAATGAGTGTAACTATAGAAATTTTAATTTTCTTGACAAATTCAGCATAGTCAATGGGGCATAGTCATGACAGTTATAGGTTTTATGGCACAAAAATATTTGTGCTAGTGTCATTATCCAGGGAGGAGAACAGTCGACTACGTTTGTATGGAGAGAGCGCCGGTACCCTTTCACCTTAAAGTCATGTATTATTTAATTTTTAATTACTCATACTCCGAAAGTAGGTCTAAAGATGCCTGAAGAGCGTGTAGAAAGAAACACTTTCAGCCCTAGGGAAAATCGCTTTCACTGACAGCTGTCATGTCAAATTATGGCTTCGCGCGGCTTGTGCAATGTGCTTGTAGCCAGTATCAGTATCATTACGCATTAGAAACTTCAAAAACCTAACCTCCTTGCTTTAGTTTTCACCTAAGAATAACAATTATGGCTTCACACAGTTCATGCATACTGCCAGAGGTAGTATGGAGTCTTTCATTTACTCTCGTTATTATGAAGAATTGTATGTATTATTCGTAATGAAAAGCACAGTGTTTACCTCGGGTAAAAGACTCATTAAGTCCCACGAACTATTAGCGCCCTCGCTACGCTCGGGCGCCAAACTCCGTCTCGGGACTCAATGAGTGACTTTCACACCTTGGGTAACAATGTACTATTCTTCATCATCATCTGACGCCATTACACATATAGGAACTTCAAGAACCTAACCTCCTTGCAAATAGAAAATTTTCGAATTTCGTCATTATTCTTTTAAATATACGTATTTACCCGCTTCATCGTCCGACTCAGGCCACAGTATCCAAGCAACCACAGTGAATCATCATCAAACACACACAATCAAGTTTGGCGTTAGTCACCCAAGGCCGTGGCCGGTGAAGGGAGCATCTCTACGTGAGCAATTAGTAATTACACTGTGACCTAGGACCGACCGCTAATTACAACATTACTTGGCTGGGTTTTAGGTCTTGTTAGCATGAGGGGGACGCTGACTATAGATAGACTAGGTGCAACCCACGGTTTCACTTGCTAACTCCTGCCCCCTTAGACAAGATTGCTTTATATTAGCGATATCGCCAATCGACAAACTATTTTTTATTTTTTATTGTATGTAATTGACGTAGGCCAACGAAAAGTCACGTAGTCTTGCGTTAGAGAATAAAAAATGATAGTTATGTGTCATCTTATGCCAATTTTATACAGTACTTTAAGTCAATTTCATACAATTAAATCTACCGCCATAAGAAAGGATTTTCCGAAATTCTACCCCTTAGGGGGTGAAAAAGGGGGCAAAGTTTGTATGGGACTACGTGACTCCTTGGTCCATTTTCGACTCAAAGCCGCGGGCAAGAGCTAGTCTATAAATATAAATACAATTATAAGTCCTGTCTGACTGAATATCAACGCACCGCTGAAACTGCTAGTGAAAGAGACATGATATTTTGTGGGTATGTTTTCTGTGAAGTGTAAGTATTCACTAAGAAAGGTAATTTTTGAAATGGCGGGCAAAGCCATGGGTAGAAGCACACAATCAGGGTTATTGGTTATTGGTAAGCCGTTACTAGCAAGCCGTTGAGGACTATTTCTGTAGCACCGAAACAAACAACTTTTGTTCTACGACTTTTGGGAATTCAAAAAAAATGAAAATTTTGAGGTTATTTAAATTCGGAAAACAGCTAATTTTTTAAAACAAAGGTCATTCAGACTAATAACAGTAGATAAAACTTAAAAATAAGTACATTTATAGGTAAATGACCTCTCCGTGATTTTCCTCGAAACCGAAATTTAAAAAAAAATGTTAGAATTTCCAAAAGTCGTAGAACAAAACTTGTGTGTTTAGGTGCACAGAATTAGCCCTCAACGGCTTGTTAGTATAATTACCAATAACCCTGTATATTATAAAATTAGAAGGAAATCACAGACTCACTCACTGATCACGAAACCTTAGAAACTACAAGAGTCTCAAATTTTGCATGTGGGTTCCTTTTAAGACGTTGGTACTCACTAAGACGGGATTCTGTTATCAATATAGAGGTTTGTACAAAAAACAACCACATGAAACTACGGGCCACAGGCATTGAAAACAAAAAGTTAAATAAAAAAAAGCTTTACAGCCTTTATTACAATTTAAAATCACATTGGAGAAAAATAGTAGGATGTAATCACTAAAACGCAATAATATTTTTACGACAATCAAGATTACATTTCAAAATTACATTTAATAAACATCAAAATTTTATTAGTATTTATTTGACAAACAATTACACGCATCCTTTGTGATCATAATGGTTCTTATCATAAGATTTTACGATCAGCATTCGGTTCTGAACGTTTAGGGATGGGACTGGGCATCGATTGTTTTTTTATAGATATCGATCATTTCAGCGGCAAATGGTCTTATCCGACTGACATTTAAAAGGAAAAAAATGTCTACAAAAATTGCAAAATGATAAAGGTATTATTATTACCTAGGTACCTAATTTATAAAGTTTTTTTTCTTTTTTTTCGATTTATTGGTCGAGTAAAGCGTATGAAGCGCCTCCGTTTCAAGTTTGGTAAAAGCTTGCCTCTATCAGTATGTATTTTTGTTGTATGTATTTTGTACATGTCTTTTACAGCGGTATACAATATACAGGTTTTACGATTAAATACATTTTTTTAGCGTCACTCCAAAAATCTTATATCTTATGACATTCGATTCGATGGTTCTTTTTTATTTGAAAATTGGTCTTATTTTGGTGAAACTTTGAGTTGGTCGCATAAAATTTCTGATGAGGATCTTCGGAGTGATGACCAGAATAACATATCAAGTAGTAAATTGCTCACTTTTAGATTTCCACCCCACATTGACGGGCCACTTGTAACCGTCTTTTAACACAAAACTCCTCTAAGTAGGTATGTGCGTTAAGGAGTCTCTACTGATCGCAGAACTAATAGTTTGTATTTAATTGCTTTTTGCGAGATGAAGTTGTATTTGCAAATTCATTGTCGTACCTATATGCCTATGAATATATTATTTTATTATTTTTTTTCTTCATCACGTAGAGGCAGACCGTGTATCGATACAAAAAACCAAGCCCTATTATTGTTCAATTTTTTAGTGCATCCCGATGGTTCGCGCAGGCGCTTGGCTAACTTTTATTCACCGATCGTTTTATAGCATATCGTAAATAACAAAAACGTATAAAGACGTTTTGTGAATGTGCCACAGCAAGACGTTTCCATTTAAATTATTTTAAATACAATTCGTTTTAAAATCATATTGTAACGAGCTTTGTTGAATCAATTAGGTTTACTTTAATATTTTGCCATTCCATTATGACATTGTTTATTTTAAAGTAAATAGGTAGGTACGCTTTTTGTCGTTTACGTACGAGGTATTCTAAATCAAAAATGCATTAACCACACAGAAGAAAGTCTTAAATTAAACTAGTGTGTATGTAATGGTTTTCATGATACTGATCTTTGAATAAGCAATTTGAAGGACCTACCAACTAGATTTAAAAAATTCACAGACTTTCCATTTATTTTTTTAGAACAATACCTACCTACGAGTATTTGAACGCAGACCATACTAAGAAAAGTAATTGGTAAAATGAGGTTTTAATCAAAAATGGAGGCGCCACTTTCTACAATTTACATAAAACCTTTCGCGATCAATTGGCCCTTTTATTGGAAACAAGCATAGATATCAAGTTCGTGCTCAAACTAATGATTTCTATGGAAACCAATTTTTCTGCTGTCAATAGTTGCCAATCGTTAGAAATATAGAAGCCTATGTATTGTTCCTATATATTCAAAATTCAAAAGCAATCATTTTAAGGGCAAAGTTTTAAAAAGTTTACTCGCTTTTACTGTACTTCTTACTGTAGGTAAGTAAAACAGGTTCTCTTTCCGTAACTAGGTAATCTGTTTTCATTTACGAATTAACCAAGAACTCATGTCAGAAGTCGCCATTTTAAAGAGCGAAATTCTGAATAGTTTTGCTTCGACTATGTTATAAAAGTCGTGGTTGCGAGGAGACTGGGGCCACTGCCTACTCACTCGCTGACAACGCTCACCATCGCATGCTTTTTAGGTCAGGTCAGGTCCTCTTTCCGTAAAAATAATATTCCTATGCCAGTGGTTACTGGATACCTGCTTTTTAAGATGTCATTTACTAACCAAGAAACCTCATCAGTATAATTATCACCAACAATCAATAGGGTAAACGAACCCAAACACTAAACCCTACCCATTCATTATCAAATAAATTCAAACAAAAACGCATTATTCGGTTTAATATCTCCGTAATGAACCGAATTTTACACCAAAACAGTTGATTAAAAATAAACAGGAAATCGATCGTTCCCGTTTCTCAAAAAACATCCATATGTTACCATTAACTATAACGAGACGTTTATTGCTCGATTCATTCGAATAAAATAATCGATATAAATACAGAATCGATTAATTTCTATAAAATGTTAATTCGATCATCAAACAGTCGACCGGATCGTTATACTAATCAATGTATAATGCTATAAAAATTTATGTCAGCGTATGTTATATTATATGTTGTAAATAATGTTTCGATTAATTGGGTATCGGGTACATCACTATTATTAGGTAAGGTAACTGCGGGTGATAAGGGCCACTAAACAGGCGTGCAGTAGCGTGGCAGATCAACGGGCTCAGTCTCTTCAATCGCCGGCAACTCTTCCGGAGGCCTGCAGCTGCCTGAAAAGGCTGCTTGCCTTCCGGGAGGACCTGGGATGATTGGAGTGACAAGGAGGATAAATGCGGAAACAGCCCCGTAAATTTAAACTAAACTAAGGGACCAAAAGATTTTTAAAAACCTTGATGTATTGACAAAATAACAAGAACATAAATAAATGATTTGTTTTACATATTGTTAATAAAGCAAATATTTATCTAAAGTCCTGTTTTTAAAGTAGTTTTCCTTATATTTCACGAAATATTTAGTTTTTAATTAAGGTGACCCTTGTTACCCCTAGGTACCTTAGGTACTGTGTTTAATTGGGTACCTATAATAAGCTTCTGATAGCTTAATCTTTACAAAATGTATTTTGTAGAAGCCTCTGCTTATATACCAATACATTTTTCGTACGAAAATGTATGTGCGCTAATTGACATTGCTCCTACGGTGAAGGAAAACATCGTGATGAAAAACATCGGCTTAGTTGACTCCAGACATTTGGACAAGTTTTTGTCTCAGTGCGTGCCTCGATTCACTAAGTTTTAAGTTGTCGCGCGTGTGATACGGCGCGATTGCCATGCAACAAACTGGTGTCATAGCGTCCTAATAAACAATTTTTTTGTGATACTTTAACCAATTTTACACAACATCTTTAACATCTATTTAAACAAGCAATTCTTGTATATATAATTTGGATCTCAGAAACGGCTCCAACGATTTTCATGAAATTTAGTACGTATTTAAGGTTCCAAGTACGAGAAAAGCTCGGTTTCCAAGATATAAGCATTTAAAAAACCGTGTTTTAAGAAACTATCAGCGCCATGGCCGACATATGACAGATGAGGGTAACGCTGGGTAAAAAATTAAAAACTCTTTCTACTCTATACTTTACATAAATACCTACCGCTGAAAAAATTGCTGTCACTGACTGTCAAAGTCATAACTGCCGCTCTAAAAGTTATAGGTTTCGAAAAATATCTGAGTTTTTGAAATATTTTTGTTTAGAAAAAAATCGGGAAGTATGTAATACTTAAATAATCAAGATCTTAGAAACGGCTCCAACGATTTTCATGAAATTTTATATTAGGTTTCGTTTAAAAAAAAACGTAAAACACCCAGGTACTTATGAATTATATACATACCCCTTCTTCATGGGTCACTCCACCCATTCGTGAAAACCTTATGAAAATACATTCAGTAGTTTTTAAGTTTATCGCGTTCAGACAGACTGTCGCGGAGAGGGGAATCTATTTTAAATAATAAGTATAGATAGATAGATAAGTTTAGATTATAAAAGATTATAGTGGTCGTAACTTTATGTTAGTTTAAGTTACCTATCTACGCTAAATCATACCAACTCTCCCAAAAATTAAACCGCCACATTTCATAATCCAATTAACATAACTAATTATCAATAATTTATAATAAAACATACAGAATGGACAGACTTTATTAAGAGAAGAAAACAAAACTCATTCAAAACCGCGGCTTGTCTGAAGAAACCTACCTTGGGTCATTATGACGTCATATCCAAAAAGATGTTTAATTTATGTTGATTGAATTCATAATGGAAAACTATTAACACTTCAACTTGTAGAGTTCGAAATCGTAAATATGTAAATACGAGTTTAAGCCGGCGGCTTTGCTTGGTTTTAGGAACAATTAAAAATGCTCTTAGACAAAAGAATTTAATAGAACGTAAGCTTAATTTTTTGGTTTCTAATTTTTATATAATAATATGTGATAGGCTAGATTGGTAATAACCAGATTGTGTAGGTAAGTATCTTCTGAATATAAGTTAGGTAGGTACCGTTTTTAACCGACAAAAAGTTATTTTGTGTGTATGATTACGCATAACTTTTGATAGTTTGTTTTAGTAAATATTGCATTTAAATAAGTGACGTCGCGTCGGCCATATTTGTGTTAACACTAGAAGTGTTAGACTTGGATTCGTTTCGGAAGAACATTTATACAAAACCCCTTATCAGCAAATAGGCATGTAGGTAACCAAAATGTAGGTGAGCAAAATAGACGTGGGTTTATACATTTATGTCGAACGGGAGACGAAAGGTGGAGGACAGCTCGTCTTAAATGGAGACCTAGATTCGATCACCAGCCAGATGGTTCAACGACTTAAAAGTTCCTTCAGGGGCAGCATGGTCCAGAACGACCAGTGATAGGAAAGTGTGGAGAGACGTTGGAAAGGCATATGTCCTTTAGTGGGCTAACTGCACATGCTGCTAAAGAAAGAAAGAAGAGACTACAAGAGTCCCACATTCTAACTCCTGATTTTCTATAAAAATCATGACATATAGTCAGAATCTGTTAAAGAATTATCATCAAAATTGGTCCAGTGATTCCGAAGATTACCGAAGACATTAAAAAAATGTTTGTATGTAAAGTCGGTTTACGAGTGATAATTTATGTGATAACGTCCTAAGAAAATATTGATGGTAACCATAATTGCTATGGTTACTATGGTTACCTTATGTTGTCAATAACACTCACGTTCCCGTAGCGACGTTGCTTTGGTTACCTTCTCAATAACGTGACCGATGACGTCATACTTTTTTGTGAGTGCCGGTGTTCATCGATTTATAAGAATAGAATATAATTTATTCGAACAAACACACGACATAGTATAGATACAAATAAGAAACAGTAAGAGATAGTTACAAATAAAAGAAATTACAAAAAACAGACAATTAAAATAAAAAGTATCTGAGATGTCGTGTGTTGCCCGAATGGGTCAAGCCTCAGCATGTGCTGCAGATACGCAGGCGCATCTGCAGCGCTGGTCTTCGGGCCGCACCCTGTGGGTGACTTTTCCGCTCCCAGGAAACGGCTTGGCCACCAAGAGAATATAAATAAATAAATATACTGAGTCTAATATAATAAAATAACATAATCTATTCATATATACATACACATTGTATACTACGCTGTACTTATATAAATGTACCCTCAAATAATTACAAGAATTAAATACCTAAAAAAAAACAAAAATTCAAAGACAAAATTTAAATAAAAAAATTATTAAACAAAATAAGACGTTAACTTATCACTTCAAAATGTTACCACTATGGAATATTTCTTCGCTTCTTACACGTACTTACCTACCAAAAGCTCGTGTTTCTGCTCGAAATGTCAATTCTATAACCTATATCTAAACAATCCATCTTTTGTAACCAAAACTCTGCGCAGTCTAGTTAACGTTCGCATGCCACCACTAAGGCCAACTAATGACCATCATTAGAACAATTCAGTCCTACCCACAGACTAATCACTACGTTAAAGCCATTCGCTGTTTGGTAAAACTTGGTAAAACCGCAAATGTTGACTATCTGCTGTAGTCGTAACTGTGTCAACTTTAATTATGAGAACTGGTAAGTGGCTTGTTTGGTTGCTTATCTTAGTAGGTTAGGATTTAAAAGCAAGTTTAAGTTTGGTATTTAATATTGAAAAAAAAAGTGTGGCACTCGGGGACTGCCGCGGTAAAGCTATTGCATCGTGCGAGCTTCTTACAGTCATCCCATATACATACACGTTAAGCGAACGCTCGTTCGAGCTACATGGTAGGCGGAGTGGGGGGTGTTAGGTTTTATTTTCGTTACGGAATTTTTTGATTCGGTCACCGCGCTCAAAGCCCGCGATAAAAGCTATGCAATAGCTTAATAACTGCTTAAGGTGCATAATGCCAATAGCCAATTAATTCTAGTCGCTTGTTAATTGAAAATGTGTTTTTTTAATTAAAATTGTTGTTTTATCCAAAGGGGTAGTATGGCCCTCCTATTAAAAAAACGATCTCTATTTTCCTTTTGGCGATTTAGGTCTATCAGGAAAAATGACTAGGTATAATTTCACCTTACATACCTATGGCAATGTTAGACAACAGATACCATGTAACAAATCTTGTAAAGTCCCAGTTTATCTATAATAATAATAACAATTTTAAGGAGTTATTTTTTATGCCACATTAAATTACAAAATATTAGAAACAATATTATATAATAGCAATTATTGTTCCGCTTTGTAAGTTATTAATAAAATAAATAAACAACTAGCTATTTCAGAGAGCACGCGACTTCCGCCAACCACAGACCACAACAAATCTATACTCGTAGAACAATCGCATTATGGTTTCACTAACTTAAAGACTATCGCAAATGTCACCTTAAGTCTAGACACAATTTATAATGCTATTGATAGTATTTGAATTTAGAAAGATATTTCAAATCGAATTCTTGATAAATGTCATTTGTTTGTCGACATCGGCGCGTGCCCACTAATGGAAAGGTTCGTTTTTTAAAAATAAAGAGAACTGTCACGAATTCTGCGATACATTCGAAATTTAAACTTACGTCTCCAAAATAAAGACTCCATTGCTGTGTGTTTTAAAAATGTGGTTTTTGGATGTTATCAGCCAGTATTATTGGCTTGATCGGTTCTTGTAAATCCTTTATCGAATTTTCGAAGAGTGTCGAGAATTAAAACATTATTTGCGTGTCATGAGTGAGTTTAAAGTGCTCCTCGATTAATCGCACCTAAATCTTTGTTTTTTTTTTATATCAGTGCCGTGTATTTTGTGTATTTAAATATATAATTCAAAGTTTGAACTAACTGTCAATAGCCGGATTGAACTACCTAAAACCTGAAGATTATACCAATGGTATCTTCCTATATTGTTAGACAAAAAATACTAATAATATTACCTCTTCACCCAAAAACTACTGAACCGATTTCGGTGAAACTTAAATGGAGATAGTTTTAATCCTGCAAGCAATAACATATAGACTAAATACTATTTATTTTGATATTCCCACGGAATCGGGACATAAGCTGATCAAATATCGGCTAGTCCATAGTCTAGGCTAGACCAACTTAGGTCTAACTAGCCGATATTATCAAATTATGATTGATTGAGGATCTAAAAAGAAAATATTTCGGATCTCTCTCCATACAAACGTAGTCAACTATTTTATTTCCTCTGTGGATAATGACGCTAGAGCAAATATTTTTGTAGCAAAACCTATAACTGCATAACCATTACATGACCTTCACCATGCCTTGGTTTTTTTCATATTCTAATTATCATAGGAAGTAAGAGTCTTATAAAATATATAATAATAAGAGGATATAGGGGCATGGTCATGGCAGTTATAGGTTTTATACAATAAAAATATTTGCTCTAGTGTCATTCAGAGGAAGCAGTCGACTAAGTTTGAATGGAGAAAGAACCGGATACCTTTCCTCTTAAGTACCTATGCCATTAATTTTCACAGTAAATAATGACTACAATGTCTCTGGCTACTTATTTAATAAATTAAAAACATTTGAGCTGCGGTGGGCGGGCGGCGCAGTGGCGGCAATCCCTGCCCAAGTAATTAAAAAAAATATATGATTATAACCTTCTTGTTTCGCAAATCATTGTCGCTCATTAATTTTAACATAGTACTGTCATGTGAAAAAGTGTCTAAGTAATAGTAGATTGGGGTAAAAATAATAGGCCTATTTCGGTGTTGCCAGTATTGTCAAAAAAAATTTATGAAAAAGTTTTATACACCAGGCTCCAAAAATATTTGTACTCAATTAAATTTATTTCTGACCGTCAGTATGGTTTTAGACCTAAAAGCAATACCACGACCGCCACTATAGACTTAGTAACCAAGATAAAACAAAACATAGACCAGAAAAATATTGTTTTAGGTGTGTTCATCGACCTAAAAAAGGCATTTGATACGGTGAGCCACCAACTATTGTTAAAAAAATTAGAAGCGATAGGTGTAATTGGAAATGCCTTAAAAGTATTTGAATCCTATCTTACAGGCAGAACTCAAGTAGTCAAAACAGATAAAAATAGTCAAAGTACCGCTTTACCTGTTCATTGTGGAGTCCCACAGGGCTCAATTTTGGGCCCCCTCTTCTTTGTTACTTACATAAATAACATATTTGACCTTGGTTTGCATGGCCATATTACCCTATATGCGGACGATACTTGCCTCTTTTATTTTGGGTCGTCCATCCATGATTTAATAGCTCAAGCTCAAGAAGATCTAAACTCTTTATACAACTGGTTTCAATACAATCTACTAACTATAAATATCACAAAAACATGCTATGTCATTTTCAAAGCCAAAAATAAACCAATACCCCACTTCCCGCCCTTAACTATTAATGATATACCCCTTCAAGAGAAAACGCACGAAAAATATCTTGGTCTTAACATTGATAGTCAATTAAATTGGAATTATCACCTAGAAGAATTAAAAAGCAAATTAATATCACTGCGCGGCTCCCTCCGAAACATTGTTCGATGTATTCCCCGCGGCCTCAAATATACTATCTACAATGCCTTAGTAAAACCACATCTGTTATACCTTGTAGAAGTATGGGGCACTGCATCCAAAACTAAAATAGAAAAACTACAACGGCAACAAAACAGGATCGTCAAACTGCTCTTTAATTATAACTTTTTTACGCCAACAAAGACAATTTATAAAGAAATAAAATTAATGACCATCAAAAATCTGTACAAATATAATATTTGCATGTTTATCAAAAAATATTTTAATAGGTCGATCCACACTAACATAGCGTTCACCAAACAAAAACAAGTTACCAACTGCCGCACTCGGCGAGCTAGCTATATAGCTATACCTATGCATCGAACGAAGACGTACGGCAAAACAATGATAACCACCGACGGAGCGCGTTTGTATAACAGTATACCCTCACATATAAAAAATTTAGACTCAATCCATACATTTAAAAAACAATTGGCAGATTATCTACTTACTAAACAAATTATAAAATAGAGGAGTACCTACCTACCTAATCAATCATTAATACTCTAAAAACTTCAACAAATTGAATATTTTTGTTCCCGATAAAATGTAAATAAAAATAACTTAAGCTACGAGCAACTACCTATGTGAAACACTGGTATTGAGTACAATTATATTGTACCTAATACCAGTGTAGACATAATTATGCTTTTTTATTCAAAGTTTAGAACATTTCGTAAATCTGTGATTTATTTATTTACTGTCGTATAAATATCTACCTTTTTTTCTGTACTTACCCACCTACCGAAATTTCTTGCTTGTAATTAATTATAACCTACCTACCTAATTTAAGATAGCGAATGATGAATGTTTTTATAAGTACCTACATTAAGTTAAAATTATTGTTATCACATAAGTGACACTTGTGTCTTTGATGATAATAAAGTTCTTTAAACCTAATAAATAATACTTTTTACAGTGAGGCGCTATTTTGAATCCAGAATAAAGTGAATGAGTTTTTAGAGTAGAATCCTAAGCGTATTATTCGATTTGGTGTAGAAAAAAAAAGAATAAAGTCAATGGTCTGAATTAATTAAGCTCCGTTGTAGGATAAAAATAAAAGTGTGTGAAACAGCGTTTTTTACACTGCAATTTTTTTAGGAATACGTCTTAGAAAAAAATCGGTTTGTATGTATCAGCCGCAATAGAGGCTTTAAAACCAGTTCTCATTATTAAAACATAACCTTAATAGGGTGAATTAGCAACATTCGTTACAAATTGCGACGTATAATTATAACGTCACATTCTTCATTTGGTTTTTGCAAGTCCCCCCTACTCTTTTGACCGATTTGAAATACCTTTAATTGATTCGTAACTATAGCATGAAATTTAGAAAGGTTTAAAACTGTAATAACTCCTACAATTACACCTATTCCATTATAATAACTCCCAATACATAGATAAATCTATTTTTTTTTAACACTTCTGTACCCACAAGTACATACAAAGCAAACGATGTAAATTGAATTGTAGGCGTGTCACTCAGCGGTGGCCTCTGTGCTCGACTGTACCTCGTTAACATCACGTGTTGTACACGGAAGCTTTTCTTAATTAAATGTTTAGTTTTGTTAATATTATTTGTGGTCAATGTACTACGATAAACTATTAGGATCAAAATCAATTTTATATTTATTTATTTTTTAAAAGAACCAACAGGTACCTAACTAAAAATTAAACATAAAATATTAGAAACAGAAAGCCTTTGAATTTTGTTTTAAAGAAACTACCTATACAACATAATATGTAATAGATAGATAAATCGTTTATTGCATTACACAAAGGCAACATAAAGATAATACTAATTATGAAAAAAATGCGAGCGGCCGTGTTACAACCCCGCGCACGGCGCCGTAGAGAGGGGATAGCTGTCTACTCTCCATCCGTCTAATCCGTCTTACGCTTTTTCGATCAGGTCACGTGTCCTGACGCGAGTTTAAGATTTTATACCCATTACAGAAAAAGTGCTCAACGCCGCTAAAGAAGTTTTCACTTCAAAAAACAACTAGGTAGATACATGAAAATAAAAGGTTATAAAAGAAAAAGTAAATAAAATAGAGCAGTGTGCCGCATTGGTGCAAATGGGCAGTAGCTCAGTGTTGGGTTTGCTACAACAAGCAAGACACTGCACGCACTGATTTTCAGCTACGTTCATTCATTGACGAATAATAGTCTAAGGCTTAGACCATTGTCTAAGCTAAGGTAACCGCTAGTCATTGTATCCGATAATACTCGAAAATAAGCTGTCAAATGTCAGCTACTTATCATAGGTTTTAATATAACATTTTTACTTTAGCAAAATATCAAAATCCATGTACAGATAATCAAAAGAATATTGCTGAAAGAACGATGCGTTTTTGTTTTATTCAAGTTTGCGTACCAGATTCTGGAAATATTGAAAAAAAAAACATGACTAACTCTGTGGCCAGCAACTTTAATCTAAGCTTGCCCAGAACCTATACCACCATTTCACCTAATTCGATCGTATTCAGAGGAAAAAACTCGTAAATATGTTTGATGCCAACTAGGCCACGGGTTTCATCACAATGTTTTCCTTTACCGTTATGGCAATGTCAATTTACGCCCATACATTTTTCTTAAGAAACTGTGGACGGCGACGGCCGGCCGGGTTTCAAACTCGGAACCTTTGGAATGAAACTCGAGGTATATATCTGCCACTAGTCCGCTCTGAATGCTACTATTAAATCTAATAATTATCTTATTTATTGCATTAGTGTGTGCCGATGCCACCGCACCTTGTAGCCGCGCGGTATCGTTTGAAACAATGCGCGTACGCAGGCTCCCTTGATTGCGTGCCAATGACTTGCCTTAATACGATGGGAGTTAGAGACCCCAAGTATTAGAGTACCGTGAAATTATTGGATGAACGGTTGTTTAAAGAGCAAAATTTGAAGTTACACAAAATCTTCTTTATGTAGGTCTATCAGATCCTTTTGCTCAAAATATTCAGAAGCTAAACAAGGTTATGTTATGCAGGTAGAAGATAAAATATTTATTTAAATTTTATCTTCTGATTTTTGTAAGTTTCTATAGGCTCCTAAACTACTTTACCGATTTTGATGATCCTTCCATAAGAGAGAAACATAGTTTACTTTGGATCAACACTTACGCAATACTAGGTAGGTAAGTTACCTACTTATTTATTTTTATATTATTCTTACGCTGATACTTGAAATGCTTAAGGCTTAAATTTGACTATTTGCTTGTCTTTCATTTATTATAAAAAACTAAATATTCGGGACATTTACCCCCTTATTCCAAAACGAGGTTTAAGGATAGTCCGAGATGTAAATTTAAACCTTAGATTTAGACACAGATTTATTCGTGAACTATAGTCTAAACACTATCCCTATCTATACTAATATTATAAAGCTGAAAAGTTTGTTTGTTTGTTTGAACGCGCTAATCTCAGGAACTACTGGTTCGAATTTAGAAATTCTTTTTGTGTTGGATAGTCCATTTATCGAGGAAGGCTATAGGCTATAAGCTTTTTATCCTGACATTCCCACGGGATCGGGAGTTACGCGGGTGAAACTGCGGAGCTCTGCTAGTAGATTATATAGGGAACTATAGTCTAAACACTATCCCTATAGATTATTAGAGGTAGTGTTTAGACTATAGTTCACGAGTAAATCTGTGTCTAAATCTAAGATTTAAATTCACATCTCGGACTATCCTTAAACCCCGTTTTACAATACGGGGGTTAGTCTATTATTTGTATCTATAAGTAGGTACCTCAGATGATACCCGTGCGGCCGCCTGCGCGGATTGGCTCGCACTCGCACAGAACCGATCCAAATGGCAAAGCCTGGAGGAGGCCTTTACCCGAACGGGGGTTCCGTCAAATTAATTAATTGAGAATAAATTTTCTATAAAAAATATGTTTTTGTATACTTGGTTATTTTAGTGTAAATAGTGTAAAAGGAAACGATTAATAAAGGCTTTTTATTTATTTTAAGTTATTTCTTTTATAAGTAGGTACATACGTATCAAAAATATTGCAATTAAATCTCTACCCAATCTCTAAAGTTAATAATAAGCGGCATATCGCTTACAAAGACGGACGAGATCGTTCCTAATCTATTTATTGATTCAATACAGCCGCCATTTGGTTACCGACAATCGACAATAGAACTAGGTATTACAACGGTAGCGGGGCAGGGATGAATTCAGGGACTTGTTAGACAGTAGATAAATTATTTATTCAAACAACAGTTGGACCATCACCCCGCCCTCAAATTATGTTACGTGTATTGGCCTTTTGCGTTTTAGTAATCTACTAACGTGGTTTTCACGAATTGGCGTATCTAAATACGCGATACGCCAAAAATGTACGTCTTGGCCTTTTGCATTTTTGTTAATCTACTAACATGGTCAATTGGTCATCCACGAATTGACGAATCTATATACGCGATATGCCAAAAATGTATGTATTGGCCTTTCGCGTTTTCGGTCTTTGGCAACGAAACCAACATACGGCACATGACAAACAAAAGCAATGATAGATAGATAGATAGATAACTTTATTCGTACAACACAGGAAGAAACAGAACACTATATACACAAAGTAAAGTAATATCTAGAAAGTATAAGTTGCACAAATGGGCGGCCTTATCGCTGAAAGCGATTTGGATGGAAAAGAACTGATTCAGCAATGTCGAAAAATAAAACAAAGATAAGTAGGTAGGAAGTTAGGTATGTCTACTTCTAAAGTATTTTAAAATTATATAAGGTTTCCTTATTGCAGCCACTGGCCGGAATCGTGGACGTCTACAACTCGAGAAGCCTTCTACATAAATGTAGTCGTAGTCCTTAATCCTGCCCTGTTATAATGAAACAATGCGTTCTTCCTTTGTTATCGGTAAATAGGTAGGTATATTGTATAGTTGCTATGTATTCCTAAACGATGACTGGCACTTTCTTTAATACACACAATTTAATACATTATTTGTTACTATCTGCTTACATATAATCGTTAGAAGCGGTCTACTTTATTATAAAACCTATGTGGGTAAAGGCCTTCACTCACTAATACTACAGTTTGGATTTAGAGAAAAGTAATCGTGGATATTGAATTGATTTATGAAAAATATAGGTATCAACATCGTAATAATATTAGACAGTACCTATATCTCTAGTTCCCGTGCTAGCCTCTATTTTTACCCGACTGCGCGACGGAAAGAAGGGGAATTTGTTTATCGGTCTATGTTTGTTTCTATGTGGCGTTCTAGATCCCAAACGCTTGGACCTATTTTGGAGTTATGTGGTCAACATCACAATACCTGTCCGGCCGTCAATTTGTTTGTCCGCGGCTCTGATCAGAGAGAAGGAAACTGTAATATAGCATGAATCTTGAATAAACACATTATTTTTGGGTACCTCCCCTACGAATAAAGTGGGGTTGAATAATTATCTTTCTCGTCTATCCCATAGCGTGAATTGTCGTTGAATATGGCTTTAAAAATATTACTGGCATGTAAAAACGTTTTTATTAAGCTATTGCATAGCTTTTATCGCGGGTTTTGAGCGTCGCGACCGAATGAAGATATTCCGTAACGAAAATAAAACCTAACATGCCCCACTCCGCTTACCATGTAGCTCGGCTGAGCGTTCGCTTAACGTGTATGTATATGGTACGACTGTACGAAGCTCGCACGATGCAATAGCTTTACCGCGGCAGTCACCGAGTGCCACCCGTTTTTTTTTTAAATTTCCATTTAGCAATATGCTAAGCTTTTAAGCTTAGTATATCGCTTAAAGTTTTTACAGTAATATTTACAGTATATAAAAAATATATATGTATATTTTCGATTTAGCGATTAGCTTAAAAGAGCTTTTCAAGAGTAAAGTGTGCCCTCCCAGCGAAATGTTTTATATTTTTGTTTGTAGTGCTATATAATATCGCGCATAATAGACGACCAAAAGTTAAAAGTAAGTACTTTTGCAAACGACCCTCACTTTCTCTGTTATTTTTTTCTACCTTTATGCTAAACAAAGTTTTAAGTTCACTTAAACAATGTCGGGTTTAAAAAAGGTTGAACTTTAAAATGATTAATTTCCAACAAAACGTTCCTCAGTGATCCGTGATACCTTTTTGTTTTAATCAATGGATCTTGCGTTTAGTTTACATAAATAAATATACCTAGCTTATTAATGTTGAATATTGGAACACTGTTATAAATGAATACGCGTTAAAGCGCTTGAAAGAAACGCTTAGAACCACGTAATAAATAAGACGTGGTAAATAAATAAATACCTATTGCTGGACATTGCACTCAGCGCCATCTAGCTCTAACTGGGCTTGTGTTATGGAGGTCAGATAACGGATAGTTAAAATCAATTTCAAATTTCAATAAACTAGCTCCAAAATCGTTCGATGGGCTGGCCCGGATGAGGAATTGTCGGCCGGCCAAGTTACTTTTGTCCAAGAGATCAGTTTTCAAATTAAAAAACGGACAATGCCAGTTTCGAAAAACACATCTCTTCGTTGATCAATGAATAAGATTTTGTTAGTATAAATAACGGATTATCTGTAGATTTTCTTATAAAATTCATTTTATTATGACTTTTAGATCAAAAATTTATATCCTTTTTAAGAACATAATTTTGCTACACCACCGGCTGTTAGCTGTGTATAGCTTTGCTTTTTTTATATTTTTAATGTAATTTAAAAATGGTGTTTACAATAAATAATTTATCTATATCTTTAACTATGTATCTCTGTTGAAGTAGAAAGAAAGGTTGAATTTCCTTTAGATTTATTTTTATGAAATATGTTTTTGTTAGCCTTGAATAAAAAAAAATCTTCGGCGAATCAGTCTCGAGAGCCTAATTTTGATGTAACTAAACTTCTACGCCCACCCGCTCTGTCAAAGTAGGAAGTAACTGCTGGTAAACTTATTAATTTCCACGATATCTTGTAAAAATAACTCAAGTACACAATTCCAATTAAACAAAACATCGATAAATCGATCTAAACACGATCCTGCACCCTTTTTCTTCCGTAATGAGAGTATTAACATACAAATAGAATCAGTCCGAACCGTGGCTTAATTGAGTTGGGCGCCCCGCGGACTCTGCTTTGTAGCGCCGACGACGGCCAACTGCCCGAATGCTATACATACCATGGTAGTCGTATCCTGCGGTTTTACTTGAAGACAAAGCTTATTAAATTGTACTTATTTAATTTAAAAAAAAATCATGCGTATAACATTTGGCTCAATAATTTTTCAGGGTTATTGGGTTTAATTTTGTTTATACGGGGCTGGTTTCTCACCATTGATAGCCCCCCAATTATACAGATTCATTTCACCAAAAGACCCTCTGAGTAGAGTCACATGGCTGTTTCATTTGGGCCACTGTGCGTGTGAGAATACCCTACTTGTCACCCCAACCAGGTCCTTCCAGAAGGCTAGCAAGCAGCCTTTGCAGGCTACTGCAGGCCTCCGGAAAAGATGCCGGCGATTAAAACGACGGGCGCCTTGTAATTAGGCTATCTCTTTTTCATTACATTACCTTGTATGAAGTCTCAAGCGCCAAGCATTATGCTTGAATTAAGCTTATAGCTCAAAAAGTTACCCACCTATTTTGAGATTTCAAATAGCACTTTGAAGCTCACCAGCAGACACATTTTGACATTTAGCCCATCCGCGTACCTCTCATATCTAATAAACTAAAGACAAATGTCACAATTTCATAAATCTGGGCACTATATTCGATCACGAAAACATAAACATTTTCGAAAAAACAGAGAAAGGTAGAAGTAAAAGTTGCACAAATTTGTGGTATTATCGCTAAATCATCGGTATTTCTTCCAGGCAACCTTTGAATGGAGAATGGCTGTTTAGCTTGTTTGGTAGGTTAGGTAACTGATAAAAGAAATTAATAGGTAAGGTAAGTTATAAATATCTTACAAGAAATTTTCACGTTTATTGTTGTCCAATAAACAAGTGACCAAAGGCCTGTCTGCTACTTTGGCCAACGGATAGGCATTGTCATCCTAAAGGCAATACAGCCAGCTTATTTGGATTTTTAATATTATTACTTTAACCATTAGATTAGTGATATATTATAATTATGACAGACAGATACATTCTCTTATTATTTATTAGTAATTATAAGTTACCATCGGACATCGTACCGAACAAATATTAGATGATCGAAAGCATTGATTAAATGCGGTTCATGATATTTGTTCATTATAGGGACTGTGTGAAAATTATACCTACGATCCAATTGAAATTAGTTGATTTTTTTCAACGAAAAAACTACGCTGATTATGTTTGTAGAGTCCTTCATGTTTGATTACGAGTTTTTACATTCCATTACCGATTGTTTATCAAATATTAATAATGGGGCTGTGAATTACTTTAGCAGGTATGAATAAGGCTCAAAACCCACTGTACGGATACATGAAATTGTATAAAGAACGGCAATGCTAGACGGTTGCAGAAGTGACTTTGGTTGGTGACGCCGACCGTCGTCGGGTGTAAAGGCTACACGGTCGAGACTAGCTTACGACTTCAGTGTGACTTTGAGTTCGCGGACTGAAGCCACCACACAAATGACTCTTGGCAAACGCCTTCTTTTCTTTAAGAATGATGGCATGGCAATACACCAATAGAAAATATGATAAAATTCTTCGTTTTTCAAGATATAATGACATTGATAGCATTTCGTTAACTAGATGTGGAAAAAAGATATAAGCATTTAAAGCGACGTGTGCTTCATTTTCTTCGTGAGCATCTGACACCATTACACATAATAGGAACTTCAAGAACCTAACCTCCTTGCAAACAAGTAATTTATTCTTTGAATTTGGAATAATACGAAACAGGTCATCTAGTGTTATATAGATTGTAGTTTCAAAATTAACAAACCAACGAAAAATCAATTAAATTTAAACCAAACTAAATGACCGTTTATCATGATTTACATTCAACATTATTATTTTAATTAAAAGTACAATAAATACAAATAAATAATTATACATATCGATATAAATCGTAGTGTCGCCCAAAGGCGGTTATTTCGATCCTAACAAGAATTTATGTTTGTTACGACAAATACAGAACCACTAAAACAAAGTCGGGCTTTCAACTTTGTAAAGGGTTGGTGCTGAACACTGTTTTTATACAATAAATGACTTTGTTTAAGTGGTTCTATATAATTTGATTCAGTGAAGGGGTTTTAATACGAAAGTTATTCTAGACGTCTAGGCGAAGAACTTTTCTTTTACGACCTTTGGAAATTTGAACTTTTTTTTAATGTAAAAAAATCAGCTGTTTCATACAAAAACTTCGTACGATATGTTCGAATTTCCAAAAGTCGTAAAACAAAAGTTGTTCGCCAGACGTCTAGAACAACCACCTTTCGTGTTAGCCCCTTCGCTGAAACAAATTGTATAGAACCACTTAAACAAAGTCGATCTTTAACTTTGTAAAGGGTTGGTGCTGAACACTGTTTTTATATATTAACCCGACTACGGCAAAACTAAAAAAGGTTAAGTTTTTAAATGTTATGGACCACTAAGAAGAAGATATTTAAAAAAATATTGCAGGACATTCCACAAATCGCCATCTAGCCCCAAGCTAAGTAACTTGACTTGTGTTATACCTACTTTTCTCTTGTAAATATATACTTATAATACATAGAAACAACCAGACCACAGACAAATATCTAAGCATAAATACATGTCTGACGCGGGAATCGAACCCGCAACCCTGTGTTTGGCAGTCCGGCATGGTGACCATTGTGCCAACTGGGTCGATGACGGAATGATTTTATGTTAGTTACGACAAATTTATAACCACTAAAACAAAGTTGTATTATCAACTTTGTAAAAGGTAAATATATAAACAGTGACCAAACTGTTAATATATTTACCTGCATTCTTACTGCATTTAAGAACAATAGAATAAATAGATAAAGACTATCTTTTACCTACATACTTGTACTTGTATACAGGCCGTTTTCCGCCATTGGACCCTTTTTAATTAGGTCTTTTTTGCGTGAGGATGGAGTAGGCTTGCCCAACACCTACTACCCTCTCAGCTTAGTCGACCATGTCCAGAGTAGAGAACTTGTCAATGTTTCTGGAGCCAACTAAGCCGCGGGTTTCATCACGATGTTTTCCTTCACCGTAAGAGCAATGTCAATTAGCGCACATAAATTTTTCTTAAGAAAAATGCATTGGTGCACGGCCGGCCGGGATTCGAACCCACGACCTTCAGAATGAAAGTCGAGGTATCTACCACTAAGCCAACACCGCTCTTTTTTTACCTACATATTTAATAAGTAAACTTTAGGAAACGGTTTTCTGCCATGGGCAGTGGTCAAAGAATGTTTTATTGCATTTTTACTTTCCGTAAGTTAATTAATTCAGAATTAGCTAATACAAGTTGATAAATATGAAAATTATCTGCAATAGATTGTAAAGCTGTCAAGTTAGTCAATTTTTATTTTATTTTTTGTAACAGAATTTAACAGGAAGAAAACTTTTTAGCTAATTTTTCTTATAAAAGACATCAACGCATTTCATCCCGGTACAGATTTGCTTTATTAAGCTTTCTTGTGTGACTAACAAAAATAGAACACAAATATTATTTAGCATGACTTAAACAGAGTGAAAATTCTTAATATATATCTAGTGAAAATAAACTGAGGTGGAGTGAAAAATCAGCAGAAGCAGAGGGAAAATCAGAAAGAGTGAGAATCAGAGAATCAGAGAGAGAAAATTAAAGAAAATTTAGAAAAATGAATAATTTCTTGTTGCGCTGCCGTCTTTCCTACCTAGTCTGTCTTCCCTCACTTATAGTCTTCATCGAAGCCCCGTTTATTTTGGGACTTAAAGTCACGAGTAGGTTACCTTCTTAGTAAACGTGGTACATCTTTTAGACCACATCGTCAATTAGGTGAGATAGTGGTCACGTATCTATCTTCAATACATATAAAATGCTTTGTCCTGATTGACCGACTGACGGATCAACGCACAGCCTAAACCGCTCGCTGATCGTAGAGACCTGAAACTTGGAGGGTGTGTTCTTTGTGTGAAGTAGGCATCCGATAAGATTTTTTTCCGAAATTCTACCCCTAAGGTGGTGAAAAGGGCCCCCCCCTTTTCACCACCTTAGTTTGTATGCAAAGTTTGTATGGGACAACGTGATTCCTTGGCCCATTTTCGACTCCTACGCGGAGGGAGTCGCGGGCAAAAGCTAGTTAGGTATAAAAGTTACCTCAGTTAGAGTGAAAATCACCTAACAAAGAGTGAAAACCACAAGAAGTTAAATAAAAATCACCCAAGAACAGGTACCTAAGGGTTATAAAAATCAACAACCCTGCATTAACAAAGCAAGCCATCTGTCTATTCAATAGACAGCCCTAGCCACTAGGTGCACTAGATCTAGTCCGTCAACTGCGATAAATGGATAAACGAACAGTTATCTAACTCAATTTACTGACAACATTGATATAGACTCTGTCTACAATATAAATAACAACAATAACTATTCTAAAGGGGAAAAAATGATAGTTTTTGTAATGGCTCCGAAACTATTGGACTGATTTTGATGAAACTTGGTAAACTAAGGATAGGTATGTTGATTTATTGGAAATAACATATCCTGATATTCCTATGGGATTGAAACGTATGCGGGTAAAATCACAAAGCGCTGGTAGTGTATGATAAAATTATGCATGTTTGGCGGGTGTTTCGTGCAAGATTATACAAACAATATTTTTTAACAAAATTTAACCGTTTTATTAATAAAAAAGAATATTGTTTGGTGCACGATTTTAACCTAGACGAAGTATAACTTATTTACATTTATAGGGCTTGGTTTATGTAACTTGAGATTGTAGTTTATAGTCGCATGGCAAAAGGATTAATATATTTTAATTAATAGGACTTCCAGTTGTTTTTCAATTTAGTAAGATTTAGGTAATTTAGGTACCTACTCTTTAATTGCTCCTCCCATAGCTCCTGAGCTAGTAGTCTAGTTGGTTAGCACCACTACGGTTTGAGCGAAGGTTGTGGGTTCGAACCCCACCGGAAGCATGTTTTTTAATAAACTGAATATTTAAAAAAATTCGTGCTTCCAGTGGGGTTCGAACCCACAACCCTCGCTCAAACCGTAGTTGTGTTGTTACCAACTAAACCACAAGCTCAGTCTTTCTTTAAATACTTTAAGTTCTTTTAGTAAGCTAAGTCTTTCTTTGTTTCTGCAAACACAATTAATCTTGTATTTCCAGGTCTATTTTTGTCAGAGTAAATCAAAAGATAATTAATATACCTACAGAGATATTTAGCCAGTAAATTAACTTTAATAATTCAAGTAATAAGTTGAAATAATGACGTTTTAACTCACCATTTTAAGAGAACAACTCTCATTTTTTTCCGCCATTCGATTATCATTACGAACGCCGAGCGCCGCCATCGCGCAATCATAACCCTTTCGCGCCCGACGCGATTGCACTCACTTTATCAATAAACGCTATTACCACTCATTAAAGCAAACAGATGAAAAAAAAATTAATTGAAGATTAAAAGAAGGATTGTAATTAGATGCGTTGTGAGGGCGGAGTCTCCGCCCATCGGGCGTTGGGAGGGCCGCGAGAGTGCCGCGGTAAAGGAGGACGACGTACCAGTCGACTCTAATAACGCGTACTCGGCGCGCGCGTACGACACTATCGCAAAATATAAAAAATTCGCGCGCAACTCCGCCACACCGTCCCTTATAAAACACAAATTTGTGTACCTAATTAAGTACAAGTTATTAATGAAAACAAAGGATTCAGTGTTACGGAAGTGGAAATGATGTTATCCAAATATAAACTCAGTGATAATTAAATATTTTGACTGACAATCATTTTAAAATGTGATTAAAGATGTCAAGTGAAAAAACTGTTACGAATTTATCAAGTGGAAATGGATTTGACAACTCGTCGCGGCGAGTTGGAGGGGGTCGGGGAGTTGAACGGGGGGGAGGGAAGTTGTGACGTCACAGGAGTTACGGCGGAGGTACCTCAGAGAAAGACCAGTTCGTTTACGATCAGGAATATTGTTGGGGGAGACGCTGAGAGCTCGACCGACGGCAACTCGAATGTTAATGATGGTAAGTGTTAATTCAATTCAATTCAAAACAATTCAACTCGGGTTACAACTAAGTTTCATGAAAATAAAACTGCAGCACGACATGTTGTTAACTCGTTTCCGCCAAAACTCCTATATAAACGTTACAATTTCGAAATAGAAGCGCAAAATTAATTTTATATCATGTTCCAAATCAAATGCCGAATATGATGTTTCAATTTAAAATTTGAATAAAAACTGTGTAAACAACAATTAAGAGAAACAAGCCAATGAAAAAACCACTATTCTTATTTCACGGAACTTAAAAATTATATCAATGTCACATAAAAATCTATATTTATGGCACATAATATCCAATAACGTGTCAAATTGTTTTTATTATTTTATAGTGGTCATCTTTCAAATTGGCTATCTCATTAATTATAACCTACTTGTGCTCGCGCAAAATGGAGTTACAATACACTTGCACGGATTTTTATCAAGCCAATTTTTCAAATAATTGAATTAAAAATAAAATAATGATTTAATATCAAAAACTAAGGTTTTTGGCGAATTTTTAGACACTTTGCAACTTCTTAAAAACATTTTTTTAAAGTTTAAACTGAGAAAATACTTCGAGTGAAATCGTTAACCCCATGAGTTTCTTATGCCTTCTTCTCATTGGTGGGCGCGTTCCGAAAGGTACACATCTTAACTTAATTTTGAAGTCGTTTCAAAGTGATCTATTGCACTGCATGGCACCTATTAAATAAAAAAATTGAGTTTCAGTATTTTTATATTTTTAGGTATTATTATTGTCCGAAAATTATAAATTTTACCAATTGTAATAGAAATATTGACAGAAAAATACTAGTAGTAGTAAATACTAGTACTACTTACTAGGGAAAATTATACACGCCCCACTACTCCCTATTAATACTTGTAAACTACGCTTTGACCAAGTACTATGAAGCTTCTTAAACTTGTCGCAAAATAAATTTGATTTGACCACACAGGCCGCGCGTGTTGTGTTAGGTTAAATAATATAAACACATTTAAAATCAATAAAAGTTGTATTTTGTGTGTAGTTGATTGTTGCTAATTATTAAAATGAGGTTGTTTTGCATTGATTGTGATCTAGAGGCCATTTTTGTAGTATAATCTAGTTAACACGTTGTTAGCGAATAAGCTGCTTTGAATAAGTTAATGGAAGCCGGATCTTTGGTGGTTAACTACTTGTGTTTTTATGACTTTTCAATAATAGCCTAAACTAGTTGCGCTCCGCAGTTTCACCCGCGTAAGTCCCGTTTCCGTGGGAACATCAAAATGAAAAGTAGTCCATAGCCTTGTACTTGTATACGGGCTGTTTTCCGCCATTAGACCCTTTTTAATTGGGTCCTTTTTGCGTGAGGATAGAGTAGGCTTGTCCAGCACCAACTACCCTCTCAGCTTAGTCGACCATGTCCCAAAAGAGAGAACTTGTCAATACTCCTGGAGCCAACTAAGTCCCGGCTTTCATCACGATGTTTTCCTTCACCGTAAGAGCAATGTCAATTAGCGCAAATAAATCTTTCTATGAATATTAGTTATAAGTATATATAAATAAAGCTCTGTAATTTATGTAATTTCAATTATGAAGTTTATATCTCCGCAACAAAATAATAGACTTTGGCTAATAAATGGCAGAACCTCATTTAAACCTATGAAACAATTAGAAGAAACTGATTTTGTATCATTTACGAACCATAAAACGTCGTCATCAAAACACACTTGTTCCGATTTTATTGTATTTTATTGCACGCACTGGTAATTAACTACAAAGTTGACTGATAGTAACAATAATTTACTCATCTTCCATTTGAGTCCATAAGGTTATAAAATCGGATATTTTTAGTATTCATTCGCTATAAGTAAAAATATTTTAACACGCATGATGCTCTAATGCAGTGGTTCCCAAACTGGTTATGTCTACTGCCCACTTTGAGAATAAATTATTTTAGCGCCCCCTCATTTTTTCACCTACTAAACACCACTATAACATAGAATTAAATTAATTATTGTGAGCTATATAAGCGGAGATTAAACATTAATTTTAAACGAGACTTTTACTATAACCCGCAAGAGTTAACTTGATACCTGAGCGCAGTAGTTAGTACACAACGCACCCATTTTTTTGGTCACTTACCCTTTAGGCCTACAGCGCCTACAAAGGGGCGTTATTGCCCACTTTGGGAAAGGGTGCTCTAATATTAGTTTTTAACTGCGACTTTCTCAGCGTAGGGGTTGAATTACGTCATAGATAAACTCTTTATTGTACCACATTAAACCTTAATTCTAACATAAACTCCTGTTACAAAAACAATATTAAACCTAACAATATGGCACAATGGGCGGCCTTATCGCTGTCAGCGATCTCTTCCAGGCAACCTTTGGATGGTCATAATAGCTATCCGCTTGCAAAATTTGGTTCGTTCCTGCTGATCAAACTGGTTTGTCCAAAAGGAATAAATTTCCTCGTAGGCAAACTACTCAACTAAGTGGTTAATAAAAGGCGATCAAAACGGAAACAAAAGACGATAGAAAAAAATCGAAAGACGATTTAATTTTAGTAAGTTATAATTTTACTATTTGGAATCTTGATCTTTGTAAGCATAAAGAACCCCATGAGTTTCTTGTGACTTCTTTTCATTGGTGGGCACGTTCCGATGACACACATCCTAACTTAATTTTAAGACCATTTAATGTGATTTCATGCGTATCATTCCAATTGAATTAGGAAAATTTGACTTTAACTTACTCCTAATTACTTTAATAAAACGCAATTTCATGCAATTTCCAAACTAATTTATCATTGAAACTGCATTTAATTGCATAATTTTATCACATGTGTATAAAATAGTTTTTGATTACCTTCATCAAAATTTAACCCTTTAATAACGATGTCTAACCATTACACGTATCGGACGGAGTGTGAAATGTTTCTGGCGCCATATAAATGTTTTATTACTGACCCGCGGTTGCCAAGCGCCTACAATATCTACCTACCTGGTTGATTTACAGTCTTCTCAATATTAAGGTACGGTCGGCTGCATAATTGCAGACCCACTGTAGAGCTCCAAAACGGCTGTTATAAGAATATTTTCAACAGAAGCAAGATTCTATGTGTTCTAGGCACCTGCTTTAGTTGAAGCTTATATTTTAATATTTTAATAATTGACTTAGCTTCCAATATTTTGACTATTCTGTATAAGTACATAAGTTTTTTATTTTATTTTATTTTAATTTTGATTTTATAATTTTTAATTTTATTTACTGATTGACATAGCATGATACATTTTTACCAAATTAATAATTTGATGAGATATTTTAATGATTATTATGTATGAATTAATGTTAATATAATTTGAATGTACTTATTTAATTTTTACTTAATTAATCAAACTCTGTAATGAATAATAATGTACCTAATTTAATTTATAGTTACTATTATAGTCAATATTGTATGCCCAGTGTGGTGAACTGTTGTAACTACCTTTAGCACTATCATCGGCTCATGTACACAGTTAAAAAATAAATATTTTCTATTCTATTCTTAAAGTCTCCTAAATCATGAATTTATCAAACAAAAATTATTAGATTGAAAACATTCCAATAATAGTAATTTTAGAACTCTACCGGGGCTGCAATTATGCAGCCGACCGTACCTATAGATGATTAATTCTTTTTGTATGTAAGCAATTATGTCTCAAATAAACCTTTAATATTGTTTTATACTCATTGTAGCTAAATCTTATTAATTTAAAAAAAAATAAGAAGTGCTTTCACAGCCTATGTGCACAATCATAGGATAGTACGAAAGTGGGCACATGTCTTTATGTATTGAATGAATGCAAAAATTGTTAGCTGATCACTGATTTGTCATGCTTGCGCTGACGTAAAATGTCATTCACAGAAACAAGATAAAGCAAGACAAGAGCCGCGCTGAGATCTTTTCGATTCCAGAGTCAAACAATTATTTTTTGTCTTTTTTATTGCCTTTTCAAGGAAGGTAAAGATTTTATTATTAGCCAGCCCATTACACATTTCGATTTTTAACTTCGGGACATCTTTCAAATGTTTAAATCAAGCAAACTGGGTCTATCTAGCCCTTTTAGTGAATTTTATTGCTCAATAACGTGTATAATGTAAAGGGGTAAGATTTGAAATCGCTACGCTCATCTCTTGGACCAGTCAAACGTCAAGTCGTGGTACCAGGCTGTGTGACGTCACGGGACTAACCAGCCGCTTCCGGGGCCAAATTGGCCCGAGCCATGCTTCAACGCGTGACGCTCGCGAGTGAAGGGTTAACTACTTATGTACTACCTACTACAGAAGTCTTTATTAAATATTTCGATTTTGAGCCACGGACATTTACTTTGTCGCCTGTCAAACTATTTTCCTTTTTTTAAATATTTTTTTATGTCTATTCTACATTACCGGCTAGCGATCGCGAAAAGATACCAGCATTTTTCGCCCAGTTTTTCTCTTTAGGACATATTAGCTTCACGACAGATTCGGTTTTAGTCAGACTCGCATTATAACTTGTCAATCGCGGAATTGGAATTGTTTGAGCATTGATTCACTGGGGGAACATAAGCTTCTTTTTCCCACGGCATCGGAACCTACATAAGTAAAACCGCAAGGCGCTGCTAGTAAAGTTAATAAGCATAGACGGACAGACGCATTTTATGTTTGTAAAGGACACAAAACGCGTATCGATATCATAAAAACATCATAAAAATGTCAGAGAAAAATATTGATCATAAACAAGATAGTTTTTTGTGTGAATTGAAGTTAAATGCATTATGCGTTTAAACGTGGGTGGTTAAATAATACCATACATGCAGTAACGTATAAATATTACAATAAATGGTATAAAAGTTACATGAATATTACAATTTGGACAATTTCGGAAAAGATAAATCATATTTTTAAGGTATACGCCCGATGTACCGTATCGGTTATTTCTTGCTGTAATTTGGTCGACCTTCTTTAATGGAAAGCAAATTCTCAATAGTTCTGCTGATAGAATTACTTAACAGAACAGGTGGGAACAGAACAGGTGGGCTTTCGTCGAATCCAGGTCATCAACCCATCTTTTAAGTGGTCTGCCTCGATCTTATGTGAAAAATTTACAGAAAAAAGTAACTTAAGGTTTTTTTTCTCTATTTTTTTACCTATTACAGAAAAAAGTAACTTAAGGTTTTTTTTCTGTATTTTTTTACCTATGATCGAGGCAGACCGCTTAAAAGATGGGTTGATGACCTGGATTCGACGAAAGTCTTTATTCCCACCTGTATCTACACCTGAAAAAGTAACTTAAGGTTTTATTCCTGTATTTTTTACCTATGATCGAGGCAAACCACTTAAAAGATAGCGTGATGACCTGGATTGATTCGATGAAGACTATAGACTGGGCCCAGGAGCGACGGGTTTGCAACACATGAAAAACCTTTGCCCTGTTGGACAACATAGGTTATTTTTTATTTTATTTTCATTGAATCAACAGCTTTTAAACTAGCTATGGATACAGCAGTAAGTAGTTAGGTAGTTAATTCTGACAGCTTCTTAAAAATAGTGTCAAATAAAAGTAACTAGCCCCGAAAAATTCCTAATTTAATCTTGTAGAAACATATGTAAATGATGAAGACTTTTGAACCAAGTTTACCCCGTAACCCCTTCAATTTATTAATTAATTTAACTTATAATAAAAAACCGGCCAAGTGCGAGTTCGACTCGCGCACGAAGGGTTCCGCATCTTGTTGTATGGAAGCGGCACTTAATTTTTTTATGCTTCTAGTATATGTTGTTATAGCCGTAACAGAAATACATAATCTGTGAAAATTTCAACAGTCTAGCTATCACGGTTAATGAGATACATCCTGGTAACAGACAGAGAGACTTAGCAATAATGTCCCGTTTTTAACCTTCGACGCAAAAACGACGGGGTGTTATAAGTTTGACGTGTCTGTGTAAGTATGTGTGTGTCTATCTGTGGCATCGTAGCTCCCGAACGGATGAACCGATTTTGATTTAGTTTTTTTTTGTTTGAAATGTGAATTAGTTACCCTTTGGGCAGATTTCCTCGTTATTTTGTAAGTGGATTTATCAGAACAATAGTTATAATCTTTAGTAATTGAGTACACCGTTATTTTAATGTAATATAACGATGGTGGTGTACATAATAATGGTATTAAGAAGCATTAACCTGGTACTTAAGTTACAGTAATCATTCAGGCAGGTGCGTTTAACAAACTTAAAGGGATACGCAGACTGCGCACTTGCTTATTTCACTTAAACCTGAATAAAGAACGATTGCACACCGGGAGTGCCGACAAAAGTTTTACAAAAAAAATTAAAAAAAACTCAAGCAACAACTAAAGTGTTCGGTGAGATTCGAACCAGGGGCTAAACATTCATACAAGTGTTAAGTAGCGCTCAAAACTACCAAGCCACAAAGTCTTCTTGGTGTGCGACAAAATTTAGTACTGTTAGAAGCCGATAATGACGTATCTATCATATTGCGTCTCGGTAACGAGTTCAGAGATTTTATCTCATCTAAAAATATGCGTACTGCGCTAAAAAAAAGTTTACACTTCAAAAAATGTTTATCTGTAAAGTCGGTATAGGAACCAAAAACCAAATAGTTCAAAAACCACGGTAGCGGATGCAAATTTTTAAATGCGTCATAATGTGTAACGGATGTGACGAAAGAGGATCTAGCTTAACTAATTATTCTGCTTTACTTCGCTCTTTGCATTCGTTTGTTAGAATTCTGTCGATTTGACGTAAGATGGAACGTTTCACGAACACTGATGCTGCGTCCTTGTAGGCTATACAAGGATTTTGTAGGCTAGACCAGGTTTTTTTTAAGTTAGCGGTATAAAAAAACTAATGAAAATCTGTCCTTAAACTAAAGGTCTGTCCTTAAACTATCATCGGGCGATCAAAAAGTTGGTGGTTTGCGTTTATCCAACTTTCGAAGAAAATAAATTATGTTTTACTTGTAAGGTGTCTAAATAGCGTGTCAATTTTGTTGTTTGGTAGTCTTGGTAGGAAGCACAATTTTGGAGGTGGAGTTTTTTTTGCGATATTGCTTTTTAATGAAAGATTCTGAACGATTACTTCCATTATAACTCGAGAGATGGCGCTTTTTAAAAGGTTGTCTAAAAACAGACAAGGTAAATTTTAAGCGAAAAATATGAATTTTCGAAGAAAATTTTATTTTGCATTTGGCATTGACCCACCCTACCACCAGGGGTATGATCAGTGGTATTGAGTGTTCGCCATGTTTTTACCAACGGAAACAAAACCTTTTTTTTTGTATTGTCAGTTTTAGCCCGCGGTTTCGCCCGCCATTTCACTTTCTTAGAGGTGGAATTTTCAAAAAAACCTTTTTTTTTGTGAAATCCTCCAAATTCTATCTCCAAGACAGCGATTAAAGCTGTGCGTTGTGGTAAATCAGTCAGGACTGTGAATTTTTATATTTATAAATTTAAAAAACCAAACATTTTTGGTTTTTCCAACTACTTTTTTCTAAGTCCCCTAGACTTATTTTTAAATTGCTTCCAAGTACTTACAGACTTTTTATCTTCTTTTCCTTTATTATAAGTATATATTTCTTTTTAACGTTAATCAATAAACCTACTTTTTGCAACAACAATAAAGATAAAATTTACAAGAAACCAAGTTAATATTTCATTTAAAAAAAGCAACAATGTAATTTCCTCGCAGCACCGAGCTCGAAAAACTCAATTAAGATAGCAGTAAAAGTAATTAGATCCTTTTTAAAATTAACAAATTTTTTAACTCGAGTCTAAATTACAAGCGAGCACGCACAAAAGTTGCACGTTTATATACTAACTGCTGTGTTGTCTGTGGTTTACAGAAAGCGAACACTGCAGACTTGAAATCTATGGGCGATAGTTGTGGCATAGAACGGAATTGAACGCGCCTTTAGTCGCTGAGTACCAACGTAGTATTATGCCAAAATGGCATTTAAAAGGCTTATTCCAAAAAACTTACAAATCGATAGTCCCTAAACTTTTTAAGTTCATACAATTATGTCTAACCTAATGGAAATATTAAGCTTAAAAATTAAATGTAGAAATATTTTCTTGTATCGTTTTCAATTTATCCCACGGTGAATAAGATTTTAAAGGAAGATTTGGAGTTAACACAGTTACGCGTGTTTTTCATAATGCATTTCCATATTTAAGCCTTTATTGCTAACTAGTTGCGCCATGCTGTTTTCCCCGCGTTAGCGTCTCTTTGTGATTTTGATTTGTAAAAGACACATAATACATAATAGTTACTATAAACTACAAACTTCATCAGCTCTTTTTATGTACATAATATTCTGCGTTAGAGATCGAATTTCCAAAATATCTCTCTCAGATTTTTTCCCCCTGTAAAATTAAAAAAACGAATTATCTATTCTGTGACTGACTGTGACTGTGACTGACTGAAAGAACCAAACAGCCTTCAAACGTGTCGCTCGATCAGCTATCGACAAACTATTAAGTATTTAGTCTGAATTACCCCTTAGCTACGGGCGGAAATAAAGTGAATAAATTGTAGCTTTTTATATTTAAAAATTAAAGGAATGAAGCATGAATATGGCAAATGTTTTCTTTACATGTTATAAAGGTGTACACACAATGTACTTTTGCGGTAACATAAAGAATCTTGTGTAAAAGAAAATTTTGTATTTATTCTAAATCGCGTCTGAAGTTGCCGATAACGTTTTTTTTATTGTAAAAATTAAAAAATAACCCTTAATTTTAATCAAAAATAATCATAATCAAAAGTGTTCATTATAATGCAAATAGTGAAAATACGTTACAAATTATGACGTATTTTTATGACGTTACATCAGCTACATTTGGGGGTAGTAGGTATATTTTTTTGTGCCATAAAATCTCAACCAAATCCAAAAAAAGTCCAAATCCAAAAAAAAGTCATGACTGCTGCTTTTTTCATTTTCTAATTATCATTGAAATTAAGATTGAAAAAACAAAAAAAAACGAAACATAGGGGCATGGTCATGGCAGTTATAAAATTTATGCAACAAAAATATTTACTCTATTGTAAAATTAAATATTTACTCTCCAGAGAGAAAACAGTCGACTACGTTTGTATAGAGAGCGCTCCCAGTACCCTTTCCTCTTAAAACCTACCTCAACCTGAATTTAAAAATAAATGCAAAATAATTCAAATCGAACACCAAAAACCGATAAACCAAACGTTTTACATCCAAAAACATTACCATATTATCACCACAAACAATCCGTGGCATCCCAAACATCCTTACAAAATTGAAAAACAAACCTCTGTGATATTCAGAAATATCGTTCTTAAATAAAGTGCTGATAACTTAACAAATGACTTATGTTTCTGGAATTTAAAGTGCCATACGGACCTGCGCAGAATTAAACCTAAACTTACTTAAAATAAAGTCTAAAATCCTTTAGCAGAAACATCAACATCAGCCAGTTGACATGGATTTAAAAGTGAGAGTTATCACGGGGACCCATTTGAGGCGCACGCGCGGCCCCACAGACTTATAAAAAAAAACAAGGATTCTCTCGTAAAACCCCGTCTGGCGTAGCACTTCTCTGATGGAACTCCTGTCTCCTCACCACTTTGATAAAACGGAGGGATTACGGGAGATTTACTTACATACTTTCCTACTATTTTAGGAATTTGTGGGTAATCTAGTTTAGTAGGTAGCGTTTTTAAGTGGTAATACAAGATTATTGTGTTACGGTCATTTTAAAGGCAATAAATAAAGGGTAGGGAAGTTACTAAACAAATTACGAACTAGCAGCGCTCTGCGGTTTCACCCGCTACAGTTCAGTTTCCGTAATAATATATATATGGCAGGACATTCCACACATCGCCATCTAGCCCCAAGCTAAGTAACTAGACTTGTGTTATGGGTGCTAGACAATGGATATACTACTTTCATACTTTTGTTTTGTAAATATAAAAGTAGCCTATGTTACTTCTAACGAATCAATGTTCGATAAACCAAGTTTTATCAAAATCGGTCCAGTATTTTCGGAATCAACAGCAAATAAGATTACGTAGAGCTATTAACTCTTGAGACTGTCGAGGTAGAAACAAAGCACAGCGAACCGTAGAGTCTAAAAACATGAAATTTCGCCAATGAAAATAAGAATTAGAAGGAGATTATTGCAAATTCTAAACAGTTGCAACTTTTAAAGAGCGGCAGTGGTCGGCCTATTGGTAGATACTTCGACTTTCATTCCGAAGGTCGTGGGTTCGAGTCCCGACGCGCGGTGCACCAAGGTATTTTTCTAGGGAAAAATGTATATGAGCTAATTGACATTGTTCTTACGGTGAAGCAAAACATCGTAATGAAAGCCGCGGCTTAGTTGCCTCCAGACGTTTTTACGTTCTTTCCTTTAGACGCGGTCGACTAAGCTGAGAGGTACAGTCGGCTGCATAATTGCAGCCCCCGGCTGAGTTCGAAAATACTATTATTAGAATGTTTTCATTCTAATAATTTTTGTTGGAAAAATTGATGACTTAGAAGACTTTAAACTTCAACTAAAGCAGGTGTCTAGAATCTTGCTTCTGTTGAAAACATTCTTATAGCAGCCGTTTTGGATCTCTACGGTGGGTCTGCAATTATGCAGCCGACCGTCCGTGCTGGTAGAGAGTACCTATTCTACCCTCTACCATGTGCTGAGCAAGCCTAATCTCCATTCTTACGCAAAAAGGACCCAGCTGAAGAGGTCTACTTGCTAAATAAGCCAGTACAGAAATATACACCACAACTTTGTAAACAAAACTAAAAGCTTCGAGCTAACAAATTCAATGCAATCTTAATTATGTAAATCGTCATTTGCTTGATAAATACAACGAATGTACGAACGAGTTCATACATTTTAGTGAAATTGAATCAAGCTATATACGACCGTGATATGCGATATGGCTTTATTACCATTAAACATGGGTTAGGGCGAACGTACAGGTTTCCATTATTGACTGTAGGAAAGAATAGGTATAATACCTATCTATACTAATACTAACTGCGCCCCGCGGTTTCACCCGCGTAAGTCCCGATCCTGTAGGAATATCTGGTAAAAAGTAGCCTATGTGTTAATCCAGGTCTCTAGCTATCTAGATACCGAGTTTCGTCGCAATCGGTCCAGTAGTTTGGCGTGAAGGAGTAACAAACTTACAAACACACACGCACACACACACAAACTTTCACATTTATAATATTAGTAGGATTATAAAGCTGAAGTGTTTGTTTGTTTGTTTGAACGCACTAATCTCAGAAACTACTGGATCGAGATGAAAAAATATTTTTGTGTTGTATAGTTCATTTATCGATTATATTTTTCCCGTTCCCGTTGTCTGACATCATGCGTCATGGTAACATGACCATGACGCGTCCGTCCCCGTTAGGAAACAGAGTATTTAATAATAATGTCGCTTATCTGTGCATGTGATATGGTGACAAGTGACGAATAGAAGACTTATATAACAGAAAAAAATATATAAAGAAAAAATAAAAAAAATGAAAAAAGAAGAAGAAAAGGAAAAAAGGGAAAAAAGGGAAAAATATTTAAACAAAAAAAAAACTACATCGTTTTATAACGTAATCACGTAAAATTGTCATCCGTAAGCCGACTTTACAGACACACATTTGTATATTTTTTTGTATCTAGTAGTAAGAACTTTTCTACACCAGGAGACTTTCTGTCTGAATGTTGTGCAAAATTTTGCTAGGTCTGACGGACCACCAAAAGGGGACTTTTTTCTAGTAACTATGACGTTACTATAATGAGTATTTTCTCCAGACCAGCGTAGAAATTTTTGTGTAATGTTATGCAAAAATATGTTACAAGCTCTTTGAGGGTAACTGATCCGACCAAAAGGGGACCGGGCGTACTAAATGTTATCGAGGTAGAGATGTCAATATGTATCAAAGTCTTAGTGTCAATATGCATTATGTCACAATGATATTTTGATTTTCGTATTTATTTTTAAAAAATTCTCATATGGGCGCTCATGTATCATTAAAGTTACGAGGAAAGGGTTTAATAGTTTAATAGTTTAATAGTTTAATAGTTTAGTTTATTTCCAAAAGAATTAATATACAGTAGGTTCATAAATCTTTGATCCCCAAACTAGGACAACCTGTATCTTGGGGATCACCTTCCTAAATGCTACACTTGAGTATCTTACAATTAAATACATAGAGTTTAATTAAATAATATTAAGTATATTAGAATACATATCAAGAATGAATTTATTAAGCTATACTAATACATACTACATTGCCAGTTAAAAATCACTAAAAAACAGAATAAACACAATTTTAAAGGTTTTTTTGTTTGTTTTGTTTCTATGTTTATTGTAAATGTACATAAATTTACAATAAACATAGAATACCGGGGTACCGGGGGCTCTCTTCATACAAACGTAGTCGACTGTTTTCTCCCTGGATAATGACACTAGAGCTAATATTTTTGCAGCATAAAACTTATAACTGCAATGACCATGCCCCTATGTTTCGGTTTTTTTTTTGTTTTTGTTTTTTAAATTTTAATTTCTATGATAATTAAAAAATGAAAAAAATATATAGGGGCATAGTCATGGCAGTTAAATATTTGTGCTAGTGTCATCCAGAGAGGAAACAGTCGACTACATTTGTAGTGAGAGAGCACCGGTACCCTTTCACCTTAAGCATGTGATACAGGTACAAGTAATTATTTTATAGCTTACCTCTGCAAAGTTTAAAATGTATTAAATTTTACACTTAATAGCAATATAATTATGATAATGTAGCTTATCAACTGAGACAATGGCATAACTATGTTTTTACTGGTTCTATTAAAATGTGAGAGTTAATTATTTATTACTTACTTATAAATTATAATTTAAAAGTTAGCTGTAATTGATTAAAGTGCTTAAATAAATAGATAGATTTTTTAATTAATATTTTTACGTCGATAAAGAAAGATGCGTGCCATACATGCTAGACAGACTACCAATCTATTAAAAAAATCGCGCAAATAAAAAATAAAACAAATAGTTGGCTGTTATGTCGGTCTACAATAATTTCAAGTGATAACGTCATATGAAAACTTGAGATTTTTTGTCCTTTATATTTTTTTTCCTTTATAGAAGTCTTCTATTCACTCGTCATATAATATCGCTCATCTGATCTTGTGTTATGGTGATAGCCATAGGTGACAGATAACACAAGCCCAGATGAGCGATATTATTATTAGGGAGAAGCAATAGGTCCCATTTTCCTGTGCAGGGCGCACAGGAAAATGGGACGGCACAGATCTGGCCGATAGTACATACTCTGTTTCCTAAGTTACCATGACGCGTCAGGTCATATTACCATGACGCGTCAGGTCATATTACCATGACGCATGACGTCACACAAAATTACAGTGACACTTTTTTGTGAATGCAGATGTTCCACGAATTTATTAGACGTTATCACGTCAAAACTAAGCGAAATGGCGAAGGTTTCGAAGGACTGTAGCAGTTTGGCTACCCGACTTCATATTATGATGATGCAGTTAATTTTCCCCATTTGTGACGTGGTAACTTCTTATAAATTGGTGAACACCTGCACTCTCAAAAAAGTGTGACGTTATGCGATATTGACAAGTAACCATAGCAACGTATTGAAGTATGCAGAATGGTAATGTCAACGATATAAAAGAGTTCTTATGACGTTATCACGTAAAATTATCGTCCGTAAATCGACTTCATTTTAGGTCGTTTTTTTTAACTTTCTGTGCCAGTGTTTTGTCGTTTGATTGTTCCCAATGTTTTTCGTTCCTTACTTGTTAATATCTAAGTACCTAGCACGCACAATAAATAAAATATCTAATCAACTAAGAACTTGATTTCATTGGATAAACTCCTTACCTCAAGTTCCATTCTGCACAACCAGTTAAGTAGGTTATAGTGGAAGGACAATCCCAAAACTGACATAAGTTTTTATAAACAATAACTTTCTCATCTCTTGGTCGTCAAAATATACGGGCCCAAGTGAAGGCAGACGGTTAAAATGACTGTTCATCGAATAACTTTAGAAATTTAAATAATTCGAAAATAATTGGCAACCCTTTCCACACGAAGTGTTAGAAACGTATAATAAAATTCAATTTGTCGTTGCTCCCATCACACCCGATGGTTATGAATGAGTAACCCTTTTGATCGTTAGAGCTATTTGTGACATCAGTCTTCCATACTTATCATCACACACTTCACACTGACAGCTTGTGTATTACGAATAACTACAGAACCGATTGCGATAAAACTTGGTTTGAAAATAGACGTAGTCTTGGAATAAAACTTAAACTACTTTTAATTGCTTTATTTTTACGGGATCGGGATTTAACCCTTATAATGAACTGTCTTTATATGGGACCTGTCCAGGCTCTGGTCTATCGTTAGTATTTGGCTTAGTCTGAAAGTTATGAGTCAATAAATTTATACAAAAATTCAGCTCTAACCGAAGGTTATCCCTTCAGTCAAATTCGTAAACCAGCTATGCAAGAATGCTTTTTTTACTGTTTGGTAAGTAGAAGCATAACTATGCCAAAGCAACACCCAAACATTAAAATTTACTAACGATATTCTAAACCAAACTTCAAATAAGCAAACGATAGTTACCTTTTTGAACACAAAACAAATTAGTTTGCCATTACGCGCCACACACGGCGTAGGTGACCAATGAGAAAATGGGCTTTTTTAACAAAATTACTCTACCGGGACACCGGGAATATACGATAACATTAAAAAAACATTACCGCGGTCACTAGAGGGTTATCTATAGCGTTAACAAGTTGTTACCTCCCTTTTGTCACTGTAGGTTAACTTGTGAACCTCTTCGAGGCTAATGAACCGATTCTGATAAAATTTTAATTGTTTGTCTTCATGGAAAAAAAGGTGGGAGAGGATTATTTTAAGCTTCAATCCTTAAAAAAGCTAGATAATTATTTCGTAGTTTTATTAAATATGTATGTATTTTTAATTTAAGAATGCTGTATTAACAATATTTTTTTAACTAAATCCAAGGAATTATTCTGTTGCGATCTCTATAGGATTATTTCACACTTTTTATAAAGAAACCTTTTTTTCTGTGTAGTTGATGGAATAATTTATTAAATCTTTTCACTTGAGAGTTTCTGTAAAATGTAATAAGTCTAATCAAATGTTCATTGTACGTCTGTCTTGTCTGGCGTGTGCAATTTGGGGGTATTCAAGTCAACAGTATCTTCGAGGTATATAAGGTGGCCAATTAAACCAATTAAAAAGAAAGAGCAAAGAGTGTTCTAGGGAAATGTTTTGAGAACGGGCCTTTTCGAGAACGGGGCGTTTTGATTGCGGGTCTTTTTGTGCTCGTGTGACATTTTGCAAGTGGGCCATTACCATCCTAATTGTCATATGATATTGGTCAAACGCTCTCTTGTAAAAAACTTATTTCACTCGTTTCAAATCTTATTAGAAGACTTCAGAGGTATCAATATACTAATTTACAAAATTACATACTCTAAACAACACCACAGACATGTTCATAAAACATTACAATATTTGATCATTGATCATCATTGTAGAAGAAATAAATGAACCAATCAAATTTGTCTACTTAACATTATCATTTGATCTAACGGCGAACCACAAATTCCTAACTATATCATCAAAGTTTTACTACCCAAAATTGACTCTTAAAATCAAAGAAAATTAGGTTAAAAGTCCTATAACAAATAAGGTTTATATTATTTTATTATTATTAGATTAATGTACCGACAAAATTGCTCTATAAAGCTCATACAGAGGTCGTTAACGAAAATGTTATTGTCAGAAATGTTTCATAATAGATGTCTTTATGATGTTATGTACCTACAATTTCGTTATTTTGATTATAGGTGTAATTGTATTTTGATAAACATAATATAACTGTTTCATAATGTTTCCATTGTGTTTCCTTTGATACTTTTTTTTTTCAGTTGCCTGCAGTGTCTTTCCGTGTACAATTTGGGGATCTTCAAGTCGCGAGTGAATAGGTATCTTCTAGGGGCGTGTGCTACATCTTAGGCCGCATCGTCACCTACCATCAGGCAGGTGTGATAAATGTCAAAGGCTGACCTATCATTTGTAAAAATGACCCCCAGGTGGCGGTGGTAGAGCCGGTGACTTCTAACACCACCCCCTGGTCATAGTTCATAGTGCCAAGTGACTCGTCGAGTTCCATCATGTAGTCTAGGCTTCCCGTTCTCTTTCTAGGTTAGCATACTAGTGCTACATCCCGCCCATCCCCCATGGGGTTGAGGTTGTCGCTTCCCTTCAGGTGAAATAAAATCAAATACAAGCCTATAGGTATTTATCCTAAAAAAGTTTGTTTTTTCAACAAAAACAGTTTCCACAATTCCTACATAAGTCATTATAACAATTTTCATACGAAATCAGTGCTAATGTTAATACAAATATAATGACTCCACAAACTGGTTTAGTTTGAGTAATTAGACTGGCATTATATGAACATTAAGCTTTGAACTTACATACAGTATAAATACTTTACTCTGTTTTCTATAAGGATTACTTCAAAAAAGTAGTACTAGTTTCTTGTCGATGTTTCCAAAAGTGAAAAGAGGAAGAAGGAATCATTCCCAGAGCCCCATAAATTGAAAATCCGTCCCTGATCTGGTCTGTGCATAATTTTCATCTGTCTACAGAAAATGCAAGCAAAAAATCTTTTATAACACTCTACATTAATGTTATAGAGCTATACGCTGAATAATGAGTTACTTGACAGCCGCAATAAATATTTGATCTACCCAATGATTGCTCGCGCGATCAGCGCGCGCACACTTCTTAGACCACATCCGGCGCCCGCGCAAAAACTCAAGCTCGGAAACCTCAAATGAGAGCAATTTCTTGTATTATTGCATTTGATAGGTTTGTTTGTTGTACTTTAAATGTGTTTGAGTTGGGTTGAGACGGTCAGTGGTTCGAAACATTTGGAGAATCCTACTAATATTATAAATGTGAAAGTTTGTGTTTGTGTGTGTGTTTGTTACTCCTTCACACTAAAACCACTGGACCAATAGTGATGAAACTCGGTATGTAGATAGCTGGAGACCTGGATTAACATATAGGCTACTTTTTATCCCGATACTCCCACGGGATCGGGACTTATGCGGGTGAAACCGCGGTGCGCAGCTAGTTTACTAATAATGAAAACAGACGGACAAGAAAGTGATCTTATAAGGGTTCCTTTTTTACCTTTTGAGGTACGGAATCCTGAAAATAATTCTCACTGATTGGTGTGAACATGAGATGAGCAGAGAGGACACGCGCACGTGACGAGAAAAGTTATGAGTATGAATGTAGAGATATGGAAAAGGAGAAAATGACCTAAGAATTGCGTGAGACAAGACTTTAGAAGTCTTATTCTGCCTAATCACTGGCTACCTTCTATATCAAGGGGGTCTAACACTAGCCTAGTATTCAAACACCGGAATTTCAAGCTCCACACGTTTAATAACCATCACGGCTAGCAACCGACTCCTCTATCTAGCACAAATCGCTTACCACGCTAAATAGGTAGGTACTGATGTGTGTGTGTGTGACACGCTACAAGACGATTAATGGAACAAGCATTCCCAAATAAATTAGGACGAGGACAGGCAGAAGAAGATTAGTTTTCTACTGACCGCCAAAAAACACATTGCCTAGCTTGCTGAGTTTAGAAATATGAATTTATGCACAGGCATTCTTAAAATTTCTAATAGGATCAGAATAATTACGACCCAGTTGGCACAATGGTCACCATGCCGGACTGCCAAACACAGGGTTGCGGGTTCGATTCCCACCTCAGATAAGTATTTATGCTTAGATATTTGTCTGTGGTCTGGTTGTTTCTATGTATTACTAGCTGCGGCCCGCGGTTTCACCCGCATAAGTCCCGATTCCGTGGGAATGTCGAGATATAAAGCTTATATGTTGATCCAGGTCTCCAGCTATCTACATACCGAGTTTCATCACTATTGGTCCAGTAGTTTTTGCGTGAAGGAGTAACAAACATACACACACACACAAACTTTCACATTTTCTAATATTAGTAGGATAGGATAAGTATATATTTGCAATAGGTATATCCGTTGTCTAGCATCCATAACACAAGTCTAGTTACTTAGCTTTGGGCTAGATAGCGAAGTATGGAATGTCCTGGAATATTTATTTTTATTTTTATTTATTTAAGAGACGTACAGCTAATTAGACATGATTCCTATGACTCAAAACTTACCCATAAAATGTTGTTGATATCTGACAAAGAGACGGCTCGTGTCATTACGACTCCACGTTTCGCTCCATTTGCCTTTGCTCAATGAACGAACAGCAAACGGAATTGAACCTGACACTGTTTTTTAAATTAACCAACTTTTTCTAACCATCCGCGATCAATCAGTTCAATAAACTGCTTAATCGAGTTCAATGACGTTTTCAATTTTGTAAAAGAAAAAAGGAATACTTTAGTAACACCCACATCACACACATGTCCATCTCACAAAAACCTAATAACTTTCTTTCGCTTCGCTTTAACCTTCGATCATTATATCCCAAAATCTAATTTTCAGCAAATTCTGGGACGATTAAACCGAGAAAGGATTCGATCATGGCTATTCCGAAGACAAAGATGTTCAACAGAAACAACGCAGAACCGATTCGTTAAATGAATTTTTTGAGTAAACAGATTTTAACGGTCTCGCCAAAGCATGGGAGCGCGGCGGAAACAATGAGGCGGATTGCCGCTATAATTTCATAGTCTATCCGTTAACAATATCTCGGTGATGATAAAAAAAACCAATGGATGTTATTAAGCAGACGAGCGGAGATGCGATCGGAGAGAATCGATTTGGCGTCGCTGCGTGAAGTTTGTTTAGCGGAACGGTAGCGCGGTGCGGGAGGGACGAAGCGCGGTAAGAGCGTGCGCCCGCGCATCGTCACGCCCGCCCTCACTCGCAACCCAAGTACAATCTTTATTGGAACTCATTTAGCGACGATTCGTAGCAGTCATTTCTACAAAGTTGAATGCCTTATTTACCAAACACTTTTACAGTTCAACAATTCCGTTTCTCATTTGTAACTGTTTGAGTTTCCGTTGATTAACATCTCTATTGTTGTTCGGTAAATGAAATTATCATTTCTCTAAGTGACGTTGAGGGGTCGAATGTAATAAATTACGGTGGTGAGGTAATTTCCAAAACAGAGTGCGTTAACGACAGTAAAAATAATTTAGGTAGGAAGGTTTGATGCTTATCGGGTTAATCGCTTCGTACTAATTCCGTGGCTGGCTGCAATCGGCCACTGTTTAATTTCTGTTTACACGATACATTTATAATGTATTAATTAGGTAGATATACCTAAACTTCTATTATATTCACATGAAGATAAACCTAAATGATTAAAAAGTCTATTAAGTATTGTTTTAATTGCATTGCAGATGCTTAATGCAACCTATGTTTACTGATACCTATGTCTTGAGTATTTTATTACCGGTTAATTTACTATGAATAATTATGATAATTATTTAGCACTATAGTAATTTAACGTCAATTTATTGTCCATTGAAGGTAACGCTACAATCTACATGATTCATACTTATGACAACGTAAACATCTAGAAGATTACAACTTGATATTTTTATTTTAATGTAGAAATAATCTGCATAATCTTGACTTCGCGCGACATTATAATGCAATTTAATGTTGGTAATAGAAAACGTATTTCCGGGCGCGGCGAAATGAAAATGTTCCCGAAACATCTCATGATGACAATCATAACTTCCGGACCTCACCCAGAGAAGCCGCTCTGTCATTAACTGACCAAATCAAAACTTGCCGACACGTGGCCCCCACTACTAAACCACAAATTGTAAAATATCACTCTAATAGTCCATTAATGTAAGGATTAAATTCTACAGTATATTTTGTGACGATATTCTACCTGTAATTCACGCCACAGACACATAAAAAAGCTCAACAAAGCTACTGACGGCGCCTTATCATTACCGACTTCCGAAAAGGGGCAATTTTTTGCCCAAACTGGCTCCCAAAGGACAACAAACTGACAAATTGTACCAACAAACAATACAAAAAGAGAAAAAAAACTTGAGAATGACTTGGCAGCAACAAAGAAAAGTTTTACGTAAGAGAATAATTACTTAACCAAACCGTATTGTTAACTGTTGACGACAAAAGCGAATGTAATTAAATAAGCAGTTTCGTTGCTACCCTTTCAATATTTTAGGGTATTAAAAGTAATTGCAATATATTGTAATGGGGTATTAAAAAGCGATTGCATGAACGCGACAATGTAATTCAAGGATGCGTTTGAAAAACAGAATTCATTGTACCATAAACAAAGAACCCCCATCATGAAGCTTCAACGTTAAAATATTGTGCAAATTATGAGCAATACACTGACAGACCTCTAAGGATCGAAGATCCTTTTAACAATCAATTTCCTTATCGGCCAGGAGGACTTAGTTGAATGTCACTTGTCAAACAAAGCTCCGAAAATAAATTAGTTAAAGTGCACTAAGTGGTCTCGATCGTGACTGACTTGCCATTGAAATGGGCTTTCAAACACCAGACTTTATCAACAGATTCTATACCTACAAGATAAATCAAAATAACGACAAAGATAAAGTAATAATACCTACAATTAACCATTAGATACTCTCTTTAAAATCAATTTCATTTAAATCAATCCGAATTAACTGAAAAATTACTCCGCTACCGATCTAGGTAACCAATTTAACCAGTAGCGGTACCAACCTACATAAGAAAATTAATTACTAAGTATTGAAACGAATCATGTAATTGCTTTCTATCTTTAAAGAAACTCAATTTGTCAATTAAGACATTAAAAATGGAAGTTAGTTAAAAACGAACACGACTCGGTCGTGATCTTCGAAATCACGATCTTTATTAATTGAATATTGCAAATAATCAGTCGGCGCCCAAAAGCGATTACGCTTCGGCTTTCGACTTTGACAACGATGGCCGGGGTAATAATATTATTGCTTATTAATTTATTGGTAAAATCGAATATGGTTAATTTAAAATAGGAGTGGGGAATAAGTTTTATTAAAGGCGGAGTTGAAGTAACATTCGTTAGAGAGGCTATTGGCCGGTGTGCCTCTAGGGCGGAGTCTGGGCCCCATGTTTTATTTGAATTATGGATGAAGCACGCCGCGTACGAGTCTCGAAACCAGTTGTGAGCGTCGCAGCCTCGCGCCCGCTCGCCGCTCGCCTTCCCCTTCTAATTAATTGATGTTTTCATTTAACAACTTGTACCATAATTAGCCGGCAATAACTGAAATTGAGTGTTTAATCTTTATTAGACAGTGATACAGTTCCGACTGAGCCTCATACAGCGCTTACTCCACCCGCTGTGACTTCGTGAGTACCTAATATCTATTTCAAACTAGTTTTATTATACTTTATTCTAATAAGAATGAAATATTTAATGATTCTGTCTTTAACTAATATAATGATACTCGTACATATAAAGTTAGGTCGCGAAGATTTTATGTTACAAAAAATTGATTGCACAAATTATTTGATGGTCCATCGTGAATGTTTACTTTAATAAACGGATGATTAATTTGTATCCATTTAAATATTTAATTGAATATTTATTATAATTACATCCGGTGATGGTAAATTACAATTAGTTTGTAAATTACATCTAATTCTCTCTAAAATAATGTAGTTTTTACATAAGAAATTAACTTTGCCGACGGATAAAGAAACATAAATTGAATTTAAATTAACAAAATTATTGAAAATTTATCTTAATTCGTCTATAAATTAATATATTATCTAAAAAAAAAACAATATATTCAATTAATAAAGAAATTCGATAAGTAAAGTTTCTGAGTTTCTCAATAAATGATTTATTAAACAATCAATGTACCTGTGGTTAAATGTTGTTCAAATGAACCTAATAATAATTAAATTGGATAACCAGTATGTAGTCCACTACCATCTTATCACAATAGCTCAAGTAGTATTGTCCTGTAGATTATCAATAGTTTTATCTGAACCGGAGGTTGTCCTTGGTTGCACTTTACAGTGTAGACAGGGATAATCGCCGGTTTAGAATTCACCCCATTGTTTGCTATTATACTTGTTGTTGTAAAGGGCCTCTACGTGTTGGCTTCGGCTCCACGCACGCCTTCCAAAGGTCCATAGCCTCGTGTTACAGGACGTATATTAAATTGGGTGATAAAAAGACGTTTGATGGTTTGGTCAAAAGTTAAAAGGCAGCCCTTCTGAATACGGCACGCAACATTCTTCTAGCTCTATGGTGCATAAAAAACGTATTTGATGCATGCCCAATCAAAGCCCCTGTTGTGAGTAAGTCTAGGTACTACAAAACTATTTTGTCCGGAACAATGGTCACCATGCCGGACTACCAAACACAGGGTTGCGGGTTCGATTCCCGCCTTAGACAAGTATTTATGCTTAGATATTTGTCTGTGGTCTGGTTATTTCAATGAATTATAGGTAGGTATAAGTATATATTTACAAAAGAAAAGTACCTATATAAGTAGTATATCCGGAGTGTTGGTAGACCAGCTGTCCGGTGGACCGACGACATTGTAGCGGTCGCGGGTAGTCGGTGAATGGAGGCGGCTTCGGACCGCTGTTTGTGGCGTCATATGGAGGAGGACTATGTCCAGCAGTGGACGTGTATGGGCTGATATGATGAAGTAGTTAGCCGTTGTCTAGCACCCACAACACAAGTCTAGTAACCTAGGTTGGGGCTAGATGGCGATGTGCGGAATGTCCTGCAATATTTCTATTTATTTATTTTATTGTTTTTTGATGTCGAAAGTCAATTTTTGACATGACTGACTAGCCTACTAATGCTACCAGCGTACCAACTAGTACTTAGTACTTGGAGGTCAGTGCCCTTTAGGCTTAGTTTATTAATTATATTCTGTAAGCGTTTTTTTAATTTCATCTTATTCAAAAACTGTGTGAGAGATGGACCGAGGGAAACTTTTTTTAATCTTATAAAAGTGGAGAAGCTGTTTTAGAGTTATGATAGGTTTATCATAAGCTAGTTAATAGGTAAGTAGTATATGCATACGAATATAAAACAATCTTCCCCGGTTTTACCCTATAGGTAAGCCGACAGAAATCTAATGGACCCTTCGCTACTGGCAGGTTTACCTTACGTTTAATTACATAGGTAAAATTGTCTTTTCATGCTTAATTATAGCGATTTCAAAAAAATGGTCCATCTCCCCGGATTTACCCTATATGTAAGCCGAAAAAAATATCAGGTTGTATGGCCTGAGATCCCTCGCTACTGGCAGGTAAACCATACGTTTTATTACATAGGTAAAATTGTCTTTTCAAGAATAATTAAAGCGATTTTAAAAAATGGTCTATCTCTCCCGGTTTTACCCTATAGGTAAGCCGACAGAAATCAAGTCGTATGGCCTGATTTGCCCTGAGAACCCTCGGTACTGGCAGGTATACCATCCGTTTAATTACATAGGTAAAATTGTCTTTTAAGAATTATTATAGCGATTTAAAAAAATGGTCTATCTCTCCCGGTTTTACCCTATAGGTAAGCCGACAGAAATCAAGTCGTATGGCCTGATTTGCCCTGAGAACCCTCGCTACTTACAGGTAAACCCTACGTTTAATTACATAGGTAAAATTGTCTTTCATATAACAGTAATCAAATGTATCTTATGAAGTGTTATTAATACGTACCTAATATATGTATAATGTACGAAGTCCATTAAGAAACACACATTTATAAGTAGATATTCAACAAATGTGTGGAAATAGCTTGATGAAATGGTCTTGAGGAGAAAATGTCTGTATTCATTTAAAACTAGGATATGAAACGGGAATGTTTTCTAGATTATCTGAGGAGATTTCCATATTTATATTTATAGACTACTGCGTACTATCGTCCTGGACAAGCCCTTAATGCGACCATTATAATATGTACCCAACTCAATAAAGAGGCTTGTCGAAAAAAAACAGAACACGATCACACGCCGAATGTTTCAGCTTCTGTTTCGATCGTCTTTTATTTTCATGTCGTCTTTTGTCATAGTCTTTTGTCTCTATTTCGATAGTCTTTTGTGTCCGTTTGAACTTCTTTTATTTTTGTTTCTATTGTCTTTTTTTTATTTCGATCATCTTTTGTTTCTGTTTCGATCGTGTGTTGTCTCTGTATTGTTCGTTTTTTTGTTTCTGAATCACGTTATTATTTTAACCCGTAGATTTAATATAATTTGTTGTTTTTGTTACGTTGGGATTAATTGATAAATGGTATGGAAAATATGAAATACTTAGGAGTATTGACACACTTACCTACAATACGTAAGACTTTTAAATTTAAAAGAATCATGTCCAAAACTGTCCTAATTTCATCCTAAAATTGAACAACCATCAAACACTGGAATCGGACCAAAACACAGAATTATCGTAAAAACAAGACAGAACCAAAGACCCGAAGGCATGCCGCCGCCGCGCGCCGTACGAGATAACTATAAAATGACAACAAAAACTAAGCCCGTACGGCAATATGGGCAAAATTAAATGGAAACACCGAACAAGCAACTATACTGGGCCCGTTCCCCAGAAAAAAATAGAAAATGAAACGTGTACAATTGTACATACTACCCAGGTAAGAAATAAAATAATTATTTTTTTCAGGCAACCTTAGTCAGAGTAGGTATCATATTAAAAAAAATCAAATAAAACCAATTGAGTCGACTATGATGACCTAGACATAAATCATGGACTATGCTGGAATTACTGACTCTCGGCTGATTTATACAGCCCTAACACTGATCAAATAAAGAACAAAATGCACAGTTCTTATCTTGCAATATTTATAAATTTTATTAATGGGTATAAAACTAATAAATATTGCAAGACAGTGCAGTGCACACAGTGCCATCTAGCCCCAAAAGCAACTATTCTTTTATATTTAACTAGGCTTGTATATGGGGATCAGACATCGAATATAATACTTAGCAAGCACCCTGAATCCCATAGAGTCAGAGAACAGACCCCATTTGGTCAGATTTGATAAACTTGTTGGCCCGGAGCCGGCATAATTTGTCGCAGGCGCCGAAGATAAAGGCGATCGAGGCATGTCGCAGGAATGTCGGTGTCGAGGTTACACGCAACGGTCATTAGAACAATTTGAATATCGGTTCCAATTTCAAATGGTCATTCTTTACGGTTTTGTTCGGATTGTTTACGATATTCGTGGCCCTATTCCTTGTTAAAAACAACAAGATCAAATACACTTGGATTAGTAAGAAAAAATATGCAATGACAATGTCTAATTAATAATATAGCTTACAAAGAGATGCTAAGCTATGCTTAACTATGCTAAGCTCTCAATATCAATATATTTCGTTTGGTCAATTTCGCCCTCAGTCGAAAAAAGATGTGTGTCGTTAAAAAAATAATTCAATATTTCGTTCAGTCAATGTTAGTGTCTATCGCAACAGAGTGTCGTTAAAAAATAAATTCAATATTTCGTTCAGTCGATGTAGTGTCTTTCGCAACAGAGTTTAGAACTTGTAAAATTAATTCCAATAATAGAATGACACACGCACGCGCTAAGTAATCACAAGTAACTACCTACCTAACATTTGAGACCTTCCATTTATCCTGGTGGTCGTCGTTCCTAATTACCAACTTATCTGAACGTGTCTCGAAACCTTTTAGTCGCTGACGACGCTAATAAATCACCAAATATCAGCTTAGTATTGCGGTTGGACCGTGTCCTTTATTAATTGCAAACTTATTAGTGAAAAATGTTTTTTTATTTGTGGTTTTGAATTGAGTAATGGATAGAATAGACAATTTATTAGGTGAGATAGATGAATATTTAAGTTTTATTTAACTGACCTCTATCGACCTTTGAATTATTTTTAACAAGCCCTCATTAGTTAAAAAAATGTTTTCTCAACTTCACACTGTTACTAATGACAGATGTGTGAAAGTGATAAAACATTTTTACTAACGAAGGCACCAAAACTGCGTTACGCAGATGCGCCCGCGCGGATTCATACAAAATCGCCCCGCGACACGGAGCAATTTTGTATGAAACCGCTCGGGCGCATCTGCGTAACGCAGTTTTCGGCCTTAAATGCTATAAAAAAGTGAGTTTATCTACTTCATCTACTTAATTAGAATATCCAAAAACAAAGAAACCAATAGAAAATGACTCCAAAAATCATAAAATCCGGATTCCTTTTTTTTCTTATTCCCAGAATTGTGTATAGAAAATAAAGTTATCCAACCTCTTCGCAATAATAATTAACCCAATCATAATCTAAAGATTCAATTAAAAAACACAAAAAAACCTATCTAACTCGAACAACAAAGAATCTCCGGCGTCAATTTACTTCGTTACCACAGTTAAATTAATTGTTTCTTCAGAACTGACTTTTAAAAACTAATTTTCTTTGGTATTTCATTGAAATTGTTATCTATCTGATTACTACATAACTCCTTGTTATTTTCTAATTAATTTCATTAACGTTTTTAAAAAGTAAACTGCGGTATGTCGATTAACTCCGCTCTATTCTATTGTTTCATACGATATTATAACTATGATACTCAAAGAGAAACGAACGAACTAACCAGCAGTAGTCGCCAACTGATATTATACCTAGTGACAAACTTATTTTGCACACCATAAACATGATTAACCAACTGTCAAAGTTTTAAATTGATTAAATAATATCACCTTTATGGTTATTGAAATAGAATGAATTTTAGATTACCTGTTAAAAGCAAGTTAAATGCATTTACCTAGAATTTAGCCAAAATCGTTTAGGCACAATGTCATACAAGTCGCCCGAGTCACAATGACAAAAACCGGCCAAGTGCGAGTTGGACTCGCGCACGAAGGGTTCCCTACTATTATATTCTGCTTTTAGTATTTGTTATTATGGTGGCAACAGAAATTCATAATTTGTAAAAATTTAAACTGTCTAGCTATCACGGTTCATGAGATTACAGCCTAGTGGCAGAGAGATAGACAGTGGAGTCTTAGTAATAATAATAATAAATCATTTATTTCAGGCTACAAAGGCCCATAGATTAGACTAACATACATATTTTATAATAATAATTGAATGTGTTAAAGAGATATCTTAGAACTATGTTAGTAGCACTTCCATGACACTACACTTTCGTCTTTGTCTGTTCTTGTGGAATTTGTCCGCGGAAGCGACGGAACACCACGTCCTTCGGCCAGAAGCTTTCGTCCATAACGCGACACGCGCTGTTGTTCGTAATAGGGTACCGTTTTTAGATTATGGGTACGGAACCCTAAAAACTGTCAGCTTACGAAGTAAATCATCGAGAATAGACTGGCGATTCTTTAAACCAATGTCATCATCATATAAAACGCTCCAAAATTCACAAATTATCAAATTAAGTGGACTCTAAACAAAAACTGGCCGACCGACGACAAAAGATAGCTGGCATTGTTCACAGATTTTAAAAATAGTCCATAATTAAATGGAATTTAGTTTTTGCTGTCGCCACCAATTGTCCATGATATAAATTCTTGAATCGATATTTTAGTTGAAGAAAGATTAAAAAAGGACAATTTGCCACCCTGCTGGTGCTGTTGCTTAGTATTAAAACGGCGGACTGTCGAAGCAAAATCGATAACAACTCCGCGGTTAGGTTCTTTTTGCATCGACAGTTCGTACGAGACGAGATTGGCTGCAAAAACTGGTACGAAGTGGAGAAAGACTGGTTCTACGAAGTTCGGAGAATCAAGGGTGTCCACTGACCAGCTCCCTATTGACTGGAGAAAAACTAAGGTTCCTTTACCTACCGCTAAATTCTGACTCATTTAAATTTCAATTCAAATTAAGATTCTACGCCCACTGTGCCTCAATGTCATTTATCATACTGGGTTCGTATCAGAAATTAAACTAATAATGTACAGGGTTATTGGTAATTATGGATGACAGAGGTTGAGGGCTACTTCTGTTCACCTTAACAAACAACTTTTATTCTACGACTTTTAGAAATTTGAATATTTTTTAGAAATGTTTGATGTTAAGTCAATTCGAAAATCGAATGTTTTTTTAATAAACACTTAGACAACAGTCGATAAAACCTAAGAAATAAGAATAATCTTAAGATAATGACACCCTGTCAGTAATAGCTGATTTTTTGGGTAAACATAGCCTAAATATTTGCGAACAATTGTTCGAATTTCGAAAAGTCGTACCGTACTTGTAATAAGTGCCACTAAAAGGTTTTTAAAACTTGATATTAGATATTAATGACGAAATAACAAAAAATAAACAAATGAATTATTTTTCAGATTGACAATAGAGCAAATATTTATTTAGTGACCTGTTTTAAGTATAGGTTTAACAAATATAGTTTTTAATTAAGGTGACAGGTGGCCCTTATTTCTCGCCGGTACCTTAGAACCATAGTTGATTGGTAAAGTGCACTATAATACCCTTTGACCGATTTCTTATATATTACAAATAACCCTGTATACTCACTCGCGATCGTTGTATTCTGGTCTGTATCAGCGTTGCCAACCCTACGTCTTTTTACGTAGATCTACGTACTTTAAGCCTGTTTTGAAATCCTACGAATTTCAGTCCTAGAATCTACGTATTTTCTTATCAATTTGTAAAATAACGAAACTCATAGCTAAATGTGCATAATTTCCTTTTTACTCGCGAAATAAAGTTAATAAACGTTCCGTTTTATACTGACGCATATGCGTCAAATTTTAAAAGTAAAATTGAAAATAAATTAGTTATCATTTTCAAAAAATATTTTTATTATTTATTTTATTAATATTAATTTTATTTTCGCTTCGCCAACTCTTTACTACTTCCGTTATTATTTTTTAACACAAATGAAACAAAGTTCTCATTCCATAGAGCTGTGACTGTGTAAAACGAAACGTCTCGTCTCACCAGCTCGCCTTGTAGAAAAACTTAACCTAAAAATATGTCGATTTGACGGAGTTACTGTTGTTTTGTTCTTTTGATATCTATCAAATTTCGATTTAATTGAACACAAATATACTTAGTAAAGACCTAGGTACGGTGCGCGCGCGGTTATTTTTTTATTTATTTATTTATTTATTTAAATTCCTCTTCATTTAACTCAGGAAAAAGTACGTAGATCTACGAACTTTTCTAATGGGGTCTACGCATTTTTTTAAATCCGAGTTTGCAACACTGGCTTTTGTCAACCATGGGTTTTCATACACGCTATTATTTTGCCAATTAGGTATTAGGTCGGTACAAAACAGTCGTTCTCTATATTGGTTTATATGTTTAAAATATTAAATTAACTAAATTTGACTGTCATTATCATCGTAATGTGTAATTTGTTAAAAATTAACATAACCCAATCAACAACGCATATTAACTAGATACCTATAATAAAACAAGTTCCTATCTATACCAATTTATTCATCCTATCAATGACCTGCTTTACATTTCAACATTTTCTATGCATTCCACACCATAACTGCGTTTATGCATCAAAAACCAATCATTGTCGTGTACAAATATGTATCCACTTAAACAAATAAAGTAAGACATTGACGCAATGAAACTCGAATGCAATAATCATTAAATGCTCAACAAAAACGGAATGGCTTGTTGAAAAAGTGTTTTAAGATAGAAACATCAGTGCGAAAGGCATTGACGACATAAAATAGCAATTGCTCGTATAAAAGGGGTAAAAAAAGCAAGTAATAATACCACTATGCAGACTGTTTGCTTTTCTGCCCTCAGCATGTGACTAATTATGCTGCGGGTTGAGCTGACTTCGCTTTTTGTGGACTCCTTCGTTTCTAAAGAGGATTCGGTCGACTTACGTTTTTCCTCGTAGTTTAAAAGTCCACGTCCACTGTCGAATATCATGCTAGAGTCATATTGGGACCGGGAATTCGTTTCAAACTTTATCACTCTTTTGTTTGTTCTTTAACATCGGTGTTGTCAGTTGAAAACTATTATGGGCGTAGACTTTTAAGTTAAATTGCATTTTTGTCACCAACGTGCCCTCAACGATGATGTGTTTTGTCCATTGATTACAGACCTCATGTTTATTTCGTTATGTCTTCATTAGGTCTCAGTTTTTCTTGATTAGGAATTAAAGCAGATTAAAATGGATAAGCATTGTAAAGTTAGATTCTGTTTGTAACTTAATTTAACTTTTTGGGTGGGATTGTGTTACAATGTAGTTGGTCAAGTAGCAAAGTTGTTGCATAAATTATTACTCCAGTAAATAATTGATTAACAAATCTATACTAATATTATAAAACTGAACCCCCTTATTCCAACACACTGTTTAAGGATAGTCCGAGATGTGGATTTAAACCTAAGATTTAGATACAGATTTACTCGTGAACTATAGTCTAAACGCTATCCCTATATAATCTATAGGGATAGTGTGTAGACTATAGTTCCCTATATAGTGTATAGGGATAGTGTTTAAAATATAGTTCAAGAGTAAATCTGTGTCTAATTCTAAGGTTTAAATCCACATCTCAGACTATCCTTAAACCTCGTTTTGGAATAAGGGGGGAAGAGTTTGTTTGTTTGAACGCTATAATCTCAGGAACCACTTGTTCGAATCGAAAAAATCTTTTTTGTGTTGGATAGTCCATTTATCGAGGAAGGCTATAGAGGCTAATTTTTGAAGTGAAAACTTCTTTAGCGGCGTTGAGCACTTTTCTGTAATGGGTATAAAATCTTAAACTCGCGTCAGGACACGTGACCTGATCGAAAAAGCGTAAGACATCAGTCGACTCGCTAACACGTGACCTGATCGAAAAAGCGTAAGACATCAGTCGACTCGCTATAGTCTATGGTTTGCGCGACCAAAACTGTCATTTTGGTTTTGACAGCTCGGCATTCGCCCGCGTTTGTGTTTGGTTTTTTGTTTATTTAAAAATCTTTGAAACTAAGTTGTGAAGTTTTTGTGGCTAGAGGATTTTGCTTGCGGTAAGTGTTTAAAAAAAAAATATACCGAGCAAAGCTCGGTCATCCAGGTACTAATATGTTAATGTTATAACATATTAGTGTGTATGACCACTGTCATTTCATTCATAGTTTTAAGTTTTCACTTCTGTCGGCAGTCCCCAATGACTGCCTGTTTTTTTTTTTTTTTTTCCCACGGAATCGGGACTTACGCGGGTGAAACCGCGGGGCGCAGCTAGTTGTTGTCTAAGAGCGGAAGACAATACAATTTTTGTTCTTTATGACACTTTTAAACATATTAATTTTTATCCATCAAATGTAAAAATCAATGTAAAAATAGAATCTAGATGTTACAAAAAACATTGATGGTAACAATAGCAAAGATGGTTGCTATGGTTACTTGTCAATAACATTGCTATGTTTAATCGATTTATTAGACGTTATCACGTCAAAAGTTCAAAGATTAGAATTACTAAATTAAATAGACACAAAACAATCGCATAACAAAATAAACAAGAAAACACTAACGCATTTGAACATAAAAAAATTATTACATTGCACAATTGTGGGGGTACCATTAAAGCGGCACGATGATTGTTGGCTTGCTTTAATTAAATAAACCGTTTCTCGGTAGGACTCCGTCTGTACTGACATACAATCGATGTAAATACCAAAGTTGTGAAAAAAAAGAAAAGAACTTGTTATGGGCTGTTTTCCGCAACTAGACCTTTAGTAGGGTCCTCTTTGCGTAAGGATGGAGTAGGCTTGTCGAACACCTATACTACCTTTCAGTTTAGTCGACCGTGTTTAGTAAAAAAAAACTCGTCAATTTTGAACTAATCTGAAGTCAACTAAGCCGCGGGTGATGTTAAATGGCACTTATCATTTTTTATTTTTCTTAAGAAAAGTTTATTCCAGATTCGATTCGAACGACCTTCGGAGGTATTATTTACTATATTTTAAAATTGAAGCTATTGGTTCTCCGAATAAATAAATAAAATTAAATAATGTTTTTTTTTAGTCTTTGGGGGAGGCCTATGTTCAGCAGTGGACGTCCAGTGCCTGATATGACGATGATGAATGTTTTTTTAATCTTTTGGGGAAGCCTAACTTCAGCAGTAGACGTCCTGTGGCTAATATGATGATGGTGATGGTTATGATGAATGTTTTTTTAGTCTTTGGGGGAATTCTATGTTCTTCAATGGAGGTCCTGTGGCTGATAAGATGATGATGATGATGATGAATGTCTTTAGCCTTTAGCCTCAGCCGAAAACCCTCAGTTTACCAGTAGACGTCCTGTGGCTAATATGATGATGGTGATGGTTATGATGAATATTTTTTTAGTCTTTGGGGGAGTTCTATGTTCAGCAGTAGACGTCCTGTGGCTGATATAATGATGATGATGATGAATGTCTTTGGGGGAAGCCTCAGTTTAGCAGTGGACGTCCTGTGGCCGATATGATGATGATGATGATGATGGTGATGATGAATATCTTTGGGGGAAGCCTAACTTCAGCAGTAGACGTCCTGTAGCTGATATGATGATGAAGATGGTGATAATTAATGTTTTTTTTAGTGTGTCTTCTCGCTGTGTTCCATAGCATAGACCGTTCCCAGTAACCTAGATGGGCAGGTTCACCTGAAGCGAGTACGGAAACATGCAATTTCCTCGTCTATTATAATTGATTGGTGTAATTGTAAGATTCTTTCGCGAACTCGACTTGTTCTTGTTACTAGAACTGTGTGGACGGGCCTTAATATTATAGAGCTTGTGAAATTAGACGTTGTTTAGAAAAAAAATATGAGAATTTTACTATCAGAGTTTTTTATTATGACGCTGCGATTTTGTCACTGTTGCTAGGAATTTCTGACTTATCTATACTTATATTATAAAGCTGAAGAGTTTGTTTGTTTGTTTGTTTGAACGCGCTAATCTTAGGAAATACTGGTTCAAATTGATTTTTGTGTTGGATAGTCCGTTTGCCGAGGAAGGATATAGGCTATTTTAAATTTCGATATTTCCACGGGATCGGGAGTTACGCGGGTTAAACCGCGGAGCGTTGCTAGTGGTTAAATAAAATTTAATGTTTGAATAATACTATTTTGAAAATATATATCTATATACCTATACAAAAGAGAAAAAGAATTATCTCAAAATCTCTGAAACTCCAAGATCTACGAGTAATACGGGTAACATGCGGTGCGCAGCTAGTAGGTAGGTATAGGTAGAACAGCGAATGACGGTCCCCGGCGAAAATTGGTGGGGACGGTTTGCGCATCAATCGCGGACAGAATTATTACAGCCAAATCGTCATACTTTACCCCCGTTTAATATTTTGCCCAACCCGAAAAACATTTTTTTTTTAATTTGAATTTTAATGCATTAGGTTATCAAATTTGTGTGTGGGTTTTATATGCGCGACAGTACTTAGATGACTAGAGACATGCGGGAGCGGGACAGAGCGCGGCTAGAGACGTGTGTGCGGACCAGAGAACGATGATGTGAGCAACCCTCCCTTCATTCCTGTCCCCCCGCCACACAGACCTAAAATTGAGTTCTGCGTATACCCCTTCCACTTTCCTCCGGGGGCCATCATTCGCTGTTCCACCGATACTCTATATTAATAACTATCAGCGTTCCGCGGTTTCACCCGTGTAACTCCCGATCCCGTGGGAATATCGGGATAAAAAATAGCCTTTAGCCTTCCTCGATAAATGGACTATCCAACCTAAGAATTTTTCAATTTAACCTAGTAGTTCCTGAGATTAGCGCGTTCAAAAAAACAAAAAAGCATTTCAGCTTTATAATATTAGTATAGATTTTGTTGTTTTGCACATTTTTGCCATTTGTATTTGCACACTTTGCTTTGCATTTGTACACTTTGCTTCTTAGACAGTTTGCATACAAATACGTTTTGTATGAGATAGTAGTTCTGATCAGGCGGGTTATTTAATTCAATGATTTTTCCTTGTTACATTGTAACCGTATAATTACGAAGCCGTACCGTGTAAAAAGCCTTTAATATCCTGTCAATGTTATTGAATTAAATGAATTAAAGATGGCATTTCGACATTTCGTTTTATATGGATCGCTATGATACTTGTCATACATTGTGAGAACTGGATTTCGTACATAATAAGTTTCATTTGGTATTGTTTTGACGTAGAGCTTTTTTAATCTGCTTAAAGTGGTTGACTTGCAAAAACTAAATAACGGATGTGACGTCATATTTATGATTTAACATATCCGTTACATTCATACTCCTGACGGATTAAAAAACCGGTCAAGTGCAAGTTGTACTCTCGCGCTGAGGGTTCCCGACTGTACCTTTATTACATAGTATAAAACAAAGTCCTTAAAACTAACGGACTTTGATACGGTTTTTTTTCAATAGATAGAGTGATTCAAGAGGAAGGTTTATATGTATAATACATGCATAATATAGCCGTGCAAAGTCGGGACGGGTCGGTAGTTTTATATAAAGCAATGGGAGCAATATGACCTAAATATACACGGTTCTAAACTAAGCTTAGATTTGCACATGACCTAGTTATGTTCAAATAAACTACTAGAAGCTTAGAGAAAATGATGCAAGAAATACCTCACGAAACGTATTTCACATTTTTCTAGTCGCAAAAACATCACACTAAAAGGTTTTATAAAGACCTTGATATTAGTGAGAAAATAAAAAGAAAATAAACAATAAAGCAAATATTTATCTAATATTTACCTGTTTTTAACCCCCGACCCAAAAACGACGGGGTGTTATAAGTTTGACGTGTCTGTGTGTGTGTGTCTGTCTGTGGCATCGTAGCTCCCGAACGGATGAACCGATTTTTTAAAGTAATTTTCTCTATTTTTAAGAAATATTTAGTTTTAAGTTGAGGTGGCAGGTGGCACTGATTAACCGCAGGGAACTTAGTGCTAATTTAACTTGATCTGTAAATTATATATTTGTCTATACAATTAAGGGGTCATTTTAAATTGGCACGTTCGGCCTAATAGATGACTATTGAAATGCGCTCTCTATTACTTAATAAGAGTTCATAATAATAAAATAATAAATAAATATTGCAGGACATTCCACACATCGCCAGCTAGCCCCAAGCTAAGTAACTAGACTTGTATTATGGGTGCTAGACAACGGATATACTACTTAAATACTTTTCTTTTGTAAATATATACATATAATACATAGAAACAACCAGACCACAGACAAATATCTAAGCATAAATACTTATCTGAGGCGGGAATCGAACCCGCAACCCCGTGTTTGGCAGTCCGGCATGGTGACCATTGTGCCAACTGGGTCGTCAGATGACGATTGACATGCGCCCTCTATTACTTAATAAGAGTTAATACTCTAAGGTACCACATAAACCCACGTACGGCCTGTGGAACGGTTAGATCGGATAACGAAACCCAAGCAAACAAATTGCATTCGACCTACTCAATTAGACTCCATTAAACAGCAATGCTATAAACATGTTTACAATTATAGAATAAGTATAAAAATAACTTAATTAGCCCCACGAACCGCACCGTTTCGCAGAATTGTACGAGTACAGTCAGAAAATTAGTTCGTGGTATGGTTTATCTAATTAATCAGTAACAACTTCGTATTTAACATGCGTTTTCTGTTAATAGTTTTCAAGAATTTCGTGATTTATAGAAGTAAAAAACTTTCGTGTTAATGAAAAACTTTTCATGCGCTATGTTTTTTTAACTATAACGTGCTGCGCGGTATTATAAGTCAGTCAGGATTAAGAAATTATATATTTTTAGATAAACTTAAAAAAATGTTGGAAAAATCAAGATAAAGATAAAAAAATAAGTACCTACCTATCTATAAATCAAAAAATATATAAAAAGAGAGCTCAGCGAGTGTTAGGATATTAACTAAATTGTAAAATTTTTTTACAACTTAGTTAATATTTAGTTAATAATTATTATTTTTTTATATATTTTGTTTACCCGAACTAGATAAGTACTAATTTAAATAAAAATATTATGTTTCTTGACCTACGTATGCAGGTACTTTTTCACTCTTTTTTTTATAATTATGACGGACGCAGATCACGTCGTAAACTTAAGTCAGCAAATGGTGGACTACGTGAAAGAAAATCGTTCACCTGTTTTCTATTCTGTTTTATTTACAATATCGGTCGATCAAAATCTCGCTGGTGTGCGTTCGCCATTACCTACCTACATCATCAAACGGATAAGCCTTTTGAACAAAACAAAATATGACAGAGAGCTGGCTTAATTCAATTCTGATCAAAACAAAATGTTTTATTTGATTTTTATTTACTTGTCATTCGAAAAATATGATTTTAAATAGTTGCGCCCGGTGATGTCATCCGCGTAAAAAGTAACTTAATGTCCATTAATATGAACCTAAATAACAAACATAATTTTTTTCAGGATTTAAATCTATCGAAACTTGTGACCGCGACGACTGCGATTCAAAAAATAATATATACGGCACTTTTTTGTTAACCGTACTCCATAAAATGCGCTTGCTACAAGAGCAATTTATATAATAAGCTCGTTTTATGATTAGTCACAATAAATCACAATTATTAATCCAAATTATCAGTAATAATTAATATTATTAAGTATCGTCAGAAGATTTCTTTCTCTGCGGCCCTAACCATCGGTAACCTGGGCCCTGCTCCGCTGCTAACGATCTTCTAGGTTTAGGTTTTTATAATAATTTAATGTTTTTTGTACAATATGTATATATTATTTTGATGCAAATACTTATTTTAATTTTACTGAAGTAGGTAGAATTTATGTAATTACTTGGATAGATTTTCTTATATAAGTTTTTTTTTTATTTTGTATTCAGTTTGTTTTATAAAAATCTTTTCCTAAGAAAAATAAATAAAAGCTTTTAAATAAATACAATAGCTTTTAGAATTTTGGTACTCCATGAATGAATGTCCAGAATTTCGTGAAGACAATCGCTGTACGGTCACCAAAAAAACTTCAATAGCGATTCGATTAACTTAACAATAACAATTAAGTGAACAAAAAAGTTAACGTGATTAAAATTTTCTTAATCAATGACGTATTTATTTAAAATGTAATTAACTTTTTGTCGTTTTAGTAAACAAAACAACGAAGATAATGTGGATTTTTTGACGTGAAAAATCCTTTATTTCGGTCAATACAGTCATAGGATGTTTCATAATGCGAAGAGTTGTGAATTTTTAAAAGGGACGATTAGTTACTTGGGACAAGTTGCGAGTAGGACGACTTGCGTCGAACCTATGCCTAATAGGTACCTATTAGGGATCCCGCTTACCCGATTTTTTTTTTTTTAATTTAACAATGTTGGAAAAATGGAATCGTGTCTGACCGAAGCCCGGCCAAAGTTTCTTGCGACCAAGATACCTCTTTAAGTTTTATGAAATTGACATATAAAAAAACCTTTATAAGTAGGTAAGTATTTACTTATTTTATTTATGTCAATTGAATTTTTTTTGCCATACCAACTTTAACAAAACAGATGCCTTCATTCGTGTGGCAAATGCGATTAAGTTCAATCGTGTAGTGACAGCACAGATTAAACTAAGAAGTATTAAAGATTATTGACCTCAAATGCGAAATACTGGACCTACATAAGGATCCGGCTACGATCAAGTCTCAAGCTTTTATTCTCAAGCAAGTCAAAAGCTTCCGAAAGTTTCGAAAGAAAATTCGAAAGTTTGTTTATTTATTTTTATGAAAATCGTCATAGTGGTAGTTTAGTTAGAGCATAAGACTAAGGGTACTTTTGATCCCGAAAATTTCGCGGGATCGGGACTTTTGGTGGTGTATGTTTTTGTTAAGATTTTGCTCAATCGGACAAAAACTACTATACCGATTTTCATACGATTTTTACCAATAGCCTGATTGAGAAAAGATGAAACAAAAAAACTATTTTTTCTCGTGCGGATCGCTCGTAAATTGATTACGATTCCTCAGCTTCTTGCATAAAAGCTGAGCTGGAGCGGTAAGCATGCGCAAAAAAAATATTTTTTCTCAAGAACCTACTAAATGTATGTGCAAAACTTACAATTTCCGAAGTGCGATTATTTATAGTGACAATAAGTGGTAGGTATCTATTAGAATGCGATAGTGCGTCAATGTCTGGGCCACCCGAGGGCTGGCCGGGTCGGTTATCAGCGCACGCGCAGGATTTACGCCCGTCATAGCCTGACGCGCAGGTATGTATACCTACACTTACTTTATTAATATAAAGCTGAAGAGTTTGTTTGTTTAAACGCGCTAATATCAGGAACTACTGGTTCAAATTAAAAAAGCTTTTCGTTTTGGATAGTCGCTACAACAAATAATGAGTGTAAATTTCAACTGTCTATTAGCTATCACGGTTTATGAGATACAGGGTGACAGACGAAACCTTGTACTATTACGGAATTATATCTAAATCGAAATCTTTTTTCTTTTGGAATCATACAATTTACATGACATCACATTGAAACGTCTTAACAGTTAAGTTAGGATGTGTGCCTTTGGTAACGCGCCCATCAATTAAATGAATTAAATACACCACTTAGCAGACTTAATGCACCCAGGGTATTTCCGGGTGCATAATGTCTAATTGTCTACCTTAGAGTTGATCAAACTTGATAAATCAAACAATTATCGAAAACATCAACAAAACATTGCTAATAGTATACTCTAGTCACACTCTAGTCAACTTAAGTACCAGTACCTTCCTAGTTCCAAGGAGTTTAAGATTGCAAGTTACCTACCTACGATAAAAAAAAGATTTTATAGCCTCGTGCCACGAAAAATGTACTTTCCCGTGAAACTACTGGCAACAGTGTGGTGTCAGTGGAAATGTACGTTTGCCCGTAGCACTACCAGTAGTGGCACGGGAATGTAAAATTTCCCTTCACTTTACTAGTAGTGCCAAGCGGTAGTGCCTAAGAAAAGAAACGATCAATTCTGAGTATACTTTATGGACCTAATCTATATATATAAAAGAAAGTCGTGTTAGTTACACCACTTATAACTCAAGAACGGCAGAACAGATTTGGGTGAAAATTGGTAGGGAGGTAGCTTAGAGCCAGGAGACGGACATAAGATACTTTTTATCCCAATATGCCCACGGGATCGGGACTTACGCGGGTGATACCGCGGGGCGCAGCTAGTTTGTTATAAAATAACTCATTATTTGTTGTAAACAGTGATAAGTTAATAGATATCCTATGTTTTTGCAAAATAAACTTGACCACACGAAAGTAAGACAATTGACTCATAATCCTTCGGATGTTTTAGCATATTGCATGAAGACACGTCAAATGATTGTGTCATAATAAAGGAATGCTAAGTTCGGAGATAACCACACTAATAACTGTCACATCTCACTGTTTGTGAAGGTGTTTTAACCATGAAATATTCTTATAGGTTTATATCGTTAAATTAAAGCAGGTGAAACCGCGGGCTGGTGCTGGTCGGTAGATAATACCGGGACTGACAGCGCCTCACGTCAACAACGATTGTTTTAATACAAGTCATTATTGAGAATTAAATGTGTACGAGTATTTCGTTTTGTACGGAAATTGATTGACTGCGGTAGGTGGGATCGGTATAAGATTGATTGGATTTTACCAACGGCTTTATGGGGAAAAGGTACCGGCGCTCTCTCCATGCAAACGTAGTCGACTGTTTCCTCCCTGAATACTGACACCAGAGCAAATATTTTTGTTGCGTAAAACCTATAACTGCCATGACTATGCCCCTAGAAATTAAGATTAAAAAAACAAAAAAAACATAGGGGCCATGATCTTTGGCCATGAATGGTCATAGCAGTTATAAGTTTTATGCAAAAAAAAAAATTTGCTCTAGTGTCATTATTCATTGAAAAAAAACAGTCGACTACGTTTGTATGGGGAGAGCCACCGGTACCCTTTCCTCTGTTTTGTTAAAACTTTGAAGACGGGGTTTTGACAAGTTTATTTGTCCACTAGCTACGCCCAGTTTCATTCACGTAAGACCCAATGCCACGGGAATTTCATGATCAAAAGTATGTCCTTACGTCTGTCCCAATGTCCTTCTCCATTACCAAAACTACCACTACGCCGATTTTCTTTCAAATCGATGCAGTCGTTGACTATGAAGAGGAACAAACAAATAAATAAACAAACAAACATTCGTATTTATAATATTAGCACATATTAGTTAGGATGTAGGTATTTATAATTATTAGAAAAGACGTGGCTAAGTATTGAAAGTTAATAAATTGAACATAAAAATCTGATATTTTATAAAAAAAGATTTAGCTTTTTTTGTTTTAATAAATAAAAAACCTCTAAGCAATATTAGTACTTCGCGGGTTTTAGTGTCGAGCCTGTGAAAAAAAATCGGGATAAATAGCCACAAAGGAATGCGGGCAATCGCACTTTATCGTTGATAATTCAGTTTCCACTCGGTGGTTTTTGAAGTGAAAATGATTTTCTAAAAACACAGAATACATTAATAGTTAAACTACTAAATTTATCAGCTCTTTTTATTAACAGCTTTTGTTCAATACTAAGACTTTAAGTTATTCCAATTTTGTTGGTTTTTAAAAATAAAGATCAATTTAATGAAAGATTTTTTTTCAGTTTTTTTTTAAATCAAGTCAAAAATTCATAGCCGTTTCAAAGCTCTTCCAAAGTAAATAGATATTACTGGCTAAAATTTGAATAAAACCAAAAAATAATAATTTATTCTTGGTTGGCATACCTAGTCCATGGCCTTAACAGAAATGCCGGTATGAAATAATTAATTACTAAAAGATGACGTGTTATTAAAAGAAATGAGTTGATAAGTAGGTATAGGTAAACTTATCAGCAGCAATCAATTACTAATTTTTTTATTAGTACCGTTAATTCATACGCCATTTTTCTTGTCACTTCCGCCGTGTGAGTTTTGTAGTAATGTATTAAAATTGCAAAGTTAGCAAGGGCGCAAATAAATTGATAAGTATAATTGTAATTGTTTATCAACACGCAACGGCTTTGTGACCTGCAGTGCTGTATAGGTCAAACAGCGAATAATGGCCCCTGGCGTAAAGTGGAGGGGGTATACGCAGAACTAAATTTTTAAGTCCGTTTGGCGGGGGGATAGGAGTGAAGGGACAGTTGCTCACATCATCGCTCTCTGTTCCGCACACACGTCTCTAGCCGCGCTTTGTCCCGCACGTCTTTAGTCGTCTAAGTACCGTCGCGCACATAAAAACCTACACACACCTAACTTTGCTTAAAATCTAAAATTCAATGTCATTTTACTTCCGGTGCAATGCATTGCCTAATTTTCTAATTTAATGAAATGTTTGGGTGTAGTGCCTAATTCTGTGCGCGATTATACATGCGCAAAACATACCCACCAATTTCCGCTGGGGGCCATCATTCGTTGGCCAATCTATACCTCTTTTTAAAACAAACTAGCAGCGCTCCGCGGTTTCTCCCGCGTAACACCCGATCCCGGAAATATCGGTATATAAAGTAGCCTTTGTTATTTCCAATGAATCAATGTATCCTCATACCAAGTTGCAGTAAAATCTATCGATTAATTTCGGAGCCTATTCGTTACAAACAAAACAATCTTTCCTATTTATAATATCAGTATATAATACAACCAATTTATCGGACGAATCTGCTCTTAGGTTGACTTAAACAACAAAAATTAAAAGCGTTTCAGATCACGATTAACTAACTGTCAAAGTGTCAGACTGATTAAATAATATCAACCTTTGTGGTTATTGAAATAGAGTATTTGTATTTTAGAATTTTACTGAATTTGTTTAAGCACAATGTCATGCGAGCCACCCTTAATCTGTTAAGAGTGTGCGGAGTTTCGACCGTCTTTCGTTTCCGTTTTGATCGTCTTTTGTTTCAGATATGGTCGTCTTTTGTTTCAGTTCGATAATATTTTTTTTAATTGATCGAACCAGGCAGTCGAACCGCAGCCGAGATTTTTTTCCCACCGGAAAATTATAAGTATTAATCTCTAGCAGTTATAAAGTTATTTTATGACTATATCTATTAGAGATACGTATAAAACATATTGTATATAGCTAATACAATATTTTTATTACAAAAACCTTGCCTCTTTCGTCACGTCCGTTACACATTATGACACATTTAGGACATTACATTCATTACTTTTGGTATTATTGCTTCTGGCAAGTGAACTTTGACCCATTTTAAAGACGTTTCCTATCAAAATTTGCAACTCTTCTTTGTGTAAAAATTGTAGTGTTTTTAATTCTTCTTCTTCCTGCCTCCTCAATTTATTTGGGGTCTTTGCAGTATGTCTTCTTCTTCAAGCCACTACTATTAGTTGTCATCTAATCGTTCACATAGGTATTATGTCTCGTCTCACATAGTCCATCCATGTTTTTTCTTGAACTTTTAATTGTCCCGTACAATTTAACCGCACTTAAGTACAATAGTCGCGGAAATGTCAGTCTGTCTGTACGCAGCTGTGCCGTCTTCCAACCGTAAATTAGCTGCCCTCCTGCGGGCGCTAATTGCACGCAAATACGCAGGCAAATATAACCGTTCAATCGCTCGCGGTGGACGCAAGACGATCGACGTTCGCCACTATTGTAAGGAATATTACGTAGGTAGGTATATACATAACACTAGCTGCACCCCGCGGTTTCACCCGCGTAAGTCCCGATCCCGTGGGAAAATCGAAATAAAAAGTAGCCTATAGCCTTCCTCGATAAAAGGACTATCCAACACAAAAATATTTTTTTAATTCGAACCAGTAGTTCGTGAGATTAGCGCGTTCAAACAAACAAACAAACAAAAGTATAGATTATGAGTTCATAACAGGAGTTTATAAGTTTAATATCAAAAAGCGTTCAGCACATTTTCAAATTCCAATAGTGTACCTATTGGAATTTTATAATGTCCTGAACGTAAAATAATAAATTTTGCAGCATATTCCACGCATCGCCATCTAGCCCAAAGCTAAGTAACTAGACTTGTGTTATGGGTGCTAGACAACGGATATACTACTTATATACTTTTCTTTTGTAAATATATACTTATACATAGTAACGACCAGACCACAGACAAATATCTAAGCATAAATACTTGTCTGAGGCGGGAATCGAACCCGCAACCCTAGGTTTGGTAGTCCGGAATGGTGACCATTGGGCCAACTGGGTCGTCAAAAAATACATATTAACGCCCTATCAATGCGTTTAATATGCGTTATAATAACAAAAAAAAATCTCTAGTGTCCAGGGAGAAAACAGTCGACTACGTTTGTATAGAGAGAGCCCCTGGTACCCTTTCCTCTTAAAAAGTGGTTTAACAGCTATTTTCATTTCGCCAGGAAAAGGGCCTTGGGTCAATAATATGAACTAAACGTGTAACAAAGTCAAAGTCATTTTTTTTATTCATTTGGATGCTTAAGTACATTTTGTAGGTACAAAGATCACATAGAAACGTCTTAAAAACTAAGTTAGGATGTGTGCCTTCGGAACGCGCCCACCAATGAGAAGAAGGCACAAGAAACTCATGCCCTTTTAGTCTAATTAATTAGAGTCTAAACACTATCTCTATATAATCTATAGGGATAGTGTTTAGACTATGGTTCACGAGTAAATCTGTGTCTAAATCTAAGGTTTAAATCCACATCTCGGACTATTCTTAAACCTTGTTCTGGAATAAGGGGTATGGGGTTTATTTTTCATGTGATCACGCCACAGGGTCACGCTTACAAAGGACAATATTACAAATATTTGAAGGTATTATTTGAAATGGACTAATATTTTTGCGAAATACAACAGGATTTTTGTGAAAGTAGAGCTTAATAATATGGAAATAAATATCATCATCCGAGCGATGTTCCCGGTTGCATCCCTCTCGGGAGCCCGGGGTCCGCTTTCCTGCTTTTACGCCTCCACTTCGCACGATCTTCAGCATCCTGGTTTGTAAGGCCATTTGCACGCATATCACCCTTTACGACGTCAAGCCAGCACTTCTTGGGTCTACCCAGTCTGCCACGACCCGGACAATATGGAAATAAATATAGCTGTTGTTAAACCTCTTTTTAATAAAGGTTCAACATCTGATCATAGACAATTAGGTATACTTCTGTACATTTTTATAACTATCTACAAAGTTATAACAACTTATAGTAGGTACATAACATGGATACACAAGAATGCATGATTTTTCCCGCGTTTTTGCGTCCGTAGAGCTATGACACTAATCTATTTACTTCTTGTAATAGGTGATTAAGTAGATGAGATAATAACAAACGATAACGGGGGTTTTCAATAAACAATCACAACAAGTTTAAAAAAAACTTTACGCCTTGTTCCTCCACCAGAGCGGCAACACCAGGAAATTTGTGTTGAGTAAAGAAAATTAAAGAGATAAAAAGGATTTTAAAATAAGTTACACAAACAGTACTTAAGTTGCTCTTAAATAAGTGAACGCACTGCACTAAATGCGGCCCTGTGATTGGTCAAATTGTTCAGAGTCTAATTTGTGGCTCTGCGTTTGCGCGCACTATGCAATCTCATAGGGTTGATTGTAAATCCCGTATTTACAATCAACCCTATGAGATTGCATAAGAATATAAGATAAGAATTTAAGAATTTAATTGCAATATAAGAATAGTAGGGGGTCACTTGCAAATGTCAAATATAACATCATAAATGCGGCATAGCGTGTAACGTATGTAAAGAAATAGGATAATCTAACAAAGAGGTCGGATTAGCTACATCCGTCAGTCACAAACTTCACTACGGCTGCGTCCCTAATACTGCCTATGTATTTTCTTCTTTTCGCTTCCTAACATGTAACTCGAAACCAATCGGCTGTTATCGAAATTACCGCCGAAACGCTTTTTTACGTATAAAATTGGTTTTTATTTTATGTGATCATGGTTCCACAAAACATAGGGATAAACGACCCGCAAACTTGCTCTCTTATAAATTAAAAAAAATATTTCCAAATCGTCTTTGAGTAATCGGGGAACACTTAAAAAAAGATTTCAACGAATTGAGAACCTCCTAGTTTTTATTAAAAAGTCGGTTAAAAATGACAAATGACATTTCGATATTTCGTAAGATCAGAAAAGGAAGTTCGGGTAAAAAGACCCCGATGCCACATGCCGGTGGCCAAATGGGTCACTCAATTTTACCTTCATTATTATCACTTATTACCTACCATACATCGAACCTTTCAATTACCCACGTACAGACAAAAACTGACTCTATTAACTCTAAGATACCGACAGCAAAAACATTTCGCGATAAAACGCACAAGATCAAGTTATTTGATTAGACCTAATTACATTTCTGACCGTAATTAACTTGCACGTATCATTCTCTTTGTTTTATTAAAAATAAATACCACTTTATTGTTGCAGTTTACAATAAAAACTTTAAAGGAAAGATAACTTTATAGTTTGAGATATAGAGTTCAACAATGTTAGTTTACAATGTGCAGATGTCTTATGTTCAGATATGCTGGTGTATTATTAAGGTATAATTTCAAACGGAAATAATAGCGATTTGTTAATTTTACATTCAACGGTGCTATGAGATGTCGACGGATTATACATGTATTGTTACGGTGTTAATTATCTATTCTGAACTCGTATGGTAAATTGTTGTAATTGGCTTTATTTGATAATGTAATTTAAAAAACGTTTTGATAATTATCAATATGTGTAACCCCAAAAAAAGTTGTTGTGCCTACACAGACAGGCTTTTCTAAATAAATAAATGAACTTCTGCTTTCAAATTAAACAGTTTTGTATTAGTCGATCTTAAAGTCTGTACAGTCTAATTTCGCCCAAATAATGTGATAATTACTTATTGAGCCACCTAAACACAGGATATCCTAGTGGGTGGCCTAGTAGTAGTGTGGCAAAAATGTATTTTCGTGAGCCCCTCCGTGCTTCGGACGGCACGTTAAGCCGTTGGTTACTACCTCTTGTAGCAGATGTTAGGTCAAGTTAGAGACCTTAAAGCGATCTGAAAACTCTAAAAATAGGTGAGCCACACCACTACATGAAAAGAAGAAGATCCTAGTGTAGAGCTTGCAGACCCTTAACTTAGTTTTCACCAAATTATTACAGGACTTCCATTCCGACTACGTTTTCCAACGATAGGAATATATTAGGTACTAAATATTACTGTAACATTTTTTTTATCTAGCTTTATTAGATTAAGACTTCTTAGCTAATCCTTCTAAAAATGTACTGACTAAATATTAAGAGGTATAGTTTAAACAAAATTTTCTAAGAGGTTTTAAAAATTAATAAAATATTTTAGAGGTAAATAATATGCACTCAAAACATATTTCTACTTATTCATAATTAACAGAAAGTCAACAAAAAAGTCGTTTTAAAATAAAGTGTCAATTTCCTTCATTTTTTTTACTAACCATACCAAGGTACACTTTTACAAAGTTACATACATACAATTAAATAAATAATTGTAGGTACCAATTATCATAATATAAGGAAACGCATGTTATTCATTTAATTATTAAGTCACATTTCCTTGTAAGCATTAATAATACGCCGTTTTTCTTATAATTAAATTATATCACACAGGATATTGACGCTTTAGAATAATCATTGCGATGATTTGATTAAAAAATTGACGTAAGCATTAGATAGAAATATTTCCACCATAACAAAGTTACCTGAACTTCCTCTTATTGTCTTTTTGAAGACGATTTGTGAGTTTATCAAAGAAGATTGTCCCCCTTATTCCAAAACGAGGTTTAAGAATAGTCCGAGATGTGGATTTAAACCTTAGATTTAGATACAGATTTACTCGTGAACTATAGTGTAAACACTATCCCATATATAACATAAGCCTATTTGTATAGCTTGGACCTAGGTGGCGCTATGTAAAGTTTCCTAAAATATTTATTTTTCTTTAATGACAAACCACAAACTAGAAAATGTCGTAATATTAAATCTCATTTAATTGTAACGACTTTGAATTTACTCATTTCCGTTCGGTAGTTAATTCGATATTTCGTTCGGTCGATTTTGCACTAAGTCGAAAAGGGGTGTGTCGTTTTATTTATTCAACATTCCGTTAGTCGATGGAGTGTCTTTCGCAAGAGAGCAACGCAATTATAATAAATTAATCAATGTTACTGAATACTTATGTAAAATCGCATAAGTAGCTGAGAAAATTATGTAGGAAAACTCATTTAAATAATATATTATTCCAATAACTTATTACAAGAGTTTCCCACGATATCATAATTTATTTACTCTACCGTTTTTGCGACGATTTGAATAAGATTTTCACTTCGTGTAACGTAAATTCATCCTCATAAAGTAAAGAAATCTACATACTTTTTGCATGTTCTGCTAAATATTTATATACCAGCTGTGTCCTGCGGTTTTACCCGCGTTATAGCCGATCCCGTAGGAGTATCAAAATAAAAACTAGCCTATAGCCTTCCTCGATAAATGGATTCGCCCTGAAATGCAAGGATTAAAGTTGTCAGCGGTGTATAAACTAAGAAAACCCAGTTGGCACAATGGTCACCATGCCGGACTGCCAATCACAGGGTTGCGGGTTCGATTCCCGCCTCAGACAAGTGTTTATGTTTAGCTTTTTGTCTGTGGTCTGGTTGTTTCTATGTATTATAAGTATATATTTACAAAAGAAAAATATATAATTAGTATATAAGTAGTATATCCGTTGTCTAGCACCCATAACACAATCTAGTTACTTAGCTTGGGGCTAGATGGCGATGTGTGGAATGTCCTGCAATATTTATATTTATTTAAATTATCTAGATTAGATGTTAAGGCCACTTAATAGTTGGTATTTCCAACATATTTCATATTTATCATTACTATTGAAAACATCCGAATAAGGTAGGTACCTATAGGTTGAAAAAAAACCTAAAATATCTAATCTCTGCAGTAATCCTTATCATTTTAAGTACTTACAAAATAAATCTATTTAACACATACGTAATTTAGTCACCTCTATCGTAATCATCGTTTCGACCAAATACCTAATCAATACAGTAAGTATATAACTAAATAGAGATAAAGTTTGTATTTGTGTTTATTATAAGTAATTTTCGAAACCACTGCACAGACTGATAATATTTCTTCTAAGCTTGTCAACAAAAGGCTTTAAAGATGAAAGGGTACCGGCGCTCTCTCCATACAAACGTAGTCGACTGTTTCCTCCCTGGATAATGACACTAGCACAAATAGTTTTGTGCCATAAAGCCTATAACTGCCATGAATATGCCCCTATGTTTTGGTTTTATTTTCTAATTATCATAGAAATTAAGATTTATATACAAAAAAAACGAAACATAGGTCATGGCAGTTATAAGTTTTATGCAACACAAATATTTGCTCTAGTGTCATTATCCAGGGAGAAAACAGTCGACTACGTTTACCCTTTCCTCTTAACCTCAAACATCGTCGCAAGGGGGCAAACTTGACAATCTTTTATCGGATACATTTCAGAGGGTTTCAATTCAATCTTAATTCTTTTAATTTTTTTAAGGCAAATTGATATGCGACAACGATTAATGTGAAAAATCACAATACCCGCACTAAGCGTTTTGTTTCGTTCTTATTCTTACAGCAATAGAATGGAATCAGTCGCCTACGTCTGTCTTTCCTGACTTGTACAATTTGGGAGTCTTTCAGTCACGACTGAATAGAAATCTTTTAGGAAAGCGTGCTGCACCTTAGACCCCATCGTCACCTCCCATCAGGCAGGTGTGATAGTGATTCAATCCTTGTCTGGTCATCCATAACACAATCCCAGTTGTTAGAGGCTAGATCGTGATTATTTACTACATAATTAGATTTTTTACAAATCAGGGTTTCACCAGTATCATTTCTACCTGATGGTAGGTGACGATGCGGTCTTAGAAGAAATGATTATATTGATTTTAATAAAATAATGAGAGTTTATGGAATCCTTCGAAATAACATAGGCTACTTCTTATACGGATATTACGACGAGATCGGGACTTACGCGAGTGAAACCGCGGGGCGATGCGAGTCAGTTGATATGTAGGAATCACCGGTCGATAAGGTTCTATGAAAACACACCTAATTTACTAAGAAATTGAAAAACACATGCGTCATTCGATTACAACAAATTAATAATGGGTAATATGTGATTCAATATTTTTTTCGAAATCGGATGTTCATTTCCCGTAACGAAATCTATTATACCTAGATTTACCTAGCTACTTGTACATATATACGTGTTTTTTTCCGCATTTAAGACCTCTTTAGATAGGTACTTTTTGCAAGAGGATAGAGGTTTGCCCAGCACCTATTATCCTCTCAGCTTAACCGTCTCTAGAAGAAAGAACTTATCAATACGCCAATTAAGCCGCGGGTTTCATCACTATGTTTTCCTTTACCGTAAGAGCAGTGCCAATTAGCGCAGATAAATTTTTCTTAACTGGAATCCATTGGTGCACGACCGCCCGGTATTCGAACCCACGACCTTCGGAGTGAAAGTCGGGATATCTTCCACTAGGCCGTCCACCGTTCAAGTTTTATGGAGAACTAAGTTTTATCCGTCTCTTCACCCGTACTGTGACTAAAGAGTTTCTTACACTCTTTTTGTTTTTTTTCTTCTCGTCTGTCAATATTTATCTATCGTTTTTTTATTCGAAACTAGCTGCACCCCGCGGTTTCACTCGCGTAAGTCCCGATCCCGTTATTCGTTTTTTTCTCGCCTTCTAAACCTTCCCTAGACCTCCACGAACATTTCAAGACTAAGATAAGATAAATCCGTTCAGCCGTTCTCGAGTTTTAATCAGACTAACGAACAACAATTCATTTTTATTTATATAGAAGATAGATTTTAATACATCGATAGAGGCAGTGAAAGGTTACGCTCTATGTTTAAACCCCGGCTTGCGTGTCTATAGGAATATCTATGGCGTCGTAGCTCCCGAACGATGAACCGATTTTTAACCGACTTCAAACAAAAGGAGGAGGTTCTCAATTATTTTTATTATTTTAAATTATTAAATTATTTTTTTATTTATTCAGTTTTTTTTAAGGTTTTTTATATTTTACGTTGGTCATCCTAGGAAGGTAACTAAAACCTTGGAGTCTTTAAGTCCTTCTAGACGACCGTGCTACATCCTCGACTTTTTACATTGCAAGCTTTTTTGAATAAGAATTGTAAGCTTATTTTGTGTAAAAAGGTACCTACCTAGGGAACCCATTCCCGCCACCTACTTACCTAATTACGTATCGATAATCGAATTTGTCATCTAATCGATGATAATAATCAATATTCGGTACTTTTATTGTACTTACGATGCTAATTTAATTACTATCGAACGTTGAAAATCGAGATAACAAAAAATATCGATACGATAAAATCAGATAAGGAGTCTTCGATGCAGTAATTGTATCATTATCGATTGAAAATAATCGATTATATTATGTTGTTTTTGAGATTATTTTTTACCATACGATATTAACCAAGGTTGGGTTAGTTGATAATATTGAATTAACCAGCGACGGGCGCCATACTTAATGTTTTAATTTATCTTAGATCAATAAAAAGTACCGCAATGATAAAGATTTACAATATTTTTAGTTTACACACTCAGTTTATTATCACACGAGCTTTTGCCCGCGACTTCGTCAGCGTAGTCGGAAGAAATGCTACAAACTTTGCCCCCCTTTTGTACCCCTTTAGGAGTAAAATTACGCAAAATCCTTTCTTATCCGGTGCCTACGTCACACAAAGAACACACCCTCCAAGTTTCAAGTCTCTACGATCAGCGGTTTAGGCTGTGCGTTGATCCGTCAGTCAGTCAGTAGTTCAGGACAAAGCATTTTATATGTATAGATTATTGATAAAACATAATTTTAAAGTAGGTATCTACTAAAAATTATAAGCAGGGCCTGATTTACACATATCTAGCACAACTTCAAGGTGAAAAAAAGACAATTCATGTATCTCGTGAAAATGGTTCTTGGAACAGAATCGAAATATCGAGTGCTCCAAAAAAACATGGTACAAATCCCGAAAATAACTTTAGTAGTGCAAATATTAAGGACCGATGGTTTTAAATTATAACTTAGTCTTATCTAAAAGTACCTTACCTACTTAAACAAATCTTATATATATAAAAGAAAGTCGTGTTAGTTACACCACTTATAACTCAAGAACGGCAGAACAGATTTGGGTGAAAATTGGTAGGGAGGAAGCTTAGAGCCAGGAGACGGACATAGGATACTTTTTATCCCAATATGCCCACGGGATCGGGACTTACGCGGGTGAAACCGCGGGGCGCAGCTAGTAATTTGATAAAATCATAATTACATTAGCACTCTAATTACTGATTATTATCGTAATTGAAAACGAATATTTGGCGCCTAAAATGTTCTATTATATTATTCGTAGGTATAATATTTTTACTTGTTTTTACTTGACCAGTTGAGCATTTTGTTTAACTTTTATCTAGTCTAGGACCGAATCACAGACTCTACCTCTCAGACTAATAAAGAAATAACAGTAATAAAAATAAATAATATGTAATAAGTGCTTAGATGGATTTTTTTTATAAGTTTCTATAGTGATGTATTTATTTTGTACTCAGTTTGTTTTTATAAAAACATAAATTTAAGAAAAATAAATGAATGAGTATAAAAATAATAATAATAAAAGTCATAAAAAATAATCGATAATATTAAATTAAATTTTCTGTTTAACAAAATTTTACTTTACTTAAAACTTTTTAAACTCACACGATTTGTATTCATAGTAATTTTTTCCCGGGTCATAATGGTGTATTTTTAATTTTTATTTCTCTTACCTCGACGTTTCGACTGTGTTACAATAATCATGGTCGCGAGGAGACTCACCGCTATCATGACGTAACATATTGTAACATATTAAGAGAAATAAAAATATAAAAATACGCGATTAAGATCACTGAAAATAATTACTATACATTTTATCTTTTTTTTACCTGACGATTAGAAGAGTATTTTGTCTTACCTTTTGCCTATTATAGTCTAGTCATTACAGAACGGAGAATGACCTAGACTCTAGGTCATTCTCCGTTCTGTAATGACTCATAATAACTTAAAGAAATAATCGATAAAGTTCAATAAATAGGTACATACCTATCCCTAATGATCTCACTTTAGCTACAATATCAAAACGCAATGATAAAAAATTATGATAGGTATTAAAAAAAACAACAATGGCGAATTGCACTATCTCAGCTTATCTAAACACGGGCTTTACATCGTTCATTCATCAGTCTGTTGTTGACTTGTCCGATATTCAGTGTTTTATATAGAGATCGTGAAAGGCTTTGTAAAATTATCCTTATACCTATATTAAACGTATTTGAAGTGTATCACTTTAGATGGGGGTCATATCTTTATGTGAGTTTTTCATATTTATTAGGTAAATTCTAAAAATCGTAAAGTGCAAAAATTAGTAAAAAAAAAGCAATTTATTAAAAAAAAGACTTATTGCAGTTAAGGACAGTGTCCACTTTCGTAGAAGATGTGGCTTGAAGTCAAACAACTTTTTATTGCGTGTTTTTATTATTATTTAGATTCAATTACAGCAAGGATCATAACAGTAAAATATTCAATTGCTTAGAATTTTCATGAGCTTTAGTCTAAGGACCTCCTAGAAATGAACGTCTTTAAATTATACCAAAATGTAGGAAAAGAACTAAACTACAAACAGTAGATACGCACATCAATTTTAGTTTAAGGCGTAATTTATCTTTTGGCTACTTTAAGTGCTTTTACCCAAGTAAACCGTGTCTATAGTAGACAAAAAAATATCGTAAAGCCGGTATATCAAGTTTTATCCAGACCAGTTAGAAAATACGACCTAAAAATACTGACAGATGAAAAGCAAATTTTACCAGAAGACGCTTCGTTCGCTCGGTCAATAAATGACAACCACAATCAGAAGCTTAATTGACTTAATTACATTAACTTATTATTACACGACAATTGATTACTGGAAAACTGAGGTAGGAATTACAATTTTAATCGTTTAAAATCACGATAACAATTAACTTATATTTATACTTAATTACCTTTTAATAATAAGTGACTTTTGAATTTATAAATAGTGATTTTAAACTAAAATTGTTATTTTCTTTATTAAATTTATAAACGGGGTATTTACCGAAAAATTAAAAATAAACAATGGTGATTTCAAATACCCAACTTTAATTTTTATAATGAGTGGTAATATAAATATTTTATTTATTTCATTTATTTTATCTTCATAGGAAAACATGCAGTGATATACAACTAAAGACAAAAATTAAGTTAAATCAGAACACCATTTACACATTTTCGCATATTCAATAATAGAAGATACTTATACTTTTCATTACCAATACTTTTAAAATCTCACTGTAGACAGATATATTCTAGGTCTAAGAATGAGTGGTTGGGTAGCTCGGACGCAAGGGAAAACACGGGGTCATTTAACGCCCATGTATTTCATAACTATTGTAATTTTAAAGTCACCAAAGAGCACACCTTAAAGACAAGCTGCTGAACATTGGAGCTCGACATTGCCTTTATAGGTAGCCAGAAATGGTTACTGTGGCCGATCTTGAAGCATCACTTTTCCCATAAACTGTAATGTCATAAAGTCACAAGGCATAACAGTAATTATGTCTAATGAAACCGTTATGCCTTGTGATTTTATGACATATGCGAAAAGTAGTGTACCCGGCCAAAATCGGTCAAGAAGACATCATCAATATCATCAATTAAAAAACTAGACTTATAGAAAACTAGATTTAGTATTTGATTACTTAGAGTTGCTTAAAACAAAGGTCGATTTTGGTACCTTTATTAGCACCTGCCCTTAATACATAACCCACAGAGGTAGAATTAGGAGCAACATCTGTTACAAATTATCTTGTATTTAAGACGTCATGTGGTCATTAACAGATTTTAATTTTATTAAAGACTGTCAATAATTGAAGAAAGATAAATTAACTTCTATACCTATTATAAAATTTACTCCAGCCATACAAAGAAATAGCTTTTTTCTCTCCCCTTAATGTCCGATTTCGATGTCTTTTCATGCGTAATTTACGTATTTATTTTAAACAAGGCTTGTATTACTTTTTTATTTATTGTCAATCACATAGAAGTTATTAAAAGTTGTACCTACTTGTTTTAAAATAATAGTAGCATTTATAATTCAAAAATTTCATAATTTTGTAATGAAATTTTAAATTGCATTTCTTTGCTAATTAATTTGTATTCCTCCCTAATAGATTGAAAGGATTGTATCGAAACCTAAAAACATTAACTGTCTAAAAAATGAAATTAATTTTAGGGCTGGAGTCGGACTAAATACCATACAATCAACAACATAAAACACCTTGAGTGCTGGTTGACACAATCTAGTTAAACTAACTTAATATTCAGAATGTCAGTCACGCTAACTCACAAACCTATCAATTAACGATTGTTCCACTAACTATAGAACAATTGCATTTAATTATAATTAGTGTACTGCAACTAGTGTCGGTAAACGGTAGGGTATCGTTGACGACGCACATTTCATCGGCCGATCAATGTAATAGAGATAGTTTATTTGAGAAGAAACATACGACTAACATAGTTACAAAAGGCAAAGGCACAATATTTGACAAGAACATAATAATAAAATTTCAAAGAAAAGAAAGTGAAGTCGGTGCTGTCCCAAAGTCGATCATTGATTTAAATGTAATAAATGTAAATTTATTAGATCATTGTCCATAATGTACATTTAGATCAATGAGTCCGATCGAAGTTTGATCGCGGCTGCCCTTGAGATGACCCAACAGATTGAAGCCCGCGAAGTTTTGAAAAGAATTCTTAGGACGCAATGTCGCGGGATAAAGCATATACCATACTAATCGAGAGTAGAACTGAAGACAAACATTTATAAAAATCAAGATGATGTCCATGATTATGCCAACGCTCATACAATTATTAACAATATCCTTTATCGCCCGATAAAAAGTCAATTGCCTGCAGAATATCCCTCACTATACCGGGAAACGTCTCCTAATGATACTAATATCAAAGAAAATTATTTTAAATGACATATCGACACGCTCTACAAAAGGTTAACTGTTCGTATAATCTGCGTTAATAATATAAAGGATCAATTATTATTACGATGACGTGGGAAAAACGTCGGTTATTAATAGATACCCGTGTAATAGGTACTAGTGTTTAATTATTTGTTAGACTAACCGGTTGATTTTGATAAGAAATTGACAGGCGATAGTTTAGAATTCGGTTTCTTATGGCCTGTAAACTTCTAGTTTCTAGTCTTTGGTGATCTTTGTAGTGCAGCAAGCGAACTCCCTTGCTTGCTGATGAATCTTACAAATAAGTGTTTCTGGCCTGGAAATGTTTGCATGAATGATATAACATACTTACCTATAGAAATTCCTAGGCCGGAAACAAATACCTACATATTATGGATATATTTGTATTTAGGAAATAAAAGTATTCTATCCGTTGTCTGGCCATAACACAAGCCTTAACTTGGAGCTAGACGTGTGCAATGTCTTGCAATTTTGTTTTAATTCATACAAAGTAAGACCTTAGACAGATAATAGAAAACTTTGGATATATGTAAAGTACCTATTGAGCCTTAACGAGGTTCTCCTTTACAGACTACTACAGTCAAGAGGCGAGCTTTCAGAAGTACAACATGGGTGTATCAGAGGTCCCTAAAGACGACTCTCCTCGAACAACTCCAGAACTACCCCGGACGGACCAGTCACCGGCTTCGGGACCTCCACCTGGTAAGATATGACAAGTTTAATCTTATCGATAAACTAGCAGCGCTCCGCGGTTTCACCCGCGTTACTCCCGATCCCGAGGGAATATCGGGATCAAAAAATAACCTATGCTTCTGTCAATGAATCAATGTATCCGCCACGTTTCATCTAAACCGGTTTAAAAGTTTCGGCGCCTTTTCAATGCAGACAAACAATCAAATCTTTCTCTTTGTAACATTAGTATAAATAATAAATGGGAACATTTGAGTGCATAAACAAACACCATCTCACCCTAAATGCATATACCGTCCTCCGTGAGTATATATTGCAAGACATTATACACAGCGCCATCTAGCCCCAAGCTAAGCGACTAGGCTTATGTTATAGTAACCAGACGACGTAAATAGATACTTATTAAAACGTTATCGTCCATTCCAGGGTCAGCAGACAGCGATGATGCCGACGACTTTGCTCCGAAGAGGAAACAGAGGCGATACAGGACCACCTTCACTAGCTTTCAGCTTGAGGAGCTCGAGAAGGCATTCTCGAGGACACATTACCCTGATGTATTCACCAGGTAGGTCCTCCTCTGTGGCCTTTCGTATACCTCGACTAGGTTTTTTCCGCGAATTCGTTGGCGTAAAGTTTTAATTTTTGAAAACGTTGAAAAATTTAAACCTAGTTATCTGTATTACAATACGGGTCAAAAACAGAACCCTTACAGTTGGCAACAAAGAACAAAACCCGTAATTGATGATCATACCTCGACTAGGTTTTTTCCGCAAATTCGTTGGCGTAAAGTTTTAATTTTTCAACGTTGAAAAATTAAAACCTAGATATCTGTATTACAATATGGGTTAAAAACAGAACCCTTACAGTTGGCAGATGGCTTTTCCAAGGATGAAGTGTTCTTACAGATATGTTTCTTCTTCGTATTGATAGCATACATTAAAAGATGATTGGGTAGGTTTAGCTTTTATCTTTAAAAAATATTTTTATATGTTTTAAATTATTACAACCTTTCGTTGTTATGTTTTAGGCTAAATCGAATCCAACAATTTCCATTTTTTATCACTTTATACTATGAATTAATCAAAACGCAATTCAAACGAATTCGGTTCATAGTAGATACGCGTAAGCTCTTACCAAGTAAAACCTTATGCTAAAGCTCATGAAAATATCCTGGCAATCCAATATTAAGCTGTAATGATCTTTGCTGTACTACTTATTAAATCTAAATGATAATTATACGAAAATGTTCAAGTGCAAGCCATATCTTCTATGATAGTGGACATTGTCCTTTATATAATTTAATTACGTAAAATGAATAAATAAAAATTCACAGAAATTCAAAGACGCAATTACGTTTTGTTAATTTCGTATAAAAACGATAATTACCCACTTAGTTAGCATAATTAACGTTAATTGTTAATTAACGATTACTTTTCGCATGTAATTAGATAGCGTTCGCGAAATTAGAATAATTAACAAAGGTTATTTATTTATTTTACGCGGAAAATTGCGCTTATCAGATACGCGTAATATTTTTTTAGGTACAATTAAATCATTTTTGATGAGGTTTTTCATTGTGTTTTCGCAGCACTTTTTTACCATTTCCGCTAAACTTGCCAAGATAAGTCTCGGCCGGCAAACATAAAAAAATATATGCGACGAATAGAGAACTTTCTCCTTTTTTTGAAGTAGGTTAAAACTATAGGTATTAGGGTACGCGGTATGTAACAATCTTAAAAGATTTGATTCGTAGATAGGACCTTGATTATAATATCAGTAGGCTAATTAATTGTTTATGGATTGAAATAATCCATTTATTTAGACTGGCTTAATTGTTATTTTAGTTTTTCCTTATCTTTTTGATAAAAATATAAGCTTGGGATGATTTGTTTTCGTATCTAAATACGTAATTAATTTTCATAGTCGATGGTTAATCTAGCGCTATCCCTACTGGTACTATAAATGTGAGAGTGTGTGTGTGTTCATTACTCCTTCATGCAAAAACTACTGGACTACAAAAAAACTCGGTATCTAGATAGCTAGAGATATTTTTATCCCGATATTACCAGGGGATCGGGATTTCCGCGGGTAATACCCCGAGGTGCAGCTAGTATTATAGAAGTAATCTTTGGTTAGTTTAGACACCGCATGGAATTAATTTCAGGATATCTGAGAATGCCGTTTTTTTATTTAATACTGTCACGGAAGACAAAAGGTGTTAAGGCGCTCTTCCAGTACCGTGTGTAGGTATTTACATTACCTTAGCCCCCGCTCTCAAAGACGTAGCGTGCTGCGTGCTAACTGTTATATTTGATCGATATGCAAAGCATTTTAGCATTATTATCCATAAATATTCCTTCCTTCCTAGTTCCTAGAGGTCAAAACCTATCATTTGATTCATTTTTAGAAACAAACGTTAACTATTTTTAAATAAAACCCGATAAACGATCTAAAAATTCTCGGTTTTCTAACATTTTTTTTACCGAACGAAGTTGTTCATATCATGTTTTCAACCACAATAAACAAAAATATGGTTATTAATATCCATTTACATCCAAATAACAAAAAAGAGTATTTGATTACTTAGAGTTGCTTAAAACAAAGGTCGATTTTGGTAGCTTTGGTAGCACCTGGCCTTAAGCTCATAACATCCTCGTCATTATAAACTTTGCCGATTTTTACTGGGATTTTTTTAGTAATTAGTTTCCCGGGTCTTAATCACGTATTTGCCTCGCGACCATGACTATTGTAACGTGGTCGAGGTAAGAGATATAAAAATAAAAAATACGCGATTAAGACCCGGGAAAATAGTTACTATGAATACAAATCGTGTTAGTTTAAAAAGTTTATGGTCTTTTTTATTTTTTTATCATCTTAAAAGGCATAATGGAACTAAGTAGTACTTCGACATGCGACTTATGAACAAAATTTGTTCCAGGGAGGAGTTAGCGATGAAAATTGGACTTACTGAAGCAAGAATACAAGTAAGTATACTATTACATTTTAGATTATAACTCGATACTGCTTTTAGGCAAAAAGAGCCTTATAACATGGAGCCACAGCTTCATTTGCCTGATGAATTTATTTATTGTAGAGGAGGAAATCAGACACCTTGCCCTGCAGTGTCTTACTGCAGGGCAAGGTGTCTGATTTCCTTCTCTATAGTTCGCGATCTTCAACGAAAAAGATCGCGAATCTGTCCCTCTCAAACTTGTCAGACAGATTTATTTTATCATTTTCTCCAGGCGATGTGAGTAATAAAAAAATATCTGTTTCTTTCTTTTCATTTTGTCGTTGAATCAACAATTCTAAGTTAACATAACAGATAGATAACCAACAGCCAATAATAGATTCGCACTATTTCTTTATTTTAGTTGGTACGGTTAGCAGAAAAAAACATTTATAAAATAAAAATTAAATTCTCTAAATATTAACTAATAATAACCACTTCTACAAACGAATCAAACGATATTATTTATCCAATACATAAAATAGATAAACAATTAAATGTAATTTAACAATAATTTCTGTGGCCTCGAGGCTTGTAATAATCTTGAATCAAAGCGGAGCGGGTCGAGTGAACGCTGAAACCTAGCCAATGATTCCTATAATATTGTTTCAAGAACGTTCAGTTAGGAAGTTATTGGAGGTGGCATATTGAACAGAACGGGGCGCCCTCAGATTTGTTGGAACTACGACGGATCCAAATATATTTAATAGTACGGCAATATATGCCTTTATTATTTTTGAAGTTCGTTTAGCACTATCCAATCGTGCAGGGTTATGGTTAGGTAACTCCTGCGGACGCGACCTCAAGATATCCCCCATGGATCCGAAGACCACACTTCTGAACATAGGCTTCTGCCATGGCCCAGTTCTCGATCTATATCGAGAATTGGGCCATGGCAGAATTGAGCCTGCATCGGCGACAAGGATGCGGGATTTGTCTACGATGTAATTGTGCGCGAGAACTCAGAAGTTAATTCCATTAACTAAAATATTTGTCAGAATAAACCTGTTAGTCGTTTTTGTCATTTCTTATTGGAGAAAAAAAGTTAACCCATACCGTCCAACTGCAGGGCAAAGTCTGTAACGAGAGAGGAAAAGAGGTGAATGAGGAAGACTTGATACTGAATACCACAAGGCCCTCCCCTCTTTGCACTGCTCATAATGCAAAAATTTGGCAGGGGTTTAGATATTCAATCTACCACACTTGTCTATTGCTGGTTGGTAGGTGTTTAGCAAAAATATATAATAAAACTTATTTAACGTTTATAAAAATATATAATGTACAATCCATACAATAATATACTACTAAAAATGACTGGTTTCAAATTCAATAGGCGATTGATATGAATTTCGTATGCTGGTGAATACATCAATCTAAATTAGTGGTTACTGAGAAAACAGTAGCAACTTTTTCAATTAAAAACCGGTGACATTTACCAACTCCAAAGAGAACATAGTTTCTATAATTCATGAAAGCAATCTTTTAATCACATATAATCGTGTCTGAACTCTGTTATTTGCAGTCACAATAGTTTATTTTGTTGAATCGATACAAACATTCGAATACAAATTACTAGTGCAAAGAATTAATTCGTTCCTTGTAATAAATGTCGATTATTTTGTATTGAATGCTAATTCGCAGGTGGTTGTTGAATTATAAAAGTAACTTATACCACGGTATAGAAATGTTAACAGTATTTTTACTTTATATAAACCGGTCGAATAGGTCCTTCGGATACGTTTTTAGTAATATTGGAGAACACATCAGAGTACAAGGTTTGATTGCAACAATATATTGAATAATTATTTCATCAACTGGCACACAGATGGCGCCATAATGAAAATGTATGAGTCAACCGTTTCTGCCAGTTGAGAGGTTATGACAACAATACAGGGTTATTGGGAACTATATCAGCAAGCGGTTGGGAGCAACTTCTGTGCACTTAAACAAAACACTTTTGTTCTATGGCTTTTGGAAATTCGAATATTTGTTTGTATTGTAGTTTCAGATTTCATATCTATCCTTAAAAAACAGGCTTTTAAGGTCTAAAGATTACTTAAAAACTCTAAAAATATGTAAGCCAGACTTAGTTCACTCAAAAATATTTCACAAAGTTTAAATAAAAGTCGCAGGCAGACACCTCTTTCTAAACCTATAGATTTTTAATGTAGTCCCACTCAATTTTATTCAATTTATTTACGCCTGGTAGCGTCAAAATGCTGCCACTTAAATTCGTCAGCGCATGCTCGAGTCTTGTTTATTAAATGAGATCATTAGCAATTTGCTTGTAGGTATTTATTGGTTATCAGATGAATCGATGAGTGAAGGGTCTTAAGATGACGCTTTTTGTTCGATGAGGATTTTTATAATCTTTAGTAAGAAGGAAGCCTAGGTTGTTAATATTACTACATAGTGTGACCATTGTAATAATGTTATACTGATGATTGTTACAAAAATATTCATACACCAAACTGGTAGGATACAGCAAAACAAAAATGTAAAACCTATGTTAGTATTACGTATATTTAATGAAAAAATCTCTATTTCTCTATAAATAATCTATTTCTTGTTATTATTTCTAGGGTTTGTTCTCAATTCTTGTTACAAAAATAACACTACGATAATGAAATGACTGATCCTTTCCGAATTCTAGTAGATGATACCAAATCCTCAGTATTTTTTGAGTATTTAACGATACTTTTCGAAATAAAAAAAATATAAATAAAAAAAATTAAGTATACTGGATTTAACATCAATCTATGTAAGTTTTCTTTAAATTTTCAAATCATATGAAAATACTTTTATTGTATCCAAAAAATTTTACCTGTGACTTTTATTGCGTCTTGAAGGTAGTATGGGGTTCCATTTTAGCATCTAAAATCCGCAGCATAGCTGGAAGCCACTTGTACGTGCTCATTACCTTAATGCGCTACTCTGTTAAGCTATTAAGGCCCGCACCTGTATCGACCTTTTTATGCTGACCGTACCGCATACCGCAGTCAATTGCAATTCGAACAAAATACTAAATTCCAAGACAAAAAGAGAAAATAACCATTGTTAAAATTCCGAATTAACATAACTAGATGTTTTGACGTGTTTCTTTCGAGTTTACTCCTTAAAAACCTAGTATGATTTAATGTAGTAAAATTAAGTACCTACATAATAAACATTGATCAGGGCGTCAATAGATAGTCTAAACACTAACCCTATAGATTACATAGGAAACTATATATATAGGGATAGTGTTTAGACTATACTTGTACTTGTATACAGGCTGTTTTCCGCCATTGGACCCTTTTTAATTGGGTCCTTTTTGCGTGAGGATGGAGTAGGCTTGCCCAGCACCTACTACCCTCTCAGCTTAGTCGACCATGTCCAGAGTAGAGAACTTGTCAATACTTCTGGAGCCAACTAAGCCGCGGGTTTCATCACGATGTTTTCCTTCACCGTAAGAGCAATGTCAATTAGCGCACATAAATTTTTCTTAAGAAAAATACATTTGTGCACGGCCGGCCGGGATTCGAACCCACGACCTTCAGAATGAAAGTCGAGGTATCTACCACTAAGCCAACACCGCTCTTATTATAATCTCGCTCGAATTAACATAACTAGATGTTTTGACGTGTTTCTTTCGAGTATACTCCTTAAAAACCTAGTATGATTTAATGTAGTAAAATTTAAGTACCTACATAAAAAAACATTGATCAGGGCGTCAATAGATAGTCTAAATACTAACCCTATAGATTACATAGGAAACTATATATATAGGGATAGTGTTTAGACTATAGTTCACGAGTAAATCTGTGTCTAAATCTAAGGTTTAAATCCACATCTCGGACAATCCTTAAAGCTCGTTTTGGAATAAAGGTGTGAGAGTAAAGAAGAAAGAGTACCGGCTCTTTCTCCATACAAACGTAGTCGACAGTTTGCTCCCTGGATAATTAGGTACACTAGACCAAATATTTTTGTTGCATAAACCTTATAACTGCCATGACCATGCCCCAATTTCTTTGTTTTTTTTTTCAAATTTTAATTATTATAGAACGTCAGAGTTAAAAAACAAAATGTATATAAAAAAATAAGACACATCGTCATGGCAGTTATAATATAAGTTGTATGATACAAAAATATTTGCTCTAGTGTAAATAATTATCCGGGGAGGAAACAGTCGACTACGTTCGTATGGAGAGAGAGCCAGTACCCATCCCTTTTAAGAACTCCAAAAAAAATCTTTTTAAGTTAAGGGTATCGAAAGAGTTCCAAGACATTCAACCTTTTTAAGTTAAGCGTTAACAAATAGTTCCTTTTAATTATAGCTTCGCACGGCTTGTGCATTTAGCCAGTGTCAAGTTATATTTTGCATCAAATTATGACCCGATTTTTCATAAATCGGGCCTAAAGTGTTTCAAAAAAGTCAAAGTCGTCATAGTCCGTCAAGTCAGGGGCTATAGTAAAGCGGTGGCAAGTTTACCATAACCTTAATAGGAGATTTGGAAGCAACGAGAAAACTTCATGTTTGACACTGATTTTTACTTTCACTACACTTGTGCACTTTCACAGAACTAAATTGAATAACATTCCACCAGAATTATACAATTCAACTCGGGTTACAACTAAGTTTCATGAAAATAAAACTGCAGTACGACATGTTGTTAACTCGTTCCCGCCAAAACTCCAATCTTTTTCGTATCAGCGAACACCGCGCACCGGCCCGCCGCGCTGTCACGCACTTTTTTTTTTACAAATACATATTTTGAGTTTTGGCGGGAACGAGTTAACAACATGTCATGCTGCAGTTTTATTTTCATGAAACTTAGTTGTAACCCGAGTTGAATAATTCTGGTGGAATGTTATTCAACTTAGTTCTGTGAAAGTTACAAGTGTAGTGAAAGTAAAAATTAGTGTCAAACATGAAGTTTTCTCGTTGCCTCCAAATCTCCTATGGTTATGGCAAACTTGCCACCGCTTTACTATAGCCCCTGACTTGACGGACTATGAAGACTTTGACTGTTTTGAAACACTAGGCCCGATTTATGAAAAATCGGGTCATAATTTGATGCAAAATATAACTTGAAACTGGCTAAATGCACAAGCCGTGCGAAGCCATAATTAATAGAAAAAAAAAATACATATTTACGGAACCCTCTCGGTGCGCGTCTCCGACTCGCACTTGACCAGTTTTTACAACCCACTTACACTTATCTTGTACGAATTAATTTAAATGACCAAAAAGGTGCAGTTAACATAATGGCACTTGTTTCAAAGCAATTTTTTGTATCACTATATTGCTACCAACTTAGCTGTTCAGTTGGTTAAAATGGGAAACTAGATATTTCAAGACATTACATTTGACAGCAGCGCCACTATCAACTGATGGAGTAACTTTGTACATAAATATGGATGGATATTTAATATTTCATAAGTTCATTGTAAGCATTGCTAGTGAATATTAAGGTTTTGTTTGGGAATTATAAGGTTTTATTAATTTGTGATACTCGTATGAATTATGGTTTACATTGAATATAAGTCACAAAAAAACATCAGAGAATTGACGCTAATTGACGCGGTAGGATTGATTTAAAATCATCTGCTAAAATATATACCTAAAACATGCAATAAAGTATTTCATTTATTCATCCAAGCTTTCACTAAAATCCAAAAACTAAAAATCTGTTCTTTTACTCCCATCTTACCCCGAAATCCCCTCCTCCTTTTAACCTCGGGGTCGGGTCCTTCCCTGGAATGGGTTCCCTCCGGTACTAACCCTAAATTCCGCCGAATAAATAAATATCGCAGGCCGTTCCACACATCGCCATCTAGCCCCAAGCTAAGTAACTAGAGTTGTATTATGGGTGCTAGACAACGGATATACTACTTTTATACTTTTCTTTTGTAAATATCCTACTAATCACGGAGCATTTAACCAGGTTAAATGCTCCGTGCTACTAATAGTATAAATGTGAAAGTTTGTGTGTGTGTGTGTGTGTATGTTTGTTTCTCCTTCACGCTAAAACTACTAAACGGATTGCGATGAAATTCAGTATGTAGATAGCTAGAGGCCTGGATTAACATATAGGTTACTTTTTATCCCGATATTCCCACGAAAAATAAACGTTACGCGGGTGAATCCGCGAAACAACCAGACCACAGACAAATATCTAAGCATAAATACATGTCTGAGGCGGGAATCGAACTCGCAACCCTGTGTTTGGCAGTCCGGCATGGTGACCATTGTGCCAAATGGGTCGTCCGAATAAGGGAATTTAGAATTTAAGTTTGCTTAATTAAAGCTTAAAGCTTGCCACACAGTCTAAAATAATTGTAATTAACATTAGGTACAATAATAACTTTCGTCTAACAAATTACTTGCAATAATAATTTGTATTTGAGATTTATAATCAACATTGTATCTTGAGTTGTTTACTAATCGAGTCCCGTCCCTTCCGGTTTGATAAATTAACTTTGGTAGGTGTAGTGTAGGTATGCGTAGTTAGATACATACTACGCATAATGCCTGTGATACACTATCTATCTATCTTTTGCTGTATGGTCGAAGATCTATCTGCACCACTTCAGCACACAACTCATCTCACAATTTATATCTGTTTGTTTGTTATATGAATATGTTGTGTGCTTCTTGTGGTGCAATAAATGAATATCTATCTATCTTATAAACAGTATGCGTCATAAGTACACTATCAACTTGCTACAATCTATACATATGATTTAACCTGACTGACTGACGGATAAACGCACAGCCTAAACCGCTGATCGTAGAGACCTGAAACTTGGAGGGTGAGTTCTTTGTATGATGTAGGCATCCGATAAGAAAGGATTTTCCGAAATTCTATCTCTAAGGGGGTGAAAAAGGGGGGGCAAAGTTTGTATGGGACAACGTGATTCCTTAGTCCATTTACGACTTTTATGCGGACGAAGTCGCGGGCAAAAACTAGTAATACTATAGCAGGTATTGTACTAACGACCTTCTTCTGTATAGAGGTTACACACAAACATAAATATTTGAATTAAAAGTACTCATTGTGATTATTATTTACAACATGTTTCTTAGTTTTTAGTTGTGTGAGTGGTATAAGCCGCCACACGCTACACCAATCGACGTGGGTTCGATCCACAGGTTACGGTGTTATAATATTCAAATAGTGCTGCACAGTGTTGTATACGTTACGGTCGCGGTGGCGGAGACTTTTGACCGTTGATTGTAACGAAATTGTTTCGATTCTTTTATGAGCAAACTCTCTCGCTTGAGGACTATCTCGAGGTATCAGTTCATTTATACCTTCGAAAGAACAGGCAAAATACTTTTAGTCCATATTGCCTCGTCTGGTATACCTAGAGGGAGATAGATAGATAAATTCTTTATTGTAAACACCAATTTCAAATAACATTAAATAAAAACAAAGCTTAAGTCTAAGTGTTACAAAGGGCGGCCTTATCTCTCAAAGCGATCTCTTCCAGGCAACCTTTAAAAAAGGTAGGAGCTATACCCTAGTATAGCTCCTACCTTTTATTTCGGATTTTACAATCATTCATGTCCTAACATGAATGATTGTAAAATCCGAAATAAAAGAATTGTCCTATGAAATAAGTGCCTATGTCTAGAGACGGACATTTTTTTAATTTTTTTTTTTTAATTTTAGGCTTTCAATCTACCGTTAAATGATTAGTCAGGTTTCTTTGTTTACCTAAATGGTCAACGAGCTGTCGATTTCCTTTTAATATCAAGTCTGATTGGAACTAAATCCGAAGTAATTCATAGAAGGCTTTTATGTTGTTCATAGGAAGTAAGAAATAACTCCATTTACGGTCTAATTCGTAATCACACAAATAACTCCAATCTATCATACATAGACCTGGTAAATCAATTAAAAACATCAAGAATTCCATATATTTTCTAATTAATAATACATAAGTCTTGATTGAGACATAATCACCTACTAGCTTTCAGATAATGTTGTCGTACGTAATTTAATAGCGTTCTAACGAAGTAAAACCATTAAAAACACTTTTCTAAGGCAATAAGTTACAAATTAATTTATAGGTTCGTGTGTTGACACTTTTATGTTATTGTAAAATACAATGTTTACATGGTTATTATCTGGTAGGGATGCATAAACATCGATAAATGAATATTTCAGGGCACAGCGCCATCTAGCTCCAAACTAAGCTAGTTATTTTGTGTTATGGTGGCCAGTCAATCGATAAAATACTTATATACTTTTTTAAATACATACTTACTATATATACTTATATAATTTTTAAAAAACACATATTTACCTACTAAATACCCAGACTAGAAACAAATATATGTTAATTATCGCAGAAAATATTTATTGAAATTTATACAGATAATATACAGAAAACAATATAAATATTTACAAATATCGTCAAAACATCGATAGGGACTCCGCACAAACGAAAAGAGCTAAATTGACCTAATTCTGTTATTTTCAATACACGTTGGAAACAATATAAAAACGAATTAAAAAAATATTGTCAAATTGGGAGACTCGGGACGGGGCCCTCGGGGATCGGGTCTCTTCTGTACTAACCCAAAAGAACGATGTTTTTTGAGTATAATTCGACACCTCACAGTCAAAAGGTGACGTTTCATCCGAAGATAAAAATTTCTTTCGGATGATTCGATGTGAAAGGGCGACAATTCATCCGAGGATAACATATTTTGCGGATGTGCCGCCACCTAAGTCTTTTCAACATCGATGTTTCTCTTTTCGAAACATCGAAATTCTAATACATCGATGTTATTTTATAAAAGAGTGTTTCATTGCATCCCTACGTATAATATCTAATTGAATGATAGTCCCTTGGTGATCAGGTCTCTCCGGTACGAACCCAAAGAACGATGTTTTCAATATTGATGTTTTTTTATTGGAAACATCGAAATTCCAATATCGATGTTTTAAAAAGAGTGCTGCATTGCATCCCTACGTATGATAACTAATTGAATGAGAGTCGTGTTTGCAACAAGGTGGTTATGCACACCTGATACTCAGCAATACCTACTATTTTAGGGTTTCGTACCTCAAAAGGTAAAAAAACCCTTATATGATCACTTTCTTGTCTTTCTGTCTGACTGTCCGTGTGTCACCACCGATTTTCTCAGGAACGGATGGACCTAGCAAGTTGAAAATACCAGATACTGAGGTCTATAGTCCCTATTAGGTGTATAAAAAGCAAAGTCCTGGGTCAACACGATAAAAATATATGGGTAAAACAGTTTCGTGAAAAGTCATGGTCAAAGTCAAAAAAATTTATTTCTTTGGATGCTTAATACAATTGTACATAGACCACTTGAAAACGTCATAAAAACTAAGTTAGGATGTGTGCCTTCGGAACGCGCCCACCAATGAGAAGAAGGCACAAGATACTCAAGGGGGGAAAACTTGTGATTACCAAAATTTTCCTTAATTTTCAACTTTTTATATTGCAGATTTTTCCATTCACTTGTGCTATAAGACCTTGCTTTTAACCAATCACGAATTTTTTTCAAAAAGCAAGGTCTTACAACACAAATAAAGGAAAAATTCCAAAAAATAAAAAAGTTGAAAATTACTGTCCCCATACTTAGTTAATCCAATTTAACTTGACCCTTACTTTGTATGGGCACCCAAACGAAATAGGGGTCAAGTTAAATTGGTACTTACCATACCACAGCAAGGGTAGAGAGAAAGAGAGTTGAAACTAATGTTCGGAACCCTCGGCGGACGAGTACGACTCGCACCTGACCGGTATTTTTATCACAAATGATAGGTCAGCGGTACATAATGAGTGTTAATACATATTTATTTGTACAGAACATTTACACACTTGTTAGGAATCGAATTAACTTAACTTTTTATATTTAAATGGGAGGCGTAAGGAATTTTATTTTTCCGTTTCTACTAGTTACAGAATAAACTTGGTTATGTCGCTTATTGACTGGAATTTGAATTATTTTTAAGTAGGTACTTAATTAACTTGTATATATTCGAATTTGTTTTTCTACACTTATAATTGTTTTATTTCTTTTATTGGAACGAAGTTCCTTATGGCGTTGCGAAAGGGGATAGACGGAAAAAATTAAGACCAAAAGTTGTAACGACACTTATTACAATTCCTTCACTAATCAATCAAAAGAAACTTCGTTCCATGCGAGTGTCCCTTGACACCTCTAAGTTTTTTTTTTATTAAATATATATATATATATTATATGCATACTTTATACATATAAATCTAACTCTTGAATCACTCTATCTATCCGTTGCGTAGTTTAGAAGATCTAAGCATACATAGGGACAGACAACGAGAAGTGAGTTTGTTTTATACTATGTATACCTAGTGATAAGTCTCAAACTACTGTATTGATTTTGATAAAACTTAGTTTAAGGAAACATTGTGAAACCTGAAGAGTAATAAAGGCTATATTTTAATCTGATAACTAGTACGTGGTTTGAGACAACTGTCCTAAACTTCCTCCCATGTCCCAAATTCGTCCCAACCCATTTGGGTTCGTAAAAGTTTGTGTGTGTGTGTGTATGTGTATATGTTTGTTTGTTACTCCTTCAAGCAAAAACTACTGGACCGATTGCGATGAATCTCGTAATGAATATGATGTAAATATGTGCCTAATTGTTCTAAAATTTGTCCTTTGTTCGCAGGTATGGTTTCAAAATCGTAGAGCGAAATGGCGGAAACAAGAGAAAGTCGGCCCTCAAGCGCATCCATACAACCCTTACCTTGGGGCGAGCGGGGGAGCTCCCCCGCCGTCCGTGGTAGCCTCCATGCCTAACCCCTTCTCACAGCTTGGGTTCGGTTTCAGAAAGCCTTTTGATGCTAACGCGCTGGCGTCTTTTAGGTTTGTTTAATACTACGTACCTACCAGTATTTATTTAACTAAATTTTATCTTAAAATAAACAATTAGGTAGGTACTTAGGTACCTAATTCTTTATTTTTCCAAGAAATTGTTTGCTTACATTAACTTTTATGGAGATAATAGTTAGTAAACCAAATAATTTCAAGATTTAACCTATACCAAGAATTAGTCTTATCAAATTCCATCGAAACACTAAGAGTAGTTTTTATGAAGCACCGATTAGTCGGATCATAATTTTAAATTATTTTTACAAAAACAGCTGTACAAGATTAATATGCTGTAAAGATTACAAAAAGTGTAATAATTGTTTACATGATTACATAAGCGTTCATCTATCTATCTATCTTATCTTAATTTCTTTATTTATATAGTGGTTTAGGATGTTTACATTTAGTTTTATTCATAAAAATGAACTTAAAATCATTATCAAAGCATTAAAAAGTAAATTTGTTATATTGTATTTACCGACTAAATTGATAAATTAATTTGTCAACAGATACGCAGGCGCACCAGTCCTAGGTGCTCAATACCTCGGCGCCCCACTACCCCGGCCGCCCCTATTCAGCACTCCCTTATACACTTCAACTCCCCCGTTCCACACGTTGCTCGCCGGCCTTGCCCCTCCTCGCCAATCGCCCGACCCTCCCCCGGTATCACCCCCTATATCACCGGGTAGCGAGTCTCCCCCTACCCAGGCTGCCCCGGAAGTTGAGAGACGGAGCTCGAGTATAGCAGCTTTAAGGATGGCAGCGAGAGAACACGAATTAAGATTAGAGATATTGAGACAACGACATCAAACAGACTTGATCAGTTGAACTTTGATCGATTATTTTGACTATATCGAATTATATTGAATCCAGTGATTAGAAGTGTTATTTGTAAGTTACATTTATGCAAGATTATATAAGATACACCCTGAGTGTGATATGATTTCATAACTCTATGGAACTTCATGTAAACAGGCTGTTTTTCCGCAACGAAAAAATTATCTGCTTAAAGGCGCTAGAGGATTATTTCTTGCTTCAAAAAACCTTTTTTTTTCTGTGTAAGCCCTTTAATTGGGTCCGTTTTGTGTAGGCTTCCAGCTCCCTCTTAACTTAGTTGACTATGTCTAGAGGAAAGAACTTGTTAATATGTCTGGAGCCATTTATGCCGTGGGTTTCATCACGATGTTTTCCTCCATCGTAAGAGCAATGTCAATTAGCGCACATAATCTTCCATTCGAACCGACGCCTTTCGGAATGAAAATCGAGGTATCTGCCACTAGGCCTCGCTCTTCCTCTATGGCACTTTTATTGATTTTTTATTTGTATTTGTCGATAGGATGAGTATACTAATTCAAAAATTCATCTTCATAAGCTCACCTCGTAAAATGAGTGCTCGTAGGGTGACTTGACTACCGTAGAGCCTTTAAAAAGCTAATTTTATACTATAAATATTTTTTTAAATATTAAATTATAGATAAGTCTCATACCACCCTGGCCCTAGACAGAAGGGAATAGAAAGAAAGAGGGGAGGCCTTTGCCCTGCAGTGGGACAAAATGGCCTAAAAATAAATAAAATAATTAAATTATAACCTACTTTTAATTTACCAGTGAGATTTTGTATAGATTGTATCAATGCAATAAAAAACTCTTACTGATAAATAGTTTAACAACGACTTTGGCTCAATTTTCAAAATGGTCGTCATACATAATAATTATTTTGTTGTATATCTATCAAGTATTATGGACATTTTAAACTATTATTTAGTGTTTGTTATACAATGTGTTCGAACTAGGGTGTTGTTATATGAAAGGGGGTTGTTCTAGACGACTAGGCGGACAACTTTTGTTTATCGAAAATGTTATGTTGAAAATTGTAGATGTAATATTTAAAAGAAAATCAGATGTTTAAGAAATAAACCTATTAATATTTAAAATAGTAGTCGAAACTCAAATAACAAATAAATCTCCAAGGGCAATGACCTTTAACTCTAATAAATAGCTGAGTTTTAGGTACATAAAACAAAGTTTTCGGAGAAAAGGTTAATGGCTTTTAACTTTAATAAAAAGCTGATTTTTATGTAAACATAATAACAAAGTTATCGGAGAAAAATAGTAGAACAAAATTTAGACGTCTAGGACAACCTCCTCTGTCGAAACGCATTGTATAAAAAGGTGTAAAATATACAGAGAGAATAATAAAAACAAATAGTTATATAAATGTATTTATACCTTTAAGTAAGTTCTTATATTTTGTAAAAAAGTAACGATTCTTGCTGAATTATGATCTTAATTGTAAGGGTTGTTAACTTGGCGTTAAGATTACAGGAGCGAGTAATTTTAAGATTACGCGGGGATTGTTTCTCCATACAAATGGGAAAAAACCTAATTATAAAGCGAAATCTTATGGTTAATAAACATTAATTATTATATTTTATCTACTTATCCTAATATTATAAAGAGGATTTTTTATTTATGAGAAAAGAATAATTTCTCAATCGGCATTATTTAGGAACAAAATAGGGTAATACATTTGTATAGAGAAAACGCTCTGTTAGAATCTTAATGCCAAGTATTTTCTGCACAATATTTTGTCTGTTGTATTCTGTGAAGATAGTTTTACTTAAACTCGTATAAATATACCTATACATATTATTATTTATATACTTATGTATATAAACTGAAATTGCCGCAAATCTATATGCAAAAAAAGTTTGTAAGAGTGGAAAAATAACGGTTATTTTCACATAACTATTAAACTTGGGTATAAAACTACTTTTCTATTAACATACTTAAGACACAATCCCGCAGAGCGCATTCCTGTATCGCGCTCGTAAAGAAGCACAGTGTAACGAATTTTCCCATAAAAGACTTAATTTTTCAAAAAGCTGGAATTTTTTAATAATTTGTAGAACAAAACCCCTTTCGGATTGCTGTTACAAATTATACAGTTTATAACAAAAACCTTTCGATCCCTCTTTGGTATTTGTAGGTCTGGTACCACTAGGACTTTGCTAAAATCCAGTTGAAAATTCAATAAAATCTAGAAAAACTACAATAGTTTACTGAATAATTATGATTTTAAAAAAATGTGGCAAAAACATTTTTGTCGGCGGACCTTTAGATAAAAATTGAATAACCTCTCAGCTCCTCTCCTAACCTCACAGAGGTAGCGTTGTCACAATTTCAAAAATAAATCTAAAATCTGAGTGAATTAGAGTAATTTTTACAATAATTATTTTTTATACCTTTTTACGTTCAATATGTGTTTCTGAAGTGTATGGTCCTAGGGTACCTACGTGTACCTCCCTAAGAGATACCACATGGTTTTCTTTACACACTGTATACCTAGTTATTTAAGATATGGTGTAATTATTTCGGCTCCGTCCATAATAGAGACCTTACTGTTATTTATTATAGTTTTAAGATATAAGTATTTATAATAAGCTTTGATATTTTAATGTGATTTAATAAATTGGTGCCTTCATTTGGGTATTTTTTGTTTTGTCTTGTCTATTTAATTTTTACCAATCTATACTAATATTATAAAGCTGAAGAGTTTGTTTGTTTGTTTGAACGCGCTAATCTCAGGAACTACTGGTTCGAATTGAAAAAATCTTTTTGTGTTGGATAGTCCATTTATCGAGGAAGGCTATAGGCTACTTTTAATCCTGATATTCCCATGGGATCGGAGTTACGCGGGTGAAACTGCGGAGCGTTGCTAGTATAGTATAATTAGATTTCAAACTAGACTTCATCCGCGCAGAAGTTGAATTTTACAAAATTATTTCTAAAAATAAACTATAACATTTTAGTGTCTTTGATTAACTAAAAAAATATATAAACCAGTTTGAACTTAACTTTTAATTAAACAATTACTTATATTTTTAAACAAATTAAAATAAAAGATAATTAGGTATGTATATTAAAGTTTGAGATTTTGCGCCAAGTGTTGTCTCTAAACTCTGTGTGAATTAGGCTGATTTGTCCCAAACAAAAAAAATGCAAATTTAGTAATTTTACAATTTTTATTTTTTGGGTAAGTCCGTGTGCAACCCAGGCATCCCTAAGAGGGATTCCTGGTTATTTGTTACACACTATATAATATTATATAATATTATATCTTTACATTCTTAAAACATTTGTCTAATAGATTAATTAGTTGAAAGGCTTTAAACTTAAACTCAAGCAGTACCTTAGAATCTTTAAAACCATTTTAATAGTAGCAGTTTTGAAGCACTACGGTGGATCTGCATTTTTGTTGCCTAATTATGCATGCATACATCTCAAAGAAGCAACCGGTCTTTTAATCATTACACTGACGATCAGCGGAACAATACTTCTACGCACGTCAACAATCAATCAATGCTTAAGCCCCGGTTAAATTAACCTTCGTTTAAACGACCAGCTGCCGACGGCTTCTGCCGAACTGAACCATTCATCAAAACAATATGGAACCATTAATTATATGATTGTTTTCTAATTAAAATGTAATTTAATAACAGAGTTATGTGCAGTGAATTTGAGTCGGTCTCTATAATTAATGATTTAGGCGGGAGATGTCAGAAACGAAGAAAGTCAATATAGATTTTGGGTCTAAACCTGAAAAAGGGTGTTTCTTATAATTAGATTGCCAGAGTCTCAGCACCGCTAATGTTTAGTACACTAAATTCTTATTTGACTAGACTATATTTTGACCATATTCTGAGTATAGGTTTGCTCTCTATTTAATCATATTAGTATTTTCCATCTAATCTTCACTCCATGCTCTATTCAGGGCACAGTATACTCTAGTGCCTCTAGTCTAGTTTTTTTTTTTTGCTATACAGGTTTATTGGTAATCATACCAACAAGCCGTTGAAGGGTACTTCTGTGCACCTTAACAAACAACTTTTGTTCAACGACTCATGGAAATTCGAAAAAAATATGAACATTTTGAGGTTATGTCAATTTGAAAAACAGTTATTTTTTCAAATAAAGCTCATTCAGACACATAAAACTTAAAACAATAAGTAAATTTTTGAGATTAATGACTTTAATTAATTAATTATTATTATACTAAGTGATTTTAAAATAGTATTAGATAGAGTAGGCTTGCCTATCTTAAATATATATAGCTTAAAATCTGTGTAATTTATTTCAAGATACTAAACACGATAATTTTAACAAATACTTATCGACATCGAAAGACTAGTTGAACGCCGGAAAATCAGCTGTTTTGTTTATTTTTGTAAAAGTTATAATTTCATTGCTCGCCAGTGTATTTAATTTGTAATAAGTACCTTTTGCGTGGGAAAGTAGGAAGGAACCGTGGGTACTGAACTATGGGTTTCTAATTTTATGCCATTAATCTTATGTTTAATTAATATTAGTTGATTTATCAGCTATATATTGGTTAAGTAAGGAAATTAAGGTGAAAGGGTACCGGCGCTCTCTCCATACAAACGTAGTCGACTGTTTCCTCCCTGGATAATGACACTAAAGTAAATATTTTTACTGTAACTGCCATGACCATGTCCCTATTTCTTGTTTTTTTTTCATATTCTAATTATCATAAAACGTAAAAGTTAAAAAACGAAATGTCATATTTTTTACATATACATTATGTAAAAAATATGACATGGTCAATATGGTATATATGTTATATAAAACTTATAACTGCCATGACCATGCCGGTCATTGCAGTTATACGGCAACAAAAATATTTTCTCTCATGTCATTATCCAGGGTGGAAACAGACTACGTCTGTATGAAGAGAGCGGAGGTACCCTTTCCTCTTAAGTAAGTTTACAAGTAAGAACTTACCTAAGTAAATAAGTACATACTTAAAACTAAAAAGTCTAAAACTAAGCACAAAGTAAATGAACACTCAGCTCAAATCGACCCATTTGGCACAATGGTCACCATGCCGGACTGCCAAACACAGGGTTGCGGGTTCGATTCCCGCCTCAGACACGTATTTTTGCTTAGATATTTGTCTGTGGTCTGGTTGTTTCTATGTATTATAAGTATATATTTATAAAAGAAAAGTATGAAAGTAGTATATCCGTTGATGCCGGACTGCCAAACACAGGGTTGCGGGTTCGATTCCCGCCTCAGACACGTATTTTTGCTTAGATATTTGCCTGTGGTCTGGTTGTTTCTATGTATTATAAGTACATATTTACAAAAGAAAAGAATAAAAGTAGTATATCCGTCGTCTAGCACCCATAACACAAGTCTAGTAAGCTTCGGGCTAGATAGCGATGTATGGAATGTCCTGCAATATTTATTTTATTTATTTAAATCAATGGATAGATCTAACTAAAAACATATAGATAGCTATTATGGCAAGACACACATCTTAACTAGTTTTTTAAGACGTTTCAATATTATGAAAATTGTTTTATTTCAAATTAATAAAGATGTTTTACTTTGACTTCATATGGAATTGTCTAGCGATAAGTCTAAACACAAATAAAATATAAAATAATATTTTGAACTGAATTTTTTTAGGCAACCCATTTGCAATATATCTCTATTGACATATTTAATCTATACATATAAAATGCTTTGTCCTGAACTACTGACTGACGGATCAACGCACAGCCTAAACCGCTGATCGTAGAGACCTGAAACTTGGAGGGTGTGTTTTTTGTGTGACGTAGGCATCGGATAAGAAAGGTTTTTCCGAAATTCTACACACGTGTTTCGTATTTTTTTTTAAATTCATCTCCTAACGGGGTTAAAAAGGGGTAGGAAGTTAAGCGAAAGTCCAGCGCTGTAGATGCGCCCTCGTATTTGCAGCATATGCTGAGGCTTTCACCCATTCGGGCAACACACGACTTCTCAGATACTTTTTTTTTACTGTCTGTTTTTTTGTAATTTCTTTTATTTGTAACTATCTCTTGCTGTTTCTTATTTGTATCTATTCTATACTATGTCGTGTGTTTGTTCGAATAAATTATATTCTATTCTATTCTATTCTATTTTCGGAGTGATTTGCTTTCGAAGTTGATATGAATACTCCTTTTATTTTACCTTCATTGTATTTTGACACATGTTTGAAATATCAATCCGATTTTATTCAAAAAAGGTTGCACTCTTAGGGCACGGCCTCATACGGACGTAGAATTCGAAATTTGAAATGGTAAGGACTAGAAGGAACTAGAACATTTTGGTTATAAAATATACGAATTATTTCATATTCAAAACTAACAGTTGAGAGGATAAACTCGTGACAACTTCTAAACGAAATATCCGATTCGAATGAATTAAAAAGGAATTTACAGAGAAATAAATAGTCTTGAATTGAAATATTTTTTTCGGATAATAATTAATACCATAATGATAATGCAACCAACCGTAGTTCTTACCTGCATTGTAATTGAATTTTAAAACAAAAAACCTGTTATTGTGACTTAACTATAATAGATGCGTATATTGCGTCGCGGACTTTTTTATAGACAATAATAAAGACTACAAACTTGTAATACATTATTTTGTTTTATCATCAATAGTTTTCACAGCGCACGCTAAATACTGTTGTGGGTTTTCTACCTTGGGTTACAATATTGCAATTATCTTACGGATCCCTAATTTTTGAAAATAAGTTATAGCCTAGCTATGTCCCCTTTGATTTGGCCCTTTGATTGAGGTTAATTTACTTGATTTCATAAGCCTACGTAAAATACCTAGTGTATATCTATACTTCTATACTATAAATATTACAAATAGGGAACGTTGGTAACAAGTTTGTATGTTTGTATGTATGTTGGGGGTAATCTATGAAACCACTGAACCGATTTCAAAAATTCTTTCACCAATATTACCGATTTCAAAAATTCTTTCACCAATAGAAAGGTTAATTGTTAATTAACAATTAACCTTTCTATTGGTGAAAGATATAGATATACACTAGGTATTTTACGTAGGCTTATGAAATCAAGTAAATTAACCTCAATCAAAGGGCCAAGTTCAATAATTAGCGGTACTCCTCACCTCTAGCGGAACTAATATATTAATTGCATAGTCTTAAGTAATGCAATACAATGTTGCTAATTAGGTTATAATAGTAGATAAACAAATTATGAAATCGGACCAAAAACTTTTAGTCGGCCGACTGTTTTCAATATAATCATAAATACGAATTTTGTGGCGTTGTGGGTAAATTATACAGTCGGACACACAAGGTGGGCTGTAAGTCTGAGAGCAACTGTTTTTAAATAAATAAATAAATAAGGTTGCGAGTTCCATTCCCGCTGTCCAACAAATAGTCTCGGTGATAAAAAAAATACGGCAACTGGGCCCACGAATTACAGAAAACTACAAAAATGACATGTTTTTGTTTCTAGGAACTGATCTTTATCACTATCGATTAATATAATAATATTAGTTTTTTACGAAATAAACAGGTTCGATTCTTGGCCTTTTCAAAAAATCTAATGATGCAAGATTTTTGTGTTAAAATCGGCATTTTTCGCTATATCTAAAATAGTCTGAAAACTCATTTTAAAAAAAATATCAAAATCGGTTAATCCGTTCGGGAGCTATGATGCCACAGACAGACACACACACAGAGAGAGAGACGCGTCAAACTTATAACACCCCGTCGTTTTTGCGTCGGGGGTTAAAAATCAACCTATATAAAGTATTGAGAACCTCCTATTTTTTTAAGTAGATTAAAAATCGTTTAGTTGTTGGTATCGGTCGATTTTAAAGTTTGTTTTTTGCGTTCGCCCTTATATTAGATTGCGATTATTTGTCGGACCGATTCATTAATTGTTAATTACATTTACAATGTTATTAATTGCTCTTAATTATCAATTTAGTCCGTTTTAAAAGGATGCAAGAAGGATGTGCAAGGTTTTGTATTTTTTTAACATAAAACATTGGCACGCAATCTGAAACTTCTGTTGTGGCCAAAACTAGCTAAAGTAGTATTTTCCAAAATGCTTTCTTAGCGAATACCTACGTTAGCTATCTGTTAGCCAAATCTTAGCCAGATTAGTCCCTTTAGACAAGATTGCTTTCTATTAGCGATATCGTCAATCGATAGATTTAATTGTATGAAATTGACATAAATCATTGTATAAAATTGGCATATGATGATACTTATTTATCTTTTTTTTTCTCTAACGCAAAACTACGTGGGAATATCGGGTTAAGAAGTTGCCTAAGTTTATGTTAATTAAGGTCTCTAGCTATCAGTTGGCACAATGGTCACGATGCCGGCTTGCCAAACATAGGGTTGCGGATTCGATTCCCGCCTCAGACAAGTATTTATGCTTGGATATTTGTCTCTGCTCTGGTTGTCTCTGTGTATTATAAGTATTATATATATTTACAAAAGAAAAGTACATAAGTAGTATATTTGTTGTCTAGCACCCATAACACAAGTCTAGTTAGCTTAGGGCTAGATGGCGATGTGTGGAATGTCCTGTAATATTTATTTATTTATCTTCGTACCGCACACAAACTTTCACATTTATAGTATTAATCATAGCAATGCAAAGTAAACCTATTTTTTTTTATTTATGAAGAAAAATAATGATTGCTCTGGAGCAGTGGTTCTTAACCTTTTAGTGATAAGCGACGCTCGCTGATCGTTAACGGTTGTGCGGGTTAAGCGACGCCTGGCGCGGTCATTACTTCAATGGGTGGCCAATTAGTAGAGTGGCAAAAATGTGTTTTCGTGAGCTCCCCTCCGTGCTTCGGAAGGCACGTTAAGCCGTTGGTCCCGGTTGCTACCTCTAGTAGCAGTCATTAGGTCAAGTTAGAGGCCTTAGGGCGATCTGAAAACTCTAACAATAGGTGAGCCACACCACTATACGAGAAGAAGAAGAATAAGAAGAAGTGATGAGAGATCATTTGACAATTTTTCTTAAAAATCTAACTTTTTAGGGTTCCGTACATCGAAAAATAAAAAAGGAACCCTTATAAGATCACTCTCTTGTCCGTCCTTACAGTAAAACTAACAGGTTCGAATGGTAATGACTTTTTCAAAAATCTAATGATTTTTTGCCTGTTTGATATTGATCATAGATTGATGCCTTTTTAGTTTTTGGGCAAAATCGAGCACCAAATTATTTCAGCATTTTCCGCTTTGTATTATTAGTTTAAGATAGGCCCGTTTAAAAAAAACATCCTGTATAAGACCCAAATAATACGAAACTTTATGGTAATAAACAACAAATTAAAATTCCCCAGTTGAAATGTTAAAAAACTAAAAATCTGTTGTTTGTTAAAATAAAATATATGAGTGAGGTTAATTTAATTGTAATCGAATTTTTATCCTTTCGAACTCATCTACTGGGAACGCCTCTCAACAAGCATTTATTAATGTGTAGTACAAGTTATAGAAGATAACGGATTCATTGTGAAATCTAATGTAAGCTAATGTAACGAATACGCTCCGAAATCATTGGACCGATTTTAATGAAACTTTGTATGAGGATACATTGGTTTATTGAAAGTAATATACTTTTCATTACTCATACTCCGAAAGTAGGTCTAAAGATGCTTGAAGAGCGTGTAGAAAGAAAAACTTTCAGCCCTAGGGAAAATCGCTTTCACTGACAGCTGTCATGTCAAATTATGGCTTCGTGCGGCTTGTGCAATGTGCTTGTAGCCAGTATCAGTATCATTACGCATTAGAAACTTCAAAAACCTAACCTCCTTGCTATAGGTAACACCAAAGAATAACAATTATGGCTTCACACGGCTCATGCATACTGCCAGAGGTAGCATGGAATCTCTCATTCACTCTCGTTATTATGAAGAATTTTATGTATTATTCGTAATGAAAAGCACAGTGTTTACCTCGTGTAAAAACTCATTAAGTCCCTCGAACTATTAGCCCTCGCTACGCTCGGGTGCCAAACTCCGTCTCGGGACTCAATGAGTGACTTTCACACCTAGGGTAACAATGTACTATTTTATCTTCATATTCCAACGGGATCGGGAGTCACACGGGTGAAACCGCGGAGCGCTGATAGTCACATATGAAAAAAATAGCCAGTAAGAGATTTTAATTACAAACTCATTCAAGCGTTTGAAAATTAAAAATTAATTTTAATTTTCAAACTTTAAACAAATAATCTTTACATTGACTCCTAACATGGACCACCGGTCATGTTTACTGGGCAGGGCAACTTCGCCAAATCTAATTATGAGTTCACACACAAAAACGAACGAAAGATGTCAGTTTGTTTATAATAATAACAGTAGGTTTTGTGAATTGACGCCTCTGAAAAACAACGATGTATAACATTCCTTTGCTGTTTTTGTCGACTACGCAAGAGATAAAGTTTACCTAGTTTTTTTTATGTACCATAAGAAAATATTGTCCAACATTACAAGCTCTTATTACGCTTCACCTGTCCCGATATCTGTTATGGAATCTTTCAAATAAAATTTGATCCACTTTCCGGTTACCGATTGAGCTGAAATTTTGGAAACATGTGTAAATCGCGTGACAATGCAATAAAAGCTTGTTTTTTAAAATATTTTCAAAAGCTTTTTTTTATTTATTTATTTAATAAATTCAGTACACAAGAAAAATACAAAAAAAAGGTTACATTATAAAGTTATTACTAAGGTAAGTCTAACCCTGTGAAGAGTTTTCTGCCGACAGACCGCTAGGGAAAGGAAATAATATAGCGGAAGGTAAGCTTTTTTAAACGTAGGCTTTTTTTTAAGCTATTGCATAGCTTTTATCGCGGGCTTTGAGCGCGGCGACCAAATCAAGAAATTCCGTAACGAAAATAAAACCTAACACCCCCCACTCCGTCTACCATGTACCTCGTGTATGTATTTTTCTTGTTATCGTAATGTGATCGTTAAATTTTTTTTGTGGATGAATATCTGAGTATCTGCTTAGAATATAGCGTACACGTATTTGTAACAGTATAATTACCAATAACCCTGTATACTATCTATTGTCTATTGGAAGTAAATGCAAACTACTTATCAATCAACAACAATTTTAGTAATTACCCAAAATCATTCTTTATTACCCTAGCCAGGAATCGAACCTGTATATATTAATTTAGAATCTATAAAACCAGCCACCTACCAACTACCTATGTTAATAATAAATTAATAACCAATATTTCTCAGCTACCATACCTACCAAATACCTATTACAAATCTAACATACTAGAATCTGCATATAACAAGACCTCCGTCTCGAAGACCAGGAGCTTACCAGGAGCAAAGTACTAGGACGCCATGACCAAAGAGGCGGGATCGAATGTAATTAAGTAAACACGAAATCGGCCGACCTCGTTAACTCCGAACCGCCCACCACTAATCAATTCAAATAACTAATCGATTTGAATCGAGATCGAATAAACATGAGAATTTTAATAATCATTTACAAAGTAATTAAGTAAGAGTATGAGAGTTTTGGTTGGTATTTGTTGATCGTAAAAGGTATGGCTTATGCGTGATTGTATGCATAGGGTTAAAGAAAAAGACTCATGACGTCAAATCTCTGAAACTAAAAGATACAAGTCTGAAACTTCTTATCAGGGGTTGTTTTAGGCCGTGGGCACTAAGGACACTAGCTAAGGATTTTTGGAAATTCGATCTCTAAAGTGGATCGAAAATGGCTGTTTTTTAATTCATAGTTTTTCTTATGTATTCTTTGTTGGTATGTAAAATCAATATCACTTTAAAAGAGACACGGATAAAATCTCTGGGCGAAGTTAGTATAGTTATAAAATAGAAGTTACGGAAGATTTCTTGAAGATTAAATAAATATTGCAGGACATTCCACACATCGCCACCTAGCCCCAAGCTAAGTAACTAGACTTGTGTTATGGGTGCTAGACAACGGATATACTACTTATTTACTTTTCTTTTGTAAATATATACTTATAATACATAGAAACAACCAGATCACAGACAAATATCTAAGCATAAATACTTGTCTGAGGCAGGAATCGAAAACGCAACCCCGTGTTTGGCAGATCGGCATGGTGACCATTGTGCCAACTCTCCAAGAAATCGCCAGTGTTTGCTCTTAAATTCTGTGAAAATACAAGTAGATAACTAGCCTACTATGTGCGGATATCTTAAAACTGTCAAAAAAAACTTGAGAGGTGTCAAGGGACACCCGGATAGAACGAAGTTCCTTTCGATTAATTAGTGAAGGAATTGTAATAAAATCAAAAAGTGTCGTCACAACTTTTGGTCTCATTTTTTTCCCTCTAGCCCCCTTCTCAACGCGCGATAAGGAAATTCGTTCCAATAAACCTGATCGTTAATTAAATTAATTTAAACCCATTTCTCAATAAGAGGAAATGTCTAAAGACGATTGATCAGAAAGGATCAGAATCGGATCCTTTTTATAAACAATAATAAATGGGTTGAAACTGACTCATTTAAATATATTTTTAGTTCTTTTATTTTTATTTTAATAACAACCAATTATCGAGGTTCAAGTTATTACGACCTTTTCTTTAGGGGTAACTTTTGGGCTAATTGATGATGCGTCACAGCGTGGGGCCAGGGTTGGCACGAAAATGTTGCCTTTTTAGTTGTGTAAAGTTGTTGAAGAAATTGTTTTAACTTTCACGAAATTCAAATAGACACATTAAGCCCCAACAACTTTACCTTTGATTCGACGACTTCAGAGTTGCCATAGCCATCGCAATCCATAAAGCGAACCATAGCATTTATGGTAATTTACTAACGTAGGTAGGTACTTACTTACCTATCTACCTATCTAATTGTAACAAAAAGTGTGTGTGTCAGCTCCGACGCACGACTGGAGTTTACTCCTTAAGTACGAGTATCTAACCATACGCAATACACTCACAGCCAAATTAGAAAGTTGCGCACTAAAGGTGCGCACCAAAAACGTGACACGATTTTCATTACTTGTTAGTAGGTTTAACGCCTCGGATTTTTCTCATACCGGGTGCCTTATATATGAAAATCGATTCTTAAGGAGTAAACTCCAAAAACTCCAAAAAAAACTCAGAACCCGACCACGGAGCATCAAAGGAGATTAATATGATGTTGTTTTTAAAAATTAAAAACGATATGTCAACCCTACGAATAATCAACCCCAGCGGGAGTCAAATGCTACGCCTCTCGTTTGTGCCCAATGCCGGTAGATAGCGGACGATTCAAAATGCGCCAAATATGCCAAAAACAGGTGAAGCTAAGTATCAAATTAATAGACAGCAATATATTAATTTTTAAATGTCTTGATCAAATAAGGGTGAGCAACAATCCGTCGAAGTAACGACCGGCAATTTGTTTTTTTTAATGTTTTGATAAATTGATTAAGGCGCTCTTCCAGTACCGTGTGTAGGTATTCACATTACCTTAGCCCCCGCTCTCAAAGACGTAGCGTGCTGCGTGCTAACTGTTATATTTGTCGATATGCAAAACATTTTAGCATTATTATCCACAAATATAGTTCCTAGAGGTCAAAACCTATCATTTGATTAATATTTAGAAACAAACGTTAACTATTTTTGAATAAAACCCGATAAATGATCTAATAATTCTCTGTTTTCTAACATTTTTTTTATCGAACGAAGTTGTTCATATCATGTTATGAACCACAATAAACAAAAATATGGTTATTAAACTACAATATCCATTTATATCCAAATAACAAAAAAAGAGTATTTGATTACTTAGAGTTGCTTAAAACAAAGGTCGATTTTAGTAGCTTTATTAGCACCTTCGAAATGTAACAATATATTGTAATCCGCATATCTAGACCATTTCTTTTTTTTAAATATTTGTTAGCGTTTAACCACTATCTCACCCGATGGTGGTAAGTGATGATGCGGTCTAAGATGTAGCCATGGATGTTTCTTAATCTATGGATGTAGCACCTAGAAAATACCTCAACACTCGCGACTTGTAAAATAGCAGTGGAACGAGAACTTTTCTGACCCATCCTTCTTTTTTGGCTGCATTGCTTTCCATCTACTTAATTCTTAGTTTGCCTTTGAAACTTTCCTAAAAATAAAAACGTCTTTCATGATTTAACCGTTAATGTTTGTTTATTACAATATTTAGAGTTAGTTTCAAAACCTAATAAAGAATTTTGGAGTTAAAAAATATGTTGATACGCTTTATCACAAAAAAAGTTAATTTTGATTTCATAACTGCATATTTTTCGGTAGTACGTTTCTCAATGCATAATTTTTCCTAGTAAATTAAAAGTATACACGTTTTATGACTGTACTCAATGCTCATTAAAAACACGTTGATGAAAGAAACGAGGTATTTTGAGCAGTTACTACCAAAACAGTGGTAAATAAGTTTTGTATTTAATCAACAAGTCCCTACCCATTTTCAAAGCTATGGTAACTGATCACTACCTCAGTACTGTCTAATATCCGTATATATTCCTGTATTATTTATGTATGTATACATGTATGTATGTAATTATTTGTATGTATCTATGAATATAATTATTTGGTATGTATTATTAATTTAATAGTTAAAATCATAATTATGTAAATAGTGTATATTATAAGTTATATTATTCACAACCTACCATTAAAGCTGAATCAGTTCTTTTCCATCCAAAGGTTGCCTGGAAGAAATCGCTTTCAGCGATAAGGCCGCCCATTTGTGCAACTTATACTTTCTAGCTATTACTTTACTTTGTGTTTATCGTGTTCTGTCTCTTTTTGTGTTGTACAAATAAAGTTATCTATCTATCTAACAAGTGGCAGGAGAGACTCGATTATGGATACCATAGCCTTTGCCTGAGACTTACGATGCAAGATTTTTGGCGACTTAGCTTTTGCTTTCATGTTCCTCTAAATAATGCCTTATTGACTGTAACAAGAAGGATCATGAAATTTTCTTTCCAGGGTATACCTACTACCTTTATTCTTTCAAACAAAAATATACTTAACATTAACCTAAAACTTTAAGGGATTAAAAAATCATCTTTGTATTCTTTTATTATTTTCAAAAGTTTTCAGGCAATATGCTGAATCGGTGCGCTGCACATTTTTTATAGCGCTTTATGCGAAATTTCACGCTGTAAGTTTTTTAGGTGCTTATTCTTATGATAAAGGAGTTTGTTTTGAGTTACAAATAAAACTATATTCTTTCTTTCTTCTACTCTAAACATGGGATATATTGAACCATTCACTCTATCAAAATTCAAAACCTCGTATAACCCAACGAAAAAAAATCAATTATTTAATAAATATTTTCTCATGCTTTTGTAATAAAGGTGCTTAATTTGAAAATTAAAAAAGGAAAGCAATCAACGATTGTAAATAATGTTTAAATAAAAAAATCAACAGCAACGTTTGGTAACAAGTAAATGAGTTAAGTTTTGATGTCACGCCGATAAAGGCACTAAAACAGAAAATTGAAAATGTTAACTCATTAAAAATACTATATTTTACAATTTTTAAGCAGGCAGGTGAACTTTATGGCAGTTTGTAGGGTGACCATCTGTTGGTATAAATTAGGAATTTAATTTAGGTACCTATAAAAAATCACACATTTCGTCGAATTGAAAACTAATCAAAAAAATTCAAAAACACAAAAATATAATCGATAAAATTTTATTATTGTTGCAAATATCCACGAAGCTAATTTAACTCCTAAAGCATTTTCCTACGTACCTAAACCTACTCGTTGAAGCAAGTAAATACCTATTAAATTCTATTATTTTTTTTTAATGAAATTAAAATGTTGACAATTTTCTTATTTTTACGTAATAAAATGTCCATGTCATATTTTCAAAAAATTCATGTCTTTTATTTTGATAATAATTTGTCACTCTACAAACCGGCGTCATTCCCGCCGCGTCCCGCTGCGTGGACCTAATGAAATAAACTGAAAATCAACACGCGCGCCCGCGCCGCGCCTCCTTTGTGACCTGCGCCCGCGCCGACCCCACAATATAATTATTGCCAGAATTTATAATCTACCGAAATTCAATATTATCAAACATCATTTACTTACTTCGATGTTTTTTTTACTACAAAATTACTTACTTAATTTAATTTAATATTTTTTTTAATGTGTATTCCTTGTTACTATGTAAGCTATAATTGGTAGGTGAGTAATTCTCAACTAAATTGTACTTTCCAGAAAAAAAAAGTTTGTCGCAATTTTAATATTTAAAAAATAAATATATTTTCTTATTTATTTTTGAAATGCTATATTTCATCTATCAGAAGACATTCTTATTATTTCGTAACAGATAGTGCATTAGCTCTATTCTATAGAATAAACGCCCAGTGTTATGTTTAATAAAACCTTGACTTCGTTGTCAATACAAAAATCATCATGTCGCTCTATGCCTTTACAGGTTCCGACTTCATTCAAAGTTTTTTTTTGTGGATATGGATTTATTTATATATCTTTAACTCAACGGAATAAACTTCTATTTTATTATCTTTACTAATAGGGACTAATCTCCTAAATCTATCTATATATAAATAAAAATGAATTGTTGTTCGTTAGTCTGATTAAAACTCGAGAATGGCTGAACGGATTTATCTTATCTTAGTCTTGAAATGTTCGTGGAGGTCTAGGGAAGGTTTAGAAGGCAAGAAAAAAACGAATAACCGATATTGCCACGGGATCGGGACTTACGCGGGTGAAACCGCGGGGCGCTGCTAGTTTCTAATACAAATTAATAGTTATTTGCTTGTCGCAAGTTTTTTACAATTTAGTAACAAACAACTTCGTAACGTTATTTTACAATGATTTTACAAGATTATTGAAAGCAACTTTGGCCATTCAGTTGGCGGCATTGACTCGATTCTGATTGGTGGATAACGAAACTGTCACGGCGTATTTAGACGTGAGGGAGCACCTTATTGTGTGATGTCGCAGCTTCAAACTTCACTAACAATTTCGTTATTCTGGCAAGAAAAGATTTTATTTTGCAGATTAGTTGTTTCAAAATGGATATCTAATTTAAATTTGTGTAGTTTTTACATTTATCTAGTGATTTATTTATGTTTTCGTGCTTCAGATTATGTTGTTGTCATGAAAAACAGTTTTGAAGTTATTTTTTTCGTACAACTTAGTAACATTTCGTTACGTAACGAAATTGTTCTCTATAAAGCTACATGCACATTAGAATAACGATAATAACAAAGAGGGTTGGAGTTTTGGCGGGAACGAGTCAACAACATGTGCTGCAGTTTTATTTTCATGAAACTTAGTTGTAACCCGAGTTGAATTGTATAATTCTGGTGGAATGTTATTCAATTTAGTTCTGTGAAAGTGCACAAGTGTAGTGAAAGTAAAAATCAGTGTCAAACATGAAGTTTTCTCGTTGCCTCCAAATCTCCTATTTAGGTTATGGTAAACTTGCCACCGCTTTACTATAGCCCCTGACTTGACGGACTATGACGACTTTGACTGTTTTGAAACACTTTAGGCCCGATTTATGAAAAATCGGGTCACAATTTGATGCAAAATATAACTTGACACTGGCAGAATGCACAAGCCGTGCGAAGCCATAATTAACAGCAAAAAAAAAGAAGGTTATGGCTTGTGTTTGTCACGAATTTCCTCACTAACTGTATAGGTGTATAAATTGGTGTACACACACCCAGATTAAAATGAAAAAAGAATGTGTTTGCCTAATTTATCATTATCACCCACGAAATTAAAAGAGTTGCCTGATTAAACCAAAAAGTATTTTTATAATAAATTATGGTTAGTCAATAACTGTGTTTTTTTCCTAGCAACCCACTCGGGTGCATTCGTATGTTTGGAATTAAATTATGAAATTTCTTTTTCATACTATCCTTGTCCTAACAATAACGAACAAAAAATCATCCAAATCGGTCAAGCCATTTTCAAGTGATATTAAATAATATATTATATTTTATTATATAAATAGACTGATTCCGATAATAATTCACAGTGTAAATGTAGCTTAGTTATTACATTTTCGTTACTTATTTACAATTTCGTTACAACAACTTCGATACAACATATTCGTTACGTACAATTTAGTTGAGAATTACTCAGGTATGTAGATTTAACTTTTCATCTATTATCCTAATTCCGCAATGAATGGATGGACGCTCTACACTTTCAGCGAAAGAAAGAATGACATTTGCTGTTTCTCATTTCCGCAGAAATACATTTCTCTCTGTTACAATTACGAAACGATCTTGTAAAAAGAAGTTTAAAACCAGAACACCACAGAATAAGATCCTTTTTCGTTAATTCTACTACGACCTTCACGTACAATGCAAACTTTTTTTTGCAAAACAACTCCACAGACCACTAATAAAATTAAATACTTAAGTTCAAAAATAGAACATTAAAACTCGCCTACGCCTGCCAGTGTCAGTCAAGTCAAAGAAAAAAAAGGTCTCGTATCAAAGTCAGTAGGAGCAAATCTCGAAGGACGAAGGCCCCAAGCTATTACAGGCTACAAGCCAGCACAACCATTAACCAATTTAGGATAATTAACTACCGGATTTCGTATCCAACAAGTAATTACCTTTCATAACATACCTACCTCTGTTATTAGGGCCGTGTTCATTTTGTTGCTAATGTGCAAGTTTAAATTGACACTGAATTTATTTAGTTGTCTTGCCTGACAATGTTTTTACTTTTAATGACTTTTTTAGGGCTTTAATAAAATTGACTTCCGGTATTAAAATAACCGAGTTGTCATTCGAAACGATCGACTTGCATAAAAATTAATAATAATTACTGTAACCATACTAAATCCTATGAACTTATTTGAGTCGCTTTTGAGTTTTTCTGAAACGGAAATGCACAAGACTAGAAGAGTAATGAGTATGAAGAAGAAGAAAACAAACTAAGAAAATATGTATTGACTGTGTGAGATAAGATATGAGAAAGAGTTTCTTTTTAATTATTGCAGGACATTCCACACAACGCCATCTAGCACCAAGCTAAGCAACTAGACTTGTGTTATGGGTGCTAGACAACGGATATACTACATAGACACTTTTCTTTAGTAAATATATACTTATAATATATAGGAACAACCAGACCACAGACAAATAGCTAAGCATAAATACTTGTCTGAGGCGGGAATCGAACCCGCAAACCTGTGTTTGGCAGTCCGGCATGCTGACCATTGTGCCAACTGGGTCGTCAAATGCACAAGACTAGAAGAGTAATGAGTATGAATTAATGTAGAGGGTTGGAGAGTAAGAGGACTAAACTAAGAAAAGATGGATGGACTTTATGAGACAAGATATGAGATAACAACTAATAGATAGATAGACAGATAAACACTTTATTTGTACAACACACGAAACATAGAAAATGACAAAAAAGACGAGAAAGCTTATTATTAATTGAGGTGAATGGAAGAAAAAGACATTCTTCATCGACCTCAAATAAATAGGGACAAGTAAATGCAGAAGAAGAAGACTTTTTCTAAACGGTATAGACAAGTTATTGTCATTGTAACACGATTGGGAACTTCCAATGCGATGAAAATGAGACATCCAGCCATACAAAGAAAGCTCTTTTTTTGCTAACAAAGAGCTCGTGGCGCGAGTAATCAAAGACTTGTAATAAAGTCGTATCAGATTCATGGCATTTTGTTTTTTTAACGTTATTTCAATTATGAATGATAATAGCAAAGGGTAGACTTGCCGACTGGTCATAGAGTAGGTTAGCTGGTAGAGATTTTATAGGCAATCTGATTTGTATATTGCTCCGGCCACCTTCGAACGTTTAAACTTATATCCTATCGCACTTTAACTCTGTGTGCCTCTTCCACAGTTAAAATTCAAATATAAATTCCTATTGTCAATCAGGGCTATATTTCTCTAGTTGTTCTTATTCTCAATGTAGTCAGGTTTTCTTCAGTTCACATTTTCTTGTGGGGGCCACGCGATCTTTTTTGTTTGTTTTTCCAGTTGGTGATAAATTCAATTAATAAATTCCTCCAGCTATTTTTAATCAGGGCTATATGTCTCCAGTTGTTCTTATTCTCAATGTAGTCAGGTCTTCTTCCATACAGTCAGTTCACAGTTTCTTGTGGGGATCACTTGATCTCTTTTGTTGGTTTATCCAGTTGGTGATAAATATTGTGGCCCTAAAAGAATTATCTGGCATTCTTTCGACGTAGCCAACCCACCGCAGACTTTGCTATCATCGTTATGTGTATATTACTGGTGCATCGCTTACACCACCATCGTTCTCCCTCACCGGACCCGAAAATCTTTCGCAGAAACCGATTCAAGACGCCTCGGCAGGATCAAAATCTAGCTTTACGCGATATTAAAAAGTATCTATGTGTCTATCGTAAATTACTAAACCATATGTCATAGCATGCCGTTGCCAGAAACAGCTTAAATTATCCCTGTACCTAAGTTAATGGTTTTACGCCCGTCCTGCTGCCTTCAAAACTCTTTTAAATCATCACCAAGACCAGTGTCACTTCTACACCAATAGTCAGGTAGAATCTATGTATGAATAAGACATCGCCGGTGGTTGCTCGTCCCAGCGGGAGCAGATTGCTCTCGCATGACACAGCTCTCGCTGACTTCTGCTGAATACTCACCAGTAGATTAAACTTATTATAATTATTGTACCTATTATACCGACCGAAAGGCTTTGTTGCACACACGTGCCTATGAAATTGAGTACCGTATATACCTATAGGAAAGTAGGTATAATACCTAATATTGGCCTTTTTCCATCTTATCTAGATGATACAGCGCCAGCAACTTCATTTCATGCTCTATTCAGGGCGCTATAGTGCCTGAGACACATATAAAGAGTTTGGTATTAGTTCCGGAGGCAACTAAGCCGCGGGTTTAAGATGGTTTTCCTATACCGTAAGAGCATTGTTAATTAGTGCACATAAATTATTCGAAAGAAAAATCCATCGGTACGCGGCGACCGGGATTCGAACCCACGACCTTCGAAATAAAAGTAGATATATTTTTACGTACGGTCGGCTGCATAGGTAATTGCAGACCCACCGTAGAACTCCGAAACGGCTGTTATAAAAATGTTTTCAATACAAGCAAGATTTTAGGCACCTGATTTAATTGAAGTTTAAAATCGTCTAACTCGTGAATTTATCAAACAAAAATATTAGAATGAAAACATGCCAATTATTAGTAATTTTTGTACTCTACCGGGGGCTGCAATTATGCAGCCGACTGTACCTATTTATACTTGACATAGTCTTGGAGACTCCTGCTCTTAGGTTGAATTTAGCAACTTTAGAAGAAATTATATAAGAGTGTAATCTATTATCGCTACCTAGCATAGACCCACGATTTCTCCTACGTAAATTCGTGATACCGTGAGTGGGAATCTCCGGACAAAAAGAAGCCTATCAATGTATCCAATGAAATGCAAGGATTAAAGTTGTCAGCGGTGTATAAACTAAGACGACCCAGTTGGCACAATGGTCACCATGCCGGACTGCCAAACACAGGGTTGCGGGTTCGATTCCCGCCTCAGACATGTATTTATGCTTAGATATTTGTCTGTGGTCTGGTTGTTTCTATGTATTATAAGTATATATTTACAAAAGAAAAGTATATAAGTAGTACATCCGTTGTCTAGCACCCATAACACAAGTCTAGTTACTTAGCTTGGGGCTAGATGGCGATGTGTGGAATGTCCTGTAATATTTATTTATCCTCCTATCAAGTTTCATCAAAATCGATCTAAGAATTACAGAGTCTATTACAAAACAAAATTTTCTTTATTGTATTAGCATGGATTCTGTCCCTATGTTTTTGCAGGTGACATGTTGCCGGAACGCCACAAAGGCAAAACCCCTTAATCAGAAATCGAGCGTTCTTACAATCGTGACACAGTGAGTGATTGAACGCAAGACCAAATAACAGGTTGTACGGACACCTTATTATCTCAGACTGTTTAAGCAATTTAGCTGACATTTAAGTAATTCCTACGAAGTACGAAGTTACGAACCGGGCCGCTGTAATGACGGTTTATTTAATGTTACTTACATTAATAAAATTAGCTGCAGTTGTACGGTTTGTTCTGCGCCCGCGTCGTGTCGCTCGATACACGCAATTAACTAGACAGTAAAATATATATATTTTGAAATCGCAAAATTCATCACAAAAATATAAAATATGCTGTGGGTTTCGTCATGAAACCCGGTCCTTTGTTAGCTCTAGATGCTGTGACGAGTTCTTTGCTCTGGACATGGTCGACTAAGCGGAGAGGGTGGCCGAAAGGACAAGCTTATTAAGCTGAGAGGGTAGTATAGGTTCTGGGCAATACTAATCCATCTAATACATACCCCAAGCTGGCGTTATATCATGTAGTTTAGATGTTACGGCTAATTATTGCATATACCTATTTAAAAACAAACATTTTCGCTAATTAATTTGTAATTCAAACATTTCCTGAATTCCAGTTCACCGTCAAAACAAATCACTCATTCGGAGTGAATAACGCTGAAAGCCCCATTAAACTAGAGACACGCTAAGCTCGCCCACACTAATTGCAGAAAACAACATCGAAACCGCAAGACAATGCGATAACCTTACCTTTACCCCTTAACCAGTTCATCTAGACCTCTCCTCAACCCTTTCAAACCCTTGAAAAACGACTAAAAACTTGAGCAAGAAGCTCAAACTACCCTGGCCAAGTTAACAGCTTAGAACCAAGCTGGGAGGTCCGTCAGTCACCTCACTAATTAAATGTGTCAATCATTTTAACAACGTAAATGAATAGGGCATAGAGTGTACGAGAGTTCGCGACCAACTCAAGCAGAACCTTTGAAAAATGCAATAAGTAAAAAGATACGAGAGAAAGTTCAGTATTGGAAGACCAGGGTATAATAGCTGAGATTGACAACCGCCCAGAGCATATTAATGTAACTAATACTCGAAAGTACTAATTGTGTAATTTTCCAGTAAACTCATTACAGGCTTGCTTGGGGCACAAGAAATCTAAAAGAAATACAAGAAATCTGTTCGTTGTAGGATTCCACTCACGTCTCGAGAATGGTCGGGCGAGCACATTTCTTTGAGTTTGTTTAGAACCTGAGACTATGCTGTGAATTCTTTAAGTGCCATTGGTACCAAAAGATGACAAAATCAATTTTGACGACATGAAATTGTATGTGATGATGGCAGACATACTTATCGACACACAAGATCAATAAGTGGATATATTTTGATTATAGGCCTTTATTTTGCGACTTTTTATCTTACGTTTTGGTCAAAGTCAAACAAAGCTAAAAATCCTCTTAAAACTGTCTTGTTACACACTAGCAGCATCGCACGGTTTTATTCGCGTAAGTCCTGATCCCGTGAAAATATCGGAATAAAAAGCAGTCTATACTTCCAAATGAATCAATGTATCCTCATACCAAGTTTCATCAAAATCGGTTCCGTAGGTGCCCGTAGCTTCGGAGCATATTCGTTACAAACAAAAAATCTTTCCTCTTTATTACAAACTTTTATTTAGCTTTACCTGTTCTGATGTCTGTCATGGAATCTTGCAAATAAAATTTGATCCACTGCCCGATTACCGATTGAGTTGAAATTTTGCAAACATGTGTAAATCGCGTGACAATGCAATAAAAGCTTGTTTTTTTAATAATATTAAGTCTAAAAATGTAGATGGATAAACTATATCTTTATATCAATTAATATAGATACATAGTTAATATTAGAAGAAACTTTTTTATATTACGCTTGTTTTTTAATCAAGGTAAAACCAACATATTGAATAGAACCTTAACAAAAAATGGCGCAGTGGCGTAACTACTGTAGTGGCGGAAGTACAAATATAAATTAAGATTAAACACGTCAATAAAATATGATAAACACCGTATTCAAATGTACAAAATTAAATTGATTTCTTCTACATGCGTAGAGATAAAATCGATATTATTAAATCAAATGTGAGACGCCTTATTTACATTTACAGATTTGAGGCGGCTCGAGACGAAAAAAGAAGATAATTTGGAACAATATATCATATGATGGTAATATTTCATCGTTTCAAATCGTCTGTTTATTTCGTATGCCTCTGGTCTCATTACAATGTTAAAGGAAATTAATGTTTTACCTCCGGGTGTTCCTAATGCAATATACTATGATAGATAAATTGATTTTTGTTAGATAGTTAATTATGCATGAAATTACTGAGATAGAACTGAGGAGTTATTAATTAAAAAAGCAAATAAGACGGATGTTGACTGTATACAAATAAAAGTTTTTATTTTACTGCAAAACGACAGTTTTTATTTTTTGTAATTAATTAATCTTCTGGTAGTTCATTTTAGTACTATTGGTAAGTTTTTATTGCATGCGTAATACTTCGTGATGAAACCTGCAGAATAGTTGGCATTAGACATATTGATGAGTCTGGATATGGTCTACTAAGGTGAGAGGGTTGTAAAGGTTCCGAAGAACCCTACTCCATCTAATACTATCCAGGCACATCGTCTTGAATAGCATGGCTTAAATGCTGGCGCTGTATGCATCATCTAGATTTGATGTAAAAAAGCCAAAATTGTTACATGATCGCAATTGATAAATTACTATAACTGCATATTTAAATCTACCTATCATCCTTTGTTAACAATACATTTTTATTCCCTGTTGACGAAGAACCCTAACTAAAAGCCTATAGGGCCAATCATCCTAGAGTCAACAAAGCCCCTTTCAAACCGAACATTCCCTTGATCAACATTGCCTTTTTAATGTCACTCCGAAAAACCCAAAAACTTTCAAAGTTGCTGTTTCGAACCTTAATTAGATACTATAACAGTATGATCATTAAAATTTATTACCAATAAAAAGGAACATCATTTCGAAACAATAATTAAGTAACTCCATGATTGGTACATATTAATAGCATCATCAGCGGGCAAAAAAAAATGCGCCAAAAATCACCTGGTCACTAAGGGGTCATGGGATAAAAAATTTACATGTTTACACCTGCTAATATTAATTTTGTTGATAGAATAATGTTACAGTTGCGGCGTTTTAGTTCTGATGTTAATAGACGTCACGCTGCGCTTGCGCAATGCGCATCCTACGATTGGTCCATAAACGTAGCGTCAGTGGGTTAGCACAGGGTCGGGTTCTTGTATTAATTTCCTATAAATCTATAATATACATTAATTTATAATATACCTTGCCATGGTGCAACGGGAACGAGTTAAAGAACTTACCCAGCCCTTGGCGGGGATGACAAAATAGTATACTAAACCAGAGTATCTAGTATTATATATTAAACGGACTGTATTTGAGGGCTGTAACTTAACCAATTAACCAATAAAATTATATAACCGTTGGCATACAAGACGTGAGAGGAGGGAAACCGAAAGGAATGTCGCACTAACCTGTCTTCTGCTATTCTCTTCTTCTCTGAGCTCAGATGGTAGACTCCAGATCAGGATTCGCACTGTCAGCACGTGTTTGCTTCGTATACCGGATACGGCGCGGCGCGATAGTTAGTCTGTTTGAGACATAAATCCAGCGAGGGCTATCAGAACCCTCGTAGGCCCCTAGGGTGCAATACTCAGGCCGCGGAACCGATGGATATACACAGAAACTCCAGCCGGGGACTCCCACGAAACGCACGCTATCTCAAGCTAGTGTGTCGCGATAAGTGCCACAAAGTAGGATTTATAGGGGGTAGATAATACAAAAGGAATTAAAAATATCTGCCAACGTTTTTAATCTAAACTAATGCTACCAACATTATTAACAAGTAAACCTGATTGGTGCGAAGTTTAAATAGGATTTTCTATTATGGAATTATAATAGTATGAAAATGAACGTGTGAGCATAGACACAAATCGCTATAGGGGGCTATAGTGAACCGATAACGAGAGTATTCTTGTTTTGTTTCCTAATTTTAGAAACCCATTAGGGATATTATAACTGCTGTTGAACGCAGACAGAAGTAATACGGGGATCGACCTGGACGTCTTTGGGGGAGGCCTATTATGTACAGCTGTGGATTTCCTATAGCAGATTTGATAATGATGATGATAACTGAGTAAATCCGTGATATGTCTTTACGAGAAGAGAGCGAAAGAACATAACCCTCCCTATTGAGTTGGCTCCAGAAGTAATGACAAGTTCTCTCCTCTGGAAATGGTCGACTAAGCTGAGAGGGTAGTAGGTGTTGGGCAAGCCTACTCCATCCTCACGCAAAAAAGGACCCAATTAAAAAGAGTCTAATTGCGGAAAACAGTTCCGTTCAAGTACAAGTACCCTCCCTAAAGATTTTTGGTTCCGCCGTAGTCGGTTAAAAATGTAGATTAGTTAGTAGTTACAATGGAGCCTCGAACAAAGCACATCATAGCTACAAAAAGTAAAAATTAATAGATTAATTTCTCCCTATAATAAGCACCATTTATCTCTCGGTGGGAGTCGAAGCTACTACAATCGCCAGGGCTCAAGTCTCAGCGAACAGTTGATTGAATTAAACATATTCATCATATAAATGAGGGTTCGACCTTTTTGACTCTTGAATGAATATTGTGATGGTTCGAAGATGGATTTAGAAAAAATATTATGTGTTCTGTGCTCACACACAACAGACTTGTCTGTGGTCAAAGTAATTCACATTTGAAGGTCATTTAATTATGTTTTATAAATAGGAGAGCTAAGCATTTGAGTCTAGAGCTTCGAACTCCTATTTATAAAACATTAACCGCACCCCTTGGTTTCATTTCACCCGCGTAACTTCTGATCTCATGGGTATATCGGGGTAAAAAGTAGCCTTTATTACTCCCAATGAAGCAATGAATCCTCAAACCAAGTTTCATCAAAATCGGTTCAGTACTTTAGGAGCCTATTCGTTACAAGCAAAAAAAAAAACAAAAAATGGTTGTCTGTAAAGTCGGTTTATGGACGATCATTTTACGTGATAATGTCATAAGAAAACATTTAGAGTACCTTGTCAATAACACTCACGTTCCCGTAACATGACTACGTTGCTCTGGTTACCTAATATGTCAACAGAACATGACACTTTTTTGTGAGTGCAGTACGGTGTTCATCGATTTATAAGAGGTGATCACGTCAATAATCTTTACTCAATAGTCTAGGGTCTAGACTATAGACAGTCAGCTACCACGTTTGAGACATCTGTGAAATCGAAAGAAACTGCGTTTTGTCATCATCGGATTTTTGTATATTTTGGAACATTCAGACAGTTTCAAACTCATCCTTCTGAATTTTTTTAAACACACGCCAATGTTTCGCTTGTTTTCCATCAGTCGGTCCAGCCTGGTCCAGCCCCTCTTAGCAAGTATTGCTCAGATATCAAGGAAATGAATGCTGCAATGTAGCAAAAATCCGATAAAAAATGGCGATGTGAACAAATAAATTGGTATAAGTTGAGGGCACCGATTTCTCGCACGCAAGAGCCAATCAATCTGGCCATTGTCGTGATCGTCAATTGCTACCGAGCTCCGACCAAAAGCGAAGAATCTCGGTACGGTTCTTGCACGCTTCTCGGAGGGTTGTTAGATTGCCAAGTAGTCATGTGAACTGAACATGCAATAATTAAAAAAAATAAAATCTTGTCCTCATTGCATGCCTCTTCAAGTGGGCGGGAGGGCAGTGCACATTGCATTTTGTGTTTTGGCACTAGGCTCGGAACTAAATATTAATTCTTCTATTACAGATATGGAGTTCCGAAAAGTAACGCCGGATTCAATCAACTATGCGATAATTCTCAGAAGATTAATTGGCCAATTCCAGGATGGATCTAGTGAGATATTTTCTTCTCATTGAATCCAGATTTCAAGGTGAATTATTTGACAGCTGAGCGAGATAAGCGATCGCAAGAAAATGTTTGCAAGGTCTGCACTCTGCAGGACCTCAAACACATTGCTCTAGGTATGAAAGTTTATCCATTCGTTTCACTTATTCTCGTTGTTTAGTCTCAAGGTATTAATTTAGCGTTCGACCGTTTTACTGGGTATTTGTGCGTTAGCTGTATAATCGTTTAATGATATGTTGGCACGTCGTAATTCACTCTGGAAGGAGACTAGCGGTTATTTAGGTAAAGCGAAATGTTAGAGGTAATATGTAGGCACTAGGCACTTCGGTGTGCTTCGGTGACGTTGACTTAATTCACCTGGGGTTATTCACCTAGGTGTATTGAGTATAGTATTTAAGGTGTTAACGTCTTAGGAAAACGATAGAAAATTGAGTTTTGCGGTATATTTTTTTTCCTTTATTTATATTTTTCCTTTACTCCCTTTTGGGAGTATCTTTTTAAGTTAATTAACAAAAATAAAAAATTCTGCAAGTCAGACCAGACTGTATAGGTTAAAAATCTTTTGCCTGCCCTTTCGGCAATATAATTAACAAAAAAAATATTACCTAGAAAAAATTGTAAACATAACCTATGTTTTTAAACACAAATATTTTGTTACTTTTTATTATTTTAACAAGTCTTTTCTTTTAATCGCAACTGTGATAATAAAACGATACGATATACATCTCTGCTTTTTGACACGCTCGTGTTCCGCATAAACCGCCTCTATACAATGATCAATTTACCACACTTGTATCGTAATGTACTATTATTTTATGTTTTAGAAAAATTCACACCGTACTCGTATGTGAAGTTCGATTGTAATGATTCCTTTTAGGGTTCAGTACCTCAATAGGTAAAAAAGGAACCCTTATAAGATCACTTTCTTGTCTGTCTGTCTGTTTTTTTGTAATGTCCAAGTAGGTACAGTCGGCTGCATAATTGTAGCCCCCGGTAGAGTTCAAAAATTACTATTATTGGCATGTTTTCATTCTAATAATTTTAGTTTGATAAATTGTTAACTTAGAAGACTTTAAACTTTGACTAAAGCAGGTGTCTAGAATCTTGATTGTGTTGAAAACATTCTTATAGCTGCCGTTTTGGAGCTCTACGGTGGGTCCGCAATTATGCAGCCGACCGTACATGTTAGGAAATATTATACAGTGTTTTTGATACAATCTGTAAGTAGGTACTAGACGCCTTTGTCGGTACTTTTTCTCTTTAGACAGTGAAAATGATCCTAGGTAATGAAATATATTGTAAAATTAATCAATTTTTGCATTTTTTTTGCCGCAGCATGAAACAATAACCGACTGAATCTACAAAGTAAGCTCTCATTATCCTTGCGGACCTTTTACACTTACATACGGATAATAACGTAATACTTGCGGGTAATAAGGGCAAACCGACACCTTAATAAAAAACTAAATATTTTGTAAAAATTGGGAAAACTACTAAAGACAGGTAGATTAGATTAATATTTGCTTTATTGTCGATCAGAAAAACAATTATTTTGTTTATTTCCTATTTATTTTGTCACTAATATAAAGGTTTTTAAAAAAGCTTTTAATGTCCTTTTTATCCGCAGGTACCTCTAGGCTGTATCCGGAAAATTTATCTAAAACGCATAAACAAAAAAAATAAGACTTACGAAAAATACAAAAAATAAATTGATTTAAAACATGATTAGTCTACTGCCAAAGTATTAATTAAAAACCGATTAAATCATTTCAACCTTGTGTTTATTGAAATAGAATTAAATTCTAAATTACACATTAAATGTATTTTGCTAACATTTGACGAAATATGTTTAAACACAACGTCATTCAAGCCGCTTTTAATTTTGAGATTACACATCAAACGCATTTAGCTAAATATGTTTAAGCACAATCTCAAGCAAACTGCCCTTACCAGGAAAGGGTACCGACGCTCTCTCCATACAAACGTAGTCGACTGTTTCCTCCCTGAATAATGACACTATAGCAAATATTTTATTGCATAAAACATAGAACTGCCATGACCATGCACCTACGTTTATTTTTTAATCCTAATTTCTAAGATAATTAGAAAATGAAAAAAAAATCAAGACATAGGGGCATAGTCATAGCAGTTATAGGTTTTATGCTATAAAAATATTATAATCCAGGCAGGAAACAGTCGACTACGTTTGTATGGAGAGAGCGTAAGTACCCTTTCACCTTAATGAATCTTAAAAAAAAGCCCCGATCAAGTGTACCAACCCCGCAAAACTCATAAAACGTTATAGCCATGTTCCATTATCCTTCATAATTCGAAGGTCCTTATAAGAATAGCTTATGTTATCGAGCCGTTGATGGTTTACGAGTAAAGATAAATATGTTTATAATAAATAGATATAACATCAGAACCACTACTAAACCTATTTGACGACCCAGTTGGTACAATGGTCACCATGCCGGACTGCCAAACACAGGGTTGCGGGTTCGATTCCCGCCTCAGACAAGTATTTATGCTTAGATATTTGTCTGTGGTCTGGTTGTTTCTATGTATTATAAGTATATATTTACAAAAGAAAAATATATAAGTAGTATATCCGTTGTCTAGCACCCATAACACAAGTCTAGTTAGTCATTCCACACATCGCCATCTAGCCCCAAGCCAGGCTTGGGGCTAGATGGCGATGTGTGGAATGTCCTGCAGTATTTTATTTTATTTATTTAATAATAATTAGTCGTTTTAAGGTATAAACAGGAGCTATTACTGTTACTAAGGTGTTTTTATAGGTAAAGAGCGGACCCCGACGCGACAATATTTAATCAAAAAAATTCAGATGTACCTACTTACGAAGGATCATAATTTCGGTGTTATTTTTTTTCTTTTTGAAGGGTATTTTTTTCATAGTTTTTGTTTTGCTTGTTTTAGGCTTTTACGTTCATACTATTTTAATTTTGTGTCGGGGGTTTTTAATTTTTTAAATTAATTTTTTTTAGTAATGTGTTGCTATATCGGCAATAGAAATACATCATCTGTGAAATTTCAGCTGTTTATAGTAATTGTTTTCTTATATATAGTAGGTTTCGAGGAGACCATGACAATTGTAACATAGTCAAAACGTCGAGGTAAGAGAAATAAAAAAATACGCGATTAAGACCCGGGAAAATATTTACTATAAATACAAATCGTGTGATTTTAAAAAGTTTTTCAGCTATTTAGCCCCAAGCCTTAGCTTGAGGCTAGATGGCGATGTGTGGAATGTCCTGCAGTATTTTATTTTATTTATTTAATAATAATTAGTCGTTTTAAGGTATAAACAGGAGCTATTACTGTTACTAAGACTCTACAGTTTGTCTGTCACCAGCTAAATAGCTGAAAAACTTTTTAAAATCACACGATTTGTATTTATAGTAAATATTTTCCCGGGTCTTAATCGCGTATTTTTTTATTTCTCTTACCTCGACGTTTTGACTATGTTACAATTGTCATGGTCTCCTCGAAACCTACTATAAATAAGAAAATAATAACTATAAATAGCTGAAATTTCACAGATGATGTATTTCTATTGCCGATATAGCAACACATTACCTACTTAAAAAAATATAAATTAAAAAATTAAAAAACCACCGACACAAATTTAAAATAGTATGAACGTAAAAGCCTAAAACAAGCAAAACAAAAACTATGAAAAAAAACCCTACAAAAAGAAAAAAAAATAACACCGAAATTATGATCCTTCGTAAGTAGGTACATCTGAATTTTTTTGATTAAATATTGTCGCGTCGGGGGACCGCTCTTTTTTTCGAGTCAATTTAATATAATGTAAGAGTCGTCGTTTAAATGTTTGTTTTAGCATTTATTTGGATAGTTAAGTTGCGTTAGTTTTTAGTTTTTAAGTAGTTTCACTTGTAATTATTAATACTTACTTTAAAATTTTCGTTGAAATTTTAATATATCATTTTATGAAGGTGTTTTTATAGGTAAAGAGCGGTCCCCCGCCGCGAAAATATTTAATCAAAAAAATTCAGATGTACCTACTTACGAAGGATCATAATTTCGGTGTTATTTTTTTTCTATTTGTAGGGTTTTTTTTCATAGTTTTTGTTTTGCTTGTTTTAGGCTTTTACGTTCATACTATTTTAATTTTGTGTCGGGGGTTTTTTAAATTTTTAATTTAATTTTTTATTTCATCCTTTTTGTAGGGAGGGACTTTTTAATTAGCTATTTATAATGTACAAATCATGCCCTTTCATTTGATACCCCACTCGGGCATATCTATTTACATTCGGTTGTTAATCTTGACTTTTGTCCCCCATAACTTTTAGACGGCTAAACCGATTTCGATCAAACATAGCTATTTGTAACGTACAAATCATGCCCTTTCATTTGATACCCCACTCGAGCATATCTACGTACATTCGTTTTTTAATCCTGACTTTTATCCCTCATAAATTTCAAACGGCTGAACCGATTTCGATCGAACACTCGCGACTAATGTACCTTTCAAACAAAAAAACTAAATTAAAATCGGTTCATCCGTTCGGGAGCTACGATGCCACAGACAGACACACACACACACACACACAGACACGTCAAACTTATAACACCCCGTCGTTTTTGCGTCGGGGGTTAAAAACAGAATAGAATTGTACGGAACCCTTTTTGTCCAAGTCGAGAATCTAACCCGCAAACCTGTTTTTGACAATCCGGCATAGTGACTACCAATCTATACTTAATATTATAAAGCTGAAGAGTTTGTTTGTTTGAACGCGCTAATCTCAGGAACTACTGGTTCGAATTGAAAAAATCTTTTTGTGTTGGATAGTCCCGAAATACCCACGGGATCAGGAGTTACGTGGGTGAAACCGCGGAGCGCAGCTAGTTAAAAAATAATCATCGAAATCGGTTCTCACAAAGTTATCGAGTAGCCCACACAACTGAGTCATTACTGACCCTGGAATTGAGATCTACTAAGTTTCACTGGAGGTTACAAGATGAAGAAAAAGTTGAATTGCATGTCAAATGATGTTGGTTTTTGCTACAAAACATTTTAACCTATCACTAAGACTTCACTGTCCGTCTGTCTGTCTGTATGCCTGTCACCAGGCTGTATCTCATGAACCGTGATATCTAGACAGTTGAAAATTTCACAGATTATGTATTTCTGTTGCGGCTATATATTTCACATGTTCTCTCTACTCCGCCGTAATTTGAATCTGTTTGATCAAAGAGCTGAGGTTGCACAAGAAATTGCCGGTAATTGGTACCAGCTACTACAAAATTGCACCTATGTTAAGGCACTGGAATTAAATTAAAGTAAACCACATTATGGTTTAGTTTAATACGGCAAAAAAGTAATTGTTTGCTATTCCTGTAAGTGGCAACCCTTAGGACTAGAGGCAGACGGTTCAGGCGTGCCAACATTAGAACTAAATTAAATAATATTTCAGGACTTTGCACACAGCGCCATCTAGCTCCGAGCAAGGCAACCAGTCTTGTGTTATGGTGGCCAGACAACAACCGATAGAATACTTATATAAGTACATACATTATACATACCTATGTATAATGTATGTACTTATATAAGTAATTTCTGTACCTACAGAAACACCCAGACCAGAAATAAAATATCTGTAAATAAATATTTGTTTGAGGCAAAAATCGAAACTGCAACCTTCGGCGATGAAGGCAACAAAAATAAACAACGAATGCCTTCAAATATTTATCAATCGGGCGATAGAAAACTCTGTACTCCGCTTACGACCCAAGCAACTTTTTAATTCAAATCTCAACACAGACAATATTCTCTCCAATCTAAACAACATAGTTCTAAATACAAGATAAACACTAAATTATAGCGGAATGGTAGTCATAAACCATGCGCTCGCGCACGTCTTTATCATTTCGCGCAACGTCACAGGGGTGACAAATTTATTGCTAACTCTCAGGGTCTGGAGACAGCGTCGTTTGTATAACGATAAAAATGTTTAGGACAGCTGCTAAGTGAGTTTACGTGGGCATAAACAACCTTACATTTTGGCTACATACATAAGTCGATTGGAGAAATAAAAATCTATAAACAGGTAGGTATTCAGAAAAAGCTTGTATCAAATGTTGTTGGTTTCCGTAGAAATGACACTCTGCAAACTTTTTCTTCGTATAGTAATAAATAAATAATAAATTTTGCAGGACATTCCACACATCGCCATCTAGCCCCAAGTTAAGTAACTAGACTTGTGTTATGGGTGCTAGACAACGGATATACTACTTATATATACTTATCTATAATATAAAAATGAATCGCAAAATGTGTTGGTAAGCGCATAACTCAACAACGCCTGGACCAATTTGGCCAATTCTTTTTTTGGTCTGTTTGTTATTATCAGGAGAAGGTTCTTATGAAATTAAAAATTAAGAAAGTTGCGCAGAAAATTATTACGCGGGTGAAACCGCGGGGCGCAGCTATAATACATAGAAACAACCAGACCACAGACAAATATCTAAGCATAAATACTTGTCTGAGGCGGGAATCGAACCCGCAACCCTGTGTTTGGCAGTCCGGCATGGAGACCATTGTGCCAACTGGGTCGTCAAAAGTCGTCAATAGTGTACCTCTAATAGAACAAAGTAAATCATAAAGAAATTGTGTTTTTAAAAAACGGCAGTGAAGAAAATCGTTAGCAGATAATTGTCTTGATGTTAGATATAAATAACACAGACTTTTAACATATTATTTCACCAGAAATAGAAATGACAATAGTTAAAAAAAATGTCACATAATTTTGTACTTCACAGTATCTAGAATCTATATAGTCCTATTGTTAAATAAACGTTTTCCCTTATAATAACACTAGCTTTTGCCCGCAACTTCGTCCACGTATAAGTCGAAAATAGACCAAGAAATCACATTGTCCCATACAAACTTTGCCCCCCTTTTCACCCCCTAAGTGGTAGAATTTTGGAAAATCCTTTCTTATCCGATGCCTACGTCACACAAAGAACACACCCTCCAAGTTTCAGGTCTCTACGATCAGCGGTTTAGGCTATGCGTTGATCCGTCAGTCAGTCAGTAGTTCAGGACAAAGCATTTTATATGTATAGAAGATAACATAACAATAACATCTCTGCGCTAAGTAATAATTTAACTTAGAAGTGAAATGTCTCCAAGTGGCTTAGGACTCTAATCGATGTAAACCCTACCCAAAAGCTCTTTAACCAACCGTCTTTTTCAACTACATCTGCCTTTAATACTGTTTTGATTATTATTTAAGAATCATAATTGTATTAAACTTCTAAATGATACACCAAAGAGAGCTATAACTATAAAATAAAATACCGCCAATAAAATTACATAAACACGAACCCCGTCGAACTTCAACAAAGATTCAGGCAGACAAGGTCTTTTCGAATTTGAGGGAGGGCGTCAGAATGCACACATTTTGCACTAATTCAACCGAATTTGAACCTTGTTTAGCTATTGCATAGCTTTTATCGCCGGCATTGAGCGCGACGACCGAATCAAGAAATTCCGTAACGAAAATAAAACCTAACACCCCCATGTACACCTACCATGTAGCTCGGCCGAGCGTTCGCTTAACGTGTATGTAAATGGTACGACTGTACGAAGCTCGCATGATGCAAAAGCTTTATTATTTTTTTCAATAGGTCAGCGTTTGACCACTATCACACCTGCCTGTTGGTAGATGACGATGTGGTCTAAGATGTAGTACGCATTCCTAGAACATACCTAAAAAAAAAAGAATTAATGTTATTTAGATTTATATAAATGAATAGAAATTTTATTATTAATATTTGAATAAGTACTCACTTAATTAATTTTAGGTATCTTATGGATCTTAATGTATCATATATCATATTTTTGTTTTAATGCTAGATATAGAAGAGTGGGACCATCTATCACAAGTCTTTTTTACTTAAAAGGTGGCTCCCACAGCTATGTTTGTACCTACGTTCTATTGGTTACTGCAATAAAAATATTTTTTTCTTTATTTTTTTATTATACCTGTTTACTCGCAACTTGTAGACCCCCAAATTGTATCACTTGCATTGTATCAAATAGTCTACCATACCAACCACGAGTGTAGATGGGGGCTACCCCATCTCCACTCATTGTCATTGGCACGAGTCATTGGCGTAGAATAGGGCTACCTATTCTACGCCAATGACTCCAAGGCAGTATGTTCTTTTTTATCACATTCTAAAAGGTCCTTGTCAAACTGCCCGCGAGATGAGCGCTCCGAGGTCACTGAATACCACTGCCAATCAACTTTACAGCATCTGGAGCTCGTAATTTAATTAAAAAATTCACAGAAAACCGACGTAATCGACCAAATTGAGCCTCTCAACACAACGGCAGCCTAATTCGCTTAAACATTATTTTACCATCCTTTATCGTATATTTTTAAATTAACCCCAGCCTCGTAATTACTGTTATACGCTTTATTTTGATTAAATTCATCCAAAACCAATATTTAAGTGTTATCAAACATTATCGACTGCAGTTTCGCGACGACAATTTGGTGGTACTTAACGCAGATAAACCATTTTGCATATTATTATGTTTTTTGTTTATGCAAATATTGTTTTTTACACTTTTTACGACTAGCTAATGGGCTTTATAGTAAATTGTTCGGTCTAATGTGGCAAAACGTCCATTAATTTAATAATGGAGACTATTACATATGTCCTTAATAGTTAATTAAGTATAATAGGACAAGTTGTACAAAGCTTCGGTTATGTGACAAAAATGGTATAACTACAGTAGCGAGTATGTAGATGATTCTAATAGTTACATCGATTATCTAAAGGTGAGTAATTTCATTAAATAAGTATACCGACTTACAAGAATTATTACAAGAATATCTTATTAAAGGAGACCCAACGACCTCTCTACACAGCCTACTAAATAGTTCCTATCGGCACCAGTCGCTTTCGTTGGTGAAAATTGTTGATTATTACTTGAGAAAATCAAAACACATTCGTTACAATCAATAATGTTAATTGTAAGCGACGGGTAATTCTGACGCATTGCTTCTAACAGCATAAATAGCCTTAAGGGTTTCCGCCCCTATAACACGGCTCGCAGCCAGCACATAAAGGAAGAAAGAACAAAATCTGTAGTACGAAATAAATTTAAAAAATGGAGTCCGTCCATCTTCTGAGCCCACCTTGGGTGGGTGGGTACTTCCCAGGTCAGGGGCGGTCTTCCTAGAGAGTTTTTGGGCTGCAGCCCTGGACCCCATGGATACAAAAGGCCCTTAACCTCCATCATAAGGTTGGAATTGGAACCCTGAAAGTAGGGATGCATGCAACCAATATAAGAGAAAAGATTTTGTTTGTTTTTATGTTTGTAACGAATTGGCTTAGAAACTTCTGGACTGATTTAGATGAGACTTGGTATGTGGATACATTGATTCATTGGGAATAACATAGGCTACTTTTTATCCCGATATTCCCACGGGATCGGGGGTGAAACCACGGAGCGCTGGTAGTGGTTCATAAAGAACATCGATATTTTCAAAGATGAAAAAGAGGTAGAGGGAATTACATGCCTGAATCGTGGGGCCCTGGGCTATAGCGTACTAGTCCAGAGCCCCACAAATTCACGACCCTTAATAGACCTTTATTCTGATGGACTGTCTGCAAGTTTTGTAACCATACGGTTGATTACCATGGTTCCTACACCACTGTTTTATTAAGACGATCACTGGCCCTCACCTCACCTCGTTCAGGAGCTTAATTAAATCCCATCATCCATAATCGATCTACAACACCATGCATCGGGTTGATTGCGGTAAATATATTATAGTGCCGGCCATTTTAGCGCATGCGTACCGAGAACTTGACTCTGAACGTGCTAGCTCTTACCTGTGAGTTCGCCCGAGTTAGATACCTAATAATAATAATTGGTAATGTACTTCTTCTCTTCTACTTCGCTTTTTCTTCTATGTGGGGTCCTTCTCCACTCTATTCCCTGTCAAGTCCGTGTTTACTCCCTTTTCCCCCCATGTCGCTTTTCTTTGGCCGTCCTCTCGCTCTACGACCATTTACTTCCATGTCTTGTACTCAGTACACTTTACTTTCATCGAAATCATGGGAGGCTCACAGCTAAGCGAAGCTCGCTGATCGTTTACGATCGTGCGGGTTAAGCTACGCCTGGCGCGGTCATTACTTCGATGGGTGACCAATTAGTAGTGTGGCAAAAATGTATTTTCGTGGGCCCCACCTTGCTTCGGAAGGCACGTTAAGCCCGTGTTCCCGGTTGCTTCCTCTAGCAGCTGTCGTTAGGTCAAGTTTGAGGACTTAAGGCGATCTGAAAACTCTAACAATAGGTGAGCCACACCACTATACAAGAAGAAGAATCGAAATAATTCAAGCACCTTCACCGTTAAAAGGGAAACGACATACAGACATAACTTCGGATTTTGTTTAATATGTATACGTATATATGTAGATAGGTACAGAACGATTATGTCCAACAACACTTTACGCTACATTTGCATAATAAAATTATCCCTATAACGAGGTAAACCCAATTATTTTTACATGGCCCTTGAATTTATTTAAATTCTATTTTGGTAAGGGCTATCAACAAAGTTAAAAGAAACGGATATAAGCAGGGGCGGATCTACTGAAGGGCTTTTTGGACTTTAGCCCTGGGCCCCGTGGATATAAAGGCCCCCAGCCTCCATTATTGAAAGCAATAGAAAAAAAACCGATTCTAAGGTTGTTCTAAGGTTGGCAACCCTGAAAGGCTGACCGATTCCTGACCGCTCTTCTACTTTCTACCACAACTCCTTTACCGCTCGCGGTGTACAACTGTGGAATGCTCTGCCTGCTTTTGTTCGGCAATCCAAATCTTTGGCTGTTTTTAAAGCCAATGTGTACAAGCATTACCTTGCTCTTGCTGAAGCTTGTAAATCAAACATATAGCTGTCCTATTATTTATTTGTACGTATATTTAGGTGTATATTGTATGTATATATAAGTATATATATATTTATGTATGTGTGTATACCTAGGTGCGTATTTATTTTTACTGAATATTATGTATTTTATTATTATTATTTAGAATATTTTACTTTCTATGTGTGTTAATATTTATTTTATTCTCCTTCTTATATTCCTATCACGTTATGTACAACCCACCCATCCCCTTCTTTAATTCTTGTCCATCCAAAGGTTGCCTAGAAGAGATCGCTTTTAGGGATAAGGCCGCCCATTGTGCCATATTGGGTTTAATATTGTTTTGGTAAAAGGATTTTTTGTTAGAATTAAGGTTTAATGTGGTACAATAAAGAGTTTATCTATCTATCTAAAGGCCTATTTACACAAAGTATACGTGTTACTCAGACTGTCTTACTAACACAAGTATTGTGTACTAAGGGTCTATGACCTTCTTAGATATACCTCTAGGTAGTATTAGCCCAGGGCTCCACAAATTCACAATCCGCCCCTGTAATTTAAGTAGGATTTAAGCAGAGATTTGTTTAGCGGGAACGAGCCAACAATATGTCGTGCTGCAGTTTTATTTTCATAAGACTTATTTGGAACCAGAGTTGAATGTGTTTATTATTATAATAAATACGAAAATTGACGCTAATATCAACATTTTTGATGTTTTATTTTGATCGCCATGATCTTTAGTTTAACATCGGTACTAACCGGAGTTAAACTAAAGACTAACTTTAGTGCCATATTTAGACCTCGAAATAACGTTAAACTTCGTTTTATAACAACTAACTTTTATTTTAGACTATGTTTTCACGCTCGACTTTGTTCCTAAACCCTTGTTTTGAGAGTGTTTGATTAAGTTAGACATCGGAAATAGTGATTATAATGGCGCTTCCAAGTTTCCAAGTTGAATAAATACGTAAATAAACTACCTTTTTCATGACATCTTTCTCTAAAAAAGGCATTATAAAAGTGTTAACATTATAAAAGCATTTTATATTTGAATAAATGTACAATTTTTTTAAGTTATAGGAAATGAGAGTCGCCGACAACCAAAGGGTCTACCCGTCTGATTTCATCAATACAATATTATTGACCGCATAATAGAAGGATCGACCGCAACCTGTGCCTAAATGCTACCTCATTTTGTAAATTAAGAAAAAAAAAACACCATAACATACAAGGTTTGATAACAATTTCGATTGACAATTAGTAGAGAAGTGACTAATCTATACATATAATAAATCTGTAGACATCAAAAAATCTGTAATTGTAAGATATCCAGAAAAAAAATGCACAGGTCGCCTTAAAATCGTTAGCTGAACACGATAGGGTAGTTTTTAGAATTTTTGTCTGTTTGTCTGTTTGTCTGTCTGTTTGTTTGTTTGAACCAGGTAATCTCATAAACTACAGAACAGATTTTAACAAGGTCCACACGAATATGTTCAGAATATATCAGAATAACATTTAGGGTATGTTTTAATTTAACTTTAATACAATAATTAAGATATTTGATAAAAAAACATTTAAAAAATGTGAAATCGAAATATTTTTCCGTGGTAAAACGTAATCGAACGTCAGAAGGGAACAGTACTCTTACCACGGGTTTTTTACGTATTCGATTTAACATACTATATTGAGTATTTACTATGAAACTTCCTAAAAATCAACTTACTAGGTCCACCCGTCTCTAAGAATATCGGTAGTGACACACCGACAGACAAACGGACAAGAGAGTGATCGAAAAAGGGTTTCTTTTTTTCGAGTTCTTCAAAAAGTCATGGTAGGGGTACATGCAGTACATGCCTCCGCTCAAGATGACAGCTGTCATAAAACCAAATAGTTTGCATTTAATACTACCTACGTGAAACTGAAAATGAGGTTAGTACAAAGAGGTACTACTACATAATATTACCGATCTCCTTTACCGAAGACCTCCGATGTTACACTTCTATCGCGCTTTTCTCCTGCTATAGTTTGAATTATGAGTTCAAGTAGCGGAAACCTTAGATAGTAAAAACAAAAAAAGAATTATCCAAATCGCTCCAAGAGTTTACGAGTAATCAGCGAACATACATAAAAAAATATATATATACGTGACGAATTGAGAACCTCCACCTTTTTTGATGTGGGTTAAAAAATATACAGGTAATAGTCATTTGTAAAAATCATTTTTTTCCCAAAGTTACGTAGCCCTGCCAGCTACCTAATAAAAAAATCTGGGTATTTTGGTCAAGAATTCAGAAAATTGGATTCATAGGACATCACGTTCCTTCAAATACCCCGTTTCCGAGACGCTTTAGATGTTTGGTGTGAAAGCATTTTTTGTTCAGCGTAATGCCTGCTATCAATATGTAAGGATCTCAATGTGCATCGCGTTATTTTAAGTATTAGTATTTGTATTTGTTCTGTCCAATTGCCTTTCTTTTTAATCATTACATAATATTATTATTTGATAATAAAAACAATGTAAAATATTATTTGCACCAAAATAGATTATTATTTGCATGATGTTGTTGTTATAAATACTATAATAACCTCTTATATTATTAATTGAAGAATATGAATCGAGACACAAAGGTAGTTGATAATTATTTTTTCTTTAATTTACAAAAATCTAAAGATAACTAGGAAGACAAAGTATGTTGAAAGTTTTGTGCGTATAGAAATTGGACTTAGTTTCAGCTTATCATATTGTTGTGTATTATGTTTTATTTGTGAAAAACTAACAAAAATAGTACATTGTTACCCAAGGTGTGAAAGTCACTCATTGAGTCCCGAGACGGAGTTTGGCGCCCGAGCGTAGCGAGGGCGCTAATACTTCGAGGGACTAAATGAGTGACTTTCACACCTTGGGTAAACAAAACAAACCCGAGGTAAACACTGATTTTCATTACGAATAAACATAAAATTCTTTCTAATAACGAGAGTGAATGAGAGACTCCATACTACCTGATCCTCTTACAAGGTTGGGACCAAAGAGGTTATACATTATGTAGATTTTTTGCTTTTGCTATTTGTTTTCAACATGTTTTCAATACTCAAATACGTCGGTACTAACCGAAGAGATTTTTATAAATTAGTTTATCCAACACTGAGTGATGACGCGAAGTCCGTAGATTTAAATTACAGTTTTTGTAACACGGTTTGTCTAGAAAATGTTATTTACACAAAATACACAATCATAAATGAAAAACCAGATTAAACTTAACACTAAAACATAATAAAATAACAAAAGATAATACTAATTAAAATCATTCAAAATGCAAGCATTTCCCGCCAGTATTTTTTTACTCAAGGAACGACACTGACCGCACTGTCGCATAAAGCCACATCTGCAACATCTTGACAGGGCGCCGGCAGAGGCGCAGCATGGTCATACGTCGCTTTGACCATTTTCATCTTTACATTTATTTTATTAATAAGATATATTGAACTAAATATCTACCTGAATTCGATTATTAAGAAAAAACCTATTATGTACTAAACTCTGGCAGTATGGATGAGCCGTGCGAAGCCATAATTGTTATTCTTTGGTGTTACCTAAAGCAAGGAGGTTAAGTTTTTGAAGTTCCTAATGCGTACTGATACTGGCTACAAACACATTGCACAAGCCGCGCGAAGCCATAATTTGACATGACAGCTGTCAGTGAAAGCGATTTTCCCTAGGGCTGAAAGTTTTTCTTTCTACACGCTCTTCAAGCATCTTTAGACCTACTTACAAAGTATGAGTAAGTAAAGTGCCTTTGCCAAATCAATTAAAAATATAGTGTAAAAACAATGTAACTACCTATTTTGTTTTTAAAACTTACACCGAATGATAAATTATATCCATGCAGAAAAATGAATTCTAAATAACCCAAAACCACATCACGAACGAAGTCGCGGGCAACAGCTAGTGTAGAAATATTTTCGATTTGTAAGGATATCGCCGGCTTTAATAGCCTACCAATTATATAAAAAAGAAAATTTTGAAAAAATTAAAATTGGCCTATACATTTAATATTTTTGTACTTAGATGATTTATACAGAGCCAGCAACTTTATCCATGCTATGTAGGGTCTTCCAGCACCTATAATACCACCCTATCAGCTTAGTCAGCTACAGCTATCCAGAACGAACTCGTCAATACTTCCGAAGTCAACTAAACCCATAGAGGTATCATTGGTCGAAAACTAAACCGCTTATTCCTAAGTGCCTTGTATTTGGATGGACCTAAAGTTTGTAGCGAACACACGACATAGTATAAACACAAATAAAAAATCAATAGGACATAGTTACAGAGAATAGTAAATACAAAAGACAATAAATAATAAGTATCTAATAATAAGTATACGTGTGTTGCCCGAATGGGTGAAGTCTCAGCATGTGCTGCAAATACGCACGCACATCTGCAGCGCTGGTCTTCCGGCCGCACCCTGTGTGTGAATTTTCCGCTCCCAACAAACGTTTTACAAACAAGTTCACTTTTATCTCCCTTTTTAGGGTAAAAACGGGACCCTATTACTAAGACCTCACTGTCCGTCTGTCCGTCCGTCTATCTGTCACCAGGCTGTATCTCAAGAACCGAGATAGTTAGACAGTTGAAATTTACATAGATTATGTATTTCTGTTGCCGCTAACAACAAACAATAAAACTGAAAAATAAAATTTAAGGTAGGCTCTCATACAACATAATTCAATTCAATTCAATTCATTTATTTCAGATAATCAAATCCATACAATACAATAAATTAAAATAAATAATCGAAAATACTAAAAATCACCAAATTTAAGTCAAAACTAATTATAAAAAACGAGTCAAAATGTAAAAAAGAAAAATGTCAATTTTAAATGTCAAATAAAAAAATAATAAATAGAAGACCCTTAGAATACAGAACCTAATACAGAACCCTTCATGCGCAAGTCCAACTCGCACTTGACCGGATTTTTTTTAGATTTGTATTTATTAGATTAAAATGCACGCTTTGTTGCCATCGGAATCCGCTAGCTAACATTATACAAACCATAAAAATACAATTTTCTATCTGTGCGTGTGTTGATTTGAATTATGGCTTGCATTCACGGAAACAATAAAGAATTAACTATATATATAAGCAAGTTATTTTAATATTCACATGGACTTTTATTAAAAATGTGTAATAGAAAATTTACTCATAATTTTATGCAACGTTTTTACCTCCGGACTTGAATAATATCATGTTGCAATAATGTAAAGTAACACATTTATAAAACATAAGTTAATTTATTTACTAAAAGTAACAAGTAATTATTACGTTTCTTGGTACTTAGGTAATTAAAATTTACAATATAAAATTGATGCTCCAGGCTGTATGGTATTATTGTCCTTTGCCATGACTAGGGTTGCTATACGTCGTGTGTTTGTAACATATTTTTTATCACAGTTGCTCATAAAGTGGATCTTATTCAACCGCTTTTAAGATCATAATAAAATATATTATACACGCGTGCGTTATACATTATCTCGACGCCACTAGTGTGTTATAAGTTATCCTGATAAGTTAAATTGGTATCTTACTGCTAATTACATGTTAGGTAGATGAAACATTCTTAATTTATCTGGGTAATACTGTTTTGATGGATAAAATAAAGTAGGTACAAAAAAAGAGGTTTTACTCCAGCAATAAAGGTTGTCTATAAAGTCGGTTTATAGATAACGTTTTAAAAATGATTAAAAATTTAGTGTTGTTTTTTCTTTACTTAAACATAGCAATCGGTCCAGTAGTTTTTGCGTGAAGGAGTAACAAACATACACACACACACACACACACAAACTTTCACATTTATAATATTAGTAGGATAAGTATATATTTACAAAAGAAAAGTATATAAGTAGTATATCCGACATCCGTTGTCTAATAAGTAGTATATCCGCACCCATAACACAAGTCTAGTTACTTAGCTTGGGGATAGATGGCGATGTGTGAAATGTCCTGCAATATTTATTTATTTATATACTAATATTATAAAGCTTAAGAGTTTGTTTGTTTGAACGCGCTAATCTCAGGAACTACTGGTTCGAATTGAAAAATTATCTTTGTGTTGGATAGTCCATTTATCGAGGAAGGCTATAGGCTACATTTTATTTCGATATTCCTATGGGATCGGGACGCGGGTGAAACCGCGGGGCTCAGCTAGTGTTATATAACCATTGCGACCCGTATTTCTACCAGATCCCGTTTTTTTGACGATCGACCTCAAGGTTTTCTTTCTAAGTGATCCTTTACTCATTTACCTAAGTTATAAAACGTATCTACAACTTTATATTTTATTTTTATTTATTATATCTTTTTTTATTTCTGGAACTCTCGCTCTCGTGCATAATCTATATATCGATAATCTATATATAATATAAAATTCTTGTGTCGGGGTGTTAGTTGCCAATTTGCACCTAAACGGCTGAATGATTTGTATGTTTTTTTTGTGTATCTTCGTTACGTCTGAGAATCTGTGAGGAGGCTCACAGCTAAGCGACGCTCACTGATCGTTTACGGTCGTGCGGGTTAAGCGACGCCTGGAGCGTCATTACTTCGATGGGTGGCCAAAATGTGTTTTCGTGAGCCCCTCCGTGCTTCGGAAGGCACGTTAAGCCGTTGGTCCCGGTGCTACCTCTAGTAGCAGTCGTTAGATCAAGTTAGAGGGCTTAAGGCGATCTGAAAACTAACAATAGGTGAGCCACACCACTATACAAGAAGAAGAAGAAGTCTGAGAATCGAACAACATCTTTATTTTTTCCTTTTTTGTGTATGGCAAAACAACGTTTGCTGGGACAGCTAGATAAAGAAAAACTATGTGTAGGGTTTTAGAAAGAGGGATTCCTGGAACACCAAACGGTTTGAGAGAAAAGTGTTTTGGGCTTTTAAAGTGTTCTATCGTCCCGGGTTGATTCCAAAAAGTAACAACCCTAGCCAAAACTATTAATAAAACAAAAAACACAACAAAGTAAAAACGTCGCCTTTAAATCACCCATAAATGCACGATGTGCCAAGTTGCCAACAATAATTAGCGAGGATGGCTCATTTTAATAGCCATCCACATTTAATTTACGTAAATTATTGATCTGAGATGTTTCCACGTAGCAGAACTGGAAACAAAGTCGTCATGATCAAACATGGGCTTACCATCTAGATGTACCAAGATACTTCGTGAACACAGTTGGCGCTAGCATTTATCTAAATGCTTATTAAAAATTTAGTTCAATAAAAATCCGTTCACATTGATAAAATGGTTAAAAACTTAAAAACTGTTGCCTTCTTACGCTGTTCAACCAGGTTATTTTTACAGTTAGTGGTAGCGCTAGTGTCTTCGCAATGTTAACTTAATACTTTCTAGTTTCAATTTTGTCCGTCTGAATATAAAAGTTTGTGGCATCTTAATAAATGGTGACAAATCGGTAATTAAGGGTATTTCGTACCGTATGCCCGTGGAATTCGAATACTATGGAGTTTTTCGTAAAAATTCCTAACAGGAAATCGAAATGTGATGTTTTTTGGAGTGGCTATTACAAAAACTTGGTTTTTTTTAAATTATTTACTCAATTATTTAAATCTATACTCAGTTATTTAAAGGAATAGTTTCAAATAAAGAATTTCGTAGTTGGATAATTATATTCTAAAGCGCGGTTAACACAACAAAAATTTAACATTTCAATTTCTAACTCGGTGTTTTTTTATTAAAGAGGAATACAGTGAACGAAACAGTACTTATCACTTTTTTTTTTAATCTGCGTGTATAGGATCGCAAATTCCATACACAGATTTTCGAATTTGGCGTACATCAGGTACGAAAAACCCTTAACGTCTTATTTTATTATACCTTACCGTACGTAGGTACTAGGAACTTAATTAACTTCAGTTAATCCAATACCAAATATGTAGTGAAATTATGTTCTTGGTAGTTCACTCTTATGATTCACTAGCTGTGCTCAGTGGTTTCACCCGCATAACTCTCTGTATGAAGTAGGTATTACGACTGTGTTTTATTTCAGAAGATTTGAGCAGGAAATAATATAATCGGGTAGTTAGGACGCGGCTGCAGTTGAGTCCGGAAATGTCTCATCTTACGTCAACACATATCGCCAATCGACAGAATTTTTATTTATTTATTTTGTATGAAATTGTCACAAGCCAACGAAAACTCATGTAGTCTTGCGGAGACGGGGATCGTTTCTTAGGATCTTGGGCCTGGATGTAGAAGGATGAAACTGGTGCCAAATAATACCTAATACATTATTAAACTAACCCTGAAAATTTTACGGGATTTGGCAATCAGAGAGTAAAGTTATGAGCTACCTATTTTTATGATTTTTCAGCGGTAAAATCCAAAATGACGAGTCCAGGTCAGTCGTGAAGGCAAGAATATCGGTTTCCGCTGTGGTAGCTATGGTGAGTCAGGGTTTTCAGGTTCAGAAGTCCAGGTGCAGGTGCAGGTGGTCAATAACTAAAACGAAAACAAAACTCAAAACACTTATCGCTCGATCGGAAACAAACGAATGAGTTCAGTGTTGCTACAAGTTAAAATTCAAAAGGATCTTTTTTATGTAGAAAAAGAAAAAAAATTGAGTTGCGACATTGTTTAAAAAAAGATTTAACAGTAGGGAAAACACTAAATATACAATAACCTGTTAAATATAACTATGTAGTCGAGGTTAGGTAGGTAAAAAATATCAAATAAAATATATAATAATAAAGTTTTTGTGGAGGGCACACGACAATGGAAGAGTCAAAGTTACAAATAATGTGCAAATTGAACTCAGTTGACAACACTGAGCTAGTGCTCAGTATGACAGTAGTTATGGCTTCGAACGATTTGTGTATACAGCCAATGTTTCTTTTTCGAGTGCAGTTTTTTCAAGTTTTCAGTTTCTAGATTGTGAATTAGACTGATTTTTAAAGTATTAATATAGAAAAAAATTAGCAATTTTTGAAGCTATTTCTCAACTTCCTACAATCTAGCCCATAGGTCCCAGTCTCCTTTGTGTTGGATAAGTTGCATCTTATAAGCTAATTTTATACAAAGTTGTATGTCAATTTCATACAATGAAATCTATCCATTGACGATATCGCTAATAGAAAACAATCTTGTCTAAGGGGACTGTATCCTCTTTCCATCTATCATAATTGCGCCGATATATACGATATTGTAAAGAAAAAAAAAGTAAAAAAACAAAAAATTCGAAGTTGGAATATCGATATTTCCAACAGTGTAACGAGAAAGGGAGAAACTTAGTCGTATTAGCCCAGGGCCCCATTAATTCACAATCCGCCCCTAGTTACGACGCATTTAAACGTTACATCCGTTACCTTTGTTTTTTTCAATTGATTCGCTACTCTTCTGACCTATTTCAAAGACTATCTATAAGACTATCTTATAAAATAATTGAGTATTCAGCTGTCAAATCGAATAATTTTGTTAAAATTGCTAACCGCTATATTTCTACTAGTTTTATTCCAAAGCACAGTTGCATGATATTAGGGTGCCTAATTTCTTTTAGATTAAGCAATTTGTGGTAATCTAAGGACAATCGCGTGTTAAACCCCGGTATAGAATTATCCGGCGACGGAAGCTTTGATGGTCACCCTATTGCAGGTAGTTATTGTCATTAAATTATGGGGATTGGAGATTAAACTAATATTAGTGGTTCTAATTCGAGCATTTTGGACACAAATTCGAGAATATTATTAGCCTTTTTCGCGGTTTTGTTCGTGTTTCCTAATTCTTATAACTTACTAGCGGCCCGGTACGTGCTTCGTTACATATAAAGTGAAGTTATTTGACAGTAAAATCTCCATTGATGATCCGCCATTTATTGAATTCATTTGTTACAAAACATGTGATAGAAGAACCGCTCGACCGATTTTGTGCAAACTTCACATAAACCGTCTACTAAACATTCCGAACAAACCTGAAACATTTGGTTTGATTAGATGATTCCGTTCTTGAGTTATAAGATTACAACGAAAAGTGGCATTGGTTTTTATAGATATGGAGATTTAAAAAAAAGGCAATACCACCTATGCTTAGATAAATATTAGCCAAGTACGAGTCGCACTCTCGCACAGAGGGTAGGTACCGTACATATCCTGTTTTTTTTAGTATTTGTTGTTATAGCGGCAACAGAAATACATCACTATGAATTTGTTTTAACTGTATAACTATCACGGATCACTTATAAAATAATTGAGTAAAAATTGGAATCAAGCGACCGCAAAATTTCCTAATTTATGCCTGTTGTTTTTACGAAAATGAATGTTTACGTATGTACCTACTTGCAGTCCATCCATCTTTTCTTAGGTTGTCCTCTTCCTCTTCATTCATTCATCACTCTTCTTGTCACATGCGTCTCTTCTCTTCTGATCACTGTCCTTACCAACTCAAGCGGTTCCAATTTGCTTTTAGCAATCATCTTAGTTTAGTTTTACGGGGCTGTTTCGCACTTAACCTCTTCATTTGGAACATGCGTGTGAGAATATTCTACTTGTCACTCCAACCATCCCAGGTCCTTCCAAGCAGCCTTTTCAGGTTGCTGCAGACCTCCGGAAGAGATATCGGCCTATAATCTGGCCTATATATATAGTCCTCCTTATCGATTTCTATAACGGCGACCCCGACTAATCCTAAATTATGAATCCTGCTTTCTCAGGTGGGCCCTGATGTGACTGGCCAGACCAAATTTGGTTTTGGTTTAAATTTGGTCTAGCCTACAACACTCCCAATGAATCAATAAATCCTCATACCAAGTTTCATCAAATTTGGTCCAGTAGTTTCGGAGCCCATTCAATGCAAACAAACAATCAAATCTTCCCTCTTTATACTGTACATGTACTTGTTTACGGGCAGTTTTTCCGCCATTAGACCCTTTTTAATTGGGTCCTTTTTGCGTGAGGATGGAGTAGGCTTGTCGATACTTCTGAAGTCAACTTAGCCGCGGGTTTCATCACGATGTTTTCCTTCACCGTAGGAGCAATGTCAATTAGCGCACATAAATTATAATATAGTATAGATAAATAAAGAAAAACAAATAATACAGTGACATACAAAGATTTAATACCACAACTAATTATTCTGTTTAGGTTCCTTAGCAGATTGGAGTGCCTGCGCCAAATATAGTTTAGCTAAACTTTGTGAACAGAACTGGCTGATGTGCTGGCTGTATGTGTTTATTTGCCCTGCCACGATCATTGGGTTTAACCTCGGAGGCACCGGGTGGGGTTTGAACAGTTTGTTGACATCTTCTTCTGGTAACGCTGGCTCGTCTTTAGCTGCTCGAGCTGCGTTTTCCTAAAAACAATTTTATTATTTAGCGCCATCCAAACCAATTGGTGCACGGCCAGCCGAAATCAAAAACAAAATTCTTTATTTTATTGGAATTATACAACGCATGATATCACTTTGAAGCTTCTTTAAAATTAATTTAGGATGTGTGCCCACCAATGAGAAGAAGGCACAAGAAACTTATACGGTTTTTTCTTTTTGTGATCATGCTCATAAAGGCCAAGATAACAAATATTTTTAAACATTTTTATGAATTGAAGCAAAATAATTAAATAGTTACCTGTGCCCTCTTGACGAGCCAACGATGCTTGTCCTGCTGTTGGCGTACAACAAGCTGTTGATATCTGTTGAATTTAATCGCCTCCTGGTTCAGTTCGTCGACGCGTTCCATCAGGCTGCGGAGTTGGCCTGTAACAAATGTTATGTAACAAAAATAGTGCCATTCAAGTTTTAAATATTGGTACAGGTAAAGCTCCCCAAATAAGTAAGTTATCAAGTCTAGCTCCCCATTCGTCACAGTCCTTTGTAACTGCGCGACGCAAAGGGTAATATGTTTGATTATTATTTATGGGATTTTTGTATAAACTCAAAACCATAGTTCACGTTCCATATAGATATAGTGAATAAGATTGGGTAATTTATACCCAGTTACCCAGTATATACTTGTTGCTTTATTTTGAGTATATTTTCAATGTCATATACAATGTTTTTGTTCGCAAGCCCTTTCGTATTGAAAGAAGGATTGGGTTGAGAACAACACCAACAACAAAATAAGGAAAGTTTTTGCTTTTGTCTGACTTTTGGAAATTCAAACATTTTTTTAGAAATTTTTTGGTTTTATATACTGGAAAATCAGTTGAACAGTTGTCTAAACTCAATGAAAAGAAATAAAACCCAAAGGAAGTAAAGTTGTCCGGCTAGATGTCTATAATCATCCTCATTTGTATTAGAAAACATTCGTCGATACACATTCTACAAGTGATGTGTGTGCAAAATGCAAAAACTGAAGACGATACTAAACCAATTATAGTGAAACTTGGATACAAGAAGTTGTTTACTTTTCATCCCAATGTAACATGATCGTAATTAATCATAAAACTAGTGTCACCTTCACCCACCTTCGAGCACAGAAGCAGTACCCAAGTCCAAGAACTTAGACCCCTCCTCCTCAGGCATCATCTCGGTGATCTCTGACATCATGATATTTGTCAACGGAGAGTTGCGGATCACAATGGGCACTTCGATGAACAAGTTCTCGTAACCTATCTTCAAGTTACGTAGGGCTTCAGGTGTGTAATCACCTTCCTTGTACATTGCTATAGCCTGGTAATGTAGAATTGATCATATTAAACAGTGCGAGTCGATAATTCTGTTTTTAACCCCCGACGCCCGGGGGTTAAAAATAGAATAAAATGGGGGTGCGACGACGGGGTGTTTTTGATGTGTCTGTCTGTCTATCTTTGGCATCGTAGCTCCCAAACGGATGAACCGATTTTGATTTAGTTTCTTTACGTTTCGATAATAATTAAAATATAAGTACTTATTAAATCCTACTAAATTATAAAAGTGAAAGTTTGTGTGTATGTTTGTTACTCCTTCACGCAAAAACTACTGAACCAATTACAATAAAAACTTCGTGTGTAGATAGATAGTGACCTGGATTAACATATTGGCTACTTTTTATCCCGATATTCCAACGGGTTCGGGACTTACGTGGGTGAAACCGCAGAGCGCAGCTAGTATTATAAATATTAAAGTTTGGGCAAATGGTTGAGGCCTGTTCACACAAAAACTGCTAAACCGATTGCAATAAAGCTTAGTATATAGATAGCTGGAGTATTGGAATAACACATAGGCTTTCATCCAGATATTCCCACATCGTCAGAAATTACACAGGTACGTGATGGGACAAAACCTCGGACGGGACGGAGACTTGACGAGGACAGTTCATAAAGTGTTCGTAGTCTTTAAACATACGTAACGTGATTTTTCTCGTGCCGGACGGGACGTGACGATTTCTTGACATCATTTCAAAATATCACGTCCCGTCCGACACGACTAAAATCACGTTTCGTATGCAGCGACCTTAAAACAGCAAAACTTAGCTAATTATGATCTTTTACCTGAGGAGTTAAACGATAAGCCTTCAACGTAAGGAACCCTCGAGCAGACTTCTTAGTGTCGTATATAACAACAACGCTCTCTTCGATCGAGGTCTGGTAATGGTACTGGGACTCTAGCAGCGACTGGCTTAAGAAGTTACCGACATCTGCACTTTGGTACCTGAAATATGAAGAATGAAAATTTTTGAAGTGAAATCTTCTTTAGCGGCGTTGAGCACTTTTTCTGTAATGGGTATAAAATCTTAAACTCGCGTCAGGACACGTGACCTGATCGAAAAAGCGTAAGACGGATGGAGAGTAGACAGCTATAGTTTTAAAGTGTTAAATTTTTAATGTAATATAAATTGTCATGTTTGTGTACGATAGCGCAATAAATGAATATTGTATTCTACCACATAAATGATAGTACTTTTATACTGATAAAGCAATTGGTGCAAAATTATTCCCTAACCATTCCAAAATATCAAACATGCTCAACGTTAATAATCAAGTTTTTTTTAAAAATGTATTAATAAGATCTTAAACTCTTTCTGATTATTTTTGCAAAATCAACAGGTTTGATTCCTGACTAGGGTAATGACTTTTTTTAAAAACCTTATGATGCAGTTTTAGTTTGTGTCAAAATCGGGTATGCAACTCCTTTTAGCATTTTTCGCTATCTCTTATAGTTTCGTATAAAGCCCTAAAGGCCCACATAAAAAATTCAGTATAATAAAGTAGGTACTGCAATTCTTACAATTCACGGGTGCAATTCAATTGCCTTCGTTGGTGTGAGTGACCAATCTGTATATCTGTCGCTCGCTACTTACCGCTCCTTCGGGTACACACACTAATGAACATGTGTATTTTTTATTACAACTACAAACAAAGGCCAAGAGCACTGGTTTTACTTAAATAATTTCTTAACAGTAGTCAACATCCCTGCGATTTAAGATGGGGTCTAATATTAGTCCAGCTATAACTTACCATCCAACATGGAAATGATCAACATTAACTCTCCGGAGCCTCCGCATCATGTCCAACTGGTACTCCTCCTCGTCCATAGTGTCATCATGCTTCGGGAACGGGAAGCAGTTAGTGATCTCCAGTCGGTTTTCTACCACCAGCCCGAGCAGGGCTCCCTGAGCCACTTCCATGTTACTGCACGATTCTTCATGGCAGTGTTTCACTATTTTCATCACCGCCTAGAAATGATAGAAACAAGTTGTGAAATAGGTAAAAAGTTTCAAAAAACCTTGGTATAAGAATGATATACAACATTCTACTTGCTGATAACAGTAATATTATAAAAAGGAAAGGTAACAAATAGGCTCTTGACTACTGGACCGATTTTGATGAAACTTGGTATGAGGATACATTAATTCTTTGGGAGAGTTGGGAGTAACATATTTCCACGGGAACGAGACTTAGTGAAACCCACGAGTGATGTATTCTACACTAAAAAAAATAAAGAAAAAAGGTTTTTTGGTTTTCTTTTGTAACAAATAGGCTGACTACTAGACCGACTACTAGACTTGATGAAACTTGATATGAAGATACATTTAAACTGTGGCAATAAAATAGGCTACTTTTTATGCTGGTAGTTTTATGGGATCAAGACTTACGAGAGTGAAACTGTGGACCACTGCTTGTAGGGAATAAAATGTAGATTACAACAAGCTTAGATAAATAGTTTGGTGTACATACATAAAATGGTTAGCTTGCATTCATATTTCATACATCAAAGTTTTTATATACAATGAAAATATAATGAGAAATGATTTATTAACTATACTAATATTATAAAGCTGAAGTGTTTGTTTGATCGTAATCTCAGAAACTACTGATTCGAATTGAAAAAATCTTTTTGTGTTTGATAGTTCATTTATCGAGGAAGGTTATAGGCTACTTTTTATTTTGATATTCCTACGGGATCGGGACTTATGCGGGTAAAACCACGGAGCGCTGCTAGTTTAAAATAATCTTTGAGATCATCAGCATCAATCAGTAGCTAGTAATGATGATAAAAATAAACATTGATACAACTCAAACATTGACTAGATGACCTAAGATGAGCATATAATAGATTACATGAGATCATCATTCCCAAAATTTGTTAATTTAATAGCTTTGCCAGGGGTCACAAACACAAATGGCTCACAAATTACTATCACTTTTAACTTTTTTTAGGATAACAACATTTTGTCATGTATTTTATTGTGGGAACTTAGGATTGTACCTAATGTACAGAAATGATGCATAGTGCATATATACATAGAAAAAAAAACAGGGTCAACAACACAACGAAGCTGAAAGTGAGTAACAAACATAACCTATTCCACTTGAAAGTATCCACTTATAATAAGTTTTATAGCTATTATTAATAATTATTAAGTAATTTGAGATTAAAATAGTAGGTTTTGCAAGGTAATACTATATAATTATTGTTTAAAACACTAAAACAGAAGGGGAAAAATGACGTGTCGAAGTGCAACAGATTCGCTTTATAATAAGTGGGTTACAGACTTCATTTATATTCCAGATGGTAGATACACTAAAATTAGATTATACTAACCAATCCATCGCACTGGACGTAGGTAATTGCGGCTTCATTTTCGGGAACGCGCCTTGCGGGACCAGCACGATTCGCCATTTTACTGAAAGATCGATGTTTTTTTTTATTTTGAGTTTGACATGAATACATAGTTGCCAGAAAGGAAATTGTGTGTGTATTGTCTGTCTAGTGTATGGGCTGTATGGGCTAAAAAGCCTTTTATCTGCCTTTTGAAATTATAAAAAACTACAAAGTGTCAAAATCAGCTGTCAGTCAGTGCTTTTTGTAATCAATGAAAGGTGCGGGAGGGCGGAATTTTATTATTTTTTTAAAGAAATCCAATCGTCTAGGGTTTAAATTAATTTACATGTGTAAAAAAAAACAATTCTGATTCCTTCCGTAATCAAAATGCATAATACTTTCAAGTGAATGTACGATGTGGTTCGAAGACAAACGCTTTGTTGTGTTTAGAGCAGTGACTAACTAAATTATTATGTTTTATTATTTCTCTAACTTTCCAATCGAGATAGGAAGTGTTTATTAAATAATGAGTCAACATAAGTTCTGGAAGGGATTGACTCCTTTAACCGTACCGTCGTCGCAGCAAGTACCACAAAAAATTGTGAAGTTGTGCTCTCTTGGATCTGATTTTTTAGTCCTTGGAAACGACCACGGTCTTTATCGTTGTGAGATTGTAGAGGACTCTTTAAACTTTACTAGAATTAACGATGTCTCAGCTATTGACATATCATATCATCATAAAATCCTTTATATAATAGACATTCAGGGACGGCTATACAAAACAAACATTAATTTTAAAAACAAGGAAGAGATAGTTGTTAAAGAAGATGCAAAATGTTGCCCACACGGTTTCAAAAGCTCCAGTTACAAGGTAAAGTTTCGTAATGTTGTAACCAATGACTTTGGCCAGCTTTTCATTACTACCGATGGCCAGCTATGGGGGTCTGGCTCGATGCCGCAGATATCATTAGACACTAGCTGTATAAAGAAGATACCATTCTTTGAAGGGCGGACAGTGTACAGTGCTTCGGTTGGTCAGAACTTTGCCGCAGTTATAGCTCGCAAGAATGTAAGAAGATCAGGCAACTGTGACACAGACAGCGATAATGATGATGAGGAAGTGTTTGCATCAAACTGCTCACAATGTCAGACAATAATTGGTCTAGCGTCCCCTGCCTCCGTGCCGTCCTTATCTGAAACATGTCCACTCGGTGTTCATATTAGCAAATCTAGTGAAGACTCTAGTAGTACTACAGCACCTCAGACTGATGTACACATTGATGCACATAGTCTTACAGAAGATTCTAGTCCCTCGTCCGAAGAATCAAAAATTGCCAAAACAAATGCCCAAAAAGTTGTTGATCTTGATGAACAACAAAACTCTGATGATCATAAACAAAATGAAGATGATGATTGCACAGAAAGAGATAGTGAGTCTCCGGAATTAGGTACAGATAAGTTAAACAACATTTTCATAAACACAGATGCAGCTAGACAGTTTCTCAGCAGGCAACTCTCTTGGGTATCAGCAGGAGAAGATTATCTTGTTGAATACACTGAGAAACCAACCAGAATTATAAAAGAAAATGTATCAAATTTAACTAATTTTGTATATGAAGGGGTAAAAACTGTTGGTGACAAAGTTGCTACACTTTCTAGGCATGTCAGTGGCAGCAGTGATAACAATGAGGTAGTAGAGTTTCAGATGAAACATCATAACGAAGACGCCAACTCTTTAATGTACAGCTGTGCCGCAAACTGCAACATGGAAGACCTCCAATTCTCCACAAGCACTGTAAGCAGTGAAAAAGATTTTGAAGCTGTAAGAAAGAATGAAAATCTGAAAAATATGTCAAAATTAGGTAGGAATATTTTGGCTACAGAATTATGGACTTGGGGAGACATATCACATGGACAACTAGGAATTGGAGACACTGTCAAAAGAATCAAACCTATGGTTGTCATGAATTTATCAGGGTTTGGCCTTCAAAAGGTCTCTTGTGGTAAATGGCACTGTTCCACACTTACTCTTGATGGCAGGCTCTTTGTTTGGGGTTTCAACCATTTCCATCAGGTCAGTTTTGATTCTAGAGAAGATAAAAGTGGTCCAAAACAATTCACGGAAAATTTTGATAGTGATAGAGTTAGAGACATGACTGCTACCGATCATCATACACTGGCCTACACTCACAATAAAAACATATTCTACATGGGGAAACATGATAATGGATTTACGGAATCAATCGTTAATTTAAACAAAAAGATAGATGATGAGGCCAATAAAGAAAAGGACAGTACTGAGACAGCAGATTTTACAGAAATTCAAACTTTTGTAAATAAACCCCAAAATATGTGTTATCATTGGCGAATACTGTCTTCTGGAAACTTTAGTTACTGCTCGGTTGAAGAGTCTGAGAAAAACCCGGAATTCCAAGATCTGTCCATTGCTCAAAGGTATTTGGAAGAGATGCTTATTATTTATCATAATTTGGTTAAGCCTTTCCTGAAGAAAAGCAAAGCCATCACTTTACATTCCAATGTTTATGAAACTGTTTGTGATATTTTTGGTGACATATTAAACATAACTGCTCTGAACGTGCTCTCGGTGTGGCAATACGCCGAGAAACATATAAATGAATGTGATATTTCTTTAATAAAAAATTTAGAAGAGTTTATTTATTTATACAGAAAGTATTACGTAGCTGTAAGCAATTTAATTGTTATTGGTGGTTTCTCACATATAAACAATGTGGTTGATGTTTCGACTAATGTATATAATTTATTTAGCGATCAGTTACCTTCTAATAAGCAAAAGAACAATAAGAAAACATCAGAAGCCATAATCGCTTTAGCGTTTGTTCAACCGCTTACCAGATTGAGTTCGTACAAATGCATAGCGCAGTCCCTTTTGCGATATAAAACGAAAAGAAAAAAGCCTGATACGAAATCACATATCGAAGATAGATTGAACAAAGTCATATCCACATTAGATACGTTAATAGACGAGCAAGAAAAGAAGCGGAAGGAGGCTGAAATCACAAAGCTGTTCTGGGAGGCAGTAGCGAAAAACCTTGAACAATACCGAACACCAGATCGGCGTCTGATTAGGGAATCGAAATCTAGACAATTGAATCTGGTAAATCCAGGTCGTTTTTCTTCGCATTGGTTTATACTATTTAACGATCTATTCATCCACGTCAATGGCAGTACTCCATACGTCCATCCACTTGAAACTTTATGGGTTGAGCCGATTCCGAATACAGATTCATTGGTCAACGTCATTCAGCTTACGACACCCGAAGAGGTTATTTCAGTGTCTACTGCAACGGAGCAAGAGAAGACAGAATGGGTTCATGCATTGAATTCTTCCATACGATCGATATTAAACAAGGATGCTACTTTTAAACCTCCAGCAGTTCGTTCAGCTAGTCACACGTTTTCGAGTAAGAACTCGTTTTATAAAGATGCGAAATATTGCGGGAGATGGTTAGATGGAAAGATTCACGGCAATGGCAAAGTGGAATGGCCCGATGGTAAACTTTACGTTGGCCAGTTTCAGATGAATGCTCTCTGTGGCCATGGGAAGATGGAAATGCCGACTCAAGGTGAGTACATTTAGAAGTTTACGTAGGTATTCGTGGCGTTATCTTAGATTTTAGTTAATGTGCAAAAAAATACATTATTTAGTTGCTATCTCGATGGGAAGTTTGATAGCAATGGCATACGAATTTATTTTACGTCTCTTTATTATCTTTAGGTAATACTTCCTAGTTCTATGTCTGCAAATTTCAGAAAATCTTCTGTAAAAGGTATACAAATATGTATTTAGATTACTGCTAGGTCGATACTTTTCAGGTATCTATGAAGGACAATGGAAAGACAATCAACAGAACGGTTATGGGGCCATGAAATACACAAACGGCGACATTTACGAAGGTTATTTCAAAGACGGCCTACCCCACGGTCACGGGATAAAGAGACAAGGTGATTTCACCTCATCCAGTGCTACTATTTACACTGGCGAGTGGGTGAACGGGGTAAAGCAAGGATATGGAGTCATGGATGACATCGGGAAAGGGGAAAAATATCTGGGTAATTGGAGCGATAATAAAAAACATGGATGTGGTTTGATTGTTACCTTGGATGGGATTTACTACGAAGGGTTGTTTATGCAAGATGTTTTGACGGTAAGCGTTTTTTTTTTCCTTTTGGTTTTGAAATTATTCTGTCTTGGGGGTTCCAGTACAAACGCGTTTATTAAGGTGCTTACTTCGCGTCTTTGCGAAGCGCCTGGGGACCGTAGAGCCAGTAGTTTCCTAGAACCAGCCGAACGCTGCTCGTTTGTTTTTCACTTTGTTTGTTTGTTCTTATTGTGTTTAATATGTAATTTTTAAGTGTGGCAGCGTTATTTTCAAAGATTAATTTCGTAAATTTAAAATGTAAATACTTAACCTAACTGTTGAACAGAAACGTGACTAGCAAATTTTCAACTGTTAATTGTGTTCAAACATCCACAAGGACTTTCCTTTGACCTGTAAACTTATTCAATTTGCTGAAACTTGAAAGGTTAATTAAAATTTATTCTCTATCAAATTTTCAAGTTAATTAAAGTCATATCTTACGGACAAAGAAAATGGTTTTCTGCGAAAAGCTTAATTAAAAACTTTGGCCTAATGTTTTTTTTGTGATATTAATTACAAGTAGGCAAAGAATAGGTAGTTTTAAACTTGGAATTAATGTTAAACAATAAAACCTTTTGCCCGTTTTTGTGTATAAGTATATGAACCCAATCAAGAATTCCAGACGATTTGAAAAATATTTCGTGTTTGTTTTTGTGTATAAGTATATGAACCCAATCAAGAATTCCAGACGATTTGAAAAATATTTCGTGTTTGTTTTTGTGTATAAGTATATGAACCCAATCAAGAATTCCAGACGATTTGAAAAATATTTCGTGTTTGTTTTTGTTTTTCAGGGTCACGGAGTCATGGTATTCGAAGATGGAACCCATTACGAAGGAGAATTTAGGTCCGCTGGAGTATTTTCCGGGAAAGGAGTGCTAACCTTCTCCAGTGGGGACAAAATTGAGGGGTCTTTAAGTGGCGCTTGGACGGAAGGGGTTAAAATAAGTAACGCAACTATGCAATTGAATGTATCTAATCCAGCTTTACCTGCCAATTCTAAACCTAAGTAAGTATACTTTGCCTTTACATTTACTTATATTACTAAATAATTTTAGGAAAATCAATCCTTCAAAAAAATTTTATAAGGATTTCCTCATATTTGAATCCTAATTAAATGAATATTTTAAAGCATTTAACACAGCGCGATCTAGCACATAGAGCAAAGCTAATACTTTGGTGATCAGATCTACTTTTGTGGGTGTCGGTTCGAATCCCACTTCTGATCTATTACACACTGATCAGAAGACCGAGTGTATAGTTAAAATATAGTTTATTGAATGAATATTAATCTTACAGTTCCTTTGGCAAACTAAGCGTGGCACCAAACCAAAAATGGAACGCACTATTCCGACAATGTTTTCACTGCCTTGGTGTATCCGAATCGATATTAACACCGACAGGGAATCACTTCGCGAATGGTCCATCGGGGCAGACCATAGACAATGTGAAGATATGGCAGAATGTAGCCGTCGCCATTTCTTGCTCACATAAAGATAGGAAAAAAGTTATGATGAAATTGAATAGGAATGGTTCGGATAAGTCGGTGGATTGTTTGGAAGTGATACCTCAGTTTGGGCAGAAGACTCTGAATTATGAAAGTTACTCCGAAATGAAGATGTATTTGCAGAATGTAAGTCTCTTTCACTCCACATTAGGTACTTTTTAGGGTTTCGTATCTAATGGGTAAAAACGGAACCCTATCACTAAGACCACCACTAAGCCTATCTATTTGTCACCAGGCTGTATCTCATAAACCGTGATAGCGCTGATCGCAGAGACCTAAAACTTGGAGGATGTGTTCTTTGTATGACGTAGGCATCCGATAAATGGATTTTCCGAAATTCTACCCCTTAGGAGGTGAAAAGGGGGGCAAAATTTGTACGGAACAACGTGATTCCTTGTTCTAATCTACTAATTCTACGCGGACGAAGTCGCGGGCAAAAGCTAGTTAGTCTATGTTACATTGTTCTATAGATAGATAGATAGATAAACTCTTTATTTATTATTTATTCTAACAAAAACTCCTGTTACAAAAACAATATTAAACCTAACAAAATGGCACAATGGGCGGCCTTATCGCTAAAAGCGATCTCTTCCAGGCAACCTATAGTGGTACGTTTATTTGCAGGCTTGTGAATCTACCCACCATCCGCTCGGTCAACTAGTTATTGGTATAACAAACGCTTTTAACACAACCTATGGAGGAGTTAGAGTACATCCGTTATTACTCAGCCACGCTGTTAAAGAATTGAAGAGCATCACCTCCAGGTAAACTTCATCATCATATCAGCCACAGGACATTTACCAGAACATCCCTCAATATCGGAATACATTTATTATTATTACTAGCAGCACTCCGCGGTTTCACCCGCGTAATTCCCAGTTCCGTGGGAATATCGGGATAAAAAGTAGCCTATGTGACTCCCTATGAATCAATGTAGCCTCATACCAACAGTAGTTAGCCTCTCCATAGTTCACGATATTGTGCGACGGATTTCCAATCTGTCTGTTGAATCTATCTATATTGTCTTGCAACCTTCAACGCGATCTGCCGGGAAATCTTTTTCAGTAAATAGGGGTCCAAAAAGTTGTTATTTGGCCCAAAGTTCTTTCGGCATAAGGCAAACAAAGTGAAGTGGAAATAACTTACTTATAAATTATACTAAACTAGCAATGCTCCGCGGTCTTACCCGAATAGCTCCCAAACCCGTGTGAATATCGGAATAAAAAGTATCCTATGTTATTGATATGAATCAGTGTATCCTCATACCAAGTTTCAGCAAAATCGGTCCATAGTTTCATAGCCTATTCGTCACAAATAAAAAAATATTACCCTCTTTACAATAATATTCGTATAGATAAGTATTGAGTATGGTTTATACTGAGACTGGTTTATATCCGCGACTTCGTCCACGATAACAATTTTTTTTTAAAACAAAGTTTGACAACGCTAAGTATAAAGTTTTTTCTTGCAGATTGTACCAAGTTGTGCGGCTGTTGTTCCCGGCTTTGCCTGTAGAGGGCCTTGACGTCGTCCTACCGTATGGGAAGGGAGAGACTGAAAATCCTTTGGAAGGGTAATATTTTGATTCAGCTCTATAGACTACCACTCATGAACAAAAAAGCGCCACGCTTATTTCTAGATGGCGCCACCACTATTTTTACCTCTCACTTTAGAAAAAGTTTCTTTATGTGATCAAAAAAAAATAGTTTTCAATAGATTTGCAACAGATGGCGTTACTAAAATGCACATACGCTATATTGTATGGCCGCGCCGGTGTTTGTCTATATCTGGTAATTTTCAATAATGGCCTCTATATATAACCTATGAGAGTTTTTACCCAACTGCAAGGAAATGGTTATGTTTTTTGCGCATATCTTTGTATGTTAGTTTGTAATATTGTTTATTCCCTCATATCTTCCAAACCACGATGGATTTCCTTAATTAAGGGCAGGTACTAATAAAGCTACCAAAATCGACCTTTGTTTTAAGCAACTCTAAGTAATCAAATACTCTTTTTTTGTTATTTGGATATAAATGGATATTGTAGTTTAATAACCATATTTTTGTTTATTGTGGTTGAAAACATGATATGAACAACTTCGTTCGATAAAAAAAATGTTAGAAAACAGAGAATTATTAGATCGTTTATCGGGTTTTATTCAAAAATAATTAACGTTTGTTTCTAAAAATGAATCAAATGATAGGTTTTGACCTCTAGGAACTATATTTGTGGATAATAATGCTAAAATGTTTTGCATATCGATCAAATATAACATATAGCACGCAGCACGCTACGTTTTTGACAGCGCGGGCTAAGATAATGTGAATACCTACACACGGTACTGGAAGAGCGCCTTAAGGTGTCGTTAGTTTCGTCTCATTGGTCCAAGTGTTCTTAGATAGGTGACATACAAACATGACAGCATACGTTATGCATAATATTAATATTAATAATTAAATTAGCTTTTTTAAGTACCTTTTTAATTGTCGTTGTATTTTATTTTTATACTTTTTTGTATCCGTTTGTTTTTATATTTTTCATTTTATTTGTATCTAATTAAGGATATTACGGGCAAATTAGCCTGATTAAAAAAAAGAAAAATACATTAATTCATTCATTCATTTAAATAAATTAAATATAGGGAGTGGTAGATTTCATAATCTAATTTTTTTTATAAATTTCCCAGTGAGGTAGTGTCAGCAGCCTCACTACTCCAACCTACCCTCCTCCCGCGGCTTCACCCGGCTCTGTTCGTTCTCTACGCGTTACACAACAAGAGAGAAGACGATCTGTACTGGAGAAGATTGTTGAAATGGAACAAACAGCCGGACATTACTCTCATGGCTATGCTTGGTATTGATCAGTGAGTATCAGTTAATTTAAAATGCCCTTTAATCTTCTAAATTGCTAATTCGTATATATATTCTATTAAATAAGCCCTTTTTACCTCTTAAGAGTACAATTTTCAAAAATCATATCTTAATGCGCTCTTACGTCCTAAAAGAAATCCCCATGCGAAATTTCAGACTCGTGGCTCTTGCAGTTTCGGAGATTTCTTGATGGGTCTTTTTCTCTTTTATTAGTATACTAACAGCGCTCCGCGGTTTCACCCGCGTAACTCCCGATCCCGTGGGAATATCGGGATAAAATGTAGCCTATTGCCTTCTTTGATAAATGGACTATCCAACACAAAAATATTTTTTCAATTCGAACCAGTAGTTCCTGAGATTAGCGCGTTCAAACAAACAAACAAACTCTTCAGCTCTATTAGTATAGATATAGACTAGCAGCGCTCCGCAGTTTCACCCGCGTAACTCCCGATCCCGTAACAATATCGGGATAAAAAGTAGCCTATTGCCTTCTTTGAGAAATGGACTATCCAACACAAAAATATTTTTTCAATTCGAACCAGTAGTTCCTGAGATTAGCGCGTTCAAACAAACAAACTCTTCAGCTCTATTAGTATAGACATAGATAAATAAACCATAAAAACAATATGAATGAAATATTGTCTATGGAAAACGACTGACTGAACTGTGTATGAACTGAATGAACTGAACTGTGTATTGATACAGTTGAAACCAATAGCCTATTATGACGTAGCCATGCTCTAAGTAAATATCTTCAGTAATACTCGTAGCCTAATATGACGTAGCCATCCTCTAGAAAATCTCTTTAGTAAATTTAATCCCTCTGCGGTCTATTGAAAATCTATTAACTTGGCTCAATTAAATTTCGAAAATATTTTCAGAAAATTCTGGATCGGATACAATCCCAACCAGTCACCACCGTCGCCTATAAAGGAGCAGTTGTTCCAAGAAGCTGTGGAAACACTCCAGCAGTTGAAGACCACTTTCTCGCCGATAGAGAAGCTACTGGTTATTAGAAGCACTTTCCAGAAGATGACCAGCGCAGTACAACATGAATTAGGTAATCCGCTCATTTCTAATTTATTTAGCAAAAATTTAGATCAAGATACTACATTACATTGAATTACGACATTTTAAGATTCTGACGTTTTGATACTAAAAGTATTTAGCGTATATGTATAATACATGCATAATATAGCCGTGTGAAGCTGGGGCGGGTCGCTAGTATTTCATATTTTCATTCGAATTTCTAAGTAATTATTTGTCCCTCCAGGTCAAAACTACCTATGGAGTATGGACGAATTGTTCCCAGTGTTTCACTTCGTTGTTGTCCGTGCAAGGATATTACAGCTCGGCTCTGAGATACATTTCGTTGAGGACTTCCTCGAGCAGGGCATGCAGCACGGCGAGCTCGGACTCATGTTCACTACGCTCAAGGTGACTATAGTATTTTACAAACTATTGTTATATTTATTTATTTCAACGATTATTTTTTAACCTCAAACGCAAAGACGAGACGGGGTGTTATAAGTTTGACCTGTCTCTGTGTGTGTCCCTGAACGGATTTTTGATTTTATTTCTTTTGTTTGAAAGGTGAATTAGTCTAGGGAGTGTTCGTATTTAATTATTTTTATAGATTTTTTTTAACGATGTTTTCGTTCGAAGTTCGAAGCTTCGAAGTTTTTGTTTTGACTTCGTCCGTGTAGACGTCGAAAATGGTATTCTTAAGCAAACCACCCCCAAAATAACTTTCTACCCCTTTTTAACCCCGTTAGGGGATGAATTTTAATAAAATACGAAATACGTGTTCCATCAATTCCGTTAAAGAAAGTTTATGCAATTTTTTTAATAGATTGGTCCAAGGAATCACGTTGTCCCATACAAACTTTGCCCCCCTTTTTCACCCCCTTAGGAAATTTCGGAAAATCCTTTCTTATCGGATGTCTACGTCATACAAAAAACACACCCTCCAAGTTTCAGGTCTCTACAATCAGTGGTTTAGGCTATGCGTTGATCTGTCAGTCAGTCATTCAGGACAAAGAATTTTATATCTATATCTTAGATAGAAGATTAACATTCGAAAACCTTTAAAAAAGTGTTAAATGTTCAAATGTATTTTTGTCACTTTTGCTCACCTGTCATTTTTAAGTGTAAACGTGACAAAACACATTTTGATTAAAAATTTTACGAATAATTATTTTTAAATGTTTTAGGCGTGCTACTTTCAAATACTTCAAGAGAAGATGTCGATCAACTCATAAATACGCAACACAGAAATGTTCTATCAAAAATGATCTAGTATTAAAATACTTCAAAGAAACAAGTCTAAGATTTAAATGAATTTTCAAAATATTCGGATTCGATAAAGAAAACAAAGGAAGGGAATCCTGTTTTTAAATTATAATTTATATGTATAATGACCATTTGATCTCTTTTGCAATACGTAACGGTGCATTTTTTACGTGTGGCTTCTTTGCAAATAATGTTGTTCAAATGCCATGGCGGGATTCGAATCTGCTACTTTGGTATGAGCCATCAAATCGACTTTTAAAGAGGAAAGTTACTAATAAAACTAGATGTAAAAAGCGTTCCATATTCTTATATACTAAGTTAAGTAGGAGGTTGGAATCCCATCATGACATTTTTATTTATAGATGTTACTAAAGTATGAGTGATATGATGATATTATAAGCTACAAGTTTCATTATTTTTACCTCAAAGGGCTACTTATCGGCATGAAACTTGAGCGCTGAGTCAGCGCTCACTATTCAAGCCTATAAGTATGCCTACCTATTATCATTGACTAAAAATTACATATAGACTGCCATTCGTTAACAAAATACGTCACACAAAACCCCTTATTTCTAGATATATTGCAGGACATTCCACACATCGTCATCTAGCCCCAACCTAAGTAACTAGACTTGTGTTATGGGTGCTAGACAACGGATATACTACTTATATACTTTTCTTTTGTAAACATAAACATATAATACATAGAAACAACCAGACCACAGACAAATATGTAAGCATAAATACTTGTATGAAGCGGGAATCGAACCCAAAACCCTGTGTTTGGCAGTCCGGCATGGTGACCATTGTGCCAACTACTGGGTCGTCAAATCCATCGCGCCACCAGATGGCGCCACTGCTATTTATACCCCTTTTACCTAGATGGCGCCACCACCATTTTACCTTATACTTAACGAGTTTTTTTAAACAATAACGGTCAGAGTTTGTCTATAACTGGTAATTATTAGTCAATGCTATTAATAAGTATTTCTGAGATATTAATAATTATAGTAATAAGAGATTAGCCTCTTTGTGTTAGCTTTAATAATATAAGTTGTTTGTGCGAGTATTAAATTAAGGCAGCGCGTACCTACTTATTATTAAAAAATCTAGCAATAAATACATGTGAAAATATCTGCGCCCTACGGTTTTACCTGTCCACGCTATGAACTACCCTTGTACAAATTTTCATAGAGTTTGATCGAGTCGTTTGAAATAAACTTTCGCAATTTTTAATATTAGTGGCGAACGAATGCTTAGTAAAAGTGTATGTTTGTTTGCCTAACTGGCTTTATTTATTTTTTTATTTTTTAGGGCCTTGCTCGATTTTATTAATCTTAGATTATGTCCATATATTTTAGACAGAAAGCAAAAAGTTTTTAGTTTGAAAATGTATGGATAAGTTGATATTTAATAAGGTCGAGATTGTGAAATTTTGCTTGTAAGTCGTCCTTACTGAATAGCTCAAACAGAACTAAACAGAAAAAGGCTTGTGCAATGAAATTACTGATGGAATACTTATTGTACATAGAGAAAGCATATTTTCAAAATGTTTGTTTAGCGGCGACAAAAGAACCAGAGCACATTCTGTCTCGAAAAAATCGTCAATGATAAATAGAAAAAGAAATTATTTAAGTTCAGTCACATTACCAATTAACTAAACCTCACGTCACCTACAGCTCACTCGCAAATCTGTAAGGTTGTAAAGTAATGTAACCTGATTCTGTTTTTTTAAACGGTATACTATAAAATACAATATAAAAAATAAAAACTTGAGAGGTGTCAAGGGACACCCGGATGGAACGAAATTCTTTTCGATTAATTAGTAAATGAATTGTAATAAAAACAAAAAGTGTAGTTACAACTTTGGTCTTAATTTTTTCCGTCTAGCCTCCTTTCGCAACGCGCGATTAGAAGCTTCGTTCCAACAAAATAGGTAAATACTATATTTTTACAGATAAACGAATGAGCTCTGGGTCACGTGGAGTTCAGCTAATTGGCAATGTAACTGTACATACTTAAACTTTCAATTTATTAATCTATTACTTGTGACCTCGCATGGTTCATATTCTATGGTGTTGCTTAGAATTAACTATGTTATAGTGCCAAATTATTATTTTTTTTTCCTTCATTAAGTAGTAGGTATACTGTATGAAGTTTTTATTTGAATTTTTGCATTTCATAGTCGTTGAAAATAATGAATATTATAAAAATGTATTTATTTTATTTATTAGGTCTTTTTTCGATAGATCTTACTCTGATTCGCCTATTTTTATCTAAATTCCGAATTGTTCTATGGCGGCGGCGTTAAGATCAGTTTTTCAGAGTTAAACAGCCATTTTTCTTTGTTGTCTTGTCAGGGACGGCAAAATTGTGATTATCCCATAAATCCTCGTTATTATAGTTACACTTCGTCGATATGTTTTACTGTTCTTGGACATGTTTCTTATTTTTTATCCTTTAGCAAAGTGGTGCTCGTAACTAGTCTTTTTTTAGGAAACCTTAAAGTAAAATTAAGATTACTATATTTCTTTCGAAACTGCATGAAGCCCCATTCTCTAAATTTATATTACACTGCTGGTGTTGTATTACTTACAATGTAATCCATTAGTCACCCATCGAAATAATGACCGCGCCAGGCGTTGCTTAACCCGCACGACTTTATAAGATCGACGAGCTCAGGGTGATTCTGTAACTCCATCCGACGTATCTTACGTGTGACAGGGCATACCAAAATTACTAAAAGAAATACACAAACTTCCAATAAAAAAGGCCTTTTGTATCTTTATATATATATTTACTAGGTTTTGCCCGCGACTTCGTCCGCGTTAAAGTCGAAAATGGACCAAGGAGTCACGTGGTCCCATACAAACTTTGCCCCCCTTTTTCACCCCCTCAGGGGTAGAATTTCGGAAAATCCTTTCTTATCGGATGCCTACGTCTCACAAAGAACACACCCTCCAAGTTTCAGGTCTCTATGATCAGCGGTTTAGGCTGTGCGTTGATCCGTCAATCAGTCAGTAGTTCAGGACAAAGCATTTAAATGTATAGATTTAGCCATTTCCAAAGTAGTATCTCGCGATAGACAGCAACTAAATAATCATACTGAATTCTAGACCAGATCATTAGCCTCATGTTATTAAAACAGCATTATACCTACCTTACATAATATTATTATTTTACTCTAAAAATATTCTTGTATTAAATTTTAATCAACCCAAAGTTTGCTTAGTACAAAAAATTGTTACTAGATGTTTATTTTGCATACGTTTAATTTATTAACTTTGTGAGGTATATAATAATATGTGTGATTGCAATTAAGTACCATATCATTAATATAAAAATGTTATAATGTTTATATGTTTGTCATTGATGTATTTAATATTAATGTACGTTGAAACTGTTTAAAAAATTAAATAAAAATTATTACTATGCAATGGAAACATTTATTAAAGTTCGCAGAAAAAAAAGTTGTTTTATTTACCTAGTTGGGAAACTAAACTTTTACTAGAGATGCCACGAATATTCGGCTATTTATAACCGACTTCAAAAAAAGGAGATTCTCATTTCGATTGTATGTTTTTTTTATGGATATCTTCTTTGTTTATCAACCGATTTTGATATTTATTTTTCATTATTCGGCCGAATATTACGTTACTGTACGTAGTGAAAAAGTAGCAGCAGCATTATTTTTTGACGGCATTTTTTACCGACAAAAATTTAGGTACAAATAAAGTGTTTCTATTTGCAACGAGATTTAGATTTTGATCTACGAAATCTTATTACATGGCATTTGTAGTTTATAGTGTCCTCTGTACATTGCCATGGGTTTGTTTTTTTTTTTTTTTTTTGCTTTTAATTATGGCTTCGCACGGCTTGTGCATTTAGCCAGTGTCAAGTTTTATTTTGCATCAAATTATGACCCGATTTTTCATAAATCGGGCCTAAAGTGTTTCAAAAAAGTCAAAGTCGTCATAGTCCGTCAAGTCAGGGGCTATAGTAAAGCGGTGGCAAGTTTACCATAACCTTAATAGGAGATTTGGAAGCAACGAGAAAACTTCATGTTTGACACTGATTTTTACTTTCACTACACTTGTGCACTTTCACAGAACTAAATTGAATAACATTCCACCAGAATTATAATATTCAACTCGGGCTACAACTAAGTTTCATGAAAATAAAACTGCAGCACGACATGTTGTTAACTCGTTCCCGCCAAAACTCCATGGGTTTGTTAAGTGGCGGCTCCAGCTCCTACTGGTTGGTAGGTACACGAAGATAAAATTCCTCGTTCTTCTACTGGTACGAGAACGAGCATATCCCCCTCGCTCTCATATCGCCGTATCACGAACATGATATTGCACCTACGAGTAGGAGAAAGGTAGGAGAGTTTAAAGTAGGAGGCTAGAGGAAACGGCTGTTACAAGACAGCTGTAAATTATTCTAAAAAGAAAAACCAATAATTTATTAGGGCTATTTATTTCATTCCTATAAAATAACATACCAAATGTCTCTTTTGTACAACATTATATCAAAAATGTACACCATTATATAAATTTCGTCACATGTAAAATGTTAACTAGCTACTTCACCTGGTTTTACATTCAATGCCTATTTTATTTCACATATAATTATAATTATAGTCCTATCACTTGCCTAGTTTTTGACAGATTACGCAAATTTACAATCGCGCAACAAAAGTGCAGATCCACTGTAGAGCTATAAAACAGATATTATTAGGTTTTCAAATGAAGCAAGATTGTAAGTTGAAGTTTAAAGTCTTTCAACTCATTAATGTATGAAACATTCCAATATCAATAATTTTAGAACTCTACAATATATAACACAATTTTGCTGCAGACTGTTACATCAAAGGAGCCTATTTCCAAAAAAAATATTGCTACTTTGGGGCAAACGCAACTATTTTTCAGTTGGCATATTCGAACTATAGATCTTAAGACGATTCCTAGCAGCATTTTCACCATTCAAATATAGTCTCCCATTTACTTCCAAAATAACGTTTTTTTTTTAAATATAAATTTATATTTATTTATACATTTTTAGTGCGTGGAATTATTTTTAGCGAAAAATGCGTCTCCAATAAAATAAATATTTTTCATTTTTATTTTCACCGATTACTCGAAGACAGCTCAGCTCAGACCGATTGAGATCTTTTTGGAATACCACATTTTTAGGGTTCCATACGGTAAAAAAGGAGCCTTTCCAAGATTACTCTTGTTTTTCATAAAACCAAAGTATGCTAAACACATGCCTCTGTGATTTATTTTTTAAATTTTCTAGAGGGTCACTTTCTTTTAGTACCTACTAAGTCGTTAGAAAAAAATAATACAAAGGGGTGTGTACAGCAAAATTAGTTAAAAAATGATTGCTCTAGAGGCATTAATAAGGAAGCAAATGGGGAGAAAGCAATGACCACGTACCCTCTTAAGACGCTCTTACATGAGCAATTTGCAATCAAACTGCCTTCAATTACTTCAATAATACAACAATATGAAATAGACTCCGTTCCAACGATGTTAGGTCGCGCTACCCAATTCCTATACAAAATATCTACAATGCTCTCCGTTAATTGAATTCCGTGACCGTATAAAATAATATTGCACTGTTAACATAAGTGATCGTTTTCACACATCGGACATGGAAGCTTTATTATCAATGATTTGTTTCATCATTACAAACAATTACTACACAGAAAAAGGAAGGTTTTTTGACGTAAAAAATAATCCTCTCCAAAGAGACGCTAGAGAATTTCTTCTAAAAAAATCTAAATTGAGATTTTTTCCTAGAGGATTTCTTGTTTTTATTAGTAAATGTTCTTAATATAATAAGCAGTATTATTATTTAATAATATTGCTTTTAAATCAAGAATACTGCTTTTCACTATAAGATTTTATATTAAAACTAAGAAATTATTCTCTAGCGTCTATAGGAGAGGATTATTTCTTGCTTCAAGTTTTTTTTTCGGTGTAGTTAGAGTGCCTGCCAGATAAATCTGAGCGCGATTACTGTTTCATTTTCTTCCCTGTATACACTTTTCGACTGTTTATATTAACACAGTGAACGGATGCCATAAATAAATATTGCAAAACAATGGACACAGCGCCATCTAACCCCAAGCTAAGCAACTAGACTTATGGTAGCTAGACAACGGATAGAATAATTATTGCTTTTGTAAATACATACTAATTATACATATAGAAATACGAGTACCCCAGACCAGAAACAAATAGTGTAAATAAATATTTGTTTGAGGCAGGAATCGAACCCGTCAGCGTCGCAGGCATGCAGCGAACAAACTTATCTAGCACGCACTCTATTATCAAATCTATAAACATAATAAAAGCTTGCACAAACCAATGCGCGGTGTTTTTTAAACATTTGTTCTTGTTGCGATCGCAATAGTTTGTACAATCTTTAAATGAAACAAGCCATAATTTGGACACAAAAAATCCTTTGCTTAAGGAAGTCATATTACCAAGCCTCAATGATATATTTGAAAGGCGGATTCTAGAATTAAAATGAGGCTTAGGTTATCTTCATTGATGCTAGAGCGGATTGAATTAAGCATGTTCTACATTGGATCCAAGTATGCCAGTCAGTATCCCTACCATAAGTTGTGATTGTAAACGATAAACGTATGAGGCTCTCTACAACGGCATGCTTGTCGCGTTCATGACGGCATGATTCCTCCGACAGTTTCAGAAATAGAGTACACAGATGTCATGTCAAAAAAGTCTTATGCTAATAGATACCTAACATTAGGCATTTGGGTTTTACCGAACATTACTTTTCACCTGAAAATTACAAATCCTTCTTGGAGTTAGTCTTCAAAGATGGACGGTGATTTAATCGATTGCGATAATTCAAGTTAATGCAGACAAATGTATTTATCTCAATCAATTAACGCATTTTCGGAAAAAAGATAATTGTAAGACGTTTATAATAAACATTTGAGATTTAAAATAGTCGAAAACTGTCATCAAATCAATCAATTTATAGATAATTAGAATCACCTCACGGTTTCATGCGCGTAACTCCCGATCCCGTGGAAATATCGGGATAAAAGTAAAAAAAAGTTGTAAAGCCTATGTCACTCCCAATGAATCACTGTATCCTCATAACAAGTTTCGTCAAAATCGGTCTAATAGTTTCTTCAAAACAATCAAATTTTTCCTCTTTCTAGTAAGTATAGATGAATTACTTATCATGTCAGGCTCATACGTTTTAACGTTAACGTTTGTCGAATACTATCACAAATCGTGGTAAGGGTACTGGACACGTCGGTGTCCATACAGTTTATATGGCAATATCACACCCAATACACAGAAAAAAAGAAGGTTTTTTCAAGCAAGAAATAATCCTCTCTCTAGACGCTAGAGAATAATTTCTTAGTTTTAATAAAACATTTTAAAATAACAAACAGTATTCTTTAAAAAAAAGCAAATTTTAAATTAGTAATACTGCTTATTATTTTCAAGAACATTTACTAAAAACAAGGAAATATTCTCTAGCGTCTATAGGTAGGATTCTTTCTTAACTTTTTTTTCTTTTGTGTACAATATGTTAGAGATCTCAGATTGCCTGGATCAAATGTTGCTCTGTTAACAATGTGAATTAGCTCTTCTATTCTAGCGACCAATGGGCAAGATTTTTTAATAAAAAATGTAGAGCACGAAGCACACCTTACAATTATTATCAAGTAAAATTAAGGTGTAAATAGACGCCAAACGCAAAATCCCTGTCGCTAACTAACTCTAATTTATGCAAAGAAAACTGTTGTTAAGTATTATTGTGTGCACTGTTTGTTGATAAGTTCTTTTCCTACATTTTGGTATTATTTGAAATTTTATTGTTTTTAAGCCTATCCAAAAAGCAAAAAAACATAAATGCGGTCTTCTTTAGGGTTCCATAGTCTTTATAATTCATCAACTGACAGACAGATGGCGCCATATTAAAAATGTATGTAGAAACCACCGGGTGGTTTGTCTGCCAGGTGAGAGAGGAACTCTGTTAGCTTTGCCATGTCCGCCCGTCCGCGGCTATTTCGATTTTTTGGATAATCTTAGCAACAAGGAATTTTCACCTATAAACAGCACCTAACAACAATTTTCCCTGCAATTACTTAACATAGTTATAAACGAAAGGAATTTTGCTCTTGGCTCCTACATACGACTTTGTTCTGTCAACCGGCACGCTAATGTATTTGTACTTTGTTTACAAAAGTAATGATTATGTATTTATATGGGCTTTCATATTTAAAAAAAAAACTGGACAATCTTCAAACTCTGTTAAAAATAAGGCGAATTTTGACATTTCTTTATTGACGAAACCTTGACGAAAAAAATGGCGTCTTGTTACAAAACTATCGCGTATTTAAACAAAAGCCTGGCTAGGTATAAGAAATCATTTTTTTACTGAACAATAAGCATAAGTATTTAAAAGAAATCGCGACCGACAATATAAAACAGCCGAAATCAATAATCCTATCTTACTTGCTCCTGTCAGTCGCAGATATCATTTCTGTCATTTACCTATAGGCTGCGGTCCGAAATCAACATATAGCAGCACGCATGCGTTGTATCGTTGCTGAGGCAGAACCTTTTTGGAGGCACACGACTCCTTAGATCTTATTTTTTACATCTTTTGTATTCTCTATTATTTTTTCGTTATTATATAAAAATGAATCGCGAAATGTGTTGGTAAGCGCATAACTCAACAACGCCTGGACCAATTTGGCCAATTCTTTTTTTGTTGTCTTTGATATTGTGGGGTGAAACCGCGGGGCGCAGCTAGTATTTTATACTTTTGTTTTATGTCAGAGCTTTTAGGTTTTTTACTACTTTTCTGATTGTCTTGTGTCGTGTGCTTGTCCAATAAATTATTTCTTCCTTTTTTCTTTCTAAGTATTTTTAGAACGCTTACGCGCTGTTCATAGAATTTGGACCACAGCCTTCATATTACGATAAAATTATAGAAAATGATATCCGCGACCAACTGAAGCAAGTAAGATAGGATTATTAATTTCGACGGTTTATCAATCACACCCTATCCGAGATTCGCCTCAGTTTGAACAGAGCTTTAAGTATCGCCTCAGTGTGGGAGGAGCCTAAACCTATAGAAAACCAAGCTCATTCGAACAACATAAAAAAAAAACAATTTATTGCAATGCTATCACTTTCTAAGCAGATAGTTTTCTTTTTAAATAATAATATTTATTAAACTGATTATGTCTATTAATTAATACTTGTAACTATATTACTATAGGCAGCAGGTTCAATTCCCGTCAATGTAAAGTACAATAACAGACATAATCAAACAATTACAAAAAAAAAACAATCGCTATACAGTAAATGTTAGATAAAAATTAAAATTTCATTCAAACGTTATATTTTACGAAGACATTTTTATGAAACGAAAAAAAAATATCAATCGATTCTTTTTATTTAATTATTGCATGCACTATAATTAAATTTAAATAAAAAATATAACAATTATTAAGTTAAATAACATTTTATTGGACGATAATAATAAGATGTATAATATAATAATTAAGAATTATATTTCACAGGGAGAGTCGTATTTTAAACCTAATTGCCTGTATTCATAAAAACAATTCCTCAATAAATACTAGACTAGAAACGCTCCGCGGTTTCACACGCCTATCTCCTGATCCCGTGGGAATATCGGGATAACAAGTAGCCCATGTTAATCCCAATGAATCAATGTACCCCCATACCAAGTTTCATCTATATCGGTCCAGTAGTTTCGGATCAAACCAACAAACAATCAAAATCATAAAAGAAAGTCTCATCATGGAATTTCAGAATCTACAAGAGCTACAAGAGTCTAAAACTTTGCATGGGGATTCCTTTTAGGTCTTAGGCGAGCATATGGATAGATTTTTGAAACTGCAATTCTTTTCTACCATTTTTTACCTCTCCTACAAGGGTAAAAAGGGCTGTTAGAGTTTGCAATTCGTAGCAACTATTATGTATTCTGTGTTTGTAGGAAATCAATATGACTTTTAAATGGACACTAACGCGAATAAAACCGCAGGGCTCAGCTAGTATATTTTATAAAAAGGGACCCCATTTTTGAATACAGGCACAAGTTAAACTATAATTTAAAAAAAAACCACGTCAACGAAACAACGAAATTACACTTAAATCTAGAGAAATCAACGTATATATTAATTTAACTTACTACCGCTAACTCTTATACATGTATGTGTGTTAATGCTTATATGTAAATGCTGTCTACAGTGGGGTAGTGTGGGTGAGTGACGTCACGCGGTATTCACTTGTTAGATTAAGGTGAAAGGGTACCGGCGCTCTCTCCATACAAACGTAGTCGACTGTTTCCTTCCTGGAAATAACACTAGCACAAATATTTTTGTTGCATAAAACTTATAACAACTATGCCCCTGTGTCTTGGATTTTTTTATTTTCTAATTATCATAGAAATTAAGATTTAAAAAAAACATAAGGGCATGGTCATGGCAGTTATAAGTTATATGCAACAAAAATATTCGCTCTAGTGTCATTATGTAGGGAGGAAACAGTCGACTACGTTTGTATGGAGAGAGCGCCCGGTACCCGTTCCTCTTAAGGGCCTTAACTTACCGAAACACAATAGAGAAGTCGCCGGCTACGTATCCAACTAATTTGTATGGAAGTTAAGGCGAAGTATGACCCGAAAACCCCTATCCCTTTCCCCCGCGAGCCGCGCGATGACTCTATCCCTTTCCCCCGCGCGCCGCGAAATGGCCGTTTTAACTATGTTTTATGTAATTAAACTAATTAAATTAATATCTATTTCAGTGAAAAACCATCTGTAATGCCCTAAGGAATTTGATGTAAGGTTTATGAAAATATAAATTTTGTACTTGATTTTTCTTTTACAATCGCCGTAAAATTGAAAATTTTTAACATCGTGAAAATCGATGTTAAAAATTTTCTATCGAGGCAAATCACTCTAATCGTGTTTCGAAGTGTATGACAATACAAAGCAAATCATCACCTTTACGACAGTAGGATTATCATTCCATGGATTATAGCGGTTGATACATAAAAACTGTTTATAAGACACCTCAGTCGCGATATTTAACGCTTCCGGTCTTACCACTTCGTCTTAACTCAACTGGTGACGTGGCTACGTCGCCAATTTGGAAGCGTAGCCACGAACGGCGATGCGCTTTGTGACATAACCAGTAAAATGTATACGTTGGCAGAGACAGTCAGTAGTTAGTGCCTATCCAACTCTCTACACTCCCACACACACTCTCTCTCTCTATACTCTGTACTCTATTTGGCGACCTAGGATAGCCAGAAGTATCCATGGATATGTAGCCAACGATCGCAATGGCGTCCCGGTGTGGTAGGGCCTTATTGGACAACAATTTTACACTATTGTTATACAGGGTGGTACATTTATATGACACTTGAAGCTGAAGACCGAAAATTTTACCGAATTTTACCGAATTTTACCGAAAATGTCTTAAAAAAACAATCGCTTTCAATCAAGAGACAAAAGCAAAATGCTTAGTAACTACAATTGTTAATTTATTACACAAAAAAATATTGTGTTTTTGTGTGTTTGGTCTATTCCACATTAGGCGACACTTTAGTGACCTTTAGCACCTAAGAATATAAGCCCCAGGTCTTCAAAGGCGACTCTATTAAAATGATTATTTTTGTAGGTGAAATCTTTTCTTCCATTTTGATATAAATTAAAGACGAAGATTTCTTGTCGTTTTTAAGCGAACACAAACTTAAGTTAAGACAGACAGTGGAGTCTTAGTAATAGGGTCCCGTTTTTACCCTTTGGGTACGAAACCCTAAAAAGACGGCACAGGCGTTTTTTGTTTTTTTATAGGCTTAGAAACGACCTGCGTTTTTGAATGATGAAAGGTATAATTACTTAAGTAATAATACGAATTTAACTGTGGTAAAGGCATCAACTTATGGTTGAAATCAAAAACCTTTCTATCAGTTACTAAGAGTTTAACTGATAATTTTTTGACCGTTTTCCTATAGCAAAAATTTCAGTTTAATTGATGGATAGATTATCGATTTCAAAGTGTCATGAAAAATTAATCACACTGTATAACTCTGATAAAACTAAGTATTTATACAGGCAGCTTAATTATTGCAAGAAGTATTTTTTTTAATTTAATTTCTCCAAGTGAACACCGCGTTATTGTTCGGAAGGTGCCGTCTCGATCTATAGGAAAATATATTACTATTTTTCTATAATATATCGTAAACTATTATTACATACTAACTATAACCTGAGTATGTTAAGAAAATAAATTCAAGATATCGTATTTTAACCGTTAATTTTTATTTATAAAAAAATCTTATTTACATTTGCTTTCCCGAAATGTTGATTTAAATTAAAAGCTTGCCTTACTTATTTACGTTGCTTAGCGGCTGTTTTGATAATCATTATTTTGTCTCGCAAAAGTAAAACAAAGCATGATTATAATTAATTAACAGCTACGTAACGTTCATAACTGAAAAGGTAAATGTTTTTGCTAAGCAATTTTAACCAATTTTTGTTTATACATACTTTAAAAATCCAATTTTTAATTATTTCGAATGTGCGTGAAAAGTGATATTACGTTACTCACAGTCATTTAGTGTCTATTTACTTTTTTATCGTTTATCTAATACTGAAAGCACCATTTTATAATTACCTAATTTAAACGTCTTAATTAAGTTTTTTTTATAACTTTTGAATTTCGCAAAATTTTCGTTCGTTTTCTATGTATAGGAAGACGGAAAAGAGAGAGAAAACGTAAAATACAACAATATTAGGTATTTCTTTGTAACACACCATTTAACACAGACATACGGAATCTTGTTAGTTAAAATATATCGACGCTTGAAAGGTAAAATTACCGAAGCGACCAAATGTTCGAATTTGGATTTACTAAGACATCAGTTTCGTAAAAAAAAAGGCGTCGATTGGTCTTACTATCATGCTTCTATGACGATTTTTTCATAGCTTAGGTATATATTAAAATCTGTACAGAGATGTTTCAAGTAACTTTAAATTATGAATACATAAATAGATAATACTTGGCTATCGAATAAAAGTATTTAACGAAAAATATGTCTACCTTTCGTATCGTTTATAATAACTATCTATTAATGTGTATAATGGCATCAAACACTAATCTAGGTTTAATACTGAGATGATTTTTCACATATATTTAAATTGATTTCTCTCGATTCCACTGATTAAAATGCTTTACGATGGACAATTTAAATTAGTATGTTTTATATTTGTAGGCAGATTCTTATAGTGCCTATGAAATCCATCATTTTGCTTTTTTAGTTACATAATCATCGTAATTAGCGAGTTTTATATTTCTTTTTTTAAATCGTCACCATCTAAATCCACAGAAAACATTAAAAACAATATGGGGCTTTATGATATTTATATTATCTGTTACTTGAAAAAATACCTAATAATAACTAACCTATTTAGGTACCTAACGTATTAGTTTTCATACAGCATTTTCTCCATCAAATTATACAAAATGTCTGAATCTAAACATACATTCATTAAAAGAATAAATAAAAACTATGACACTGATGTGATTGACTTATTATTGTCACCAATCGATAATATGTATAAAAAGGGTCGAGACGGTAAAATATATGTATGTATTAAAGTAGGCAATATTTAAGTGAATACTCATAAAGGAAGAATTTGAATAATAGTATTTTTATTTCCTATCTGTGGTAAGGAATATATTAGCTTTTCTAAATATGTTTTTTTTTACTTTTCATTGCAACAGTTTACAACCTACAGTGAGATTAAAAACTAAATCTTTGAATTTGTTAAGACTGATATTACACCATTAATCAGTCAGTAAAAAAACATTATTCAAAAAAATAAAAAGCAATATTACAAAGAAATATTAGGTAAAAATAATGATTTAAAAAGGGAATACCAACAAAACTATTAACAATAAATGATTTACTAACTTTATGATTTACTAAAAATGGCACAAAATATAAAAAAATGTCAAAATTGACTGGGTAATATCAGTCAAAGTATATTGCAAATTGATATCAATGCTGTTTTAAGGTTTATTTTTAATGTGATTAAAAAAAAGAGTTTTTGCGTTGAAGACCTTTTACCAATATCGCCTAGACATCTTACAATAGCAAATGATCGTATAATTCACAATATTATACATAAATAGATACATAAACCATTAAGTATTTATCCTTAATACTAGCATAAAGTTTCCGCACGCAACTTCATTCTTATAAAAACTATTTACACTTTCCTCACTACAAATGGTACCATTCGAATTTTTCAGAATTCGTGATTATGTTACGAGTCTATTAGGTTCATTATACGTTAGCAAGGATCATCAACATAGGGTTATTGACAATTTATTGGCATCACGGCTTTGGGGATCATTTTTTTTTGTTTTACTTTGCTACCTGATTTTTCAAGAAAACGTACCTATTTTTAAAGAAAATAGAATTAAACGTAAAACAAGAGAATAACCCCTTAACCGAGTCCTTACAAATGCCAATAACCCTTATATGGAGAATAGTATAAATCAGTGTTTCCCAATTTGTGGTATGCGTACCTCTGGCTAACCAGATAATTATAAAATATATCGGACGGACCCAAGCGTCGAGAAAGCGATTTTCAGAAAGGGAAGTATCTTTAGTATTTATTTTCTGGAAATTGCCGTAAAAATGACATAAGTGGTGGTCGTTCGCTTCGCAAGTTATCTTTTTCAAGCAACAGATCTTTTAAATTTTTCCGAATAATACAATATTTTCTTGGAAACGGCTGCCAAAATCACTTAGACCCCATTTTCTACTACAATTAAATCTTTGAAAGTAGCAACTAAATAGTTATTAACAGATATTTTCAAAATGGCTTTTGATCGATTGAGATGGCAAATAAATCCTAGATCCACCAATAACTATGACAAATATTTGAACCAACCATTGCCCCCGATTTTAATTCGAAGATGACTTGAGAGAAACCAGATTTTGTTCAGAGTTATGCATAACTATTAGTTTGAGGTCTTGAAGGGGAACGTAGGACACACAATTTGGGAACCACTGATTACTAAAATAAATCAATTCCGGTATGAAATAAAGTATCCTAACTTATACGTATTTGATCCCAAGCACGATATAAAACATTCAATTACGAATCAGCAAAGACAATTAAATACATTGGCATAGAGAGAACACATCAGAAACCAACATCCCGCAGCGGGAACGCGTCACCCTGACGTAGGTACATTATTTGTTATGTATCCAGGTTTTTAAACTAGAATTTATTTTAGAAATTGTTTCACAGTGGTTTGGTGACTTTAGAAACATCACTAAAGCTTTTGATGAGTGGTTTCGTAAAAAATAACCAACCAATACTGCTTTAAAAAAAGTATCTGGATGAGCATTGACTAAGAATTACATTTGACTCATGGACGAAAATCTTATTTCTAGATGGCACCACCGCTGCTTTTATATTAAATATCTGAAAGTTCTTTGATTCTTCATTTCAACGCCATCTGTGTGACGATTTTTTCAAAGTTTGTTAATTCCATTAGATTTGTGACATGATGGCCTTACTAAAATACACCTACACTATTTTGTTTAGGCGGTATTTGTTTATATCTGGTAATTTTTATTCAAGTTTATTCATCTATTTCAAAATGAACTGTTTTCAATTTCTCTCTATTCCAGTGCAATGTTTTAAATGTCTTTGCCGATCGGGTTAGTCAGAACATTCCTGCAAGCTCAACGGATAGTACAAATAGTAAAATATTGGGTGTTTCTAACGATGGACCGTAGTTTATCAGCTAAGTATGACACTTTAAAAATAAAGTATAATTTGATTAGAATAACAATAGTTATTTTATTATTGGATGTAATAACATTGGCGTTTGGCAATTTTAAACAATTGTGTTTAGAATGATCTGTTTTTTAAGTCCTCAAACTACGAGCCATCGTTTAAAAACATCATACAACAACAAAATAATGTCGAATATAAAGGAAGGATACAAGTTAAAACAACAGTCACATAAATCATACGTTCCACTTACGCGCTAAGATATACCTAAATTGTAATATAGGTAAAAATAACGTCCTTACGAACCAGAAGGCAAAATTGGCACTTACTAGAAACGCTGCCTGTAACGGGTGCTATGTGGGCGGCGGCGCTGGTGAACTCTGCGTCGGATTGTACGGGTGGTTCGAGTTGCGTAACACAGTGTACACAGAGTCCACTTTGCTTAGTTTCTCGAAGAACGGTATCAGATCCAGGAGCTCTGAATCTGTCATGTCGTCAAACCATGACGCGACAGGTACCTGGACAAATATATAGTCTTATTTGATGCATAAATATAGCAGAGTACATGACTATCGCTGAATACGCAACTAATGAAGAGTTAGGAGATACGTAGTAATAGGAAGTATCATACAATACGGCCCAACAACTTAATATTTATATCGTGAAAAACTTAAAACATTAATTGATGAAAAACGCCACTATCGCGGTATACGCAACTAATGTATGCCATACATTGTCTCAACTTACACCATCCCATGCAACTCACCCAATTAAAGAGGTCTAGTTCCGGAAAATAGCCCTTATAAAATAATAAGTATCAAACAGGTGTCACAGCGCGGAAGTATCAAAGGATACGGCCCAACATCTCAATAAATATGTTGTAAACCCATAGCATTATCTGGTGAAATACGCAAGAATCGCGGAATACGCAACTATCGCGGAATACGCAACTAATGCAAATTAAGTACGTTACACAAGGATAAGTTGTAAAGTCACAGCATTATCTGGATCCCACCCACAGCATTATCAGGTATAAAATACGCAACTATCGCAGAATACGCTACAAAAGAATATGTTGTAAACTTACAGCATTATCTGGATGGAATATATATGAGGCGGGCGAGTTGTCGACGATGACGACGCGGCGCAAGTCGCGCCCGAGGCTGTTCAGGTCCTTCACGTAGTTCCCGCGATGAAATACGCAACTATCGCGGAATAACCGAGCGCGGAATACGCCCCATCTGCAAAAGTACAACGATACACTTATTAGCAGTTTTTTTTTAAATAAATATTGCAGGATATTGCACACATGCCATCTAGCACCAATTAGACTTGTGTTATGGTGGCCAGTGGTATTTTATTTATTTTATTTTGCTTTTTTTTATAATAGGTCAGCGTAGAAGCGGTAGAGTTTCGAAAACTTATCGGATGCCTACGTTATACAAAGAACACACGCTCCAAGTTTCATGTCTCTACGCTCCGCGGTTTAGGCTGTGCGTTGATCAGTCAGTCAGTCAGTCATTCAGTACGAAGCATTTTATATGTATATAAAAGATAATTTACCTGTCCAACAAATCAGCGACTGGGTCAGCGTATTTAGCGAGAGACGCTGTGAACAGCACACACTCGTAGAGTTCTCCGCAACGTCTCAGGAACTCGTCGACGTGAGGCCTCTTCAATACGTACACTTGGTGCACGGCGCCATCTATCTCGACAGGCACGACGAAGTCTGCGTTGTTTATTGGCTGGAAATAGATATTGTACAGTTAAGTCAAGTTTAAAGAATAGGAAGAAATTATAGCTTCTAAAATTAAGAAAAACCGGCCGAGTGCACGTCGGCCACGCGATGGATACATATCGAGCAATAAAACCCTAAAATATATTCTATGTCAGACAAGGCTGTATAGGTTAAAAGTCTTTTGCTGCCCTTTTGGGAGTATAATTAAAAAAAAACATTGCCTAAAAAATTGTAAACATGAAAATAACCTAAAATTCTTTGAAATACTGATGCTCAAACATTTATTCTGTTTTTAGTATTTGTAGTTATATCGGCAACAAAAATACATAATCTGTGAAAATTTCAACTATCTAGCTACAATGGTTCATGAGATACAGCCTGGTGACAGATAGACGGACGAACAGCGAAGTCTTAGTAATAGGGTCCCGTTTTTACCCTTCGGGTACGGAACCTAAAGACGGGATATTTATCAAATTTTTATCCGACTAGGGCGAGGCTAAAAGCTGGCGAGTTATGTTTTTGTATCGTTTATTTAGTGGACAAAAAACATGGTAAGTCAATATTCTGTTTCAAATAACTATTTTAGTTAGTGAAGCTTTTAATTTAAAGAAAATGTAAAGAAAATATCAGATTATTTCATTTGAACAAAAACAAATATTATTCCATTGCTCTCAGTTTTTCTAACCTTCTCGAAACAAATAAGTTTAACAATTAACAAATAATCGTAATCATTTGACATTGGCAATAAAAACAAATTAGGCTAAGCCATAACTTGATTAAAAAAATAACCCGTTTAAATGTCCAAGCGTGTCGCAGAGGCATAAAAATACCATAGACACCTGTTCTGGCTCTGGTTTCTATTGTATTTCAGCGACATCGGAAGATTTTAATGGCGCTGATTAAATTCCGCAGTCGTAAAAAAAATCAACGATTCATTGAGCACCTAAGACATTTTGTGATTGTGCGCAGGCTAACATTGGCTCGGATTGGCCCAAAATAGGGAAAAATGGCACAACCTATGGCAAAATATGGAATAATTAGAAATAATAATTACTTAAATTAATTATAAAAACCAACAAAAACTACTTAAAATGTACTTAGATCATAGGAGCAAATATTTTTTTTTGCTTTTTATTTTATTTTATTACTAGCTTTTGCCCCCTTAGGAGTAGTATAAATCCTTTCTTATCGGCTGGTGACGTCATACAAAGAATACACCCTCCAAGTTTCAGGTCTTTACGATCAGCGGTTTAGGCTGTGCGTTGATTCCTCAGCCAGTAATTCAGGATAAAGCATTTTATATGTATAGAGAAGATATTGAGTTAGATTGTGATATCACTTTTCGTGCCTCGAAACCATCTCGAAAGTCAAAGCTAAGTGCGAAGTCCTAAGGTATTCGTTTTAAACAATATTAGATTTATTTGAGTATTTTATTATTGTCTTTTAAACTGTCGAATAGCGTGACAATGCGATCGATCTGTCGGTTAAGTAGTAGCTTATAGGTCACTTACACGTTCACAAGAAAGCAAGGTTCACAAACCTTAAGGGCAGGTGCTAATAAAGCTACCAAAATCGACCTTTGTTTTAAGCAACTCTAAGTAATCAAATACTCTTTTTTTGTTATTTGTATATAAATGGATATTGTAATTTAATAACCATATTTTTGTTTATTGTGGTTGAAAACAATATATGAACAACTTCGTTCGATAAAAAAAATGTTAGAAAACAGAGAATTATTAGATCGTTTATCGGGTTTTATTCAAAATAGTTAACGTTTGTTTCTAAAAATGAATCAAATGATAGGTTTTGACCTCTAGGAACTATATTTGTGGATAATAATGCTAAAATGTTTTGCATATCGATCAAATATAACAGTTAGCACGCAGCACGCTACATTTTTGAGAGCGGGGGCTAAGGTAATGTGAATACCTACACACGGTACTGGAAGAGCGCCTTAAAACGAATATTCACACAATCAAAATCGTCCAGTCAGGAATAGCAAGTACATTTTATAACTAGGGTCGAAAAGATATCATTTCAAAGTGGGAGGCCTGAGCCGACCGAGAAAGTTGTAACTGTAAACGACACGAGGAAAATAATGTGTTTTTCACCCGAGTAACACAACACCTAGTACTTTTCTACATACGAGGAAATAATAAAATAAGTACCTAATATAAAAATCTGGCTGCAAAAAGGATACACACACACACACCAAGCTGCATGAAAAAATAAAAACGTGGCCTACGGGTTTTAAAACGGGACCCTTTTACTAAGACTCCACTGTCTGTCGGTCTGTCCGTGATAGCTAGACATTTTAAATTTTCACATATTTGATGTACATTTCTGTTGCCGTTATAACAAAATATAATGTTACGGAACCCATCGTGCACGAGTCCGACTCGCACGTGACCGGTTTTATTCAAATATCAGAATCGTTAATTAGTGGTCATTATCAAAGCCTGTTGCCCAATCAAATACGTCCTTCTGCGGGCGGGAAAGTTAAAAGTCAAATATAATGCATCCATAGGCAGGCCAAAAATGGTACTCTTCGACCCTAGTATGTTAAAAACTATCGTCAACTTCAACTTTAGAATATAATGTGTGTAAGAATAACACCGAAAACGAAGGGACAATTTGGTGCATATGACAAAATAATTTAGGTTATCTATACGTAACCTAGCCACAAATGGTAGGTAAATAATAGTATGTTGTAACCACAGTATAATAGTACGTAATACGTCACATCCGGAACTATAAAACACAAATACATGCAGTTACAAGATAAACTGTTACAAACATTGGTATTTTTAGACTTACCGAGTTTAGAGAACACTAATTTGTTACGGCTATAAATATTACTTTGAACCATAATTTTTACGTAACACTGTTACTTCAACGACTTAAAATAGCCATTTTTAACGCATAACTAAGTCACTTAATTACTACAAACTTGTAATACATTATTAGTTTTCACAGCGGACGCTAAAAACTGTTGTGGATTTTCTACCTTGGGTTACGATATTGCAATTATCTTACGGATCCCTAATTTTTTGAAAATAAGTTATAGCCGATGTTGTTCCCTTATAGTTTACCTTTCTATTGGTGAAATAATTTTTGAAATCGGTTCAGTGGTTTCGGAGATTACCCCCAACATACATACATACAAACAAACTTGTTACCAACGTTAACTCTTTATAATATTAGATAGATAAATTCTTTATTGTAAACACCAATTTCAAATAACATTAATAATAAAAAAGCAAAGCTTAAGTCAAGTGTTACAAAAGGCGGCCTTATCGCTCAAAGCGATCTCTTCCAGGCAGCCTTTGGATGGACAAAAGTAGATTTAAAACGAGTCTGTATATTATGTGAATTGTAGGTTGTTCGTTAGAAAGGCCTCTCCCATTGTAACCATACCGCATGATACAATATCAAATGACCCATATAACTTGATTCCAATGTAAATAATGGCTAGGCATCGATCGAAATGTCAATACTACTTCTATTTTAGTTATAGAAAACGTGAACGAGATTTTTTTTCTCTTTTTTTTTGTGCTATATTTTTTTTTCCTCCATATATAACTCTTCTATTCGTCACTCATCACCAGATGAGCGATATTATTATTAAACAAACACGAGACGGGTGACGTTTAGCATGACGCGCCATGTTACCGGAACATGACACTTTTGTGTGAATGCAGGAGTTCCAACAATCTATAGACGTTATCAAGTCAAAAACCTTCAGCGTCTAGTATATACATATATTATGTGAATTGTAGGTTGTTTGTTAGAAAGGCCTCTCCCATTATAACCATACCGCATGATACAATGTCAAATGACCCATATAACTTGATTCCAATGTAAATAATGGCTAGGCATCGATCGAAATGTCAATACTACTTCTATTTTAGTTATAAAAACGTTTACTGAAGGAATAATGACGGTGTTTTACTATAAATAACGCCCTGCGGTTTTGCCTGTGTAAGTTCCGATCCCGCGGGAGTTTCGATATCAAAAGTGTCTTATGTCCTTCTTCATTCTCTAAACTATCACTATGTCGATTTTATCCAAATCGGTCTAGTGGTTTGACTGTAGAGAGAGAGGGAACAAACAAACAAATAAAGAAACTTTCTGATTTAGAATATTAAAAGTTAGGATTACAATCTCCCCGTGGTTTCGCCTGATCCTGTGGGATTATCGAAAAGTACCCTGATCTAAAAAAATCAATGTATCATGTTAACAAGTTCCATTAAAATCGGTTTGATAATTCTGGCAATAAACCTCCAAAAATCTTATAGTATTAAAAAGTTAAGTTTGGTTTTATTATTGAAATACAAAATATCTGCAGATCGTATTTCGTACAAATATTTGTTCGCTGAAGGGAATCGAACCCGCAACCATCTGGAGCGCAAGCGGATCCCTTACTGCACAGAGGTTTTCAAAACTCCGCCAACTTTGTTCAAAAACAAAGGCAAATATGTACACATAACTGTTACAAAGCCTTCAAACAGCAAAAGGATTTTAATTTTTTTTTCACTACTAAAGTTATTAAAAACAATTTTTTTATCTAAAACAAAAGTTATATAAAACAAGGTTAGTTAATAAATATAGTAGTAATCAATCACCGAAGTTTAATGATCACAAGATTTATACAATAACCTGCAAAAATAATACGCATACGAACCAATTAAATGGCTGCTAAATACCACACTACATTTTTTATTAATTAACTTCGCCCGACAGCTTAACAAAAATCTAAATAAATTATCCTGTCTACAAAATAACAAACGTGGCTTGCTGTCAATGGGAGATTTTCTTTAAAATATTCTTTTCAATTTTAAAATGTTTAAAATTTAATTTTCTCATATAGATGCCGTGGCCGTGCCTTTGATACGGTAGATAGACTGTGACAACGATCTTAGGAGCATATTCTAACAGCAATTAATCTATACAAATTTATCACCATATTTCCTTCCTAAATAATGCCTCTAGCTAAGGCAAAGGTTTTCTGTCATTCACCTTTTTAAACAACTAATGGAAATATGACCCTTTAAACACAAAAAAACATGTGTTTGATTATTTTGAAATAGGCCTGGATTGTCTTGATAGATTGATTTTAACCTTAGTTTAATGAAAAAAAAAAATGTCTTAGACGCTATCACTCAGATAGGAAATTGAGGAATGGAGAAAGAGTTGCACTGGATTCTAAAGTTTCCGCAACCAAGTTTGTTTCCTCTATCGAAAATTTCCCATTACTAAAAATATTCGTGTTGAAATTTCGTCCAGATCGTGTTACGAAAAGGCGCAGAATGGAATGTCTAAAGTGGCTCGGATTCCGAATATAACAAAACAAAAACTTGTGTAATGTAAACCATCGGTTTACATTAACACTTTCTCCGAAACTAATAACATTTTAGACCCGCTTTTGTGAAGTAAGTAACAAGTAGATCGTAATCGCTGAGAACTAAAAAACAGATGGAAAAGAAAGTGATCTTCTAAGGGTTACTTTTCTTTACCTTTTGAGATACGGAACCCCTGAAAACCAGCCAAGTGCGAGTCGGACTAGGGCACGAAGGGTTAAATTAAATCCTGTTTTAGTATTTATTGTTATAGCGGCAATAGAAATACATAATCGATTCATGATGCACGGTTCATGAGATACAGTCTGGTGACCGACAGACGGACAGTGGAGTCTTAGTAAAAAGAGTTCCGTTTTTACTGTTAGGGTACGGAACCCCAAAAAGGTTCAATTTTCAAAGCCTTTTTTAAAGTTTAAAATCGGCATTTGGCTAGAAATGGTAGCGGAAACTAAAAATTTGACGTACCCTCTGAAGTATAGAAACGCGGCGCGCGCGCGGGTTCAAAACTATTTTTTCGCACGAGAATCAAACTCACGACCATCAAATTAAAAGTCAAGGTACCTCCCACTAGGACACTCAATGCTCATTAGTAATTAATTGACTTAATGATTCACCTTCGTGTTTTACGTTTTTTACTAAAGTTCAATTCACAGTGTTTATAAACATGATTTGAGTTGATGATTCAGTCGACAGGTATGTTTGTAACACGTGCATTTTAGCTTATATAATTTATTCAGAACGCGCTAGTTAGCTTGATTTTTATCTCTCTCGTGGCTTACATAAATTAATATTATTAGGAATTGCATATAGCGCCATCTAGCCATCAAAATAAGCAACTAGGCATGTATAGTTGCATATCCTATCCTACTAATATTATAAACTAGCAGCGCTTCGCAGTTTCACCCGCGTAACTCCCGATCCCGTGGGAATATTAGGATAAAAAGTAGCCTATAGCCTTCCTCGATAAATAGACTATCCAACACAAAAAGAATTTTTCAATTCGAACCAGTAGTTCCTGAGATTAGCGCGTTCAAACAAACAAACTCTTCAGCTTTATAATATAAGTATAGATGTGAAAGTTTGTGTGTGTGTGTGTGTGTATGTTACTCCTTCACGCTAAAACTACTAAACCGATTGCAATGAAATTTGGTATGTAGATAGCTGGAGACCTAGATTAACATATAGGCTACTTTTTATCCCGATATTCCCACGGGATCGGGACTTACGCGGGCGAAACCGCGGGGCGCAGCTAGTATTATTATATGGACTAAGTGATTAATTAGGGCATTATGAACCATTATGGCCAGGCAATAGATAGAATATTTATGTACATATGATGATTCTGTATGCATATTAAGTATTAGCTGATTTCAGTTACATATTATCTTCGGTTTCATATTAGAAAAGGTTGAACGATTTTTTTTTGTATTATTGCGGGTTTTTTTGTTTATCTTTTAGCCTCAGAAACTATAGAATGATATTGATGAAAATGTGGATGGTACAGTCAACGGTCAAAAGTCTCTGCCCACCGTAACGTTTACAATCCTGTGCCGCAGTATTTGAACATTATAACAACTTAACCTATGGATGAACCCACGTCGGTAAGTGTAGTGGGTACCGGCTTATACCACTCACACACCTAAAGACGTAACTAACATGTTGAAAATAATAATCACACTGAGTACTTTTAAATCAAGTTTTTATGTTTGTGTGTAAAAAATTAGAAGAAGGTCGTAAGTCCAATACTTGTAGACAGTATTATTGTAGCAAACTGATAATTTACTTATGAACCATAATCCTTAGTAACATCGTGATATTTGCACGCGATCGGAACCCTAAAGGGTGAAAACGAAGAAAGTCGGACGAAAATGAAAGAACAGAAGCAATTTGGAGTTTTGGCGGGAACGAGTTAACAACATGTCGTGCTGCAGTTTTATTTTCATGAAACTAAGTTGTAACCCGAGTTGAATTGTATAATTCTGGTGGAATGTTATTCAATTTAGTTCTGTGAAAGTGCACAAGTGTAGTGAAAGTAAAAATCATTGTCAAACAAGAAGTTTTCTCGTTGCCTCCAAATCTCCTATTAAGGTTATGGCAAACTTGCCACCGCTTTACTATTATAACCCTTGACTTGACGGACTATGACGACTTTGACGTTTTTGAAACACTTTAGGCCCGATTTATGAAAAATCGGGTCATAATTTGATGCAAAATATAACTTGACACTGGCTAAATGCACAAGCCGTGCGAAGCCATAATTAATAGCAAAAAAAACAATTTGAATGCCACGATAGAACCTCGGCCGTTATAAGGCGGTAGTAAAAGCGAACCATAGAGAAATTATAGCTGTAATTCACATTGAATCATTAACCTCCTTCCAGACCACAAAGTATCATTTATAACCCACTTTAGGGCGCACAATACGTGCGTAAAACTCACTGCTTTACCAAATTAGTCACAGTACAACAATTAAGGAAAAAATACTGCTAATATTGATGCGAAAGTTTGTCTGTGTGTAATTTTGTTGGACGATTAGGGAAAAACTTCTACTCGTATATGAAAGGAAGATGATATAAAAGAGAAAAATACTTATCAAGAAATCTCCTACAATAGCTACAATCTATCTTTTTAGGACTTATTTGAGGTCGAATTTGCAAAAATATTTTCTTAGTGCTCCCCTAAAAAAAAGTTTTTGCAAATTTGACCTCTAAAGGAGTAAACAGTTGTATTTGTAGGAAATCGATAATAATTCTTTTAACGCTGGTCTGCGGGGCGCAGCAGTAGTGTAAGATAAAAGTATAAATATAAAATTTAATAGCTTAAATAAATGAATAATTCAATAGCTCAATAAATTATCTGTGAATAAATCACAGCTTACACCGTTAGTCTAAGAGACGTGTAATTTGGAGGGTGTGGTTATTTGTGAAGTGAGGTATTCCACACTGAAAGATTTTTTCGAAATTCCACCCCTAAAATTTAGTTTATAATTTAACTAGCAGCGCTCCGCGGTTTCACCAGCGAACTCCCGAACCCGTGGGAATATCGAAATATAACCTATAGCCTTCCTCGATAAATGGACTATCCAACACAAAAAAAATTCAATTCGAAACAGTAGTTCCTGAGATTAGCGCGTTCAAACATTTTATATGGATCAAAATGTATCTAAACTAAATGAATTTGAATTTAATTTGAAAAGGGTGAAATAGCGGACAAAGCCGCGGACAGAAGCTAGTTAAGTAATAATTGAAACTTGATTAGTCATTACTATGGCTTATTACGCAGAAAGGTGGGAAGTTTGCATGACACAAATCACTTAGCCTAAGTTATAACTAAGTTACACGGAATTTATTTAAAGAAAGAAAAACCGGCCAAGTGCGAGTCGGACTCGAGCACGAAAGGTTCCGTGCCATGATTTATGGGAGCGCCAATTTTTTTTTTAATTTGTACTTTTTTAGACGCGTTATGTAAAAATAATGAGAGTGAAATTTTAGGATGCGCGCGCATCGGTAACTAAAAATCACATCTTGCATCTGCGTAACCCAAAAGTAAAACAGACGCGCTCACTTCACTGTAAAACTAAAGTAACAGGTTGAAGCTGCCCGCAAAAATGGACGGACAAACGTACAAACGGACAAACGGACAGACGGACAGACGGACGTATGACTTCTAGAAGTATAACTTTCAGGCGCGTACATAATTAAGTACACGCATCCATTTCTTCTATTTTTAGTATTTGTTGTTATAGTAGCAAGATAAATATACAGAAATACATCATCCAAAATTTCAACTGTCTAGCTATCACGGTTTATGAGATACAGCCTGGTGACAGACAGACAGTAGAGGCTCAGTAAACGGGTCCCGTTTTGGCCCTCTAGGTACAAAACCCTAAAACATGAAGGATATATAAGAACGTGGCCTTCAGGTAAGCGATTACGGAGAAAATATAAAAAATATATATTAATACTTGTGACGTCATGTCAGACTGATGACGTCTATCGTCCAACTAAACGATGTTTCGTGTTATTTAAATTTCTATAGTAATTATGCAAATTGTATGTAGGTAGGTAAGAAAACTAAAACTAGGTATAATATTCGGTATGTAACCAAAAATACTATAATACAAATTTTTACGACGACCCAGTTGGCACAATGGTTACCACGCCGGCCTGCCAAACACAGGGTTGCGGGTTCGATTCCCGCCTCAGACAAGTATTTATGCTTAAATATTTGTCTGTGGTCTGGTTGTTTCTATGTATTATAAGTATATATTTACAAAAAAAAAAGTATTTAAGTAGTATATCCGTTGCCTAGCACCCATAACACAAGTCTAGTTACTTATCTTGGGGCTAGATGGCGATGTGTGGAATGTCCTGTAATATTTATTTATTATTATTTATTGTCTGTTATACGTCCTGTATCACGGGGCTATGGAGCCCCGGACCTTTGGAAGGCGTGCGTGGAGCCGAAGCCAACACGTAGAGGCCCTTTACAATAACAAGTATAATAGCAAGCAATGGGGTGGATTCTAAACCGGCGATTATTCCTGTCTACACTATAAAGTGCAACCAAGGACAACCTCCGGTTTGGATGAAAACTATTGATAATCTACAGGACAAAACTACTGGAGCTATTGTGATGGGATGGTAGTGGACTAGATACTGGGGAACTATGGATACTATGGCACCTGCCGTAACAATGTTCAATAAACACGTAAAAATGGCAGGCGGAGACTCGCCAACTCTCAGACTGGGCCACCCTAATTAGCCGAGCAAATTACAGCAAGGGGGCAACAGGAACGTGAGTGGCTGAAGGATGGAGAGGCCTCACTGGATTTTAAGTCATCGCTGGTATTCCAAGCGAGCGGGCCAACTCATCACTGACGTTCAGCATCCATCCTTCGAGCATTTCTGCTATTGCGACTCCACTCTGGACAGCCGGTGAAGGCAAGCCAGAGGCGGGGGACCGCTTCCTCGTCAGGTTTCACTCCGACCAACCAACTAAGGCAAGCCGGAGGTGAGGAACGGTGACTTCCCCCTGGAGAACTCGGGACCGCGGGGTCGTTACTCCCCGTCACCTCGCCTCAAGGTGCCCTGCGGGCTTATTATTATTTATTATTATTATTACGTTTTGTTTGTAACGCTTGCTCCGAAACTACTGAACCGACTTGCTATGAGGATACATTGATTTATTGAGAGCCATAAAGGCTACTTTTAATCCCGATATTCCCCCGAAATCGGCTGAAACCGCAGGACGCTGCTAAATGCGCCTATATATTGTAGGTGTACAAATATATATTTTAGGTGTAAGTACTAAAGTTTTGGATAATCCCAATATCCTGAAAATTTAAGGAATTTTCAAAATGCGGCAAAACCATTATTAGCAGCGGGCCCGAAAGTTATCTAATCTGTGTGAAGTTTCCAAATTAATCCAACTTTTTTATAAGGTTCGATCCGGGCATTACATTAAGAGGAATGGGTACCGGGGGTTCTCTCCACACAAACGTAGTCGACTGTTTTCTCCCTGGATAATAATGCTAGAGCAAAAATTGTTGTTGCATAAAACTTTTAACTAACTGCCATGTCCATGCCCCTATGCTTTGTTTTTTAAATCTTAATTTCTATGATAATTAGAATATGAAAAAAATCAAAACATAGGGGCAAAGTCATGGCAGTTATAGGTTTTATGGCACAAAAATATTTGTGCCAATCAAAACATAGGGGCAGGGTCATGGCAGTTAAAGGTTTTATGCCACAAAAATTTGTGCTAGTTTCATTTTCCAGGGAGGAAACAGTCGACTACGTTTGTATGGAGAGAGCGCCGGAACCCTTTCACTTTAAAGGTATCTAAGAGGGCTTTCCTTAACACTGTTGTTATTATTATTTTTAAATGTCTAACGATTTTTCCGGTTAACTCTCAAAAAGGATATCCGTTAAAAGTTTCAAATAAATACAGGTCTTTGTTTTTTAAACTGCAATAGCTATTTATGGTCCAGCGCTCAATTCAATCAAACGTTTTCTTTGTATTTCAATAACAAAGGAATCGAGGAATGTAATAATATTCTATACCGGACTAACGCAAATAAATCAAGTTATAATGGAATCAATAAGAAACTGATTTTAGTAAGATACGACTTTCAAATTGCTAATATAAATTGGCTTTTTGGCAGTTTCCAGTTAGTATTTTAAAACTAGCAAACATTTATTTTATTATAATCCCAATCACAAATGTCTCACAATGTCTCACAATTATATTATATTTTTTCAATAAAAATGTTTTAATAACTATTGAAGAAAAAAAAAACAATTTAACCGACTTCAAAAAAGGAATGAGAATGTATTTTTTTATAGATGTTTGCGCATATCTTATTTTTCTTTATTAATTTTAATTGTAGCACGAAAACAGTTGATGACGTCACAGCACTATTTTAAAGGCTCACTCATTTTTTCACATGTTTTGTGCCCTGTGATCAACAGACAAATAATAATCGTAAACTTATTTTGTAAAATTAAACATTTGCAACATTTTAATGCAAAAAACGTCGCGGTAAGTCGTTGGACGCAGGTAGCATGCGTGCGACCGATCGCTCTGAAATCTTTGGGAGAGGCCTAGGTTTACCAGTGAACGTCCTGTGGCGGATGATGACAAATGCATTAAAAATTTTGTTTGGTTTTTGTTAGCATATTAGTTAGATACTTTTTCCAACAGATTTCATATTTCTAACGGTGAATATGTGCTGTGAATTACCGAATTAAGGTAATTAAGGGCAGGTGCTAATAAAGCTACCAAAATCGACCTTTGTCTTAAGCAACTCTAAGTAATCTAATACTCTTTTTTGTTATTTGGATATAAATGGATATTGTAGTTTAATAACCATATTTTTGTTTATTGTCGTTGAAAACATGATATGAACAATTTCGTTCGATAAACATTTTTTTAGAAAACAGAGAATTATTAGATCGTTTATCGGGTTTTATTCCAAAATAGTTAACGTTTGTTTCTAAAAATGAATCAAATGGTAGGTTTTGACCTCTAGGAACTATATTTGTGGATAATAATGCTAAAATGTTTTGCATATCGATCAAATATAACAGTTAGCACGCAGCACGCTACGTTTTTGAGAGCGCGGGCTAAGGTAATGTGAATACCTACACACGGTACTGGAAGAGCGCCTTAAGGTTATTTCGGGACAGATTACTTTACGAAAGCAAACATCCATTATACGAAAACTTTTCACCTCCTTTATCATAAAAGTTTGTCCGAAAAACTGTTTGAAACGTAGCATAAACGGCGCAAATTGATTCCCAATCGTGAAGACAAGGTCAGAACCTTGACATACTGTAAAATCATACAATAGAAGCTAATATATTGTATGACTTATATGTGATAACAATACACTCATTTATTTTTACAGAAGTAATTTTTTAGATATATAGGATGATGGAATTAGGCACCATTACTGCAAAAAAATTAACTTTATAATGTTGTTCACCTGTCTTGTTTTGCCTAGGTGTGGTTTTAAACCTTAAATTTACAATTTAGCAATATCTGTGCGTTATAAAAATTAAAGAGGGTAATTAATTTCAAGATTGATTATAGATATTCATTTTATATGGTCATAAAAATGAATTCTATATGAAGTTTATTTCATAAGACCATATTGTATTACTCTATTTTTTGTGAATTAATAAATGATTAAGCATAGCTTTTATCGCGGGCTTTGAGCGCGGCGACCGAATCAAGAAAATCCGTAACGAAAATAAAACCTAACACCCCCCACTCCGGCATGTATCTCGGCCGAGCGTTCGCTTAGCGTGTATGTATATGGTACGACTGTACGAAGCTCGCACGATGCAATAGCTTTACCATTAACCATGTACTTGTACTTGTATACAGGCTGTTTTCCGCCATTGAACCCTTTTTAATTGGGTCCTTTTTGAGTGAGGATGGAGTAGGCTTGCCCAGCACCTACTACCCTCTCAGCTTAGTCGACCATGTCCAGAGGAGAGAACTTGTCAATACTTCTGGAGCCAACTAAGCTGCGGGTTTCATCACGATGTTTTCCTTCATCGTAAGAGCAATGTCAATTAGCGCACATAAATTTTTCTTAAGAAAAATACATTGGTGCACGGCCGGCCGGGATTCGAACCCACGAGGTATCTTCCACTCAACACCGCTCTTACCATACCATTAACCATACTAAAAAATAAATACAAATAGCCATACAAATAGACATGCGACAAGCAAGCCGCTCTAGAGCAATAAGGAAATGTCTGAATGACGACCAAAATAGATGGCAATAGATATTCTAAGCATGTTACCTACCTACACATATTTTCAAACTAATAAATGCGAAAGTTTATGAGTTAACAGATCATTTTAGTAAATATTATAATGATTGCGCGATTGGTGTCTAAATTGGTAATTTTTGGCGAATCGTATTGAATTTTACCTATTTTATGTGTGACTATCAGCGCTCCGCAGTTTCACCCGCGTAACTCCCTATCCCGTGGGAATATCAGGATAAAAAGTAGCCTATATGTTAATTCAGGTCTCCAGCTATCTACATACCAATTAATCCTCGTCCAGGTCCAGCTAGATAGCTGAAGAGCTGAATTAACACATAGGCTAGGAGAACCTCCTCTTTTGCATTTGCATCACACAACATTAAATCCAATTCGTATTGCGATTCGGATACAATTTGTCTTCGAAAGTAACCATTTAGACCTCCAGGTCTATGTCTGTCTCGAGAAATGCATTGTAATAATATATTAAGTTAGAGAAAAATGTTTGCAACCTTCCCTCGCAAAAACTGCTAAATCGATTTCGATAAAACTGGTATGTAGCTGGAAACCTGGGTTAATACATAGGCTTATTTTTATCCCGATATTCCCAGAAGATCGGGACTAACACGCGTGAAACCGCAGCGGAAAATTATGAGACCAGAGAGAATGAGTGATAAAATGTCTATGAATGATAATATTTTATGTGTTTTCGAACAACCTGTAGATAAAATACATACCATTTTTGAATTTATGATCGCGGTTAGTCTAAACCTTCATTCATAAGTCAATGGTCTCAACATTTTTATGTTTTATCAGTACCGTTTAATCGCAATACGTTTTTTTTGTCGACAAAATACCTATTTTTGTTGTTTATGTTTTTACAAAAAAAAACTTTATAAATTAACACACCGCGAGTTAATTAAATCGCGATTTAGTGCCTACTTTATTAATACCGGGCCAACTGATCAAATCTAAAGTGAACGAAGGCAAAATTTAGACGTTGGGTTAGCGTAACACCCACGCCCATTCTCCTATCTCACAAATGGTATAAAATAACACATACGAGGTAGGTATGGGAAAGTTAATAAATCTATTTGCGTGTGACAAAGTTCTTTATAGTCCTGCGGGGACGGTCTATAAATAGCTTAGATTGATAGCATTATGTTGGGTTAAGTAATTCGATTAACGTTAACATTTTTGATTAGTAAAATCCTTTTTTACTAATAACTAGCGATCTGCTCCGGCTTCGCACGGCTATATTATGCATGTACTATCATCTTGAATCACTCTATCTATTTAAAAAAACCGCATCAAAAACCGTTGCCGTTTAAAGATCTAAGCATACATAGGGACAGACAGCGGGAAGCGACTTTGTTTTATACTATGTAATGAAGAGAAAAAGAGAGTAAGTTTTTTGTAACTACAAGACCTACGAGTCTAAAACTTCGGGGGTTACTTTTAGGACGTATGTGCACACTGAGAAATTTTTAAGCTATTGTATAGCTTTTATCGCGAGCTTTGAGAACGGCGACCGAATCAAGAAATTCCGTAACGCAAATAAAACCGAACACCCCCCACTCTGCCTACCATGTAGCTCGGCTCAGCGTTCGCTTAACGTGTATGCATATGGAACGACTGTATGAAGCTCACTCGATGCAATAGCTTTACCGCGGCAGTCCCCGAGTGCCACACGTGTTTTTGTGAAATTCGGTGTCTAAAAAGGTATATAGAGCTGTTAAACTTTGTAGTTCTGTGTTTATAGGAAATCAACATCACTTTTAAAAAGATAATAAAGAGGATTGATTTTGTTCGTGACGAATCAGCTATAAAACAACTGAACCAAGTTTGATAACATTTGGTACAAGGGTACAATGAGCCATTGGGAGTAACATAGGCTACTTTTTATCTCGATATTCCCACGGGATAGGAACATCCGCGTCCTTATCCCGTGGGAATATTTACTAAAATATAGCTTGTATGTTACTCCCAAGGATTCAATGTATCTTCATATCAAGTTTGATAGAAATCGATCCAGTATTATTGGAGCCTATAATATGTTACAAACAAACAAACAAAAATATATTAATTTTATATAAAAAAATCTCGTCTCATCTCAAAAACGGCTTGACCTATTTTTATGATATTTTATATTTATATAGCTGCGGCCCGCGGTTTCACCCGCGTAAGTCTCGATCCCGATAGAATATCGGGATAAAAAGTAGCCTATATGTTAATTCAGGTCTCCAGCTATCTACATACCGAGTTTCATCCCACTCGGTCCAGTGGTTTTAGCGTGAAGGAGTAACAAACACACATACACACAAACTTTCACATTTATAATATTAGTAGGATTCAGTAGGTCTGCGAATCGGCTACTATCTATTTTTATTTTGCTTCCTTTAGTTTTTTTTTGCGGGGACAGCTAGTAATAATATAGATTTATTCATATAAGTATATATACATGTAGATTCCTTAAAATACAGAGTCTTTTCTACAGCAATAAAATTATAAGAAAGATCTTCATAACTTCTGAGTGAAGTTAAAAAAAACAACTTAATAACGCCAATTTGCGGATAATCATCAGTCTTGATGTCATTATAATAAGTCCACGATAGTAGGCAGTCGACACGCAAACCTGGTTTTTGCGTAAATTCGTTCGCGTAAAGGCGTTCGGTCAAGTTGAGCAAAGCAATAGCAAATATTGGTATAGAACATGGTCTAAAAGAATTCAGATCATATGTTGGATTTTGCGCCTTAGTATTGCGGAAGTAAATTTTCAATTAGTATGTTAATCTTTGAATATAAAACTTAAAGACCTGACTGTTTAACTCACAGCTCAAGTTAAAAGACAGTCGGGCGCAAAGGCAAGTTTTGATAAAACATGGTCTAAAAGAAATCAGATCATAAGTTGGATTTTGTTCTCTAAAATTGTGGAAGTTCATTTTCAATTAGTATGTAAATCTAGAAATATAAAACTTAAAGTCCTGACTGACAGCTCAAGTCAACAGACAGATCAGGCGCAAAGACACAACGATTATGTAGAAAACTAACTTTTACCCACGACTTCGTCCGCGTAGAAGTCGAAAATAGACCAAGTTATCACATTGTCGCATACAAACTTCGCCCATCTTTTTCACCCCCTTAGGGGTAGAATTTCGGAAAATCCTTTCTTATCCGATGCCTACGTCACACAAAGAACACACCCTCCAAGTTTCAAGTCTCTACGATCAGCGGTTTAGGCTGTGCGTTGATCCGTCAGTCAGTCAGTCATTCAGGACAAAGCATTTTATATGTATAGATAAAAATAACCATTTTTGGGATTTGGAGAAGCTTGGAAAATTCAACTCCTACGCAGACGAATTCACAGGTGAAAGCTAGTTCAACTATATTTTAACTCCATCATCGGAACGGCTTGACAGATTTTCATGAACTTTCGTAGAGGGGTAATCCATAGTGTAAAGAATGTTACAGGCTACTTTTACGGGAGAAACCGCAGAACGCAACCAGTTAAATAATCTTCAAAACAATTTACTTGAAAAATAAATCAATAATCCATGCTACGAATAAAGTCTAGCCAATAAATCCGGGACTAGAACCAACACTTACAAAATCTAAACATAAACCTTTTTAGTATCAATTTATCTCGCAACAAACGCTTAATTTCGAAAATTCCTAGCAATTTCAACTCGGTTATTACATAAACTACCAATTAAATACCAAAGCTTTAAAGTTTAGAAAATAATCGCTCGGGACTGGTTCGATTAGGCAGAACTGCGGTTTACTCACCTTATAAGGAAGTGCTAGCTGAACCCAGCGGTTTCACCCGCGTAAGTCCCGATCCCATGGGAATATCGGGATAAAAAGTAGCCTATGTGTTAATCCAGATCTCCAGCTATCTAGATAACGAGTTTAATCGCAAACGGTCCAGAACCGTTTTTTGTTTTTTCTTTGTTTGTAACGATTAGGCTCTTAAATTACTGAACCGAGCTTGATGAAACTTTATATGAGGATACATTGATTAGTTGGGAGTAACATACACTACTTTTGATCCTGATATACCCACGCGATAGAAACATACGCGGGTAAAATCGCGGCCGATTCTAGTACAATATAAAGTTGAATGGAATTTTTAACTCTACACTTGAAAGGTTTCTTACTCTAAGCGTGGGGAATGCGCAATATGATATTCAATTTTACATTTTAAAAAAATACAATAGACCTTTTAGGAAGCCGGAAAAAAACTGTTTTACATATTTATTAAACTTTGTAAAGATATTTCTTCATTTCTAGAAGAAAATTTGCATAAAACGAATGATGGACAGAAATGCGATTTCGATAAATGTTCTCGAAATTAAGTTTAAAAAATGCAAAGTCCTCTGTACGCACAGCTCAAGTTAATGGATGGATCGGATTAAAATTTGGCACACGGATAGCTATTATGACGTAGGTATCCGCTAAGTAAGGATTTTAGAAAATACAACAGCTACGCGGACGAAGTCGCAGTTAAGGTAAAAGGGTACCGGGGGCTCTCTCTATACAAACGTAGTCGAGTGTTGCCTCCCTGGATAATGATACTAGAGCAAATATTTTTTGTGCCATAAAACCTATAACTGCTATGTCTTGGTTTTTTCATTTTTAAATTATCATAGAAATTAAGATTTAAAAAACAATAAAATAAAAATAAAAAACCCAACGTAGGGGCATGGTCGTGGCAGTTATAAGTTTTATGCAACAAAAATATTTGCTCTAGTGTAATTATTCAGGGAGAACACAGTAGACTACGTTTGTATGGAGAGAGCGCCCGGTACCCTTTCCTCTTAATAGCTAGTATTAAAATAAACAATGGAACATTAAAGCCATATTATTATTTTTTAATGTCACCTATCTAAGAACACACACTACCTTAATTAATGAAATAAAACCAGTGCAGTTGAAGATATGTGAGAATAAGGAATATTACAAACCAAAAAACATACAACAAAGATAGGCGCAAAACACCCTTTCCCAGTCGAATAAAAAACACCAATTTTGTACTAAACTTTACGAAAATTCCACCAAAAACATACACTGTAAACGTGAAAAAGGGGCCATACGTGTACGACACGCTCCAATTCGAAAACTGAAACGTACGAGTATCTTTATTTTGAAACAAAAGACGAGACTGCACGTAACACAATACGTTTCATAGATAAAGCTATCCGAAATATGAACTCCTGTTAATTATGATGGGAAAAGTTGGTGGAATAAGAAAATCGAACGTCGTAGATCAAAGTCCTAAAAGTTACTGGTAAAAGAAAATCGAACGTCGTAGATCAAAGTCCTAAAAGTTACTGGAAAAAAAAATAGAACGTCGTAGAACAAAGTCCTAAAAGTTACTGGAAAAAGAAAATCGAACGTCGTAGATCAAAGTCCTAAAAGTTACTGGAAAAAGAAAATCGAACGTCGTAGATCAAAGTCCTAAAAGTTACTGGAAAAAGAAAATCGAACCTCGTAGAACAAAGTCCTACAAGTTACTGTGAAAAGAATGTCGAACGTCGTAGAACAAACTCCTAGAACATCAGACAGCGTTAGGTATAGCGAAGTGCCGTATAACTTTTATCGCCTCGCGAGATATTCTGTAAATATTCACAACTAACTTTGCCTGAGAAAAAGAATAGTGTTTTGCTAATCATAATTATTATTTTTATTAAGAGCCTACACTTTCCCAGGGCAAAGGCATCTCTACATCTCTTCCATTGATCGCGATCTGTAGCTAATGCACACACTTCGCTAATCAGCCCCCTTAGACACGATTGCTTTCTATTAGCGATATCGCCAATCGACAGATTTTATTCTTATTTTCTGTATGAAATTGACATACCTAAGCCAACGAAAAGTCACTTGGTCTTGCGTTATATAAAAAAAATTGTAGACAAATTTCATCTTATGGTAAATCTATACATATAAAATGCTTTGTCCTGAATCACTGACTGACTGACTGACGGATCAACGCACAGCCTAAACCGCTGATCGTAGAGACCTGAAACTTGGAGGGTGTGTTCTTTGCATGACGTAGGCACCGGATAAGAATGCCTACGTCATACAAAGAAGGATTTTCCGAAATTCCACCGCTAAGGAGGTGAAAAAGGAGGGGAAAGTTTGTATGGGATAACGCGATTCTATGGTCCATTTTCGACTTCTACGCGGACGAAGTCGCGGGCAAAAGCTTGTTTTATACAATGCTTTATATCAATTTTATACAATTAAATCTGTCGATTGACGATATCTATCTATACATATAAAATGCTTAGTCCTGACTGACTGACGGATCAACGCACAGCCTAAACCGCTGATAGTAGAGACCTGAAACTTGGAGGGTGTGTTCTTTGTATAACGTAGGCATCCGATAAGAATGCCTACGTCATACAAAGAAGGATTTTCCGAAGTTCTACCCCTAAAGGGTAAAAAAGGGGGGCAAAGTTTGTATGAGACAACGTGATTCCTTGGTCCATTCCCGACTTCTACGCCGACGAAGCCGCGGGCAAAAGCTAGTCGCTAATAGAAAGTAATCTTATCTGAAGGGGCAGAGTTAATTAAATAAATGACAATATTATTATGTAATCTACGCACAATGGTTCAAATAAAGAGGCTATTGGTGCAGAAACAGCCCCGCAGTACTAAACTAAACTAAACTATGTAATTTAACTTAAATTGAACGAATAAAAATATTCAATAACAAAAACAGCGCCTCGTTTCTTTCTCTGATAAAACACCTGAGAATATCTGCAGCTCTTTCACCGGTTTCTTAGCAACAAAATAATCCCCAGTCCTTATTGATTTCTCCCTGCCTACTTATTTACGGAGACGTTTTCTTCGCAAGGGCAAACGTATTTTCAAACAAAATTCGTTATATCGGGGATCAAAGCCTGAGAGTCGGTGTTAATGCTTACAGGCAAAGGGAGATAAAGGGGTAGTAACCACCCTTTAGATTAAAGGGATGTTATGGTGGAAATGTTCTTCATAAAAACCGGCCAAGTGCGAATCGGACTGGCACACGTTGGTTTCCGTACCATCTTCTGTTTTTATTTGTTGTTATAGCGGCAACAGAAATACATCATCTGTGAAAATTTTGGGTAAAGCCTAAGGGTAAAAATGGGTCCCATTTTTACCCTTTAGGAACAGAACCCTAAAAACGACTTAATTATGAATCAAAATGTTTAATATTTTGTGTTGTGATGATTTTGATGAAACTTTGTATGAATAAAGTTTCATCAAAATCATCACAAAAACACAAAGTAGCTTAGGTTACTCCCAATGAATCCTCATGGATTCATTGGGAGTAACCTAGGCTACTTTTCCCGATATTCCCACAGGATCAGGAATTACGCGGGTGAAACCGCAAGGTGATGCTAGTCTTAATATTATTATACTAACCTAGGCTACTTTTCCCGATATTCCCACAGGATCAGGAATTACGCGGGTGAAACCGCGAGGTGATGCTAGTCTTAATATTATTATACATTTTTTAATATTTTTAACTACAAATGTGTTCTGCATGTACTTCTACGGTCATATGAGTATTGATTGGAAGTAAAATCAACACCTCTGTAAATTATCTAATTCGCCTATTATTAGGCAATGTGTGCAATCGTGAATCGATGAAGGTCTGAGGCCTTATGTTTGCTTATTTGTCGGTTGCGTAGGCGCATCTATCTATAAATTGTTTGCGCCCTTGATCTTAGATATTTTTGTGATGACGTCAGCAAATTTTTGGTTAGAAGTGCTGTAGTCAGAATGTTTGAAATCTTTTGACGTAAAAGACTTCACTGTCCGTCCGTCTGTCTGTCACGCTGTATCTCATGAACCCAGATAGTATTCTGTTGCCGCTATAACAAAAACAGGAAATAATATTGAATGTGTGGGTCCCATATATTACAACATGGTACGAAACCCTTCGTGCGCGAGACCAACTCGCACTTGGCCGGTTTTTTTTTTGAGAAATTTATGTTAAGTAACTCTACATAAATATTTATAATAAGAGTTTACTCATTTAGAATCCACTTCATTTAAGGACCGACCCCGGTATGAAAATTTGATGTGTAGTAAAATCTAGAGTTAAGCGTTTGTTACTGATGTCCGGTCTACATCTGCGACTTCTAGTAATCTATACATATAAAATCCTTTGTCCTGACTGACTAACGAATTAACGCACAGCCTAATCCGCTGATCGTAGAGACCTGAAACTTGGAGGATGTGTTCTTTGTATGACGTAGACATCCGATAAGAAAGGATTTTCCGAAATTCTACCCCTTAGGGGGTGAAAAAGGGGGGGCAAAGATTTTATGGGACAATGTGATTACTTGGTCTATTTTCGACTTCTACGCGGACGAAGTCGCGGGCAAAAGCTAGTAGTATATTAAAAGTCTTTGCAAGTACTTTTTATTTCAAACTACATACAGCAATCACGATATAATTAATAGAATTTTTATTGCATTCACACGAGATTTATAATATTAAATGGCCTTTTGCGTAATACCTGGTAATAATCATCAATGTGAAAGTTTGTTAGTTTTCCCTCTTCGGATAAACAGATTTTCATATTTTTTTACAAGGGAAAACCATAGTGTAGAGAATGCTGGCAGTTCGGAAGCTCCTCATATGATTTTAGTGCTGGTTATCTAGGCATGAAATATCATTGTTTGTAGTGCTAATTCGTCTGGTTATGGTTTTTGAAGTTCTTTAGGTCAAAACCAAAAAGAGGGGCTAGACTAATTTTGACGTATGTACGAAGCCGTTGGACGCAGAGAGCATGCGACGGATCGCTCTGGAAGTATTTGGAGGCCTATGTTCAGCAGTGGACATGTTGTAGGTAACTGATATGGTTATGTATGAATAATTATCTGTTCCTGCATGTTTTCTTCTAAACTACTTGTATTATTTGACAAATGAGGTATCGTTAAAAGCGTTTTGTTTCCGTATAGTTTTACTCTCATCTAATACCACTTCCTGGCACTTTGTAATAGGCACTTCACTTCCATATTTATGTAAATACTTTATATTATCACCTGTTACAGGTTATGTTTGGTATCCTGCTTGAGTAAATTCACAACCTACCATTAAAGCTGAATCAGTTCTTTTCCATCCAAAGGTTGCCTGGAAGAAATCGATAAGGCCGCCCATTTGTGCAACTTATACTTTCTAGCTATTACTTTACTTTGTGTTTATCGTGTTCTGTTTCTTCCTGTGTTGTACGAATTCTATCTATCTATCTTTCTGGACAAAATCATGATGCCAAGTAGTTCGTCGCGTTCCATTATGTTGTCCAGGCATGCCGTTCTCTATCTAAGCGAGCATGCTACATCCTCGACCTCATTGTCACTTCTCATCAGGTGAGATGAGGTCAAATTCAAGCCTATTTCGTGAAAAAAAAACACGATCTGAAATGCTATCGCTTCCATTATCTGTAATAGTCGAATGTTTCACTGTGTTGGATATTTTTTAAACGTCGAAAACGCAATAACAGTACGAATTAGGAACAATACGATTTCGCCCGCCATCCGGTCCCCCACACATTCCCAATGCACTTCTACAAGGTTATCTTCATTTTAATAAATTGACTGCGATAAAAGATAAATAATCTCCAATGTTGAAACAATCATGATAACATTATGATAAAAACTTGGTACCAATAAACAAAGATAGAATAGGTAGATTTTCTTCTCCCCGAGTATTTTGTCGATCCTGTGGGAATATCGGGATTAGAAATATGCCTATGTTGATACTAGTGAATCAATGTATCCTCATACCAAATTTAATCAAAATCGGTTCAGTAGTTTCGGAGCTACAAACACATGTCGTAGTAGACAATCGTAGGGACTGGACTCAGCTGGCAATAGAATTTAGTTCTTTGTCTAGTGATTAGACTGGAACAGTGAAAAGAGGAGGCATTTGCCCTGTAGTGGGACGGAATAGGCTAAATATAAATTCTTCAAAAAGTCTTTTGCCTGCCCTTTTTACAATTTGCAATTTCTGTTTACAATTTCTTCTTTTGCGATATTTTTTTTTTTAGTTTATACTCCCATAAACTAAAAAAAAAATATCGCAAAAGAAGAAATTGTAAACATGAAAATAAAATAACCTCTAATTCTTAAAAACATACTCAAAAATATTGTACTTGTATACAGGCTGTTTTCCGCCATTGGACCCTTTTTTTTAAAAAACAAATTACTTTTTTCTGTTTTTAGTAGTTGTTGTTATAGATAACAACATCTTTGAAAATTTTAACTCTCTAGCTATCATGGATAATGAGATAAAGCCTGGTGACAGACAGATGGACAGCGAGGTCTCAGTAATGGGGTCCCATTTTTACCCTTTGGGTACGGAAACTTAAAAAGATGTAGAATTCTGAACCACCGACAGCGTAGACTGAAAACTTAACGGACAACGTGAATAAGCGATAGATGTTTAATTTTCTACGCGAAATAACTTTCAAAGTCACCATTCTTCCAGTCTGCGACAAGCCTTATCTACCAGTAAGCCGATACTTGCTGTCGATAGAGACAAAACATCAAATCACTTTCAACTTTCACTACGTTCAGAAGGGCTAGGTAGTTTTATAGTGGCAGGTGACCTACTGACTTGCATAAGGTTTACTTTAGGATTAAGAGACAGGGCCGGCGGGTTGTCTACTTATAATATAACTAGCTGCGCCCCGCGATTTCACCCGCGTAAGTCCCGAACACAGCGCCATCTATTGGGTGTATTTGCAACCTAGATGTCAAACAATATTGAAGAATTTTATCGATGAATCAACGTACACCGCCATAAAATTAAACAGTAAATATAAACTTGCTTAAGAAACCATTAATTGATACATTTTATTCGTTTACATTCAAGACATAAGCGAATCATTGAGATGATAACTATCCTATCCAGTAAGTTCTTTAGACCAAAATACGGGTAGATGTGATACTTGATTGAAATCGGTTCAGTAGTTTTGGAGTTTATTGGCAACATACATCGTGACACAAGATTTATATATATACAGACTAGCGACCCGCCCCGGTTTCGCACGGGTAGCAGTGCTTAGTTAAAAGACGTTGTAAAAAAACAAATTATAGCGGCAACAGAAATACATAATGACTACCCAGTTGGCGCAATGGTCATCATGCCGGATTGCCAAAAACAGGGTTGCGGGTTCGATACCCGCCTCAGACTAGTATTTATGCTTAGATATTTGTCTGTAGTCAGGTCGTTTCTATATAAGTGTATAATTTACACAAGATAAAGTATACAAGTAGTATATCCGTTGTCTAGGACCCAAAACATAAGTCTATTTACTTAGCTTGGGGTTAGATGGCGATGTGTGAAATGTCCTGCAATATTTATTAATTTATTTAAAATCTGTAAAAATTTCAACCGTATATTTCGTGATTAGTCTGTTTCTGTGTTATATACGATTTATATTACGACGCTAAATCAATAGGTTTTCTACGACCTTTAATATTTTGCGCAGGTAATTTAGACTTGATAGAGTAGCGGAAGTGGTGACATTTTCGTGTGGCGGTGTCTAGGGGCCTATTTCGGGGCCGGTCCCTAACAGAGATAATATGTGTGTATTTTTATAATACATTTCTGAACGATATATGTATTTATTTAATCATAATATACCTAAAGATAAGGTGCCAAAATTCAAAAAATAAAAAGTCCGGGATGCCTTGCATCATAATGCACGGGTCAAAATCCGCAAGGTATGCCTAAGATACGTTTCACACCTTGCGGATTTTGACACGTAGATTATTTGTCTTATGTTTTTTACAATTGCTAGTCATGGAAAATTTTAACATTTTCATGATGGAGCGTATTAACCCAAGTACAATTAGACTTGAATATAAAATTTAAAGTCCTGATAAATTAACGCACAGCTTAAACAGCTGGGTGTATACTATGTTAAGTTTGTATCCACTGAGAAATGTGAGTAAAGCCGCGGGCAGAAGCTGGTCAACAATAATTGCATTTAAACCAGTATGAATCACACTATCCAAGCTTGCATTCAAACCAGCCATGTCAATTAATATCAATCCAATTTAATTACTCAGCCACTGTGAGAACTGTAATAAAAACAATTTAAAGGGAATGGATTACCAGATGAACGCAAAATTTCAAGTGTTTAGTAGCTAGAAAAATATTTTCTAAGTCACAAACTACAAAATTATGACCAAAAATACGTTTTTGATACATACCCAAAATATAAACTAGGTTTCTAACTGGGTCGACGCATTTCGTATCCATTCTACTTAAATTGGTTTTTTATGTGTATAGGCAAAGTCAAAAATTCTTATTTTACATTAAATCATCCTAAGAACTAAGTTAGGATGTGTCTGCAGGACACGCATCAGTAACAGCGTATACTACTAATTCACAGCACGAAAGGTGTGTAAATGTTTAGTACGGTTTTACAAAAAAATATTAACTGACACAAAAAAAAAGGAGGAAGTGTCAATTCATCGCATATAGTACCCTATGTACTCATATTTTTTTTAAGTATCAACATTCCTTAAAGTAATTGACCCGATTACTTGAAGACGGCTCATTTTATTTTAATTTCGCGCGCATCTGGTACTCCGTGCCCCCTAATCGTCATTTCCAATGGCCAGACAATTTGGTTCTATTGTTACAATTCAGATAGATAGAGAGATAGCTAGATTGCATGCGATAATGTTTCATATCTTATCTCACTGGTATAGGTAAACAAAAGACCATCAAAATAGTTGCGCCCCGCGATTGCACCCGCGTAACCTATAGCGTAGCCTATAGCCTTCCTCGATAAATGGACTATCCAACATAACAATATTTTTTTAATTCGAACCAGTAGTTCCTGAGATTAGCGCGTTCAAACAAACAAAAACTCTTCAGCTTTGTAATATTAGTATAGACTAGCAGCGCTCCGCGGTTTTACCCGCGTAACTCCCGATCCTGTGGGAATATCGAGATAAAAAGTAGCCTATAGCCTTCCTCGATAAATGGACTATCCAACACAAAAATATTTTTTTAATTCTAACTAGGTGTTCCTGAGATTAGCGCGTTCAAACAAACAAACAAACAAACTCTTCAGCTTTATAATATTAGTATAGATTCTAAGTTCTGACTGACTGACATATCAACGCACAGCTCCAATGGATGGCTTGGGCTAAAATTCGGCATACAGATAGTTGTTATAATGTAGGCATCCGCTAAAAATAATGTTGTAAAATATAAAAACAAAGCGGGCGAAATCGCCGGTATAAACTAGTCTGTTTATAAAATTATCTAAGACTAATAAAATTATTTTGACAAACTATTAATTGGACAGTGGACACACATACATAATTGGACTTATTTATTGAGAAAACAGCAGAAATAACAGGCTTCTGCTCTATAGATTTGTTTGTAGCGAAACAAGTCGAAATTATGTTAACTCGTTTCATTCATTCATTAACTAGAATAAAAACTTTCTGTATAATTTTATAGCTATAATTTATTTAATTAATTATTTTATCATTTGTATAATTCTATCGTTCAAACACTAGCGGTTGTGGCTTTTGATTTTATTTATACTGCTTGGTCTAGAAACTTTGTGACATGATATTTGTCCTATAGTATATTTCAAAATAATAACAGTTAGAGAAACAATAAGTAACCAGAATATTAAGGACAATTACAGCAATCAATATACATCAGTTTTTCAAAATTCGTAAAACAAAGACTCTCCTAACATTTAGTCTACAGACTGTCCACGTAGGATTTACTCTTTCCAAAATATTTTCTTATCAGATTCTATTTGTAGCCTGATCTGTTAATTGGTTTGAGATTAGTCAGTCAGGGCTTTGAATCTATATTATATTCAAATTATTTGCTGTTTAGTCTCACTGAAACTCGGAAACGGCTGAAACGATTTGGCAAATTTTGGTTTTGAAATATTTGTGGGAGTCCAGGGAAAGTATAGACTTACGCGGCTGTAACCGCGGTACGCAGCTAGTTTTTCATATTTATAGATTGATTCACAGTTTCAAACTAATTTCATTACACATTCAAAATGACATAACATGGACCAAAAAAGCAAAGACTAAGTTTTTTAAAAGATAAATCAATTAAGATTGTTAAACATTATAGTTTCATTTGGGCTAATGACCATTTACACCCATTAACCTGGTCTACATTTGAATACATGAATGGCTATTATAAGATAAAAAAATGGTTTTCTAGTACACTAGCTTGAAGTAGGTATGATTTTCTCAACTCTATAGGCTGTCCCTATACAAATTGCTTCCATTTTCCTACAAGTTTCATAAACAAACAATTATGTATGTAGTTACGGATTATGTAATTTGATAAGAATAATGTGAATTATTTTAGTCACATTATCATGTGTAAGATTAAGATTTTATAATTTTATAAAGTAAAAAATTTGCTTGCATTTTATAGTATCTTTGATGGTAGGGCTCGCCCTGACGCATCACTATCATCTCCATGTAAAACAAACGTGTGGAAATAGAGGCACAATGTTGAAATATGTATTCACTGCAATACATTGATGTTAGTTCGTGATTGGTATAATCAAGGTCATTATGGCTCATCTGTCTTATGCAGTACTGCTTCATATCTACTTGTGCAATGTCGATGTGTAATGCATCTTCATCACAGCCGAACCTTATGTAGTGTTCTTCAAATGATGAGAATAATGTTCTTGTTTCTTGTTTGATGATTTTAGATGATAGATAGATAAATCCGCAGATGAGCATTAACCGTGAGTTTATCAATGTAGGTCAGTTTTTAAAACATAAAATGTGGTTACAAAACCACACAATAGCTGATCGGAAACCAATAAGAATGGAGTATATGGCAATGTCAATAAACAATGAGTTAGAACTTTACAAGGATGTTAAACATATTGACGACATCCGATAAATGTGTTCACTGCAAATAGAGGTTGTGACATAATGTAAATAATACATCTTTACATACCTTGAATGAACTGTGCACTAAAGTCTCGTCAAGGTCGATGACCATACACTTTTTATGCATGTCCTGGTGTCTGACTGGCGGTAATAGCGGTCTGGGAGCATGATCGGACATAACCAGGAGCGGCGGGGAGGCGCGGCCGTCGATGCTGCTGGTGCCGTTCCCAGGCGGGCCCTTGCCGCGCCCGCCGCGCCAGCAGCATAGCAGCGAACGCAGGAACCCGCCGTTCCCGCCAGACTTCTTGCTCCCGAGGGGAGTCGACCCCGACACCGGGGTGCCGTCGCCATCACTGTTCTGTCCTCCACCTGATGACCCTAAAACACGAATTACAAGTCAACTACACGCGAATATCCACAGGTAAAGGGACTGGCGTAGAAAGACAGCTTCTCAAGGTTGCACACTGCTCTGAATGTTATCGCGTCCACACGTCCAAATTGTTTACCTCACTTTCAGCACCACACTCACACCCGAAATCGTACGCGATCAACATTAAACGGTACGCTATCTAGTAATTCGGAGAGGATCACAGTAAGCAAATATTTACGTGTCGTGAGGCGGTAACACTATACGATCTAATTTGATGGTAACAGGTGTAATTCAGTTGGGTTTTACCTCGGTCGGATCCATAATTGTTTAATTGTTCGTCATCCCGTGACACTTGAGTTATAATGGACGAAGCGTCCATTTAAACATTTGTTTTTGTTCCTAATACAAATGGCAACAGCGGTTTTATAAAATTTTAACACCATAAAACTATTTTTTATCTCCTTTCTATCTTACAAAATGGCAGGCTCTTAGCAAATGCCAACTTCAGATTGAGCCAACATGGCGATAATAAAAAACACTTCTTTTACTATCTCTGTTTGGTTAGGCCCAAAAATTATATGCGTAAAAGAGAAAGAAATACATTGTTGTTTTTCAATTTGAAAGGTTGTCATACATGGATCGACAATGTTTAAAAATAGTTACCTACAACCATAAACCATTTTTTAGTATATTTTTTTCCGTATCGTATAGAATTGGTATATTTAGATTTAGAGTCGGGTGGCATGGATCGTAAAAATTGGAAAATCCTAAGAGAGAATTTTATCTAGCACTGAGTAGAAACAACAAGTTATTGATGATGAATGATGATATTAACCAACTATACCAATCCATGGTTAACAGAAAAAAGTAGTTTTTGATTATTTAACGACAGTTTAGTGCTGGGAGGATTCAGAAGAGATATATTTTTTTTTTTTTTTTTTTTTTTTTTTTGAGTTTTGGCGGGAACGAGTTAACAACATGTCGTGCTGCAGTTTTATTTTCATGAAACTTAGATGTAACCCGAGTTGAATTGTATAATTCTGGTGGAATGTTATTCAATTTAGTTCTGTGAAAGTGCACAAGTGTAGTGAAAGTAAAAATCAGTGTCAAACATGCAGTTTTCACGTTGCCTCCAAATCTCCTATTAAGGTTATGGTAAACTTGCCACCGCTTTACTATAACCCCTGACTTGACGGACTATGACGACTTTGACTGTATTGAAACACTTTAGGCCCGATTTATGAAAAATCGGGTCATAATTTGATGCAAAATATAACTTGACACTGGCTAAATGCACACGTGCGAAGCCAAAATTTTTTTTTTTTTTCTTTTATTATGGCTTCGCACGTGTGCATTTAGCCAGTGTCAAGTTATATTTTGCATCAAATTATGACCCGATTTTTCATAAATCGGGCCTAAAGTGTTTCAATACAGTCAAAGTCGTCATAGTCCGTCAAGTCAGGGGCTATAGTAAAGCGGTGGCAAGTTTACCATAACCTTAATAGGAGATTTGGAGGCAACGAGAAAACTTCATGTTTGACACTGATTTTTACTTTCACTACACTTGTGCACTTTCACAGAACTAAATTGAATAACATTCCACCAGAATTATACAATTCAACTCGGGTTACAACTAAGTTTCATGAAAATAAAACTGCAGCACGACATGTTGTTAACTCGTTCCCGCCAAAACTCTTCAGAAGAGATTCAGAGAAAAAAATTATTCGACTTGGAATCGATTTTAATATTCTTGGTTTTTAAACAAAATCGGCATTATGAGGCTCACCCAGATGAAAGAAGTTCCTATTTAACAGTAATAACTTAATATCTCAACCCACCAGCACAAACAACGCCGACAACAACCAAATCAAGTAACTAAACCTAACCAAATAACTAGCAGGAAGTCGGATGTCAAACCCAGCCTACCCAGGAAAGCAGAAAAGCCAACACTATTCGTACATCTGTCAAAAATTTGGAAGAAAAAAAAAACAACGAAAAAAACTCCGAGCGGAGATCGGGAATGCTGCGTCAAATGGAAATTTAATAGAAATTCTTTCAAAATCAGCCAGTTTTTTACAATTAGAACTAGTTATTGTGAATAAAAGTGATCGTTGCTTGCGTCTGCTAGCGCATGCTTAAGAAATACGCTGTAAAATGTCGACCCGTGACCCAGGACCCATCCCAAACAGGTGGCTAAAATGCCCTCGCATGGCCACGGGGCTGTTTGCTGACAAATTCTTCGCTTTCAAGACTCCACTAGGCTCTCAGTTCAACGACAAGGTGCCCGAAGCGAATCGATTCACTCCATCAATGCTCTTCAGTTATGTAAAACAAAAAAAAGTGAGTGAATTTCAGTTTTCTTTAGCTAGATAACAATTTAGTTGATCATCAGCTGATTTTTGTTGATATTCACTTATGTCCTTGCCATTTGCTTGCTTTTCTGGTATATGAGAGTAAGATATGTTTAGTAGTTTTGGAAGAAAATAAAAAAGTTTAGCACTTGCTATGACTATACAAATAGTATTATGATCTTTTTTGCCAAATCCTAGCGCCAATTGCTGCATTGCAATAGGCTCCGAAACTACTGGATCGATTTTGATGAACTTGGTATGAGGATACATTAATTCATTGGGAGTAATAAAGGCTACTTTTATCCCGATATTCCAGAGGGATTGGGAGTTACGCAGATGAAATCACGAAGCTCTGCTAGTGGTACAATAAAGTGTTATCTATCTATCTTTATTTTTTTATGTCTAGATAAAACTAGGCCTCTGGATCGACCTGACAAACACAAGCAGATTCTATAACAAGCAAGATGTAGAAGAGAATGAGTGCAAGTATGTAAAGATGCAGTGTAGAGGGCATGGAGAAACACCATCTTTGGAACAAACAAGGTACCTACACTATTGTTGTGACCATTCTTGTAATTGGTTGCCTGATATTTTACAGTAGGTCTTTCTCCCACTGCCGCGATGTTCAATCCACATTATTGAAGCACCCACTCTCTATCATGATTCAATCAATAAGCAAAATACAAAAAGATTTCAGTGTCAAGACAGCCAGACAGACGGCGCGTGGTTATTAATAATAGGGTACCAGTTTTCCCTTTGGTTATGGACTCCCTAAAAATTGTAGGCCTATATAATGTTGGTCTCAAAAGCATCCATTTTCACTTTTTTCCATTAAACATACTCTGAATATCTATAAAAAAATTGTATTAATTTAAACTTCTCTTTTTATTTCCAGAGAATTTATCCACATAGTAACAAAATTCCAAAGTCAGAATCCATTAGAAAAGATAGGTGTTCACTGCACTCATGGCTTCAACAGGACAGGCTTTCTATTGGTCTCGTACATGGTGGATCAGCTCGACTGCAGCGTTGAGGCAGCTTTGAATATGTTCGCTCAAGTTAGGTAATATCTTTAACTTTGTATTCTTACTAGCTACGCCAAGCGGCTTTACCTGCGTAAGTCCATATCCCGTCTAGATATCGGGATAAAATTTGTGATATTTCTGTGGTTCAGATAACTACATACTAAATTTCTAAAACACAAAAAATATACAGTAAGGCATATGTCTTGTTTCCGCAAAATAAGAATCCATGGACATGATTAATTTACATTTGTTTTGATTTTGAAAATATTTTGAAATCAATCTTAAATTTTTTTTGCATAAATGTTTTATGTTACAAATGTTGTATTTTTGCTCAATTTTATTTGTGCGTACATGATACATGAAATGTGGCGACTACAACTGTGACGTCACAGCGTCTACCGGACTAAATACATAAAGTGAGCTTTCATAGTGACCTATGAGAAACTCATTTCTTCTCATTGAAGGGTGCGTTGCGAAGCCACACCAACCATCCTATCTAAATAAATATATTGAATTTAGTTTTTAACCCTGACGCAAAAACCGCAAGTTTGACGTGTCTTGTGTGTCCGTCTGTGACATTGTGCATCGTAGCTCTCGAACGGCTGAACCGATTTTGTTAAAAGTTTTTTTTTGAATCGAATGTATGCCTTTTTTTTCTTTTTTGCCTTTTTTTCTTTTTCATATGTCACTTTTCTGTTTTTAACCGACTTCAAAAAAGGAGGAGGTTATTAATTCGTCGCGTATATTTTTTTATGTATGTTCGCCGATTACTCAGAAACGCCTGGACTCATTATTCCTGTGTTTGTCGTGTGGTTGTACTTAATAAATGCTTTTCTTTCTTTACTTGTAGACCTACCGGAATATACAAACAGGACTATATACAAGAACTGTATAAGCGCTATGACGAAGTTGATTACGTGCCCGAAGCGCCGCCCAGACCCGATTGGTGCATAGGTAAGGAATTATACAGGGTTTTGGTAATTATACTAGCAAGCCATTGAGGGCTACTTCTGTGCACCTTATCTTAGCTTATCGAGGGCTGACAAATAGCCAGCAACACTTCGACCCATTGGGATCTTTTGTGTTTACCCCTACCTTAATGTTTCTTACTCTTTTGAAGAAGTGGTCGCGGTGATCCCACTAACAGGAAGAAACCTATATTCCTCCGGTTTGGGATACGCATTCCCAAGGAGGCTCAAGCGCTTCACTGCTAAGAGCTTCTGTGCACCTTAACGATCAACTTTTGTCAGAACCTAATTACATATACCAAAAAAAAATTTAAGTGTTTCTAGTACTGTCTGGCTATTTTCTATGTCTATGCGGCACAGAGAGAGCGCAGCGCGCTTTACCATACGTACTATGATTGATTCTATGGCCAAATTGAGTATTATTTGGACTTTTTTTTATAATGTATTTCCAAATACAAATCCACTTTTGTTCTACTACGAACAAAAGTGGATCGTTAAGGTGCACAGAAGTAGCCCTCAACGGCTTGCTACCAATAACCCTATATATATGAATTTAGAAGCACGCAGCAACCCAAGGTTTCACCCGCAAATATCTCGATCTAACCAATAACTAAAAATAACCTAGTTTAATTAAAATTCGTTCAGTAGTTTTTGAGTCTATTCAATGTAAACAAAGAAACAAAATAATATTTTCTCCTTATAATATTAAGGTTGTAATATATTAATATTAGGTATAGATTAGTTACAGGCCATATTGAATACACTGTAACAAAACAAGTCTTATTTCATAGTAAAACACTAGGCAAAGCGCCTATCTGTTATGAATATGATTTCCGGCAGCTTTCTGAAAAGCTATTATTGTATAAGTATTTTTAGTGCCTAATGCTGCAAAATCACAAAGTCTCTTTGCGATCTATAGATTTTGATAGAAAGCTAAAATCATGTTTCTAATTGTTTACTTTGGGAATCAATAAAATACGGGATTTTTGTTTATTTTTGAAGGGTTTTCTATTTTGCTTGATTTCTTTACCAGAAGAGGAAGAAGAACAGCAAGATTTTGATGATGATGATGATGATAAACCGAGCAACAGCTCTCAATCACAAGCTGGACAGAATAATTCAAGGTAAGCAAATATAAACTGCAGAGGGGTCAAAACAGTATTGAGCTAAGACATCTTATCCTCATCGTCTAGTACCATCCTCTTAAGGTCGGCGGTCAATTTGTGAAAGTATTAAGCAATCTATAGCCGCATTTTTCTTCGTATCTGTAGCACAAAGGAAATGATTAGGTCAGATCTTTCTACTCCAATATGCTGCCAGGTCTTTGGCGTTGTTATTAGCTGATAGCCGCACTGAATTTGACAAGGAGATGACACCATTTTGAGTAGCTGGTAACTGAGGCATGCCAGTTCGCTTCTGCCTATCTTGGGCCCTTCTCCCCTAAAATTTCCTATTTTAAGATAGATGCCTTAAAGTAGGAAAGATTATGGTCACATTTTCCACCATAATAATAAAAAAGTAGACTTTCGTTTTAAGCCGCGTTAGTTTCGTTATAAGGATATTGGATTAGAAATACGAGGGCTGCACTAAAAGTATCGGGAATGGAATATCAAGTATTTTAAATCCTCTTTGTGGAATATTTCCACTGTTCCTGTCATATTTAAATCTTTTTAATTGAAAACTCCTTGGTTTTAAAAATCGAATACCATTTATTTATTTAAAAAAAGAATCTCGGTCTTGTCACAAGGTTTTGTCAAACTTGTTTAGTCGTTGAGAAAATGGAATTGACTCGAGAAAATTCAAGAGCGATGATTTATTATGACTTTCGAAGTGGTTTATCACAAAAACAGTGTGTTGACCGGATGATTTCTGCATTTGGTGATGAAGCCCCATCCAAAACCACAATTTATCGCTGGTTTGCTGAATTTCAACGTGGACGTGTCAAGCTCAGTAATGATCCCCGTCAAGGTCGTCCAAAAACTGCACTCACCCAAGAAAACGTTGATGCTGTGCGTAAGCTGATTGAGGAAGATCGACATGTAAATAATCTTGCATGAACAATTAGGTGTAAAAAAGTGGTTTTCCCGATGGATACCGCATTCGCTCTGTGAAGAGCAAAAAGCGGCTCGTGTTACTTGGTGCGTCAGAACTCTCGAAAGATTCCACGCAGGATCCTCAAATGCTGTATACAACATCGTATCAGGTGACGAATCCTGGATATACGCGTACGAACCCGAAATAAAAAACCAGTCACGAGTTTGGGTTTGGGAAATTTCGCGGAGAATACTTCGAAAAGCAATAAATACATTTTTAAATAGTAATGTTGTGTCGCTTCCTTGATTCCCGAAATTTTCAGTCCTATGTTACTTCTAAAGTTTTAACATATCTTCATACCAAGTTTTATCAAAAACAGGCAAGTAGTTGCAAAAATAAATAAATCATTAATTGTTAATTTGCCTTGCTTACATTTTTTACAATACTTGTAAATTGTTAATATTTTAAATGACATTACACCAAGCCTAAGAAATCTTTAAAATTTAATTGTAACTTTACAGTCGCAAGCACAAAAAAGGCAGAAGAGAGACAACGCACAAGAAAGCAACATTCATGCCCGGTGTTACCGGAGCGGAACCCTTCAACACCCAGCCACGTCTCAGCGAAGTACAGAAGAAATCACAACAGTACTGCGGCTGGGAGTCTACTGGCTTCCCGGGGTCACAGCCCGTTTCTATGGATATGAATAATTTGAGGAAGTTGCACGAGAAGCCTTATAGAGTGTCGTGGAAAGCTGATGGGGTTAGGTGAGGTTTGAAATATAAATATGCAGTTCTAAGCTAAGCAACTAAACTTGTGATATTGTGGCCAGACAAAGACCTCTATGGCGCATCGGGCGAACATTCGCTTGCGACGCAGAAGGTTGCGGGTTCGATTTCCGCCTCAATATTTTTGCAATATATATTTGTTTCTGGTCTGGGTGTCTGTATGAATATTAAGGATATATAGAGAGCGGTGTTGGCTTAGTGGTAGACCTCGAGTTTCATTCTGAAGGTCGTGGGTTCGAAACCCGGCCGACCGTGCACCAATGTATTTTTCTTAAGAAAAAATTATGTGCGCTAATTGACATTGCTCTTACGGTGAAGGAAAACATCGTGATGAAACCCGCGGCTTAGTTGACTCCAGAAGTATTGACAAATGGAAATGGGTCGACTAGGCCGAGAGGTGGTAGGTGCTGGGCAAGCCTACTCCATCCTCACGCAAAAAGGACCCAATAAAAAGGGTCTAATAGCGGAAGACAGTCTGTTCAAGTACAAGTATATATTTGCTAAGACTTCGCTGTCCGTCCGTCTGTCTGTCTGTTACCAGGCTGTATCTCATGAACCATTATAGCTAGAAAGTTTAATTTTCACAGATTATGTATTTCTGTTGCCGCTATATTATTATTTACATACCAAGTCTCATCACAAGCGATTCTATCTTTAACTGAATTAAAAAAGACACAGGTTCTCAATTCGTCGCGTAGGTTTTTACAATATTATATAGATCAGCATACCATTATATGTGGTAGCGTTTGAGTCACGAATAAACACAGTGGAACAAAAACTTTTCAGACCCGTCCTCCTTTTGTGATTCATTAGTCAATTTTTTGTTTACCAGATACATGATGTTAATAGACGGCGAGGGAGAAGTGTATATGTTAGACAGAGACAATTGCGTGTTCAAAGTGATTGGTCTTAAGTTCCTACACAGTAGAGATCTGAACAGGCATCTTAAGGATACCCTTCTAGATGGTGTAAGTATATCACCGGATTTATTTTCATTATATTTTCAATCGCGACTGATTCACCGAGCGAGCGGAGCGTCATATTAATTTATTTGTAACTAGCTGCGCCCCGCGGTTTCACCCGCGTAAGTCTCGATCCCGTGGGAATATCGGGATAAAAAGTAGCCTATATGTTAATCCAGGCCTCTAGCTATCTACATACCGAATTTCATTGCAATTGGCTCAGTAGTTTTAGCGTGAAGGAGTAACAAACACACACACACACACATACACACAAACTTTCACATTTATAATATTAGTAGGATAGGATACTCTTCAAAGATCTTATACTTACAATTATCATCAAATATATTTCGAAAAAGATTATTACAGGATTTTATGTTGATAAAAAACTCTATGGCTCATAACTCATTAAAAGGTACCAACTCTTAACATCTTACACACGTGATAACTTTTAAACGAAATATCCGATTGAGATGAAACAAAAAGTATTTTACTTCTACATAAATACTCTTGATAACATAATGCTTACTTTTGATAAAGATTTAATATTACGATACATATTTAACGTAGTTTTTTTCTTCAGACGATTTAATAATTATTTTGAACACAAAATCGGTTATTGTGATTAAACCATGATAGCTAGATATACATATATCTAGCTATCATGGTGTAATCACAAAAAAGTCCGCGAGAACATTCTCGCGGACTTTTTTGTAGGTCTTAATGGGATCTACAAACCCGTAGTACATCATTTTGTTCTATTGTCATTGTGTTACAAAATAGCAATTTTATTACGGATCACTAATTTTGAAAAAAAAAATCATAGCCTATATCGATAAATGGACTACTCAACACTGAAAGAATCATTCAAATCGGACCAGTAGTTCCAGAGATTAGCGCGTTCAAACAAACAAACAAACAAACTCTTCAGCTTTATAATATTAGTATAGATAGTATAGATATTTCATAGCTACTGATTATTCTTATTAAATCTAAATTTCTGAGGTGATCTGATGAGGATATTTGCAGAATAGATCCTTCAATATGCAGTAAATTGCTCAATTTTAGATTTTGGAACGAAGTTCCTTATCGCGCGTTGCGAAACGGAAGACGGAAAAAATGTTGTAACGACACTTTTTGATTTTATTACAATTCCTTCACTAATTAATCGAAAGAAACTTCGTTCCATCCGGGTGTTCCTTGACACCTCTCAAGTTTTTTTTAGTTGATTTGGCCTTTTAACTACTACAGTACCTGGATGACCGAGCTTAGCTCGGTTTTATTATTTTTTTTTTAAACTTAGTCTAACCTCAAAGCAAACACTCATTGACTTCGTGTTACTTAACAACGCCATCTGCCGGAATAACTTTATTGCTCTCAAAAATAGTATTAGTAGTTCGCCAATAGATGTCAGGAAGAGTCATATTTTTCAGATAAAAAATAGTAAGTTTCGATAAAACACGAATAAAATGACATTTTCTAAAAATGATTCCTAGCTAGATCGATTTATCGCCCCCGAAACCCCCCATATACAAAATTTCATGAAAATCGTTGGAGCCGATTTCGAAATTCCAATTATATATATGTCGGCGCGAGGTACCTTAAGTACCTAAGATGCGGAGCCCGCGCGTGCGACGCGCGGTGCCGGCCGAATGTTTACATTAACAGCATTAACTCTTATCAGAATTTGAAGACAATGAAAGTCTCTGTTTGTATTGTTTAGAAACGGGGCAGTATTTATATTGCCGAACGTAGCCGTGGGCCAGAGTACCTGAATGAATGCTAGTTGTTGTGCTTTGTTCTAAGCTCGGGCTTGCTTACCGAGTCAGGCATTCTGTTTGGCACCGGGATAGAGGCTGGATGCCGCGTTGTGCGTTGTGACTCGTGGCCCGCGGATTCGTTTCCGTTTCGTGAATTAATTTAGTGTTATTCGTTTTAAGCTAAGAAAGCCATAATTGAGTTTAGTGTGGGATATTGGACCTTGTTTATTGTTAAGTGTCAAGCCCATTAAATCTAATAACCATAAAAGACTAGTTGTGCGTTACGTAGTTACGTATTGTTTGTTACCAGTAAGTGGTAGCAGTTGGTAGCAGTTGTTGCGTTAAGTTAGTGACAGTTGTTGTGTTGAATTGAAGCAATCGTTGCGACAGTATAAACTTATTTTTGCCTACTTGTGTGTGTACCCACTCCGGCCCACAAATCATGGATACCCAGACTGACCCATATGATGTTGTAGAGCCCCCCTAATCCGCTCGCTCCGACATATATATACAAGAATTGCTCATTTAAAGATATAAGATAGGGATTGATGAAGCACTTGGAACTCTTCAAAATTTGGAAAAAATAAATCTTTTTGCAGAACTACTAGTTGTAAAACTATGAATTACACTTTAGGATATCATACACTTGAACTCACATGAAAACACATTGAAACGTCTTAAAAACTAAGTTAGGATGTGTATATGGGTGTCAGAATAATCAACTACCTTATTTTTTTTACAGGAAATGGTAATAGACAAAGTAGACGGTAAAGAAATACCGCGGTATCTATGCTACGATATAATCACATTCGAAGGGCAAGACGTTAGCAAACTAGAGTTCTATCCGAAACGGCTTAGCTATATTGAAAACGAAATTGTTAATCCTAGGTAAGTTTCATATTTTCCCATAATATATATAGATAGATAACTTTGTGGGTCCCGTTCCTCATTATCATCTTATGACATCTTGAGCCTTATCTTATGACATCTGGTGAAAAATTAACTCGACTAAGGTCTAATCCTACAGTAAAAAAATAAAAATGCACTACGGTTAGTTACTTTTTACTTGTAATTAACAAAAAAATACTTTTTTTTAAATGTAATCCAATCTTGCCATTTTTTTCACCAATGTTACCATCGTAGGGTAGTAAACTTGTAATGTACTTTCGTGAATCTGGGCCCGGATGTCACCCCTAAGCGGGTGACACGGGTGCGGACCGCCCCCGCCGCCATAGCTACGCCACTGCTGATTGGTTAGGCCATTTGCACGCATATCACCAATTACGACGTCATGCCTGCATTTCTTGGGTCTACACAATCTGCCACGACCTGGTGGAGGTGTGGCGACACTTCACTATCGCCACCAACAGATGGCGCCACTAAGCCGATCGGAGATCCTAGATCCATGGCGCCATGGCAAGACATTTGTTCCGCACGGTTATCTAAACCAAAAACAGGGTTGCGGATTCGATTCCCGCCTCAGACAAGTATTAATGCTTTATGGTCTGGTTGTTACTGTGTATTATAAGTATATAGTTACAAAATATATTTGTCTAGCACCCATAACACAAGTTTAGTTACTTAGCTTGGGGCTAGATGGCGATATGTGGAATGTCATGCAATATTTATTTATTTATCCTGATATTCCCAACGCAAATAAAACCGGGCCATGTTAATTTATTTAACGTTTTTTTAATTCAGACATAGAGCAATGAGTAAAGGTATGATACATAAAGAAATGGAACCATTCAGCATTAGATTGAAGCAGTTCTGGGATCTGACGATGGCGAGACAGTTGCTAGGCGAGAAGTTCGCTAAGACATTATCACATGAACCGGACGGACTTATATTTCAACCTTCCAAAGAAGTAAGTATTTTAAGAGGAAAGGGTACCTGCGCTCTCTCCATACAAACGTAGTCGACTGTTTTCTCCCTGGATAATGACACTAGAGCAAATCTTTTTGTTGCATAAAACTTAAACTGCCATAACCATGCCCCTATGGCTTACTTTTTGTTTTTTAAAACTTAATTTCTATGATAATTATAAAATGACAAAAACCAAAACATAGGGGCATAGTCAAAGCAGTTATAGGTTTTATGGGACAAAAATATTTGTGCAAGTGTTATTATCCAGGGAGGAAACAGTCGAATACGTTTGTCACCTCAATAAAACTGGCCAAGAGCGAGTCGTACTTGCGCACGTGGGGTTTCGTACCGTGTATGGGAGCCCCACAGAATTTTTTTCTTCTGTGTTTTAGTATGTATTTGTCGTTATAGCGACAATAGAAATACATAATCTGTGAAAATTTCAACTGTACCTATCACAGTTAAGAGTCAGACAGACGGACGAACAGTGACCCTATTATTAACAAATAATAGGGTCCCACTTATACCCTTTGGGTACAGAATCCTAAAAAAGAGATAGCTCTTAAACTACGAGAGCTAAGAGTTAGGTTCCTTTTAGAAAAGGTCGTGTTATACTTCAAAATCAAACCAAGTGGAAACTTAATAACGAAAAACTGCGACCACCAAACATTTGATTTAACCCAGGAAAAACAAAGAGGTTAAAAATATTTATTTTTTATAAATTTTAGCGGTACGTAGCCGGGACTTGCGAGGATGTATTGAAATGGAAACCTGGAAACATGAACAGCGTTGATTTTCAATTGAAAATTGTCACCGAAGGTGGGCAAGGGTATGTCTGTCTATTGCATAGTATTTTTATCATAAAAAATCTAGATATAGTCATATCTATATTTGACGACCCAGTTGGCACAATGGTCACCATGCCGGACTGCCAAATACAGGGTTGCGAGTTCGATTCCCGCCTCAGACAAGTATTTATGCTTAGATATTTGTCTGTGGTCTGGTTTTTTCTATGTATCATAAATATGTATTTACAAAATAAAAGTATATAAGTAGTATATCCGTTGTCTAGCACCCATAACACAAGTCTAGTTACTTGGGGCTAGATGGCGATGTGTGGAATGTCCTGCAATATTTATTTATTTATTATTCACGATGAAAGAGCCACTTGCAGTAAATATTTTCAAAGAAAAATCCATGAAAATTTATCACCAAGATGTTTGCCTTCACCGTAAGAGCAATGTCAATTGTCGCACTCAAATTTTTATAAGAAAAAAATATTGGTTCACGACCGGCCCGCATTCAAAACCACGACCTTAGGAATCGGCCATGCTAACTGAATGGAAATCTCAAAACAATTTCGAGAAATATTTTTTTAGTTAAATTTCAACTTATTAGGTCTATGTTTATAAAATAAATTATAAAGTAGCTAACACTGTTCATGATATACAGCCTGATGACAGGCAGACGGACGGACGTACAGTGAAGTCTTTGTAATAGGGTCCCGTTTTTACCTATTGGGTACGGAACCCTAAAATATACTTTAAAAGTAGTCGAAGTATCTAACCAATGTGCCAACACCGCTCTATTTGCCAAAAAATCCCCATTTACATAGAAAAAAACCATTTTTCAAAACCTCTAATACTATCTTCCCTGCCAAACACAGGGTTGCCGGTTCGATTCCCGCCTTAGACAAGTATTTATGCTTCGATATTTGTACGTGGTCTGGTTGTTTCTATGTATTATAAGTATATATTTACAAAAGAAAAGTATATAAGTAGTATATCCGTTGTCTAGCACCCATAACACAAGTCTAGTTACTTAGCTTGGGGCTAGATGACGATGTGTGGAATGTCCTGCAATATTTATTTATTTATTTATCTCTTCGCAGTATCCTACCTAGAAAAGTGGGCCAACTATATGTCGGTCAACTAAACACGCCGTTCGCAGCGATGAGAGTAACTAAAGAGATAAAGAACCTTAACAATAAGATAATAGAGTGCAAGTTCGAGAACAAACAATGGGTGTTTATGAGAGAGAGGACGGACAAATCTTATCCTAATAGTTATAGAACTGCTGTCGGTATGTATGTTTGGAATTATTATACTACAGCGCGTAAGTCAACAAAAACCGCGGCCGCATTATGAAAATACGCTCTGCGGTTACTACAAATTTTCCCGATCAGGACTACCGCATTTAAATCCGCGGGGCGCACCTAGTACAATGTATATTTATGGGATACTAGCTGCGCCCCGCGGTTTCACCCGCCTAAGTTCCAATCCCGTGGGAATATCAGGATAAAAAGTAGCCTATGTGTTAATCCATCTCCAGCTATCTAGATACCGAGTTTCATCGCAATCGGTCCAGTAGATTTTGCGTGAAGGAGTAACAAACACACACACACACACACACAAACTTTCACATTTATAATATTAGTAGGATTATTCACTTATTAACCGACTTGTAAAAATAGGGATTTCTTTATTCGTCACGTAAAAGAAAAGCTTTTGTCTATGTCGTTACGTCATAGAAACTTACGTTCATTTAACCTGGACTTCATCATCCATCTTGTAACTAACAAACAACAGCGACTAAGTGCAGACCCACCGTAGAACTGCTACAAATAATGTATTCAACAAGATTTTAAGATCCTGCTTGAGTTGAAGTTTAAAGTCTTTCAACTTATAAATTTACAGACAAACAATATTAGTATGAAAACATTCCAATAATAGTTATTTTAGAACTCTACGGTGGGTCTGCACTAAATGAATTTATTAGTTATACAATATTAGAATAAAAATATTCCAATAATAGTGTATGTGTATACGGGCTTTTTTCCGCAACTAGACGCATTTTTATTGGGTCCTTTTTGCGTGAGGATGGAGTAGGCTTGCCCAGCACCTACTACCCCCTCAGCTTAGTCGACCGTGTCCAGAGGAGAGAACCTGTCAATACGTTTGGAGACAACTCAGCCGCGGGTTTCATCATGATGTTTTCCTTCACTGTAAGAGCAATCTTAATTAGCGCACATACATTTTTCCAGCCGGGATTCGAACCTACGACCTTCAGAATGAAAGTTGGGGTATCTACCACTAAGTCAATACCGCTCTCCAGTAATAGTAATTAAGAAATTTTCTATAGGCCTACAATTAAATTAATTCTTCTAAAAAAGAACATGTTTTCTAGCCGTATGCGACAGTATAAAAGATCCGGTCACAAAAGAAATACTCTTGGAGTACATCGACCAGCACAGATTCCACGACGACACCGACATAATGCCGCCTCCACAGAAACGTGTACGTCGATAACTCAATGGAAGGCACGTTAAATGTAGAATAAAACTAGTTTAATATTATATTGTTATAGGTGAACGAAATAAATATGATTACTAGCTCATATGCGAAACCTTGCGACTGGTGAAACTCCAAGTCAACTTGCTCTTACGGTATGTCATAGATGCATGGCACACCGACATCGCACATCGATGATTTTATTATTTCCGCTCCGTGGTTTCACCCGCGTAATTCCCGATGCCGTGGGAATATCGGGATAAAAATAAATCGAGAAAAACTTCCAATGAATCCTCATACCAAGTTTCATCAAAATCGGTTCGGAGTTTCGGAGCCTATTCAATTCAAACAAACCAACAATCAAATCTTTCTTCTTTATAATATTAGTATAGATATATACAACCTGCTCCTCACGGTTTTACCCACGTTAGTATCTCTTTTTTTCTACAAACACAATACTACAAAATACAAACATTATCGGCCTTTTTTTACCCCTTTAGAGATTGAATTTCCCAAAATCATTTCTTAGTGCTCCCTTCGGCCTAAAAGGAACCTCTATGTGAAGTTTCAGACTGGTAGCGCTAGGAGTTTCAGAGATTATTTGATGAATCTGTAGATGAACATACATTTGATTTACATGGAGGATCCATGTGCGATATGCGATGTGCCTGCTATGCATCTTTGACATAGCCATACTCTAAGAAACCGGGCCAGGGGACTTAAACATCTTTTTATATTATCCAACCTTCCTGTCTTCATTCTTTTATTTATTTCTCTTTTTATTTTTCTATCTGTGGTTGATGTATAATCAGGCATCCAAAGCGGAGGCTCACTGTAGAGTTCCTAAGTTGCTATTTTTTTAGTTATTAAGAAAATATTTCAGCTATTATTATGTTTTGTTTTTTAAATCTTAATTTCTATGATAATTAGAAAATGAAAAAAACCAAAAAGGGGCATAGTCATGGCAGTTATAGGTTTTATGGCACAAAAATATTTGTGCCAGGGACGAAACAGTCGACTACGTTTGTATGGAGAGAGCCCCTGTAACCTTTCCTTTTAAGGTTAATGTTATTTCAAGCTAGATTGTAGAAGCAGCTTGATTTGAAAACAATGCATAGCAATTTTAAAATTTGGGCCTCCACTTTCTTTGCCGACTGTATCTATCTATTTACTTATTATACAGGGTTTTAAATGTTCGAATTTCCAAAAATCGTAGAACAAAAGTTGATTTGACGACCCAGTTGGCACAATGGTTACCATGCCGGACTGCCAAACACAGGGTTGCGGGTTCGATTCCCGCCTCAGGCAAGTATTTATGCTTAGATATTTGTCTGTGGTCTGGGTGTTTCTATGTATTATAAGTATATATTTACAAAAGAAAAGTATATAAGTAGTATATCCGTTGTCTTGCAACCATAACACAAGTCTAGTTACTTAGCTTGGGGCTAGATAGCGATGTGTGGAATGTCTTGCAATATTTATTTATTTTATTTATTGTTATGGGGCACAGAAGTAGCTCTTTCCCGCTTTCTTATAATATACAATGACCCTGTATATTAATTTAAATCTTCTTTCTTTTGTGTATGTTTGTTATGGTAGTGTTCTTTATTTATGTATATTTCCGGATTGAAGCCAAGTTTTGAATCATCAGACGCGAGGTTTGCATTTGAACTTGTAATCTTAAATACGAATGATGTCCTGTTGTGATAGTTATTTTCCCGGGTCTTAATTGCGTATTTTTTTATCTCTCTTACCTCGACGTTTCGACTATGCTACAATAGTCATGGTCGCGAGGAGACTGGAGCAGTGTCGAGGGTAGATTGAGTACATTCGATTTCATAAACAGTTAAGCCTGCACTACACTTATAAACTTCATTGAATTTCGATAGTGTAAAGAGGCATTTCGGTTCACTTGGGGGTAGTTCGGGCAACATCGCACCGCCTCATTTGACTTCTGGTCGTTGTCGGTATTTGTGTACGAGTCAAATGGCGCGAGGTGACGCGGAGTTCGAACGCGAACGTTTCTCGCGAAGTTGCACGAGTTTGTAGGCACGTACTTCGGACCTCGGTCAACCTCGGTGAACACTTTGTCGAAGTAACTTTACATTAAGTAAGAGGGTAAGTATTAGGACCCGGAAAAATAATTGCTATAAATACAAATCTTGAGTTTAAAAAGTTGAAATATTTCAATCTGTTGAAATACAAAAAATCGCTTAACTTATGGACATATTATTTAGATAATACGATGTTATTTTTATTAATAACAAATTATTTTTGTTTCTATTTTATAATTTTAGTTGGAATTACACAGTCTGATTAACATAGGTTTTTCATCCGCTAATGATGCACCTGCTTACCAAAACGGTTTTAAGAATTAAAGGGGATTTATTTTGTAAGAAGAAAATATCGTTCAAATTCTATCATAGGTACCAAGTACCTACTTTCTATTGCAAAAAATAGTTTCTGAACCTTTATTTGTGTACAAGAGAAAATTTCATGTACCCACTAGGGGATGAGGATCTTAGTATCATGAGTTCTTTAAATAGTTTTTTTCTAAGAGTCTCAATCTGAGAGAGTTTCTTGGTATAATTTCTGGGACAAAGACATGGGACTCCTAATGAATTTCTGTTAAAGTGGGTAATTGTCCTAAAAAAGTCAGCTTTCATATCAGCTCCTATAATTCCAATTACTACAAATAATTACACTGTCGGATCCATCATTCACATTGATAACAGGAATCATTGTTATTTCAATCTTTTTATCAGGAATAATATTGCAGACTCTACTCCAAGAGAAGAGAGAGAATCTAATACTGATACAAATTCATAGTTGTTCTTACAACTTGAGATCAATAACGAAAGTATAAGGTAACAATAGATCTTCTCTTTCGGAATAAAAGGAGGAGTGTAACAGCAATCATTAGTAAGATCATATATCCCACTTTTTGATTCAACATCTATTAGGAGTCCGATTAGATTCTTTTGGTGAGCTCTACTAAGGAAATGTATTGTTATTTTTCCGATGTCATAATCATTATGGACTGCAAGTAAACTAGGATGATTGGTAAGAGATGAAAGTGGTCCATTTTCTGCAGTATGATTTAAATGGCGTAAGTACCGAGCTCTATTCTCAAATGAAGATAGAAAAGGAGGATTATCTGGATTCAGTATTCTGTTAGCTAATATCTCCCCTTCCCCTATTATATCATCTATCTCTCGATGTCTTCAGCCATCTCTAAATATAACCACATAAACCTCATTATTGTGGGGATGGCTTGAGGAGGGTTTTTTTAATATTATATCTTAAATTATACTTGCTACATAGAACTGTGAGTTGTTCCATAAAAATTGAGGATTGCATGAACATCTTATTTATAACAAATCCATCCTTAGCCAGGAAAGGAGAGATTAGAGGAAGGTATAAGTCAAGTTTGTCAAAATTTGTCATATCTGTTTTTAATTCGGCATCCATTGATAGAAGTATTATCTCCTTATTGAATGAATTGATCACATTTTTCTTAGAACATTTTATTAGTAATATCAGTCTCTCCTAAATACAGATCATTTAAATGTTTTGTCCTATCTAGAATTTCACATGAATCACCTATTACTGCAGGAGGGAATATATTTAAAAAGTTTTCTTTGACTTCTACTTGATCTCCTTGTAACGTATTATACAATAGAGGAGAATTCTGAAAGAGATGTGCAGCGGCTGCTAATAAACTTCCTGAACCTTCAGCTAGAGTAATTACAAGGTCAGTAGAATCTGTGTTGTATTTGTATAGAGATAACACCTGAAGGAATTTAGATGCAGCAGTGCTGATTTTCCCAATTTGTCTGTTAGTGTGGTGGATGTATCTAGTCCATATTGGACAAATAGATTTATTATCTTCTGAACTATGACTTGGAGCTATGCAGAATTTAACAGTATTATTTCGAAGGACAATCTGTGTAGAAGCATTAGGTCGATTTCTTTCACTATGAATTTGTGATGTAAGAGGAAGCTTGGGTCCTATTAACTCACTAATATTATTCTTAAGGTCTCGCCAAACTGATATGGCATCTCCCTCTTCATATGGAATTGTTATTTCTAGTAAATTAGAAAAATCACGAGGTAGGAGTCTATTCCATTCTGAAGTCGTTTCCCCCTTAATTGTAGGGAGCTGTAAAATACCTGATATCTGGGATCATGTAAAATTTTGAGTTTTTCTTAGGACATATACCAAAAATGACCTCCATTAATATGCCTGTCTAGTTATGCTATCACTAGAAAAGACTGTAAAAGTAGAGGCAATAAAAAAGAGTCTTCAAGTTTTTGAGAATGTAATTTTTAAGACCAATTTTTTAGTATTTTTGAGAATCCATTTACTTGAGTCATCTCTGAGTGTTTTATTATTTTTAAATTGAAAAACTGAGTGAATTCATTGAGTCTATCACTGTTCATTACTAGATATGATGTGTTCAAGCATGTCCTTGGGATATTCAGGGTTTCGTGATAAGACATAATCATAAAATTGCCTATTTTCTTGTAAACACCCTACAATTAAATAATTTATATCACAGTTTCTGAACTCTGACATTAAATTGCTGCTCAATCTCTCTGTAACTTCTTCAGTCTTGGGGTTGCCATATGATTCAAGTGTGCTATAAACATCGAAATCATATGATCTTGATGTTGCAATTTTTCTTCCAAGCGATAAGGACATACCTAAGATACAGAGTTAAATGCAATTAGTCATATCAAAATCAATCAGATTCGATTGAGGTAATTCTATCATCATCTTAGATCGATAGTCCAGGGCTTGACGGTCAATATGTATGGGTTTATTAACTATTTGGTAGGTACACTTTGGGCAAGCTAAGACAATAGCATAAGTATCCCAAATAGGATAACCATTGTATGCTAACTCAGTAATATAATTTTGTATAAAAGGAAATAATTCTTGAAAGAAAATATTATAGTCCTCATTCCCTCTTAATGCCTTTCCAAATTGATTTGTGTTAATATTTATATGAGTAGCTAAATTGGTTGTTAACGCAAAGAGAGCTGACCTTTTTTGTGATGATGCTTTGAACCGATGTTCGTAACTTCCCCCATAATTCTTTCCACACCAATCTTCTAATGGTGTTTCTCTAAACACAAGGGGTAAGGTCCTTATTTTATCATCAATCATTCTTCTTATTAGACTTTTATAGAGTTTCATAACAGATTTTACCGTTGGATTAGGTGATGCAACTGTACGTTTTGGCTTAGTCATCTTTTCCGGAGTGGATGATCCTAGATAGGGAGGATAAGGTCCCCGAGTTTGAAATGCTTTTTTACCTTCTGTTTTAAGTGAGTGAGATACTTTCGCTATAATACAGTCTCCTTTTTTGTCACTCTCTGTTACATCATAATCTTGGATCCTTGTCTGCTCGCATGGAACAGGACTTGTTATCCCAGTAATTTCAAATCCCCAAGTTAACTTCCTTAAGTCAAAAGCAATCTTGAATGTGCACGTCTCTTGAGACATCAAATCATTTACTATATGATCCTTATTAGGGAGACTTGAAGTTTCTAACCGCTTATTAAGAATTTTAACAGCATCTTTGTCTTTAAGCAATCCTAGGCTAAAGATTGTTTCATCCCCATCAGTGGTTTCATTTATAATCCTATTTATAGTTTGGACATTAGTGAAACTTCCAATTAACTGTAATTGAACTCCTTCGTTTGAATTCCTCAAAATTTCATGGCCTAAATTTGCAATATAGGGTCTCATAGTTATTAATGTTGAACATAATGACTCTAAATCTTCCCTTGAAGCCCCTAAAAGTTTAATTACCTGGGGATTAGTAACATAACCTGGTAAGAAATTTTCTACAATTTCTCTGGCCTTGCGTTCGAAGTTTGGAAGCCAAGTTATATTTAAGCTGTAAATGTCTTCTACAAGTCTTATGGGATCAAATGGTTCTTTTATGGTGCATGGAAGGACATTTAGAATTGCCTTATAGACTTCAGGGGATTCTTTTCGTATTTATAAACCAGATCTTTAACCAAATAGTCAAGGGGTCGGGACAACCTCTTTGGCTATGCTGGTATATATTTGAGAGAGACAATCCTCCAAAAATGGATGGGGACAATTTAATAAGATGGGGAGGTTCATTTTATTTGTTACTGGATTGAGAAGACCTTTTCTTCGAAAAACATTGCCTACTGTTTTCAAGTGTTTTTTCTAATATATTTGTTACATCATAAGTTGGTGTATTAGCCGCCTCAAAAAAATCTTCTACTTCTCGTTTTGATCTCATTTTGTTGAGTTTTGTACACAATCGATTCTTCGAGAGTCCTGGTATATGATCAAGCAAAGAATCTGTTTCTGTAACTTGTGATGAGAAGATTTCCAGTTTGGTTTTTTCTTTCTAAAAATCTTTGATAGGTGGCGCTCTAATATATGTCAAAGATTGTATAAAGTTCCTACCTTAGAAACTTCTTATGGAAAAGACGGGTAATACATAAAGAAACTGCAAGAACATTCAAAAATTTGGGTCAACAAAATGGCGGCTTTTAATAGTGCTACGCTTATATTTTTACCCCTCTTATACATATAATAAGCTTTCTTACGTTGTGTTTTATCACTTTCGCACTTTGACAGATAACAGGTGTGTGAAAGTGACAAAACACATTTTAAGTTACGAAAGTTTATGAATAAGGGTGTTAACGTTTTACAGCCATTGACAGCGCAACTTGGGTCAACAAAATGGCGAATTGGTCGTGACAGATCTTTTCAAAATATGTGAATGGGGCATAGCTATTTCCAAAAGATTTTCACTTGACTATGACTTAGATTAGAGCTCCATTAAAACTATATTTTTTAGAAGAATAAAATTAGACTGGACTACCTATTGCATAATAGTAGATTATGTACCAAGGGAATGAAGCAATGTCTTAAGTTACTGGTGGTATGTTGAACCCTGGGTGTAACGAGGGACTGTCGGGTTAACTCCTGACCGAAGCAAAGGAGTTATGTAGAGTCCTGAGTGAAGCGAGGGGTTTAAGCCACCCAAGACGAAGACATGCTTTATCCCGAGGTACTCTACTTTTCACACCGTCAGCGTAGATATATGGTATTATAGGCAAAACCTATATGCCTAGACCTAACGTAAACAATCAAAATGAAAAAGATAAATGCCTGCTAGATTTAGACCAATCAAATGGTGAATTCAATTAATGTTGTAGGCGAAGGTTAGACGTTCAGTTTATAATGTGATTGATTCATATGATAATTACTGCCAGATTACATTCCATCAACGGAATAAACAGGCAAGGCATGCATAGTAAATACTGACATCCATCAACACGGTATTTGATAAATACTCATGAACCACACAGACTGAACGTCTAGCCTACGCTAGAAAAAAACATGACCTATATTTTATGTATGTTATTCGAGTCCCTTTTTAATTTGATTATTATCTACAATATAAAAACTTTTTGTTATCAAATTGTACAATATCGATTCTATGGTAAGATAAAATGGAATAAAGAACTTTGTTTCTATTCAAAGTTGTTATTATTAAATATTGCAGGACATTTCACGCAGCGCCATCTAGGTGCAAGCTAATCAACTAGGCACCTAACAATATCTAGAAAGAAATATCTAAAACCAAATGCACTTGTTCGATGGTGGGAATCGAACCCACAAGCTTCTATGTTGAAGACGAGTGCCATAGACAGAAGTCGTCAAATATATCATCATTACATAGTCTAAAACAAAGTCACTTTCCGCTGTCTGTCCCTATGTATCTTTAAAGCTACGCAACGGATTTTGATGCTGTTTTTTTAATAGATAGAGGGATTAAAGAGGAATGTTTATATGTATAATACATGCAAAATAAAGCCGTGCGAAGCCGGAGCGGGTCTTAAATAAAATATATATTCATAAAATATATTTTTACATAAGTAATTCTATCAGTTATCTGACCACCATAACACAAGTGTAGTTGCTTGACTTAGGGCTAGATGGCGCTGTGTGCAACGTTGTCCACTCCAATAGTCTCAGTTTAGAAAATATTACGCCTTACTAAAAAAACTAATTCTATTTTGAAGATGGCAGCCAGTACCAATTTACTACAAGCTTAGAGTATTTCAAAACGTTATAACCTCCTTGGCTACAGACTTAGATCTTTGTACAGAATAAAAAAAAACTATGAGATGTTTATGGCCAGTAAAAAAATATGAAGTGTGTAATAAGTACGTCGATATTTGCTGGGCTGTTTCGCTGCTGGTTCGAGCTTTTAACGAGCTGAATGGGTTAAATAAATAATTAATCCTAAGCTCTCCCTGAAAAAGCAATGAAGTAGAAAAAAGGTTGTTTGATCCTCGAATTAGATCTCAGGGCTGTCTGAGAGATTTGGAACTAATAAAACTAGTTGATCCTTTAATAGTACATTACGATATAAGTGTGGTAAATTGATCTTTGCATAGAGGCGGTTTATGACGCGCGAGCGGCAGCGAGCGTGTTAATGAAGCCAAGATGCAAATATCAATTCCACACGTATATCGTACGACGTTTTTTATCACAGTTGCGAATAAAAGAAAAGACTTGAAAAGAAAACAAAATAATAATTAACAAAATATTTGTGTTAACTCTATGTTTACATTTTTTTAAGGCAATATTTTTTTGTTAATTATGCTCCGGAAAGGCCAGGCTAAAGACTTTCAACCTATACATCCTCGTGTGACATACATTATTTTTTAGGGATTTTTCTATTTGTTTTTGCGTCGGGGGTTAAGAACAAAATACAATGGTACGGAAAAACAATATATTTAATAAAAGAAAAAACAAAAAATAAACAACTCAATTTTTAATCGTTTTCTAAGTGATTATCACGTAAAATTTTCGTTCGTAAACCGACTTTAGAGACAACCATTTTTGCTAGTTATAAACTCTTTGGTACCTACCTTTTCGGGATAACTTTACAGCACTAGTTAACAAATATAAAACGCACGCGTGCATAATATGATGGATTATGAGCCTAAAAGCCGTTGAATAAGATCCACTTTATGAGCAACTGTGATAAAAAAACATTTATTTTATTTACATTATAAATAGAAAAAAACAGTAAAAATACTAATACTCACTAAATAACAATGGGTAATAAATATCACAAGATAATATATGTAGGTATGAATAGGTATGTTATATTGCTTTACAAAAGTATTATCAGGCGACTTGGGCAACAAAAATTAAAAGCGTTTAACCTTAAACGTAATTAACCAAGTGTCAAACTGATTAAATAATATCAACCTTGGGGTTATTGAAATAGAATTTCATTTTAAATTGCCCGTTTGATGCATTAAGTGTGCTAACTTAATGTTTATGATTATGGGCGTCAGTATTTAGTAGTACATAGACTTCACACCACAAAATACAGAAAAAAAATAACTTGAATGGTGTCAAGGGACACCCGGACGGAACGAAGTTCTTTTCGATCAATTAGTGAAGGAATTGTAATAAAATCAAAAAGTGTCGTTAAAACTTTTGGTCTTAATTTTTTCCGTCTAGCCTCCTTTCGCAACGCGCGATAAGGAATTTCGTTCCAATAAAGTCATTTCACAGCTGATGATCATGATCGAAAAGCTAAGTATTTATATAGGATTTTTTTCCGCAACTACCTCTTTAATTTGGTCCTTCTTGCGCAAGAACAGATTAGACTGCCCAGCACCTATACTACCCTTTCAGCTTAGTCGACCGTGTCCAGAGGAAAGAACTCGTCTGGAGCAAACTAAGCCGCAGGTTGTTATTAAGGTGGAAGGGTACCGGCGCTCTCTCCATACAAACGTAGTCGACTTTTTCCTCCCTGGATAAAGACACTCGCAGAAATACTTTTGTGCCAAAAAACCTATAAATGCCATGACTATGCCCCTAAGTGTGGATAAGTAATATATTTATTTGCCTTTAATAAACTGTTTTATAGTTTGTTGACAACTCTTATTTTTACTTGTATTGACTGGTTGCCTCGGTGACCAAAGCAAACCAAAAAGAATTTTTAGATGTCTAGTGTGAAGGAAAGTAGCCCACACCACCCCCCTCCGGAGACCGTCAAGGGCGATAGAAATCTGTGAATTTAACGCGACGACCGGAGCGGGTTATTATTTCTTTATTTATTGGTGGCAAGACTTCTGCATTTTGGTCCGACAGTATGAACAGATCCTTATATTACAAACAATTGTTTGACAAAATTAATTAAAAAATAAGAGAACTATGGCAACTACTTCTGCTCAACCAAGTCTGAAAAGAAAGGCCGAAGATATATTAATTGACCCAGATACAGGATCCGCATTGGAAGATGCTAAGAAACCCAAAATAGAGTTAAATGATGAGAAAAAATACAAATGCATCAGCCTGATAGTAGAAATGCACAAAGAGATATTAACTTTGGCGTTTACTAAACCAGGTAAAGAAGCAGAGAAAGACATGGAAGTAGATGGTGAGAATGTTCCGCTTTTCGACCATGCCATCAGCAACATAACGGTTGGTAACTATGTTATAAGCATTATTTTCACAGTGCATAACGTATGCAGATAAAAAGCGAATGGGAAAAAGGATACCAACATGATTACGAAGACATCTACCACCTCTTAAAATAAATTTCAGAGGAAAAGAATATCCGCTATCTAATGATGCAGTCATGAAGAAATGGAATGAGAAAGTCGCAGAAAAACGGTTTGTCTACAAAGCCTTCGGTGTTGCTGAAAAAGACAATTGGTATGGCACAATGGGACCGAACCTTGACATGTTCTCATCAAATGCTCTCCGAGTCAATGAACTCCGTTTAGGCCATAACAATATGCCAATAACCAAAGACAAAGGAGTTCATAAGAGTTTTCCCGTGTCAAAATATGGGTTGTCGGGAGCACATCACATCGGGGTCACCAATGTGGATAAGTAATATATTTATTTGCCTTTAATAAACTGTTTTATAGTTTGTTGACAACTCTTATTTTTCACTCGTATTGACTGGTTGCCTCGGTGACCAAATGATTATTAAGAGCCTGTAGTGTCCCACTGCAGGGCAAAGGCCTCTCTACTCCCCTTCCACTGATCGCGATCTTGTGCGACGGATTGCCAATCTGTCATAAAAAGGTGACCAAAGCAAACCAAAAAGAATTTTTAGATGTCTAGTGGGAAGGAAAGTAGGCCACAGGTTTTGGTATTTTTCATTTTTTTATAATCATAGAAATTAAGATTTAAATAACAAAAAATAAGATATAACAAAAAATAAGATATAGGGGCATGGTCATGGCAGTTATAAGTTTTATGCAATAAAAATTTGCTCTAGTGTCATTATCCAGAGAGAAAACAGGCGACTACGTCTGTATGGAGAGAGCCCCCGGTACCATTTCCTCTTAAAAGTTACAAGCTACATGTACCAACACTGACATACTGCCATCTATTTTCATTATCAACTTTCAAACATTTAATCTTATTCTCCTTAGTAAGTTTAGTCAAATGATGGTTCACATTATAAGCAGCTGCCGGCCACAGATGTTCCGGTGTCTCAGTGTATATCAACTTGACGAGGTCCATTTCGTTGAGTTGTTTCTTTGCATTGTTCTTTAGAGCTTCTAGTATTTGTTTCTCACGTTCGTTGCGATGGGTTATGTAGTATTGGATTTTTGTTATCGGATCCTGTGGACAGAGGTGTTGAATTAATGAAGCTTTGTGATTGTAGGGCCTTAACAGAGTATATGGAGCACCTTCTCCAATGACCAATGTTGGCACAATGGTCACCATGCCGAACTGCCAAACACAGGGTTGCAGGTTCGATTCCCGCCTCAGACATGTATTTATGCTTAAATATTTGTCTGTGGTCTGGTTGTTTTTATGTATTATAAGTATAATATTCACAAAAGAAAAGTATATAAGTAGTATATCCGTTGTCTAGCACCCATAACACAAGTCTAGTTACTTAGCTTGGGGTTAGATGGCGATGTATGATATGTCAAAAACAAAAATTGAAAAATTGAATGACCAATGTGCCTTAACTCCTTTATGAGGCCTTTATTTTAAGCCATTTGCGCTCCGCGTAAGTCCCGATTCCGTGAGAATATCAGGATAAAACGTAGCCTATGATATTTTTAATGGATGAATGTATCCTCATAGCAAGTTTCATCAAAATCGGTCCAGTAGTTTCGGAGCCTATTCGTTACAAACAAAAATATCTTTCCTCTTTAATATATTGGTTTATGTAGACTTTTCTCACCTCAACAACATTACCATGTCCCGGATAAATAACATTCGGCTTCAACTCTAATATCCGATTTAGACTCTTCATATAATTGTATAAGTCTTCAAACACTGCCGTTCCCTCTCCCAATATGCAATCACCACTAAAGAGTATGTTTTCTTCTAGTAAACTGAGTACTACATGATCTGTGGTATGACCTGGGAATATGTAGGTAATTTTAGTGAGATCAGGAACAATAACACTCCCGTGGAAATGTCAGGAAATGTTATGTGTTATTCCATATCTCCAGCATCTTTAAGTTTTAATCATAATTGGTTTAGTAGTTTTTGTATGAAGTCGGCTTCTTCTTCTTCTTGTAGGTATAGTGGTGTGGCAAACCTATTGTTAGAGTTTTTAGATCGCCTTAAGGCCTCTAACTTGATCTAACGACTGCTACTAGAGGTAGCAACTGGGACAAACGGCTTAACATACATGCAAGGAGTAAAATGTAGACACACAAGGAGTGGTAACATTCTGGCATAGTAAACAGTGAGCCATATTTTAGGATTCCATACCCAAAGGGAAAAAGGGGGACCTTTTGACTAAGACTCCACTGTCCGTTTGTCACTGGGCTGTATTTCATGAACCGTGATAGGCTAGAAAGTTGAAATTTTTGAGCAGATGATGTTTTTCTCTCGCCGCTATAACAAAAACTTGAGAGGTGTCAAGGAACACCCGGATGGAACGAAGTTTCTTTCGATTAATTAGTGAAGGAATTGTAATAAAACCAAAAAGTGTCGTTACAACTTTTGGTCTTAATTTTTTTCCGTCTAGCCCCCTTTCGCAACGCGCCATAAGAAACTTCGTTCCAATAAATACTAAAAACAGAATATAATGCTACAGAATCCTTCATTCGCAAGTCCAACTCAAAATTGGTCAGTTATATACTTTTAATATTTTTAGTAAGATTAGTTGGATGGAGTTTTTGTAATAAAAATTTATGTACGCTTTTTGCTCTAACGCGGTCGACTAAGCAGAGAGGGTAGCATAGGTGCTGGGCAACCCTCAATATTATGTAATTACTAGCTGCGCCCCGCGGTTTCACCTCGTAAGTCCCGATCCCGTGGATATATCAGGATAAAAAGTAGCCTATGTGTAAATCCAGGTCTCCAGCTATCTAGCAATCGATCCAGTAGTTTCTGTCTGAAGGAATAACAAACATACATACACACACACAAATGTTCACATTTATGATATTAGTAGGATTTTACCTGGTGTGTGGTGTATTTTAACAGTGGCACCTTCTACCATGATCTCTTGCCCGTCTATGAGCCATTGCATTGGTATTGATTTTGGTAAGTCTACATCTAGGTCATCTTTGGAGTCTCTTCTGTGTTTCCATACTTTTGGTTGTTCTAAAATAGAAACAAAGTTAAGTAAGTTATTACAGTAAAATAGAGATTTATAAACTATTCTAGGCTGGGTACATATGTCACTTGACCTTCTTACATAATATCGGTTCCTGTGCAGAATGCAGTGGCCTTGGCCTTGGCAGTGACACATCTTCATATCAGTGCAATATAAAAGCAGTGTTGGCTTAGTGGTAGATAAAACCTCGACTTTCATTCTGAAGTAGGCAGGTGGGTAGTGCACCAATGAATTTTTCTTAGGAAAAAATTATGTGTGTCTAATTGACATTAAAGGAAAACATCGTGATGAAACCCACGGCTTAGTTGGCTCCAATAGTATTGACATGTTCTCTCCTTTGGACATGGTTGACTAAGCTGAGATGGTAGTAGGTACTGGGCAAGCCTACTCCATCCTCACGCAAAATGGACCCAATTAAAAAGGGTCTGACTGCGGAAAACAGCCCGTATACAAGTACAAGTCTTCTTCTTCGTGTCAACGGCGGCCAATGCAATACACCTTGATCAGAGCACTCCCGCCCAAAACTTAGCCACGGCAATCGCATTATAAAAATAAAGCCACGGCAATGCTTTTTGGCCTCAGCAGGGGTACAGCCCAGAGGGGTTGTGAGCCGAAGAAAACTCTTACGGCTGTTAAGGCGCCGCTGTGGCGTTTCGTGGTTATGCAGAGGGTGCTGGTGATCAGTTTCCTGATTGCGTTTTTCCACTGCACATGCCACTTCACGACGGTACAAGTACAAGTATCAGTGCAATATCAAATGACTATGTCCACATACCACGGAAAACAAGTTACAAGAGATTAATTAATTTTATCTAACTTACGAGCTATACTTCCATAGATATTCTCAACACCTCCAATGTGATCGTGGTGCCAATGTGTGACAACAATATGCTCAATATTCACTTGTTCTGACTGTACAACCTCTGCTAGATGTCTCTGATAGTCTGTGACATCCTTGTCACCTGTATCGAGAAGGATACGACTGGAAATAGACCAAAATATAGTTTAAGAAAAAACACATATTGTAATAGACCTTTGTCATTGCCTTAAACGCGGTTTTCATGAGAATAAACCAAGCCTACTTGGCTTGCCCTAAACCAGCCCTAAACAACCCTAAAACTACTAAGAAAAATTCACTGGAGGACAGTTGGGATTCGAACCCACAACCTTCAGAATGAAAGTAGGTATTTATCACTAGACCAACATCGCTTAAAGTCATTAGGTTACCTAATTAATACTTCCAACGATCTACTATATCTACACTAATATTATAAAGAGGAAAATTTGTTTGTTTGTAACGAAAAGGCTCCGAAACTACTAGACCGATTTAGATGAAACTTGGCATTTAAATAGCTGTAGACCTGGATTAACACTTACGCTACTTTTTATCCAGATATTCCCACGGGATCGGGAATTACGCAGGTGAAACCGCGGAGCGCTGCTACTATAAAAATGTAAGATACTAACTTCTTCCCAGTCCCGATTAAATAAGTATTTGTGCCCTGTAATGTCATCGGTCCTGGATTACACCCCAGGATCCTGATCACTCGGCTGGAGAGTCTCGTCACTGCTGGTATTACAGCTGCCATCGTCACAGTTTTATCTTCAAAATTTTTTTTATTTAAATGACTCCAAAGTTCACTGATAATGTTTTGGGTGATCTCTATTTTTTTTATTTTGTATTTGATTTGGTATGTTCTAAAGAGTATTTGCTTCACTGTTTGTACGAACTATTATCAAGTTTTTATTTTTATGGAATTATTAGAATTTCTATAGAAGAAATTTATACATTTATGCAATAATCACAAACTATACTTTAGTCAAAGAGAATTTAAATACTAACTTTAGTGATGAGTGTATGTTGTTTTTTAAACAGGCTATCGATAGTACGGAAACGTACCGATCTTTTATCTGCGAACGTACAGTAGGTACCGTACAAGCGTAGACAGAGAATAAATATAGACAAGTTACCAGCGTATACAGTGTGAGACAGCGAATAATTAACATACCCTTAAGTATATAGTTGTCAAATTGCCATTTAAACAGCAATTAACCATCACTGCACAAGTGCACACTAATTAGTACTCCTTTTTAATATCTTTTAAGTCACAATTAACACAAATTATAGTCTAACAGGATAAGAAAATAAAACTTTGATAGACACCAAATGCTTGATTGCCACCAACGACGTTGATGGCAAGCAAAAAAATCCTATACGCAAATAGAGACAAATAATTCTCACTCATTTGACATTCAATCCTTCTCACTCTAGTAATTATTATTATTTTAGCAGCTGGTCTATATTTATTTTCTGTCTATGCGACAAGCTATTCTGATTATAGAATGCGATGCAATAGTGAACTAGGCAAAGTTTCCGAGAACTATTTTATTTTGACCCATTGTCTGTCTTCCATAATAAATAAAAATAAAATAAAATAAAATAAATTGAATTTTTTTAAAGTAAAATTAAATAAGATATTGAAAATTAAATGATTAAAAAAAAATATGGAAAGTGATCGTGATCATTGATCTCCGATCTTTTATCGATTCGATAAAAATCCATTTCTTTACCTACCTTTTAACGTATACGTTTCTTTCTACGCAATTAAAAAACATTTTACAGAAAACTGCGTATATTGGAACTCAAATCTATAGTGTCGCCATAAATAATTATTTTACCTTACTTTTTTGGTAAATAGGTATTTCTACTACAGTTCACAAGCATAAAACTTGTGAAAGAAATGATTCCAAATTATTTATGTTTCTTCACAGGTTGTCAGTATGTTTACTGTAAACTCACTATAAATCGTATTTGAAGACTTGTCCGCTTGCTTGTTCGACATCCACAACGGAAGGATCAAGGAAATTTACCCAAAAAGGTAAAATTTCAGCCTACAAATGGCACTTCTATCATCTGTCAAGCATGTTTGACAATTTGAACAGATGAAGTTTGAATCTGACGTGTGAATGACATTCACAGACTTCACAGTTCGATTTTGAGAAAAAATGGCTGGTGCGCTAACGCGAATAATAAACGGGGCTAAATCGCATTACGGTAATTAAAACAGTCCCTAGACGAGATATTTCTAATGCAAATCTTTTTTAGTTTTATACTTTATCATAAGAAAGAGTTACAGTGTTCAAAGTGATTTGTTATTGTGCGCTGCGTAGCGCGGAGCTTATATAATTTTGACACCTGTTTTTAGGGGTGCTGGGACCTTTGGTATCCTGTAACAATGTCCCAGTGCGATATGAACAGACGAAGACCCATTTCGGGAATTTGCCGGACCAGGACAGGATCTTCACCAACTTGTATGGCCGACATGATTGGAGATTGAAGGGTGCTATGTGTCGTGGTGATTGGTACATGACTAAGGAGATCCTTTTGAAAGGAAACGACTGGATCGTCAGTAAGTATATTTATACTGGAAGGGTGAGCTTGAGGGCTCCAATTTCCGCACATCAGGCGCAATGGGCACATCCTGTGCATTGAGCGTGATGGTTGACTGCTACTCCAGCCAACCCAGCTCCGACCAGAAGTGCAGAATCGTCCTGGGTTCCTCGCACGCTTCTTGGTGTGTTGGGTTGCTATGTATGTCAGTCGGTATAGAGCCAGTTTCGCACTCCAGGATTACGTGAGTGATGGTCTCTTTGTTAGACAAACATATGTCGGTTATACCTAAGACAGTGTTTATTCAATGAACAATGCCTGATAAATGTGCTCACCTGGAAGAAAACTTATAATGCAATGACATCCTTACTTCTAGTGGTTGGTTTACTGATCACATACAAATTTTTCAGATGAACTAAAGACCTCAGGGCTCCGAGGTCGCGGCGGCGCCGGTTTCCCAACCGGTATGAAATGGTCCTTTATGAACAAGCCCTCTGACGGCCGTCCCAAGTACCTAGTAGTCAACGCAGACGAGGGAGAACCTGGGACTTGTAAAGATCGCGAGATCATGCGCCACGATCCCCACAAGTTGATTGAGGGGTGCCTTGTTGCTGGGAAGGCTATTGGTGCAGTGGCTGCATACATTTATATTAGAGGAGAGTTTTATAACGAGGCTAGCAACTTGCAGGTTGCTATTGCTGAGGTCAGTAATGCTTAAAAAAAGAGATATATGTCTTTACAACAAAAAGCCACGAAAGTTTGTAGGTGAAAAAATTGCAAAAGCCAAACTTCTTAATTTACAAAAATGAGAATGAGAAATGCTATAGATCATGTAATTTATTGTGCCATAATATTTAAATAAATAAATGAATGAAGAAACTGGCCAGCATTACTACATTGAATTGCAATGCTGATCCTCTGTGCCAAATATAGTCCAGCACTTTGGTCTCGTATTGCCTTCATTGGTTGCTCAGACAGGAATTTAAAGTTTATACTTACTGATTACCAGTAGATACCTCGACTTTCATTCTGAACATTGTCGATTCAAATCCTAGCCGTGCACCAATGGATTTATCTTTCAAGAAATGTATGTATTATTGCTATATTTTCTGTTACGGTAAAGAAAAACATTGTGATGAAGCCCACGGCTTAGTTGGCTTTAGACATATTGACGAGTTCATTCCTCTGGACATGGTCGACTAAGCGGAGAGGGTAGTATAGGTGTTAGGCAAACCTACTCCATCCTCACGCAAACAGGACTTAATCAAAATGGATCCGATTGCGGAAAACAGCCCGTATACAAGTACAAGAACTTACTGATTTTTAAAATTCTGCTCATAATTCCCCCTTCCAGGCATACCAGGCAGGTCTGATCGGGTGCAACGCGTGCGGTTCAGGTTATGACTTCGACGTATACGTCCACCGTGGCGCCGGCGCTTACATATGCGGGGAAGAGACCGCGTTGATTGAGTCCATTGAAGGGAAGCAGGGCAAGCCCCGCTTGAAGCCCCCGTTCCCAGCTGATTGCGGCCTATTCGGATGTCCCTCGACTGTCAATAATGTTGAGACTATTGCCGTTTCTCCCGTAAGTCATGGTTAAAAAAGTTAAGAAACTGCAGGGTTGAATAATGTAAATTCTTCAGCCATACTTTTAGCAGAATATTTGGGATGCGGTTGCTGTATTGATAAGGTTCCACTTAGTAAGATTTATGTGAAAATTTGTGTGTTTATTTTGTTACTGCTTCACTCAAAAAACTACTAAAGCTTTGAAACTAGTGGAGGAAGCTGGAGCCCTGGAGCAATATATACTTTTTAATCCAATCCTGGACACACAAGTGAAACCACAAGATGAAGTGGGAACCACTGCTGGGCAAAGGCCTTCGTTTCGGCCTTTCACACACCCTGGTCGATTGAAATATCTAGCCAGTCTTTTGAATAGATGTCAAGTTCGTCTTTTCATCTTCGTCTGGTGTCTGGCATGGGGTTGATTAACTAATAAATACCTTTATTTTATGTTCTAGATGTCTAGAACAATCCCCATATTACATTCATCATCCATGCGAACGATCCATACCACTGCTGAACATAGGTTTCCCTCAAACACTTTCAGAATATTCAGAATTTTCTTAATAGATACGAGTGATTCAAGACAACAAAACTCGTATCTTAATAGATACGAGTGATTCGAGACAACAAAACTACCACGCGTACGAAGTCGCGGGCAACAGCTTGTTCCTCATAAATGATGTGTTTCGGCAAGAGTAATGTAAAATCCGGAAGCTGTTAGAAGCGGAGAGCATGTGACTAATCGTTCTGAAAGTGTTTGAGGGAAACCTATGTTCAGCAGTGGTATGGATCGTTCGCATGGATGATGAATGTAATATGGGGATTGTTCTAGACATCTAGAACATAAAATAAAGGTATTTATTAGTTAATCAACCCCATGCCAGACACCAGACGAGATTTTGATTGTTTCTTTTGTTTTTATAATTAAAAACAAAAGAAACACAATCAAAATCGGTTCATCCATTCGGGAGCTACGATGCCACAGACAGACACGTCAAACTTATAACACCCCGCCGTTTTTGCTCCGGGGGTTAAAAACTATCCGTTGCTTAGTTTTAAAGATCTAAGCATACATACATAGAGACAGACAGACAGCGGGAAGCGACTTTGCGATAAACTAAACCCAAAATCTTACCCTTTCAGACGATCTGCCGTCGCGGCGGTTCCTGGTTCGCATCGTTCGGTCGGACTCGCAACTCTGGCACGAAGTTGTTTAACATATCCGGCCACGTGAACACACCTTGCACGGTCGAGGAAGAAATGAGTATACCATTGAAGGAGCTTATAGAACGTCACGCTGGCGGCGTGTGCGGCGGGTGGGACAATCTGCTGGCTATCATACCAGGTGGATCTTCTACACCACTTATACCTAAAAGGTGAGATTATTGGGTTGCGTTTAATGCATAAGATCAAAAACGTGAAAGGCCACAATAAATACATTGAATGACCATGTTAGTATTGTTTATACCTCACCTCTGTAGGACATAGGCCCATGACGGTTGTCAAAAAAACCACTTGAGTAGCATATCAAAGATATGTTTGCATTGTAAATTTGAAAGGAATTGACTTGTATAAGGGCTGTTTTCCGCAACTAGACCTCTTTGGTCTTGTTTGGGTGAGGATGGAGTAGGCTTTGCCGAGTACTACCCTCTCAGCTTAGTCAACCGTATCCAGAGGAAAGAACTCGTCAGTACATCTGGAGCCAACTAAACTGCGGGTTTTACAATGTTTTCTTTACCGTCAGAGTGATGTGTAGTGGCATATAAATCTATTGGTGACCGGGATTCGAACCCGCAACCTTCGAAATGAAAGTCAAGGTATCTACCACTAGGCCAACACTGCTCTGCAATCTTTTAATCTAATTTTTTTTCATACTTTTTTGAGCGCCGTTTTTCCATAGTTAAATTCTTTACCAATGTCTATAACAAATTGCACCATTTTATATTTCTTTATAATTTGTTCCAGTGTCTGTGAGACAGTGCTAATGGATTTCGACGGTCTGGTAGCAGCCCAGACCTCTCTCGGCACCGCAGCTATCATAGTAATGGACAAGACGACGGACATTGTAAAGGCTATAGCACGTCTGATAATGTTCTACAAGCACGAGTCGTGCGGACAGTGCACGCCGTGCCGCGAGGGTGTCTCGTGGATGAACAAGATTATGTACAGGTACATAAACAGACAGACATAAATACATAATAGCTGCGCACAAAGGTTTTGCCTGCGTTCAATTTAAAAAAAAAATCATAAGAACCTCCTGGTAATAACAAACACAACAAAAAAAGAATTAGCGAAATTGGTTCGGCTATTAACGCGTGATGCCGTGACCAAGGAAAATAAGTATTCATCCTACTAATATTAAAAATGTGAAAGTTTGTGTGTATGTTTGTGACTCCTTCACGCAAAAACTACTGGACCGATTGCAATGAAACTCGGTACCTAGATAGCTGGAGACCTGGATTAACACATAGGCTACTTTTTATCGCGATGTTACCACGGTGCCGGGACTTACGGGGGTGAAATCGCGGAGCGCAGCTAGTTTTTATATATAAGACTAGCTGCGCCCCGCGGTTTCACCCGCGTAAGTCTTGATCCCGTAGGAATATCGGGATAAAAAGTAGCCTATGTGTTAATCCAGGTATCCAGCTACCTAGATACCGAGTTTCATCGCAATCGGTCCAGTAGTTTTTGCGTGAAGGAATAACAAACACACACGCACACACAAACTTTCACATTTATAATATTAGTAGGACAAGCTTTTGCCCGCGACTTCGTCCGCGTTGAAGTCGAAAATAGATCAAGGAGTCACATAGTTCCATACAAACTTTGCCCCCCTTTTTCACCCCCTTAGGGGTAGAATTTCGAAAAATCCTTTCTTATCCGGTGCCTACGTCATGCAAAGAACATACCCTCCAAATTTCAGGTCTCTACGATCAGCGGTTTAGGCTGTGCGTTGATCCGTCAGTCAGTCAGTAGTTCAGGACAAAGAATTTTATATGTATAGACTAGCTGTCCCGGCAAACGTTGTTTTGCCATATACAAAAAAGGAAAAAAAATAGATGTCGTTCTCAGACCTAACAATATACACAAAAAAATTCACACAAATCGGTTTAGGTGGACATAGGTAACTAACACCGCGACACGAGAATTTTATATACGGGGTGAATTTTTTATGTGGGCTTTCAGGGCTATATCCTATACTATACTATAAGAGATAGCGAAAAATGCTCAAAGGAGTTTCGTATTCGATTTTGACGAAAACTGAAACTGCATCATTATAGATTACAAAAGAAAAGTATATAAGTAGTATATCCGTTGTCTAGCACCCATAACACAAGTCTAGTTACTTAGCTTGGGGTTAGATGGCGATGTGTGGAATATTCTGCAATTCCCTGGTTAGGAATCAACCTGTTGTTTTGCATAAAAATAATTATTCTTTTTTATGAGAATGGAAGGGGATGAATGATGTTTAGGCCAAACACATACTTATGCCATCTTTTAAGCTATTGCATAGCCTTTATCGCGGGCTTAGAGCGCGGCGACCAAATCAAGAAATTTCGTAACGAAAATAAAACCTAACACCCCCACTCTGCCTACCATATAGCTCGGGCGAGCGTTCGCTTAACGTGTATGTATATGGTACGACTGTACGAAGCTCGCACGATGCAATAGCTTTACCGCAGCAGTCTCCAAGTGGCAATATATTTTTTTTACTACCTCAGAAACTTGTCCATTATCTACTTGCTATCTTTGTTTCAGATTTGTTGACGGTAACGCTTCACCAAAAGAAATTGATATGCTTTGGGAAATCTCTAAACAAATTGAAGGTATGTTGTACTTGTTCTTCTATGCGGGCTGTTTTCCGCCATTAGACCCTTTTGAATTGGGTCCTTTTTGCGTGGGGATAGAGTAGGCTTGCCCAGCACCTTATACCCTCTCAGCTTAGTCGGCCAGGTCCAGAATAAAGAACTTGTCAATACTTCTGGAACAAACTAAGCCGCGGGTTTCATCACGATGTTTTCCTTCACCGTAAGAGCAATGTTAATTAGCGCACATAATTTTTTCTTAAGAAAAATCTATTGGTTTACGGCCGGGTGGGATTCGAAACCACGACCATTAGAATGAAAGTCGAGGTATCTACCACTAAGTCTGAAGGTATGTTACTTTACTATGTTTTCAAGTAATTTACGTAAGGTTGATTTTTTTGACGATTTACACCTAATAATAAGTCACTTTTTTGTGGACACCTCCCACAAAAATGGAAAAAAAAAAATTAAACTTCTAAAAGGCTTAACGAATACCCGCCTGCGACGCAGGAAGTTCTTCCTCTTGAGGTGCCATCTCCTACCGGAGGTCGGCTATCATTAAGGCTATTTTTACTTTTGAAGCTGCTGCTCTGAAAAATCTCGTGCTTTGCTTAAACCATGTCCGGAGGTTCTTAAGCCATGAAGTGCGCCTCCTTCCGGGTGGTCGCTTCCCTTGGATTTTACCTTGCATGAAGTCGCAGGATGTTGCGGGTCCCATTACCGCGGCATACAAATATTTATATACAAATATTTTTTCCTGGTTTGCGTGTTTCTAAATTTATATATTTCAGGGTTTGAAAATAACCGATATTTATAATAAATATCAATATATCGGATATTTATGATAAATATCCGATATATATAAAAAAATTGATTTATATTCATTTTGTATGACAACCATGTTATTGTTTTATTCTATTATTTATGTATACTGTTTGCATACCTATGTTTTATAAACATAATAAATTATTTAAAGAAACTAAAAAAAAACTGAAAAATCAACTCAAAAACATAGAATCTTCTTATAAATTCCAATCAGTCAATGGCTTCATTAATTTTCTTAATACCTACCTAAACTTACTATTAGGGAGTACCTATGTTTTAATTCTACTCCAACGACATCTACATTTAGGATGGAGAAATACAGTAGAAAACTGCAAAAAATTAATTATTATTATCAAATTTTTAAACAATTTTTGTATTGATATATTTCACAAAATATTATTTGATGTATATCCTCGAACCTGATAAATTTACCAAAAAAGGTATATAAATATTCTATCCGTTGTCTTAGGGTTAGATGGTGCTAAGTGAAATATCCTACAATATTTATTTATTTGCCCATAGGTCACACAATTTGCGCGCTCGGAGACGGCGCCGCGTGGCCAGTCCAAGGCCTCATCCGTCACTTCAGACCGGAATTAGAACGACGCATGGCCGAATACGCTGAACTCAATGGACCGAGCAAAGCCGAGCGTCTGTACTAGTCGTGTTAGATAATTATTACAGTAGATTAAAGTCTGTTATCCTTCTTTAGGAATATGTAGGTAACCCGGGATCTTACTCAAAAAAAAAAGTAAAAATAATTGGGGGACAAAAAGAAAAAACAGTTCAGGAAAATGAGACCCCAGAGTTTGGGGAATTTTTAAAAAGAGGCAACACTAATTACTTTTTAGTTAGAACCAATAATGGTGTTGCCACATTTAAAAATCCTTAAATCATCAGGCAATTTTCTCGAACTATAAATTAAAATAATGCAAAAATATTTTTTAGTAAAGTCCTGGGGATACCTACAAGTACTTAAAAGCGATTTCAGGGTTTTTAATACTCACTGTATAATGCATATTGTATGTATTGCGAAATGTACAGGATTTTTGTATTTTCACTGATAAAAATCGGTTAGTGAAAGTTGGCACGTTCTTAATTTGTTGTAGATATTTTTTATTACATTTAGTTTGGTTACATAATGTTTTTTATTAATAAATAAATCAGTATTTTGATTTTCTATATTGATTTCTTGTGGTTAGTAATAGATGGCCGATTGTAATAGTAAATCGGTTTTAGATTAGCGTGCTTGGTAAAAAAATCTAATATCTCGCAGAAAATCACTTACAAACATTGCTGATAATTTGAATGAATGGTAGAAAAATAGGGAAAGTACCAAAAATCATACTTTATTAACTGCAATCTATGCTATTTGATATGACAATATTTTTTAAATCATTGTCAGACACTATAATGTTGCCAGCTTTTTGGCAGCTTTTTTACCGACTTCAAAAAAAGGTTCTTAACTCGTCGCGTATATATTTTTTACTATAATTTTAATCATTTTGTCAATTTTGCTACTATTATTTTTCTAAATGTTAAACCTTTTTCTAACGTGTTAAAAGTATCAGTCCGTGCCAGTTTTAACTAATCTGCACGGAAATGACTTGTTATTATCAGAAGTGGGATTATCTTTAAGTGACTCTGGCTTATGATTATGACTAGTGGAATTACCATGATTAAATTTGATAGTTGCTAAATCATCTTTTTTTATGTATTTTTTTCTGATTATACTACATTTTTTTATCGGTTTAATTTCTCTAAATGAAGCGTTAGTTTTAGTATTAAAAATATTTTTGTGTTTTTTTATTTGTGTGAATAGAATATCAATCAATCAAATCATATCAATCAATCAAATCTCAATTTGGAAGGACAAGGGACACACGGATGGGACGAAGTTCCTTTCGATTTTATTAGTGAAAGAATTGCAATAAAATCAAAAAGTGTCGTTACAACTTTTGGTCTTAATTTTTTCCGTCTAGCCCCCTTTCGCAACGCGCGATAAGGAACTTCGTTCCAAAAAAAATAATAAGTCGTATTCTTTGTCATTTCACACAAGTGTCTGAAAAAAGCAGGGCTTGTATTATGACTGCATTGCAATTTGTTCTACAGCGGGATTCGAATATGCCACCACGTACGCTTAAAATCCCTTCATAAACTTGAAATAGGTATTCAAACATTCTATGGCAGGATTATTTGAATCCAAAATTATTTGTTGACACTAAAGTCTAGTTTTAGTTCTAAATTGGAGGTTTGATGTCGACATCATACTTTGCCATTAAACTTGTTATTGTAAAGGGCCTTTACGTGTTGGCTTCGGCCCCACGCACGCCTTCCAAAGATCCGGGGCTCCATAGCCCCTTGATATGGGGCATAATAACAAGCATAAAAAATATCAACGCAGGCCTAGTCACAAGCCTAGTTACTTGCTGGAGGCTAGATGGCGCTGTGTAGAAAATCCCACAATATTAATTGTCGATTTTTTTGGCGCCAACCAATAATAGATATTTTTTTCTAGAACATCTATACATATAATAAATCTGTAGACATCAAAAAATCTGTAATTGTAAGATATCCAGAAAAAAAATACACAGGTCGCCTTAAAATCGTTAGCTGAACACGATAGGGTAGTTTTTAGAATTTTTGTCTGTTTGTCTGTTTGTCTGTTTGTCTGTCTGTTTGTTTGTTTGAACCAGGTAATCTCATAAACTACAGAACAGATTTTAACAAGGTCCACACAAATTTGTTCAGAATATATCAGAATAACATTTAGGCTATGATTTAATTTAACTTTAATACAATAATTAAGATATTTGATAAAAAAACATTTAAAAAATGTGAAATCGAAATATTTTCCGTGGTAAAACGTAATCGAACGTCAGAAGGGAACAGTACCCTTACCACGGGTTTTTTACGTATTCGATTAAACATACTATATTGAGTATTTACTATGAAACTTCCTAAAAATCAACTTACTAGGTCCACCCGTCTCTGAGAATATCGGTAGTGACACACCGACAGACAAACGGACAAAAGAGTGATCGAAAAAGGGTTTCATTTTTTCGAGTTCTTCAAAAAGTCATGGTAGGGATGCAGTACATGCCTCCGCTCAAGATGACAGCTGTCATAAAACCAAATAGTTTGCATTTAATACTACCTACGTGAAACTGAAAATGAGGTAAGTTCAAAGAGGTACTACTACATAATATTACCGATCTCCTTTACCGAAGACCTCCGATGTTACACTTCTATCGCGCTTTTCTCCTGCTATAGTTTGAATTATGAGTTCAAGTAGCGGAAACCTTAGATAGTAAAAACAAAAAAAGAATTTTCCAAATCGCTCCAAGAGTTTACGAGTAATCAGCGAACATACATAAAAAAAATATATATACGTGACGAATTGAGAACCTCCTGCTTTTTTGATGTCGGTTAAAAAATATACAGGTAGTTATTTGTAAAAATCTTATTTTTTCCAAAATTACGTAGCCCTGCTAGCTGCCTAATAAAAAAACTGGGTATTTTGGTCAAGAATTCAGAAAATTGGAAAAGTTATGTTATGTTATGTGTTATGCTATGTTTTTTGCGCTGTGATTTTAGACCCGATAAATAAATTATGCCCAACGCTTTATAGGTTTTGTTTGATGGCATTTTTTGTCATTTTCGATGGCTATGGCACTCAAAGTGAACCGCACACTTTTGAAAAATTATAGGTTATCATTTTTCTTTAAATATTCCGTTTCCAAAACGTCTCGCTTTAGAAGTTGAATGTCCTTTTGTAGTTTGGTATAAAGGTTTTGGAAAAATCGGTTTTGACATAAAAACCCTAGGCGTAACATAATTTTACACAATTATTTTTGGCATAAAGTCACCGCGCACTCTTAGAAAATCAAGGAACATCACGTTTCTTCAAAAACCCTGAATCCAAAACGCTTTAGAGGGTTGGTTTTTTTATTATTTGTTTTTTTTTTCGATGCCGTCTATCGATAGGTATGAGTCTCACTTTTGTGAAATCATAGGACATCACGTTCCTTCAAATACCCCGTTTCCGAGACGCTTTAGATGTTTGGTGTGAAAGCATTTTTTGTTCAACGTAATGCCTGCTATCAATATGTAAGGATCTCAATGTGCATCGCGTTATTTTAAGTATTAGTATTTGTTCTGTCCAATGGCCTTTCTTTTTAATCATTAATATTATTATTTGATAATAAAAACAATGTAAAATATTATTTGCACCAAAATAGATTATTATTTGCATGATGTTGGTGTAAATACTATAATTTCTTATATTATTAATTGAAGAATATGAATCGAGACACAAAGGTAGTTGATAATTATTTTTTCTTTAATTTACAAAAATCTAAAGATAACTAAGAAGACAAAGTATGTTGAAAGTTTTGTGCGAATAGAAATTGGACTTAGTTTTAGCTTATCATATTGTTGTGTACCTATTATGTTTTATTTGTGAAAAATTAACAAAAATAGTACATTGTTACCCAAGGTGTGAAAGTCACTCATTGAGTCCCGAGACTCGAGTTTGGCGCCCGAGCGTAGCGAGGGCGCTAATAGTTCGAGGGACTAAATGAGTGACTTTCACACCTTGGGTAACAAGTGCTTTTCATTACGAATAAACATAAAATTCTTCCTAATAACGAGAGTGAATGAGAGACTCCATACTACTTGATCCTCTTACAAGGTTGGGACCAAAGAGGTTATACATTATGTAGATTTTTTGTTTTTGCTATTTATTTTCAACATGTTTTCAATACTCAAATACGTCGGTACTTACCGAAGAGATTTTTATAAACACTGAGTAATGACGCTAAGTCCGTAGATTACATTTATTTACATTTATTTTATTAAATAAGATATCTTGAACTAAATATATTTACCTGAATTCGATTACTGAGAATAAACCTATTATGTACTAAACTCTGGCAGTATGGATGAGCCGTGCGAAGCCATAATTGTTATTCTTTGGTGTTACCTAAAGCAAGAAGGTTAGGTTTTTGAAGTTCCTAATGCGTAATGATACTGATACTGGCTACAAACACATTGCACAAGCCGCGCGAAGCCATAATTTGACATGACAGCTGTCAGTGAAAGCGATCTTTCCTAGGGCCGAAAGTTTTTCTTTCTACACGCTCTTCAGGCATCTTTAGACCTACTTTCAGAGTATGAGTAAGTAAAGTGCCTTTGCCGAATCAATTAAAAATATAGTTTAAAAACAATGTAACTGCCTATTTTGTTTTTATAACTTACACCGAATGATAAATTGTATCTATGCAGAAAAATGCTAAGTATTCTAAATAACCCAAAACCACATCGCGAACGAAGTCGCGGGCAACAGCTAGTTCTAAAATAAAACAAATTCATTGTACGATTAAAATTCGGTGATTGCGGTTAACCTATCTATTGTTATCAAAATTCAATGTAAGTATCCACATTTAGCATGTTAAATATACACGAAAATACCATAACCCATACATTTCGCAATATTTCACAATGTTATGAAATCATGTGATCTTAAATGCGACGTAGTTTATATGTACCTACAATGTTCCGCTATGTACGTACATTGTAAATAATTTATTAAATTTAATTTACATTATAATTTTGTTTTATTTTTAACTGACTTCAAATTCAAAGGATGAGGTTCTCACTGAAGGTTCTCAATTCGTCTCTATGTGTTTCGTACAGGAATCTGTTGTCCCCATAGACGCTGTCCCCATTTTGGGGCTAACTGGATGTCATAAAATGTTGTGCTCTTTCTCCCCATTGACAGTGCTGTTAATGGGGACAGCAGAACTTAATAAAACGAATTAAAATGTATTCCTGTTGCCGCCATTGACGTTTTTCCGGTATTGGTGATAACGGGAAGTTATAAAATTTCCTTGCCATTGGAACATGGAACGAGTGCAGGGTGGGTAACACAACGAGCTAGGTGCCAACATAATGTTATGTTTACAACCTTCGTATTGTTTGTAAGTATTAAATTAACGGGTTATAAATAGGTTGCAACGAACCACGAAAAGTGTTCCCTACATTTTATAGGACATGTTGGGAATAAAAAAACATTTGAGTGTTGCAATCGACCATGAATCCAACACCACTTTTCCTTCTGTATAAAGTAGCCATTGCTTTGTAAAAAGTACTAGGCAATCAGAAATTAGCAGGAGGAATAAATCAAACTTATTATCTCTCTCTCTTTCTTCAATTTTACTCCTGACAAAGTATGTGTCCATGAAAGAAAGAATAATAGATCCAATCATCTTGAGCATGATGTCATTAGATATCAGATAGTTTTTTGTGGAATACCTTCTACTGAGTTCTGATAGCCTAGTACTTACAGACCAATTACTATCATAATGCTATCATACAATTTAAACAGTAACGGAAAGAATATAATAGAATGGTGGTGGTGTGCAACGGCTTGCTCTCATACGAATTCTACCTCCCACAAAAACGGGTTATTCCCTACATCTCCTAAGAAACGTACGTAGATCAGGATGTTTGTACTAGGCTGTAGAACTCTGTAGGAGGTAAACTGCTTCGTATATAGCAAGTCCGTACACACCACCACTACTGTCCGTGACTGTAAATTGTTTGATAGTAATTGGTCCGTAAGTACAAGGCTATCAGAACTCAGTAGAAGGTATCCCACAAAAAAACAATCCGATATATTTCATGTGAAATCATACTCAAAACATTTGAATGACTTTTCCAGGTTTTTACTAAGTACCTTCAATGTCAGTAGAAAAATTGGCGAAAGACAGCGATAACCTTATCTCTCATCTCTCTCTTTCCATTTTTCTCCTGTGTGAATAAGTGTGATTTATACCTTCTACTACTTCTGATTGCCTAGTACTTTAATAGACCAATGACTACTTTTTACAAAAGAAAAACACAACAAATGTCAAATGAGATGTGGGACTTGTACGTGTACGTGTTCCGATACGTAGGCTGGTGCAGCCACAAAAGGAAGACGGTTTGGACAGTTTTGGTTCCATCACTGTCTTCCTAACTTCACTTACGTCTCTCGAAGGCCTCCGTTTATTTGAGCATCTTTCATTACCATCGTGTGAGATAGTGTATAAAACAAAGTCACTTTCCGTTGTTTATCCCTATGTATGCTTAGATCTTTAAAATTACGCAACGGATTTTGATGCGGTTTTTTAATAGATAGAGTGATTCAAGAGGAAGGTTTATATGCATAATACATTCATAATATAGCCGTGAGAAGCCGGAGCGAGTCGCTAGTTTACACGGAGCATTTAACCAGTGGATGCATGAACAGCATGAACTGACACGACTGGCCGAAAATTTCGTTGCATACGCTAAATATAGCGTATGTTTAGTGAGTGCGGCTGCCCCCGCACGCTCTCTCCACTGGTTAAATGCTCCGTGCTAGTTTATAATTATAATCAAAAAATCTGTATACGTACAGCAAGGAAGAGGAATCGTCGAAGGTGGCAAGCTTGTCAGTCTATTGGATGCATTTTGAAGAGTATGCTACATAACTACAAGACTTATCAGGAAAGGGTACCAAGCGCTCTCTCCATACAAACGTAGTCGACTGTATGCTCCCTGGTTAATGACACTAGAGCAAATATTTGTGTTGCATAAAACTTATAACTGGCTTGAACCTATACCCCTATGTTCTTTTTTTAATTTTTTTGTTTCTTTTAATTCATGGCAGTTATAGGTTTTATACAACAATATTTTAAATGAAATAAATATTTGCTCTATCTAGTGTCATTATCCAGGGAGGAAACAAGTCGACTACGTTTGTATGGAGAGAGCACCGGTACCCTTTCACCTTAATCTCGCTATCTCCATTCTTACGCGTCATACCGATTCACGGGGGAAATCCCAGATACTCGCACTTAGCGTTTTGCTTCGTCATTCCTCATTCGCACAGCAAGGTAGCGGAATCAGTTACTTGCGTCTGTCTTTTCTAGCTTGTAATAAATAGCCCTCAAGTTGCTAGTGTACAGGTATCTTCTAGGAAAGCGTGGAAATCATTTCAATAATAATGTACCTGCGGATAATAAGGTTTAAGAGGAAAGGGTACCGGGCGCTCTCTCCATACAAACGTAGTCGATTTTTTCCTCCCTTTCACCTTTTTAAAAATATTAGCGACAAAATAACCAGAAAATGAACAAATAAATTGTTTTTCTGATCGACATTATAGCAAATATTTAAATGATGACCTGTTTTTAAGAAGTTTACCAAATTTTTACGAAATATTTTGTTTTTAACTAAGGTGGCAGGTGGTCTTTATTTCCCGCATGTACCTTAGTTGTTTTGGAACTCTACGGTGTTTCTGCAATTCTGTTACCGACTTTATGTACTATTTATTCGAATTTAAAAAGAAGGCTCAAACTAAAAAAAATATTGCAAAGAAATAAATTTGAGATCACTCTCTCATTCTAACAAGTATAAATTGCATTGGTTTAGAAAGAGACAAAACAATCGTATAGAGCAGGTGCACCGATTTCCAAAATCCAGGTAGATTTCTATTTTCAATTGTAAAAATACTAGGAATAAAATTTCGTTGGGTAAATAAAATATAATGACTTTTGTTAGATAGTTACTTATTTAAAAGAATTTAATTTTAACGTGGTGTTTTTCTTTTGTTTCATTCAGTTGATCTATGCATTGAAGGTTTATGAATGTATTTTGGAATGAAAGTAGCGTAATTGAGGGCTTAGTTTTTGAATGACTGTGATCACGTGGACATTTAGCTACCTATGTATATTTCAACGTCTTCTTTGCCGCACGCGCACGCAGGTTCGATTCTTGCCATACCTAAAATGGCTAATTAAACCCTTTGATGTTCATACCCGAGGCTGTTTTAGGGTTCCGCACCCGAAGGGAAAAAACAGGACTATAACTAACTAAGACTTCACTGTCTCTCTGTCCGTCCGTCTGTCTGTCTGTCAACAGGCTGTATCTCATAAACCGTGATAGCTAGAAAGTTGAAAATTTCACAGATTATGTAGTATTTCTATTTTCGCTATAACAACAAATACTAGAAACAAAACAAAAATTGGCCCTTATGGTACGGAACTCTTTGTGCGCGATTCCGACTCGCACTTGGCCGGGTTTTCGTTTTTAAGGCATCATAACATATCAACTTAAAAGCCCTGGTAAAAAATGTTGCTAGACGCCACTTGCAAACATCGTCATTCGGCGCCTGCGCAAGTTTGTTCACCAAACCGGATCAGCAACTTGCAAAGTCCTACTATTAAAATGGTGTTTTGTTACATTTTGATATAAAATTCCCCTAACGCAAGCAAAAAATTAGCTTTTGGACCCATTTTGAACGCAGCAAGATCTGTATTCAAGACTCATTATACTGATTCATGATTTCAAGTGAATTTTGTCATCTATATCGCTTGGTATTTTTCCCATGATTTGCTTACCTAGAAGTTACCTAGTCAAGATCCATGAGTCTGACTCATAAAACTGATAAGTATTTATCATACTCAAAGCTTTAGATAAATAACATTTCATATTATTTATCAATAGGTATGTTTATTAGCTGTGACTCAATCAGGCTTCAATAATCAATAGGGACTTCTAAGCGTCATTGTAAGCAAAACATCGTGATGAAAACCGCGGCTTAATTTCCTCCAGACGTATTGGCAAGTTCTTTTCTCTGGCCATGGTCTACTCAGCTGAGTGAGTAGTAGGTGCTGGGCAAGCCTACTCCATCCTCACGCAAAAAGGACCCAACTAAAAAGGTCTAGTTGCGAAAAAGGTTTACTAAAAAGTACTTATTATTTGCTTGAGGCAATGTAAAGTTTTCTGCAATAATCTGTTATGAACCTTGATTCTTATTTATTAAGGTTGAAGTTTTTTCTATTTTTGGCCACGTTTAGTTACAATGATTGTCAAACTGTTTCCCTAACTATTGGAAGTTTTTTGCCGCTAAGAAAAGGGCGTTTCTTTCTTCCTAGTTGCCACATTTTAGCACTTGTGTCAGTAAGGTATTACCAGTTAAATAAACATTAGAGGAAATCATGACGAAATTTAAAAAAAATTGCCGCCAAGAAAATAGTGGCTCTTCGTCCTCGTTTAACACTTTGGCAAGATATTGCTAGTTTATTTAACTTTAGGGAAAAGATAATATAATTATGTATATGAAATCAAAGTACGATATAAATTTTTAAATTAAGTATTTTATTCCCTTCATTCTTTCTGTTTTTTATATTCCTTAAATGATATCTTACCGCTATTTACAATTGTATAAATAAAGTACTTAGTTTATATTATATTACAGTTCTACTATTGTACACTCTTTCAGCACGAAATGAAAGACTTGACTACTTCTCAATATACGAACGACTTTAAGTTGGCCCTTCATAACTCTTTACTTTTCAGTTTTCACACAAAAGTAACGCAAAAAATTGATAGATTTTTTTTGTTGCTTAATTTTGTGTTAAAATATTATGAAAGGCCCTCTTAAATCCAACAAAATGATTAAAAAAAAACACCTATTAAAAATGATTTTTAACAGTCGAAATTAATTACCTATCTACCGACATAAAAGTAAAATATATTCTGTCCAATATCTGGCCACCATTACACTAGGCTTGGGGGCTAGATGGCGCTGTGTGAAATGTCCTACATTTATTTGTTTGGTCTATTCCACTCAAGGACCTGGGTGATATCACCCAAGTGCTGGCAGGCGACACTTTAGTGTCCTTTAAGCACCTAAATAAGCATCCAGATCCTTAAAGGCGGATCCAATAAAATGCATTTACCGGGGGGTTAAAATGACTAAATCTTTAATATAGTAAAACTGTTAAAAATATGCCAGTTTAACCCTTGGTAGCTGCTAGATAAGTTATTAATTTCGACCATAAATGAAACAACTGATTGTAACAAAATCGTACTTGGTAACAAAACGAAACATCGATTTCAAAATAATTGATTTCAAACTTAAATAAACAAACACCAAGTACCAAATGGTAAATAATTTAGTAGGTGAAACGGGGCTAGTGTAACTAAGGGGTAATTGCAACCAACGTAACCTCAAAAAAAAAAATAGAATGACATTAGTGATTTTGAAATTCTTTTTTAAACTATTAATTTGTAACGCAACTGTTCAATGGGTTGCAAGTTTATTAACTAGTTCCTAATTTATTATTTAATGGTGCTGTTTGAATAGGGTTGTCTTTGACCAAGATTGCGGCCTAGGTTTTACCAAATGATATTTTTAAAAGTAGGCATGACCGCATGTGGCCTATTTGTTTACTTAAAATATCGTTAAAGCAGCTAGGATTTCCTCTTGTTCAAAGATTTTCCTTAAAATCGTCAAGACATCCATCAGTTTTTTTTCGTCATCTATCTATCGTTGTGGAACTTGACGGAAAAAAAAGAATTTCTATACACACCAACATAATTATAATATCAATTTATTATAAAAATAATACGACAAAAGTTATTAGAGTATGGTTTACTTTTATTCATTTAATAAAACCGAGTCTTTTTATTTTGACCCGCTGTTAGATCGGGTTGCACTGACCATGGTCGCGGGAAGAGTGCAGGACCGGTATTTATAAAATGAATAATTATTATCAAGTAAAAAATGAGTTTAAGAAGGTTACTTTTATCCTATAGTGACAATAGCCCCTTTCACCTTATTAGGAAGAGGTGCCGACACGCCGCTTACAATCAACAATAAATTAATTTTTAAATTAAATAATGGCACAGACCAAATTCTACGACCACAGGTACATGGTGCTATCAACGTAGGCTACGATTTCCAATAACAATTTTGATTCAAATAGTCACAAATATAATTTAACCGAATAATAAAAATATAATAATGATGGAAGCAAGTAAATGTCGCGAACAACATACATAATGGCAATCAAGTAATTGCTAAATAACATCGGTGGAGATCACAATTACACGATATAATATAAAACACTTCATATAAATACAAAATATACAATAGGTAATTTACCTAAATAAGAGCAACTTCAATGCAATATATCCATCTATATTGATGTGAAATTGATATGATTTAATATTACGTCTAGGAGATGTCTACAATGTAGTAGTTTGGTCGCTGATGCGGATATATAAGGATAGTTCCCATAGTAAGATCACAAAACGTCATATCAGTCTCACTTATTCTGTCATTATGAACGTTACGACTATTATATACCACAGCTCGAGATAGCCCGGACCGGCGGCACGAGATAACCGTGCAACCCGTGCGATTCTCACTCGGTCGGACTATAACTTACTTTATAAATTAATTGAACGGCGACGCGCGGACCAGCCGCCATGTCTACCGTTCGATCCAAACATAAAACCCGGTCACATAGGCCGGAATAACTTAATTTAGATGAAGATAGGTGACTTCAGCGAAGTCATGTGGAGGATTGTTGTGTGGTGTTGAGGGGTCAGTAGAGACAGTCGGGTTGGAGGTCGATGTCGGGCACGAGCCGGTCGTGCGAGGCGTGAGCACGTGGAGCGAGATCGGAGCGAGGGTCGCGCGCCAGCCACGGGTGACGCAGCACGTCGCGCGCTGACAGTCGCTCGCCTGCCTCGCGACGCAACAGCGATCGGATCAGGCACTTGCCGCGGGACGACAAACACTCCGGCACCACGAAGTAACCCCGCGATATCTTCGCGAACAGAGACGCGTGCTCAGAGTCGTTGAAAGGATACCTGGAACAATGGAACAATCATACATTAATCACTTGTAACTGTCACCATCAACAGGCTTAGATCGATCGCCTCGTATTCGTGAGTTTCCGAAAAAAATAGCACTAATGAATCCAAAACGCATCAGAATGCCCTTATCGCTTTTTAACGATAACGTAGATCGTTAAATCGAAGTCAGATAGGAGCCCGCATTGTTTTTTGTAAAGCTCGGCTCCAATTAACGATTCGAGTGTCGTTTTGGCCGGGGCAGATGCGCGAAACAAAAACTCAGGTACTATTGATGAAACCCTTCCGGCGACAGGTGAACGCGCCGATTGTGCCCGAATCCCGGTCCTTCGAATATAAATTACGGGTGCGGGCGGGGGCTTGAATATGGTAGAAAACAAAGGATCGCGAACGGCAGGTGCGTGCAGGGAGGAGCAACGTCTTCGCCACATGACCGCGGCACCTGCCTCGAAGATTTCACGAACCTCATTTATAATGTGGGTGATATAATTGTTAGCCGTTGGCGCGTAACGGCCGACAGGTGATCTTCCCCACGTCGTCGGTCGCCAACCAACGGTCGTTCTACGTTACCCTTGTGATCTCTAAAAACGGTAAGTCCCACGCTTTCGCGACTAAGACGCCCCCGTCTCACCCTTATGTTCACGCACAATTAACATTAGCCTACATAAATTAGAAGTACGATAAGGGTTGATAATGATACACACCTTCCGACGAGCATGGTGTAGAGTATGACACCGAGTGACCACATATCGGCTGCCCGACCCGAGTACGTCCGGTGCGCCCGCAGGATCTCCGGCGACACGTATGCTGGGCATCCTTTCTTATCCTGAAGGAGATCCTCCTCCGGATCGTCGAGGACTACAGCGTCTTCTAATGACTCTAATTTTAATGTCGTCCTGTAACAAAGAAAGAAAACTGTTAATAAAGATAAAGATGCTAGCAAAGAGCGAGTCAGGGTAAGGCTGGAAATAAGAAGAGCCGACCCTAGATACTGGGATGGAATACGGAAGAAGAGTGGGTACTTAACCCGACATATTGTCAGGTCGTTCGCATTTGACGTGCATTGACCGGTGACCCATATAAATCGCGATCGTCCGGCAATATATTACATGTACGCATCGAGTGATTCGTTCCCTTTGTGCACAAAGCTTTGTCAGTGAACTATTAACGATGCGTGCTCGGTAATTATCGGGGATATGAAACATCAAATATTGACGAACGGGATTCAGATGAATATTGCAATATGCGGCGAGGCCGGTCGCGTTTCTCTGCAAGTATGGTACACATATTGTCATGTAAATAATTACATAGCATAAAGCTGTAGCTATTACGCAATGGGTTTTGTTTCGTCATGTGTCGGGCTTTAGGCGCACCGTATGTGACCTCGGGTTTCACAGAGCGGCCGCATCGTTTCGAAATGCATTAAATGCACACTTGGAAATAGTACACCGGCCCCCAGTCTGATTGAATGTAAACTAAAGCAGGAGTAGCGGTAAACGACGTGGACGCTCCGATCGCCACATCTAGCCACCGCTCGGTTGTTTGTTTATTCTACTTGCACAATTACTTAGTGTAGTCCAATAGGTAATACAACAAAAACCTATAGAGGTTAAGGCAAGACAGGTGCGCGATGGGCGTCGTTCTCCTCGCCCGTCGATACGCGGTAATCGACGTGCATTAAACGCAGGTTATATTTTTAGCTCGGTTAATAATAGCCCCTTCCATTCCTTAGGGGAGAAGTTAAGGAATTAGTTCTAAATACAGATAAACTTCCTGATCTATTTATACCAGACGAGCCAAACCAATTACTACTCTATTTTAAAACATTCGTTGTAATTTAGTTTTAAATATTTCGTAACGAAATTGTAACATTATAATGTGAAGAAACATGTAAGTTTCGATTACTCGTGTGTATTCCGAAAGCTGAAGGCAATAAATATCAAGTTTGTTCAAAGCGTGCTGTTACAAAACCGCTAGAGTTGCGGTCTCTACCGTTTGACAAATAGTCTGCGAACGCAACAACCCTATTACAGATGCTGTACCCGTAGCATTTATAAGATTAAAGTAGGTATGTTGCGGAGAACTGACGAGATTTCAATATTAGATCGAAGCAATAGATATTTGTTACTATCACAGTAACAGTGAACAAGTCGTGTCGTTGTAATATGGAGCGGTTGGCTCCTGCTAAAGGTTACTCTCGTTAACTCTGTCGCAACCACTTGGTTATCATCACATGAAATATATTGTGTCGACGTAATGAAACAAGCGAATTAGCTGCCGTTGTATTAATAGATCTCGTGTAAAAAGAAGCGATTGTATGCAGCTGACAGAAGTGGTAGGTCGTAAGTGTGGCTATGCACGTGCGGCCGGACGCCGCTAATCGCTGTGGTGTGAAGCAACGCAACAAACGCCCCGTGATCCACTGTGGGAAACTAGTTGACGAAACGTGTGACGTCACCGTGCACGCCTGCACTTACAACCTTTTTTGTAATTCATCAGTGAGCGGAGCCTGGAGGGCGTCCTCGTATCCGTTTAGGTCTCTCGACTGCGCAACTGATCCTAATTAAATCCCTACAACGGCAAGGCTAAAGTGCGATGTCTGCAGTTGCAATCGATTCGAATTTCGCAACGTGTAAATAAGTTATACGGTGTCGTAACGCGGTCGGAAGGTTGGCCGGATTTCCGAGCGTGTTCCGAGCGGTGGTGGCCTCCAAGGATTCTCGCGGTCTCTTGCTGAGGCGAGCGGGCTCCTACTGCCGCATCTCTCTTAGACTAAACTAGCCTAGCTCACCGAGTATGCAACAACACAAGATGGCCCGGCCTCCACCCTACCCCATCACCATATCATCATCGTCAGCATCCACCTCTCGCCCCAGTACAGTACTGCAATCGTGACGTACCTTTGACTTAACACAATCTATTACTAAATTGACTCACGTTTACAACTTCGCAACTTTGTTAACGAAATATTATTTGGTTAAAATTCAATGTTTGTAAACGTATAACGATTACCTTCACATTTCTTGGTCAAGTTTGAGCTGTGCATCATTAAATTAGTTTTATAGTACTCAATAAAGATTTTAGTAGCGGGCACCTAGAGTGAAATGTTCATTAATTTGCAATAGAGTACAAACTCGCCTGAGTGATAGAGTTATCGGGTCGTGTGGGAGATCGCCCACAATTAACGGGATGCGCCGCCGCCGCGCCGGCAGTTTCGCAACTGCCGCCATTGCTGAACTCAACCCTGACAATTTCGTAACAAACAATGGCAGATGCATCACACATGCATCTACTTCCTGCTCGACTTTATATAGCTGCTGCATGACCGCCGCCGCTTGCGCAATATCTAGGAAATGCTTAACTCGTTCAACTGGCTTTATGTGCATAAACATGTTCAAGGTGTCATTCGCAACTATTGCGAAAGTTCCGATCTTAATAGCAACTTCAACATTGTTCACATTTGGAATTAATGTGTTATCGATATATTGGTTTTATTGGAATGGAAGGCAGCATTCAGCGGGAACGGCGATTGTTAGTCATAGGTTTTCGTAACGCGCATTGTAGGGACATGTGGTGTCGCAAGCGAGCTGCCAGTTGCCACATCGCGTCGCGGAGATGCCGCCGGGATAGGTTGGGAAACCATCCCGGCCGCGGCCATACACAATTATACGCCGGTTATTATTGTGCAACATCGGCCGCCGGATGTTTTGTGTAACTTGATTGATAACAAGCTTTCGAAGCCACCACGGTATAATGCAACGCATTTCTTATCAATTTTCTCACAGACCTAGCACTTGTTGACTGATCTGAATGCGAATTTCGAGTTAATCAAACAAACCTGCGACGATTCGTCTCATCAACGCTTGACAACTGTGTACACATTATACACCTTACAATTTAGGTCTCAAAACCGCACAGGCAACGACACAGTTTACTTTATCGGAGTAGCGATAACGTAAGTCGAACTAAGTTTTGAAACCGAGCACTGGGCCGCTTGCGAAAACGCTAATGTGAACATCGAGTTGCAAAATTGTTTTAGTTTTAAATCGAATGCAGCGACAATGACAAGAGAGCGGAGGGCGGGCGGATAAGAATGATAGTGCGGCGGCGGGTGGTGGGTGAGGCGGGCGGGCGGTCAGGCGCACGCAGATGGCATTCGGACGGTTGCATGTGTCGTCGTACGCGCCACCGCCATACTCTAGGAGATCACATAGCGCAACCGCAGTACAGGCCGTATTTGGCAGGCGGGCGGCGCGGCGTTCGCGTTCTGGTGTCACAATGGCGTGGATTATGAGTCGCGTTGCGATATGGCATGTTGCAAGTCCGGGCGGCGGTCCAAGCGCCGCTGCCGAAATAATCCCATGTTGCAACGTGCGGAGTGAGGACTGCGGAACGGGCGCCACTCCAGAGCCCGTTACGCAAAACCAACTACCGCACGCAATTGGCCAATTGCACACACTCACTGTAACTATGTAGCTACCGTTCTCGTCGCTCTCGTCCCACGTTTACGAAACCGATGAGACACGGGACCGTTTACCGTTCGATAAATTGTCGACGAATTGTCTATTGTACCATCGTTGTGTAATCAATGAATGAGAGAAAGAAAGTCAAGTCGGGTTGCGTGCGCGAAAAATACCAAATCTCTGTAATCCGGCTCGATTCGTTGCAATTACATCGTTAAATGGGCATCGTGTAAAATCCGGTGAACGGTCGACTTTCTAACACGAGGTCGGTGTACTCGATGTTGAGTGTCGCAACAATTTCTCCGAGGCTCGCGAACGAAGAAAGCGCGACCCCAGCAACGTTTTGCAATCGCCCGCCGCTGCGCCGCACCTCGGTACAACGCTGCGGTACCGCTAACGATAGGGAAAGAGCATAGTAGAAAGCGTACGTCGACCTGGTGAGAGCAATCTAGTTAACTGCATTCGCAGGCCGCAGGGTAGTTTGCAACAGATGCGTTAACAAGATTCCTGCAGTGCGGAGTCCTGCGGCCGCACGGTCTCTACCGGCATAAGCACGACATGAACCGCAATATAACAGTAGTGTTGTGTGCAGCGGGGTTGGGCAAGTGGGCCCACTGTTGCGCAAGTGATGATAGTGCGCGCGAGCGTGTCACACCCGTGAAACACTTCCGTTCATTGACTCCTTCCAGATATAACTGCGTTAGCCGTTTCGAAATACTATTGCCGATCGTCATAGAACACGTGTGAGCCAGGACACTGCAACGACATTAACGAGACGTCTCGTCTAATTACCTGAGCCTACTGCGCATCTTTCTGGGTCATTAAATATTTCGCTTCGAGTAAAACGGCGCGACGATGACGCGACTTATGCGTATCGTTGAAAACATTGTGGTTTACCAAATGTTGCAATTATTCACGTAATCGTAGATACGTGTAGTTAGGAATTCTGTCATGCAGGATATTACACGAGGAATCGGCAGGTAACCAGCTCACTGACACGTTTCATAACCCGTTGTTACGTTTTAAACCGAGTTTTCCACGTGTTGGGAAACTCTGGTAAAAAAGTAGAAGCTCCCACATCGCGGACGAGTAATAATCATTATTACGCGGGGTAAAAAAATTGTGTAATCGTGTGACAGTCGCGATGAATACAACTTTCTCGTTAACGATGACACGCAACCGTGTAAAAAACAATATTTAGCACGAGATTATTGTTTGAATAGCTGAGACTTGGATGTGGGAGGGAGAGGACGTATCAGCACCTGGCGACAGGTGTAAATGTGCCTCCGCGGAGGTTGCCATAATGACGATCACCATAAAGGGCAGCTGTATGACGTTTGTCGCTCGACAGATGCGGTTCAGATCGTCCGATAAAATAAAAGAGTAAATCCACATCCGTACATGGCAGTTTCCGCCGCTATGCGCGTACGCAGCCGGAATCGACGATTGTTTTGCTCTGCAATCGTTTCCTTTTTATTGTTGTTAGGAACTAAAGGTGCTAACGAAAAGTTTACAAATCGTCGCATTCATATACATTTCAACAAAATTAAGATAAAATAGATATTCAAAATCCAATGAACAGAATTAGAAACAAATAATGAAAGCTACCTATGTTAGTCGGTGTAGTGGCGACAGAGCTTGCTACACTATATTGCAGCGAGGCTACAGGTCTTAACGTTGCAAACAGTTGGTTAACAAGCACTGTTACTTAGTGCCAGAACTGGCAGACCTCGAAGACTAACGTAAAATAAGGCTTTGTCCCTAGACTGTAGGTTTAGCAAGAACACATTTACAAAACGGTTAACGCAATATATTAAACCTTAGTCCTTACGGGCCGTTTCATAACAGACTTTGCACAATATTTGAAACAAGCGTTTGTGAACTTACTCGAGTAATAACTCAGTAAGACTTTAGAAGTAAATAAATAGGATATTTGTATGGGAGATAAGAAGTTTAGATACGATAATAATCTCGAAGATTGAATGGGATCGTTCGATCAATTGACGTAGGCAGTTATATTACTTTATTCTTAGAAGGTAATAGATTTCGTCACACAATTATTTTTAAGACATATGTAAGAGAGCACCATACAGTACTAAAATGATATGCAAGTAAAGGTACAAGATTGAATGACGCAGGATGGTTTCGAAAACGAGAAATAAGCGATGTTGCGATTCGCCTTGTGAAATACATTTACTTGCCGATTGCAGAAATATACGCGTGGGACGTCAGGATTAATCTTAGATGAATTGTGTTACGTGATTTGAAGATACGATGGGAGATTAGAAATTGGAGAGTGCGTGGTCTAGAATCATGATGACAGAGCAATTAATAAATACCTATATCATGAACGTAAAACTACTTTTAAATAAGCAATTACCATAGCGCAAGCATTATAGGTATTTACTAGCTTTTGCTAGAAGTCGAAAATGGACCAAGGAATTACGTTGTCCCATACAAAATTTGCCCCCTTTTCACCCCCTTAGGGGTAGAATTTCGGAAAATCATTTCTTATCCGATGCCTACGTCATACAAAGAACCCTCCAAGTTTCAGGTCTCTACGATCAACGGTTTAGGCTGTGCGTTGATCCGTCAGTCAGTCAGGACAAAGAATTTAATATGTATAGATTTGTTTTTCAAATGATAGGACAGAGTTTTTATGATATTATTTCACCATTTTACATATACCAGGGTCACGTGATAGTTTCCCCTTATCAATTTATCACCATTTCACTTTATCTTATCAACTAAATATAGCCAAAAGGATTTTCACCACAATTTTGTTTATTTACTTGAATCAACTATGTGATACGTTAAGCAAATATTTTGTAACTTAATGACAACTATTTGTACAAGTTGAGTAATCTTGTTCAAACTTATGGTTCTTGCGAAAATGTTACATTTACAAAAGCAAATGAAGATGGGTATAGCTCTTGCATGGCATCTTAACTATTGTTAATTTCTGTGTTACTTACGTCATGGAATTTAGTATATTTTTCTTTACAAGAGTTTGAACACGATCATTATCAACGCTATCGATGCAGGAACAATACACTCAGTTCAGGGGTCCGAACAAAGCACATTGCTTTCATAAGCGGTATCGATAAACGAAGGTAATGCTTTTATTTCCCGAGGCTTTGTCGATTAAGCACCATCGTTCTACAAAACTTACAATAAATCTAGCAAACGTATGCGGAACAACATCAAGTTAAATATACCTCGTAGTTGTTTCAAGTTTAGAACCAATAAACGTCCAAAGAGCGGTTAAACGTGTAAACGACGTAAACAATACTTACGCAGTACTAACTATGTGAACTGTGCGTAATTAATGTAAGTTCTTAGCAGAAATTTGTAAATAAACAAGATCCGGATAAAATACGGCATCGAAAAAACAAGTTTGAACCGTTAATCCGACTGAAAACACGGCGTAAACATCAGCTAATGAGGACCAGTCGAAAACGAGTTCCTTCCACGCCGATTTCACGGAAAAAAGTAGCATAAAAGTAAAGTTATAACAGAAATCGATATATGATACCTACATCCACTTCATGATGACTTCATGTAATTGTTTGTAATCGGTATCATAAAAGTTTCGTGTCGCTTACCATGAAGAATTCCAAATACCGAACGATTGTGTGAATCGAGAACGTGGATCGAATACGATTCTTGTGATCGTGTTGATAAATAAACAGAGCTAGGATTCGCGGACAATGCCCCTCGTGCTTTCACCATTACGCCGTCATGTTGCTATGCTATGGAAACACTGGTGAATGTGGCTCGTGAACCAACACCGGTACTTTCTAGCTGATATACTGTCAAGTACCGTTTAGTTAGCGAAATTGCGAGCATACTAGGCTGATGAAAGTAACGATAGTTGGTATCTTCGCCTACACTAAAGGAAAACAGGAACAGCTAGAGGCAGCAGCTGGATTGACTAATTAAATTAGGTATGATCACATATTTTAGAGGTTATTAACCAATGAAACTGGTATAAGTTGTTATGAGCTTACCCAAACACTTTTTTACTACAAGTCGAAATGAGTGGCGTAGTACGATGAGATCATAAAAGGATCAATGCTCTATCATCCATCCAAACATACCAAAGAAATGACCAACAACGTTTAAGGAGTCTTTGCGCGGACGTTCACCTCGAGACATTTTTTTTCTAATGCTATGATGTAACTTTGAAAGTACGGAAATGGTTATTCCGCAGAATAATCGAGACACTAAAATTACCCAGCGTTTATTATATCATTTCTGGCATCTCTCGCGGATGCAATGCGGGGCGGGGAGAGGTCAGTGAACTTGCGAAACTCACCTGTCAAAGCATAGCTGAGGGGGACCGAACACACGGCATAACATACTGTGATGTAAGTGAAGAAAGTGCGGATATTAATTTCGTATACCGGCGCGACGTAACGTAATTAACGAGAAACAATGACGATTTTGAAATTGTAACTCGATTGGAAATTCAAATGAATGGGAGGCGACGACGACGATCGCGTTGCACAACTTGCGAGCTGCCGACGGAAGAGAGTGCGCCCGAAACGGCATATTGCGGTGATGCAATAAAGAAAGTGCGGAACTGATGTAGGTTTTCTAACGCGGTGAACGTACTCCGGCCATTAGCATTGTATGATTCGCGTCCGCAGGCTGTGGTGTGTGCGGGCGACGACCTCGCGAACTACCAACGATAGATTCGCGTTTGCCAACATCATAAATAATGATATAACATTCAGAAAGCCTCCGGGAGAGCTGATTGCGTTCCATCGTCGAATACAACATCGATGTTTCATACTGATTCAACTGCAATGAGTTAGGTAACGAATGTTGTCACACTTGTTTGTTGCAATTACCTACCGAATCGACGTAAAGCGTTCAACGACTGGAAGAATAACTATGCAGGTGCATACGTTACATATTTTATTTGTACAAGCCTAGCGCATAATGCATTACGAAAACCAGAACAGCAGATGCATCAATAACCGGATTGCAAACTGGAACCTGGACAACGCGAACGGGTGTAAATTGAATATAACCCAGGCGAACAACGTCTTTGTTTAACCCACACTCGAATAATTCTTATCTGATAGGCGTACCTATATGGCGAAAATATGGTGAGTGAGTGGAGTAGGCTGCTAGATGCGCGGGCGCCCCGCTCTGTGGCGTTGGAGGTGCGCGCGCGCGGGGAGCCGCGTTGACAATGAATGGCAAAGCACCGTTGTACTTGACCCAGTATTCCGGCCGTCACGGGCCGCCGCCGGTGCAGCTTCGATTGATGACATGCGTCACACAACAATCATATCTCAGTTTCTCATATTTAAACTATAATTAACGGGGAGAGAATTTTACGATAACTCCGACATTGGCGCACTAACCTACTTGGCTTCGAGCCTCGAGTTCCCTACGTCAATCAGAAAAATTTTCAAAAACAGACAAGCAGTGGTACCTCACCGTATCGCTTTGATGATGTCACTGGGCGATGCGATGGGCCTTCACGTGTCACAATGTAGTTCGAGTTGAATCATTACGGCTAACATTTATCTCGACACGTTTAGAACCTACTGAATACAAACATAAACGCGTGTGTCGAAACGTGTATACCTACAATGTATCTCGCAACGCAAGCGTTTTCCGATATACATTTGTCGGGTAAGTTGGCTAGTAGATATCTACGTTAATGGAGTACCTATATGTGCCATTGCGCAAGGTCGGCAGCGCGCACCTGCGCCCGCGCCGCGCCGGTCACTGCAGCGACCGTTGCAGCTCCCACGACATACTTTGTCTTTCATGAATTATTAATTAACTTAATAAAGGGCCTATCGTGGTATTCGGTGTCTTCTACCTGCTAATCGAGTCGACGAGTATTTTTGTTATTAGTGATCGATTATTAGTCATTTTGTTGTTAAATGTATAAAAAACATCCATGAAACATAGGTGTCGAGGCAACGCGTCCGGTGCGGTGTGGCGGCGGCAAGCGCACTCGTAATCATCCAAGTGGGTTAAGGTTTCATCAAGGATTTATTGCGGCAAGTCTCCGCTCCAAAACGCCGAACGTTCGTTACTATGAGCTAACTACGAGCAGTCGCACCAAACCGCGCCGCACCGCCCGCGCCGGTTCCGCTGCATTTGTCCATTAACTTTACAATCTTTTGTAATGTATCATTCTAACTTTTTTTTTATTGTCACTCTCAATAAGTGGCGACAACTTGTCTGTCAATTGCTGGACGATGAATAAGGAACGGGCCAGATACAGTAACAAGCGTGAGACAAAGGGAGAGTGGACAATCTTTTGTTTAATTAGTGCCCGGCAAACAAAAGTAACTCGATCGTTAGGGGCGTCCCTTTGTGTGGAAACTTCGAGTGTAACAACTAGAATAATGAAAATGTCCTTTGTGAGGCTTTTGTTACTCAAGTGGGCACAATTGAACGTTAAACAAACAGGTTAATAAGTTTCAAAACGATCCAGATGTATTACAAAAATTTCAAAAGCGGTAAAACAGTAATGTTTAGCAACTGCATGGTCCGTTCTTTCGTAACTCATGGCAGCGTCCGGACCATTCGATTAATTGTTCCTATCCACATTATTTCAATCTTTTTGTTCTATTCATTTAATATTTTCAAACATTTACTGAAGTGTTCTTCAATTTGTATAACTTTTCTAACCACTTAGAATCACATTAAAATTATTAGCGAAGTGTGTTCGTAATGCGAAATTAGAAAACATTAATTATTAGGAATGTTGTCATGTTTCGATTTTTGCAATTAAAATTACACCTTGTAGATTATGTAAGCGTTCGACCTCGGCAAATACTAACGGATTTGTTCATTATAACCGGTAAAGCAACTTGGAAATTGAGCAAATCCTAGATCATCGTAAATTGGCACGCATAGCTTCGTTACTATTGGTTTAAGATTCTCAGGGACGCGGCATGTGTGAATGAAATCAATAGATGGTTTGATGGATGGGTATATATAATGTAGTATATTCATCAGATGGCAGAAGGTGGGTTACAATAGTAGGAGTAGAATGCGAGCGGGTGCGCAAACGGCTACGGATGGCAGATGTGCTCACCTTTATTGTCCCAATAACAAAAGCAGGTAGAAGTCTAAAAGATGAAACGCCATGTGCTACGTGTCACTTTTTTTCGAGATATGAGTTTTACGTAAAAATCAAAAAAAGTTTAATCTGACCGAACAGATGGACGAGCACATGTCGTTATAAAAAATATTAATGCCTCCAAGATAAAACTAGCATGTTTGATTTAATATAATATAACCGGAGCCTTTCGAATGAAACTTAAATATATATTTGAACACAAATGAGTACGGCAACGCTTTGTTCTCGGTGCGTAACTACTAAATTAATTACAATGGTTTCCCTTTGTTACAAAAGAGAGAAACGAATCCCAGTTTTGCTGAATTAATAACGGCCAGCAGAATCAATAATTTGATCGCGTAATATCCTGCTATTGTATTAAATATAGCTTCACAGATTTCTATATTGATTTTTCGAGAGGGATTCAATTGAGAACGGAGGACCTTCGAGGGGTTAAGGCGATGTCTAAAGATGTTAAAACAAAAGTCGACGCTATGAAAAGGCTAACAGAGGGGACTCTGAAAGTAATAAAGAAAGGAACGTTCGAAAAAACGGCAAATATTGACCTCGTGGCAGATGTTGAAACTCAAACTTCGAACTGACTGTAAGTGCATTTGAATAAACATTGCCTCTCGATAGTAACCACGTTTTGTTGACCTTAAACCGTATAGCTATATCGAATATCGACGGTAGATAGATATGAATGTAGAATGCATCCAGATAGAGTTGTCATCAGTTGACCAAACAATATGTTTTCATCTATTGTGTCTTGAAATGTGTTGCGACAGAAATGTTGCTTTAAAACTGCATAGCTTCTTTTAATACTAAGAAATAACTACGTAAAGCGTTATGTTTTCACTAAAATGTAGTGTAGGGTTTTGACGAAATCGTTCTATATCAGTTTCTAGAGTTACATAAATTTTTCAAAACTTTTTAAAAAACTAATCAACCATGTGAAACTGTTAATTGACATATTTTCCTCGAGTTGTAGTTGTTATCCGATTTTAATCATTTATTAAAAATTATACGTATTAAGTTTAATTAATTTCCCAACTTCTCAGTGTTCGACTTTTAGATAAATTACTTGAGTTATTCTCGAGCCCTATTCTACTGATATTTATATCTTGTTGAGAAATACAAATAGAGAACGGATGTTGTTACTCTGATATAATTTTGGGATTACTACGTTTGCTCGTCACGAATAACTCCTGGAATTCTCGATAAACATCTTGCCACATTTATCCATCATTCCAAAAAGATACATTTTGATAGATTCAAAATAGAAAAGGACCCTGTTTCTGCTCTTGTTGAGAATGATTTGCGATGACAGGTTTCTGGAGAATCAATCCAAGTCATTGTCAAATAGAATCATGAACACGTGCGTTTCGCAGGTAATTCTTCGCATGTGCAATCCATTGTTCAATAAAAGATGTTTTTCTTCTGGATTTATAAAGAATATTCCTTGCACAATAGTCGGTGTATTTCTATCGGGAGTATTCGGGACCCATCATCAATTCGGCATACAGTCGACCGAATTATAAATCATGCGTAGGAGACAACAACAAAGGCTTTATTTGTTTACTGGAACATCTGTTCGAGACGAAGGCTTTAGAATTGGCAAGTTCACTCTACAAAAACTGGTATTGTAACGTCGCTCAGGTAATTGTTAGAAGATTAACCCGATACGGACTATGACAATGCATTCTGAACACCTTGACGTTGCTTTTTTTTCCGAAATTCTGAATGAATTGTGTCAGGGCACATCGTTTTATGTAGTCAATGGTCGGCATCGTATATTGCGGCATGGACGACCTTAAAACACGTTATCTGTTAGCGATAAGAGATTGCTGTGACCTCTAACTCTGATAATAGACAAGTCCAGTCCAATGACCGTCAAGATCATACAACGGTAATGGTTCCCATAGCTCTTGTGATTTTTTATTAGGGGAACAGTACCAGTTGTTTCTCAAGCACTCTTCACGGCCGGATGTAACGGGACCGGAAACGGAATAAAATAGACTGCAGAATTCATACAGCAGATGGTCGACGTATAAAATACGATAAAAACGTTTAATAGCAAAAACATTTACGAAAATTGCAACTGGTCGAGTGGCCACATGCTAAGGACTTAAGGTAATTATCGCGGCTGTTTGTGAAGACCATAATGAGATGTTAAAAATAAATAAAGTCAAGACGAGACGGTATCTTGAAGTATGTTTGTTCGTAGGTTTCTTTGGAAATAATACTATATTTCTATAATAAACAGTGACTATATTTGTTCGTGTCAATGATAAGAGAAATAATTAGCCATGTTCTTATTTGTTGTGATAATATCACACAAGTCTTTATTTCGTCGACACATTGCAATCTATTACTAGGTACGAAAAAAAGGAGGAAAATTGCTCTTTTTATAAGGACAATATGGTCAAATATGTCGTGTGCAAACAATGCTAATTCAATTCAATTTAATTTATTTTATTAAGAATTCTGCCTGTAACGCAATCAAAGTCCTCATTAAATACATAATCTTAATTGCTAATTACATAAGAAACGTGATTATAACTTGAAATGAAAACGTTGATTATTTTGCAGATTTATGATTTTTCAGTCACGTAGATTTGCGATTTAACCGTGCTATTATTTACTTTACAAGAAAAGAACACAATAATCAAGGTTTCTTCTGTTTATCGTTAAAATTTAAATATGGAACCGGTGCCCGTGTGCTTGTTCCTGGTCGATCGCGAAGGCGGAAGACGCGGCGCTTGCGCAACTGACATTGAACCGACGACGCGGTCTTCGATTCGAGGCCGTCCCGCGCCGGATTCTTATTTTAAATAGTTTAACGATAATTTAATCACCACACTGTTATCTACTGAGTTGTGAGTACTTTTTATATCGGTTTTCCTCGTTTACATTCGAAATCGTAATATTTACAAATGGTAGGGGTATTCGTAACAGGAAAATCGACAGATTAACTTCGTAAACATTTCTCATTTCTGACAAAAGCGATTCTCAGTAACAGGATGTAAATAAAATAACAAACCGCGGAAGTCGTACATGCGATACCTTACTACGTCATTATGTTTACAGCTGATAAGTGGAAAACCTGATGAAAACCAAACCGCCCGCCCGCGCCTCTCCGCCGCCGACGCGTCAGATTCTTTTTCAATGAATGGATCAAAATACGTCATCCGCAAGAGCCCGCAAATAGGTGCTAATTTCAACAGACAGACAGGCAAAGTCACCTTCGTGTCGTTCACCAGCCTGAAGGTGAATTCAGTGTCAGTTATTATAAATACTTCGGCTTAAACTTGAAACAATGTTTTATGTTTCAAGACAATAACGATAATGACGTCAATATGTAAAAACACTGCAAGGGATAGTAAATATGTGTTTTATTTGGTTCTCTAACCGCGCGTGGTGCATCGTGTGGCGTAAGCGCGCGCGCACTTGCTGGCTGGCCTGCCCGTGTCCGGGGTCCGTCCTTGGCCGTGCGTATCTGCGCTATCGATAGAGAACCGGCGACCGGCCGTAGCAGGCAGCCGCGACCATGCGTAACAACTTCCGTCTACGTCACGTAGCGCTACGTGACGCGACGCGCCATACCATAGCTAATTCGAATATTTCCTAAGCAATCAATACTACGAATTGAGAAATTGCGTCACTCATCCCGAGGTAATTTTCCCTAGTGACGTCAAAGATGCGTAGCACCCCGTACGCCGCCCCGTAGCCGAACCACGCCGAACTACGAGGTCACGTGATACAAAGTTAACTCCCCATACTTTTCACCCTCGCGTGGGCGACCTGCGTCAAAAGTATTTACCGAATAACTGAGAGTGGGCGATCACGTTTTTCAAATTCTATTATAATAAAAAAAACCCTTTCAACACAGGGTAATTCTAAAAAGAACTTTATAAAGTTACAAAGTTCTTTACAAAAGGTATGAAAAGCTACGAAAATTAAACTCTTTCTTAACGGGGTAAATTGAAATTAAAAAATTGGGAAAATTACGATTACGTAAAACGGGACAATGTGTAATTACAATCGGAGTAACAATAAATTTGTCAACAATTCACGTGTTTGACAAATAAAATGTAAAACGTGTTTACATAAGCAGTTAGTAACTATATTATAGGCATCGTATGATCATAACATGTACACGATTACATCAGGCGGACACGAATCGCTAGCTAACTGCGCAAAATGTAGAGAAAATCTGTACAAACATCTATTGTTTTAAACTATATACCTATTCAGAATTATTTGTGTTAATGACGGCCAATATGTTCTAGTACGATATTATATGCGTCGATGTGTTCACTTGTCGATAGCAGTCGATAGAGATCATCAATGACACGACCGGAGCACGCAACTACGCGTTATCTATTTATTCCATGAGATTCCATTTCGAATGACATCATTAAACAATGACAATGATATATTTTCCAGATTCGATTTTCAGTAAAAACATCACCAACAGACAACATTAAGAAGAAAGTTACCCGGCTCTTTCTCCATACAAACGTAGTCGACAGTTTCCTCCCTGGATAATGATATTAAAGCATATATTCATTTTCATATATTTATACATAATTTGCATTTTACGTCAATCTGTTATAATATTTTTTTATAATATTATATAATATAAAATAAAATTAAATATTATAACTGTCATGACCATGTCTTAATATTAAATATTTTTGTGTTTTTAAGGCTCTTACTTCCTATGATTATTAGAATATGAAAAACACCAAGACTTTGGAGCATGGTCATGGCAGTTGTAGGTTTTATGCTACAAAAATCCGACTACGTTTGTATGGAGAAAGAGCCTGGTATGTTTTCTCTCAATGACATGTTGTAAGACAAATACCCTCTTGATCTTGAGGAGGCGTGGAAGTGGGAGGATGGGGTAGTTGACCGTTTAAGAGCCGAACGAAGCAGATCAGACGACCTGTGGAACTAGATTTCAAAGAGCAAATATTCTCTGCTCTATAATCATACATTTGAAAATTACGTAACGCTAACAAGACACGATATTGTGTTCATTGTCTGTCGTGTGTTGTTACACAATAGGTGACCGCGAAGTGAGGTCGGATAAGTTCTCATATTTATTGTACGTATTCTTCAATCTCGAAGTCGAACGAGCTACGAGGTCGAACCGAAAACAGTACAGTTGCGAAACGCCACGCAATACATTTCAATGTCATTGCGAGCGCTCTGTCCCGACCGATACCGGCCCGGCGGCCGCACTCCAAACGCTCACGAACACATCCATTCAATTATCTCGTATACACTACACACACAGAATCATATGCATAAACGATTACTCTCTGTTCTAACATTATCTTCAAACCTCCAAGTCAAAGTTTGTTTAATAGAATTAAAGCTCAATGACGAAACCGCAATTGTAAAATATCTTTTTAGCATTAATAAATTGGAGCAAACGAAACGGTGACGTTTACTCTGAATAACTTTAATTAAAATCTCAATGATTTGACATTGGCCCAGTGTTGCCTCATATCATAAAAATGGTCGAATGTCAATCTCGAGTGGCTCTACGTTTGCTATATTCGTGTTGTTTTGGCGAGTTTGTGTTGATTTTGTAATAGCTGCACCGCGGGTTGCGCTTGCGTCATTTCCTCTTGATGACCGTGAACCGGGTTACGTCAGCGCATACATTTCGGAAACAAAATGTCTATTTTGTGCTCAACTCATAGAGCACTATATCCTACTATATCTGATCAATAAAATGCTAGAATATTCCGGTTTCGACATAAGAGTCATGAAGTAAACGATTAGTGTTAAACGCGTTAACAAGTTATTTAAGGGAATTTGTAGATGATGTCATAAGCATCCGCGTTCTCATTATTCTTGATTATAATTAATATTACTGAATACGCGGTTATTTAATTTCCTTAATAAATGAAGAAATTTTCTTAGAAAGAGTAGTTTCAGGACGGAACGTGATAACATGTTGAAATGAGTCAGTAAAACGAGGGCACGACATAAAGACACTGATGTCGAGGTCAACGTATCTAAAATTCATTCTAAGCATTGATACAGGAAGTTAACAGGAAATAGTGTCCACGATTCTAATGCTGCTATTGTATACAGCTATTGTTTAAAGACATTAGCATTACGCTACTACGTTGGCATCGCTACTGTTCTCCACGTTTCAGTGTATTCACAAATAAAAAATGATGCAAAGAAACCGGCAAGTTTCGAGCGGTGCACGTCAAGCAATGTGACGCACGCTCGGCATAGGGTTAATCGTAATTCTGGCCACTCGCAGACCGGTTCCCTGTTTATTTTCTCTTATGTCGCGAGTTGAGACGTCAAGTAAGCTCGCAGAATGAAATCGCAAAATGTGCAGGTATAAACTTAAGCCGATACTATTTCCAGTGTCAAGGTTATCGTCCCACGGCTCTGAAACGACGCTCCAGCATTACGTTGGCGTAGTCGGAGGTTTATATTCTAAGGATATTGTACCATATTTACGTTACGCCCACGCATTGAGAATATTTCGCTCACAGTTCATATAGGTCGAACACAAAACCCGTCGAGAATGGGACGCGAAATTGCTTACGCCTCCGTTTGTGGTTTAAATAAACGAAACGATGTTTTATTTTTATTTGTGCCTGATGTCGAATCATAAACTGAGAATGTTACACGCAAACCGCCCACGAGCTCTTTTAATGTACATATAATGTCTAGACCTATATTACGTGTATGTGAATTTCTTATTGAGGAGTCGCTAAATTAACTGTCGTCTGCGAGGGATATCGAAAGTTGTTGAACTTTGAAATGAAACAGGGAAAACGCAGACAAGGGAGACATGCATCTTGGAAGATTTAAGAGTCACTTCGGTGACTTGCCGGTCAATCGCCTGTAATATGAAACTTAACTCTGAACCATGTTACCTGCATTTTTATTTATCTCTTCCATGAAATCGTGATATTCGCTTTCTCTTACTACCATGGATCTTATATTGGGAACTTGTTTCTTTTGTCCTCATAAATATGCATCGCAGCGAGCCTGTTGTTTTTAATAGCGACTACTTCTCTTGTTTTATTTTTCAGTGTGTATATGAACTCGAATAATTAACATACATGGTATGCTATGTAATGGCTGGTACTTCTACCTCCTGGTACCTCATCCTTGAGGTAATCATAACGCTCTATGTCCTGATCAACTTCTTAGCTTACTTTTATATTTAACAGGTAAGTGAGTTATAAAAAGAAAATATTTTAGGGTATGTTGGATATATTTAAATATTAGGGTGCGACTTACTACGACAATGGGGTTGGCGACCCGATAGAAATTTCCTATGATTCATCCCTGAGCCCTCCGCGAGCCCTCTATGTTTCTACATCCCTCTCGGTTGACGTCATCAAATGCACTCAATGCACACTCATTATTTCTTATAATAGAATTCATCACCGTGCCGACAGCGTGATTCATAGTACATTGTGTTCTGAAAGTTTATTTTCCAAACTCAGAAATGTAGACACATCATATAGAATTTTAAATTCTTCAACTATTGTGTAGGCATGTACTCAACTAGTGATATCAGAGGAGCACTATTTAAGTATGTAATTCGATTTAAATTTGTAGCTACCGAATATAATGGGTTCAATGGACTCGTAGTTCGTTTCGGCTGGATAACACCGATAAGCGACCGGGCTACGATTTGTTAATGAAATGAACGTTCTCTAGAATAAGTATTTCTTTAAAGGATGATCTAAGCCGATGTAATTACATCATTGAGACGACAAACTGTGTTTACGGATGGGAGATTTTCGTCGGTCAGCGACCTTCGCGACACGGATGCATCCGAGGATACCGATTGGCGTCGCTTACGACCTATCTCACTCGCAGCGAGCAGGTTTTATATTTAACTCAATAAAAAACACAGGAATAAAATCCTCTGGTCGAGCTCAGTTGCCATGGGAGAAAAACTGATTACAGCTCGAGTGGAACAATGTAAAGGCTAAATAGGATTCAGTCGTGTGGCGGTCAGTGATTTCGAGGGATTCCGTTCTCGTTGAGCGGTCATGTGCAACGCCATAGTCTTGAGGGTGCAGTTACGAGGCGTCTGATCCCTGTTTAATTGCCGGCATGTGCATGTTTTTTGCTCGTAGGGCACCAGAGGGTCGCGTGCGCTCGGCAACTGTGAAACCTTTTTGCACATATCCCTGAATGTGCATTATGATCCAGACCTCGGCGAGAAGGTCAAAGCAGTTCAACACGTTCACGTCTCAGGCGCAAGGGTCACGAATGCCGTGTGACTCACGCGGTGATATCATGACATGACACCACCGCTTTGTTTTCCATAAGCAAGGAGAAGGTTGACATTATTAAAACATGTAGGAATTAAAAGCTGTTCAGTTACCGTCCAAGGTGGTTATGCGGAAAGTCGAAATGCCTTTTCCGCAGTACTCAATGCTAAGTCAATATAATTTGCATCATACTTGACATTGAACGATGACATTTGTGTTTGCCAAATCAGTCATGTAAAGTCATGCTGCAAGGTCCCAAGTTAACGTGTCATCTGTTATGTGATATTTTATATACGTTTCAGCTTGGGTAAATGGTTGCATTGTATGTAATGTACACTGCATGTAGATGATGTGGGCAAACGGAGCGTGTCACAACACAAGGCGTTCGTATCGGCGGCGGATAAGTGCGGGGTTACGCAAATCCGCAGATATGTTGGCGCAGCGCGGCCGGGCGCGGGCGCAGGCGCGCGCGCCGCTTGCACAAGGTTTCGCAGACCTTTGTTTTACGCAACCGGATCGATTTAATAGCTAGTCGTGCGTTTTCTCAGCTGTGCACTCGATATTAAAAATTAACGACAACGTTGATATTGAGACATTGCGCAGTTCGCACTATTCAAAAGAAAATATACAAAACATTAAGTAAATGCAAAGCATAACGAGGCCGGAAGGAAGACCGCATCCATTATCTGCCTGCAGACCTGTACACATAGTTATCCTTTGCTAATAGTGCACAATATAAACAAACGTATTATCCTCACTGCACCATTTTTATTCAATACTTTGTGAATTTCGTTTCATTGTATATTGTTCAATAATACGAATGTACCTATTGAAGTAGAGTTGATATTTGCACGAGAGCAATGCACTAGCGTCCGCGTCCGGTAGCCGCATCCGGTCTTTTAGCACACAGCCAAAAAAGGTGCGAACGTACGTTATTTATAGTCGTGACGAATGCTTACGTCCTCCTCAATCCATTTATTTCCAGAGGGAGGCGTAGGCGATGCGATGTGAATGCGAAAGTATTTCACGTTAGTTTGAGTGAGAGTCAATAGTGAGTGTGCGATGGAACAAGTTATCGATGTCAAATTTCACCATACTCATAATACGTATAGTGCACGGCAACATCGGTTCCACGTGAATAAGAAAGCGGTAAAGCATCGGTGTTGGTGCGCGCGCGGCGCGGCGCGGGCGGTCCCGCGACATTGGCACACTTGTACGCGACCTCAGCACGCTACTCGCGATCGAGGCCGCGAATAACGCCCCAAAACAAGCGCCCGCGCTGCCGGCAGCCGAACCACGCCGCTATACGCTTGAATTCCGGCACGCCTGATTCACTCACGCCACGAATTAGTTGCCCTACGCATATCACATCTACCAGCTCCGCCCTCGCAACATCTTAGCCAGCTCGTGCCAACGACGCAAAAACTGACAAACACTATGCATCATACAAAAGGAAACAATGTAGGTAGGTTCTGAATGCACCTGAAGTGATACATCTGATGTACAACCACCTTATTACCAAGAGCTCAGTATTATGCAAATGCATGGCTGTAATGTAGCGCGTGTTGCACCACGAAGCTGTAGCAATTTGTTTCAAAACGTTTTCAAAATACTCAGCGTGTAGGCGCGGGGCATGAGTCGACCGCACTACCGAGATATCGGCAACTAGCCTAAGGCGTGGTGTCAAGTTGCGTGTCGTTTCTGAAACAATTAAAGTCGGTCGCGTGACGACTACACTCCGCGTGGCCGCACCGCTTGAATATAAATAAGTAGCAAACGGGATAACCGAGAGATTGTTTTGGAGATGTATCGTGAGACAGGTATGCGACGAGGCGCGCGGCGCGTCGGCGTCTACCGGGTGTCGCGTCGGGGCGAGCCGCGGCCGTCTATCTCGGACCGATTTGGCACATCCGCACCCGAACGCCAGTGCATCTACTATACGATGCCGTAAATATATCTCTTTTCCTGATATTACCGCGCTATATGGATTCTTAAACATCATGATAATAGTCAAAATCTAAACTGACCGGTCAAAAGAATAACTCCTATAAGTAGTTCTTACGTACCAAATAATAAATCGAAGTATGTAATGAAATATCAGGATATCAGTGTCATTGTTTGTAAAGTGTTCGATAATTCAATCCGGCTTCTGGACACCGTGTTACGCAAAAACCCGTAGCCTGTTACCTGGGGTCTTCAGGTTTATATTATTTTGGCAGCGAGTAGGCGGGATGGGTTTAAACAATGCCGCCAAGGACAAAAATTTGTACCTGAGCTTGTTTACAAAGGATGCGTAAGCAAAAGCGTAGTATCTCGTTTCAACTACGCTTTGTGGGCTCCAAATTGTCTGATAAGTTACAGGATTTGCTCTTTGTAGAAAATCAGCGAAACAAATTACATTTTTTAGACCTTAGTGAATGTATTTCCGGCTAGCCGATCCTGTTCGGCCAAAGTCAAGATTGAAAACTTATTATTTTAACAAAGGTAGTTTGTGTTTAAACATCCGGCTTAAATGTCGTCGATACGTGAATAATTTATTTTCACTTGTTTGTACGCTTTGTCAAAGTGATAAATCAAGATAAAGATAATTTTTTGTCATCGCTTGTTATAGTATCGGAACTACATTCAGGTGATGTTTCCGGCGCAATGTATAGCCGACAAGGAGGTGCACGCTACCTGCGAAGCCGGCCTCGATTTACTCCCTCAAGGCTCGCGCCCGGATATTTCGCCCGAGATTTCTCTTGATATCTGTTTCATTCAACACGAAACTCTTATTTGATACACACTGACGGATGCAGAGAAAGTTGAATATTTAAACAACCCAAATCGAAGCATCTTTGACATCTGAATAGCAACGGCAAATCAACCCAGAATCGTCGTCCCACACGGACATGACACCGAGCTTCCTGAATTTAATTTTAATAAAATTACTTTATTGAGAGTCTCAACGGCGGGGCGGCATCCACTTGATTTTCATATCAAAGGATTAGGAAAAACTTGTAGTGGGTGTTAAGAAAACTCTACTTCAAAGTGTCAAAGAGAAAGGAATTGTGGAATTAATATTGATATTGGTGTACCTGACGGCGGATGGGAATTGCGAGCTGATCGCAGCGTCTCGACGGGTGACTTGAATTTATAATCGGGGGGTGCGATCAAGATCGGTGAGAATGGAGTTTGCTGGGCGGGCACTTGATCATATTGCACCTTCTCTCAACCCATTCTCACGCATGCAAAGAACAGCTGCTCAAGTGACCAACCGCAACATGTGTGTGCACGACTATTAGAAAATATTAGGGCTCCACGAGATCAGCTGCTCGCTTATGTAAATAAGTCGTTTGACCATCTGAATAATCACCGGACGTAAATCGAACAGATATCCTTAGGGAAAGACATGGGACGCGGTCATTAATTTGAACCCGGATTGTTTGACATCTGGCTACCTGCGCCTGACCTACCTATAGGAAGGTCCGTTATCAAAGTATCAAGCAAAAACGTGTTTCCGTTCCGACATCGGCAAATGGCAATATGGGTATTGGAAACGCATCTGCAATATCCTCACTAGTAAAACGGACAGACAAAACAAAAATATGGCTAAGCTTTTTGCATGCCACCGCCGTTAGTAAGAAAACCACTCAACATAGAAACTGTAGTTTTGCAGTTTGCCATGATATCCAAACTGTAAAACTTTATCTGTGCATAAGTTTGTATAATATTCAAATGTAAAACATTCAAGCTTTGAGAGGTAACTTCGGCAAAGGCTCCTCAAGTCTGGGTATACTCTCTACCATAACGTAAAGGGTAAAAGCAAAAGTTTTTACATTTGAGGCATAGCCGTGGCTTCCCGTTCCGCATCGTGAACCACGCGACGCTTTTGACATCACTCGCTTTGATGATGCTTCACAGAAAAGGGTATTAAATTTTACCTTTCCTGTCTGTCCGTTAACACAACAGACTGAATTGATGTTGTTGCGCAAAAAAAGTCACAGCTCTAGCTCCCTTTGTGACAGTTTTTGATGGTATTAAACTATGTATGAAGAAAATGTTTTATCATTTTTGCAACAGGGTGAAATTCAAATTCACGACGTGAATATCAACATGCGAGGGAAAGGTCAAAAGAACCATTAAAGTAAACCCCAAAGTTAGTGGGTGGAGTGGAGGCATAAAGATATTGTCTCCACAGGGACTCGAGGATAATCTAATACATAAAGCGGTTGTTGCTGCGACTGTGGGAGGACTCATCAGATCTGTGAGATCTGTGGGAGGATTCATTCATCAAGAAATAAGAAGGTAATAAGGTATTTTTTACAGCTATTGTTGACTTCATCACATTTGATTCAAGATTTTAATCTTTTCTAATGAAAAAAAAAGGTTAATAAATAAACGAAAATTAATTCTCGGGACATAAAGAAGTGAGATACGGGCAGGTGAATAAAGGAATTAATTTGAAAACCTTGAGGAATGTGGTCGTTACGAGACGTGTTAAGGGGTGCATAAGTAATAATTTGTGATTACAGGTTATGATGCGATCACCTGATCGTATGAGGGTAGTGCAGGTACCCGCATGAGGGTTGTTTGGATGAGATGGCCGGCAGGTTTTGCGGTGCGCAGAGCCGCAGACCCTTGACCCGATTGTGGCGCGCGTACTGTACGCAGCAATGACACCGTTCGCCTTGAGCCGCTAGCATTGCCGGAGATATTCGCAACAATAGAGGCCAGATAACGTTACAAAAGTACCAAAATACATATTCCGGTCCCTATATTCGTTTTATTGTTAATTGCGGTAGGTATACCTAAATTCAACGAACAAATGACGTGGTTCATTGCTATTTGTAACAAACAAGGCATTATAATAATGATTAATGTCTTGGCGCCGGTTGAGGAAATCGCTTTACCATTTAAGTTAGGTATAATTATTGTCAGTGTCCTACATGTCCCACATTTGAATGCTCGTAATGAACTCGATAAGGCGATTGACTCACGAAGGAAACGTCTCGATTCTTAACTAAAAAGCATTTCCGCTTCCTTTTCCATATTTTAAATACAACTTCTCACGATCATCTCAGAGGGCGAAGTAATAAAAAATTATGAAGAAACAAATGATCGATCACTCCGAAACATTGAGATATCACATTTTAATACAATAGTCAGGTATTTCGAGTGGCAATAAGCACAAACAAACGGAAACACGAGTGACTGATCACCACTACAATGAGAGAAAATGTTGCTTATTTAAAACAAAGATTAAGAATTTACGACTTACCGTTGTGGATCAGCAAAGACGAATTTCTTGAGTTTTAGATCCCGTAGCACGATCCCTTGTTCATGACACGCGGCTACTGTTTCAGCGACTTGTCTGAACAGTCTCCTCGCTTCGTGTTCTCGTAGCCGTTTCCTCGCTCTCACGTATGAGTGGAGATCGGAATGAGACCGGGGGAATATTAGATATACTCGTTTCTCGCCGACTAGTACTTCGTGGATAGGATTTACGTGCGGGTGACCATCGAGACGGTAGTGCGCTTGTAATAAACTGCTGCAATCCCGTGACACCACCTGAGGACAACAATAAGGACTTTTAAACGTATCCCTTCAAAAGTTTAAAATAACCTGACCGATTCAATTATTCATTGTTAAACACGTTGACACAACCTTTTGGGGTCGTAAGTAACAGAGTTCCTATCAGTATTGACCTACTTCTTTCCGATTGCGTGACATGTCAAAATGTTAACAATTACTATTGTTTCTGTTGTTGCTTAGTAAAACGAACGGTTAAATAGGTATATACTAATTGCGTCTGTTAACTTGAATTTGGAGGTATTCAAGTTCTTTATAGAGCAAGCTGTGGTATCTAGCTACGGTTGAGAAGGGTCCTAATTCAAAGAGGTCGCCATTTAAAAGGGTTTAGTGAAATGTGAATAACAAGGTTGAATTGAAACATTTTAGCGTGAGTTAGAACCGTGCTGGCTGACCCCTCTTTTGTGCGACAAATAGACTGCTTCTATCTCAAAATATATTTGCTTTGGTGGCATTTGGCTACAACTAATATGAAACAAACATTATTGAAAGTGAGTGGATAATACCAAAGGGCTGGAAACTAGAATCAATTACCGCTATATACAGACAGCATGGTATTCCGACGAAATCAAACAGTTATTTTTTCCGATGATTACCATCATCGTATAATTCCAAACGGGCACAAAATGTCAACGACTCTGCAGACACCGAACTTCGGTCGATTTCCCTATGAATCATTAATGAAATTTGTGCGTGATTCAAACAATTTCTTTGTGGACGATTATTTTTATAATCGGAGAGTTATTTTTGCATTTTTCAGCGCAGACTGGATGACGCGGTTTATACACGCTGGATGGGCGTTGTACGAAAATAATACATGACCTATTTGAGCCTGTGCTTGCGAAAGCACCGCATAGCGATAAGAATTCGCAATATTGACAAAACACTTTATAATATTTGGCATCGTTGATATTTTCAGGAGCTAACCTACTTTACGTTATCAATATTTGTATAATCATTGTGTATCTAGGCATTGCAAAATGTTAGTGCCCGCATCGTGCGGTTAGACTAGATATTTTGACTTTGATATGTTAAAATACCAATGCAGAAGTAAATATTAAAGTTAATTGAAATGCATCAGAGTTGCGGCCACATGTTATGCTGTCTGTGGGTAGATATTTAACGGTTGGTTGGATTGTTTGTAGATCGATTGTTGTCGGTAGGCAGTTAGGTAGACATTCAACGAATTATTCCACCTCCATAGAGCTACCTACACTTGGACAGGTATCAATGAAGCGCGTCTTTACCATTGCCGGTTGTGTTTTTAGTTATTAGAGTGATAGCGGTGTTGTGTCGGCAAGCGCTCGCGCCGTGTTCATCGACCGTTCTACGAGCAAGTGGAGGGGAACCTAAGGAGGGGAGGCCCCTAGCCTCGGTTTGACATTCGACGATCGGTAAGTACAACACGTTATCAACTCGTCTATTTCACAATGTCAATGAGAAGGTCACTTCACTAGTATTTTCGGTGCTAGTCCACGTGTGAGGATGATAGCAGCAATTCAATAATAAGATTATTCAATAACAAATATACATTTTGTTTGTGATATTTTCGAGTTAATATTTGATTCGAAGGTGTGGTGTATGAATGTAGCGGTGTCGGCAATAATGTTGTAAATACGTTGAGTCGTTTAGCAACTATAACGTTGCCACACTTCAACCTTGTCAAGTTCTCACGAGGGAAGTGCCTATTCTGTGCCTTGACAATACCCGTACCGTATGCCTATGCCTTTGTTCCACGTGTGTATCCTTTAGCTCAACAGTTCAACATTTTTAAGTTGGAGTAGGTGTGATTTTTCAATCATTTTGAACGGGTCCGGAGTTTGAACTAGCCAGTCCCACGACCTTTTTACGGTTGAATCATTATAAGTCATGCAAACAACATTTTCAAAAATATATTTAGCTTTACCTAGTTGGGTTTCCTTGTGCATTTTAATGTACAAATGACGCAAGTTATATTTAACCTTTTTTGTAATTTCAATAAATATAAATGTTAAAGTACCTACCTACTGGATGACTGTCTGTATATCAACGCACAACTCGAGCCAATGGACGAATTGGGTTAAAATTTTGGACATAGATACATATGACGTGGGCATCCGCTAAAAAAGGATTTTAGAAACTTCGATCCTTACGACTAAGTCGCGGGTTATAAGAACGAAAAAGGAAGTGAAAGATATTGCTATGGTTTCAGTGTGACGACGACCACTCCAGCGTTGCCACAAACGTCAGATAAAAAATGATGACAAGACAAAACTTGACCAATAGAAAAACTACGATAAAATTATTTTACTAGATTACAATGAAATTGATAGTTTTTGTGAACTAGATGTAGAAAATAGATTGTAAGCATTTTAAAGTCACGTGTTTTTAATTTTCTTCATTAGCATCTGACGCCATAGGAACTACAAGAGACTAACCTCCTTGCAAACAATTAATTTCTGTTCGAACTTTTGCCATTATTCTTTGCTGGAATGTACTCGGTTATTGTTAAAGATATTAATTGCGAAATTCGACACATGACATTGTAAAAACGGCGATGGTTACGGCCTACAAGTGCGATCGAGCAGCGCGAGACCGTGACATATAAAATGACTTCGGTTTTCAACAAGATGTTTAACTAAACAATGCACTTCACTAACTATAAAAACTATTTGGTTAAAATACACAATGGCAAAAAAATGCTCATTTAATATCATTTGTTTAATTAAACTGACATTTTTGACAGTTTTACTATACTATGAATGGTCTAGGAAAAATGACAGTATTACCATTGGTAGCTGGTAGATAGGTTATTGATGTCAGTTATTACCCAAGCTAGGTACACAAAGGTAAGACAAAATCACTTTTCTCTGTCTGTCCCTGTATATGCTTAGATCTTTAAAACTTTTTTGATTTTGATGTGTTTTTTTTTAATAGATAGCGTGATTCAAGAGGAAGGTTTATATGTATGCATAATATAGCCGTCAATATAGGACGAGTCGCTAGTTGCAAATAAAAAGCAACGTGTCATTCAACACTAATTAAAATTTATGGAACTTCATTACCAGTCTGACTCAATCGAATGTTTCAACTATATAAAGTGCAGAGTTTTGACTCAATTTGACCAATTGCTCAGAATTTATGACTAAGTTCAAATATTGCACGAATTATTCTATGTCGTTCTAATAATAATTCAATCAATGTTTCAACTTTACCCATATAAATTGCATAATTTTGACTAAATTTGAGCAATTGCCCAGAATTTATGTGTAAGCTCAAATATTGCATGTCGTTCTTATAATCAATTGAAGGGGTCACTGCATGTGGGCATATTATTGAAAACGGTTTATCTCGACATGGGGTCAAATCCCGTGGGACAACACAGCCCTTTGCCTTGCGAATTCGTCATGCAGCGACGTGAGATGGTTTGTCAAAGGTTTATCTATGATTAGGTAAAGTAGCTGCCTACATTTTATTTTGATCTAAATTTGACCTAAATAGGTAAAATGTCGAAAGAGCTAAAAGAATTTTTACTAGTACTGCATTGCTGCAGTTTTTTTACCCGACTGCAAGGAAAGGGTGTTTTTTGTCAACAAACTTAACAAAGAAATCATTATAAATAATTTAATTAAATTTTAATGTAAACAAAAAAATCGAATCTAAAAGTGCAGTTTTTTTTAAATAGGTAGGTATTTCTTTCTCCATCTTTTGTCAGTTAAAAAGATCTAATCTGTCAATAGAGTTTTTTTAGTATTTTATGGCAAAATGCCAATAGTTCTCAAGTCTCGTTTTATGAATGAACAACTGTCATTTCATTTTAGAAAAAAAAAAACAAGTGGGTAGTTATAAAAAATAGCATAGGCTTGAAGACAACCATTGGCAAAGTCGTTTGTTTTTTATTTGTAACTCGATCTACTGTTTTATCTAATCTAGTGACCTTTAAAACTATTATAATCAAGGATTTCCTGAATTGGTAGGTAGGTAGGTATTTTATTTAGGTATTTTACCTACTATCAGTTTTTATAGATTTTCCCCTTGCGTAGATATTGGTAACCAGGGTATTTACTATGATTAAACTTGATTATACCTACCTACCTACACATTTTCTATCGAATTGTTTTGTTGTTCGAATTAGGCATCTAGCTGCGCTCCGCGGTTTCACCCGCGTATATCCCAATCCCGTCGGAATATCAAAATGAAAAGTAGCCTAGCATTTATAGATAAATGGACTATCCAACACAAAAAAAATCAATTTGAACCAGTAGTTCCTGACATTAGCACTTTCAAACAAACTCTTCAGCTATATAATATAATAGATTAGATACCTACGTCTATTATACCTACCTATCTAAATCTACTTACCTATGTATAGTTCCGGGAGTCATTGCACTATCACATCTTTAAACTGGCCTAGGCTGAGCAGCTAGGCACAGACTGGATGGATACCTAGATCTAGCTTCGTATAGGTAACTTGCACAACTAGTCTGTACAGTCGACTTTTAAAAGCTGTTAGGTAGGTAGGTATCAGTACCCAACTTTGGAATACACACACGAAACGAAGATGTTTGAGTGGCATTTCGCTTATCAAAGAAAGTGGGTACGTTTACAGGTTTATTGCAAAGGAAACGTAGCAATAATGACTGCCATATGTACCTACCTACTGTACATCAAGTGATAAGCTGTTATCATTGATAACCTATTGACAATTCGATCGCAGATTCGAGTTGGACGAATGTGATTGGTGGATGACTTACTTTGCAGACGTATTCCTCTTGCGTACGCACATCGAGGCACCGGCAGAGCGATGAGCCCTCGACCTGCTCGAGTAGAAGGTACTTCTCGGCGACTAGCGCGGCTTGGAACTGATGCTGAGGTGGTGCCGGGCTCGGCGGCGCCGGCGGGCTACTAGGAGCCGCTGCCAGCCGCTCCGCCAGCCCCGGCGACGCTGCACGATCCTCGCCTTTGCTCTCCGACACCGGTTTAGACGCCCGCGTCCCCCACAACAACGATGGAGATCCTGGCTCCATCACTTTACTTATATATACACTAACACACAGTTACACAAACACTTTATCACAACACTACAATTAACCAGGAACTATGACGAGATGAACATGATCTGCAACAAAACACAGCCGATTAGACCCTCGGTCTCGCGAAACGCAACCGACTTACAAAATTTCAAAACGATTTTGTAAGGGAAATTACGTACGGACCTTGAATGATTCGCCCGGAGTGGATATCGTACCAAAATTTGACTGTCCGTGGTGGCGATAGCGTCGCTATATCGAGACAGGAATTACTGGGAATTATATCCTTGTAATTCGAACACTAGAAGACAGGCCAATATTTTGGGCCGGTGTCCGCTCGGGTTGATGATGAAACTAAACGAACACACGACCGACTCTCACTAACGCCATTGCGAGACTGACTGACATTCGCGTTCGCTTCGCAGCGAAGCTTCGGCCGGCAACCGATCCAACGTCCAATGTCGACACACCGTCAACTTGCGTAGTACGCGAGATACGACATCAATTCACTACGCAATTAACGGCTCTATACCCGTCTCTGTTTATTGTACGGCAAAACGGGGTTTATAAAAAGGATAGACTGTCACCATTCATTTATGTTTGGCAATGGTTTTTAGCAAAATAGCAAAGTGCAAATTACACATTTTTCTGATAAATATGAAATCTCATGAAATAATGATCATCATGAGTTCAGCAAATGAATTGTTTATGTATACATTTTTGTTATTTATTTATTTGCGCTTATTAAAGACATCGCTCGTTTTAATCAAATATTGAAACATGAAACTGAACAACTAATAAGATTTTGACTTCTTAACACTTTTTTAATACAATACAGGGTCATTGGTTCATTGTTGTATTGGAATTTACTCCTTAACATTGACTTAATCGTTTAGGTATAGTTTTATTTGAAATTATCAAAAAAGTTAAGTAGGACACAATTTTTTTGCATAATATGTAGGTAGGTATGTAGACTGGGTCTTACCAACTCTGTTTTTATATTTTGATCAATCTAGGAATTTTAATAAATAGGTAGATTGGTCTGAAACTAAAGTCTTTATGTGACGATAGAAAGCGGCTTTAAAGATAACATGTATTTAAATACTCAGACAATTGAATGTCACGTCATGATTAAACAAAATAAGTGCAAAATGAACTAAAATTGCGTAATATTTAATAGAAATTGTGCAAAAACTTTGAACATTTAAGTTATTTTTATTCTTAAAAAATACAAAGAAGGTTTTTACTACTATTTAGTAACTAGGTATAGCAAAGAAAGACAGTAAATCTTACAATCTATATTACACACTAATGCAAACGTGTTCCTCAATTCAATCTGTTTTTGATAACCTCATTGTTAATTAAATAAACAATGATTGTACACATCCTTTTAATTTAGATAAAGAATTCCGGTTCATAATTATTGATTTAAAAAAAAATGTCTATGCCAGATATTATAGATAGGGGATATAAATAGATGGGGAAAACTTTACCCAGCAGTGGGAAAATCCAGGTTAAAAAATACCAGGTTGGTAGAGTAAGTATCAATCAAAAAACACACTGTGAATAACACTTACCCAAGCAAAATCAAATTCACAAAATATTTATTTTGAAATATTTTTTAAAAGAACTCCTTCACAATCGAAGACTGAAATCTAAATGAGGAATTATTTTCATAATTTTGTCATCTAGTTGCACAACCATTTTTATTGAAAAGGAAAACCATCAAACAACTCGTACCTCAAGTTTATGTGACCAACTCTGTGGCGAATAAACGTGACTGATGACGTAGATGAAGGGTTGAAAAAGTTTATATAAAACACTTGAATTGTGAAATATGTAAACAATAGTAATGTTAACTAGAAAATTCTACCCTTTCCGTCATAAACCAGTTGCACAACATTATTATTGAAAAGGAAAATCATCTAAAGCGCTCTGTAAACGATCAAATTGTTTGTCAAATTTTACGTGTTTGTCGAATTATTTGATAGTAGGTATGCATCTTTGTTTGCAGCGTTGTTTTTACTTTCTTCGGTCGCAGAATGGTCGCAGACCGAAGTTATGGTTTGAAGCGTTTGTCAAACACAGTCTACGTCTTTGATGCATAGAATTTGACGATTGTACATCAGTTTGATGGAACTTTTGATTGATGGGCTGTTTGACAAATAAATTTAAAGGTGAGCGGCGGTGTTTGCGGGTTTGTCCATGGGTTTTTCAAACAAAATTTTAGTCGTCACTATCTATCTAATCTACGACAAATCTACGAACAAATAAACAAATTTGTTTGATCTTTTGTTTGATCGTTTAAGCTGTTGTTTGATAAAAACGTAATTTGACAAACAAATTTGATCGTTTACAGGACGCTTAAAAACTCGCGGAGTTGTGACGATCGATAAACGTGACCAATGGCGTAGTTAAAGGGTTGGAAAGTATTCTAAAAAGTCGAGGGCTCTGGTTTCGTAATATTTTTCTCATTATAAAGACGTTTTGCGAAAGCATTATTTCAAGGTAAATTTTAATTTTACTTGCTATCCCTAAAATTACTTGGAAATTGAGGAAAATTACGTAAATTTATAAAATTTTATGTAGCTGACGGCATGATGAGCAAATGTAATCATTATTAAATCATGCTCCGTAATGACTTAACATGTATGTGTACAATACGTAATCTTTTACTTACTTACATAGTCACTACAATATCAACGATACGTAATAATTTTAATTGAATTATTATCATTACTTTGTTAAAAAGTAAGTAGGTATTTAGATTAGAATTTAAAATTTAAATAATTATTAAAGATTTAGTTAAATTGTTATCTTAAATATACTGTCTTATTTGATTAACTAAAAGAGTTAAAATAATTTCGATTTTAAAACACAAAGTTAGGATTAAGTTTTGGTTAGTGAAATTAACACAGTTATTGTTACTATAATCTGCCATATCTACGCAAAACACATCTTAGCAAAATATTATTTATATATTATGTTAAGGCGCTCTTCCAGTACCGTGTGTAGGTATTCACATTACCTTAGCCCCCGCTCTCAAAGATGTAGCGTGCTGCGTGCTAACTGTTATATTTGATCGATATGCAAAGCATTTTAGCATTATTATCCACAAATATAGTTCCTAGAGGTCAAAACCTATCATTTGATTCATTTTTAGAAACAAACTAATTTTATTTTTGAATAAAACCCGATAAACGTTTTTTTTTATCGAACGAAGTTGTTCATATCATGTTTTCAACCACAATAAACAAAAATATGGTTATTAAACTACAATATCCATTTATATCAAAATAACAAAAAAAGAGTATTTGATTACTTAGAGTTGCTTAAAACAAAGGTCGATTTTGGTAGCTTTATTAGCACCTGGCCTTAATCAAATTCCGTCAATACATTTTATACATATACTTTGCTCCTAATAATAATTGAAAACCACCTACGTCCGCGTGACGTATCGCGATGACGCGACGAGTCGTGTGCACAGGGTAAAGTTACGTGGTTACCAGCTTCCTTTGCAATTTTCCTCATTTCAGTTACTCTTTCAGCGTAGTTTCTAAGGTTTCCCGTACCGCCATTACTACTCGAATACGTACACGGAGGAAAATGTTGAAAATGATTAGGTAAGATATTTTTTTTAAGTTTGTTTATGAAATTCTCACGAGTCCTCAGAAGTAAATCACGTTGGCACCTTCGCCATGTAATCTGGAATGTAAGGATCATTAACATATTAGTGCTACTGCTTCCTAAATACACAAAGGATGTGGTTGTGTACGTCACTCGTTTACAAATGAAATGAAGATAGCCGGGCAGGAAGGAAATATAACTGAGCGTTATTATTGTAGACAAATTTTTAAATTCAATAGAACTAATTCGTGGAACACGATCACGAATTGATCGTTCCCTTTATTGACCCTAGCAACTGTTTATCAATAAACCACAATCCAACAGAGTTATGTGTGCAGTTTGTGGTAGCGCTAGTATCTACGCAATGTTATGAAATTCATAAGTAGATGTTTAGTTCCAATTTCGTCCATTTGATTAGATTACTTGGCCGCGCTGTACATTCCACGAGTCCTTTTTCACAGACACTGGTTTCTTGATGTGGAACCAGCAATGTATTGCGAAGACAAGTTGTGTCTTGTGGATGATTCAACGATCGGATGCACCAATTCTTTGTTTGTTCCTTCGCATTAGTCAGGGATTCGACGCATTCCTGACCGATTAGTGGAACAGGAAGATGGTTTGTGCCTTAGGAGCTCAGACGTTTTTTTAATGGAACATAATTAAATTACGAACTAGATACTTACTGTAATCTTTGGCAGCTGCTGCTGCATTGGAGGTTCGGAAAAAAAAGAATCTGAATAAAAAGTTCTGAATTTTAAGCTGAACTTTAAGCTACGCGGTTAGCCTTTATGAGTCAGTTGTCATACCTAATGCAACATAATATAATTATTACTCCCGTTTATGAATTCGTTATTTATTTACGTCCATATTTATTATTCAATGAATAAACAGTAGGCAGACATACGGTAGGTATTCTAAAAACAAGTAAATCAATTTGCTTGATGATACTGCTTAATTTTTTTGAACCTGTAAAAGTATTCCTAAAAAGGAGAAAATTTACTTATTAAGATATAAGTTGTAAAAGTGAGGCTGTTGAAAGTCAGAGTTTCAATATATTGTAACACAAATAATAGTACCTTTAAACAATAAGTAGGTAGGAAGGTACTACTTATTAGGTGTTATAATACATCCTTTATTTTCCTGATCATTTATTTATGACTCAATCATGTCTGCATCCGATTCTTTGTTAGCTAGATTACTCAGTTTTCTTTCCGATTACTGAAATGCAATGTTTCATTCAATTGTTTAAGTTTTAGCACTAAGTTCAAGTTAGGAAATGTGATGCAAGATGACAAATTGCAATTTTTTAATGTAACGTTGTGAAATGCAAGCGAATTAATCACTTTGATCATTACCTACAATAGGTCTACTTATTTGTTGTGACATAGTTTAAGTAGGTATGTGTATGACTTAATTGTCCTAGATACAATATACAAGATATAATTTAGCTGATGGATAATCTTAAATATTATTTTAAAAAATGATTGAAAATATTTCCAACTACAAGATGATGTTTTACTTGACATTGGCTATATGCAAACGTCGTGTAAAGCCATAACTTTAGAAAAATAAAAATAAGACTAATAAAAAAGTACAGGGTCATTGGCAATAAACTGAATTATTTTAGTAATTTTTACTTTTTATACGAATATTTGCAACTTTTTTGAAATTTTGACATAATAAAATAAAACTTTATTTTTTAAGACGTTTTCAAGTGGTCTATGTACAATTGTATTAAGCATCCAAAGAAATAAAAAAAAATGACTTTGACTTTGACTTTATGTTGGGTAGACTGATAGACTGTTCTAGTCTTATTTAACCAGTTTTATGTCAATACGTAGTTTTATGCCTATTTATAATTATTGTGTAAGGAAGTGTAGAATTCAAGGCCATAAGTGATAAGGAACGAGAAAATTACCTGCCTTTACGATACCGGGCAGTGTATACTATAGTATACACTGCCCGGTATCGTAAAGGCAGGTAATTTTAATATTTAATTAGTATTTAAAGTAGGTATACCTACTTTAAATACTAATTAAATATTAAAATTTATTAAAACTCGTTTGTGATTGTTATATATGAGAAACCTACAATATTATGTTACATAATGTACCTACTCTAAGTAATTAAAATTAAATAACTAACCTTATATTTATAAATAAATAAATAAATATTGCAGGACATTTCACACATCGCCATCTAGCCCCAAACTAGACTTGTGTTATGGAAGCTAGACAACGGATATACTACTTATATACTTTTCTTTTGTGAATATATACTTATAATACATAGAAACAACCAGACCACAGACAAATATCTAAGCATAGATACATGTCTAAGGCAAGAATCGAACTCGCAACCCTGCATTTGGCAGTCCGGCATGGTGACCATTGTGCCAACTAGGTCGTCATTTTGCCTTCGCATTAAAATTACAATTAATTATAATTCTTTGTTTTTTTCTTTATTGATTTTAATAGGTACTTGATCAAATACAGTTTTCAATACAAATACTTAAATAAAATAAATTATAAAAATTTAACTGTTCAATAATATTAAATTAAAATAAAAAACCTATTAAAAATGACAGATATGGAATTCTACAGCCATAATTTAACATCAAAACAACTCAAAAATAACTTAATTTTGATAAACCTGTTAATGAATATTAAAATAAGAACAAAACCAGGTCTTGTAGAATTGAATTGCAAATCGCATTAATTTGTTATTATTGCATCATGAAATTTTTCAATAAATATTTGTGACTTTTGACATACTCGTAGGTACCCTGTTATTATTCTACTATGCGTTAGTGTCTCCCGCGTTACTGTATTTTATACTGGGGCCCTACCGTGATAAGTGCGTCGGCTTCAAGCCAATGCGTCGGCTTATGTCGACCCGCGCCCCACACTGGGCGGAATTTTGAACCGGCCTTTCATAGGATTTTTTGAAAAATTAAGTTATTTTATTCGTGCGTTTCAAGTATACAGGACATCAAAACATTCAAAAATAAGTAATTCTGGTCATGTTATTTTTTAAAAACATCACAAAATATGACATTGTTATTTTTTTTAAATAACAACCAGGGTTACTTATTTTTGAATGGTTTGAGGTCTCAAAAAATCCTGCATACTTAAAACACATGAAAAAAACAACCTTTTTTTTCAAACTTTCTATGAAAGGTAGGCTCAAAATTCCGCCCAGTATGAGGCGCGGGTTGAGATATCGACGTCGGCTTGAAGCCGACGCAATAAGCGTGGTTGGGGTCCTGATATTGATTTTCTACAAAGACAGTATACATAATAGTTACTACGAACTACAAACTTTAACAACCCTTTTTGCTTAGAAGTCGAATTTCCAAAAAACCTTTCTTATTTTAGCCTACGTTCTTTAAGGAACCTTCTTGAGAAAGTTCAGACTCGTAGCTTTTGTAGTTTCAGAGATTTCATGATGAGTATTTCTCATAAGGTACCTAATAAGAACTAATACAATATAAATTACTAGCTTTTGCCCGCGACTTCGTCCGCGTAGAATTTGAAAATTTGAAGTAGATTGAACCAAGGAATCACGTTGTCCCATACAAACTTTCCCCCCTTTTCACTTCCTTAGGGGTGGAATTTCGGAAAATCCTTTCTTATCCGATGCCTACGTCATACAAAGAACACACGCTCCAAATTTCAGGTCTCTACGATCAGCGGTTTAGGCTGTGCGTTGATCCGTCAGTCAGTCAGTCAGTGATTCAGGACAAAGAATTTTATATGTATAGAAGATTATCTTTCGAATAGACAAGTATGAGAAACATTATAACATTATACTCAGACTTACATGGCATTCATCTGCGACTAATAATACAGCTTTTTATAATTATTTTAATACATTTATAATTAAAAATACATTTAATATAATTTTGACCAAATGAAAGCTATTGACGTCATAATAGAATTACATTAAAATTAATTGAATTCTTACAGCCTATTAGCTCATAAGTCTTCTCTGATACATTGACCGAAGCCCTTAACAGGCTCAGAAATCGAAACCATTCAAGTAAAGCCTGAGTTTTTTTATAAAAATAGTAACCACACCTCGGTCTTGCAAAGTAAACAACGAAAGCGATGGATATAAACCTGCAACTTACAGTGATTTCGACAATCCTGCGAAACGGCAATACTGTGTAATTAAGGATTAACTAATCTAATAGGTCGCTAGTGCCCATCCCGTTGTGAACTATTGCAAAGAGATCTATAGTCTAAGTTGATGTTTCGTTTTAAATGGGATTCGTTTTTTAGTCAAGTTAGTTTTAAAAAGTAAGTAGGTACGGTCGGCTGCATGATTGCAGACCCACCGTAGAGCTCCAAAACGGCTGTTATAAGAATGTTTTCAACACAAGCAACATTCTAGACACCTGCTGTAGGTGAAGTTAAAAGTCTTCTAACTCGATCATTAATGAATCAAACAAAAATTATTAGAATGCAAACATTCCAATAATAATAATTAAATAAATTAACCAATAATAAAATATTTTTAACACATGTCTCATGAAGGATGATCATCGTGCCCGCAGGTTGCTGTCGATCTTGTCATCAGTAAACATGCATGCCCTCCCTCTTTCAGCCACTCATAACCAGCCTCACTGTACTCCCTCCCTTCTCGACCTTATCATTACTTCTCAGTTGGAACGTGTTGCCACCCATGGTCAAGTCACCGCTCCTTTCTCATACCACGACCTTATCTTTCTCTCGTACAAGATCCGGTGTCCACGGCGTAAACCACAATATCTGCTGATGCGTAGTTTCAAAAACATTGAAATCGAGGCCTTGAAGTTGGAGGTATCCAACACTGATTGGTCAACGGTGTTCACTGCTAGCGACATAGACGACAAGATCGAGGCATTCAACAAAATTTTACTCTCTCTGTATGATAGGCATGCTCCCCTGAAACTCGTGAAAGTCAGACACCCACCGGCTCCCTGGCTTACTCCAGACATTAAGGACGCTATGTCCAAGCGTGATAAGGCTAAAAGGCGGTATAAGCGACATTCCACGGATACCAACCATGTTGCCTATAAAACGTTGCGTAATCGCTGCTCGAAAATGTGCAGAGACGCCAAGCGGCGACATATCCACAAGTCTCTTGAAAAAGCCAACCCCTCTCAAACGTGGAAGTTCTTAAAGTCGCTCGGTATTGGTAAGTCATCAGCAGACCCTGAATTTAACTTCGATCTTAACTCTCTAAACTCCCATTTCTCTCGTCCTCCTTATGTCCTTAGCAATCAGGTCAAATGCTCCACTCTTGATTATCTTTCCTCTGTACCTAAACCTTCTTGTTCTCCGTTCTCTTTCCTGGAGGTTGCTGTTGGTGATGTAATAAAAATTCTCCTTTCGATTTCCACAAATGCCATTGGTTCAGATGGTATTTGTATCAAAATGATTCGTTTGATTTTAAGTGACCTTGCCCCTGTTGTTACACACCTGGTTAATTTCTCTCTCTCTTCTAATAAATTTCCTTCGGCGTGGAAAAAGGCCAACGTTATCCCACTTCCTAAGTCCTCTAATCCAACCACTTTGTCTCAGTTTCGACCTATCTCTATCCTTCCAGTGCTGTCTAAAGTCTTGGAGAACGTCGTCCATAAACAACTCAGTGACTTTCTTGACGATCACAGGCTGCTTACTCCATTCCAGTCTGGCTTTCGACGTGGTCATAGCACTGTATCCGCCTTAGTAAAGGTTTCTGATGACATTCGTCTGGCTATGGAGAGGAAGTTTGTCACTGTCTTGGTGCTGCTGGACTTTAGCAGCGCTTTCAATTCTGTGGACTTTGATATTCTTTTAGGTATCCTTTTTTCTCTTAATGCATCACCGACAGCGATCTCTTGGTTTGACTCTTACCTTCGGGGTCGCTCGCAGTGTGTCCGCCATGAAGATTCCTTCTCTGACTGGTGTGATCTTGGTGCTGGTGTGCCCCAGGGTGGAGTTCTGTCTCCTCTTCTTTTCTGTGTTTTTATCAACACTATCACTAATGTGATATCATCTAACTTTCACCTGTATGCTGATGACTTGCAAATTTACAGCCATTTTCCAGCTGACGACATCGTCGAGCAGATTGAGTTAGTAAACCGAGATCTTGTATCCATCTCCGAATGGGCTAAATCTTTTGGCCTCCTTGTCAACCCCTCCAAATCACAAGCTCTAATAGTAGGTAACACTTATCATCACAATACCATCGACAGGGGTCCAATGCCCGCCGTTGTGTATGATGATGTTAAAATTCCATACACCGATTGTGCAAAAAATTTGGGTGTTCTTTTTGATAATCGGCTTTCATGGGAAAAACACGTCAATCTGATAAGCCAGAGAGTCTTTGCCACCTTTCACTCCCTCAGGCATCTCCAGAATATCCTGCCCCTGGAAACCAGGATCACTTTAGCTCAATCCCTTCTTCTTCCTCTTTTAGACTATGGCGACGTCTGTTTTCTGGATGCCACGGAAGTCCTCCTGAACAAACTCGAGAGACTGCAGAACGTTTGCATCCGATTCATTTTCGGCCTGCGTAAGTTCGACCATGTCTCCGAGTTTCGTGCTAAGCTGAAGTGGCTCCCGATTCGCCGTCGTCATGATCTACATGTTCTCTCATTTCTTTACTCGGTTCTTTTTAATCCCTCCTATCCTTCTTACCTCCGTGAGCGCTTCAGTTTTTGTGCTCGAGGTGCGTCTAATAGAAGAGCCCAGCAACTCATTCTGAACCATCCTCCTAACACCTCTTCCAAATACGGTGGCTCTTTTACAGTCCAAGCAGTGAGGCTCTGGAACGGCCTTCCTTGCCATATTCGGGCGAGTGAGACTCTCAGCACTTTTAAAAATAAAGTAAAAGAGCATTATCTGTCCTGTGTGTAGTGTAGGTATATTATATATAAGTATGTTTTATGTATAAGTATATGTATGTATCATATTGTTATTTATTTATTTTGTATAGGTATATATATGTATATGTGTGTGTGTATTTATATTTGTATAGTTATGTATGTATTCACTTTTATATAAGTTGCGTAATTCCTTCTGTATTTTATAATATTTAGAATTCAATAACTGCTTTCCTCTTTGAAACTGTTTGTACACTTTTAATTACCTTCCGCTATATTATTTCCTTTCCCTAGAGGTCTGTCGGCAGAGAACTCTTCACAGGGTTAGACTTACCTTAGTAATAATTTTATAATGTAATCTTTTCTTTTTTTGTATTTTCCTTGTGTACTGAATTTATTAAATAAATAAATAAATAAATAAATAATTTTCGAACTCTACCGAGGGCTGCAATTATGCAGCCCTAGTACCTAGTTGTTTAATTTAATTTTACAAAAGTATGTTTCGATGACCCTGTATAAAACTTTAAATAATAAATAAATATTGCAGAACAATCCACATAGCGCCATCTAGCCCTAAGCTAAGTAACTAGGCTTGTGTTATGGTAGCTAGACAACCAATAGAATACTTTATACTTTTCTTTTGCAAATAATTCTTAATATGCCTATAGAAATATCCAGACCAGAAAAAAATACTTTAAATAAATACTTGTTTGAGGCGGGAATCGAACACACAACCTTCGGCATTGCAGCCCGGTGTTCGCCCGAGGCGCCACAAAGGTCGTACGGGTGTTCTGAAGGTATGTTTCTATCATCGCACTTAGAAAAAATTAAAAAATAAATAAATATAAAACAAAAATCACTACATATTTATATTAAGTTTACAAACAGATTAGCTGCCTTTGTAGGTGATCAATTTTAACAGTTACCGTATTATTTGTTGCAGCGAGCATCAACGTTATTTCTTCCTGTGTTGTACAAATAAAGTTATCTATTTATCTAGGTATCTATTTACACTAAATCAAAGAATTTTAATAAATAAACTTTATATAAGAAAAAGAAAAACGTCCTAACATGCGACTCTCGATCACCAGACTCGAAATGAGGTCAAAGTCGCAGGGCACAGCTAGCTAGTACTTAGTTAGGTACCTAAACAACTAACTTATCTTGACCTAGCTACAACCTAACTCAATTTCAAAACACGATTGTACCTAAAATCTATCAAAACTAAAACAGACCTAGATACCAAATAAGAAGTATTGCTTAAATTACGGGCATGCAACTGCAAGCTCAGAGTATGTACTCGCAAGTATCATAGTATACGATGACCACGTTCTAGCTGACAAGCAATTATATTTATTTAAAACTTAAGAGTAGAAATTATTTAAAAAATGTAAGTAGGTGCCCTACCTATTTAGTGTTGGTTTAGTGAGAGACGCTTCGAATTTGTTTCGAATTTCGATGTTGCCATGCACCAATGGGCTTCTACATGAAAAAATTAAATTATTATATCACTTAAAACACTTTATACATACGGTGAAGGAATATATCGTAAAAAGCCCAGAATATGACCTAGGTCTTGGACCTTGCCATTATTCATTCGCAAATACGGAGCAGGCACTATTTTAGTGGTGTCTTAATCCAGACTTTGAGAGGAAGCCTTTGCCTTGCAGTAAGGACGAACAGTTTACAGGGTTATCGGTAATTATACTAGCAAGCCGTTGAGGGCTACTTCTGTGCACCTAAATAAATAACTTTTGTTCTAGGACATTTGGAAATTCGACAAAAAATATGAAAATTTTGGTGTTATGTAAATTCTAAAGATTTAAAATTAATATTTAAAAAACCTACTTAAAAAAAATATGAAAACAAAAATTAAAAAAAAATACAAAAAAAACATGAAAATAAAATCTAAAAAGTGAAAAATAATCCATTTCGGGTCACTAAGACAGCAGATAACTTAAACATACATGGTCATGACAGTTATAAGTTTTATGCAACAAAAATATTTGCTCTAGTGTCATTATCCAGGGAGGAAACAGTCGACTACGTTTCTATGGAGAGAGCGCCTGGTACCCTTTCCTCATAATGGTGACTTTGCTAGGAGCAACTAGTATCCACAGTTGTTCAACGGAACCTACTTGAGTGCGAAAGCCGTATCATCGAATTTTGTTTCTTCGAAAACTTTGCATCGATATCTAACCAAATCAACATATTGTTACTGCGATATTACGCTACATTGAAAATTAAACTAAACAAACTGCCATCGATTTTACTGTGTTAGGGTTTATTTTCGTTACGGAATTTCTTTCGGTCGCCGCGCTCAAAGCCCGTGATAAAAGCTAAGTAAAAGGTTATTGGTACACGTATAATTTTGTAGTTACTGGAATAAAAACAGTAACTAAACGTGGTTCATGTGCACTAGGTACTACGTAGGTATGCACCACCAGTTGCCCTTGGCTTCGACTGGACAACTTTTAGGCAAGTACCTACGCAAGGTAAATAAAATGCAACCGAATTGACAGTAGCTACCTCATCTTGTGTTACCAATTTTGCAATATTGTAGATGTAAATTTCTTTTAAACTTATTTTTATTAATGAGCTTTTGCCCGCGTCTTCGTCCGCGTAGAAGTCGAAAATGGACTAAGGAAAAACGTTGTCCCATACAAATTTTGCCCCCCTTTTTCACCCCCTAAACAGTAGAATTTCGGAAAACCTTTCTTATCGGATGCCCACGTCCTACAAAGAACATACCCCAGAAGGTTCAGGTCTATACGATCAGCGGTTTAGGTTGTGCGTTGATCCGTCAATCAGTCATTCAGGACAAAGAATTTTATATGTATAGACTAGTTTTTGCCCCGACTTCGTCCGCGTAGAAGTCGAAAACGGACCAAGGAATCACGTTGTCCCATACACCCTTTTCACCCCCTTATAGGGGTAGAATTTCGGAAAATCCTTTCTTATCGGACGCCTACGTCATACAAAAACACACCTTCCAAGTTTCAGGTCTCTACGATCAGCGGTTTTGGGTTGTGCGTTGATCCGTCAGTCAGTAGTTCAGGACAAAGCATTTTATATGTATAGATAGATATGGGTAGGTCTAATAAGAAAAAGACTAAGTACTACGTTATAAGTCTGGATAAATATCGGATTAAGCTCGTATTATAATCAATTAAAATGGATAGATAACTTTCTTATCATTACACTTTATCACAATTTACAATTACTTTTATCTCATAAACAAGACTTTATCATTTGTTTCTCCTCACGTATTCTCAATTGGTCCCGGGTGAAAAATCTAAAAATACCTATTAAAATACTTAGAAATGTTTTACTTTATATTTACACCCGGGACTTGTGAAATGATAAGACAAAACAAACTTTATAGGTAAGTATACCTGCCTACGTTTACTATATTCTGCATATAATTCTGATAAACTTATCAGTAGACTAGCTTTTGCCCGCGACTTTGTCCGCGTAATAGTCTAAAATGGTTCTAATTATGATTGGACCAAGGAATCACCCATACAAACGTTGCCCCCCTTTTTCACCCTCCCAGGAGTAAATTTTCGAAAAATCCTATTTTATCGGATGCCTACGTCACACAAAGAACACACCTTCCAAGTTTCAGGTCTCTACGATCAGCGGTTTAGGCTGTGCGTGGATCCGTCAGCCAGTCATTCAGGACAAAGAATTCTATATGTATAGATAGATAGATAGATCACGATGTAAATAAAGCCTAAGGTATATATGTAAGTAGATAAATAATACTACTTAAAAAAAATCGGTGCGCACCTTACTATTCCACTCTAGCAGCTTCAACCTGTTACGCAGCTACAACATGTGTTTTTTGTGTTACAAATATTCGCACATCTTAATATTTCTCTCTCATATTTTTTTAAGAAGTTCAACTTTAAAAATATCTATGAATTTACACTAAGAATAGATAAAAACATCACTTATTTCGATCCTATCAACGCTCAAGAGTTGTGCCATAAGTAAAAAAATAAGCAAAGAATTTCAGTGTCCATTAAACCACAATAATACAAGGTAACGTAAGTTTATTTAATAATTGATTTACCTTAAATCATCTAAAAACCTTTTTACTAAATATTTTTGAAGAGAGGTCGTAATATTTATCTGAAAATAATTTCACTTACGCAAACATTTCTCAGCGAAAATAATATTTCTTATCTCTTTATCTAATTGTCATCGTGACTTTAAACAATGCCACTTTCCGGTGATAAAATGATCTATATCAATATAATACATAGTAACTACATTATTTACTTAGATGGAATTTCCAACGGAATAATATTCTACTTAAGGGGGTTCATACGCCAACGACCTTGGTACACAGCCTACTAAATAGTCACTACCGGCACCGGTCGCCTTTTTGGTGAAAATTGTTGATTGTTACGAATGTGTTTTGTTTTTCTTCAATGTGCTAAGATGGAATTATAGGTGAGTTCTTTACCGACATTTTGGTGTGATTTTGTGCCAAAAATTCCCTATAGTTTTTAAGCTATCCTAAAATTAAAAATTAAAACTAGTCTAGCTTTGAAATGACGAGGAATTTTCGTCTGAAATTACCCCAAAATATCGGTAAAGATTTCACCTATAATTCCGTCTCAGCACTTTTGAGAAAAACAAAACACATTCGTTACAATCAACAATGTTAGTTGTAAGCAACGGGTATTACTGGCGCGTTGCGTTTGGCAGCATAAGCAGCCTTAAATGCTAAAATCCTGGAAAATGAATGATCAATACAATTTTAAGATAAACAAAAGGTAATTCCACAGGAAATATCTTACTTTCTTGGTTAATTGGAATAACCACATTTTAGTAAAATTATTACGGATGAATAATACCTAATTTAAGTTCTTAAGTATTAATATTTTCCTACCAAATACTAGTAATAAAGTATATTTAAACTTTTTCTTTCTTCTTTAGGTTAAGTGAAATATATATGCCAACTAAATATATATATGACTAATATATATGACTAAGCCAATACAATATTCATACATATATAGTATTATTATTGCTTAGTTTAGACAAAGCATTTTATATGTATAGATAATATAGATAAGAATACATGCGATTTCTATGCTCCTAAGCGATTGCAAAAGAAAGGATAGGTATGCACAATTTTAGACACGAAAAAGTTTTAAAACAAAATAGAATATCGAAAGCGGTTATATAGATACTAGCTTTTGCCCGCGACTTCGTCCGCGTAAAAGTCGAAAATGGACCAAGGAATCACGTTGTGCCATACAAACTTTGCACCCCTTTTTCACCCCCTTAGGGGTAGAATTTCGGAAAATCATTTCTTATCCGATTGCTACGTCACACAATAAACACACCCTCCAAGTTTCAGGTCTCTACGATCAGCGGTTTAGGCTGTGCGTTGATCCGTCAGTCAGTCAGTATTTCAGGACAAAGCATTTTAATATGTATAGATTTTCCCTTCTTTTCCTCAGAACATAATGTAGGTAATTATTATTTACCATAGAAATAGTATGTTTAGTTTCATTTACAAACAAAGCTAAGAACACTCCCGACTAATTCACCTTTCAAACAAAAAAAACTAAATCAAAATCGGTTCATTCGTTCAGGAGCTACGATGCCACAGACAGACACAGACACAGACACGTCAAACTTATAACAGCCCTTCGTTTTTGCGTCGGGGCTTAAAAAAATACAAGTAGGTATTTCTTTCAAAAAATGGAATAGGAAATGGAAAATGGAATGGAATGGATGGAAATGAATGGATGTAGGTTGCTTTGAACCTACTGTCGTTTTTAAAACAGTAGCGCCACTGCTCTGGTGCAAGCAGAATCTAGGCACATTCATAAGTACCTAAGGTAGTAAGTACCAAGTATCCTCATTTTACGACCCAGTTGGCACAATGGTCACCTTGCCGGACTGCCAAACACAGGGTTGCGGGTTCGATTCCCGGCTCAGACAAGTATTTATGTTTAGATATATGTCTGTGGTCTGGTTGTTTCTATGTATTGTATATATTTACAAAAGAAAAGTATATAAGTAGTATATCCGTTGTCTAGCACTCATAACACAAGTCTAGTTACTTAACTTGGGGCTAGATGGCGCTGTGTGGATTGTCCTGCAATATTTATTTATTATTTTTTGTTATTATTATTTATGGATTTTTACCGTTAATGAGGCATGAGTCAGAAATAGTTAAGTTTTAGTTCGGCTGGCTTCACTAAATGATAACAGGGGCCTTATTCTGCTATTTTGCATTAAAGAATTTACCATTGATATTATATCGAGATTGTGACTTTATTTGGTATTCTGCTAAAGTTTTAATAACATCGCAATACAATCGCTATGGAGTCTCAATGGAAGGGTAATAGATAGGTCGTTGGTGTTGCCTAGCAATATGGTATATGTTGCTAAGCGATATACCGTTTTGACAACTATCAAGATTCCATTGAGCCACGATTATAGAGCAGAACACCAAAGTGAGTCAGTGGTGTTTCGCTTTCGATAGAATAGTTAATATTAGAAGAATACCAATTTGACTTGTAATGTCATATTTTTGACATTAAATGTCTATTACGATTCTATCGACACTCTATTGAAACACAATTCTGTTAGCAGACTTAGGCCCCCGAACGCCTGATTGTTTTTAATGATTTTCCTCATTATTTCTGCTCCAGTAGCTCCAGTAATCTAGTCTCTAGGGTCTACTGGAGCTTTTGAGGACAGATTATGCTAAAATCGCTTATTAAATGGACTTTTATTTGAAAATGGTTTAGAAAAAATAGACAATTACTTCTGCAGCTCCCCGCGGTTTCACCCGCGTAAGTCCCGATTGTGGTAAAAAACCGGAAAAGTATAAGTCGGACTGGCGGACTAGGGTTCCATACCATTAATTCTGTTTTGAGTATTTGTTGTTATAGCGGCAACATATATCTACATCATCTGTGAAAATTTCAACTGTCTAGCTATCACGGCTTATGAGATACAGCCTGGAGACAGACAGACAGACAGTGGTAGTAATAATAGGGTTTTAGTCATAAGGTTTTTACCCTTTTGGTTACGAAACCCTAAAAAGTAGGCCATGCAGCCCATCATTTACAAAAGTAGGTGAAACCGCGGGGCGCTGCTAGTAAGATATATGACAAACGCGAAGGGACCTTGGCGTTTTTCATATACACGCCCTCTTCCTGAAATCGAGCTTTCAAAGAACCTACCTACAGTTGCAAAGTTTTTTTACGGATAAGGAAGTGATAATTTGACATGACTCATGCGCATCGCAGCGTGACGCGCGCAATGAGTAATTTACGAATTTATCATTGTCAGCATTTCTGTTCTGATGAGCAATGGGAATGTTCAACTGTACTTTATGAATCATTATAATTTTTACACCCTAATTTAGTTAGATGCATATACTAATATGGTAACAGTGAACGCAGAGTTTTATCAATCTAAACTCGTTAAATAAGTACGACTTCACATTAAAGACTTGTTGCAAATTAGTCCACACGATATTAAGACAAGATGCCGCATGAGACGACTTGCGTTTTAGACCGTCCGATACTAACCCATAATTATTTGGTGTTTACATGAAATTGTGATGATTTATTTACACAGCGCTAGCAATTTTTATGGGAGCTGTAATGCCTGGAACATGTATTTAGTAGATGGAGACTAAAGCTAAATAAATGCTTAGCTTAATGTCTCAATGGACTTAAGCTTTGTTTTCTATTTTATTTCATACATATAAAATTCTTTGTCCTGACTGACTGACGGATCAACGCACAGCCTAAACCGTTGATAGTGGAGACCTGAAACTTGGAGGGTGTGTTCTTTGTATGACGTAGGCATCCGATAAGGATTTTCCGAAATTCTACACCTAAGGGGGTGAAAAGGGGGGGGGGGGCAAAGTTTGTATGTTACAACGTGATTCCTACCTAGGAATCACGTTGTAACATACAAACTTTGCCAAAATTTCGATTTTTTTTCGAAAAAGGACCTCCATTTTCGACTTTACGCTCACAAATTCAATAATAGTACATTACGATATAAGTGTGGTAAATTGATCTTTGCATAGAGGCGGTTTATGACGCGCGAGCGGCAGCGAGCGTGTTATAGAAGCCAAGATGCAAATATCAATTCCACACGTATATCGTACGACGTTTTTTATTACAGTTGCGAATAAAAGAAAAGACTTGAAAAGAAAACAAAATAATAATTAACAAAATATTTGTGATAACTCTATGTTTACATTTTTTTAAGGCAGATTTTTTGTTAATTGTGCTCCGGAAAGGCCAGGCTAAAGACTTTTAACCTATACATCCTCGTGTGACATACTTACATTATTTTTTAGGGTTTTTCTATTTGTTTTTGCGTCGGGGGTTAAGAACAAAATACAATGGTACGGAAAAACAATATATTTAAGTAAAGAAAAAACAAAAAATAAACAACTCAATTTTTAATCGTTTTCTAAGTCATTATCACGTAAAATTTTCGTTCGTAAACCGACTTTAGAGACAACCATTTTTGCTAGCTAAAAAACTCTTTGGTACCTACCTTTTCGGGATAACTTTACAGCACTAGTTAACAAATCTAAAACGCACGCGTGCATAATATGTTGGATTATGAGCCTAAAAGCCGTTGAATAAGATCCACTTTATGAGCACCGTGTCTATAGGGAAGAAGTCGTCAATACGTCTGGAGCTAACCAAACCGCTTTTATCACGATGTTTTCCTTCACCTTAAGAGTAATGTTAGCGCACATTTTCCGTAAGACAAATACATTGGTGGGATCCGAACCCACAACCTTTGGAATAAAACTCGAGGTATCTACCACTAGGCCAACACACCGCTCTATATTTTCGCATAGATAGGCGCTTTAACATTGGAATTCGACGCAATGTAAAAATTTAGCAACTCATAACGCAACATTTCATAACAGAGAAATTCATAATAAGTATTTGATGGCAATGCCAGCTGTCAAGGTTGTTATTGCATTTGCTATTTTATTACTGTTTAATTAGAGTGTTCAATGAAGTTCAAAAGATGTGTTAAATAGGTTTATAATCACATTACCGTCCCTTGAATAATGAGTCGGAAAGAGGGCGTTTCCGCAGTTTGGGTGATTTGATTGTGTTGTACACAAAGCACATGAGTAAATACACAAGTTAGTATATCCTATCCGATCGCCTCCTTTAGAAGAGGAATCTCACTTAGAAAACCAAATGACGGATAATTAGCAACATCTCGAAGCATTCATTTTTTAATCTTTTAATTCATAGTTGGTTTGTGTCTCTACTGATTCAGTCTATTTAATTATTTTATCTTCTTTGCCGTCAATTATAGACACTAAGAATACCTTATTTATCAGTACAAATTACCTACAGCATCACATTACCTAATTTTTATTAGACGTACCTAGTTTTAAGAGTTTAACCCTGCCCGAGATTTATTCAGTTAAACTTAGTAAATCGCCACTCTAATTGAATGCAATGCCAGTTTTCCTTGGCCATTTTGCGTTAAGTTTATTTCAATTGTTAGATTAAAACGACCTTAGTTCAAATGCAATAGGTTGTGGTACTAACTACTCAATAATTTTGGTAGGTACTTAACTACCTACTCGTTTGTAAACCTTCAATGACCTCATTATCGATAGTTGTTCATTATAATACAGTTATGCATACATTTGAATTTTCTGAGGTTATTTTGTCGATCGGATAGATTTAAATGAAGTCAAATAGATAATATACTTCTCAATTGTTTCTTTAGATATTTAAAAATAGCGTTTTGATTTTTAGACATGGCTGTATCTGTATTTGTGAAAATCCCAGTGCCATGTCACTCTCTTCGGAAATAAAAAAAAACATAATGTCTTTGGTAACAGATGTGTCAGTTTACTGTCAAAGTCAAAGCTAAGACTAATAGTTTAAAAAGTAAAAATATTGTCTATTACTGCTTCTTGACAATCATGGCGAGCACGTCGAGGTCTGTTTTCGTAAATTATTTTATATATTATTTCGTTCCCAATGTTGTTTTTTGTATATGCAATCAGTTAACTGCAATGATATTTGTTAGAAGTAAGTCCCAGTGGATGTTTTGTGACTTTACTGTGTTGTAACAAAGGATTTTCCCTCAATGTTGGTTTCTACTTGTTGATGAGTGTCGTGCTGAGGTAAACCTACTTTCGTTTGTGGTTTTAGAATCGAGGCGAATAAGGTGGTGTGCTATGCCCATCCAGATGCACCGCTCATCGAGGACTACAGGGCTGGGGACATGATATGTTCGGAATGTGGTCTCGTCGTTGGCGACAGGTAAACACTTCGGCAATATTTGCGAAACAACGCTTTTCATCAGAACTCGGTTAGGTAGGTACCATAGTATACTGTGGCGTAACAATAACAAAGTCACCGAAGAAACGCGTGTGATGCATTCAATTTCTATATTTCGAGGTCACTAAATAATTGAATGTAATTGTGAAACTCAATATTAGTAACATAGGAACTTGTATTTCTAAATGTCAAAGACCATACGCCGTAGTTAATCGAACCAAGGTCAGTGTGTGCAGCAAAATAAGCATTTATGCATCTTTATTAGATGGGCTGTGTACCTAACCTTATTGATAAGATCTAAAGATACATATCAGACTCGAAGAGATTCAATGAATCTATGTAAATAATAGTGTTTTTCGGTATCTCTTTCGTTTCAAGGTTTTAGACCTTGGTTGTCAGTAGATCTCATTGCTCATGACTTCGCATGCATGGTAGTTTGGTTCTATAAACTAAAATCTTCCTCATAAATCACTCTATCTAATAAAAGGAACCACATCAAAACCTGATGCGTAGTTTAAAAGATTTAAGCATAATAAGTTGTTAGTAGATCTCATCATATATAGGTTACTACCTGTTGCTTGTGACTTTGTATGCGTGATAGTTTTGCTTTATATACTAAAACCTTCCTTTTGAATCACTCTTTCTGTTAAAAAAACCACATCAAAATCTGTTGCATAGTTTAAAAGATGATATTTCAAAAGATTTAAGTGACACCACAGGCATTAATATAAATTACCAGAATAAGACCAGATATCAGTAACAAATTTTTTGTGATTACAAAATCTAAAATAAACTAAGACAAAGTTGTTTGAAAAGTGCCTTAATAACATTTCTATTAAACAATCTCTATGGTTGACACATAACTTCTTTTATTACTGACACAACTCTAATTTCACATCTCTAATTGTGTGTGTTACACATTGTGGTTGATTAGCATACCTATTGAAACACATAGCAAGCACCCTTGTGTACTATCTTTGCTAATCAACGATAAATGCTTACTTATCTAAATACTATTATTATTAGCAAACAGAGAGACATATTCATAGAAAATTGCATATGTTCTGTCTATTTCTAACATTCTAATATTATCCATGTTTTTGTGATGAACAATGTCAAAGTAAATTGTTTTCTAAATCTCCTGAATGTCCCTGTTTATTGGGGTGTCTTTGAGTGACAAGCAAATAGGTATCTTCTAGGAAAGTGTCACCTACCATCATATGAGATAATGGTCAAACGCTGACTGTTTTTTTTTTAATATATACAATAAAAAAAATATTGCCATTGTAATCTGGACTCCACTGAAAGCCATGATCGGCTTGCCTGATTAATCAGGCGAATAGTCGATCATTTTACAACTCACTATTGGCCAGTCGGCTATGATCTTTAATCAAAACATTTCAAAATTTACTTTCAGGGTTATAGATGTAGGTTCAGAATGGCGTACATTCAGCAACGAGAAATCCGGAGTAGACCCATCCCGTGTCGGTGGCCCAGAAAACCCGCTCCTATCAGGCGGAGATCTTTCCACCATCATCGGACCTGGTCGAGGAGATGCCTCATTCGATAGTTTCGGAGTCTCCAAGTACCAGAACAGGAGGAACATCAGCAGCACAGATCGGGCTCTAATAAATGCATTCCGGGAAATAAACACAATGGCTGATAGGATCAATCTGCCCAAAACCATTGTAGACAGAGCTAATAATTTGTTTAAACAAGTAAGTATTTAGACAACTAAAGCAGGCAACTATCTAAAAACTCTAAATAATCTACTTTGATAGCCATATGGATTCATAAATAAGTAAATTACCAAGTTATTTCTAGGTATTTATCGATGACGGTATTTATTGGACATAAATAACACAAACGGTAATAATTATATTACAAGATAGGTAAATAAAATTCTGTTTATAGCTGAAAAAATGAGAAGTTTCTCTATGATGATTATATGGCTGATGATGATAGATGATTATTTTTTGTTAGAAAGGGGATGCCTCTTTAATTTCATAAGGATTAGATCTTGTGGAAGTCTCTTTCCATTTTTTAAATTTTGTGTGTTTTAGGAATAACATTTTCAAAGATCTATTAGTTTATTTATTACATACATTTAATGCATATAATTTAATCGATTGTTTGTTATTTGTCTAGATATCTTTAAAATATTAATCCCACTCTCCTCTTCTTCATATCGGTAGCACAAATTAAAGGGGAATAGATATTTCGTTAGGTCAGATGTCTTAGTCCAACAATTTTTTTTTAAAAAAAACTTTCAGGTACATGATGGTAAAAATCTAAAAGGCCGAGCGAATGATGCTATCGCTTCAGCTTGTCTATACATTGCATGTAGACAGGAAGGTGTACCTCGAACGTTCAAAGAAATATGTGCAGTCAGCAAAATAAGTAAGAAAGAAATCGGGAGGTGCTTCAAATTAATCCTTAAGGTGAGGTTCTGTTTAACACTGAAAACAAATGACTTGCACTTGCTAGTTAGACATATTGCGTTTGTACGTAAGTATGCAAAATGTTTAAAACATCCTACTTATAATTTCTCCAGGCATTGGAAACATCAGTGGACCTCATAACGACAGCAGATTTCATGTCCCGGTTCTGTTCAAACCTTGGTCTACCCAACTCGGTGCAACGGGCGGCCACACACATCGCGAGGAAAGCAGGGGAACTGGACATTGTGTCAGGGCGAAGCCCTATCTCAGTCGCCGCTGCTGCTATTTACATGGCCTCACAGGTATTTAATTAAAACTCTACCATGGCAGAATAGATTCACAATTATGTTACTCTCAAGGATTCAATGTATTTGCCTACCAAGTTTTATCAACATTGGTCAAGTAGTTTCTGGGTAAATTTGTTACAAACAAACACCAAAAAAAACTTTCTTCTTTATTATATCAGAGATGAGAGTCAGAAATTTAAAAAATGCTTTCCAAAATGTTAAGACCCTGGTGGGTTTTCCGACGCTCTCTCCAACTGAGCTACATTGATCACACCCAACCGAGTCAAAGTAACGAAAGCGAAGCGAAGTTACGAAGCTTTTTAATTATAAACTTTTTTCCCTACTACTATATAATACTTATAAATACGGATGCAACTCGTTTGTCTTGAAATGGAGCCTTGGAGAAAGACATAACCCAACCTTACCTCGAACTAACGCAGTTAAAGCCGCGTGTCAGAGCAAGTCTGTTTACATATATTTATCCCCCAGGCGTCAGAAGACAAACGCAGCCAAAAGGAGATTGGCGACATAGCAGGCGTCGCCGACGTAACAATCCGACAGTCCTACAAGCTCATGTATCCGTTCGCGGCAAAGCTCTTCCCCGAAGACTTCAAGTTCGCGACACCCATCGAATTCCTACCGCAAATGTGATGTCTTAAAGTTATGGGTAGCGATGATCATCTGGTATTTATTCATGATTTATAACTTATGGTGAATGTTAAATGTTACCGACATGTCCGCGAAAAAAAAAAAAAATTACGCGCCATGTACGACATCGCCTTAATAGTTTATATACTTTTCACTATTTACTACACACTTATTAAAAGTGGTATTGATATCCTACAAACACAGAAAACATAATAACTACTACAAACAAGCTAATATTTGTTTACTAGCTCTGTTTACTTCTTTAGAGGTCGTATTTCCAGAAAAAATAAAAGCTTTTAAAAAGGAACTTCCATGCGAAGTTTCAGACTTGAAGCTCTTATAGTATTTAAGCTTTCTTGAGTCTTTTTATATTTTATAGATAACCACTTTGGAACACAAAACAACTGATCACACGGATTTTATTTCAGTTGAACATATTCAAGTCGCAAGTTAACATAACTGATTTAGGGACCACATATTAGATAGTTTTATTACAAATAGCTCCGGTTTAATAATTAACATATTTCTGCTAATTTGATACAAATGTGTATAGATATAGATACACTATAATATTTCATCACTTTAAGATCAAACGAATAATGCCTGTCGGGAATAACTAGCATGGCTTATTGTTTAATGTTTTTGTGTGAAAGAGACGTGTTTTTTATTCGTTCAAAAGGCATTTTGCTTTTGACTGTTAAAAGACAGACGCCTTAATTACAAATGACTTTTTCTAAACTTAAACCTAACTTAAAACATATTCCTGTCTTTTACGCACGCGTGCAGGCCGTGTGGGGTAAGAAAGAGACGGAGTGTTTTAAAGCTGACAACCTTTATGCCGCTTATATACATGTGGAAAAGAGAAAGGTTGCATTTTGGCAGTCTAGAAAAAAAATTGTCTCTAAAAACATCATTTTTTGCTGGCGATTTTAATTTGACAGGCCTAAACGTATCTGTCTTTTTCTTATTCCGTTCGCTAGAAAAAGATAGCAAATCGCTAAAGTTAAGCTCTCCAACATGTATCTAAATTAAAAAAATCTACAGTACCTTCTGGTTATAGGTTTTTTGTAAAATCTAGATTGAAGTTCCTAATTCTATTTCAAATAAACTAATGAACGAAATTCACAACCTGTCAGTTACTAAGGGACAAAATGAAAATTTTCTGACATCTTTTTGCAGTTTAACCTTTGGTAACTGATAGTTACGTTAAGTATTAATTTCGGCCATATACTCTAATCCAAAACCAGAGAGAATTTCCGAATTGTACTCTCCACTGAAAATACAATTGTCTGTGTACGTTTAATTATTACTCTCAATTATCGTGGAACTTCGTAGTAGTTATACCATGAGACAAAACGACGTTAAACGACAAGAAAGCAATTATTGAAATGTATTGAGAACGATACTTATCGCTTTTTTTACAGTTCTTGCAATTCACGAGTGCGCTCGACGTTTGTTTGTGTGAGTGACCAATCTGTATATGTGTCGCTCGCTACTGACCGCTCCGTCGGGTACACACACTAACGGACAATGTGTATTTACTGTGTATTTACAATAACAACGACAAACAAAGGCCGAGCGCACACTTGTGAATTGCAAGTACTGTACAAATAGTGATACGTCAGCGTTTGTCCACTATTACACCTGATGGTAAGTGACGATGCGGTCTAAGATACCAGCTTACCTAGAAGATACCTGTTCACTCGTGACTTGTCAGTCAGGAAAGACAGACGCAGGCAACTGATGCCATTCCTTTGCTATGCGAATAAGGAATGACGAAGCTAAACGCTAAGTGTTAGTGAAATGTACGGTTGGCAGCATAATTGCAGATAAACCGTAGAGTTCTAAAATTACTATTATTGGAATGTCTTCAATCTAATAATGTTTGTTTGATAAGTTCAGTAGTTAAGAGACTTTAAACTTCAACTAAGGTGCTTAGAATCTTGCTCGTGTTAAAAACATTCTTATAACAGCCGTTTTGCAGCTCTACGGTGGGTTTGCAATTATGCAGCCGACCGTACATAAAAGCTTGCTAGCTTGCGACAATGTTTAATTCTCTAATGCCTTTTATCTATGTTATATAACAGCTTAATTCAATGACCTAACTTTGCTCTGGTTTTGGAATGGACTATAGTCGAAAAGATTGTTTTTTTCAACTCAATTAAAATATAGTGTATCGTTTTTTTTAGAAGTGCTTAGTGTATTTAGTAATTGTAAGAATTGAGCTTGTAATAATGTGTATAATGAATGTGTATTTGTATTATAGTGTATGCAGATTACCAAATTAGTTAAAAATAAAACTGATAAAAAAACATAAAACATTTTTAAGCTATTGCATAGCTTTTATTGCGGGCTTTGAGCGCGGCGACCGAAACAAGAAATTCCGTATCGAAAATAAAACCTAACACCGTCTACCATGTAGTTTGGCCGAGCGTTCGCTTAACGTGTATGTTTATGGTACGACTGTACGTAGCTCGCACGATGCAATAGCTTTACCGCGGCAGTCCCCGAGTGCAACATGATTTTTTTGTTTAATTTAAATATTGATTGTCGCAAAATCGATGACGTCATAATTCATGTTTTAAGCGCACAATCCTTGAAAGTTTTGTGTTTATTCTGGTAAAATGTAGCTGTGACGTCACAGTCATGGTGGCTTCGTTTATAGATGTTTGTGTGAATGGTCTCAATTGTAAGCCAGTATTTTACTTATTATCATAAATATTTTACAATTAACTTCCGAAGATCAGGTTGATCATAAGCTGTACATATTCTGAATAGAGCGACTCGGCTTAGACTTACACGAGTTTACGCCATTGATTGTATGGATTTCGTTTTGTACCGCTCTTGCTAAAACTGCACAGAGCTTAATTCGGCGGGAACAAAATAAAAACTTGATTTTTGGCAAAAAATATTACTAAAGGGTTGACAATTATTTGACAGTCATGCTATAAAAAGATGCCAGAAGAATGTCGAACTTTGCACACAAACATAAAAACGTCAATTGTTGATAGATAAGTTATTGATTTCGACTTGATGTATTTTCTTAGTAAATAGTTCAAAAGGAGCACAATTTTCCACTGGTGTGTTTAAAAAAATTACCGGTTTGCCGCACCCACACTGGTTGCAGTGGTAGGTGGAGCATACCACACTGGTTAAGGCGCTCTTCCAGTACCGTGTGTAGGTATTAACATTACCTTAGCCCCCGCTCTCAAAAACGTAGCGTGCTGCGTGCTAACTGTCGATATGCAAAACATTTTAGCATTATTATCCACAAATATAGTTCCTAGAGGTCAAAACGTATAATTTGATTCATTTTTAGAAACAAACGTTAACTATTTTTGAATAAAACCCGATAAACGATCTAATAATTCTCTGTTTTCGAACATTTTTTTTATCGAACGAAGTTGTTCATATCATGTTTTCAACCACAATAAACAAAAATATGGTTATTAAACTACAATATACATTTATATCCAAATAACAAAAAATAGTATTTGATTACTTAGACTTGCTTAAAACAAAGGTCGATTTTGGTAGCTTTATTAGCACCTGCCCTTAAGACCTAATTATATTTAAAAACTACCTAATCGTACTTTCCGAAAGGAAATTTTACAACATATGCTTTTTTTAAATCAAGCTTTTATTTTGTTTCCGCCAATATTATGCACAACCTTAAGTCCGATTTAGTCGCGTAGTATTTCAAAATGTACTAGAACGGAACAAAGTTTTCGAATAATGTTATATAATATTTAAGGTTCTTATTATTTAAGTTTTCTTTTCTATAAATTGCATTTGATATAATTTAGCTTTAAGAATTTCACTGCACTCAGAAACGTTGATTAGTTAATCACATGTCAAGTCTTAGGTGAAATATTTCTCACAAAAATATGGCATCGGTAAAGCGTTTCCAAGTACAGAGGTTTATGATTTTAAAACTTATATTTTTTATATTAAAATAAGCTAGTGACAAAAAATAGATTAGTAAAAAAAATTAGGTTAAAATATGTACCTCGATGTATAATAATCCAATATTACTATGTCTAAACTAGTTAAATATAATATAAACATGGCTGTATGGGGCCTTTTGCCTTCCCCTTTGGGGTAAAAAATATGTGATTTGTCGTTTTTAGCGCCATCGTCCACTGCTAACTAGAATGTCTTAAATTCTTATTGGTTGCATCATTCACAAAATAATAATAAATTGAAGTAAAACAAACAGTTTTATTAAAGGTTTTACTACGAGGTTTTACCTGAACTACGAGAGATTCAGGTAACATTAGCTTCTTCATTAGTTGCTTTGTATTTGAGTATCTTGGACGATGGGCTTAATGCGGCAATGCCCATGGTTTGGTAAGTCTTATTCTTAAGTATAAAATAATCGCGTAACACAATGTTATTATTCGTGGTTAAAAGATTAAAATTATAGTGAAATAGAGAGGACATATCGTATTTTTCAAAGCTTTTGATCTTGATTCGCACTAGATAAAACACGTAGTCAAAGGAATCCATGACCATAACGAAACTATTTTAACGGCGCCGCTATTTTCGCGCTTATTCTGATTTCTGTTATAGCCCAGCCATCTCACCTCAGTCTGTCTGTGACCATAAGAGCTGCAAAGTTCTAGAAACATAATATTATTTAAATAAAAAACAAAATAAGCACAAATATATCCATTTAAATTCGACGAAGTGTGTAAGTTGGCTGTATGGGTTAATAATTTACCCTTTGCCTTCCATAAACGATTAAAAAAATAGTTGTTTGACCCTGAATTAGATCTTAACACCGTCGAGCAATTCGGAAGTATGGTCTACCCTCCCATTGCCATCGTCATCAGTAAAAAATAATGTCTGTACTTATCTCTACAAATAATTATTTAATTTGATAAAAAAATGTTTAAAAAATTCTATGTTCTCTCTATTCTTCGATAATGTTGAACCTCATTGGTGTTTATAGGTAGGTACTAAGTAAAGTACCTTTGGCTGTACTGTTTACCTTTAAAATAATTACTTATAAATATAAAAATTGTAGTTAAATTAGTAATTTAGTTATATAGACACAAATTAAATGTTTACGGTGATATTTTTTATAGTTTTATTTGTTGAAATCTTCGACTCTCCGTTTGAGATAAAAAGTAGTCTATGTTCTTTCTAAGTTCATAACTATCTTAAGGCCTCTTCCAGTACCGTGTGTAGGTATTCACATTGCTGCGTGCTAACTGTTATATTTGATCGATATGCAAAACATTTTAGCATTATTATCCACAAATATAGTCCTAGAGGTCAAAATCTATCATTTGATTTATGTTAACCATTTTTGAATAAAACCCGATAAACGATCTAATAATTCTGTTTTTTTAACATTTTTTTTATCGAACGAAGTTTTTCATATAATGTTTTCAACCACAATAAACAAAAATATGGTTATTAAACTACAATATCCATTTATATCCAAATAACAAAAAAAGAGTATTTGATTACTTAGAGTTGCTTAAAACAAAGGTCGATTTTGGTAGCTTTATTAGCACCTGGCCTTAACACCAAAATTATCAAAATTGCAGCAGCTGTAAGAGGCTTAAAAACGATGGAAAATGCAGAATGCCTACACTAATACACTACGACCAATTGCCTAGTCAATACAATTAGTTTAGTCCATACACGGCACGGAAAATTACATATTATAAAAAACTAAATCAATTTTTGTTTTCTAAATAACTACGGTCAAAATCAGTGCAAAGATCAGTGCAAATCCTACTAATATTATAAATGTGAAAGTTTGTGTGTGTGTATGTATGTTTGTTACTCCTTTACGCAAAAACTACTTAACCGATTGCGATAAAACTCGGTAAGTAGATACTTACCGAGTTACTGTTTGTTACTCCTTTACGCAAAAACTACTTAACCGATTGCGAGGAGTAACAAACATACATACACACACACAAACTTTCACATTTATAATATTAGTAGGATTTGCACAGCTAGAGAGCTGGATTAACACATAGCCTACTTTTTATCTCAATATTCCGGGAATTACGCGGGTAAAACCGCGGGGCGCAGCTAGTATTTTTATAATAAATAACTAATGAACAAAATCCATAATGGACGACTCACCTACGGTTTCTTTAACTACAATGATTCTACGATTTAAACAAAATCAAACTTTATGAAATACACCTAATAATATAACCGAAAAAACTACTCAACAGTACAGGTGGGAATAGAAGAAAAAACATAGCGCATTCATTAAGGAAAGGGTACCGGCGCTCTCTCCATACAAACGTAGTCGACTATTTCCTCCCTGGATAATGACACTAGCACAAATATTTTTGTGCCATAAAATAACTGTCATGACTATGTTTTGTTTTTTTTCATTTTCTAATAATTATCATAAAAAATAAGAATAAAAAAATAAAATAAAAATGTAACATAGGGCCATGGTCATGTCAATGATAAGTTTTATGCAACAAAAATATTTGCTCTAGTGTCATTATCCAGGGAGAAAACAGTCGACCACGTTTGTATGGAGAGAGCCCCCGGTACCCTTTCCTCTTAAGTTCTGTTTGCTTTATAACTGGGCACTTATACTTACTAGTTGTTTATGAAATATAGGACGGAAACTAAATATATTGGAAGTAATGTTCATGCCTTACTTTAAGGCAATTAAAACAGCCATACTCGGGTATGTGGACAATTAAACACAGGATTATGGATGGTTCGGCTTGAATTTTGATAAGTTTGAACTTAATTTTTTATTAACATTTTACTGGGTTATTTTACTACGCATTTCCGTGTTTTCAAGTAGGTACTCTACTTAGTAACCTTAGCAAGCTTTTATTTAGTTTCACCTGTCCAGGTGTCTGATAGATAGTTTATTTCTGAAGGCTATTAGACAACTCGTGGAGTGGTATGTACTACCTACTAGGCCAGTAGCAAATTGATTTAAAAGAATACGTAAGTCAGCGAATGATGGCCGCCGGCGGAAAGTGGAAGGGCTTAGCGCAGAAGTCAATTTTTAGGTCTATTTGGCGGGGGGACAGGAGCGAAGGGAGGGTCAGTAGCTCACTGTTATGGTTTATAGGGTATCATTCGCTGGCCGGGCTATAAGCCGATAAAACTCCAATATACAAAATCACTGATTTTAATTTGGTAAGGCAATGTTACATTATTTTGTTTGTTTTAAAATAGAAAAGTTTATGAAGGTACTTTATGCCTGAATCCATAAAGGTTGGCCGACAGGAAACAGGTTGTACGGACTCCTTTGCCACTGCTAGGTACTGTTAGGCACCCGATCCAAATATACGTGATATCCGAACAAATATATCGAGAGAAAATATATCTAGACATGGTCTAACGAACCTATTTCTATGGAGATTGGTGTTCGGGGCTTTCGAAGTTGAAACGTTCCGTTTATTTTGACAAAAAAGGGCTTCGGTAGGTAGAGAGACAATTTAGGGTGAGTTGAGTCACAAGTAGGTAAATATTGTATTATTATACTTCTAAACTTACCTACATTTATTCGTAACTTTATAGTTATACCAAAATCAGGTATATCTTAAGAGGAAAGGGTACTGGGGTCTCTCTCCATACAAACGTAGTTGATTGTTTTCTTCCTGGATAATGTCACTAGAGCAAATATTTTTGTTGCATAAAACTTATAACTGCCATGACCATGCCCCTATGTTTCGTTTTTTTTGTTATTTAAATCTTAATTTCTATAATAATTAGAAAATGAAAAAAAACCCAAAAAATAGGGGGCATAGTCATGACAGTTATAGGTTTTATGGCACAAAAACATTTGTGTTAGTGTCATTATCCAGGGAGGAAACAGTCGACTACCTTTCACCTTAATGCGTATTCTAAGGGAAAGTTCGTGTATATGCTTGTTACTCCTTCACAAAACTAAAAAAACGTTTGCGATGAGACTTAAACATAACAAGTGTCATCGGAAACGATTTAGTAATATAGAGATGAAGACTTAGATTAGCTGCACTCAGCGATTTTACCCTCGTTAGTTCCGACCCTAAGGAACGGGATAAAGACAGTCTATTCCGTAACGGGACAGTTTAAGTTGATAATTCAATTTCTTCTTGGTGAATTTTGATGTGAACTATAGTATAATAAAATAGCGCTATCAAAAACCGACCAAACGAACTACTAGGACAAAACCAAACATTACAATTCTGAGCAGTATTATGCCAAAGAGATATTCGGTCGAGATAAATATCTGTCGAACAAGTGCATGTCGAATAGAGTCTATCGAAGGTTTGTTTGTCGAAGTAGTGATCTACGAAGGTTGGTGTTATCGAATTTATGTTCAGGCGAAACATATTTGTCTTTTGTTGAACTATATTTTTAGGGTTCCGTAGCCCAAAATGTAAAAAAGGAACCCTTAAAAGATAACTCTTTTACCCGTCTATCTCCAGATACTGAGGTCTATAGTCCCTATAATGTGGATAAAAATCAAGGTCCTGAGTCAACACGATAAAAAGATAATAAATTTAGATTTTCGCGAAAACTATTTGTTCTTTCATAGTAAACTTCAGAACCACATATATACTTAATAGCTTTAATTTTAAGCTATTGCATAGCTTTTATCGCGGGCTTTGAGCGCGGCGACCGAATCAAGAAATTCCGTAATGAAAATAAAACCTAACACCCCCCACTCCGCCTACCATGTAGCTCGGCCGAGCGTCCGCTTAACGTGTACGTACATGGTACGACTGTACGAAGCTCACACGATGCAATAGCTTTACCGCGGCAGTCCCCGCGTGCCACACGTTTTAAGCTATTGCATAGCTTCTATCGCGGGCCTTGAGCGCGATGACCGAATAATGAAATTCTGTAACGAAAATAAAACCTAACACCCCCCATGTAGCTCGGCCGAGCGTCCGCTTAACGTGTACGTATATGGTACGACTGTACGAAGCTTGCACGATGTTTATTATACACTAGCAGCGCTCCGCAGTTTCACACGAGTAACTCCCGATCCCGTGGGAATATCAGAATAAAAAGTAGCCTATAGCCTTCCTCGATAAATGGACAATCCAACACAAAAAGAATTTTTCAATTCGAACCAGTAGTTCCTGAGATTAGCGCGTTCAAACAAACAAACAAACTCTTCGGCTTTATAATATAAGTATAGATTTAGGTGCCCGTACCCGGAACGGCGTACATATTGGGGAATACCTTTTGTCCTTCGTAACCATGAAATCATGTGTGCTAAACACAAAGATTTATTTGACATCAATGGCCTAAACCCATGGTAACAAAGACGCTAACAAGATTCCAGCTTATATTATGGGATTACTTAAAAAGATACCATAAAAATTCGGGTTTCATGCGATATGAGCTGACAGAAATAGGTCACAATGGTGTGGAATTTGATAGGTACAATCAGTCGTCATAAGTGGAGGCTCACCATAGAGATCTTTAGAACTCTATGGTGGATCCACTTAGGCATTCCACTCCACTCCACTCCGCACAGATTCCTAAGAAAACGGCCTTTTATATCTAATCTAGATAGATAGATGAATTATTTTTTGCACTCTATTGTAAACTTAATTCTAATATCTGCCAAAAAATAATATAAACTAAGTAATATGCAACAAAGGGCGGCCTTATCGCTAATAGCGATCTCTTCTCTTCCTAAACCAAACCAAGATGTTTTTATACAGCGCCAGCAACTCTTTTCAGGACGTTAGATGGAGTAGACTTGTCCTCTCAGCTTAGTCGAGCATGATCAGAGGAAATACCTCGTCAATACGTTCTTTAAGAGCGGTGTTGGCTTAGTGTTAGATACCTCGACTTTCATTCTGAAGGTCGTGGGTTCGAATCCCAGCCGGCCGTGCAGTAATGTATTTTTCTTAAGATAAATTTATGTGCGCTAATTGACATTGCTCTTACGGTGAAGGAAAACATCGTGATGAAACCCGCGGCTTAGTTGGCTCCAGAAGTATTGACAAGTTCTCTCCTCTGGACATGGTCGACTAGGCTGAGAGGGTAGTAGGTGCTGGGCAAGCCTACTCCATCCTCACGCAAAAATGATCCAATTAAAAATGGTCTAATCGCGGAAAACAGTCCGTTCAAGTACAAGTACGTTCTTTAATTCAAGTATTTTAAATCTTTGCTCGAGTTGCAAATTCTAATAAATTAACAAGTTTAGAACTATACGGTGAACCTCCATTTTTGTAGTTACACTTAGCACCTGGGTATTCCTGAAGGAAATCCCTGCATCTAAGTATGCCATATAATGCGATTAAAAGTGATTTTGTTGTAAATAGAAGTTAGTAAGTATAGATACGTGGATTGTTTATTTTTAACCGACTTTAACAAAAGGAGATTCTCAATTCGTCGTGTATTTTTTAAAATATATATTCATCGATTACTCGAAGACGGCTCAACCGATTGAGATGAATTTTTTGTGTTGAAAGAGTCTCAAGGGTGGTATTTATTTACAGATTATTTTTTATTTGTGAAAATTATCCAAATTTACCCATTGTTTGGGGAATTTAAAAAATGACAACACCATATAACAGGATTTTAATACTTATAAATAATTGCATTTTATCCAATTTACTTGTTACATTTTATTATCTAGACGATTTACAGGTTAGGTGATTTTGCTGTGTAGACATTTTAGGCCTTTTGCTTCGTAGACGAATTGAAAGTTATACACACAGGTCAATTCTCGTAAAATAAATTGTTCAAATTACATTGCAATATAATTTCTATTGCATTTTATTACAAAAAATCCCCTCAAAGTAGCTTACAAATACTTCATGGTACTTATACTTCATAGCTTTTGGTATTTTCAAAAATATTTTTTGTAATGTAATTTGAATAATTTTATTTACCAGAATTGACCAGGAAAAACTTAATAACACTTGAAAATCGCGATCAATTCGTAGCTGGGTTTTCCAGCCTACGGCATTGCTACAACAACAGCTACGCTACGAATAGAAAAGCTACGACCAGCCAGACAAATTCAGTAGCACGCGAGACACCGCACGGAGCGGACGTGTCGCTCGTTTCTCTAACACTCTCGTATTTACGTTCGAAAAAAATATAATTTGTATAATGAGATAATCGGGTGGTTAGTAATGTAGAAGTGATGTTTAAGGTAGGATGTGAGTGAGGAAAATGTGTGGAGTTTTTGCGAGATGCACGCACGCAGGATTGTGGTTGCTGATTGGATTGGTCAATGTAGATGGACTCATAGGTGAGGGGCTTATATTTTTTCATCTACTTTCATTTGTGTATTCAGATTCAAAGCACAATTTAAGTAAAAAACAAAAAACGTGTGGGGACTGCCGCGGTAAAGCTATTGCATCGTGCGAGCTGCTTACAGTCGTACCATATACATACACGTTAAGCGAACGCTTTGCCGAGCTACATGGTAGGCGTAGTGAGTGTTAGGTTTTATTTTCGTTACGGAGTTTCTTGATTTGGTGGCTGCGCTCAAAGCCCGCGATAAAAGCTATGCAATAGCTTAAAAATCGGTTTGAAGAGTCAAATGTGGATGACATGTCATAATTACATCATTTGTAACGGCTTATACCCAAAGGTCCATGATTCTATTAAAATTTATTTCCTAATGCGTCCATGAAAAATCACTAAGTACCTATATAGTATAAAACAAAGTCGCTTCGCTGTCTGTCTGTCCTTATGTATGCTTAGATCTTAAAAAATTACGTCACGGATTTTGATGCGGTTTTTTTAAATAGATAAACTGATTAAATATTGAAATGTTCTTACGTTCTCCCAATAACCCTCTTTCTACTTACTTGCCTAAAAGAGTTTGGATTAAGAGCGATCCCCGATTTCACCCGCGTAAGTCCCGTTCCCGTGGGAATATAATATACCTACATAAAAATAACAAACTCTACGGTTTTTTAAGCCGGTTAAAAGTAGACTTTATTACTGTCAAGGATTCAATGTAAACATTCATACCAAGTTTCATCACAATCGGTTTAGTAGTTTTCTAGTAGTTTCTAGGCGAACAAGCTACATTCTCGAACTTATCCTTGCTTACATCAGGTGAGATGAAGCCAAAAAAATATTGCAGGACATTCCACACATCGCCATCTAGCCCCTAGCTAAGAAACTAGACTTGTGTTATGGGTGCTAGTCAATGGATATACTATTTATATACTTATCTTTTGTTAATATAAATATACTTATAATACATAGAAACAACCAGATCACAGACAAATATCTAAGCATAAATACTTGTCTGAGGCGGGAATCGAACCCGCAACCCTGTGTTTGACAGTCCGGCATGGTGATCTTTGTGCTAACTGGGTCGAAAGATAAGAATATTTTGTGGTAAAAAAAGTATCTACCTACAACAAAAATCATAAATTTGTCGATCTCCATCAACAGCCACTATAAAGGCTGAAAGTTGCCAATTCCATAATGGTGGTATACCAGTTACCTACCTAATTGATAAGCTATTGACCTAATTTCATTCGAGGTCAACTGTGGCTTACCTATTACTTATAGTTTCTCTAGGCAGTTCCACAGATAACTTTTTTCTTGAAATATTTGATACTGACTGATGACGTCATTTGTAAGACTTACCTGCCCTTTATAACGACGACCCAGTTGGCACAATGGTCACCATGCCGGATTGCCAAACACAGGGTTGCGGGTTCGATTCCCGCCTCAGACATGTATTTATGCTTAGATATTTGTCTGTGGTCTGGTTGTTTCTATGTATTATAAGTATGTATTTACAAAAGAAAAGTATATAAGTAGTATATCCGTTGTCTAGCACCCATAACACAAGTCTAGCTACTTAGCTTGGGGCTAGATGGCGATGTGTGGAATGTCCTGCAATATTTATTTATTTAGTTCTAAGTTTTAGCTTTTACTATGCGAATTAGTTAAATGGTACTTTGGTTAGGTACTATTATGAATTATATTTAAAAACTAGCTACGCCCCGCGGTTTCACCCGCGAAATAATTTTCTGCGCAACTTTCTTAATTTTTTATTTCATAAGAACCTTCTCCTGATAATAACAAACAGACCAAAAAAAGAATTGGCCAAATTGGTCCAGGCGTTGTTGAGTTATGCGCTTACCAACACATTTTGCGATTCATTTTTATATTATAGATATGCTCTCCTCATACTACTATTTATCAGATCGCATCTGATAGAACTCTTTATCATATCCATAACTAAAATGATTGAATAATAAAATAACTAAAATTCAATTCAAAACGCGTCGACATCTTGACTAATCACATCCACACCCCAAAACGAAAATTCAAAATAACCTATTGTTAACTTTAAAAAAAATTCGCAGCCATGATTATTTCGTATAATATTTTATGACAGGAGGTCGTTTAATCCGACGAGGGAATAAATACGGTTTAATGAATGTGATGGGTAAAAGGGGATGGATTTGTTTGAGAGTTTTATTGATAGAGATGTTTAAAAACAGTTTTAACATACAGAAAGAAAAGAAAGAAAAGAAAGAAAAGAAAGAAAAGAAAGAAAAGAAAGAAAAGAAAGAAAAGAAAGAAAAGAAAGAAAAGAAAGAAAAGAAAGAAAAGAAAGAAAAGAAAGAAAAGAAAGAAAAGAAAGAAAAGAAAGAAAAGAAAGAAAAGAAAGAAAAGAAAGAAAAGAAAGAAAAGAAAGAAAAGAAAGAAAAGAAAGAAAAGAAAGAAAAGAAAGAAAAGAAAGAAAAGAAAGAAAAGAAAGAAAAGAAAGAAAAGAAAGAAAAGAAAGAAAAGAAAGAAAAGAAAGAAAAGAAAGAAAAGAAAGAAAAGAAAGAAAAGAAAGAAAAGAAAGAAAAGAAAGAAAAGAAAGAAAAGAAAGAAAAGAAAGAAAAGAAAGCTGTACCTGCCTACAACTAAGACGGCTCTTCATACTTACACATTTAAAGAAATAACATAAATCTAAAAAGGTAAAAGAATGAAATTAAAAGAAAAGTTCGTTCAGGAAATACAGTAAGAAGCCCCCGCGCTGATTTTTAGTACGAACCCTAGATCTTAGCAAAAGTTTTCAAGAGCATCACTACATAGTATAAAACAAAGTCGCTTTCTCTGTCCCTATGTCCCTATGTCCCTTTGTATGCTTAAATCTTTGAAACTACGCAACGGATTTTGATGCGGTTTTTTAATAGATAGAGTGATTCAAGAGGAAGGTTTATATGTATAATAACATCCATTAAATAGTGGAGAAGTACTGTTATTTTTGAGGTTTCTAATGTGATGTCGTAAATAATTACATTTTTTACGCTTACATTGCAAACGCAGGCTGAACCCTATGAGTTTTATCAAAATAATGTACTAAGTATTGTACACATTGAAAAGGTCTACAGAAAAGTCCGTGATGGTATATGTCTATCTCTTATGGATAACCCACAATAACTTTTTTTTGTCATTTACTTTTTACGACAAATAATGGCTAATTTTCGAAGCGATTTTAACCAATACAGCATTAATCCTTAACCAATTAAATACCTTGAATACATTGTTCATTTAATATAGATCTATATGGCCCTTTACAACGTATGATTTAGGTGAATATTTTCGAAGATATTACAGATTTAAAAATTGCGGGACGTAGCGTTTGCGGCGGTACCGGCCGGCCGCCCGGTGCGGCAAAAAAATGTAAAAAGTAAATAAGTAAAAATGTAGTGTATGAATTTAGATATTCCAAAGATAGCAGGAAATCTTCATGGTATAGGGAAAGGGGGATTGTTTTACTCCAAATTTTACGCGTGCGGGCCACGGGCAGTAATGAATAAATCAAAACTACTGAATCGATTTTAATCACATAGTCTAAATATTTTATACCCGTGCGAAGCCGGAGCGGGCCGCTATATTTTTATATACAACGTTCACAGTTGTTCTGTAGTGTATTTAGTATCAGCATTGCACCCGTGCGAAGCCGGGGCGGGTCGCTAGTAAATTATATGTTGTTTACAAAAATAGGTAAATTAAATATTTATGCTCTTGACAACCGCATTGATAAAGAAATATGATATCTGACAAGTAAAATTGACTTCTTATTAAGTACTTAAAATTTATAGGTTTTCCCTAATTCTACTTCCTTGCATCATTGCCGCTTAAAAAGCCTTCCGTAATGAACGTCAGTATCTCCCCTAAAAGTTTAAAAATGTAGAAAAATGTTTGTCATTTCCTTAAAATGGGGATGGAGTATCTTACAGCTGTAATTTTCTTAATGACTTGTCATAAATTGTCATTAGGAGACGTCGTAGTCTTTTAGGGTCCACGCCGATATGACGGCATTGTAAAAACACATAGATGATGGTAGACCCAGTTTCCTCTGAGAATTGATTGAATAAACAAAAAAATATGATATTTATTATTCCAAAAACATCAAGTACGGTCGGCTGCATAATTGCAGACCCACCGTAGACCTCTCAAACGGCTGTTATAAGAATGTTTTCAACAGAAGCAAGTTTCTAGACACCTGCTTTAGTTGAAGTCTTCTAAGTCATCAATTTATCAATCAAAAATTTTTAGAATGAAAACATTCCAATATTAGTCCTTTTTGAACTCTACCGGGGGCTGCAATTATGTAGCCGGCTGTATCTACCTACTATACACAAAATCTATATATATAAAAATGAATTGCTGTTCGTTAGTCTCACTAAAACTCGAGAACGGCTGAACGGTTTTATCTTATCTTAGTCTTGAAATGTTCGTGGAGGTCTAGGGAAGGTTTAAAAGTCGAGAAAAAATCGTATAATTTCCGGGATAACCCTAAAAACAGCCCTTTTCTATTTCCCATACAAACGTTTTCTAGAGTCAATTCCTACGGGATCGGGACTTACGCGGGTGAAACCGCGGGGCGCAGCTAGTAAAAAATAAATAATTCACAGTACTTTTACAATCTTGGCAACTCGTTCTATATAAGTAGATCGTCAATAGAGGTGTTATAAAAAATACATACAACCGAATTGAGAACCTCCTCCTTTTTTGAAGTCAGTTAAAAAAGAACAAAGGATTTACTCAGCATTTTAGTTATTACAGTGAATTAAACAATGTGAAAGATGTCTACAGCCAGAAAAAATAGACGAAGTGTGTGACTAGGCTGTATGGACTAATAATTAACCGTTTGCCTTCCCTGAAAAGTTAACATAGAAAAAACAGACGGACAAGAGATTGATCTTTTATGGGTTCCTTTTTTTACCTTTTGAGGTACGGAAATCTATTTTTTTTTACTTTGGAACTAGAACTCAGCGCTGCCCATCAAACGATTCGGAACTAATATAAAAATAAGCGGATTTTGTATAATGTAAAATAAGCGAATCTTGTATTCTCCATTTCATAGCATATCTATTGACAATCTTACCAATAACATATCGGATAATTTGATCGGATTCGATTTACAAACCCAATTATTTGTATCAGTAAAAGAGGGTGGATCAGAAGCATTGTATATGGCTAGATACAAAATACAAAGAATAACATTCAGACTTATTTTGGCTCTCATTGTTAAAATTAGGAAGGGATGTTGTTAGTTCATATTATTCTTACCCATTTCAAACTTATAAATTGCATCTCTATTTCTGTTGTATTATCGGTTTTTGGTCAATTCGCTATATAACAAAGAAGTGATGCGCGAACATCCATAAAAAAAATACATACAACCGAGAAACTCCTCCTTTTTTTTGAAGTCGGTTTACAAAGTGGGTCGTTGCTGTGAGTTTATCAATAAAATAAGTAATATTGCGTTCGGTATATCGCACGTTTGTATTTCTTTGTAAACAATGTAATGAAAACGAAAATAAATGAAAATATTTAAAATATTCTAGCCAAAAGTTAAGCAACTAAGCTTGTGTTTTGGTGACTAAATAACGGATAGTTTTTGAATAAGTTGATTATTTTTGTAAATATTTTTTTGTAGGTAAATACTACAAACATCTGTTCATATACCAATAAAAACTTATCGACGGTGGGAATCTAACCCGCTACCTTCGACTTCGCAGGCTGATGTTCGACCACCGCGTCACCGAGGTCGTCAAATGCGGATTAAATTCGTTTTATTCATCTAACTGTATTTATTATCGTTTGATTTGATCGAAATGGCAATAATAGACTGCTACCAATTAACTTTTATTGTTATTTCTTCTTAAGACAAGATTATATTTATTATCAGATGGCTTCAGATTTATTCAAATGGTAAGCTTTGGTGAGAAAATACCACTTAGTTGGTCGATCAAGTTTATTAGTTTGGCTTTTAACTATGCTGTTATTTGTGAATATAAAAGGGATATATTTTTAGATCGATAGACCGAAATAACAATTTAATTCGAGTTCTCTTGGATTTAAGGGCTTATAAGGTAGTTCAAACAGGTCATTAGAAAATATTTGCCTTATTGTCATTCTGAAAAACTCATTTGTTAATTTTATTGTAATTTTGTACTAATATCAAGGTTTTTGATAAACCGTTTAGTGCCCCTTTTTACCCGCAGGCTTATTACAGGTTAAAGTGACGGGGCGCGTAGCTTAGAAAAAAAATAAGCCAATCTAGTATTCCGCTATCAAGAGGAAAGGGTACCGGGCGCTCTCTCCATACAAACGTAGTCAACTGTTTTAAGACAAGTTAAGGTGAAAGAGAACCGGCGCTCTCTCCATACAAACGTAGTCAATTGTTTCCTCCCTGGATAATGACACTAGAGCAAATATTATTGTGGCAAGGATAACTGCCATGACTATGCCCATATGTCTTGGTTTTTTTTCTTTTTTTATTATCATACAAATTAAAATTTTAAAAACAATACATAGGGGCTTGGTCATGGCAGTTATAAGAGTTATACAACAAAAATATTTGCTCTAGTGTCATTTATTATCCAGAAACAGACGACTACGTTTGTATGGAGAGAGCGCCGGTTCTCTTTCACCTTAACTCGTCCTAAAATATACCAAACTTACAAATTGATATGAACTTAATTTATTCACTGTTTTCTCTCTAAATCACAATTAATTGATTTACAATCTGGAATCACTTTAACACGTTTACAGTAGTAACTAATTTAACAACCCCATACATAAAACTTAAGTAAGGGAGCTCACTAAGAAATGATTAATTGTCTTTCACTTTAAACAAACACTAAAAATAAATAGCCTTTAATTCTATCGAAAAATGTACAAAGAAACTATCCTTTGTGATCGTAAAATGGAACGTAAAATCCGTCTATCTCGCTCTTTGTTTCTATGTTAGAACGAGAAGGAGATAGGTCAGTGATTTCTTACTTATTTGGTTGAAATTACTAAACTAATAAAAGTGTTCAGTTTTGTCTCGAGATAATGCTACGGTTGAAGTTCTAAGCATCACTTAATTTTATGTTTGCTTGATTTATTAATAACATTTATCGTTGATTTATTAAGTGTACTTATAAGGGTTGTTTGTATTGTAAACAGCTTTGATGTTTCTATTATGTTGAAAATAATTGGCTTCAGTTAGAAACGCTTTTCTATCCAAAATAAGCTTTCGGGGTGTATTGATCCAAATGATAAAAATTAATAATTTAATAAATATTGTAGGACATTCCACACATCGCCATCTAGCCCCAAGCTAAGTAACTAGACTTGTGTTATGGGTGATAGACAACGAATATACTACTTATATACTTTTCTTTTGTAAATATATACTTATAAACCATAGAAACAACCAGACCACAGACAAATATCTAAGCATAAATACTTTTCTGAGGCGTCCAGCATGGTGGTACCATTGTGCCAACTGGGTCGTCCAAATGTGCAAGGGGTCTAGATGCCATAAACACCACAGGTCAATTTGGCCCGAGAGTTGAATTGTCCGGGACGTTATAATGAATTTCGAATCGCTCGATAGACGGCGGGCTCTGATTCCAGGGTCAGAAATCTTTTTTGGGTTACGTACCTCAAAAGGTAGGAAAAGGAGCCCTTATAAGACACTCTCTTGTTTTTTAGGGAAGGCAAATTCTTACCCATACAGCCTCGTCTTTACATACTTTGTCTATTTTATTGGTCATAGGCATCTTTCAGTTTATTTTATCTAAATCAGTTTATTTTAGCAAAGTGGTTCTAATTAGTTATTTTTCAGTAAGCTTTATTTAAAAATTAAACGAACATGGTTATTTTCACTACTACTGGAATTTCCCTGTTTAAAGTTATTATAGTTACGTGAATATGGCGCTTGTAATCGCATCGAAATATCTAGCTACACTATATAAAAATAAAAAACTTGGTAAACATTCTGTTTTGAATAACTATTCTAATTCTTTGATAATTATCTTTTGTCTTTGATTTAAAAAACAATTCCTTGGTCTTGATATTGTAATCCAACATATTGTTTTTGTGTTGTTGTGTATGAATTTTCTTTTAGCATATATAATTTACTAGCAGCGCTCCGCGGTTTCACCCCCGTAACTCCTGATTCCGTGGGAATTTCGTGATAAAAAGTAGCCAATAATAGCCTTCCTCGATAAATGGACTATCCAACACAAAAAGATTTTTTCAATTCGAACCAGTAGTTCCTGAGATTAGCGCGTTCTAACAAACAAACAAACAAACTCTTCAGCTTTATAATAATATATATTATAAAGCTGAAGAGTTAGTATAGATTTTAATTTTGTTAAATGTAATCATTTTGCGTTTTGTTTATATGGTGCAATAAAGTGTTTATCTATCTATCTATCTAATCCATTTTCAATTACTAAAGGCGGAATATTTCACAAAATAATTCCATTTGTAATCATCATATATCCGTTTCTAGCAGGACATCACAGACCCTTCTATCTAGAGATCGTTAGTATAAATATTTGATGAAAAAACCCCTTACTTGGCCTTCCCTCGGGCACTGTAACCCCTGAAAACGGGGCTCTGTTTAAGTACCCATTCTGTATTCAATTTCATTAAAGTTTTCATTTTACCACGTCTGTTTCTGAATTAAATCATAACATTTGGTAGGTTTATTATTAGTTCGTACACTCCTGAGGCGTTACCACAAGTTGCTTGCGTACTTGATCAAACGTACCTTATTAATATTTCCCACGATATTATAAATAAAACAGTTTAAAATTATATATGTTTATATCAACAAATGAATAAAATATTCTTCATAACAAATAATGATAAAAAGAGAAATTAATTAATAACCTACCTACTTACGACTGACGACCCAGTTGGTACAATGGTCACCATGCCGGTCTGCTAAGCACAGGGTTGTGGGTTCGATTCCCGCCTCAGACAAGTATTTATGCTTAGATATTTGTATGTGGTCTGGTTGTTTCTATTATTATATTTTATTTACAAAAGAAAAGTATATAAGTAGTATATCCGTTGTCTAGCACCTATAATACAAGTATAGTTACTTAGCTTGGAGCTAGATGGCGATGTGTGGAATGTCCTGCAATATTTATTTATTATTTATTTATTTATTTACATTTAATAAAAATAAAAAAATCAAATGAAATCAAATGGAAGTGTGCCCAAAAAACTGACTGTGTTACCTCGTTGGAGGGCAATGCTTATCCGCTGTCCAAGATAGGAGCCAGCCCATTGGCCACCCGAAGTTAAAACTAGTAATTTTAAAACTGAAAATAAAACTTAAAATCTGAAAATTTTAAATACATAGATATATAAAAGATATATTTAGAAGAAAGGCATAGACAAACAACCACAAGGCAGAAAGAACAACTTAAAAGCTAGTTCACTAGAGCCGCGCGTATCTCTTAAGGATGACCAAATATAATTTTGTATAGACCATAGATCTAGATTTGTTTTTAATTTGTCAATAGATCAAAAAAGCGTGCGAGAGAGAAAAACATTTTCACGGAGAAATGGCAAGAAAGAAAACGATACCGAATCATTTGAGATTGTAACCGATTTTGATTGACAGGTTAGAAAAATTCAGATACGCTTGGAAATAGCTTTTTAGTATATTGAATATACCACATTATTGGGCTGTCAGGTCGTCTATATGCTAGTATATACTAAGCCTATGGTCTGAGGTACTGATTTAAGCTATCTATCTCTATCATTTTTCGGTTCTAGTCTTAAACTTTCATGGCCAATACTTAATACGGTATTGCGTAAACAGCTCGTAGTATAAGTTCCTGAAAAACAAGTTTTCAATAACAAAGACATGAATAAATCGAAACTAAGGAAAATCTGAAAACTAAATAAACAGGACGTGAAAATATAGTGAATGTGGCTACTGAAAAAAACACACGAAGAATTCTAGAGAGTAATTTCAGGTTTTATTACTTGTTTTGACAGAATTGCTTGTGTTGTAGGTGTGTAGATTAGTAGGTAGGTACTTACGTAACGAAATAATTTATGATTTATAAATGTTAAGAGACGATGTTATGTTAGAGTTAACATTTATGTACAATTTAAAAAAATCTTGATTCGGTCGCCGCACTCAAAGCCCGCGATAAAAGCTATGCAATAGCTTAAAAGTTGTGAACATCTCACCTTAATTCGGTTCTATTTGGATTTAGACAGTGTCTGTTAAGTTTTATTTCCGTTACGGAATTTCTTGATTCGGTCCCCGCACTCAAAGCTATGCGATAGATTAAAAGTTGTGAACATCTCACCTTAATTCGGTGCTATTTGGATTTAGACAGTGTTTTAGACAAGTTTTATTTTCGTTACGGAATTTCTTGATTCGGTCGCCGCGCTCAAAGCCCGCGATAAAAGCTATGCAATAGCTTAAAACTCTAAGCGCGCCATTGTGCAATTTAAACCTAAAAGATTTTTATTTGCTATGTATTCCAGGATACTTGCGTGTGTTGTGCAATCTATCTATCAATTTAAGAACCTCTAGAGGCCATTAAGCTCCGTTTACACAGTTGCATTGATTTGTAAGGACTTCCAATAACAACAGCCCGTTGTACAACGGACCAATCGAAATGGACGGGACAATGGGCCGCCCAGACCCCAGACTGTTAGTCTGTTAAGTTGTTACGTCAATATTGAAGTAAGAGATTAATATTTGTGAGTATTTATTGTAATTGTGGCTGAGTTGTGTGTTTTTTTTTTTTTTTTTTCTTTTATTATGGCTTCGCACGTGTGCATTTAGCCAGTGTCAAGTTATATTTTGCATCAAATTATGACCCGATTTTTCATAAATCGGGCCTAAAGTGTTTCAATACAGTCAAAGTCGTCATAGTCCGTCAAGTCGGGGGTTATAGTAAAGCGGTGGCAAGTTTACCATAACCTTAATAGGAGATTTGGAGGCAACGAGAAAACTGCATGTTTGACACTGATTTTTACTTTCACTACACTTGTGCACTTTCACAGAACTAAATTGAATAACATTCCACCAGAATTATACAATTCAACTCGGGTTACATCTAAGTTTCATGAAAATAAAACTGCAGCACGACATGTTGTTAACTCGTTCCCGCCAAAACTCCGAGTTGTGTGTTAAGTCGTCTGAGAGCTTAAGGCACAGTTGAGTTACCATAGATTAAAAATAAGTTTTCTGTGGTAAAACCATAGATAGCTTATTTTACGGAAAAGCCTTTGGACACTTTGGCATAGTAACTTAGGCGCATTTTTGGAAAATCATAGTACGACACGTTTTGTTAAATATCCCGTGTCCTAGACGCTTTAGAGGTTCAATGTGAAGACAATTGTTCACTGTAATGCCCTGTAATGAGATTGGCACGGGTCTCCGCGTAAAAAAAAAAAAATCTATCTATCTATCAATTTAATGTCAGACTACCATCCTAATAAAATTAAAAAAATACTCAACATTCCACACTTCGCCATCTAGCCCCAAGCTAAGTAACTAGATTTGTGTTATGGGTGCTAGACAACGGATATACTTTTCTTTTGTAAATATATACTTATAATACATAGAAACAACCAGACCACAGACAAATATCTAAGCATAAATACTTGTCTGAGGCGGGAATCGAAACCGCAACCTTGTGCTTGGTAGTCCGGCATGGCGACCATTGTACCAACTAGGTCGTCAATAATGTCAACAGCCTTCTTAAAAAAATCATAAAAGGACAATTGGTTTCAAAATTTATGGAGGAGCTCTACCTGGTTTTACATGTATGGGGAGTGATTCTCCAAACAAAAGTAGAAACTCACGCAAAAAGGAAAGAAGTGGGCTGGTTGCGGAAAACAACCCTTAAACAAGTACACTACAGTACAGTTTTACAATCCAAGCAGTGAGGCTCTGGAACGGCCTTCCTTACCATATTCGGGCGAGTGAGTCTCTCAGCACTTTTAAAAATAAACTAAAAGAGCATTATCTGTCCTGTGTGTAGTGTAGGTATATTATATATAAGTATGTTTTATGTATTAATATGTATTGTTATTTATTTATTTTGTATAGGTATATATGTATATGTGTGTGTATTTATATATTTGTATAGATATGTATGTATTCACTTTTATATAAGTTGCGTAATTCCTTCTGTAAATTATAATATTTAGAATTCAATAACTGCTTTCCTCTTTGAAACTGTTTGTACACTTTTAATTACCTTCCGCTATATTATTTCCTTTCCCTAGAGGTCTGTCGGCAGAAAACTCTTCACAGGGTTAGACTTACCTTAGTAATAACTTTATAATGTAATCTTTTTTTTTTGTATTTTTCTTGTGTACTGAATTTATTAAATAAAATAAACAAGTACTTACCATAAATTAAAAAGAATTGTTATTTTGTCCAAGATTTTACAAAAAATACGAAGTTTTTCGTTAAAAAAATAATTTTCCAAATCGGTCTAGGTGTCTCCGAGTAATAGGGGAACATAAATTTAAAAAAAATATCCCGACGAATTGAGAACCTCCTCCTTTTTTTGAAGTCTGTTAAAATATAATTGTATCATTTATTTGTAATCCGCGCATCTAGAACATAGTTTTACTCTTTATTAGGCTTTAAAACTATACCAAAATACAACAGTGACGTCAAAACGTTTACGCTGCAATTTTTTTTTCAACTAAGGTACTACCTGTCTGCTTTGTTTGGGTATAGACAATGACCCATTTTTCCTTTCTGTTTTCCCCTCAGAGAAATTACGTCTTCCTACATTAAAAATGTATAAACAATAAAATCCAGTGAGTACATCACCGTGCACTCGCTCACGTCTTCACCCTTGTCTCGAGGGTGCCACCCCCATGCCTACTGTCTTGTTGTCCTCAATTGATTTCGGAAAACGATTCGCTAACATTTTCGGCAGGTGATTTTTCAATAAGTGTCTGATTGTGGTTTTAAAATTAATTTTTTGAAAAAAACTACTGGTTGTCTGTAAAGTCGGTTTCCGGACGATAATTTTGCGTGACAACGTCATAAAACATTGATGGTAACCATAGCGACGATAATACGTTGCTATGGTTATCTCATTAATAACGGAACGTGAGCGATGACGTCATACGTTTTTTGTGAATGCCGGTGTTCGATTTATAAGACGTTATGACGTCAACAAAAATTGGAATTGAAAAATGGAAATTGGAAATTAAAACTGCATACCCTTTGCCGGAGATTATTTGAAGGAAATTTTTAACAGCGTCATCTAGCCCTAAGCTAAGCAACTAGGCATGTGTTATGGTGGCCATACAATGCAAAGAATACTTATTATAAGTACTTTTCTTTCGTAAATACATACATACCAGACCAAAAACAAATATCCGTACACAGATTTACCCATCAAATTGGTCTCTGTTGAACTATGGTAAAAATGAGGTGAAACTTCGACAGAAATAGGAAATAGGTAAGTTTTTGAGAAATCAGTAAAAATATGATATGTTCGGAGCTTTAGCTCTTCAACCGTTAATATATTCCATAATTAAAGTTACAGAATCGTAAGACTGGATTGATTTCTTCTCAAATATTCGCCATCGTTTGCAAGCGTTTGTGTATTGTTTTTTGAGTGCTCCCAGTTTGGGGTGACAGACAGGTGCTAAGGAGCAGTATAGAGGGATGATTGCGGTGTTCTTACATGATTGCCTTCAGGGAAAAGCGGGCTTTGATTGTTAGTTACCTAGCTTTGATTGCGGGTGTGATTTACCTAGGTATAGGTATTGAGTCTGCCAACTTCTTCGACTTCCGTAAATTTAAATGAGGAGCATCTTCGTTACGATCGTTATGACGTTTCAATGTGATCTTTGTTTAAAATATACTTATGCTTATCAAAATGAATAAAGAAATTTGACTTTGACTTTAATATCCGTCATTTGATATTTTGCAAGTGACCTCCTATTCTTTTGACTGATTTCAAAGAAGCTAAGACAAGTTACTCTTAAGGATTGAATGTAGCTTCATGCTAAGTTCAATCCAAATCTAGCTTTTAGTACATTCATTATAAACAAAATCTAAAAAACAAATCATTTCTCGTTATCATATTAAAAGAGTACAGTTGTAATTATATATCTATATATATAAAAGAAAGTCGTGTTAGTTACACCACTTATAACTCAAGAATGGCAGAACAGATTTGGGTGAAAATTGGTAGGGAGGTAGCTTAGAGCCAGGAGACGGACATAAGATACTTTTTATCCCAATATGCCCACGGGATCGGGATTTAAGCGGGTGAAACCGCGGGGCGCAACTAGTATTATATATATAAAAGAAAGTCGTGTTAGTTACACCACTTATAACTCAAGAACGGCAGAACAGATTTGGGTGAAAATTGGTAGGGAGGTAGCTTAGAGCCAGGAGACGGACATAAGATACTTTTTATCCCAATATGCCCACGGGATCGGGACTTACGCGGGTGAAACCGCGGGCCGCAGCTAGTAATTTTTAGATTTAAGTTCGAAATAAATAAATAAAATTTCTAGGAAATTCAACTAAAGGTTTTCCAACTAATTTTCAAATAAAAAGCAACGCACAGTCATATTACCAATTAGCTGAACCCTACGTGACCCAGAGCTCATTCGCATATCTGTAAAAATATAGTATTGCCCTATTTTGTTATTTTTTTAATTGTTTATTGTATTGTATAGTACCTATATTGTTTAATAAAAGTATCCGGTAACATTAATTTACAACCTTACAGATTCGCCAGTGAGCTCTAGGTCACGTGGGGTTCAGCTAATTGGTAATGTGACTGTACTATCCAGAGAGTCCGGGGACTAATCAAAACCCTACAATTATATCGTTACACCCTTTAATTGTCCCCTACAGTCCCCAATTACAAAATTCCAACTCCCCGTCATGTCCTGAGACCCAACTAATAAACCATAGTAATCCATAAAGAATGGGATAACTGATCGTTGTTATTTTGTAAACTGTACAGAAGGCCGATTCTCGTAAGTATCATTGTTTAAATTACATTGCAATCATTCCGATTGCATTTAGATTACAAAAAATACAACAAAATATCCTCAATGTCAGCTTTTTGTCGGGTCCTGCCGGAAGATCAGCGGCTGTGTCAGCAAATTGTTGGTGCAACTATCATTGCTGAGGCAGAACCTTTTTGGAGGCACACGGCTCCTTAGATCTTATTTCTTATATCTTTTTTTTAATAATTTATCTTGTATTATCTTACCTATTTATTTTTATTAACACGCTTATATTAGCTTCACCTGTATGTTTGTATGTATGTTTGTATCCGACTCCTTTGAGCTCGATTTTTTTACAATAATGTACATTTATTTTTTATTTACACTATTCTTAATCCAAATTTATTGAATTTTATTTTCTGTTTTTTAGTTGGATTTTTTATAAAAGCGTGTTTTTTCGTTTTTTTTTAAACTATTATTTATTTTATACTTTTGTTTTATGTCAGTGATTTTATGTTTGTTACTACTTTTTTGATTGTCTTGTGTCGTGTGCTTGTCCAAATGTTTTCTTTCTTTCTTTCTTTTGGTATTTTCAAGAATACCAAAAGAGTAAGTATTTTTAATTTGTAATCGAAATGCAATCGGAATTATTATAATGTAATTTGAACAATTTTATTTACGAGAAATTACGTTGTGTATAAGTTATTGGTCCATATTTAAGGACACTTTCCTTTAAAAACCTCGAATTTACTATGACGAATTTTAATCTCTTATAACTGATAAATTATAAGTTAATGTAAAAATCCGTAAACAATTTTTCTGCAAGTGCAGTTTATTATCAAAACTGTATGTGTGCGACTAGAGTTTACCGCAGAGCTGAAACGAAGAGAATGTTTTTTGTGACTTTTTGTTACCGCTCTAAAAAGGTTGAATATTTTGTGAAACTCTTTGGTACCTCTGTTATTAAAAACGATTATTTTTTTAGAATTATTTGTCAGCACTCAATGCTAAGAAAAAAAATCGCATGCACTTATAAATTCTATGATGCTAACACTCGATTTTACTATCAATTTCGAATACCGCGGACTTTAAATGAAATCTAATAAAAAGGAGAAAACGCATTTTTTTGAATTTTTGTTTGTAATGAAAATGAATCTGCAACTACTGGATCGATTTCGATAAAATTTAGTATGACGATATATTTAATTCTTAGGAGTAACCTTAATCAGATAAAGTAAGATAAACTGCTTTTATCCGAGCGGGATCGGGACTTATACGTCCGAAACCGGGGGACGCAGCAAGTGTCCTTACTTTGTTAATCTCTCGTACAATTTACCAAACGCCTTAATTAACCCAAATTAGACTCTAACACCTCAGCACAATGTTAATTTTCCCATAAAACATGCTAATGTTCCTGTTACCCCGGAACGACCAGATTCTCTTGACCTTCGACCGATTTCCAACACCTTTGACACTTGGAGGAACGCCAAGTAATTAGTGAAGTTATAGGGATCAATAAATACTGGTGCATATATTAGCAAAATAGCACGAGCAAACAGCGTTGTTTTCGACGGTTGCTATGACAACTGCGGAATACTCTGTGAAGGGGTGCGATTGTGTGAAAGAGATGCAATTATTCATTTGGTCAGGTGTGAAAGAGAAGATGATAGAGGGAATATAGATTCAAAACGCACTTGTTTTATACACGGTTAAATTGCATTAGTGGACCTTTTTGATGCCCACTGTGGTGTATGTAGATTTTGGATCTATACCCGGGGGTTGGAATCAGGATAATTAATTGGCAATCGATGCAAGTTTTAGCATCGGGAAGAGAAGTGTAGGCAGACCACTAGCCGGATGGTCTGACGACAAGGAGCTCATGCTGGGGCAGCGTGGTCCAGAAAGACAGGTGATAGGATGTTGTGGAGAGACTTTGGAGAGGCATATGCCATACAGTGGGCTAATATATGCTGAAGGAAGGAAGGGCAACTTTTTGTAACAAACACAACTAGTTTATTTCCCTTAGAAGTACAATAAATTACGTCAAAATTCTAGTCTCGTTTCGTCGTCGAGTCAGTGACGTTTTCCGTCCATTTGAGGTCTCCGTTTATGATTTTTTTTGTTAAAGTGCATGGCCTGCACTGGGCTATCTGGAAATATTTTTTTTAAAAGGAAAAATAACTATAGGAATTTTTGAAAACGCATTTTTCCTTTAAAAACGTATATGTCTCCGCTTATTTCATTCTTTAACTTCATGACTGAAGGTAGTGACTAGAGACGGCAATGGAATAAGAACTTTTTCGACCCATCTTCCTTTTGTTACTGTAATGATTTGATTTTAATTTTGTTCTGTGATTCGTTGCTGGATTGGTACAATAAGCGTAGACTCTAAGGCTACAGTCACATACAGCGAATCATCTGCTATGTCCTGCGTAGGCAAATCAATACGATCGCGATCCGATGCGTTTGTCAGATCTGTCATACGTGAGCGCGAACGCGCCACTTCAGCCGCTTTTATTTAAATTTTCCAAGTCACCAAGAAGAATTCAATGCGATGAGCGTCGCGGCGGATCTGTCAAACGTGAGCGGGAACGCGAACGCGCCACTTCAGCCGCTTTAATTTAAATTTTCCAAGGCACTAAGAAGAATTCGCGCGAAAACATCAAACCAACTGTCACCGCACCGCATCTACATGCCGTATCTACGTATGGTTGGTCACGTAGGGCACCGCAATAGACTACCTATCATTGTTTGTTGAATTCGCGTCGCTTCGCTTCGCGTTGAATCGCCTACGTAGAACACAGCGCGAATTCTCGCTACGAATGCCTATTGTAACTGTAGCTTTAGTCTCCTACATAATAAAGCCGAAATCCATTGTACGTATAAAGCCATGCATTAACAATAGGTAACGTAGCTTCGCTACTATACTAGCTAGAGGTAAGAGGTAATATTCCTGTAGGTATTACACTAAGCCCTTCGTGCGAGAATGTCGGACCTTTGAATTATGCAAGCAAAGGGATCAAGATTTACGTGAACCGACCATTAATTTTTTTGATTAGATAGACGGCTTTTGTTACTTTTTATGTTATAGTAAAGAATAGAGAACAGTGGTAGAATAGTTGTAGGTTATGTCGAGAGAACGTTACTATGAAACATCGTAGGGAAATTAAGTATAGTTAAGTATTAATAATTCAGAAATATGATTTTTAATTTTTAAAGTGTATGGCCTGCACTATCTGTAAATCTGAAATCGGCTAACTGAAATTTTTTTTTAAGGAAAAATGCCTAAATTAAACAGTGCCGGTACTTGACTGAGTGGCGTAATTGGTAAGCGCACTTGAACGGTATTCAAGAGATGTGAGTTCGAGTCTCGTCTCAGTTGCAATTTTTGAAGAAGCTTTTTTCCTTGAAACAATATTTTCAGTTAGAAATATGGTAATCCTAGGTTCTACCCAAGTTAGCGACCATATGATTACTATAAGGCTGCGATTAACTTAATTAAATGTAATCATAAGGTATACTAATCATATTATTATTGCATTACCACTGCTGCGACGGAGGCAAGCAAAGTTTAGTCAAAAAAAATAGTGTTACTATTTTAATTTACCCCTGTGGGAATATTCGGATAAAAAGTAGCTTATGGTACTCCCAATTAATCAATGTATCCTCTTACCAAGTTTTATCTAAATCTGTTCAGTAGTTTCGGAGCCTATTCGTTACAAACAAACAAAAAAATCTTTCCCTTTTCTAATATAAGGATTGATAGATATTTTATAGTATCCTAATGGAAAAAAGCAAAAATAAACGAATATCAGAATAAGGGAGCCAAAAGCAAAATGCCTTTCGCACTATCTATGTCTATAAAAATCAATGCCACTTTTCGTTGTAATTTTATAACTCAAGAACGGGCTCACCTATCCAAACCAAATGTTTAAGCTTTGTTCGGCCTATTTAGTAGATGGTTCTTCATTTATCACATTTTTTGTAACAAATGAGTTCAATAAATGGTGGATCATTTTGTTAATGGGGTATGGATATATATTTTTCTATATAGCTAAACAACGTTTGTCGGGACAGCTAGTTGTTAATAACTGAATGGAAAATAGTTGTTAACTATTTTTAATCGATTAAAAATAGGAGGATATCAATTCGTCTAAATTTGTAGTACAAAAGTCGACTAGAACTAGATGCCTAGAATAATCCCATTTCTTTGTTTTAAGCAACTCTAAGTAATCAAATACTCTTTTTTTGTTATTTGGATATAAATGGATATTGTAGTTTAATAACCATATTTTTGTTTATTGTGGTTGAAAACATGATATGAACAACTTCGTTCGATAAAAAAAATGTTAGAAAACAGAGAATTATTAGATCGTTTATCGGGTTTTATTCAAAAATAGTTAACGTTTGTTTCTAAAAATGAATCAAATGATAGGTTTTGACCTCTAGGAAATATATTTGTGGGTAATAATGCTAAAATGTTTTGCATATCGATCAAATATAACAGTTAGCACGCAGCACGCTACGTCTTTGAGAGCGCGGGCTAAGGTAATGTGAATACCTACACACGGTACTGGAAGAGCGCCTTAAATCCTAAAATAACACTTCAACCGTTAAAAACTCAATAAAAACAAAACGTACCGGTTATTTATATAAATAATCACGTGTTGATAGTCATGGCATTAAATAATTCCGTTTATGGACTTATGTTCGGTAGATGAACCGTTACTGTATAAATTATTAATGAAGTAGCTACGAAGGTACTTTTAAATAAGTAGGTACTCATTTGTCTTTGAAGCAATAAATGTACGCACAATATAACTGAAAATTAAAACAAAAGCGAGAAGGACTAAGTAAGAGGTTTATAATTGTTCTGTAAAAGAAAGGGACATAAGAATTTGCTAACATTTATTCGAATTGCTCTAGGTACAGGATAAAAAGTCTGTACTTGAAAGCAAATTTAATAAGAATCCAGGGGTCTTATAACAAGCAGCAATATATTTGTCCTTCTGTTACCTATGCAGTAAAATAACTATAACAAACCTATTGAAATCTTTTCATGGGAACCCTCTATTTTCTGGAAAGGTCGTTGTAATACACCATCAAAATCCATCAAGAGAAACTTAATTATTAACAAAAACTACAACGATCTTATGAAATTGCACTCTGTTGCAGCCGATTTCTTTAAACCACAGGGCACAACCGGTACTTATGTTTTTTACAATGATGGGTCAGCGTTTGACCACTATCACTCCTGCTTGATGGTAGGTGACGATGCGGTCTAAAAAGTAGCACGCTAGAAGATACCTGTTCACTCGCGACTTGAATACCTACCCCCCAAATTGTACACGTTAGGAAAGACAGACGCAGGCAACTGATTCCATAACCTAACCTAACTAATAAATTAAGGATTACTTTAGATAGATGGTCACAATGTCATTGACTGCGATAGTAACAAAATATTAATAAATCTTCCCTTCATTAACATACCGATCTACTCAACTAATTTAACGTTTAATTTGTTTCAGAAATAGTGGAAGAACAAAAATGTCACGATGCCGAATTCCGGCTTACTTGCCGAGATTTGGACTCACATATAGCCATATTAGAAGCATGGTATACTGCCATAGAAGATACTCAAAAAGATTACAATATAAACACAACCCATGAAGGTTTGAGGTTGAAAACTGAAAACGATTCGGAACTGAATCGTGTTTTCGTTTATTCTAGTCCAAAACATAATGGTATATACGAACCTACGGTTTCAAACCATTCTTTTGATAATAATCTTACTTTTACAAATGATACGAGTGTATTATTAAATGATAGTTTGTGGTTCGTCAATGAAACGATAGTTGATGATATGGTGTTTGTGAATGTGAGTGGTGTTTGTGGTGGAACTGAGTTTACAAGGAGCTATGCTAGTTGGAGGGAAGGCGATAGGAGAAGACATTCTGTGATGAGGAATTCTTCTATCAATTTGAGGGCTCCGCTTAGTTATCGGTAAGTGTTATTGATTTTTATAAAGTTTTTTTATTAACCTTTCTTGTCCCAGTGCAGGGCAAAGGTCTGGCTCAGTAGCAACTGGATAAAGATAAAAGTACAGTCATTATATTTTTCAAAAATGTTTTTATTCTAAATTTTTTTATACTTTATATTATTATTCAATCTCTCTAATGTGTTTCCAAGACCGTAAGTCTTGGTGTAAGTTTGACCAGTCTTCATAGAATGCCAGATCATCACGCCCTCTTTTACGGGTTTATTCTTTCGAGGTAATTTAGTTAAATCTTATTTATTTTCAAGTGCGTGAGCTAGTCAAGAACTAGTAGCATTTGATTAATAGACATATTTTCTTGCAAGAAAATTCTAGTTTTCTTAATTTTCGGAAGTTTACTAATTAATACTGTAGATAGAATAAGTGGTTGTTTTGTCGATGGTAGGTATGAGATGTGGTATGAGTACATATTTTTAGGCCGATTTGAAAAAAAAAGGCTAAATTGAAATAAGCCATAATAATTTGCATTTTCACGTAAGTAAAAGAAAATAATCTAAACTCAATAAGGAACAATGGATTCATTTTTTCTTTCCAAACTAGTTTCGGAACGGATAGATGGGCTCTATAATCACCATAATTTCCAGTCTTTACGGGCCAGAAAATTGATAAAAGAACTAGAATTAAATATTCTAGTTCTTTTATACCACTACAAAATTTGATTTGCCGTACGTTTCGTGTCACTCTAGCAACCATCATATTAATCAACAATAAGCTTTTTTACGACTTTCCATATCTCTAAAACCTTTCTAATATTCGAAATTACATTCACGCCATTTCGACTTCTTTAGAACTACGTATTATCTTAATTTTAAAAAGTTTTTTATACTAAACAGGGATCGATTTCGAATGAGTCCCTATAATTACGTAGTTTGAAAAAGGCAAACGGCTTAAGAAGGTTACATGTCCATACGCTCTTTTCTTCCCTTCAATGTAGTCCGATTATTTTTTTCTTTTTTGTTAAATTAATTCACAATAAACCTAGGCTTGTACTTCTTATGTTCTTTTTTGAAGTGAAAACTTCTTTAGCGGCGTTGAGCACTTTTTCTGTAATGGGTATAAAATCTTAAACTCGCGTCAGGACACGTGACCTGATCGAAAAAGCGTAAGACGGATGGAGAGTAGACAGCTATAATATATAAAGTGTTAAATTTTTAATGTAATATAAATTGTCATGTTTGTGTACGATAGCGCAATAAATGAATATTGTATTCTACCACATAAATGATAGTACTTTTATACTGATAAAGCAATTGGTGCAAAATTATTCCCTAACCATTCCAAAATATCAAACATGCTCAACGTTAATAATCAAGTTTTCACTTCTGCCGGCACTCCCGGAGTGCAATTTTTTTTTAAATTACTAAGTAAAAGTTATATAATTACATTTTTAAATATTTAAACTTGTCTAAGCCTAGAATACAAACTATTCGAGCGATTGACATCGATTACAAACACTTTGTTCATGCTTTCTTCTCATTGGTGGGTGCACTTCGAAGGCACATTTCCTTACTTAGTTTTAATGTGATTTCATGTATTGTAAGTGAGTCCAAATAAATAAAGAATATCAACTTTGACTTTGTTGCAATTTAAGGGACGAAAACAGGTATGTTTGGCCCGGCACGAAAATTTCATCAACATAATGATATTGGTGTATGATACTCTTAAGTATTATAATTTTTATAATACACGCTATAAATTTCTCTATGCCTTAATATCGTAAGGCGTATAATTTATAATGATATACGCCTGTATTCTATTACTTTTAGGGGCGTTTTTTAACCGCTACTGAATTTTTGAATTGTTTTGGTTTTAGAATTTTAAATTAACAAGGGGCTTGTTTCTTTGTAGGTTGATTCAAAGGTCTACTCCGATTGTTTTATAGATAAACTAACTTTTATTGCGAGATTTCGTCTGCGTAGAAGACGAAAATGGTTTAAAAAGGATATTTAATTGTTTTTTTTTTCGAAATATACAAACTATGGGCAAAATTTCTTAAAAAGAACAAGATGGTTTATGCTGTGCGTTGATCCGTCAGTCAGAATTTAGGACAAAGCATTTTACTTTTTGATTACGGAGAAAAATTCTGCAAATTCTGTATTTTATAGACAAATTACGTTTATTCTTTATGATGTAGCAGATTGGGACGGTATTCTTTGTTACCCGATCTCAAAAAGAAGGAAGGTTGTCAATTCGTCTTGTATACATATTTTTTATTAAGGCAGACATACCTATCAACCAATCTTTTGATTTATGTTTAGTTTAAGGTTTGGACCTCACATAAAACTATTAAATATTCCAATAATGTTCGATTGATAACTATGATAAGGTTCTTGGAAGTAAGTAGGTAGGTACCTATCTATCAAGACTTGATCTTATACAAAATATCATGTAGGTAAGTACTTCGACAAGGCTCGGCGCAGACGACGGACTTTTGTCTTCTGGAGTTTTTTCGTAAAGCAAATGCTATATGTAACTTGCACGTTTTCCATAAACGCGTTGAAACTTACTTGATAAATATATAGCTTCTGCCAGCGGCTTCGCCCTTTTAGGGGTGAAATTTAGAAAACCTTTGCTTAGTGAATTAGTGAATCTATCTACACTTAATCAAAAACAAGACTTTGAATTTTAAATTTATAGATGATCCCATACAGGTAGATTTCTGGAATAATTGTATGAAAAGTTGAAGTTTTGCTTCACATTGAATAGTATTATACTTGTTCTGCGTGTGATACAAACGGATTTGAATCCAATCGTACCATTCACAACTCGTCCAATTCACAGTATATATCCCATTCACAGCTCCTCCCGTTCTCATCTCAAGCTATGCGCAAAAATATCACCTACTTCGCTACACCCTGAAGTCCGGAGACAAACGACCAATCGCTCTGTCTTTGGCGGACAATAACGGACAAAACGACCCAGTTGGCACAACGGTCACCATGTCGGACTGCCAAACACAGGGTTGCGGGTTCGATTCCCGCCTCAGACAAGTGTTTATGCTTAGATATTTGTCTGTGGTCTGGTTGTTTCTAGGTATAATATGTATATATTTACAAGAGAAAAGTATATAAGTAGTATATCCGTTGTCTAGCACCTATAATACAAGTATAGTTATTTAGCTTGGGGCTAGATGGCGATGTGTGGAATGTCTTGCAATATTTATTTATATATTTATTTTATTTACAAGTCCATCGTCTGCGTTAACTAATCCTTACATAACAGAAGCACGTCGATTTTATATCATTCAACACGTTTATTGAGAACGGAATGACGTTCCCATGGGAACAATATGTTAGATATTCGAAGCAGATCGCGGAGTAGAGCCGACCAAGTTGCTTGTACAGTTGCTTGTGGCGCTAGTCTCTTTGCAATGTATAAACATTACCCACTTTCTCTTTAGTTTAATGAAAATTTAACTGCATATGTCACTTGGTTGTTGTGTATTACTTCGGTGATGCTTTGACATTCTCATTTAGGTCATAAAATCTTGTGACTTAGACTCATTCGCACAACAAAAAAAAATAAAAAAAAATAAGTACGTTTATTATCAACTCAAAATTTCAAACAAAATCAACTGTCAAAGTGTAAAACTGATTGAATAATATCCACTTTGTGGTTATTAATAAAGTACATATAATTTAAGATTTTATTACCCGTTAAATGTATTTTTATCACAGTTGCTCATAAAGTGGATCTTATTCAACCGCTTTTAGGCTCATAATCCAACGTATTACACACGCGTGCGTTATGCATTATCTCGACGCCACTAGTGTGTTATGAGTTATCCTGATAAGTTAAATTGGTATCTTACTGCTAATTACATGTTAGGTAGATGAAACATTCTTAATTTATCTGGGTTATACTGTTTTGATGGATAAAATAAAGTAGGTAGAAAAAAAGAGGTTTTACTCCAGCAATAAAAGTTGTCTATAAAGTCGGGTTACGAACGATAATTTTATGTGATAACGGCTTAAAAAATGATTAAAAATTTAGTGTTGTTTTTTCTTTACTTAAATATAGTTTTTTCCGTACCATTATATTCTGTTTTAACCCCCGACAAATGGAAAAAAACCCTAAAAAATATTGTATGTTAGACGAGGCTGTAAAGGTTAAAAGTCTTTTGCCTGGCTTTTCGGGAGTATAATTAACAAAAAAATATTGCCTGATTTTTTTTTAAACATAGACTTATCACCAAATATTTTGTTATTTTTTATTTTCTTTTCTTTTCAAGTATTTTCTTTTATTCGCAACTGTGATAAAAACGTCGTACAATACACGTGTGGAATTGATCTTTGCATCTTGGCTTCTTAACACGCTCGCTGCCGCTCGGGCGTCATAAACCGCCTCTATGCAAAGATCAATTTACCACACTTATATCGTAATGTACTATTACCTAATTATGTTTAAGCAAAATATCATACAAGCCATAACGATAAGTTACAAAAATATATTTAGATAAGTACTTATTTTATAAAGCATTTTTACTTTTTACTATAAAAAGTAGGGCAGTAATTAGCTACCAAACTTTACCACGACGTGTTGTCCAAACTAAAACAGCGTGTTAACTATTTTTATTTCTCTTATCCAAGTCGTTTGTTTATTAGTTCCGTTGACAACAGTTTTGTAAGTGCATCGTTCGGTGAAAGTAGGAAGAACAATGCTCAATAGGATCATAGGTTATCGGTTAATTAGGACGGTTTGATAATAATTACATTTAAATATAATTTTAAACGATTTTTTAAGAAATAAGTGAACTGTTAATTCTTTTATTAGTTTCGTAATTCACATGAAATAAGGCTCGCTGCAGTCGAGTGACCGCGTGAACGCGTTCTTGATCACCGTTTTTTTCTGTTAGTTATGGCTTCGCACGGCTTGTGCATATAACCAGTATTTTAAGTTATATTACATCAAGTTATGGTTCAATTTGCAAGTGTTTCTAAACAGTCTATTTTCGACTTTAATTTTAGTACACTTATGCACTTTTACGGAACTTAATCGGATAATATTTCACTAGAATTAAACAATTCTATTCGGTTTACAACAAGATTCAATTCGATTCAAGTTTTTTAGATGGATGATTGCTGACATAAGGGCGCAATTCTGCCAATGTCAAGTGAGTCGAGGAAAAATACTATAGCAATGAAAGTGAACTGTAATATAATTCCATGTTTAAAAATTGGCTCGTTCCCGCCAAAACTCCGATCAACCTGCGGCGGCGTTCTGATTTCGAAACTAAAAATTCAAATTCAGAATGATGTGTGTAATTTTTTTTCCTTGGTCTGAAACATCTACAATTTGTGACATTTCAAATTTTTTTTGTTTATTAGAATTGAGTGGTGTTCTTCTAATGTCATTTAACAACATTAATATTAGTTCTCTCAATACCAAATTAAAATATATCACATACTTGAAAGAAACTAACCGAAAAGTTCTAATTCAAACCGTTGTTTATTCAAAACACCAATAATTTTTATCAAAACGTGCTCTTAAAGGAAATAGAAGTATCTGATACATTCTTTAATGTTATTAATGGGACTATTTCGTTCACAAAATAACTATTTTGTTCACAAAAGGCACTATTTATCAGCAAAATGTCTTGTGTTTTCGACCATAACGATTGGATATAGTAGTTTTTAAAGTTTTTTAAACATTCGGCAACATAAATACAACTTTTGTAACCCAAATGTTTGTATTTTTTTAAAACTAACGCAAAATAGAAGTCACTATCTAAAATCGTCTGTTAGTTTTAAATTTCAGTTCTATTTCTTTAAAAATAATATTAACTGAAATGGTTTTGAACTAAATGATAGTGATACTAAGGTATTTTATAAATTTTGTTGACTTTTTTATTAGAAAAAAAAAGCTTTTAGTAGATTATACCAATTTTTAAATAATGGCTACTTCCAGTTATTTTTTAATGACTATTTTATAATATGACGTTTTTTCAAAAAATGTATTGCCATTTCTTATTTGAAAAACTAAAGCTTTAGTAAATTATATCAATTTTTCTGGGTGCCTACATGCGGTTTCCTATTTTATTTTATGATGTTTTTTTATTTTTTGACGTCTTTTTGATAATTGTATTGGATTTTTTAATTTATAAAAACACTAAAACTTTTTTGTTGGTAATATCAATTTTTATGGCTACGGATTTTAAAACGTCTTTAGTAATAGCTAAATATTTCTTTCAAAACCTTCTAATGTTAGGTATTTTTTTATTCTTTTAAAATCTTAATTTAATGGTTGTGCTATCTTTCTACTTCTAGAGAACGAGTTGCTAAGATTGTAGAAGGTTTGTGAATTTATTATTTGATTATTTTTTGTATATTTTACTAGTAATTGACATGTTTGGAATAATAGCTGTTTGTAATATCACAGGTAACATCTTAAAAACAAACAAATTAAACAAATCTAAAGTTGAATAAACCTTAAAGTTGAATTACGTACAACATAATAGTGTCAAATAGCTCAATATTCTAAGGGTCAACGTAAATATGTGACAGACATACCATTTGTTTCTAATTAGCATAGATAGAATCGAATACGTAATGGAATTTTCGATGTGGTCGAGTGAAGCTAGTGAAGTGGCTGCATATTTAGTGAATGGTCACTAAATGTCCTTAATAACTTCACATAGTGGTCGATACTTATTAGATCTTTAACAGTGTTTGACCATTTAATTATAGGAACAAGGCGATTTTTAGCCGACTTCGAAAAAAGAGGAGGTTCTCAATTCGTTGCGTATTTTTTTATGTATGTTCGCCTATTACTCGAAAACGCCTGGGCCGATTTGAAAAATTCTTTTTCATTACTCATACTCCGAAAGTAGGTCTAAAGATGCCTGAAGAGCGTGTAGAAAGAAAAACTTTCAGCCCTAGGGAAAATCGCTTTCACTGACAGCTGTCATGTCAAATTATGGCTTAGCGCGGCTTGTGCAATGTGCTTGTAGCCAGTATCAGTATCATTACTCATTAGAAACTTCAAAAACCTAACCTCCTTGCTTTGGTTTTCACCAAAGAATAACAATTATGGCTTCACACAGCTCATGCATACTGCCAGAGGTAGTATGGAGTCTCTCATTCACTCTCGTTATTATGAAGAATTTTATATATTATTCGTAATGAAAAGCACAGTGTTTACCTCGGGTAAAAGATTCACACCTGGGGTAACAATGTACTATTTTTAATAGAAAAAAGGATAACTCACAAGTGGTTTCATAAAATGGATGAAGATCTGATGAGGATCTTCGGAGTGATGAACAGAATTGCACCTGTAGAGTGCAGCAAATTGCTCGGTTTTCGATTTCCACCAATAGTTTACATGGGCCTTCAGGGCCAATTTTAACAGATTGTATAAAACTATAAAATTCAATAAAAATGAGAATGATGATTTTTGTCAAAATCGGGTACGCAACTCTTTTCAGCATTTTTGATTTATAAATGGTCGATTTTTGACATGTTTGAAAAAAAAAATGACTTCACTATTTGCATATTGATGTTAAATATATTGTATGCTATACGGTCAGGCGAAACAACCCGCATAGTCAGAGCAATAAAATCTGTTATTTTATATTCAACCATGAATGAGCAAGGAGTTGGGTACTTATGTACTGGCAGGCAGTGTGTCTGTTAAAAGTTTATAAGCCCTTTTCACGAGATTGGTAAAGGTTTAACCACAAACAGTGACCTGCTTGGGACAAAAGGAACCTGAATAATTCAAGATCAGAAACTTCCTGTTACCCATTGAATCTCAATTGATTTGAACTTTGAACTAAGTTGAATAAAACTTAGTTCTTATGGTGACTTTAGTTCTGATTGATCGAAATGAATACTTTCCTTTTTGATTTTTTATCATTAAGGTTAGTGCCTCAATATATTTTCTACAATTTACTTGTCAATTGCGTCATCAAACTTTTATGGTAGCATCGTCTGTCTGTAGGTAATAAAGACCTGGAAAAAATGTTTTTTGAAGCAATCTCTTTATAGATGCATTTGCTTATCATTTTAAGTTTTATTTACTAAACTCTCCCTATGGAGATGATTATTTCTTACTTCTGCAGACGAGAAACATTGATGCCACAAAACCTCTACATGTGGTTTTCATCCTCAAAATTCTGAATAGTTTACCCCTAAAAAGCGCCTCCCAACTTTGGTGCGGTTTGTGCCACTTTTGGCTGGATAAAGTCCCTCGTCTGTGGAAGTCCTAACTGTGATTTATCGTAATATTAGCCAATGTCGGCTTCGTTAAAGAATACTACAGATTTGATAGTAATTGGGTTAATGGCATGACTATTGACTAAACTTGTAGGAGTTGGTTTCATGTTTCACCCTAGCGGAGTCCGATCACATTCATTTGTAGTTGGTTCATTGACATTTTCATACAATATATCATACCTACCAGTTAAGCTAAACAGACCTTCTCCATCATTAGGTTGCCTGGAAGAAATCGCTTTAAGCGATAAGGTCGCCTGTTTGTACAATGTCGTAGTTAATAAGCTTTCTCGTCCTTTTTGTTATTTTCAATGTTTTGTGTGTTGTACAAATAAAGTGTTTATCTATCTATAATATCTCTACGTGGTCAAGGTAATTTTTTCTCGTGTTGGTTAAGTTCCAAAGGCCCCCTTTTGGGGGCGTTTATTTTCTTTGTCTTTCGTTGTATTTGAGTAACGAGGAAGGTATCTTCTAGGTTACGCGTGCTACAACTTAGACCGCATCGTCACTTACCAACGTGTGAAATAGTGGCCAAATGCTGACCTATTTATTACAAAAAAAAAGTAGAATAATTTTTTTTTTTGTAAAATAATGATTCTGATTTTGTCTGACCAAAATGGCGCTATAGTTGAGGCAGCATCGTTGGTCTTATGTCACCCAAAATGGCACAGTAGGTGTTGGAGGAGGTGCTACATCAATTGTAATGAGCTTCAGTCAGCTCTTCTGAAGTGAAATCCCCATGTCAGTCGTAAAGGTGTCTAAATATTTTAGCGTTGTTGCTAGGTTGACAAACTTTTTCGTCAGACCCTTGAATCCCAAGCGAATATTTACACCATCCAACAGGTTTTAATTAAGGTACAGAACCGCTGGAATTAGACAGCCACGGTCAGTAATTAACTTAGTCTTTCACAGTGTTATACAGATTGTGTTCAATAATCGTAATGGACGTTAAAAAGCGTAAAAAGGCTCTCGTAAAAGCACATAAAAGGTACATTTGCATAATTGGTGTCCTATGGATGGCGTATTCGTGTTCTGTATTCTGAATTTTGTTTCGATCGCGACTCATTTTTATAAATAATGAGAAGGTAAGGTAGATAGGTATAAATCGTAAGTATTTTGGTAACATGAGGTTTTATTAAAGCAAACAAGACCGCTAATAGTGTGTTGTGAACTCGAATGTGACTCTTAGCTGTGGTAGGACTTATAGATAGATAGATAAACACTTTATTGCACCATAAAAACAAAACGCAAAATGATTACATAATAAAACAAAATAAAAATTAATTCTAACTTAAGTAACTACCTATACGCTAAAAGAAAATTCATATTTAATACGTTACAATATGGCACAATGGGCGGCCTTATAGCTAAAAGCGATCTCTTCCAGGCAGCCTTTGGATGGACAAGAATTAAAAAAGGGGATGGGTGGGTTGTTCATAACGCGATAGAAATATAAGGAGGATAATAATAAATACATATTAAAATAATATATAACATAAAATAATAAATACATAAATAATAAAATATATTAAAATATAAATTGTAATAAAAAAATACATACCAGCACATAAATATATACGTACAATGAAACAATAGGACATCTATATGTTTGATTGACGATCTTCAGCTAGAGCAAGGTAATGCTTGTACACATTGGCTTTAAAAACAGCCAAAGATTTGGATTGCCGAATAAAAGCAGGCAGAGCATTCCACAATTCTACACCGCGAGCGGTAAAAGAGTTGTGGTAGAAAGTAGAAGAGCGGTCAGGAACCGCTAGAAGAAGATCTTTAGAAAAACGGACAGATTTAGAGGGAGAATGACGAAATTGAAAGCGAGATAACAAGGAGAAAGTAGATTTCTATACAACAGAATTCTATAAAGACTTATATTATATTTTCCATTTATACTTTTGTACTGAAAAAAATATTTCGTTAAAAAAGGGTTCAATGTTTACACCAAGGACCATACAAATTCGGCGCAATAGTTTCGGAGCCTTTTTTGTTACAAATCTCTTTCCCCAAGCAACCAGTTGTGCCGAAAGAAACTCATGAAAAAAAACCCTTTTTTCTAACTAAACCAACTATTTGAACAGATAGAAAAAAAAAACGATCTAAATAAAAACAAAAGACCATCGTAATAAAAAAACCAAGGGCGATCGAAAATTCCTCATTATAATATTCGTCTAGATTTTCGCATGAAGTGAATGGAGGAATGATGTGCATAGCGCATTTTAATTAAAAGTACATGCATTGTGCTTTCTCTAAACTCAAAGCAAGCCGTAAGCGATTCAATTACAGAAGAGATGATTAAACAAATTACCATAGAGCCGCTTGTCTGTCGACAATTGAATGGAATTGAATCGTTTGACTTCATAGTTTACATTGAAGACCACACGCATAATGTTACTTTTAATGGTGAGGTTATCTATCTGTCAAACTTTTATGATAATTGCAGTTTACGAGATTTTGATGAAGTCCACAGATGTGTGGCATTAAAGTCATGTAACTCAGTAGCTTCCTTAAAAGCTGGGTACATAAGTTATGTCAATATGTGGTCCAAATGATGTCTAATTCCTTCTCATAATTAAGGAATATGTTATGCGTTAAGTTTGTTAAAGCAGTGTTAGTTTAGTGGTAGATACCACGACTTTCATTCCGAAGGTTGGGTTTGAATCCTGGCCGATCGTGCACCAATGGATTTTTGTTACGAAAAACTTATGAGCAATAAACTTTTACGGTGAATGGAAACTTAATCAATCTCGCTGCATGGCTCCAGACGTATTGCCGAGTTCTTTCCTCTGGATATGGTTCACAACGCTGAGAGGGTAAAAGCTCTGGGCAAGTCTACTCCATCTTACACATGTCCCAGGTACTACAGGCCTCCTGAATAGCATGGATTATTTTTTTGGGTATTTAGAAGTAATCAATCTGAACTGATAACAAATTCATGGCTTCCCAATTTATATTTCATAAAACTTTATACCTGTCTTATAAATGATTGTCCATAAAACGTTTAATAAGATTAAAAGCTTTCAACCGTATGATGGAGATATCGAAATATCATAAAAAGTAATTGATCGATTTGTTAATGCTTTTAGATTTAGGTTTGAAAAGAAAGTATCTACCTACATAATAAGAAAATTGAGCGATTCAATTGAGTTGAGCGAAGATAAAACTTTTAAATATGGAAGTAAATTGGATTTCATTACACTGAAATGATGATCTACTATTTTCCATTTATGCTCAGATCGCATTTCTATTGAAGTTTCTTTTAAAAAGTAATTTTTCAACATTTTTTGTCTTTAGTAGCAATGATCATATATAAAATTTACGTTAATTAAACTCAACTTTATCATCACGTTTGCGTAAATCCAAAATTGTATGAAATATTAAGGCTACTTATACAGCCAAACGCAACGCGCCAGAAATACCCGTCGCTTACAACTAACATTGTTGATTGTAACTTGTGTGTTTTGTTTTTCTCAAAAGTGCTGAGATGGAATTGTAGGTGAAATCTTCACCGATTTTTTCGGTCATTTGAGATGAAAATTCCTTATCATTTCAAAGTAAGACTAGTTTTAATTCTTAATTATATGATAGCATCAATACTATAGGGATTTTTTGGTTCAAAGTCACACTAAAATGTTGGTAAAGATCTCACCTACGATTCTGTCTCAACACTTTTGAATAACAAAACACATTCGTAACAATTAACAATTTTTACCAACAAAAGCGACCGGTGCCGGTAGTAACTATTTAGTAGGATGTGTACCAAGGTCGTTGGCGTATGGACCCCCCTTTAAAGAGCAACTTTCAGTGGGCTTCACTGGTGGACGCTATCAGTTTCCACGTTAACGCAAATCTAGGCGTTTTGTTTATAAATAGCATTTAACGTTCATGAGGTATTTGGTTACTATGGCGTTTTAATATCAAGACGTTAGGACGATCGCAATATGAATATTCTGATAGCGACCAAACGTACTCGCACGCCCACGGTCATGACCGCAATCGCAATTGCGTTCGCTACGTCTGTGGAAGCCCTAAAGAAAACTTGCGGCAACTTCACTAACGACTATGTTTCCCTGAGGCAGAATGATTTCGACTTCCAAAAACTTAACTACGTTTTATAAAATACGTTTTAGAAAATCTTTGCTATTTAAGATTTTTATTTTTAACTTTTCAGTTTACCTTTTTATAAAGATACACATGTTTTTTCTTACTCTTTCCAAGAGAAAAAGATTCATCAAAATCGGTTGATAAACAAAGAAGATATGCGCGAACATCCATAAAAAAGTACATACAACCGAATTGAGAACCTCCTTTTTTTGAAGTCGGTTAAAATAAGAAGTATTTATCTACCTATCTAAGGGATTATTATGGTTCTACGGCTAAAGGCGTTGAACATCGTTGCAAGGTGGCAAGCGAGGGGCGGTGTTGGCTTAGTGGTAGATACTTCGACTTTCATTCTGAAGGTCGTGGGTTCGAATCCCGGCCGGACGTGCACCAATTTTTCTTAAGAAAAAATTATGTGGGCTAATTGACATTGCTCTTACGGTGAAGGAAAACATCGTGATGAAACCCGCGGGTTAGTTGGCTCCAGAAGTATTGACAAGTTCTCTCCTTTGGACATGGTCGACTTAGCTGAGAGGGTAGTAGGTGCTGGGCAAGCCTACTCCATCCTCACGCAAAAAGGACCCAATTAAAAAGGGTTCAATGGCGGAAAACAGTCTGTATACAAGTACAAGTACAAGGTGGCAAGCTTGTCTGTCTTGTATCGGTACATTTTGAGGGAAGAGCAACACACAACATTTCAAAGAGTTTTCCATCTCCTGGAGATGGTAATGGCCAATCCTATATGGCGAAAGAATGGAGACTCCATTCTTTTGCCATATAATCAGGCACACTGTGATTTATGGTGGAAATCCCAGACTATAAGCGTTTTGCTTTGTTATTCCTTATTTGTACTGCAAGGGATTGGAATCAGTTTCCTGAGGATGTCTTTCCTGACGTGGACAATTTGGAGGTCTTTAAGTCACGAGTGAACAGGTCTTGTATTTGTATACAGGCTGTTTTCCGCCATTGGACTCTTTTTAATTGGGTCCTTTTTGCGTGAGGAGGTAGGGATGCCCAGCACCTGCTACTCTCTCAGCTTAGTCAACCATATCGAGAGGAAAGAACTTGTCAATACTTCTGGAGTCAACTAAGCCGCGGGTTCATCACGATATTTTCCTTCACCGTAAGAGCAATGTCAATTAGCGCACATAAATTTTTCTTAAGACAAATACATTGGAGCACGGCCAGCCGGGATTCGAACCCACGACCTTTAGAATGAAAGTCGAGGGATCTAAGCCAACACCGCTCCTTAGAGTGAATAGCCCCCTTAGACAAGATTGCTATCTATTAGCGATATCGCTTACCAAAATGAAATTGACATAAAAAATTGTATAAAATTAGCATAAGATGGAACTTATCTACCATTTTCTCTCTAACGCAAGACTACGTGACTTTTTGTTGGCTTGTGTCGATTTCATACAAAAAAAATGACCGTCGATTGGCGATATCGCTAATAGAAATCAATCTTGTCTAAGAGGGCAGGTATCTTATAACAAGACTACGTGACTTTTCGTTGGTTTGTGTCGATTTCATACAAAAAAAAAACAAAAAAAATTGTTTGTCGATTGGCGATATCGCTAATAGAAATCAATCTTGTCTAAGAGGGCAGGTTTCTTATAACAAGACTATGTGACTTTTCGTTGGCTTGTGTTGATTTCATATAAAAAAAAACAAAAAAAATGTTTGTCGATTGGCGATATCGCTAATAGAAATCAATCTTGTCTAAGGGGGCAGGTATCTTATAATAAGACTACGTGACTTTTCGTTGGTTTGTGTCGATTTCATACAAAAAAAAACAACAAAAAATGTCCGTCGATTGGCGATATCGCTAATAGAAATCAATCTTGTCTAAGGGGGCAGGTATCTTATAACAAGACTACGTGACTTTTCGTTGGCTTGTGTCGATTTCATACAAAAAAAAAACAAAAAAATATTTGTTTATTGGCGATATCGCTAATATAAATCAATCTTGTCTAAGGGGGCTGGTATCTTATAACAAAGCTACGTCAAACGCTGACGTATCATTTGTAAATTAAAGTACGTAGGTACATCGTATACGTAACTAGCCCAAAATACACACAGCCTCACAGTAATTAGATACACACAACGTTCATATCCTATCTTTGCTTTTACTGACGAACATGTAATTATTATTAATTAATATCCCATTACTGTTTGTACAAACACTAATTAATTTAATAGAACTTTATTCTCATAATCATCTTCAGACATTCTCCTATTTCAGTGTTAAGTAAGTAATACAAAACCTACTTTAATGTCTATAGAGTAAAGTATAATTTTCAGTAAAGGGCAAAGACTGCTAAAGGACAAAAGCGTGTAGAATTACATCATCTCTTAATAATAGTAAAAAATGCAAAAGTTTGTCTTTTTGTGTGTACCTTTATCTATATATATAAAAGAAAGTCGTGTTAGTTACACCACTTATAACTCAAGAACGGCAGAACAGATTTGGGTGAAAATTGGTAGGGAGGTAGCTTAGAGCCAGGAGACGGACATAGGATACTTTTTATCCCAATATGCCCACGGGATCGGGACTTACGCGGGTGAAACCGCGGAGCGCAGCTAGTTTTTCATAAAACTAGAACCCTCAAAATACAATTTTTACTAGCTACGTCACACGACTTCACTCGTATAAGTCCTGATTCTGGTGGAATATCGGGATAAATTAATCTCTATGTTAGTTCAAGATTCCAGCCATCTACGCACCAAGTTTCATCGTAATCGGTTTAGTATTGTTTGCGTGAAAATGTAACAAACCTACTTCATTATAACTTATTTGCACGAAGGAATTTAATCACATGTCTCCGTCTGTCTTTCCTGACGTATATGCGTGCTACAATGGTGCTACATCTTAGACCGTTAAACCATAGGGCTCAGCAAATCATTCATTTTTACAAACAAGGGAAAAATACTTATCAGGAAATCTCTGAAACTACAAGAAGTACGAGTCTGAAATTTCGCGTGAGGGTTCCTTTTAGAACATAAGGGAAGCAACTAGGAAATGGCTTTTTTTAATTTGACTTCTCAAGGGGTAAAAAAGGCTGTTAAAGTTTGTAGTTCATAGTAACTAATATATATTCTGTGTATATTGAAGACAATCAATATAGAATAGAATAGAAAAAAAAAATTTGAACAAACGACATATAAAACAAAAAGAGACAACAAATAAAAGAAAATACAAGAAGTTGAGTGTTACCCAAATGCCTCAGCATGTGCTGCAGATACGCACCCACATCTGCAGCGCTAGTCTTTCACCAATATCACTTTTAAGCCAAAGTGGTAAGACAGAAGCGCAATAGAGGTGTTTTTGAAACAGTTTTTGGGTATCAACCACTAAAATCCATAGAATGATATTCCTACTGTCGTAAAGGTGAAGATATGCTTTGTATTGTCATACACTTCGAAACACGATTAGAGTGATTTGCCAATATAGAAAAAAATCGTATTTAAAAATATCAATTTTACTTCGATTGTAAAAAAAACAAGTACAAAATTTATATTTTCATAAACTTTACATCAAATTCCATAACGTATAGTACAGATGGTTTTTCACTAAAATAAATGTTAGTCGACACGAAAGAAGAAGACACTAAAGCAGATGAAACCACGGACAGCAGCTAGTAATTATTAAATCTCACGTCTTTTAAGATCTGTGTCAAGTCCATTGCTGTCTCCGGTCCAAGTTCATAAATAAAAGCCCTCATTGAACCGTCAATGTGATGATAATACCGTTTTACTGTTCCCATTGTTATTTGATTTATGATTTATTGGTAATGTGAGATGAAAGGGGCGTTATCTATCGCTCTTTTGTAATATTGCTCTTTGAAAGGTTATTTGTGTTATCGGAGCTTGAGAGTTGGGATTGGGAGCATTGAATTTATTAGTGACTAGCTTTTGCCCGCGACTTCGTCCGCGTAGAAGTCCAAAACAAACTATGCCCCTTTTTTTCACCCCCTAAGGGGTAGAATTTTGGGAAATCCTTTCTTATCGGATGTCTATGTCATACAAAGAACACACCCTCCAAGTTTCAGGTCTTTACGATCAGTGGTTTAGGCTGAGCGTTGATCCGTCAGTCAGTCAGGACAAAGTATTTTATATGTATAGATTAGTAGCGGTACGTAGTTTTACCTGCGTAACTCCCGATCTGGTGCGAATATTGGGATAAAAAGTAGCTTATGTTATTTCTCTTAGATCAATCTATCTTCATACTAAGTTTCATCTAAATCTGTCCAGCAGTTATGTGCCTATTCGTTACAAACAAAAAAACAAATAATCTTTCGTTTTTATTATATTAGTGTAGACTAGTAGCGGTCCGTGGTTTAACCTGCGTGATTATTTCAAAGGAATATGGGAAGACACACACAGAAAAAAAGGTTTCTCTAAATGAGAAATAATCCTCTCCATATTATAAACGCTAGAGAGATTATTTTCTTGTTTTTATTACCTTCTCATATTATGCCAATTTTTATCCAAATTGGTCCAGTCGGTTGTACGTGAAGTATTATATAACCGACTGGACCAATTTGGTAAACAAAGTTCTGGATTTACAATATTAGGATTTCGATTAGTTAGGATTAGGATTGTAGGTAACTAGCAGCGGTTCTCGGTGTCACCTGTGTAGAATCCGTTCTTATAGGAATAAAATGTCTATTTTTCTCCCATGTGACCTGTAAACAATTAAGTAAATTATTCGTGTGAAACTAATCAAGTTTTTTTAGGTCGTGTTGGTATGTGTCAGGTGCCCTAAATGGTAATGTCACACGCATGAGGTGTGCATGAGGTAACGGTTGTATGCGCATGAGTGCCTTCCTTTAACGTAAATATTGATTGTGGTGATAAAAGACGTGGGTATCTATAGTTCACAAAACTAGCAACTGTTCAGTTATTTAAGAGGAGGCTTACAGGTAAGCGACGCTCGCTGATCGTTTATGGTCGTGTGGGTTAAGCGGCGCCTGGCGCGGTCATCACTTCGATGGGTGGCCAATGAGTAGTGTGGAAAAAATGTGTTTTCGTGAGCCCCTCCGTGCTTCGGAAGGCACGTTAAGCCATTGGTCCCGGTTGCTACCTCTAGCAGCAATCGTTAGGTCATGTTAGAGGCCTTAAGGCGATCTGAAGACTCTAACAATAGCTGAGCCATACAACTATACGAGAAGAAGAATCTAAGAAGAAGTTGTTTAAGAACTACAAAGCTGCAGCCCGTGGCGTCAGCATTCCAAATTTTAGCTTCTAGACATCTAAACATCACTATATCAGCGCCAAAATGGCAAAAATCAAATGGAATCAAACATTTTATTGGTATACTGGCTTTTACCCGCGTAGAAGTAGAAAATGGACTAAGGCATCAAGTTATTTTTCCCATACAAACATTGCTTGCCTTTTCACCCCCTAAGAGGTAGAATTTCAGAAAATCCTTTCTTATGGGATGTCTACGCCATACAAAGAACACACCTTCCAAGTTTCAAAAAACTACTAATCAGCGGTTTAGGCTAGGCATGTGTCTCTACTCATGTGGTTTAGGCTGTGCGTTGATCCGTCAGTCAGGACAATGCATTTTATATGTATAGAAGATTGTGATCTTTGACAAAGTCATCGATACTGCACCGAGCTCGAAAAAATATAAAAATAGGAACACGTTTCATGTCTCAATTAACCCGAAAATATTTATTTTTGTCGTGTTTCGTTTTATTTTCGATGTCAAAATGACATTCGTAATAGAAAGAAGTGATGTTTGTAAACATTACCAAATTTTTTTCGAAAAAAGTTTCCAAAAGTTGTTCTAGAACAGCTTCGTAGTAGAAACCTTTCGTTGTATGAAATAGGCATCTATCATCTTCGAACTCAGACACAAAGCCAACATTGGTCCTTTCAACAGTTTTAATCGACGAGATTGTGCCTCCAATGTACCCAGACAATACAACGACCATGCTTTTAAAGTTTGTACCTTGACTAACAAGTTTTAGAGTTGACAATTCCGTGACTTTAGATACTAGAAACTTTAGATATGAAAGTAAATGCAGTCTTTTAAGGAAAGCCGGATGTTTTTACGAGGAAATGAAAGAAAACTTATGAAAACTTTTTACTTTTTAGGGTTCCGTAACCAGAGGTTAAAAACGGGTGTGTTACTAAGACTTCACTGTTCATCCGTCCGTCCGTCCGTCACCAGGGTGTATCGTATAGACCGTGATAGCTAGAGATGTGCTATAGAGAGTTAAACATTTTCACAGATTATGTATTTCTGTTGCCGGTATACCTAATATCAAATACCAAAAACAGAAGAAAAAACAATTAGTTGTCTGTAAAGTCGGTATACGGACGATAATTTTACGTGATAACGTCATACGGAAACGATGAAAAATTGAGATTTTATTCCTTTATATTTTTTTCTTTTTTTTTTACTTTTTCCTTTATCTTTTTCCTTTGTCTTCTATTTGTCACTCATAACACAAGCTCAGATGAGCGATATTATTATTAAACTCTGTTTCCTAAGTTACCATGACGTGTCCGGTCATATTACCATGACGAATGACGTCACACAATATTACCGTGACACTTTTTTGTGAATGCAAGTGTTGCACCAATTTACTAGACGCTATCCCGTCAAAAAATAAGCTTGGCTCTCATACAACATGGTACAGAACCCACCATGCGCCAGTCCGATTCGCACTTGGCCGGTTTATTCAAAATAAATTCTTAGAACCTTTCTACTATTAAAAATATTTTAATAATAGAAGGATTCTTCCGCCTTTAATTTCAAGTTTTCTTATCATCAAATTTGTTAATGAAATTAAAATATCTTTAACAAATACTAGCTGTGCCTCGCGGTTTCACCTGCGTTAGTCCCGATCCCGTGGGAATATCGAAAAAAATATCCTATGTCCGTCTTCTGATTGTAAGCTACCTCCCCACCAATTTTCAGCCAAATCGGTTTAGCCGTTCCCGAGTTATAAATGGTGTAACTAACACGACTTTCTTTTATATATATAAGACTAGCTGTGCCCCGCGGTTTCACCTGCGTAAGTCTCGATCCCGTGGGAATATCGAAAAAAATGACTTTCTTTTATATATATAGATTTAACGCTAGTTAAACGAGTTTGCCTTCGGTTCCATTTACGATGATTCAATTTATAACCGACTTACAAAAGGAGGACTTTCTTTTATCTTCTTCTTATAATATAAAAATGAATCGCAAAATGTGTTGGTAAGCGCATAACTCAACAACGCCTGGACCAATTTGGCCAATTCTTTTTTTGTTGTGTTTGTTATTGTCCGGAGAAGGTTTTTATGAAAGAAAATATTAAGAAAGTTGCGCAGAAAATGATTACGCAGGTGAAACCGCGGGGCGCAGCTAGTCTTCTATAATATAAAAATGAATCGCAAAATGTGTTGGTAAGCGCATAACTCAACAACGCCTGGACCAATTTGGCCAATTCTTTTTTTGTTGTTTGTTATTGTTCGGAGAAGGTTTTTATGAAAGAAATAATTAAGAAAATTGAGTAGAAAATTATTACGCGGGTGAAACCGCGTGGCGCAGCTAGTCTTATAATATAAAAATGAATCGCAAAATGTGTTGGTAAGCGCATCACGCCTAAACGGCTGGACCAATTTCGCTAATTCTTTTTTTGTTGTATTTGTTATTGTTAGGAGAAGGTTCTCATGAAAGAAAAAATTTGGAAAATTGCGCAGAAAGTTTTACGAGAGTGAAGCCGTTGTGAAGTAGTTTTTTATATATTATGATATTATGATATTATTATATATGAAGTAGTGAAGTAGTTTTTTATATATGTTCACCGATAACTCGAAGACACCGATTGATTTTGATGTGAAACATCTATATGCGGAGGGTAATTTTTGGCGTGGCGAGTGGCGAGCGTGGCGATAGTCCATACATAGTATTGTGTGAGATATACAAACACATAAACACTTTCGAAGTTTTTTAGAACTCTACGGTGGGCCTCCACTTTTGTTGCCGACGGTACCTACTAAAACTTAGTTCTTGTTTTTTAAAACTCTTCGGTTGGCCACCACTTTTGTTTCAGTATAAAATACTCTTAAATGTAGGTAATTTCCTTTCGTGAAGGTTGTTTTCTTTCAACAAACCTATTGCCGTTTACAGAGCGGTGGAAATTGTTCTAATCGTTTCGGTCTGTGTTGTCACGCTACATACAGTTCCACGAAATTCGGTTATTTTCCACTTTTTCAAATTGGTTTACAAATTACCGTTTCATTTTTATTTCTGGATGGAAGTAATGAGAGTTTCTGTGATAACATCGATGTGGGTCTCGCTCTCAAGCTAGATCGGCGCTCAGAACACTTCTATTCATAGTTCTAGGACTGATTGCAATGGCTCCTAGTAAAGAAACAATATCTGGACACCTTTGGTGTAGATATGCCCATTATGCCAAAGCTAGCGATACGATCGCTATGGCCAATGCCCACTCCTAAAGGTTGCGCAGAGTAAAATTTGGCGGAAACGAAATAAAAGCAGCAAAAAATATCCAATAAAGATCAAAATGTAGAGTAGTGATGATGAGTATTTATAAAGAATATTATGTTCAACCTTCTTAAAGTATAAATAAGACGTTTTGAGGTTAGGTATGAACAGATACATACATACGGGTCAAAACATATTCCTCCCTTTTGGCTTCGCCGAAGTCGAGTAATTATAAGTGTTTTCTTAACCGATATGGTTCTAAGCCAATAATCTTTTTAAGAAATACTTAAATTCATGAGGAAATTTAATACTTCCTTCTCTAATTGGGTATTTTATTATCTAGTACTAGCTGCGGCCCGTGGTTACACCCGCGTAAGTCCCGATCCCGTGGGAATAGCGGGATAAAAAGTAGCCTATGTGTTAATCCAGGTCTCCAGCTATCTACATACCAAGTTTCATCGCTATCGGTCCAGTAGTTTTTGCGTGAAGGAGTAACAAACACACACACAAACTTTCACATTTATAATATTAGTATTATTAATTTCGTTGCCGCCAAATAATGCTTTGCACACCTAGCCATCTAACCTTATGGTAGGTTAATTTAATCGTAAATCTGCGGTAACAATTATCTATATACCTGCAATACCAACTACTGTATGAATCGATTGAAATACGCATGACTTACTTCGACATTTGTGTGGTTTCACTTCCTCGTGAAAGTGATCTATGTATGATTGCATTTCATAATAAAGCACTAGGTTTTCTAGATTAAGAAGGAGTACTAGGTTTTAAACATTCAATTGAAAATACTTGTAAAAAACCTTTCGAAAGAAATTGATGGTTAAGAAAATCAATGATTTTTAAAAAATCTAGAATTTTCCTAAGACTCGTTCTGATTTTTTTTACAAATAAAAACTATCTATGATTATGTATTGCCAGAAATAGACCGGATAACAGTAAATTTTCGCAAAATATAGTACTTACTTGTACAAAATTGCTCAGTCTAGTGTTTGAGTTCTGCACAAAGGTGTTATGTTGTGCAGAGACTAAAAAACAACGACAAAGTTTTTGTATGTATGCTTCTCCGCCATCACATACCCTTTTAGGGATGGTATTTCAAAAAAATACTTCGAAGGGGATACAACTACACTTCACAAAAGACCCACTCTCCAAATTTCAAGTCTCTATGACCAGCGAGCGGTTTAAGACTGAAGAAATTTATATTATACTAGCGCTCCGCGGTTTTACCCGCGTAACTCCCGATCCCGTGGGAATATCGAGATAAAAAGTAGTCTTCTTCGATAAATGGACTATCCAACACAAAGAGAATTTTTCAATTCGAACCTGTAGTTCCTGAGATTAGCGCGTTCAAACAAACAAATAAACTCTCCAGCTATATAATACATATAAGTATAGATTTATTGTGACACAGTTGGTGGGTACGTTTTTATCCTTCTAACCCTAGGAGGCGGATCTTTCAATCTAAATTTTAAGGTTATTTTCACTCGAGAATTGAAGAATATTGTTGGGGATGTTTTACGTGCCTTTTTTACATTTACATGTCTAGTCTAGCTCTAGGAGGTTGACAAACTTCTTATCCTTTTTTTGTAAACGATCAGCGGGTGTCGCGACAACATTTAATTTAAAAAAAATCACATGTACTTACGTAGGTAATTTCGAGGTTATTTCTTTCTTTTTGTAGGGTTTCACGTTTATACCTGGTTTGTTCTATTTGTGGCTTTTTCTTTTCTTAGTTTTTTTTTGGTTGTTTTAGGCTTTTTACGTTCATAGTATTTTTATTATTTTGGTTTGTTAAATTTTTAATTTTAATTTTTCGTGTTAGCAATAACCGTAAATAATTTATTAAAAACAAAACATTCTTCAAAAAATCTGCCGATAAAGCGTATCACTTCTCCAAAACCTTTTCTACTAACTGAAAGTAGAAAAATAGTTACAATAGAAATTTCCAACATCTCAGCTGTTAAACTTTTTAATATCACAACTTCGCAGGTGCTTGCTAACTTCGCGTCGAACTTGTGTTGTGTTCAACTTCTAATGAAATTATCAACTTTAAGATCAATGTCTTAAATTTACTATACCTATATGAGACACATGCCTTTCATTATTAAATACTAAACTTGGTAATGTCAACATCACGTCTGGGGGTGTCCCGTAGTGGCACCAACTACAGACGAAATTCTTTTTTTGTTAGAACAGCAAACATTTTTAACAACCTTGTTGACTTTTCTGAATTTGATCTGTTCAACACTTCTTCTTACACAATCAAAAATACTCTGACAAGTCAGTGGTTGAATGCGGAACTTTTAGTCTAAATTTTTAGTCTAAATTTGTAAAATTTTCTCTTCTTGTCTTTTTTTTTTCACATTGTTATCGGTTATTTTTATTCTCTTCATTATGTGTAGTGTAGAATTAAGCGTCTAGCAAGCCATTTGCGGAGACATTTAAATGGTATTTAGTTTTATGTTTAGTTTTATACTCTAGTAAAGTGTAACTGTCTGTCTTCCTTAATAAATAAAAAATAAAAAATAAAAATAAAATAGATAGATCGCATTGACTAGATGGGGAATAAAGTAAAAAATATTTTTTACTTATACTGCCTGCGTCCCGTTTATCTACGTAAGCCCCGATCCCGTAGGAAGCCTCTTTATATTATTCTAGGACTTCAGCTATCTATATACTAAGTTTCATAGCAATCGGTTTCATAGTTCTCGAATTATAGGTGTTGTAACTAACGCGACTTTGTTTAAAATACATACCCCCTTAGAATATTAGGGATAGTGTTTAGAATATAGTTCACGAGTAAATCTGTGTCTAAATCTAAGGTTTTAAATCCACATCTCGGACTATCCTTAAACCTCGTTTTGGAATAAGGGGGGTAGAGTTTATAGAGAAAGGATTTCGTTTCTTTTTGTAACGAAGACTCTAAAACTACTAGACCGATTTCAATGAAATTTGGTATGAGGATACATTGAATCCTCAAGAGTAACTTAAGCTACTTTTTATCTCAAAATTTTCACTAGATCAAGATTTACGTGGGTAAAAATGTGGGCTTGTTGATACACACGAAATACTCGGACTAGAGACAAATATTTGGAGATCGTGCATATATTTGTTCTATCACAAATCGATCCTGCAACCTTTATTATATGAGGCAGGTGTTTACCTACCATGTTACAGATGTATTAGTACATACGTATCTGTTTGCCACCCAAAGTTCATCCCGAAAATATATTGGACACTTTTATATACAAACAGATAAATTCAATGTCAGAAGGGAAGTCGGTTTTTGGCAGAGTGCCAAGTCTTTCATGCATCAAGGACAAACAAGCTTTGAAAGATATTCATATTTTATACAAATTTTGGAAAATCAAAGAGATTATGATGATTTTTTTTATTTTAATTTTAGGTAATGAAATACTTAAAACAATCCTTTTGTGATTTGTTGACCCTCAAATATTATATTATTTAATTTAATTATTTCTGTTTTATTTTATTGGTGAAGGAAGGGAATTAAGATTAAGGTCGTTATTTCCTAACAAATCTTCCCTACCGGTATTTATGGGAAATATGCAACAAAAGTCCAATTCTCACCTCTTTGCAATTTGTGGAGCCTGGTAAAGTTTTTAAATTGATATTATTTTGGTTATTAATAAGTTTATTTAAGTTATCATGTATTAAAAATATTCATTTCAGATAAAGTCCTTCAACTTTTATAGGATTTTAAAGCTTTTGTCCGAATAAAAATATTCTAATAATATCAACTTTAGAACTCTACAGTGGGCAATATAAACTTTTTTAATGTACACTACTTATTTGCACTGAGTGCAATTAAGCGCACAACACTCAACAAATCACTTAACACTCAACGAAAAATGTTCTAACTCAGTTACTAAATTGTTCCAATTAACTCGCCAACTATTGACGGATAACTAACAAAATCTGTGAAAATAATACCAAACTAACCTATTTGAGTTAAATTAAACCTTCTATCTAAAGATACAGAGTTTATTTTACCGTGTATTGTATTGAAAATAATGGTGTCAAAATTTGATGTTTCCAGGAATACCCGGAAAACAGTTTTCACTGTTTATTGTTTTATCACTTATCTTGTTTGAATTGGTAACACTGAAATGTGATTCTTCGACGTATGGTAATTTATTTTTTTAGAAACTAGATTGGAATTTGGGTTAATTGCTTTATTTGGTTCGTTTTGAATCTCTGGATTAGTTTGGATAGCCCTTGATGTTTTCTCAATATTCAATGGTTCTTTTCAGTTTTCCTATTTGTCTAAGTGTTATTAAAAGCTACTTACATGTACGATCGGCTGCATAATTGCAGACCCACCGTAGAGCTCCAAAAATGTTATAAGAATGTTTTCAACACAAACAAAATTCTAGGCACCTGCTTTAGTTGAAGTATAAAGTCTTTTAACTCATCAATTTATCAAACAAAAATTATTAGAATGAAATAATTCCAATAATAGTAATTTTAGAACTCTATCAGTGGCTGCAATTATGCAGTCGACTGTACCTATAAAAAGCGAAAAGCGTGCTACATCTTAGACCGCGTCACTTACTAACTTATGAGATAGTTGTCATAATTTATTTTCAGTGCTAATCAAATAGATAGGGGAGTTTTGGCGGGAACGAGTTAACAACATGTCGTGCTGCAGTTTTATTTTCATGAAACTTAGTTGTAACCCGAGTTGAATTGTATAATTCTGGTGGAATGTTATTCAATTTAGTTCCGTGAAAGTGCACAAGTGTAGTGAAAGTAAAAATCAGTGTCAAACATGAAGTTTTCTCGTTGCCTCCAAATCTCCTTTTAAGGTTATGGTAAACTTGCCACCGCTTTACTATAGCCCCTGACTTGACGGACTATGACGACTTTGACTGTTTTGAAACACTTTAGGCCCGATTTATGAAAAATCGGGTCACAATTTGATGCAAAATATAACTTGACACTGGCTAAATGCACAAGCAGTGTGAAGCCATAATTAATAGCAAAAAAAAAAATAGATAGGGGGAATCTGTAAAACAAAAGATTTTAAATCCCCATCAGTTTAATGGTCCAGTTGGAACTAAACCAAAAGAACTCCGTCCATTACACCGGACGTCTACGCGTCAAAACGCAACTGTAAACCATCTGCTTCGAACAGCTCATTTAAGTTCTCGAGTTACTCGCGAAGAGATTTCTGACTCGGACGGGCAATTATGTTGTAATAGACCATCTTACTGAGTAATTAATGCTTAAATGTTGCTCAAATGAGGTATAGATAGATACTTTGATAAGATATACATTTTTTTAAATATAATAATATTGTGTAAGCATTTAATTACGGAATAAGATGTCAAATTAATTACCAAACGTAATTATTTATGTTAGTTTGGAATAAGCTATAATTAAAATAAACCTAGAGTTGCCATGATTGTGAAAGGTTTGTGAATTGATTATTGTTTGTATAATTAGCGTGTTTTTTAAGCTATTGCATAGCTTATATCGCGGGCTTTGAGCGCGGCGACCGAATCAAGAATTTTCGTAACAAAAATATAACCTAACACCCCCCATTCCACCTACTATGTAGCTCGGTCGAGCGTTCGCTTAACGTGTATGTACATAGTAAGACTGTACGAAGCTCGCACGATGCAATAGCTTTACCGCGGCAGTTCCCGAGTGACACATGTTTTTTTTTTAAATAATAACTGTTTGTTTCTTGTTTTATTTAATCATTTCTAAGTTCCCTTTTATTTCAGCTTTAGAAATTAATTGAACATCATAATAATATTGGCCTTTACACCTTCAATTTTAATCCACGCTATTCAAGGCGCTGTAGTGCTCGGGACATATTCCATTGAGTAGGCTTGCCCAACACCCTCCCCCACCCTCCCAGCTTAGTTGACCGTGTCCAGAGGAATGACCTCGATTACGTCTAGAGCCGCGCATATTAATTAGAAATAGTCATACATTATGAATGGGTCATTACTTTTAGACGCTCGTTGTAAGTACTTAGTCTCAAGCAGTAGCGTAGCGTGGGTCACTGTCGCCCGGGGCGGAGTTATAATTTGCCGCCCTTGTGACGTCATAAAAATATTAATGTTGGAAACTTTCCGCCCTTTTGTCGTCATAAAAATAGTAATATTGGTGTTTGTGAGAAAAAAACGTAACGACATTAAAGAATTGAGCGAAAAATACTTATTCCAAAAGTATGTAAGGATGCGGGGCGACTCGTGACTTTAACAACTGTATTGGGCGGGAGGGATATTCAATATGTTCATTATGTAAGCGAGTAAGAGCAAATTTTCTTGAAAAATTAATTATTTGTCAGACCGCACAAAATATTTTTTTTCCTAAAATTGCCGCCCTTCTCATTTTGGCGCCCGGGGCGGTCCACCCCTATTCGCTACGCTACTGGTCTCAAGTAATTCTTAGACTAAAACTAGCTTTTGCCCGCGACTTCGTCCGCGTATAAGTCGAAAATGGTTCCAATAGGATAACATATATGATAATAGGATATGGGATAACGTGATCATTGATCAAGGAATCCCGTTATTCCATACAAAATTTCCCCCCCCTTTTTCACCCCCTAAGGAGTAGAATTTCGGAAAATCCTTTTTTATCGGATGCCTACGTCATACAAAGAACACACCCAAGTTTCAGATTTCTACGATCAGGCGGTTAAGGCTGTGCGTTGATCCGTCAGTCAGTCAGGACAAATTATTTTATATGTATAGATAAACAAACTGAGCAACCTTAGAGATTTCAGTATCTTGTAAAATATTCTCTTCTTGTCTTTTTTTTCACATTGTCATCGGTTATTTTTATTCTCTTCATTATGTGTAGTGTAGAATTAAGCGTCTAGCAAGCCATTTGCGGAGACATTTAAATGGTATTTAGTTTTATGTTTAGTTTTATACTCTAGTAAAGTGTAACTGTCTGTCTTCCTTAATAAATAAAAATAAAATAAAAATAAAAATCTTGAATGTGACGAAGACCTAGTTTGGTGAAAATGAAGGTTCTAATAAAAAGTTATTTTTAGAAAGTGTTTGCCGAAAGTCTGTATGGTTCCGGGGCAAAGTTTAGATAATTTTCCGATATGAGTTTCGGTCTCGGCGAATCTATATTTTGGATTAGGTAAACTTTTTTGTTGATAGGCGTAGTCAATGGCAAATGTTTTAACATTACGAATATAGTTGCAATGAAGACCGGAGGAGTTTTGGCGGGAACGAGTTAACAACATGTCGTGCTGCAGTTTTATTTTCATGAAACTTAGTTGTAACCCGAGTTGAATTGTATAATTCTGGTGGAATGTTATTTTTTTTTTTTTATGATAAAATATTTATTCCAATTTAAAACACAAAATTAAATGTCAATACATCAATCAAACATCAAATCAATACACAAATACACAAAATTAAAAACTAAAAATAATAATAATAAAAAAAAAAAAAAAAAAAAAAGCTGTCGTACATGTCACACGCATTTTTCACAAATCTTTTATTTTTATTTTTAAACCTATATTTCCTAGTTTTACTTTACAGTTTCGAACAAACAATACACACCACATTAAATAATATATATAATCCTTATCTTTCAAAACCCTGTCAACGTCAATAATATTTACCATGTTTTGTTATACTTTGTGATGATTACAAGAGAAAAAAAGAAAAATGCATCGACAGCAACACTGCAGTACGCACATCCACCAGCCAGGCAGCCTGTGACAAGCCACGAGTCGTCGGATGAGGAGGTGTACTTTACACCTCCGGACACTCGTGGCTCCGCCAGCAGCAGCGAATCCAGGCTGTCGTCGCCGACGCCGCCACCACCACCTGCGCGACGTAGAGGGCGACCACCGTCGGCACGCTTGGGACCTGCGGGACACACCGTTCCGCACCCGGCCCCCGCTACCGATGGTGTAGTGCGTCGCATGCGATGGTCTCAGACTATGAATGAGAACTGCATGCGCGCCTATTACAGGGCTACAAAGGGAGGAACCTTCATGACTTCGTATCGTGACAGGATGCTGCCTTTGTTTCAGACACTTGAACCAGCCGTGTCAGTGTCTGCCCAACGACTGTCGGATCAAGTGAGAGCCATCCAACGGTGTAAGTTGTTGAATGACTCTACCCTTGATCGTCTTCGCACTGAGGCGCTACCTATTGGCATGACTTCGGACTCGCGACGAGTCCCGCCTGCCCCGTCGTCATTGACACCGAACCAGGTGTCATTGGCTGCGATGTCCCGGGTGGACCTGGTCACTGAAGAAGATAATCCTGCTAATATGAGCGTAAGTACCCAGTGCAATGAGCATTTGAGGAGAACTTTGGAGGATGCGATTCAATCGTATAGATCCCCAGCTAGTTCTAGGCCACGATTGCCCCGTTTGCCTACGCATAGACGTAATTTGGTGTTAGTGGGTGCCCTGGATGACTTACTAGCTCCCTACTTGGGTGCTAGTGAGGATTTAATCGATACTCACTCTATCTTATACTGTGGGGCTATTACGGTGTGTCGTGTGGCTCGTGTCAGATTTCCGGACCCTGACCAAGCCCCTCGTCCCCCGTCTTATGTCCCTGCTTGGCAGGTGCGGATAGAGCAACGTATGGATACATTTAGGACACTCATTGCAAAGCTAATCTGCTTCAGAGGAGGCAACACTCGCCCCCGAGTCATGCGTTTCGTGAACCAAGCCTTTGCTGGGACCGGTATTAGGCCGCAACAGTACATGTTTTGTGTCACGGAACGCATTGACTTTCTGAAGCAGAAAATCTACGCGTGGGCAAAACGCATTCGGCGCTACAGACAGCGTGTGGATCGATACCAACTGAATCGCATGTTTCAGAGTGATCAAAGGAAGGTATACCGAAGCTGGGAAAAGCCTAGTCAGCGTGTGATTGACGAGCAAAGGCCAGATAGCCGAACCATGATTAATTTCTGGCGTGATATCTGGTCGATGCCCGTCGATCACACCGAGGGTGATTGGATGCGTGTAGTTAGTAACGCGTGTAAGCCGATTGAGACCATGGAGGCCATAAGTATTACACCGTTAGATGTAAAATGTGCGATTCGTACGGCCCAGAACTGGAAAAGTCCTGGACCAGACGGGTTGCACAACTTCTGGCTGAAGTGGTTTCGAAGCTCACACGTTCGACTCGCTACACAATTCCAAGAGGCCCTTGAACTAGGTTCTCTTCCGAGCTTCCTAACAACTGGTGTCACCTTCCTGCTCCATAAGTCCGGTAGTACCACGGAGGCTAAGAACTACAGACCCATTACGTGCTTGCCTACCATCTATAAGCTACTCACATCCATTTTGACGGTCAAAATTAATTCGCACATTGTCGCGAATAAAATTTTGGCCCCAGCTCAGAATGGATGTAGGGTAGGGTCCCGTGGTACTAAGGAGCTCCTCCTCATAGATATGGCCGTATGCCAACAGGTTCGCCGGAACAGAAGGAATCTTTCTACTGCCTGGATCGACTACAAAAAGGCCTACGATTCAGTGCCTCATTCATGGCTAAGAAGGGTCCTGGAGTTGTATAAAATCGATACAACTCTAAGAACTTTTCTTGATTCGTGCATGAGGCAATGGATCACGGTGCTTTGTCAACCGGGCGGTGTAGATACTCTTTCTGAGCCGGAGGACTACATAAGGATTGAGCGGGGTATATTCCAGGGTGACAGTCTGAGTCTCCTGTGGTTTTGTCTAGCCCTGAATCCTCTTAGCACTTTCCTTAAGAATTCAGGGTTAGGCTATCGGCTACGGAGAGAGGGTGAGGTTATTTCTCACTTGCTATACATGGACGACCTCAAACTTTTCGCTACTAAAAAACCAGAGTTGATGACCTTGTTAGAAATTACTCATAATTTCAGCAGCGCCATCAATATGGAGTTCGGTATCGATAAGTGTGCGGTCTTACATGTACAACGAGGGAAAGTTGTAAATTCATCAGATTTACAACTTTCAGAGACAATATCGCTCAGATCTCTCTCTGAAGGCGAAACATACAAATATCTAGGTATGGCAGAAGCATTAGCTATTGACGGGAATATAAAACAGTCGGTGAAAGAGCGTTTCTTTGGTCGCTTGACAAAAGTCCTTAACAGTCTTCTGTCGGGTGGCAACAAAGTGCGAGCTTTCAATGGCTGGGTTATGCCTTTACTCATCTATACTTTTGGTATACTTAGATGGACTCAGACTGAGCTTGACGCTCTGGATCGGAGAGTACGTTCACAGCTGACAGCCCATCGCATGCTTCATCCGCGCTCATCGGTGATGAGACTGTACATTCCTCGAAAGAGTGGTGGTCGAGGTTTTTTAAATGCTAAGACCCTACACAATCGGGAAGTGTGCAGCCTCAGGGAATACTTTCTCGGATCCGAGAGTGAGATGCATTGTGATGTGGTAGCAGTGGATAATAACCTCACTCCGCTCTCCTTGGCAAAAGAGAATTGGCGTAAACCTTCGATACTCAGCGTCGAAGACCGCAAGAACATATGGAAGAGCAAGGAGCTGCACGGGAGGTTTTATCGGGCTCTTACGGATCCCGATGTAGACTTCCTCGCTTCGGTAAACTGGCTACGTTTCGGTGACCTCTTTGGGGAAACCGAAGGTTTTGTTTGTGCAATTGCCGACGAGGTAATGATGACGAACAACTATCGGAAATATATCCTGAAGGACGGTACGGTCGATATTTGTCGAGCATGCCACCGTCCCGGGGAGTCACTCAGGCATATTATTTCCGGCTGTTCTCATCTTGCCAATGGTGAGTATTTGCACAGGCATAACCTAGTAGCTAGGATCATCCACCAGCAACTTGCTCTTAAATATGGACTCGTGGACCAAGAGGTGCCATACTATCAATATGCACCCGCGCCAGTTCTAGAAAACGGCCATGCCATGCTCTACTGGGACCGGTCTATCGTCACTGACAGGACTATTGCCGCCAATAAGCCTGACATCGTGATAATAGACCGATCGAAGCGACGGGCAATACTCGTCGATATAACCGTTCCACATGACGTTAATCTCGTAAAGGCCGAAAAGGACAAGGAAACTAAGTACTTGGACTTGGCCCACGAGATTACCGCCATGTGGGACGTTGATTCGACGAGTATTGTTCCGATAGTTGTATCGGTAAATGGACTGATAGCGAAGAGCCTTGATCAACACCTGAAGAGGCTCTCGCTGGATGGTTGGGTCAAGGGTCAGATTCAGAAGGCAGTCGTCCTGGAAACGGCACGTATCGTAAGAAGGTTTCTGTCTCTGCGGCCCTAACCATCGGTAGCCTGGGCCTTGCTTCGCTGCCGACGGTCTTCTAGGTTTAGGTTTTTATAATAATTTACTGTTTTATATGCAAAATTTATACTTTATTGTTAAGACTTGTAAATTTAATTTTGTTTAGGTATTTATGTAAGTGCTTAGATGGATTTTTTTTATAAGTTTTTATAGTGATGTATATATTTTGTATTCAGTTTGTTTTTATAAAAATCTAAATTTAAGAAAAAATAAATGAATGAGTGAATAATAATAAACACAAAATAATTAAATGGTAGCCAAAAAAAAACTAAAATACCCCCACCCAGAAATTATGTAAAAAAAAAACTAAACAATACAATTAAATAATAAAATGAGTAAAAATTAAATTAATTAAAATTCAACCTAGGCCTTAACATTAAAACAAGAGGAAGCCAAGGAAGAACAAGAGGAATGTTTTTCAATTTGGTTCTGTGAAAGTGCACAAGTGTAGTGTAAGTAAAAATCAGTGTCAAACATGAAGTTTTCTCGTTGCCTCCAAATCTCCTATTAAGGTTATGGTAAACTTGCCACCGCTTTACTATAGCCCCTGACTTAACGGACTATGACGACTTTGACTGTTTTAAAACACTTTAGGCCCGATTTATGAAAAATCGGGTCATAATTTGATGCAAAATATAACTTGACACTGGCTAAATGTGCCGTGCGAAGCCATACTTAATAGAAAAAAAAGAACGGAGTTTTTTTGCTAAGAAGTGTTAAGCTGTGTTTTGTTGTTATTTAACAATTGTATTCGTACTGTCTTTATGTAACTTATAGGTAATTTTGGATAATTTCAGTAATATGTAATGGTTAAGATTAGTTTATTTTTTTCCATACTAATTTTAATGTTCTTTACGCGTCAAGAGTAAGGCAATTTAATATTTAGGTGACAAAAAAATGTTGAAATTATCGAAAGCAAAATGGAATAAGTAATTAAAATTACAAAGACAAGTGCGAAAAACATAACTTTTTCCTTGTAGTCCGGTAAAAAAGACGTAAATTCCCTAAATGTTTCTTTCAGTTTTACAGCCAAGCGATAAACAACAAATCGGCACAATCCAACTGAAATTCAAGCTGAAATTTCAAAAGCAATAACATTGATGTTTTCTAGAACAATAGCTAAATATTTCAGCGTAAAAGCAGATTCCATTTCACATTGTCCCGACTGAATGTTCAGTGAAAATATTTGCACTTTGCACTCACTGAATACGTTCTTGCGTTTCCGATGTTCCGTTTTAGTGCTCCATTTATTATTTAAAAGCTGTTTTCTTTTGCGAAAGCTCGTGGTATTCCATAAATAAGGAATAGCACGTCTACATTCAACGATCGGCCGTGCTGAATACGTCACGAAGGAGATATACTGCTTATTTTTGTATATTATGTTTGGCCAAAGACAAAGGACTTGACCCCGAGAAAAAAAATATTTCGGGTATCTTATTCTTAAACTTTTAAAACTCACACGATTTGTATTCATAGTTATTATTTTCCCGAGTCTTAATCGCGCATTTTTTTTCCCTTACCTTGACGTTTCGACTATGTAACAATAGTCATGGTCGCGAGGAGACTCAATCTTGTTCTTACCAAAATGTTCTTTTTTAGTGTAATAAATTTAATACCTACCTCAAAGAGGTTGGATTAGCAATATCCTTTACAAATTATAAAGAATTTATGACGTCATTTTGCCTTTTTGCAAGCGACTGTTCTTTTGACCGATCTTAAGACTAAAAACTTTGGATTTTTCTGAGGTTGCAAAGTGGATCTTATTTTCCATGGAATTTCCACCTCATTTCCACCAAAATGAATTGTTCGGGCAGTTTTTCTATCTATTTTACTAATACTTACATAATATAAATGCGAAAGTTTGTGTGTTAGTATGTGTTTATATTTGTGTCTCTCATTCACACAGAACTACTGGACTGGTTACGATGAGACTATGGTAATGTAGATAGCTCGACCTGAATAAGCTACTGTTATCCCGATATTCAAACATGATTGGGACTTATGCGAATAAAACCGCGGGACGCAGCAAGTTATCTACAAAAACTTTTGCTCAAACATTCGTTACTAAAAATGACAAATTAGTTCACAAACAAGGAACAAAGAAAAGGTTAAATATTTTCTTGGAAGCAGTCCAATTGTTCCTAGACGTGTGTCAAATGACTGAGCTTCCTGCAGATGACAGATTACCTGCTATTGTTTGACAATTTGGAGCATTGAGCAGCAGAAATATTGAAAATAGGTCAGCAACATAACGAAAAAACCGCGGGACTTGAAATAACGTTTTCTTAAATATTCACAACTAAAATTGACATATCATTGACTAAAAATGACAAATTAGTTCACAAACAAGGAACAAAGAAAAGGTTAAATACTTTAACTGACAGATTACCTGCTATCTATTATATATATATAAAAGAAAGTCGTGTTATTTACACCACTTATAACTCAAGAACGGCAGAACAGATTTGGGTGAAAATTGGTAGGGAGGTAGCTTAGAGCCAGGAGACGGACATAGGATACTTTTTATCCCAATATGCCCACGTTCTTGCGTTTCCGATGTTCCGTTTTAGTGCTCCATTTATTATTTAAAAGCTGTTTTCTTTTGCGAAAGCTCGTGGTATTCCATAAATAAGGAATAGCACGTCTACATTCAACGATCGGCCGTGCTGAATACGTCACGAAGGAGATATACTGTTTATTTTTGTATTTACTATGTTTGGCCAAAGACAAAGGACCCGAGAAAAAAAAATATTTCGGGTTAAGATACCCGAAATATTTTTTTTTTCTCGGGCTTCTTTCTTAAACTTTTAAAACTCACACGATTTGTATTCATAGTTATTATTTTCCCGGGTCTTAATCGCGCATTTTTTTTCCCTTACCTAGACGTTTCGACTATGTTACAATAGTCATGGTCGCGAGGAGACTCAATCTTGTTCTTACCAAAATGTTCTTTTTTAATGTAATAAATTTAATACCTACCTCAAAGAGGTTGGATTAGCAATATCCTTTACAAATTATAAAGAATTTATGACGTCATTTTGCCTTTTTGCAAGTGACTGTTCTTTTGACCGATCTTAAGACTAAAAACTTTGGATTTTTCTGAGGTTGCAAAGTGGATCTTATTTTCCATGGAATTTCCACCTCATTTCCACCAAAATGAATTGTTCGGGCAGTTTTTCTATCTATTTTACTAATACTTACATAATATAAATGCGAAAGTTTGTGTGTTAGTATGTGTTTATATTTGTGTCTCTCATTCACACAGAACTACTGGACTGGTTACGATGAGACTATGGTAATGTAGATAGCTCGACCTGAATAAGCTACTGTTATCCCGATATTCAAACATGATTGGGACTTATGCGAATAAAACCGCGGGACGCAGCAAGTTATCTACAAAAACTTTTGCTCAAACATTCGTTACTAAAAATGACAAATTAGTTCACAAACAAGGAACAAAGAAAAGGTTAAATATTTTCTTGGAAGCAGTCCAATTGTTCCTAGACGTGTGTCAAATGACTGAGCTTCCTGCAGATGACAGATTACCTGCTATTGTTTGACAATTTGGAGCATTGAGCAGCAGAAATATTGAAAATAGGTCAGCAACATAACGAAAAAACCGCGGGACTTGAAATAACGTTTTCTTAAATATTCACAACTAAAATTGACATATCATTGACTAAAAATGACAAATTAGTTCACAAACAAGGAACAAAGAAAAGGTTAAATACTTTAACTGACAGATTACCTGCTATCTATTATATATATGTCGGAGATTCAGCCGGATTCAGTTCATTCGTGTCCGCCATGTTGTTTTCCTTTTATCAATCAGTGCGCACAACCGGCGCAGGCGCTGTCTCGAACCAAAGTGAACGATCAACCAAACGCACTACTGACAGATACAACATTTGACACTTGACGTAACTTGACGTTGACAGTTTGAATTCTGTACCACGGACCATCGACCACGATATTTGTGTAGTGTTGCCATACGAATAAATTAAATAATTACCAAAACATTTTGTAATCTCTAACACGGCCATACTGACGGGTAACGCGCTCTCGCGTTGCTAACAATCTTGGTGTCGTCGCATGGTACAGAATCAACTATCATTTCACGACTCAAAATAAAGGAAAAATTTCAGCATCTTGATCAACGCAAAGCGTTACAGCTTTCAGCATTATAATAAAATAATATGATAAAACACACCAATACTTACAGCATGACTAAAACTAAAAAATATCAGTAGTTTATACGGATAAAGCGACATGAGCTTTCAATCCTTCTGTGAAAACTTGAACCTTATCGCAAAACGTAACGCTTTCAGCGATTTTTCAGGACAAAGCGGCACGACTTTCAATCCAACAGTGAAGACTTTAACCTTATCGCAAAGCGTAGCGCCTTTCAACGATTTTCAGGACAAAGCGCCAAGACTTTCAATCCAACAGTGAAGACTTTAACCTTATCGCAAAGCGTAGCGCCTTTCAACGATTTTCAGGACAAAGCGCCAAGACTTTCAGCCCAACTTCAATAAGTCAAAACTCATTGCAAAGCGTAGGTAGTAGCTTTCAACAATTATTCTATCAACATACTGACAAGGTTCTCGGTTTCAGTAAAACACTTTATCGGTTAGCAATAAACACAGTTCTCTATTTGTCAAGTTCATGATCAACAAAATAAGTAACAAAACATGATACTTCACCATAAGTTTGACACAACTCATCCATAGATGTTAGCAATTATTATTTATGTACTCATTAACTCTATCTTTATGATTAAAAAAAAAATCGAACAACAAATCAAATCGGAAAGTAACACAAAATAAAATAATTGAAATTACTCATTATTAGAATCTACAGAACCTAAACACTCAGATAATTCTGGCAAGCTAGATGGATATTTACGTAATCGCTCGTGACAAACATATTGGCCACGTCCCCCAGATATTGGTTCGACCATATAACGCTCATTTGAGCAAACTTTCGTGATCTTACATGGACCACTAAACTTTTCACTTAGTTTTTTAATCACACGGGGATTTCTCTGGACAAGTACTAAATCACCTTCTACGAACGGACGAATAGCAGCTTTATTAGCATCATAGCGCGTTTTGTCTTTAGATGCCTGCTCGTCCATCCTAATCTTAGCATCTTGTCTTAACTCTATCAAGTCCTGTTCACTAAAAACCTCAACATTCGTCGTAAGATAATTTAACTTAGGTGGGCTTTTGTTGTAACCAATGAGCAGTTGGAACGGACTCTTGCCTGTGGTCTTAGACACAGTACAGTTTAAAGCGAGTTGGACTTCGCCAAGGACTGATTTCCAAGATTTCTTTTCGTGATTTTCGGCCACTGTGAGACAATTAGTTAGAACGGACATTATTCGTTCCACCTGCCCATTGGCTCGACAGACACCACTAGCGATTTCATGAAGTTCTATTGACCATTCTATACAAAGCGCTTGGAACTCTTTTCCTGTAAACGAGGTACCCTGGTCGGAGATAATTCGCTTAGGTGTACCGAAAATGTGAACGAAACTTCGCAGAGCTTCACAAGCTGATTGTGACGTTAAATCTTTGACGGCGGTAAGGTAAACAAATTTTGTGAACGCGTCTATAATGACTATCACATATTCTTTGGAAAGTCTTCCGCCAGTTAATTTACCACTCGTATCAATATGAATAGTGTGGAAAGGTTCTGCAACTTTGTCTATGGGGTGTAGAGCAGACTGCCTTTTGCCAGAAGGGTTCTTATTAATTTTACATGGTAGGCAATGATCGACATATGTCCTAACGGATGAGGCCATGTTGGGGAACCAAAAATGTTCTCTTATTTTAGATAAGGTTTTATCCCAGCCGAGATGTTTAAGCTCATCGTGGAATTTTTGAATTATTTGCCAACGAAAATTTTTAGGGACAATAACTCGACTAAAAGTTTTACCATCAATTTGAAAGTTTTTATAGAGCAAGTTGTCTTTGTAGGTGTAAGATGATCTAAGGTTGGCATCGATTGTGTCATTTTCGATAGATTCAACAATGCGTCTTATATCGGAGTCTAGTCTTTGTTCAGCTTGTAACCATTCATCGTTTACTCGCGAGACATTAACTTCCTTATGACTAGTGGGATTACGACTTAGGTAGTCTACGTGTGGGATTCTGTCACCTTTTCGATACTCTATCTCAAAGTCAAAAGTTTGCATGTACGCCCACCACCTATGAACGCGGGGTAAAAGTTCACGTTTATGACGTGACGCTTTTAAGGCGTTGCAGTCCGTAACGACCTTAAATTCTCTACCGAGCAAGTAATGGCGGAAATGTTTTAACGCTTTAAAGACAGCTAAGGTTTCTAGCTCGTAGCTATGATACCTACTCTCTACTTCGGATGTTCTTTGGCTGAAATAACCGATGACCTTCAGCTGATTGTCGTGTTTTTGGAATAAAATTGCCCCGTATCCAATTGAGCTTGCGTCGGTGTGGAGTTCAATTGGATTACCGGGATCAAATATTGTCAGTACAGGTTCGGAAGTTAGATATCCTATCACAGTAGCATGAGCTTTTGTATGCTCGACAGTCCAATTCCATTTAGCATCTTTTTTAGTGAGAGCATACAAAGGCGCCATGATGGAAGAAAAGTTAGGGACAAATTTTCGGAAGTATCCAGCGAGACCATTAAATTGTCGTAGGGTTTTAACACAAGTTGGTAAAGGGGCTTCGATTAAAGCCTTTATCTTTTTAGGATTGGGCTTGACACTACCGTTACTGACGACATATCCTAAATACTCAACTGACGACTTCAAAAAGGCACATTTCTTCCAATTAAGTGTAAAACCGGCCTCTGACAGGGCACATAACACCTGTTCTAGACCTCGAAACGCCTCCTCTTTTGTTTTAGCAAAATTTAGGACATCGTCCATGTAAACAAGAGCTATTTTGTCCTTTAGGCCTTTAAGTGCTTTATTAATTGCTCTTTGGTAGACGGAAGGTGCGTTTCGAAGTCCAAAGGGCATTTTTAAGTATTCCCATACACCGTCTAGAGTAATAAACGCCGTTTTTTCGATGTCACTCTGAGAAGCCATTAAAATCTGGTGGAAACCAGAGGCCATGTCTAATGATGAGAAATAAGACGCCTGACCAAGTGCATCTATTTGCTCTGATATCAATGGTAGAGGGTAACTATCGCGCACTGTGTTGGAATTGAGCTCCCTGTAGTCCACACAGAGACGGTCGGACCCGTCCTTTTTCTTAACGAGTAGTGCAGGACTTGAAAACGGGGAAGAACTCTCACGTACTATGCCTTTACTTTCTAGATCAGCTATTATTTCACGCATTACAGCTCGTTCAGAAGGAGCTAAATGATATGGGTGTCGTTGTACTATTTTATCGGGGTTCTTAAGTTTAATCTCCATTTTACCCGTACTAACGGTCGACCTGGAATTTCCACTAGCGAAATTGTTTTTATGTTTACCCAATATAGACTTCAACCTATCAATATCACACTGCTCAGTCAAATCCGTGTCAATATTATCAAAATCCACCGTTGAATCGACACTAACGTCGCACATGTTGACACTAATGTCACGGGTTATCCTAGCACCGTCGCTGCTTAGTGTGAAAATTAAACCCGGGGTCTTAAATATCTCCCTACCTAGGATAACATCGTATGGTAACAAATGTGAATCGACAAGGGTGAAAGTTATTTCAGTGTAAAATCCATCAAATTCAGCATAGGTGGTCATTTTACGGAAAGAAAAACACGGTACGGAACCAATACCCGTGAGACGGGTGAACAAAATTTCTTTCTTATCAGATAAACTGTCAGCAATTTCTTTCTTAATAAGTGAGCATTCCGAACCACTATCGATTAATGCTTGTAGTTTGTTACCACCTAAACGTATTTCGATCAAAGAATCATTAGAAGGTGAGCAAATATTAACGGATTTTGTGTCTAACTTAGTGTTGCTTCGTAAAACAAGTTGATTCGGAATGCCCAGGCTTATGACAGTAAGAGCACTGTGTAACGACCTGCTTATCATTAGATTTATCGTTAGGTGTGCGAGGACGGACATGAGTAGAGGCTTCACTCTTGCTTTGATTTCTTAAAAGTAAACAATTTCGTTTTAGATGCCCTATTTTGTCACAATAATGACAACGTCGCTCTGTAGATTGATTATTGGCTTTATAACGCTTAGAAAAAGTGGATTCGCGTTCACTATGTGTCTTATCAAAATGTCGCTTTGGGTAGGTACTCAAATGTCTATCAAGAGACGCAAAATCCGTCGGGGTATTTTTAAGAAGTTCAGTACGCACCTGATTATCTGTGATGCCCGAGATTACAACTTCAATTTTGTTTGACTCACCCCAACCAGTATCCAGCCGATCTATAAGCGCCAACTTATTCGTAGAATATTCCATGTACGTTGCTGCCTGGTCGCTCTTGTAATCCACCATGTCGCGAAATAGGTCATGGAATCTTCTCGTCGCTACAAACTGTCGAGTGAGTCGCTCCTTCAGTTCTTCCCAGGTCTTGCAAAGAGGGTATGAACGCGCCGCCCACTTCTTTGCGCGTCCTTGTAGGTGAGTGAACACAGCGTTCCGGGTTTGGTAATCCGTCCACGAGTTGTTATTTTTATGATGTTCGATTTCATCACACCATTGAGCTGCTGTAAACTGACAATCGTCTGGATCGAACGGTGGCAGGTAAATCTCACTGGCCTTCAGCTTTTTCGACTCCATGGCACTCGAGGATTGTCCCTGGTTATAGTTCTGGAAGGTCGACATCATATTTTGAAAAAATGTCGACCATAATTCGTGGTTAGGCACGCTATTTCGATCTTCCTTTGTAGTAGATGATTCATCCGAATTTTTGTGTTGTTCCTCAAAGCTCGGCGTGAAATATCCTTGATTTGGGGTAGCTGGCATCGCGGTAGACTCGCAGGATGATTTTGGAAGCGATCCCACCGCTGCTGTCGGAGATTCAGCCGGATTCAGTTCATTCGTGTCCGCCATGTTGTTTTCCTTTTATCAATCAGTGCGCACAACCGGCGCAGGCGCTGTCTCGAACCAAAGTGAACGATCAACCAAACGCACTACTGACAGATACAACATTTGACACTTGACGTAACTTGACGTTGACAGTTTGAATTCTGTACCACGGACCATCGACCACGATATTTGTGTAGTGTTGCCATACGAATAAATTAAATAATTACCAAAACATTTTGTAATCTCTAACATATATATAAAAGAAAGTCGTGTTATTTACACCACTTATAACTCAAGAACGGCAGAACAGATTTGGGTGAAAATTGGTAGGGAGGTAGCTTAGAGCCAGGAGACGGACATAGGATACTTTTTATCCCAATATGCCCACGGGATCGGGACTTACGCGGGTGAAACCGCGGGGCTAGTTGTTTAATAAAATTTGGAACATCAGCAGAAATATTGAAAACTAGCTTTTGCCCGCGACTTCGTCCGCGTAGAAGTCGAAAAAGGACCAAGGAAAAGGAAAAAGGGGGGTAAAATTTGTCTCATACAAATTTTACCCCCCTTTTTCACCCCATTAGAGGTAGAATTTCAGAAAATCCTTTCTTATGCGATGCTTACGTCACACAAAAAACACACCCTCCAAGTTTCAGGTCTCTATGATCATTGGTTTAGGCTGTGCGTTGATCCGTCAGTCAGTCAGTAGTTCAGGACAAAGCATTTTATATGTATAAAAGAATAAACTTAAGTACATTTTAAGGCCTACGGGTCGTTTTTTCGCGAAATCTTTTTTTTTATTGTCGATTTAATATACGCGAACTAATTGCAAAACCAAATTATTTAACTAAGTAAACCGCTAATCGTAGAGACCTGAAACTTGGAGGGTGTGTTCTTTGTATGACCTAGGCATCCGATAAGAAAGGATTTTCCGGATCATAATTAGACTTCGTAATTAGTTTTCTTTTATTGATTAATCGGCAATTATTGAAACGGAATTTTCATATCTACGGAAAATATTTAAAAAACCGCTTTATGGTAGTGACTAGAAAAATCAAAACATATCACAAAAAACGAGCTTTTGCCCGTGACTTAGTCCGCGTAGAGTTTAAATTTTCTAAAATCCTTTTCTTAGCGGATGCCTAGGTTATAATCATGTCAAATTTTAGCCCTATCCATTGGTTTGTCAGTCAGTCACTCAGGAATCTAAATAATTTTATATTTAAACGAGTACATGCTAATGACATAAACCAGAAAAATATAAAAGAGATTACACAAATAAATATCGAACATTAATAAAAACAATATTTTTTATAACTAAACCGGATCTGGACTGGTATTGCATAATAGTACCATAGTACTACGTGGTAGCACAGAGTGGTACAGATGTCTTAAAATGCATACCCCACGAAAATAAACTACGCAGTACGCGAGCCACGTGGCTTCATTGATGCGGACTCCCCTTCCGATTCTTTATTCCCACAATATAAGATTTTGTAAAGGGTCTTTATTTGGGGCAAGAGGATAATCAATACATTTGATATTGAAAAAGTTATGACGTATTTGTGTTTTTTTTTTTTTTTAATTTAATTTATTTACCACAAACACTTAAAAATAATTTTTACATATTATTCTGCCAAACTGCGTAGCAGTTTGTCGGCAGTAGTTCCTATGTTGGTACTTAATTGCTAGTGAGTATATTTTATATGATTAAAAATAAAAGTAGGTAGGCATCGCTCGAAGTAAGTCGGTTGCGTAACAGTTAAGGTAAGTAGGTAGGTGGGTATAGGTAGATATTTTATAATAGTGTTAGGTAAGCAACCACCGCCCGCCAACTAAGGGCACAATGACAAATAGTGCTTAGTCAGAGTTTTCTTTAATTGTTTTTTATGTTTTGCACCCGATGTCAGTTCGGGAGGCAGTTGGTTCACCTCACTCGGTACATAATATCTCTAAATATCTGTAATAAAATACGTCGATTTTTTTTCTTTTATGATGGACCCTGCGCGGTTACCACATTATGCCAATGTCATGTATGTTCTGGACAGTTTTCATCTGCAGGATTTTGTTTGGTTTAGGGTCGATTTTTGGCAGGTAGACTTATAATCATACAAAATAATTTAATCAAATTAAATCTGACTGGTAAAATATAGTATCATTAAACTTTATGTTCCTAACATTCCCACGTATGGGAATCACTGGGGTTGTTAGGAATATAGTTATTAAAGTTAGGCCAGTGGGGATGTGAAGAATAAGCGCTTCATACAAACACATACATGCATGGTAAGTAGGTACTTATGGGCATTAACACTAAAATCTATTTCTCATGTATAATAGTTTTTGCAAACCGGACGTAAAACAAAAACAGTAGGTACTTTCCGGACATGTTTTTCCCCGGGTCTTTTGTTTTCCAGTGACGCTTTACTAATAAATCAATGTTTGTTTGTCCATTCGTACAAACATGTTTCGAAATATTTGATTGCGACATTGGATACATAGTACGGACGTCAATTGATTTGTTTATGTTTACTTAAAGCTGCTATATACGACTGCGAATAAGATTGAAAGAAAACAATATAAATAGTTAAAAATTACTGTGTGTGTTTGAGTCGTCATAGTTAACATGTAACAAGTAAAAACGTTTTTCGATCTAGCGTAGTGAACCCTATATTTAGATACATAAATACAAAAAAAAACTAAATTTGAAAAAAAAATATCTAGTGGTTTGGAATATAAGATGGAATAAAAATAACCCTTTTCTTGCAGTCGGGTAAAAAATATAGAAACAGGTAATTAGCTGCTTTAATTGTCGTAGCTATGTAGCTGTTTCTTTACGATAACACGTATCTATATATATCCAAAGATATTAATGATCAATAGCTATTGTGCTATTTAAAAAATATATATTATTTCTTTTTATTTTATTACACACATTCGCTTCACTCCCTTAAACCATGAATTGGAAAAAAACAGCAGCATAAACATTTAAATATTTAGTATTGTTTAAAGCAGTATTGCTTTACGATATCACATAACGATCTTTCTATCTATATGTTATCAATTTATTTGCTCCCAATCGTACCTCGATAAGTATCACGACTCGATTTAAACTCGTGATCTGTTTTAATCGCTATTTCTATGGGAACTAACTACATAGCTATTCAATGTCACGTTCCTCGATAATCTCTATTTTTATCGATTTTATATCGATTCGGTTGTTTACGTCGTCCCGGTCTATTTCGGAAACGATTGAAGATGAACGTTATTATCTGTTGCAACGTTTTTAATGTTTGTTTGACATTGATCGAATTTTGTTTTATTTCATTTATTGGAGTTTGAGATGTGGCTATCATTCGTCCTACTCACTCATAGGAATTTCGAGATCTATTTTTTTTTTGCTAAAATAAACTGTTCTCAATATATTATGTTCTGTAGACGCGAAACACGTGTAGAAAAGTTTATGAATAGTGTTAATAACATTACCTCTTTAGAGTGTGCTAGATAAGTCTGCCCTACATACCTTTTTTATTAGACTCACTAAAAAAGTATCTACTAGTTCCAGATGCCTCTATAGATATTTTTTTCGGCGGCCATTTTTTACATTTAAGACAAAAATACCAGTAAAATTGACAAGTTTGAAAAGACAACACTGTATGGATTCATTCAGTCTTTGCCTTCCCTGACCAGGAATAATAAAAAAGGTAAAACCCGGCCAAGTGCAAGTCGCAATCGCGCACTGACAGTTCCGCACCATTATATTTTGTTTTAAGTATCTGTTTTCATACTGGTAACAAAAAAACTAAATCTGTGAAATGTTCATCCGTCTAGCTACCGCAGTTTATGAGATACAGCTTGGTCACTTAAAAATACTTGTGGTACTTTGGGTACGATACCCTAAAAATATCATTAATTTGAACATACCTTGCAATGGACATCGAATTATTGAACCTCGAGCTATCGTCATTCGAACTAGAGTAGAAAACTCAGCTGAAAAGCTCGTCGTCTATTCAGCCATTTGGAACTGACTAAGAAAAAAAATAAGCATTACTCATTACTTTTTTCATGACAATGGCAAGTTTTAACGTGAAATTATTATAGATCAGTTCCGATTTTGACTACGCACCAACCTAAATTATTAGCATTCACCGTGCAATATTTCCAGATGGTGTTCATTGCATATTGTGTTATGGCACTAAAACCTTCTAAACCTAAATAAGTAGTAAGTAATTTTGATTTAAGTTACTCCTATTTATAAGTCGTATAATAATTTTTTTTTTGCTTTCTCCACAATTTTAACCTCAACTTATATAAAGTAAAATGTAATTAGTATAAAATTGTGGAGACTGGAGCCCGCACAAAGGTTTGTGATAACCCGTTTCACAGGTCTCCAGGCCTCCACCAACGAACCAAGGCAATAAGCGACAACTAAATATAAGTACATCTTAATTTGAGATAACAGTATTTTGGAGATATTGAGAACAAAACAAAAGTAGCTTTATTACAAAATAATAATAAAATACAGTAGAAAAGGTGTAACGTGAACAGATTGTGTAAGAAAAGGCTATGTGTGTATATATTGTGTAAGTAGGTATTTGAGAGATGTATGTATGATGTATGGCCAGGAGTCTCCCACGTCACCCCAGTGTCTTAAAACTCTTGAACGTATGTAATCCATAACTTCCCACGAACAATATAATTGTTAACTGCAGTGACTGCCTGTAAAATGTGTAACAAGTTAACTGACTTACTAATTGGTAGGGAGATTTGAACTCCATTAATCATTGCCAGTGTATATGAGCCGTTAAGATGATTGATTACAAACAAATAAAACAGTTTAACACTTTTGTTTGAGATTATATCATTAGTGAAGGTTTTTAGGGTTCCGCACTGCAAACGGTAAAAACGTGACTTCACTGTCCGTCCGTCCGTTCGTCTGTCACCAAGCTGAATTTTATGAACCGCGATAGTTAGACTGTTGAATTTTTTTTACAGATTATGTATTTCTGTTGCCGCTCTATAACAACTAATAGGTACTAAAACATTGTGCGGAAAACATCGCGAGCGAGTGCGACTTGCGCTTGGCCGGTTTCTTTTTTCATAATCTATCTATAATATAAAAATGAATCGCAAAATGTGTTGGTAAGCGCATAACTCAACAACGCCTGGACCAATTTGGCCAATTCTTTTTTTGGTCTGTTTGTTATTATCAGGAGAAGGTTCTTATGTAATAAAAAATTAAGAAAGTTGCACAGAAAATTATTACGCGGGTGAAACCGCGGGGCGTAGCTAGTCAAATAATATATTACTTATTTATTGCCTACTTCTGCATACGAACTACAGCCGAAGATGTAGTTAAACCTGAGCTTGCGCAGCGTCAATGCTAAGCCATGACGTTTTACTAAAGACTTCCACCGAAAGCAACTTGCAATATGAACTTCATTTTACCGGAAGAAAAATTTATTATGTTGGCAAGTTTTCTACTTGCCATTGTTTGAATTGCATTAGAACGGCGGAATGTCTATGTGATGTTTTCATGCATGATTAATGGTAGGCTGTAAAAACGTGTTTTTGTGGTTAAACTCTAGGAATTGCTATAATACATATTTTACTGCTGTTGGAAACGCTAATCTTATTAGCCTTCAATTGTAATAATTAGCATTTTTTCAGTATTTTTTTACTGGTCGTGAACATTTGTGTTTAAGGGGAGACAAAGATGTTGAATGGAGACCGATAATCAGGAAAAGAAGTGTGCAGCCAAATGGTTCTACGATTTGAAAGTTCACGCTAGGGCAGCGTGGTCCACTAAATACGCGAAACACCGCCTTTACGGAAAATCGGAAAATATCACTTACGCAAAATACCAACATACGCATAGCACCAATTTAACTTTGATTTAGGCAAGATTTGGCAGGTTGTGGAAAGTCGTTGGAGAAGTATGTGTCCTGCAGTGGGGTAACACATGCTGCTGAAGAAGAAGAAGATTTTACTGGAAAAAATTCCATTACCCCCACTGTTTTTTTAAACAAATCTTGAAGTGGGAATTCTGGGAATGGATTATGAGCTTTGATGATGTTTGATGTATGATGTTTCTTGAATGAATGACGCATTATATTTAGAAAATATGGAATAACAGAATTTTAGCATGAAAATGATTTGTTAAAACGTTATCTAAATGCATACTAAGAGAACACAAAGACAAATTTCGTCGTATTTTTTCTTGGCAAGTGCAATCATTGTTTTATTTTTAGCTTAAATAAATTGTTGGAAAGAAGCTCGGTAACCTAATTTACGATTGGAATTGTCTTTTATTACTTAAACATGCTTAGAGTTGCCAATTCGGTCCAGCGCATTTTTACACGATCCAAAAATGATATTATTCAGTGGTTGCAAAGGGGTAGTAACATATAAGTATGGAGACTGGCATAGTACGTACCTCAATTAAAACAGAACAAACATAAAATAATTGTATTGAATTTTAAATACCTAGGTACAATCCTAAAATGATGTACATCAAATCAAATTCCATAAAATAAAAATAAAAATAATAAAAATTACAAAATGAACTAAAATAACGTAAAAAAATACCCCAGAAATGAAATAAAAACCAAACAAAATGATTTTCATTTATTTATTTTATTTTATTTTTGACAAAATTTCCTAAAGTGTTAGGTTTTCCTATTATCTGGCAAATAAATATAATATTCTTGATACAAAAATTAAAAGCTAATATCGTGCAGATTTAAAATTTTTGGATATTTTGTTACATTTTTGCATTTGTCGGTTGTTCTATACATTGCCATTTTAAAAGGTTAAAAAAATTAAAAAACAATAATTTTGGTGTTTTCTATGCGTCTCCATTAGTCGTATTTTATTATAAAACAACTACCCCATTAAATAATATTTTAAAATATAATAACAAACCACACACTTAATTTCACCTAACTTTTTTATCCATAAAACCATTAAAAACAAGGGTGACATCTACCAATTAAAGACCCTGTCTAATAAAATTAATACATTACGTGTTAGTGGGTTACAAATTGCTTTGAATCAACTCGGAGCGATTCCGAAACGAAAGATAAGCAAATAGTTATAGTTATTGAATTAATTTATTTGAGTTGTAGGCAGCTGAATTTAGTAACAGAAAAATAATAAGAACAAGTTAAATAATAAATAGGTATAATTGATACCAGAATTCTGTTATAAAAATTGTTTTCTTTAAAGCTCCACTTTACATTCATTTGAAACCGAGCCAAACTAAGCTCAAATTGGCAACAACTTTTCCGGCCACCAACGACGCGACGCGACGCCGATGGCCTAATTGCTATTATAACCTTCAAAATTGCCATCCCATTTTCTTTATTGCTGTCGAAAATGATAACTTTTGAACAGAGAAATAAATGAGAATAAAGGATCTTCTTCCACACTATATGCATAAATTTAAATTTGTGTTTAATAGTAACACTCTCGTTCATTTCGTCAGTGATTTAATTGACATATTGTATTAGGATTTGGCTTAGCCTATTGGGGTGTATAGAATGCATACATTCTATACACACATTATATACATTAGTAAGTCAGTAAACTTGTTACCAATTTACCTATCTGTACTAACTGTTTGCAGGTTGAATAAATAATAGGTAGGAATAACTAGTATAAAAGGTTTATTGAACAAGGTTACAGTATACAATTAGTTCACTTGAGTACGCGAGCGTACCGAGCGCCGGCCGGGGCGAGACTGGTGCTCACCGCTACACTACACCCCTTCTTAAAAAAAATTTTTTACAATAAATTTTTCCAAAAATTTGAGATTTTTATTACATCTTCATAAGTTACATTATTCATTTCTAAAAGGTATAAACAAATTATGAGTTCATTACATTGCATCATCATATGTGCAGACACTGTAGGTATCGTTTTACATTCTGTAAGTAGGTAGATACATTGTTAAACTAATTGCGACATATCTTTTTACCTGATACAAAATTGTTATTAAAATACTAAAATACATACTAATAATGAAGAAATCTTAACTTTCTAACTTAACTTATTTCCTTAACTGAAATTCTTATTACTAATACACCTCTGTATGATGTTTTGTTGGCAATTTTATAAGGTTCCTACCTACTTGCCTACCTAAAGGTATACTGATAGTCAGGTGGAACTTACCAACAGAAAACACGACACCATTCACTTAGCTTAGGTACTTACACTATTTCTACCCTAGTCGAAGTTGTTGGTTTGGTCGGATCTCCTTTAGGGCGAATGCTCTTCCGACCCTGGTTGTACCACGTTGTCTCCGCTGCTTGCGAAAAGATACTCTCCATCTGACGTGTCATCCAATTCTTCGCACACGAAGTACATCGAAATATGATGAAGTATAAAAGGATCAGAGTAAGTATACCGGAAATGCTTGGCCACAGCATATTGGAAATAGTGTAATAATCTTGTGTGCTGGCGTTTGCACCTGATTGGGCTATAACGATCTCTTCCTTAGTATTGGAGTTGCCCATTTTAATTGCTATTATGTTAAAAGTTTACACTCAACAATTATAATAGAGTACCTTCTAGTGAGATAACTGTCTAAATTATGATATATGCATACCTAAATTGTAGAACAAATATGTTTTGTACCTATATCATTGCAAAATAATTTGACCTACATTTTACGTTAATGTAAATAATTACTTAGTACTTACATACTTATTGAAAACGTACGGGCGTTTTGATGACGCGCCCTGAACGTGTGGTATAAGTAACAGGCTGTGAGCTTAGCGGGAAATGATTTTCGTTTATCGTTATTTTTTTATTATCTGCACTAATATTTTTGTCTGTATCTACTGATCTGTTTATTTTGCTATCAAATTTGTCTTCTTTATTTAAATTCGTACAAAACTCTTTCTCACTATATGCCGGTTTTAACCTATCTATAGATATATTTACTTTTCTATCTGGGAATTGAACTAAAAATGTCTTATCTTTTTTATCTAATACCTGATACGGTCCCTCATAAGGAGGTTTTAAAGACTTTTTTACTTCGTTTCTAACAAAAACGTGTGAACAAGTTTTTAAATCGCTGTGCACGAACAATGTGCGCGCGTCCTTATGTGATTCTGGCTTAGGTTTGAGTTTCGCAATCATTTTGCGTAAATTATTTACGTACTCACAATGATCTAAATTTTTATCATATTCTAAACCACAAAAGTCTCCCGGTAATCTCAACGTCTGTCCGTATGTCATTTCCGCTGGGCTAACGCCAGTGTCTGTTCTACAGACAGCTCGAAGACCTAACAACACGATCGGTAGTTCATCGATCCAACTATTAGAGTCTAACCTAGCCATCAAAGATGCTTTAAGGGACCTATGCCATCTCTCCACCATACCGTTACATTGTGGATGATAAGGTGTGGTTCGAGTTTTTTCAATTCCTAGAAATTTTGTTAATTCTATGAAAAGATTACTCTCAAATTGCCTACCTTGATCAGTAGTGAGTTTAACTGGGCAACCAAATCTCGCAATCCACCCTTCGAAAATTATTTTGGCTACTGTCTCGGCAGTTATGTCTTTAATCGGGAATGCTTCTGGCCAACCCGTTTGTCGGTCGATAATCGTCACTAAATACCTACAATTTTCTACAGTGGTTGGTAGAGGGCCCACAATATCTACATGAATGTGTGAAAATCTATTAGTCGTAGGATATGTACCTAACTCAGATTTTGTATGTCTATGTACCTTTACGCGTTGACATTGCACACATGTTTTGGCCCATAAACCTACGTCTTTATTCATTCCTATCCAAAAATATCGATCACTGACCATTTTCCTTGATGTTCTAATACCCGGGTGGCTAATATTATGTACTGTGTCGAAAACTTCCCTTCGAAACTGTGAAGGTATATATGGTCGTAACTGTACACCGGATGTTTCGCATGTTATTGCGATGTCACTCCCAGGTAACAATACGTCTTTAAATTTATATTTGTTATTCGAACATAATCGCAATTCTGCAAGTTGCTCGTCGCATGCTTGCGCTTGCGCAATTGCCGAGTAGTCTAAACTCGACGGACAGGAAATCGTTTCGACGCGCGATAAAGCGTCTGCAACTACATTTTTTTTCCATCTATATGCCTAATATCGGTAGTAAATTCGCTGATATACATTAGATGTCTAACTCGCCTAGATAATTCGTGGTCGCTACCTATTTTAGAAAAAGCATAAACCAATGGTTTATGGTCCGTATAGATTACCAATTGCTTACCTTCAATCATATTTCTAAAATATTTAATTGATAAGTATACTGCTAATAATTCCCTGTCATATGTGCTATACTTACATTGTGTGGGTGTCATTTTCTTAGAAAAGTAACCTAACGGCAACCATACACCGTCTACTTGTTGCTGCAAAACCGAACCTACACAAACCGATGACGCGTCGGCCATGAGACCTAAAACTGCGTCAGGTTTCGGATAAGATAACGTAACTGCTTTGCATAAACTATTCTTACATTGATTAAATGCTTCATTAGCTTTATCTGTCCATTCAATTTTAGTTTTGTCTCGTTTTTTGCTCTTTATTAAATATTTGTTTAATTCACTTTGATAATTTACTGCCAAAGGTAAATGTAAACGATAAAAATTGACCATACCCAAAAATCGGCGGAGTTGTTCTACCGTTTCCGGTTTAGGGTAGGATGTGATAGCACTGACTTTTTCGACCTGGGGTCTTAAACCTTCAGTTGAGACTTCAAAACCTAAAAAATCTAATTTTGTTTGACCAAAAGCGCATTTATTCAAATTAATCGTTATACCAAACTGATTAAATCTTTTAAAAATTTCTTCTATATGTTGCTTATGTAACTCGACACTGTCTGAGGCTATAATGACGTCATCAATGAAACAGAAAATAAAGTCTAGGCCCTGCAAAACGGTGTGATCCATAAACCGTTGAAAAGTCTGTGCCGCATTTCGTAAACCAAAGGTCATGCGGGGAAATTCAAACAAACCGAAAGGTGTTATTATCGCTGTTTTCTCAATATCACTTGGAGCTACAGAAATAAAATGATAAGCGCGGTTAATATCTAGTCTTGAAAATATTTTTTTATTGTTCAACAAGTAAGTGAAATCGTGTAAACGCGGAATAGGGTACCTATCGGGTTTCGTAATAGCGTTAAGCGCTCTGTAATCTCCGCATGGCCGTAGCTGACCATCTTTCTTTGGTACGACGTGGAGCGGACTTGCCCATGGACTTTTCGACGGTCTACAGATCCCCATCTCCTGCATAATTCTAAATTCTTCCTTTACCTTTTTATATCGATGTGGCGGCAGTGGTCGCGCCCGCGCGTGAACGGGATTGCCCTGCGTCTCTATATAGTGGTACACAGAATGTTTAGGTGGATCCCTAAAACATATAGGTTTAGTTATGTCTGGATACTTTGCCAACAAATCATAATACGGGTGACCTTGCTCTAAAGTGCTGACTGACTGCTCGGTACAATTAACAATAGATGCTACGATATTTAATCTAGTGCATTCATCAATTAGTTTTTTTGAATTTAAATCTACTAAAAGTTTGTAGTGTTTTAAAAAATCGGCGCCTAATATGGGTTGGCGCACGTCAGCTATTATAAAGGTCCAATTAAATGCTCTGCGCAATCCTAAATTTAATACTAATGTTTTTAAACCGTACGTCTTAATTTTACTACCATTAGCGGCAAACAAAGTATAGTTTTGACACTCGTTATTTGTAAATAGTTTTATGAACTTTGCACGGGGTAACACAGATACGTTCGCCCCTGTATCTATTAAAAAATATAAACCTGTCGATTTATCCCTTATGCTGAGACGGTGATTACTCGTTCCAATGCAGCTTCCCGACTCGCTCAGCTGCACGGCGTCTAGTTTTCCTTCTGCTGATTCTTCCACGCACAGGGCTCGACGCAGCGCTGGGCCTTCTCCTTGTATCTGTAGTGGTAGCTGCACAACCAATCCGCGCTATGCGGAGTACGCCTTGGAGTGTTCGACCTGCGTCGAGACTGTGAGCGTCCGCTGAAACGTCCGCGACCTCGATTTCGTCCGCGAAAGGTTGACCTTGACCTCTCCATATTCGTGAGACGAACGTTGATTTTGGCGATCTCGTCTGCCACAGACGAGCTCGCTTGCGATGTCGAAGTTGAGCTGACCGCGGCGATACTTGTGCTCGAACTTGACACCTCCATCACCTTGTCCGCGATCGAAGCTAACACGGCTGCATCGTTGGAGTTCGACACTGCTAACACCGCTCGAACCGAAATCGGCAGGTGGTTCTGCCACATTACGCACAAAGCTCTATCTGAGAACTTGTCTCTCGCCAGTTCTTGCATTCTTCTTAGTAGGTGCGAGGGTTTCTGGTCCCCAAGTTCTATCTCGCTCATGAGTTTTTGAATCTGGCGCGTCTCTGACTCCTCATAGATCGCCAGGAGTCTCGCCTTCAGTGTGTCATATTTGTCAGTTTGGGGGGGGTTCCGCAATATGTCCGTTACTTGTTGTATGGTGGACTTCCCTAGTTTTGTTATCAGCAGGTGATATTTCGCTGCATCTGAAAGCTTCTGAGGGTACAATACCGCCTCGGCCTGCACAAACCAGGTGACCGGTTGATCCTCCCAGAACTCCGGTATTCTTGAAGATACCGTTATCTGGGCTACCCCGCAGTCCTCTACTTTCGGCGTTACTACATTCGATGGTCCTGGTTCTGTCGACATTTTTGTAAACTGTATTGACACACTGAATTGATGGTTTTCCCGGCACGGCACTCAAACGTCGGGGTCACCACTTTACCTATCTGTACTAACTGTTTGCAGGTTGAATAAATAATAGGTAGGAATAACTAGTATAAAAGGTTTATTGAACAAGGTTACAGTATACAATTAGTTCACTTGAGTACGCGAGCGTACCGAGCGCCGGCCGGGGCGAGACTGGTGCTCACCGCTACACCAACATAATAATCGTATATTGAAATGCTCAGATACTACATATAGTATCTGAGCATTTCAATATACGCTACTGGCATTTCTAGCTCGATCCTTCGGACCTTTTTAACCGAATTCGAAAAAGGAGGAGGTTCTTATGCACACCTTCTTGTGTTGTTATTATTTTTTTCGAGCATTTTGTATAACGTTTATCTAGGTATCTACCTACTTATCAAATTTCTTCTTGCAATAAAAATGTTGCAATATGTGCTTTTTGTGAAGTTAGTTCTTGTAATATTTAAACAAAGTTGATAATATTAAGACTTGGCTAATGGGTGCCTCGCGTGTGGCAAGGTTTACGGTTGAGACATTGAATTCAAGGATTAAGTGGAACTAAGTTTTCTTTATTAACTCAATCCTTATTTAGGTTTACTATAATAATTATACGGTGTTTCGATTTGAAATCTTTCATCAAATAAATAAAATAGGAATTAAGTGAATGGAAGAAGAAGACTTACTGCGCCCACTAGAATATTTTCTCTTTTTTTAGTAATTGTTGTTATAGCGGCAACAGAAATACTTCATCTGTGAAAATTACACTCGTCTAGCTATCACGGTTCATGAGATACAGCCAGGTGACAGACAGACAGACACACAGACGGTAAAGTCTTAGTAATAGGATCCCGTTTTTATCCTTTGCGTACGGAACCCTGGAAAATGCTGTAGTCACTATAGTCGAACACTCAGTTGGAATTAAGAATCTGAAAAGCCCGGAAAATAATGACCGCTATGGGAAAAATTACGTTTCGTACTTCCAACGCGATGATTACAAAAGAGTTTTAGAGAAAAAGAGTTAGCTAAACTCGTCTAAGGGTCGCCATTTTAGAAATAAGGGGATAATCGTTATTTAAGTTAAACATTCTGTGAACAAAACTTTTTGTTTTTAAAATTATTTTCTAGCCGTCTTTGGTGTCGAATTTTTTACTTGGCTGCGGGACGGTTATGTTTTGCCTCGAATATGGACGTGGATAAGTATTCTGGGTATTTTAGCTCCATCTTTGTGACTAAACCTCTGAAACGATTTTGATAAGTGTTAAGATGACTGGCATAGCAGTCGCCTCAATATTTTGAATGCACCTTTCAAACCCAATTCATAATAATACAAAACCTAATACAAAAAACAAATTCCATGTAAGAAAATCTCGTAAAATATCAGATTTGCCTGTTATTAAGAGGCATGCAATGAGAACAAGCAATAACAACAATCTACTACAATAACGACAACTAACCTTCTTTAGATGGGTCTTTTTGCATGAGCATGGACCGTGTCCAGAGGAAAGAAATCGTCAATACGTCCGAAGTCAACTAAGCCGCGGGATTCATCACTATGTTTCCTTCACTTTAGGAGAAATGTAAATTTGCGCACATAAATTCTTGGTGCACGGACGGTCAATGCCAGAATATTACAACCCCTTTCACTATATATTAAATTTTACTATAGTAACAGTAGTTAGCCCAGTAGCTTGTTCAAGTGGAGTCCAGTAAATTTGAAGCCGGTTATCCGGTTGGCCGGATGCCAGGCTGATGAGTCGCAACTTGCAACGTCATCGGTGACGTGTAACCGGATAGAGATGTTTATACTGTTGACCTATTTGATGGAAAATCATTGAACATAGTAACTATAAAGTAAGCTGTGTAGGTAGTAAGCTAAAGGTCACTAGATGCATAAGTAACGTAATTTTTCTCGTGACGGACAAACGTGATATTTTTATATGAAACGATGTCAAGAAATCGAAAATTCACGTTACGTATGTTTAAAATCCACGAACACTTTATGAACTATCGACGTCACGTCCCCGTCCCGTCCGAGGTCCCGTCACGTATGCAGCGACCTGTTCGGTTGCGAGGTTGCTACAAAGCTGTAGCTGCATCCCAAGATTTTATCCGTTAAGGCGCTCTTCCAGTACCGTGTGTAGGTATTCACATTAACTTAGCCCGCGCTCAAAGACGTAGCGTGCTGCGTGCTAACTGTTATATTTGATCGATATGCAAAACATTTTAGCATTATTATCCACAAATATAGTTCCTAGAGGTCAAAACCTATCATTTGATTCATTTTTAGAAACAAACGTTAAACCCGATAAACGATCTAATAATTCTCATTTTCTAACATTTTTTTTATCGAACGAAGTTGTTCATATCATGTTTTCAACCACAATAAACAAAAATATGGTTATTAAACTACAATATCCATTTATATCCAAATAACAAAAAAAGAGTAATTGATTACTTAGAGTTGCTTAAAACAAAGGTCGATTTGAGTAGGTTTATTAGCACCTGCCCTTAAAAGTCTTGATTATGTTAAAATTTAACATTTTTTAATTTAACTTACGGTGAAGGGAATTATCGTGATAAATTGAACATATATTTTTTTGGACCGAAGTTGCTTATCGCGGTTTGGCGAGGTGACCTAGCCGAAAAAAAAATGTTACTCGTTACGAAATCGTGAAACAAAAAACCGTAAAAAACTAATCTCCCACATATTCCACACAGTATACTTATGAAACAATAAAACTTAAACAAAAGTCACGTTAATTATTAAATAATAAATAAATATTGCAGGACATTCCACACATCGCCATCTAGCCCCAAGCTAAGTAACAAGACTTGTGTTATGGGTGCTAGACAACCGATATACTACTTAGATACTTTTCATTTGTAAATATATATTTATAATACATAGAAACAACCAGACCACAGACAAATATCTAAGCATAAATACTTGTATGAGGCGGGAATCGAACCTGCAACACTTGTGTTTGGCAGTTCGGCATGGTGACCATTGTGCCAACACCCAGTTGGAGACGACATGTTCATATGTTCACGAATTTCACATGTTTTTTTATAATTTGGCAGACCAATAATAAACACATTACCCACATTTCAGTCGCGTAGTCGGTTAAATAAATTTATTTACGAGACGTACATTTTGGACTACACTACCAGTAACAATTCATAACCAAATCATAACAGTTAAGTCATTAAAGCTCGATAACTTTAAGTGCTCTGGTTACACTAACTACCAGTTCTTAATTTAGTTTCTTATGCTTACAATTAATTGGTCCGCGTTTCCTCTACTAAAAATGTTATATTACATATTAAGACAAACGTTTTTGAACTCCATTCAGTTGTAATGAAGTTGGGTATGCTTTGGCGGTATAAAAGCTCTGTTTAAAAAGCTTGTTGCATAACTTCAGGTAACGAATAGCTTGATGGAAGTGTAGTTTTTTTATGAAGTGCAATTTGAAATATAGCACAAGCTCTGCGTTGATTCACTTTCTACTGGGCTTCAAATAAAGGAGGAATTGATTTCTATGCACAAAAGGTCTATCTTTTGTCATGGGATATTTGATATTTCATTACTTTTTGTTAAAAATACATGAGATATTAGTCCGTTATCATCGGAACTCTCTAGGGACCTAATACGAATGGCCTGGACCTGAGACGAATGGCGAAACTCCCAAAAGATTGTAGATCGCCGCAGGATGAGAAGTTTCGACTTTCATTTGTTGTTGTTTTTTATTTTCTGTTTGGTTATTTTGATTGTTTTTTAATCTTTGACGTCTTGAATGTTTCGGCATTTGGACTTTGTAGCATCTGGATGTTTTGACACCTTTGACTAACACCCGCATTTAAAACACAACGGATTAACTTAAAATGACACGAAGATATCGTTTATTTTGTTTGAAAGGTGAATGAGTCGAGAGTGTCTTAGCTTGTTTGAATGAAATCGGTTCAACCATCTGAAAGTTACGGGGGATAAATGTTGGAGTTTTTTTAAAATTCTCAATTGAATATTGTAAATAAATACTTAATTTATAAATGGCTTATTAGTTCATGGTTCACAGAAGGCGAAAAGACTTTTTACTCAGAAGCGTCAAATCCATACTTATAAAATCCTTTGTCCTGAATGACTGACTGACGGATCAACGCACAGCCTAAACCGCTGATCGTAGAAACCTGAAACTTGGAGGGTGTGTTCTTGGTGCGACGTAGGTATCCGCACAAAGAACACACCCTCGAACCTCGAAGTCGCGGGCAAAAGCTAGTATCAGACCTGGGTTTAAAAATGATTCGTACGACCACTAAGATAAACCTCTAGAATTGGTATACTGTGCTAGTAGGTTGGGAAACGTCTGATTCACTTTGTGACACTGTTCCCTCCCTAGAGCATGCTCGACACAGTTGTCGACAGAGGTTGACAAAGGTTTTATTTAACACGGTTTCAGAGATTTGTAGCCCGAGCTATTTTTAGAGCTTTGTTATTCAAATTGAGATTCAGTTTTGTTGTTGAGATGCAATTAACTTAGGACTAACCTACATCCAGCAATGGTCAATATTGTATGCTTTCATTTCGAATTTAGGGTAATTCCAGGTACAAACAAACATTTATTTACTACCTTTTCAGGAAAGATAGAGGGTAAATTATTAGCCCAAAACTACAGTGTAATCGTTTGAATCATCTTTTCGACCATCTTTTGTTTCCGCTTCAATCATATTTTGTTTATTTTTTCGATCGTCTTTTGTTTCAATTTCGATCGTCTTTTACTCATATCGCATGGGGCGCATGGGTTTGAAAAAATCGGAAACAGTTCAGCATTTAATGGTTTCCCCTGGGGGAGCATACGGGGCCCGTGAGACCTTCAGAATTTATATTAAATTAGCGGTTATCGGTCCCCCCTGTCCAGGTGGTCCCCCTGGATTAGGGGGTAAATCGTAACAAAAGTTCTTGATAGGGGGTTCGTTTTCTGTAGGGGATCGTTAGGGGGACCGTTAATCGTGAACCTATACTTCGTTGATTTTTACTGGCCATAGACAACTTTCAGTTTTTAACAAACTAAGTCTGCTGTAGAAACTTTTGATTACGCTGGGTATCTATCTTCTGATGAAATGGTAAAATGGACGTAGACCCTTTTAAAATCTTGTAGGGTAAAGCTTTTAATCCCGGTTTGAACCCGAGATCCCGGGATTACAAACACGGTATAAATTACTAAGGATTAATGGATCTTCATTTATCTGTTCATTTATCTGTTAATACTATAATGGTTTAAGGTTCAACTTTTCAAGGTTATAGGCTGATATAAAAATATTTTTAAATATAATAAATAAAATACTTGCGGGTAATAAGCGCACCTGCAACCTTAATTAAAAACTAAATATTTCTTAAAAATAGGGAAAACTACCTAAAAACAGGTTATTAAATCAATCTGGAAAACAATTTATTTATTTATTTTCTTGTAATTTTGTCATTAATATCAAGGTTTTAAAAAACCTTTTAGTGGCTCTTATAACCCGCAGGTCCGGTATATAATTCTTTAATTTTTCAGCGAAGGCAAAGGGTTGTTAGCCTATACAGCCTCGTTACACACTTCGTCGGTTTTTACTGGCCATGGCAGTCTTAATTTTTTTTTAAATCCGGTATCAAAATGTCTACCGTCTATTAAGGCATCTGGAACTCGTCCTATTCTTTATTTTAAAAAAATCAGGCCATTTAATATTAAAGCAGTAACAAGTAACCCTCAAATACCTTCAATAATTCAAAGTTCGAACAGGAAGTGATGCGGTGAGTGCGGTAAGTGCCGGTAATATATGACTTTTAAAAATATCGATAGAAACGATTAATCATAAGGAATGAAATGGATGCACTTACATTAGTTATAATTTTTGAAGTACATATTTCAACGTTTAATTCATTTACTAAGTGCTTGAGCGTTTCTATTGAATTACTTAGTATTATCTTCGACTTTTAAAAAGTCTTATATACGGCTATCGACTTTCGCGATCTACAAAGTATAGCATATTGCTTTTGGATCCTATATGCATCTAAAATAATATAGTAAATAGTTAAAATACATGCCATAACTACGAAACCGTAGTTTTATAACCAGTTATCAATAAATAATTCAAGAGTTCAAAAATTTTACAAATATTCTCTCACTTTAGTTAAACCTACATTTTTTAACAAAAACACAAGTTCCCACTGCAAATTTAATCTGCATCCGAGAGCTCATCCAAATTAAAACAAAATGAAAACTTTGCTTAATATAAATAATAAAATAAATAAATAAATTTCGATTTTTTTGCAGGACATTCCACACATCGCTATCTAGCCCCAAGCTAAGTAACTAGACTTGTGTTATGGGTGCTAGACAACGGATATACTACTTATATACTTTTTCTTTAGTAAATATATACTTATAATACATAGAGACAACCAGACCACAGACAAATATCTAAGCATAAATACTTGTCTAAGGCGGGAATCGAACACGCAACCCTGTGTTTGGCAGTAAGGCATGGTGACTATTGTGCCAACTGGGTCGTCGAGCTTTACCCGCAATCTCTAGTCTCGATAATTAAGTAAATTTAATTTTGTTTAGGTATTTATGTAAATGCTTAGATGGGATTTTTTTATAAGTTTTTATAGTGATGTATATATTTTGTATTCAGTTTGTTTTTATAAAAATCTAAATTTAAGAAATATATATGAATAAGTGAAAAATAGTGAAACCATGGTAGTTTAAAGTAATATATTAATAAGCAGAAACTTCTGACACAGCAAAAAGCAAACTATAAATCAACCTACAATTGACTACAATGTCCCACAGTCGATAACATCTCTTGCACACCCCACATCCCCAGCTACCCCCAGCCACCCTCAGCCACCCCCAATAAAACGATTACAATAAACACCTGGATAGTTATTGGAATTATTCAATAACACGCCCTATTGAACACTAATGCCACCATTTTTGTAAAATCAACAAATAAAACCGGAGTTTATATTACCTACGTGTTTAGAGCAGACTTATTTGGATCAACATTATTTGGTCCGATATTGTTGCTTGTTATTGACAAAGCGATATCAAAAGCAAAGAATTAGAATTGACCAGATAAAGACTATGTCACTGTAGTTAAAAGATAGCAGCATCAGTTAAAAGATGCGAAGTGGAGGCTTAAAAGTAGGAAAGCGGACCCCGGGCTCCCGAGAGGGATGCAACCAAGAACATCGCTCGGTTGATGATGACTGTAGTTAAAAGATAGCAGCATCCCGCAGTTTCACCCGCAAGTTCCGATGCCTGAAAATATCGGGAGAAGTCTGTAGTCAAGTTTTGCTTCTATTCAAAAATCAATAGTTATTAAAATGGTGGCGTGACGTTCTATAAACACGCAATTACCGGCAATTATTATGCGCACGCGCTCCCCCAAACGGGACATGACGTTTAACAAACATGGCTACGTTTCCGGTTGATTGTCACGTCATGCCGCGCTTCCGGGAGTAGGCTGGTGATCGAAAATATCGAATTTGGGGTCAGGGAGAAAGTGTTTATGTGGTGAATGTCTTCGTATCTATGGTAGGCTAGCTTTTATCCGCGACTTCTTCCGCGTAGGAGTTGAATTTTTTAAAATAATTTCTTAGCGAATGCCTACATAATCTGTATTCAATTTTTTAGTCTAATCAGTCAGGACTTTGAATTTTTCATGATAGATTCAATATTGCACTGACTATATTGCAAAACAGGCTAAAATAGCTTACAATCTTCTTTTTCATATCATGTCAGAGGTTTGATTTTACATCTGATCAAAATCTCATTAGATCTCGGAAAGGTCGTCCATAGACAATGTTTTAGGACTAAGGACGTTGTAAGTAAATACTACATTTATTTCTCTATGGTTAGGAGACACAGGAGAAGGTGCTCCATAGACAGTGTTACGGTCCCATTATCACAATGCTAATCTATACTAATATTATAAAGCTGAAGAGTGTTTTTTTTGTTGTACGCGCTAATCTCAGGAGCTTACATTTTTGGCTCCATCGGATAACATTTTTTTCTGCTGCAACCCGCTTGGGTCCGCAGTAGCAATTTAACAAGAATTTAAAAGTCTTGATAAAATGCCTCCACCGTAATTGTTTAAATCCAATGGCTGTCTCGAATGTAATCGAAAACATTCGAAACATTGCAATTTAATAAGCAAAGCTTGCAATTTTGGACAATAACAAAAACGAAGCAACAATTTCGGACAATACTGTGAATTATTCCGATGCATTATTCACAAATGGCGAACATAATAGCCGTGAATAGAGCTATCTGAGCGTGTAATAGTGCATTCTGGACTATATTCGTAAATTATACGCGATATGAACATGTAATAAATTTTGGTTTCTGTTAATTTTAATATTATTTGTAATACCGTACAATATAGGTAAAATATTGGACACATAATATGTTCAACTCATTTGGCAGAGACTGTTATGAATATGCGAGAGCAACATTATGGAAAATTGTAAACTAGCTTTTGCCCGCGACTTCGTCAGCGCAGGAGTCGAAAATAGTTCTAACAGGATTTTTTTTGTTGAATTGGTTTGAGTTTCAAACGTGTCAAAATAAAATGTACTTATTGATTTAAATCAAAAGCACTAAGGAGTTCGAGTCGAAGCAAATAACTTTCTAACCCTTTTTAACCCCGTTAGGGGATGAAATAAAATACGAAATACGTGTTCCATCAATTCTGTTAAAGAATGTTTATGCAAAATTTGAAGTAGATTGGACCAAAGAATCACGTTGTCCCTCCAAGTTTCAGGTCTCTACGATCAGCGGTTTAGGCTGTGCGTTGATCCGTCAGTCAGTCAGTCAGTCATTCAGGACCAAGAATTTTATATGCATAGGAGATTTAAGAGTATTCCCATGACATAACGGGAAAACGTTATTATTTGGAAGTCTATCCAAGCTCTCACAACACCAGCATATTATAGAATTCTACACACGAGGGTAATTAATTTAATCCATTAGAAGTCCCAAAACTATTGAAGTAATTATAGTGACACCACGATTTACACCTTTCTGAACAAATTTTGGAATTTGTGGAATGAGGGTTGACATTTAAGGGCTGGAATAATTTTAGACTGTTCAATTTTTTTTTCTTTTATTATGGCTTCGCACGTGTGCATTTAGCCACTGTCAAGTTATATTTTGCATCAAATTATGACCCGATTTTTCATAAATCGGGCCTAAAGTGTTTCAATACAGTAAAAGTCGTCATAGTCCGTCATGTCAGGGGTTATAGTAAAGCGGTGGCAAGTTTACCATAACCTTAATAGGAGATTTGGAGGCAACGTGAAAACTGCATGTTTGACACTGATTTTTACTTTCACTACACTTGTGCACTTTCACAGAACTAAATTGAATAACATTCCACCAGAATTATACAATTCAACTCGAGTTACATCTAAGTTTCATGAAAATAAAACTGCAGCACGACATGTTGTTAACTCGTTCCCGCCAAAACTCCTACTGTTCAATTTACTACCAAAAGTAAACTCTTTATATTTAGCAGCGCCTTTTGGTTTCAGTTGTGTAAGTCTTGATGATGAAGAAGCGAATTATGATGAAAAGTGTTTCAAAGCTAAATATCTTTTTCAATTAGTTCGCTAGTCATAATAACCTTTGAACCAAATTGACCATAACGGCTAAGGAGCAAGTCGCCCTCAATGTATTAAGTCTTTTACCTCCTTATTCCAAAACGAGGTTTAAGGATAGTCCGAGATGTGGATTTAAACCTTAGATTTAGACACAGATTTACTCTTGAACTATAGTCTAAACACTATCCCTATTGATTATTTAGGGTACTGTAGTCTAAACACTATCCCTATTGATTGTATAGGGAACTATAGTCTAATCACTAGTTCACGCGTAAATATGTAACTATCGTTATACCTCGTTTTGGAATAAGGGGGTTAAAGTCTATGTTACTCTCAAAGATTGAACCTTCAAGCCTTAGTTGCTTAGCTTGGGGCTAGATAGCGCTGTGTAATGTGTCCTACAATATTCATTTATACTAAGGTTTATAACAAACAATCTAATAGCATCAGAGCCTACATAAAAAAAGAGATTAACGAATGTTACAAGCAAACAAACATATAAAGATAGGTGCGAAACACATAATCCATTCCTTGCAATCGGGTAAAACACAAATATATTATCTTTATAATACTAAACAAACTTCTTAAGAACTAACAGTAAATTCTTCTTGGTTCCAGATGTACAGGAGTGAATCACTGTAACTTCCTGCTGTCCGAGGACTTTCCAATGTCGACGAGGTGGTCGCCAGGGGTCGTGTTCATTAAATACGCTTGCTTCGATGGTAAGTCCTGGGGCCAAACCGCGCTACTTGCGTCGGCTTCAAGCCGCGCCCGCGCGGCGCTTCACAATGGACGGAATTTTAAGCCTGCCTTTCATAGAAATTTTGAAAAATTACGTTGTTTTCAGAATCACTTATTTTGAAGGTTTTGATGTCCCCGAAAATCCTGTATACTTAAAACACACGAATAAAACAACTCAATGTTTCAAAAATCATATGAAATGCAGGCTCAAAATTCCGCCCAGTGTGAGGCGCAGGTCGGCATAAGCCGACGCGTTGGCTTGAAGGCAACGCACTTATCGTGGTAAGGGGGCTGTTCCTTCATTTACTCTTCCGGTATCATCTTAAATACTAAACTATGGTTACTTTATCATATTCAAAGCCTTTAATTAGGTATTTCGATCAGTATTTAATCGATCTTCAGTTTCTGCAGTGAGATGTAACAGGTATAGAGTGGTTATCTCCGAACTTTGCATTCCTTTATTGAAATATTTTGACGTGTCTTCATGCAATATGCGAAAAAATCCGAGGGATTATGAATCAATTGACTTACTTTCGTGAGGTCAAGTTTATTTCGCAAAGACCTCTGGTTGACATATCACTGAGTTACTGAGGAACTTTTTTGAGTAAACAAAATGTAGTTAAAAATGTTTCTGGTTCTTGACAATGAAGTCTAGCACTGCATTGGATGTGATTATTCCTTTTGGAATATATCCTAGAAAAAAAAGGTTTGTATTAATTTGATCGTTTATAATTCTGGAGTTCGTCTAATGTAGAAATCAGTTGCCTGCTTTTGAAATATACAGGGTAGCAAGCGGTTGAGGACCACTTGTGTGCACCTAAACAAACACTTTTGTTCTATAACTTTTTAACTTTTTTAACAGGAAATTTTTAAATCAAAGGTCGTTCAGACTTGGAAAAGAAGAGAAAACTTAAAAATAAATAAAATCTTAAGGTTAATGACTTCTCCGCGTAAGGAACAGCTGATTTTCAGGTAAAAATAACCTCAAAATTTAAAAAAAGAATATCGAGTTTCCAAATGTCGTAGCGCAAAAATTGTTTCTTTAGATGCACAGAAGTGGCTCTCAAGCGCTTGTTAATATAGTTACCAACCCTGTATAAGAAACTTACCTAAAACACACTTGCTACAAATTATCTCTTCAACCACGACCACAACAGAGGTGATGTCCAAGATCCTTGAAGCGAGACCAACTGTGGGATTCCCTTTATTCTCAATTATCTTGAAATAGGTCTTATTTAAGTGCTCCTTGACAGGGTCAGTAAGATCCAATGTTTCTCCCTTGCGCCTTGGATTGGTTGCATAATAGCGCAGTCCTCTTTTAGAGACCACTCCTTTCAAATATCTAAAGAAATAAATATTGCAGGACATTCCACACATCGCCATCTAGCTCCAAGCTAAGTAACTAGACTTGTGTTGTGGGTGCTAGACAACGGATATACTACCTATATACTTTTATTTTGTAAATATATACTTATAATACATAGACACAACCAGACCACAGACAAATATCTAAGCATGAATACTTGCCTAAGGCGGGAATCGAACCCGCAACCCTGTGTTTGGCAGGCATATCTGTGTAAAGTGATTGTTTATGCCAGGCCGAACCTGAGTAAAAAGTTAGATTGAAGATTTGAAAAGAAAAATTCAAGTTTTTCTAAGTGTGATGGACATAGAATTTGACGTTCGTATTGAAATGAGAAGTAATTTCTCTGGTGATGGCAGTGCAATAACGTTTATATTTTTTAAACTGAATTAAATAAAAGAAAAAGGTTCTCAATTCGAATGTTTAATAAAGTTTTTGTAATCTGCAACATGATCAAAAGAGTCATGAGTTCAAGCCCACCAAAACTGCACTCCGACTTCTGACTTCGATGATCTACAATCCGTTATCAGCACAAAATACATAATTTATCTTCATTGTCGTCGTATTTTTTAGAATGCCAGCTACGCAAAAAACGTTGTTAGGGTACTTGTGCTTGAACGGGCTGTTTTCGCAATGAAACCCTTTTTTATTGGGTCTTTTTTGCGCGAGGATGGAGTAGCCTTGCCCAGCACTTACTACCCTGCCAGCCTAGTCGACCATTTCCAGAGGAGAGAACTTATCAATACTTCTGGAGCCAACTAAGCCGCGGGTTTCATCACGATGTTTTCCTTCACCGTAACAGCAATGTCAATTAGCGCACATAAAGTTTCTTAAGAAAAATACAGCCGGGATTCAAACCCACGACCTTCAGAATGAATGTTGAAGTATCTGCCACTGAGCCAACACAGCTCTTTTGTTATGGCATAATCCAAAGTCGTACAGTTCTCGTAAAACTCTTTTATCTATCACTAACCCTTCCTCATTAACCACCAGACCACAATCATGTTCGGTTCCCATCATTCTCAGTGCTTCTATGCAGGTTGTTAGCTCCAGTATGCGTGGCACCTTCGTGTTTAGCTTTAGGTTATAAATGGAACGGCTCCACCAACTGTAACGTAAGAAAAAACCGGCCAAGTGCGTGTCAGGACACGCGCAAAGAGTATTTAGATGGAGGGTATTCCGAAGGTATTTATGTACACAATTAGATGGCTCATAAACTAATATTTACTACCTGTCTTACACAACAAACAACTTCATGTAACTAATTTTCAATAGAATATGTTCGGTAGTCTATTACTTACTAACTATTAAAACTTACATTCAGCTGTTAGCAACCATTTAGCTGGTAGAAGGGGGGGGGGGGGGGGGAGGACACTTGACTCAAACAAAAAATACTTTAAAGCTTAATATTTTTGAAACAGATCCCAGGCTCAAAAGATGGTTTTCCCTTAAAATTTTTAAAAGAACCATCCAACAATATTTCACACCATGTGCTTGGTGATTTTTTTTCTCTGAGCTTAGCTCACACCGCGGACATACGGACGGACATGGCGAAACTATAAGGACTCCGACTACGGAACCCTAAAAACGGTTTTTTAAAAGAATGGCACTGAACGCTTACGGGATACGAAGGTACTAGGCTTCGTATCCCGTAAGCGTTCAGTCCCATTCAACGAAGGCATGGACATTACTGTAGTTAAAGATTTGGTATTATTATAGGATATCAATCTTCAGCAGCAGTTTTCATATAAATAACGCTTTTCAAAAGGAGTTTCAAGGGCATCATTGTTCTTTCAGAAAACGTCACCTTTTTCTCATTCGAAATTATTAGGATAATCATCGAAATAGAAAAGATGAAATAGGCTATACTATTATTTCGTTTCTGATATAGGTAAAAGTCGTTTTGCAAGTTAGAAGCTCTGATCATAGGGATTAATTGATTAAACTACGCTGGATATTAGATTGTGGATAGTGTAACCTTACATGTAATCACGTTCAGGCAGTTCCTTGAAGAGATAAGCCTCCATCCACTGATCACACACGAACTTGGTCATGTAATTTCGCACACCGTCTGGAAGGATTACTACCACGCGCTTTCCAGCACCTAATTTCAACTCTTTAGCCGCATGTATAGCAGAGATCATTGCTGCTCCGCTACTGCCTCCTAGAAATAAAAAATAAAGCATATTGAGGTGCCTGTGCTATGTTAGTTATATTAAATACGTTGCAAACTTCTGAATTTGATCACTTGATAAGTCATTTTTCAGGTATGTTTTCAGGGCTTAGGATATTTACCACACAATAAACCTTCTTTCTTAATTAGCTCCCGAGCCATGGTGAAAGATTCTTGATCAGTAGGGTGTATCACAATGTCTATGATGGATTTGTCCAACACCTTTGGGACGAATTCATTACCAATGCCTTCGACCTGTTAAGTGAAAAATTGTCGTGGTGATTCGTTAAATGATTAAAAAATATTATTTCTTTGTTTAATTTGAACTCACCAAATAAGGTTTGAATTCTCCGCCGTCCATCATAGTTGAACCTAGTGGATCAACACCTACGATGACACATTTGGGGATGACTTCTTTTAGCCTTCTAGCTGTACCAGTTAGTGTGCCCCCAGTACCTGCCCCGATTACTGCCATGTCGACGTCTTTTAGGCTATTCAAGATCTCTACGGCGGTATTCTCGTAGTGTGTTTGGGGGTTCACTTTGTTGCTGAACTGAAATTGGAGTCAACAAGAAAAAAATGAAGTAGTTCCTATGGCAAAGGAACCAACGCTTAGGTTACCAAAAAGTGATAGGGTGCTCCAGATTTTAAGGTTAACCTTCACAGTAGAACATCAGTAACACTTACTTGATCCAAACACATTGCATTAGGATCTTCTTCTACAATCTTTTTGGCAGCAGAGAATAGGTTCTTTGGGTCGCCGTAAGGAGCCGTACGTGGTGCTTGAATTACTTCGGAGCCAAGGTCTAAAGCCGTGTTCACTTTGTCATCGGAACTCTTATCGGTTGTCACGACGGTACATGCGTATCCTAGATTTAAGTAGGAAATTAGTAATACGTATCTTATTGACCGGACCCCCAAACCCCCCCCCCCCTTTTATACGTCCGTGAGTACTGACCCAAATCATATTGCTATAGTTGTGGAGAAAGGTTACAAGTGAACGTAAAAATGTATCTTACCATAAATACTTGATACTAAAGCGAGGCCAATGCCGGTATTCCCTGAAGTAGGTTCCACGAATCGTGTACTGGGGGTGGCACGTCCGCTTTGTATCGCATCCTTCACCATTGCGTGAGCGATGCGGTCCTTGCTTGAGCCTCCGGGGTTCATGAACTCGCATTTGACGACTGTACGAGAGTTATTTTAAAATGTACAGGCTTATTGATAACTATAATATGACGATCCAGTTAGCACAATGGTCACCATGCCAGACTGCCGAACACAGGGTTGCGGGTTCGATTCCCGACAAGTGTCTGAGGCGGGAATCGAACTAAATACTTATTTATGCTTAGATATTTGTCTGTGGTCTGGTTGTCTCTATGTATTATACGTATATATTTACAAAAGAAAAGTATATAAGTAGTATATCCGTTGTCTAGCACCCATAACACAAATCTAGTTACTAAGCTTGGGGCTAGATAGCGATGTGTGGAATGTCCTGCAATTTTTATTTATTATATTTCAATAATATATAATTAGCAAGCCGTTGAGGGCCACAATTTTTAAATGGTTGAATTTCTAAAAGTCGTAGAACAAAAGTTGTTTGTTTAGGTGCACAGAAGTAGCTCTCAACCTGCTAATATAGTAACTAAAAACCCTGTATGAGGATAAACCTAGCAATTTTAGCATAGCTTGTAGAATCTTCCTTATTGTGAAAAGTATGCCGTAATGCATGTGCCGGACTTGCCAGAATCCGGTCTAGGCATTTTGCGGTGAACAGCTTTCAACATGTTGTGTGTAAAGCTATTCCACGCTCAGATATACGATACAAACTATATTTTTAGGGTTCCGTACCCAAAGGGTAAAAACGGGACCCTATTACTAAGACTTTACTGTCCGTCCGCCTGTGCGTCTGTCTGTCACCAGGCTGTATCTCATGAACCTGATAGCTAGACAGTTGAAATTTTTCACAGATTAAGTACGTATTTCAGTTGCAACAATAAAAAATATTGAAAGTGCATTATTACAACATGGTCCGGAACCTTTTGGTGCACAAGTTGGACTTGGACTTGGCCGGTTTTTTAAAACCTTTATACTTACAGAACTCGCATTCTAGTCCGTAATCTTTGGGTATCCTGTTGAGTTTAATAAGCGGCGTGCGACCGATCGCTCCCAGAATATTTTCATGGTAGTCCTCTTGCTTGCACAATTTGTTGTTGATGCTGAAAAAAAATGTAGGTAGGTATACTTATTCTAGTTCTTTTTACCTTATTTTTTTTACACAAAATAGGCTTGCATTTCACTCATCTCACCTAATGGAAGATGAGATCGAGGCTGTAGCATGCCTAGAACGTCTATACTAATATTGTAAAACTGAAGAGTTTGTTTGTTTGTTTGAACGCGCTAACCTCAGGCACTACTGGTTCGAATTGAAAAAATATTTTTGTGTTGGATAGTCCATTTATCGAGGAAGGCTATAGGATATTTTTTATCCCGATATTCTCACGGGATCGGGAGTTACGCGGGTGAAACAGCGGAGCGCTGCTTGTAATATTCTAAAGAGGAAATATTTTTTAGATTGTAACCTATTGGCTCTGAAACTACTAGACCGTTTTTGATGAAACTTAGTATGAGGATACTTTAGATGTTTGGGAGTAATATAGGTTATTTTTATTCCGATATTTTCATCGGGACTTAAGTAGGTGAAACTGCGGGTAACTACTATGATAAAAGGATTTTTGCACGACTTATGTCAAAAAAGAAAAATGTCCAAAGCCAATGTCCAAAGTTATACAGTCCCATAGTAAAAATATCTAATTATTGAAATGTCCAGTACAAAAAGTCGTCTCACTTTACTATGTATCCTGGAACTACGTTATCTTGTATTGGAAACTCTATGAGATATGCAAATTATGCGATACTTATTGACTTGACTTTACTTGACTTGATAGATAGATATATAGATAAACTCTTTATTGTACCACATTAAACCTTAATTCTAACAAAAGCTCCTTTTACAAAAACAATATTAAACCTAACAATATGGCACAATGGGCGGCCTTATCGCTAAAAGCGATCTCTTCCAGGCAACCTTGGATGGACAAGAATTAAAGAAGTGATGGGATGATATGACAATTTTAATACTTACGGAGTTTCACTGGTCATGTTTTCTTGAGATTGAAAAGGCGAAGAGTTGAGACTTGACGACGATGCTTGAAGGCTCTTCGATTTCGATTTCTTCTTGAAAAGGCTGTTTTTATTCAATGACATATAACTCATTTCGATATTCGCTAACGGGTAAATAATAATTCAAAACACTTGCAGCCACTTTTATATTGTTCTAATGAAGTTTATCATAGGTTATCAAAACACAATTTCAGTGAAAATGAGTGCAGCGATTTGTAGTGTTTTCATTCAATATTGGTTTTTTACTGTTATTGGTTTTTTAGGGTTCATTTCATGTTATTGAGTGATCTATGTCAATGTGGATTCTGATCATGATATCAATTCCACCTAAGAATTTTAATATCAAACTCAATGTAATTCAAATTCAGTAAGAATTTGAAATATGTATGACTAGCTATTGGTCGCGACTTCGTACGCGTGGTAGTTTGTTTTATATACGTAAACCTTCCACTTGAATCACTCTATCAATAAAAAAAACCGCATCAAAATCCGTTGCGTAGTTTTAAAGATCTATGCGTACAGGGACAGACAGCGGGAAGCGACTTTGTTTTATACTATGTAGTGATTCCTACTAATATTATAAATGTGAAAGTTTGTGTGTGTGTGTGTGTGTGTGTATGTTTGTTACTCCTTCATGCAAAAACCACTGGGCCGATTGCGATGCAACTCGGTATCTCGGTAGCTGTAGACCTGGGTTAACACATAGGCTACTTTTTTATCCCGATATTCCCACGGGATCGGGACTTATGATGAATGTTGGTATAAAGATAGTCCTGGAGTAAAACATAGGCTAAAAATATTGGGATTTATGTAGGTTTACTAGACACTGAGAATTTGAAAAAGATCTAAAATCTTGTTTAAATTTTTGAAATAAACGAGAACAGAAGGAAGCGGCCATATAATAATTTTTAAGTCTAAAAACAAAAAAACCAAATTCGTTGTAAAGTTATTTAAACCGGAAATTATTATCGTGTTTTTTTATCGACTTCTACAAAATAAAAACAAAAAACATTGTAAATATTAATAGTTTTTTTCCCGGGTTTTTATTTTTATTTCTCTTACCGTCGAGGATAAAAACACACGTAAAAATAGTTACTATGAATACAAATCGCGTGAGTTTAAAAAGTTTATTGTAAATGTTTTAAATAACTTTAGTAGTGAAAAACCATATTACTTACTTCATGATAACTCCGGCGTAAATGAAATGTACACATTTAACTTCATTATATTCTGTGATTGACTAAATGTAATCCATTATTTCATACGGCATGATTTTAAAGTGCAATCGTTTCTAAACGTGATCCTAGATTTACAACCAGCTAACACCGGCAGCTGCGCTGACACTAGCACCTGAAACGCCATTCATCAAATCAAATCAAATATCTTTATTTACCACAAAAAACTATGAAATAACAATTATGCGACTCTACCTCTTGCGTTAGTTGGAAAACTGTGTCTTCCACAAAAAAGCAAATTGATAAAACTGCCACTTACTCATCTATTTAAATATAAAAATGAAACCACGCGAAGAATCACGCGTGAACGGCTGGACCGATTTTGTTAATTCTTTTTTTGTTGTGTTTGCTATTGTCAAGAGAAGGTTCTTATGAAAGAAAAAAATAAGAAAGTTATGCAGAAGATTACTACGCGGGTGAAACCGCAGCTAGTATTATTATAAAATAGATTGTAAAATAAATTTTGTAAAATAAATTCTTACACTAAAGATAGAGCTATCTTCTGTCCAAATTGTTCAGTTTGACTTTATCGGCTATGAATTAAATATGAGTAGGGCCATTAACTGTTCAGTTCGGTGGATTTTTATCATTTCGGTGTCTTGCATAATATCTTATTAAACCATATTCGTTGAAACGAAGATTCGTCAGCCAGCAGATTCCTTGCTTGCTGGAAATACTCTGCGAACAGGAATCACTAACTTAACTCAATTCACTTTCATCATATCACACTGTCTATTGGTATCACACTGTATTTTCTTGTGTTTTCCTTTCTCTCTTTTACATTTTTTTAAATACTTTTATTTCCGTTGCGTTTAGTTTAATGGTCTGGTTTTATTGGTTTTAGGTTTGACAGCTGTCATCTTAAATGGAGATCTCGATGAGATCTATCTCTTCTGTAAAGAGACCATCAATCTAGGATCAATAGTTTCTGTGATACGGCTATTAAGCTTGACAGCTGTCAATTAGCCATCTGTCATTTTGACAGTTACCTGCCATTATGTCGCTGTTTTTGATAGTCTTTTGTTTATTTTCGATCGTCTTTTGTTTTTGTTTTCCTTGGACGAGGGGATCCAATTTAGAATTTGTAAGGTAGTGTTTTCGTCATTGAATGTGAAAAGTAATATTTGTATTTATGATATTACAACACCCTGTAGCGACTAAACGGTGATTTTAATTAAAACTATCGATTAGTTCTTGTTATTTGGAATCAATTGGTGTATCAACTACTTGAGATTTTTAATTATATCTGAATCAGAAGAAGATATTTCAGTTATATGAGTAACTATGATATGTCGTATCGAGATATAGTCATAAAGTTTCTAACCATTTTCAGCGTTACATTCCTTCCTGATGTGTTAGCGTTTAAATTCTATTGGATTCAATATAGTTTGAAATTGGTGAGTAAACCTTCCAAAATGATTATTTTAGAAATAGTTTGAACTTCATATTGAAACTAATTTAACAGATATAATCGCGTTTCGTTTCATGACCTTTCTCATGGTCACAGATAGACTGAGGTGAAAATTAGTCTTACAAAAATATAGAATTTTGTTAAACTACCGTCGAATTACAATCAATCAAAACCGTTCCCTATATCCGCAGAATTGACTAACGGTGTCCCGAGGTCTTGCAGCTGTGGTTGGTCAGGCTTATAAGACTTGACCAAATGTAAAATTTGGTCCCAAACTGGTGGTGCTCTCCAACCATCTTCCCTATTAAATTTATTGGTTTGAACCTGTGATTCTTCTTCATATCCTGACATGGACAAAAATAACGGGATGTTTTAAATGTACAAAACTTTTTCAAAAGGTCTTCGCCCACGATATCTTTGTTTTTGACATGTGATGTTACCGGAACGTTAAATGAGCGGATACTCTAACATTCGTGACCATAGAGTATAGAATACCATTGGTACCATTGAATATAGAAGAAGTGTAACAGAGTATGAATTGTTTGCGCCAGTTCATAATTTCTTGTATCTTCGTATCTCCCCAAATAAATATTTTTACTCATGAAATTAGTGAAATGTGCCCAAAGGATTCTCGGAACCATAATACAAAAAAAAATAATGATATTATTAAACATCTGTACCTAGGTACCATTTTTAACCGACAAAAAAGGGCTTCTCCCGTTTTTCTTAATTCGACTGTTTTTTAATTTATTTGGAATCATATAATTTACATGACGTCACTTTGAAGCGTCTTAAAAATTAAGTTAGTGTCTTAAAAATTAAGCGAGTGTCTTTGGAACGCGCCCAATGCAAAGAAGAAACAAGAAACTTATGGAGTTTGGGCATAACTTCTTTGCTTATAAAACGAATTCAAGAAAATATAATTTTAAGCATTATGAAAGGACGTTGGAAATATACGAGCAAATATAATCCAATTTTGTTTAACCTAGAAGTTGCAATTTCTTTGGCAGTAACATTCTGACCCTTTGACATTTGCCTTTCGCCTTTTTTGTCAATAAATTGACTGTGTGCTGCGTGACAAGGCCGTGACGAATTGGAATCGATTCACTTATCAAAGGAGTGACACAGATGTTCAGTGTCACGCTTATCAGCGGTTAATATTACCCATATGTTTGGCGCCTATTGTGTTTGTTGTCATTTATGGTTTAGTTTGGGATAAGCAAAGTTTGCAGTAAAATTAGTTGTAGGTTGGCAACATTTGTTGTGAATGGACAGTTTAAGTTTGTAATTGGTGGGCAATAGAAATACCCAATTAGGGCAATGTATGCGATTGAATCTACCCAGAGACCGGTGTTGTCATAGTGATAGATACCTCGACTTTAATTCTAAAGGTTATGGGTTCGAAATCCGCCCGGCCGTGCACCGATTTTTCTTATGGTTTTATGTGTGGTTTTTAACATTGCTATATGGTGAATGAATCCATTGATGAAACCCGCGTCTTAGTTGTCGCCAGACGTTTGGCCTAGTTCTTTCCTCTGGACATGTTAGACTAAGATAAGTGGGTAGTAGTCGCTGGGCAAACTTATTCCATCCTCATCCAAAAAGGGCCCAAGGAAAAGAGGCCGTATCAAGAATGGAAGAATCTTTCCAGTAAAGTACGAAAACTATGAAAATATCCAGAGGAAAGAAATCGTTAAAACGTCAGAAGCCAAGTCGCGGTTTTCATCATAATGTTTTCCTCTCCCTAAGAGCAATGTTAATTAGTGCACGTACTTACATTTGTCGTTGGTGCCCGGCCTTTTCGTAGATACCTCGACTTTCATAGAGCGGGGTTGGCTTAGTGGTAGAAACCCCGACTTTCATTCTGAAGGTCGTGGGTTCGAATCCCAGCCGGCTGTTCACCAATGTATTTTTCTTAAGATAAATTGTGTGCGCTAATTGACATTGCGTACTCCATCCTCACGCAAAAAGGACCCAATTAAAAAGAGTCTAGTTGCGGGAAAAAGCCAGTACACATACAAACCTCGAGTTTCATTCCGAAGGTAGTGGATTCCATAATCTATACTAATATTATAAAGCTGAGAGATTGTTTGTTTGTTTGAACGGGTTATCTCAGGAACTACTGGTTCGAATTAAAAAAATATTTTTGTGTTGGATAGTCCATATTTGTCGAGGAAGACTATAGGCTATTTTATATTTCGATATTCCCATCGGGACTTACGTGGGTAAAACCGCGGATTGCTGCTAGTATTAAGATATAAGTAAGTTACTTATATCCACAGTGCCATAAACATACTGTCTGCCCTTGACTATTCACCATACTTGTCCCCCTGGGAAACCAACGTGCGCCATCATGTGTCTATCGACCAATTTAAATAGCACCCTGATTGCGAAGTTTATTTGTCAAAAATAAAAACCCAATCTCTGAATTACTAAAGTCAATTAAACGGAATATTTACCTGTTTGTTTTTTATTTTGTGGAGAGCTCGAGATTTTATGCCTGTGTCAGTTTAATAACCTCTATATTGTTTTCTAGCTTTTACCCGCGACTTCGTCCGCGTAGAAGTCGAAAATGGGCCAAGCCTTTCTTATCGGATGCCTCCGTCATACAAAGAACACACCTTCCAAGTTTCAGGTCTCTACGATCAGTGGTTCAGGCTGTGCGTTGATCCGTCAGTCAGTCATTCAGGACAAAGCATTTTATATGTATAGAAGATAAACCAGACGATTCTAAAGGCAGTTTAGGGAATTTTAGATTCACATACTCTGTAAAAACCGCGTATTTTGTTTGTGTTTTTTATAGACCCCTGTTGTGATATTAATGGTCATTTTGGATTAAAAGCCGATTAAAGGTATTATAGGCCATTTGTGGACATTTTTAATAAAACAATATATATATAGATTAATCGAGTATAAGCAAAATAAAAAACGCAAACATTGTGATGAGAACTTAAAAAAAATCCGATCCCGTGGGACTGGAATAAAAATATTCTTAAATTAAGAATACTGCTATTATCAAGAACAATTACCAAAAATACAGGGTTATTGGTAACTATAGTAGCAAGCCGTTAAGGGCTACTTCTGTGCACCTAAACAAACAACTTTTGTTCGACGACTTTTGGAAATTTAAGCAAAATAAAAAAACGCAAACGTAGAGAATACATTGAGATGAGAACTTAAAAAAAGCCGATCCCATGGGAGTAATGGAATAAAAATATAATATTTTTTTTATTATGAACAAATATAATGTAATATAAACTTAATCGCTAGGCTCAATTTTAGTAATTGCTTTCTATGAGAGAGAGGGAGAGAGATACCGACAGAGAAACACGCGCAACTATAGCAAAAAGTGTCGTTACAATTTTTGGTCTTAATTTTTTCCGTCTAGCCTCCTTTCACAACGCGCGATAAGGAACTTCGTTCCAATTAAGAAATAACCAAAAACAAACAAATATTCTCTAGCGTCTTTAGGGAGAGGATTCTTGCTTCAAGATTTTGACTTGGATACGTTTTTAAAATTGCTTCCATAGGGATGTAATTAAAGAAAACTAATGATAACAAAATACATTTTAGTGTTGGAGCTCTATATTATCTATCATCCACATCCAAATTTCTATTACACCATTGGATAACTAATACTTTGTTGTGGAATAGACAAAATAAGCATAACTATCGACACAATGCTCTAGTCTAGGGTTCTAAATTAGAGGGTTCTATCTAATTCAGTTGATAAAGTGCCATTGACACATTTACCCCAGTTTCACCCCAAAATGTCGAAATGCATTCTGTTTTGGGGATGTTTAATGGAATATTGAACGTTTGCGACAGACACGTGCTACTCTAACTATGAGAAAATGTTGTGATTTTGGTGAATAGGGTAGTATTTAGGAGTTAAAAGTGAAAATGATGAATTTAATTTCAAATTTAATTTTCACGACCCACTTAGGAAATTGTTGCGGGTTTGATTCCCGCCTCAGACAAGTGTTTATGCTTAGATATTTGTCTGTGGTCTGGTTGTCTCTATGTATTATAAGTATATATTTACAAAAGAAAAGTATATAAGTAGTATATCCGTTGTCTAGCACTCATAACACAAGTCTAGTTAGTTAGCTTGGGGCTAGATAGCGATGTGTGGAATGTCCTGCAATATTTATTTATTTACTTTATACTTTTCTTTTGTAAATAGTATACCTACTTACATTCAGAAACACCCAAACTGGAACCAAATATCTTTGCATACATTTTTGTTTGAGGCGGGAATCGAACCCGCAAACTTCGGCTTTTAATCTATGTTGTTCAAAATACACGTTAATAAAAAGACAATTACGTGGGTGAAACCGCGGGGCGCTGCTAGTTTTTTTTTAATCACAAGAATGAATTTATTATATTTATTAAAAAAAAAATCTAAAGTGTTGGTAGATATTTTTTTTACTTTTCTTGCCACGTGTCCAATTCGAATCACTATTTATTTGCCCCAAATTCGATTGATCCAAAATACAACAAAAATGTCCTTAATTCTATTTTTACATTTTGAACTCAAAGGCTATTGCTGTAAGGCTTATAAAGTTTTATTTGTGGATAGATAAGGAACCCTTGTTATTTTTTATGACCCATTTTTTAGGGTTCCTATTTAATATTTGCAAAAAATGCAACGAGCCGAATTTGGCATGATCAATCGATTGGTTTCGTTACCCTGTTTTGTAGTTTTGTTTGACTTTCTACCGAGTAGGTAAAGTCGATATGTTTTTATAACTTACGCCCGAATACTGAAAGGCTACTTAATCTTAAGTGGCGTTTAAATTGAAATTTAAGTGTAAGCTTCAATAGAAAGCATACACTTAACGTCAATTTAAACGCCACTTAAAGTTAAGTAGCCTTTCAGTATTCGGGGGTAGTTTTATAATTATTTAGGACTTGGTTAATACCTTGTATTCATCTGATAATATAATTTTTATCTTTTGACATTACTATTTGTTAACTTGATATTTGACATTTGTACCCCTTAGGGGGTGAAAAAGGGGGGCAAACTTTGTATAGGACAACGTGATTCCTTGGTTTATTTTCGACTTCTACGCGGGCAAAAGCTAGTCAATATTGACTGTGAAGTTCGGGCTATTACAGTAACATAATATAAATTCCGGGTTTTTTATGTAGGTAAGTAAATGTATTAAAAAAAACTTTTTTATTCATGATTCATGCCGAAAACTCCGTAGAAATTACAATAATATCGTTTCTCTTCCCACATTTTGGCTTTTTTACGTGTTTATATAAAGAATAGAGTCGTAAAAGTGGAACTTATCTTCTTGTTTACCAACTTTTGTGGTGAATGAAAAAAAAAACGTCAAAAATAAGCAATTTGACGTTAATCGAAAATGTTGAAGCGTTTGTTTTTCCGATGTTCTTATAAAAAAAGTTAAGCAAAGCCGAGAACTTTCGGTTCGTTAGGTTTTCTAACAGAAAACTAAATAAATGTGATTATATCCGCATAAATAGTTCCATTATGAGTTCAAGTCGGGATAACCTTAGAAAATAATATTTTAACTCTTTTCCCGGGTTGTTGGGTTTCTGGGTACGGGACACCTGCAATGCGAAATCAGGGTTCAGTAGTGAAGTTCAAAGCCTTCAAGGTCATTGTGTCTGGAGGTCAAGGTCGATCTGGACTCTACACTGACGCCCACACTGGAATTTATAATTTGATAAGTTTAGATTTTAAGTTTTTTAAGTCAACTTAGAAGTAATTGTCGAGATCGTTTTTGCCGTTTGCGAGCTCTTTTCATTGAATTGGAGCTTTTGGTTTTCCTTAGACCGGGCTGTGTCCGAGCCGGAAACTTAAATGGAAAAAAGTGTGGCGCAAAAGGCGGCCTTATCGTCTAAGGGCGATCTTTAAAAATATTGAAAATATTATTTATTTCTGTATTCATACTTTTAAAATAATTTCAATGGCAACAGCATTTCGTAGAACTCTTTCAGAGTTTAAAAACTACCCTCCAATAACCAATGTCTTAAGTTTAAAGCTATGTATGGAGGCTGCTTCCCTTACTCGCCGGTAATCTGTTGTAGATCGACAAATAAAGTCCTTCGACTACTCATTTATCATCATCAATCATACTAGAATTCAGATATTTCTAGTGGTATGATAAAATATGAAATATGTTAGAAATTGTAGCTATTTGTATATTTTTTGGTTTTTGGATTATGTGTAATTTCTGTTCTCTTTAATATTTAGTGCATAGTTTATTATGTAAAATGAGTTTCAATAAATTTGTTTGTACTAGCTGCGCTCCGCGGTTTCACCCGCGTAAGTCCCGATCCCGTGGGAATATCAATATGAAAAGTAGTATATAGCCTTCCTCGATAAATGACTATCCAACACAAGAAGAATTTTTCCATTCGAACCAGTAGTTCCTGAGATTAGCGCGTTCAAACAAACAAATTCTTCAGCATAGATTTGTATTTTTTTAAGGTTCTGTACCCAAAGGGTAAAAACGGGACCATTTTACTAAGACTCGACTGTCCGACTGTCTGTCTGTCATCAGGCTGTATCTCATGAACCGTGGCAGCTAGATAGTTGAAATTTTTACAGATGATGTATATCTGTTGCCGCTATAACAACAAATACTAAAAACATAATATAATGGTACGGAATCCTTTGTGCGGGTTTAGTGCCCAGTTGGCCGGTTTTTTAATGAAGATTTGCGACTTATAAAATACTTACTAGAAAATTTTCAAACAGCAAATTATAAATCTGAAAATTTATATTATGTTTGTTACCTCTTCACGCAAAAACTACTGAATTGATTGCGACGAAACTTGATATGTAGATAGCTGGAATCCAGGAAAAAAACAAATAAATATTGCAGGACATTCCATCTAGCTCCAAGCTAAGTAACTAGACTTGTGTTATGGGTGCTAGACAACGGATACACTACTTAAATACTTTTCTTTTGTAAATATATACTTATTATACATAGAAACAACCAGACCACAGACAAATATCTAAGCATAAATATTTCTCTGATTCGGGAGTCGAACCCGTAACCCTTTGTTTGGCAATCCGGCATGGTGACCATTGTGCCAACTGGGTCGTCATAGGTTAGTTTTATCCCGATATTCCTATGGGATCGAGACTTACGCGGGTCAAACTGTGGGACGTAGCTAAAGCATAAGAAAGAGTGTAAATAAGTGCCTAATTTACATAATAAATGAAATATGACTGTGTATGTAGTGTAATCCATAAACGAATGTTTTATGATGGTGTTCAAGTTCGGTTATGTGTTTGTGACGTCACAGTCATCTCGTAAATACGTCGTAAAAACTTGACGTATGTGGTATGTTTAGCGTAAGTGCAGTTTACGATAAAGGTTATTAGGTTATAGATACCTACTTACATTATTTACCTGTACGTAAGCCGGGTGTGGACTGTATCTGCTGGATATTTTCGATAACATAATTTTTTTAGCTTCGTTAAAAAATACATTTTAATATTAATTGCAACATGCTACCTAGGCCCACCTGTTCCTGAGTAAATCGGTGGTGACACACGGATAGACGGACAAGAGAGTGGGGTTCCTTTTTCACCTGAGGTATGGAACTCAGAAAGACAGAACATATTACATTTATATAAAATTAATCCATATTTTCTTGGTCTCACGCGTGAACTGCTGGACCAATTTCGCTAATTCCTTCTTATTGTATTTGTCAGGATAAGGTTCTTATGCAAAAAATCATTACGCAAGTGAAACCGCGAAGCGCATAATTATAATGGAATTAGCTTTCCTCTAGCATATGGTCAATCGCTTGGTGCCGACACACGACTAAAACCGCTAGCAACTCTTCCACCTTTCTCATGCGCACTGCTAAGAAATAGAGCTCTGTTCCCGCCTCGCTGTTCCCCTAAATCTACAACCAGTCTTCAAGTCTAGAGTAAATAGGTACCTTTTAGGCGAGCATGCTGCTTCCTAGACCTCATCTTCGCTTGAGATAAGGTCAAATGCAAGCTTATTTTGTGTAAAAGGAAGTCCCAGTCCGATGTAGCTAATCTGTAAGCTCATTGTTAGGGTCAGGCATTAGCTACATCATCTTTCCTTAGATTCTTATATTAAATTTTTGCAAGTAAGCTTTTCATTTATTCAGTTTTTATGGACACTCGCAGGTAAGGTATAAATTATGAAACTAAGGCTCAAAATTCAATACGTTTAAGTTTCTAACAACTACTTAGCGCTTAACTAAACTAGGTTCCTTATGAGTTTCGACACTAAATAAATAATAAACTTCGTAGAGACATTGTAAAGTATACTTCGGCGCCTTTTCTTTTATTTTACTACAATCATAAAATATTATGAGATGATGAAGCATAAAATTATTTGGTGACGAACTTGCGTTAACTGCTGCATAAAAACTTCAGAAAAGATTTGATGCGGTAGAGAAAGTTAGACTCGTTAGTTCTACGAGTAGGTTGCAAGTAAGGTTTTTTTACTTTTCTCAATTTTTAAACGTCGTTTCGGAACTTCGGATTTTCAGGAAACAAAGTCAAAGTTTATTCATTTAGAAATTTCATTATTTTGAGACCTTTATTCATTTTTTATTTGCAAGAAATCACATTGAAATTATACTAGTTACTAGTTAGGGTGTGTGAATGAAGTCCTAAATGCTTAAAGCTTACTTTAAAATAAAACTTTTTCAGATAAGTATTTTAGTCTCTATTGATTACAAGCTTTTATTTAGTTTCTCCTGTCCCGATGTTTGTCATCAAATCTTGCAAATTATTTAATTCAATTTCTAGCGCTAAAAATTTAAATAGTATTTATGCTCTTCGGATCACTGTTTCTCTGGGATGCGTATTAGATGAAATAGGCTTGCCCATAATCTACAACCCTGTTAGCTTAGTCCATATCTAGAGTCTAGATTAAAGAACTGGCCAATACATCTGGAGTATGGACCCAACTAAGCTGCGGGTTTCATCACGATGTTTCCTTCAGCGTAAGAGCAATGTTAGTTTTTTTGTTTTTTAAAGCTTAATTTCTATGATAACTAGAAAATGAAAAAAAAATACCAAACCATAGGGGCATAGTCATGGCAGTTATAGGTTTTATGGCACAAAAATATTTGTGCTAGTGTCATTATCCAGGGAGGAAACAGTCGACTACGTTTGTATGGAGAGAGCGTCTGTACCCTTTTTTCACCTTAAGCCCCTAGATTAACATGCTTCCTCACAAATGCTTGTTTTACGATATAATCAGATAATTTTACGGTTATCCACATGTAAAAAGCTGTCTTTGTGTCGTTGTTTACGACAATCCTTTCTAATATTAAACGTATTTCTTTTTAACTGACTTCAAAAGAGGAAGAAGTTTTTTAATCGGCGCGTGTATTTTTTTTAAATGTATTATCACTGATTATTCAAAGAGAGCTCAACCGATTGAGAAGATCTTTTTGTGTTAATAAAGGGGATACTTCAGGGGTGGCCTTGGTGAGGATCTGACAAGGATCATTGGAGTGATGAATTGCACCTTGAGCGTGCAGCAAATTGCTCGTAGTTTTCAAGATCTGGTACTAGTAGAATCGGCCCTTTTTTAGGGTTTCATACCTCAAAAGGTAACCGTTATAGGATCACTTTCTAGAAAGAGTTCAGTATTATTTTGAACTAACGTTTTAACATTAATAAAGTATTGTTTATTATTATCAGGAAGTTTGTTAACTTTCCTCACCTCTCTAGCGTGGCGTTTGCGGAAAAGTTTTTTTTTCACTAGAGATGAGAACGTCTTGCTAAACAAGTCAGTTTCTATTAAAAGTATTTCCATTTCATTAAATCTTTAAAGTCTTTATGTTAGGTATTTAGGAATCGTCATTCGTTTTTATGTGCAGAAATAGCCAAAAGAAGCTGCTGATTAATTTTGCCATTTTTAGTAGTCATATTTAATCCATTAAAGTTAAGACTTGATTACGGCGTTATGTTTTCTTCTTATTATTGACTTCTGGCTAGACAAAATTCGTACCTATCTTGCCAATTAGAATGCGTAGTAGTCTAAACACTAAACTCAATCAGAGTGTATGCAATGTGTTTCAGTGAAGGGGTATTAATACGAAAGAGGGTTATTCTAGACGTCTAGGCGAACAACTTTTGTACTACGACTTTTAGAAATTCGAACATTTCGTTCGAAATTTTTGTATGAAACAGCTGCTTTCTAAGAAAAAAATCCCTCAGAATTATCGAAAAAGAGTTTGAATTTTCAAAAGTCGTATAACCAAAGTTGTTCGCCTAGACGTCTCAAACTTTCGTATTAAAACCCCTTGAAACACATGGTAAATTGTTATAGAATTCTTACAGTTTTTGCAAATTATTATCTATCTTACTTACAATTATTTATCCTTTACAGATACTCTTTCAGTACACTACTGTAATCGTGAAGTTCGCGTGTCAGAATGGGGTTCTGACAGCGAAGGCTACATCCGAACCCCGGGGTACCCTCACTTCTACATCGGAGACGAGTGCCGCTGGCGGCTGAAGTCGCATCCAGAACAGAGGGTCAGGGTTACACTCCTGGATGTTAGTCTAAGAAGTAAGTTCTCCAACAATATTTCATATTTAAACCGGCCAAGTTCATGTGTTGGGATGAAGTTCCTTATTTTTAAGGTGAAAGGGTACCGGAGCTCTCTCCATACAAACGTAGTTGACTGTTTCCTCCCTGGATAATAACAATATACTTAGCAAATATTTTTGTAACATAAAACTTATAACTGCTATGACCATGCCCCTATGTTTTGTATTATTTTTTAAATATTAATTTCTATGATTGTTAGAAAATGAAAAAAAACCAAGACATAGGGGCATAGTCATGGTAGTTATAGGTTTTATAACGATATACGAAACTATTTTCTTTAGTGTCATTTTCCAGGGAGGAAACAGTCGACTACGTTTGTATGGAGAAAGCGCCGGTTTTGCTTTCACCTTAAACTTTTATGGAGTTAAAACGAAACAAACATTACAAAAGATTTAGATTTACATATTTTCCCTCTAATTGTTTACCTGTCTAAAAGTGGCCAAGAACTAACCTTGTTGGAATTTTTCAGGCAAAAATGCATGCTGTTTCTTTACCTCGTCCGTGCACTGAAAAATATCTACTTACATATTTATATTCGTTTGTCCTTTCCAGGTATAGGTCCATTTGAACCAGAATGTACCGATCAAGTTTCAGTAATGGATCATAATGGTGATCAGCTCCTGTCTTCGTGTAACCAAGTCGATTTACCTTTGAGGCTCACCTCACTCACGAACGTCGTTGATGTTGCTGTTCAAGCGAGGTCTAAAGGAGCTTATCCGAAGAGGGGAGTGCTGCTGCATTATAAAAGTAAGTTTTTTTTATTTTTTTTACAAAAATAGGTAAGTAAATTAAAATGTTTTATTTTCAAGCAAAAAGCCAACATCACGCGGTGTTCCCAGGCGGTCACCCATCCAAGTACTGACCGCGCCCGACGTTGCTTAACTTCGGTGATCGGACGAGAACCGGTGTTTTCAACGTGGTATGGACGTTGGCAACAAATTATTGCAATTTAAAGAACCAATTCAAGGAATTTCCGTTTAATTTGACTTTATTTAGTAATAATTAATGATGTTTAATTAAATTAAACCAGCAAAAAATAAAATTCTAAAGCCATTTAAAGCAAGTCAACGCCATAAACTCGTTAAATTATTTTGAACATATTTTATAATAGCGTCATCTATTGTCAACTATACATACTACATCAAAATAAATTGCAACAGCGCCATCTATTTTTTCTCACCAAAGTTACTTCACAAGCTATTTTACACAACTCTATCTTTGACCACTTCAAAACCAAAATAGTAAAGAACAGTGCCATCTATCAGGTTTATTAAAACTGCTTCACAAGATTTTTTTTCTATTAGTTATGGCTTCGCACGGCTTGTGCATTTAGCCAGTGTCTAGTTATATTTTGCATCAAATTATGACCCAATTTTTCATAAATCGGGCCTAAAGTGTTTCAAAACAGTCAAAGTCGTCATAGTCCGTCAAGTCAGGGGCTATAGTAAAGCGGTGGCAAGTTTACCATAACCTTATTAGGAGATTTGGAGGCAACGAGAAAACTTTATGTTTGACACTGATTTTGGCGTGACAACGTCTTATAAATTGGTTTGCCGGGTGACACTTCAAGAAACTGCGTTACGCTCCGCTCACGTTATGCGCTCACAATGAGAGCGAGTGAGAGGCACGCGTCCCTTCCACTCGGGCATGGTTAGCCCGCCTAAGAGCGAGAGAGACAGACATAAAAAGTAAAAGGCACGCGTCCCTTCCACTCGAGCACAGTTAGCCCGCCTAAGAGCAAGAGAGACAGAGCGAGAGAGAGAGAGTGAGAGAGATAGGCATACACACCGGTTCATGTCTATATTTTACCACTCAAAGTCGTTGTCACGTAAAACTTTCGCCCGTATACCGACTTTACAGGCAACCAATTTTTACTTTCACTACACTTGTGCACTTTCACAGAATTAAATTGAATAACATTTCACCAGAATTATACAATTCAACTCGGGTTACAACTAAGCTTCATGAAAATAAAACTGTAGCACGACATGTTGTTAACTCTTTCCCGCTAAAACTCCTTCACAAGATTTATAGACCATCTCTTAGTTGATATCAAAATTGCTTCGTGATTTTTTTTACAACGCCATCTATCTGTTCCTACTAAAACAACTTCTCTAACTATTTCTAACAGCGCCATCTGTCGACAGGTGTAGGCTGCATAACTTTGCCGGCGCCATCTGACGGCTACCTAGTGTACCGCAACGAGGACGTGGCGCACTACATGTGCAACGTGAACTACGTATTCGTCGACACCCGAGAGAGGGCGCGGCTTATTTGGTGCTACGATGACAACAGGTGGAATGATACAGTCCCGTTCTGTATTGGTAAGTAAAAAAAATATACAGAATATTTAATTGGAAGCAGCTTTTTTTTACTTTACTGCAAGGAAAGGGGTAATGTTTCTTTGTAAGTACCTCGAGCGTGCAGAAAATGACTCAGGTTTTAAGATTTCTACTAGGTAGTAGTCGTAGAATCAGCCCTTAAACTAATAGGTAAATACAGATTGATAAAACGTCTGGAAATTTTCTCTAAAATTGTCTCTACAATAGAAATAAGTAGGTACTAAAATTGACTGAAATGAAATAAAAGCATGAAAAGAATTACTTAGGGTCTTATGCTTAATATCTAGTGGAACTTTCTCTAAAATTGTCTCTACAATAGAAATAAGGAGGTAGGTACTAAAATTGAAATAAAAAAATAAAAAAGCGTGTTTAAAGAATGGAAAGAATTACTTTGGCTCTTATACCTAATATCTTGTAGAATTTTCTCTAAAATTGTCTCTGCAATAGAAATAAGTAGGTACTAAAATTGACTGAAACTAACAAAAAATATTTAAAAACAAAACCGTCTTTAAAAGTCGGGCAGCCAAACTACAGAATGGAACATAAAACTGCCCGAAACAAGGAAAAATAATTTATTTTTATTATTTTTCCCTATTCTTAACGCATTCATTGCCAGCCTCCTTCGTCTAGAGTCTAGAGCATGTCTAGAGCCAGTCGTCGTCATAGTAGGAAGGCATTGGATGCGTTGGTTTAAAAAAATAAACTACGATGGGAGAGTGTTTTACTCTTGTAGAGTATAATCATAATTTACAAATTGTAGAGTAGGTACTAAGTACATAAGTATCTATACCTAATATTTAAAAAGTAAAACCTTAAGTCATTAATCAACTGGTTAACTAAACTCGGTTAAAACATACATACGCTAAAATCACTATCCTATCCTACTAATATTATAAATGTGAAAGTTTGTGTGTGTGTATGTACGTTTGTTACTCCTTCACGCAAAAACCATTGGACCGATTGCGATGGAACTCGGAATCTAGATAGTTGGAGACCTGGATTAACACATAGGCATACGCGGGTGAAACCGCGGGGAGCAGCTAGTAAAATATAAAAAGGAGCAGGAAATTACTACCTTGTCTTATCTAAATGAAATTGACCATAAAAAATATTTCCGTTCATCATTTGAATGAAATAAAGACAGACCAACGTCTAGGTATTTCTATGGGACATAACAAATTATTTTATTATAAACACAATAAATCATATCCCCATTCACCATTAGGTAAATAAACTAGTAATAATCCAAACTTTTCCCATTTCTCAACACTCGAAACTTTCCTACGCGTCTAACATAAAAATAAAATCGAAAATAACTCATGCAAACTCCACACTTCCCCCTCTTACAAAAAGCTGTGAATAACTTGTCGATATTGGAAACAATAAACACCCCGTTTCAAAAAAAAAAACTAAACTTCTATTCTTGCGACACGGCATTTTGAGGTTATCCCTATGGGGAAGACGACACATGCGCGTCACTAAATCATCCATCTTTCTCGCACTCCAGAAATAGACTGAAAACGAAAGTGATGGCTATATTTATGTAGTTTACGTCGTGATTATTTACAGCGCATTCTAACAAAGCCATTTTGAACTTTATGTTTAGATAGTCAAGATAGGTTTTTGTATGTTGTTGTATTAAAGGGCTGCTAAACGCTTTCAGTCGAGTTTGGTAAATACAAGGAGTCGCGTTCGGTTCTTTGTGGCCAGTGCAAGTGTTCGAAATTCGAATTTCTTTCATTGTGACAATTTTATCAACACGTGCGGCGCGTCCGTGAAATGTGAGTCTTTCTAATTCTTTTAATTTGTGATTATTTAGTAGAACTAAATATTGATTTGAGGAAATTAATTAAATATTCATGGACTAAGTAGGTAAATGAGTTATAACCTTCATACATACTTAGTTACTAGGAACTTATATATAGTACTTTATGTTTAGGTAATTTTAAATTAGGGAAAATCGACTATTAGTTTATTTGTACATTTTCAAGATATAACAACACAGTTATTTACAAGTGAATCTGATGCCAAAAATGATATAGCGACATCTTGAAAATTCTTCAATTTTTTAGTAAATTCAAAGTCATTTTTCTGAACTTTAATCTAAAATATAATTAAGATTTTAATTCATGAGAAAAGAGTTTTCCTTTTATATTGATTTCAGTAATGTCACGAATGTAACTAAGTAGAAAGGTTATGTTATGGGTTTATATTTATGTAGAGATAGGTAGGTACGGTCGGAGTCAGAATTGCAGACCCACCGTAGAACTCCAAAACTGCTATACATTCTAAAGTCTTGCACGAGTTCAAGTTTATAGTCTTTCAACTCATCAATTATTAGATAAATATGTATTAACAGAATAAAAACATTCCAATTTTAGAACTCTACGGTGACTCTTCAATTATGACTTCAACCGTACATATAGTCGATAAAGTTATCACCGTTCACTAAAAATACATAATTTGAGATTGATAAATAAGTAGGTACTTATATACCTAATCTACATACCTAATTATATTGTTTATTTTGATAACTACTTATCAAAACTTAGATAATAATTGTTGCCTAGCGGTGTTTGCACAGTCCATCCATCATCCTGAAGGTCGTGGGTTTGAATCCCGGGGTTGTTCCCATCCACTGTGATTCTAAAAAAATAGGGAGCATAACGTGGAAGGTCAAACAAGCACAATGTCAAGACCCACATAAAGTCACAATATGCTTAAGGCCAGGTGCTAATAAAGCTACCAAAATCGACCTTTGTTTTAAGCAACTCTAAGTAATCAAATACTCTTTTTTTGTTGTTTGGATATAAATGGATATTGTAGTTAAATAACCATATTTTTGATTATTGTGGTTGAAAACATGATATGAACAACTTCGTTCGATAAAAAAAATGTTAGAAAACAGAGAATTATTAGATCGTTTATCGGGTTTTATTCAAAAATAGTTAACGTTTGTTTCTAAAAATGAATCAAATGATAGGTTTTGACCTCTAGGAACTATATTTGTGGATAATAATGCTAAAATGTTTTGCATATCGATCAAATTTAACAGTTAGCACGCAGCACGCTACGTCTTCGAGAGCGCGGGCTAAGGTAATGTGAATACCTACACACGGTACTGGAAGAGCGCCTTAAAGTCAAGTTTCCATGTTTTTGTTGACGGTACTTTGCCTACATGCGTCTCAACGATAGTTATGAAAAATGATTATTTAATAAATCTGAATACTAGCTGTTGGTCTCGACTTCGTACGCGTGGTAATTTTGTTTTATATTATACTAAAACTTTCCTCTTAAATCAGTCTATTAAAAAAAAACTACGCATCAAAATCCGTTGCGTAGTTTTAAAGATATACATCGGTCATGGTTATAAGTTAGGTTTTATGCAACAAAAATATTTGCTCTAGTCGCTAGTGTTTTGTTGCATAAAACCTATAACTGCCATGACTATGCCTCTATATAGTCATGGCAGTTATAGGTTTTATGCAACAAAAATATATGCTCTAGTGTCAGTATTCAAGGAGGATACAGTCGACTACGTTTGTATGGAGAGAGCGCTCGGTATCCTTTCACCTTAAAAGCGATTAAGTGCGGGAAATCAGTTACATTATGAGTTGAAGTCGCGAAAACCTTAACACTGCTAACATGTTTTAAGTTTTAAACATCTATGTTTTTATTATTGTATGCTCTAAATTAGTAATCTGTTGGAACCATATTATTTGTAAGATCCTTATGTACACAGATTGAATAATAAATTATATTTTTTTTTTTTTTACTTTTTATTATGGCTTCGCACGTGTGCATTTAGCCAGTGTCAAGTTATATTTTGCATCAAATTATGACCCGATTTTTCATAAATCGGGCCTAAAGTGTTTCAATACAGTCAAAGTCGTCATAGTCCGTCAAGTCAGGGGTTATAGTAAAGCGGTGGCAAGTTTACCATAACCTTAATAGGAGATTTGGAGGCAACGAGAAAACTGCATGTTTGACACTGATTTTTACTTTCACTACACTTGTGCACTTTCACAGAACTAAATTGAATAACATTCCACCAGAATTATACAATTCAACTCGGGTTACATCTAAGTTTCATGAAAATAAAACTGCAGCACGACATGTTGTTAACTCGTTCCCGCCAAAACTCCATAAATTATATTCTATTCTATTCGTGAAACTACAATTCAACGATGCCACAACATTTGAAAGATAAAAAACAATCCCTTCAGATATCGAACCTTTATAAGTGATCTCCAATGAGATGAAAAAGAGGTTACGTATATTATATACGAACTTTTTTCTATTTACTAAAAAGGTTTGGTCGGTTATTGTGATTTCGGTATTAAGGTGAAAGGGTACCGGCGCTCTCTCCATACAACCGTAGTCGACTGTCTCCTTCCTGGAAAATGACACTAGAACAAATATTTTTGTTGCATTAAACCTTTATCTGCCATGACTATGCCCCTATGTCTTGTTTTTTTCATTTTCTAATTATCATAGAAATTAAGATTAAAAAAATAAAAAGAAACACAACATAGGGGCATGGTCATGGCAGTTATAAGTTTTATGCAACAGAAATATTTCATCTATTTTAATTATCCAGGGAGAAAACAGTCAACTACGTTTTTATGGAGAGAGCGTTCGGGTACCCTTTCCTATTAAAGTGCAGTGTTTATTAAAAAAATTGGGTAGCATGAATTAGGAACGAAGCCACAATAGGTTCGTGAAACGGTTTGTAGAGTCGTAGCTAATCCAAACTCTTTGTTTGATGGTTTGTGCTTTTGCTTCTGACACTATAAAATAATGATAGGTCAGTCTTTAACAGTCTTATTCTATTGCCAGAATTGCAGACCCACTGAAGACTTTAACAAAAACATTTTTTTTTAATAATTCCACACGTCTGCACTTTTCTTGCCTGATTGTACAGTCAGAAGAACTAAATAAATAAATATTGCAGGACATTCCACACATCGCCATCTAGCCCCAAGGTAAGTAACTAGACTTGTGGTATGGGAACTGAGGGTAGTAGGTCCATATTCAATAATTTTTAGTTATTCTGTGAAATAATTAAAAACATTTTAGCTAAGCAGTGGTTGGATGCGTTTCTTCAATAACCATAATATCAATGTCCATGTCTTTTTGTGTTATTAACGTATCTATATTTCCTAGTTTAAAATAAGTATTTTCTATTCCATTTTTTTTTTCCTTTAATGCATTTATTTTCTTAAACAGTTTTTAAAATATGTCGTTATTTATGTTACTACCGGTTTTCTTCTTGTCCTATCTTGCTTCATTGTTTTTTGTTTCTTATTTTATTGCTGTAGTTTATTAATTATTTTTATTAACATTTTTTAGGCTTTGGAGAAGCAAGTTCCTTAGAGATTATATGCGAAAACGTGTAAATGGTGTATAGTTGTTAATTTTTTTGTTACTTAGTTATAGATCACTGTATGTTTTCCGAATAAAATAAAATAAAATAAAATAAAATAAATATTAAAAATATGCACCAGTTACTATGTTGTTGAAAATTATGTACTTACAGTGAGCAAAATACTGATCCTTTGCTGACTGTACATCAATTTATATCTTGATGACCCAGTTGGCACAATGGTCACCATGCCGGACTGCCAAACACAGGGTTGCGGGTTCGATTACCGCCTCAGACATGTACTTATGCTTAGATATTTGTCTGTGGTCTGGTTGTTTCTATGTATATAAGTATATATTTACAAAAGAAAAGTATATAAGTAGTATATCCGTTGTCTAGCACTCATGTGGCGATGTGTGGAATGTCCTGCAATATTTATTTACTATATTTATTTATTAAAAAAAAAAAACTAAAGTTCTCAATCTGAAATACAAAGTCTTCCTATAATTCTTTCAAGTCGAAATGTTAAAAACAGTTTTACAAAAACAATTTACAATTCACGGAACCGCCAAAATCTGCTAATAAATAAAGATAACCGCTTTATTTCGGTGTAATCCGGAGATTTCCGGAATACAAAGAAAATCCTAACATTATTTAAGGCGATATCGAAGTAAAGGACCGACGAATTCATTTTTTTACAGTTTGTCGTAAAAATTACTTACAGGATACACTTTAGTGTCCTTTGAGCATCTGAGAAAATAAGCAGCTAGGTCCTTAAGGTGAAAAGTACCGGTGCTCTCTCCATACAAACGTAGTCGACTGTTTCCTCCCTGGATAATGACACTAACATAAATATTTTAGTTGCATCAAACCTTGACTATGTCGTGTTTTTTTACATTTTCTAATTATCATAGAAATTAAGATTTAAAAAAATAAAATTAAAAAAACATGACATAGGGACATGGTCATGATAGTTATAAGTTTTATGCAACAAAAATATTCGCTCTAGTGTCATTATCTAGGGAGGAAACCAAGGGTACCCTTTCTTCTTAAAGGTTACTCCAAAAAATAAGAAACAAACAAATAAACAAACTTACCTACCTGCTTGTTACCTAGGTATTGGTATTAGTAAGGATTTGTTCTTTTTGGTATGTCCTGAGTCACAGTTATATTAAATACTCCTTTTTTCCAATCCGTAGAAAATCTCAATTTACACATACATATTTATCTTTTTATTACAAAGTAAAGCTTCGATCAAAAGCAAAGTGTAGATCACGCACGTATACGCGATAGAGATTGGCTGGATTCCAAAATATTTTTTAAATACCCACTTCTTACTACCATTTGAATTTGGAAGTGGATTTTAAAAATGGAATCTGATATTTTTAAACTGTCTATGTGAGTTTAGAAACGGTTTTGAAGAAGTTGAATTTAGTGCTCCTTATGCCCCTGTTAGTTCCTATCCCGCGGGAATATTGTGATAAAAAGTAGCCTTCGTTACTCTCAAGAATTTGGAAGAACGGTCGACTGCATAATTGCAGACCCACCGTAGAGCTCCAAAACGGTTGATAAAAGAATGTTTTAATCACAAGCAAGATTCTAGGCACCAGCTTTAGGTGAAGTTTAAAGTTTATTTATTAGTATGCAAACTTTCCAATAATAGTAATTTTCGAACTATACTGAGGGCTGCAATTATGCAGCCGACTGTACCTATACCTCATAACTACCAAGTTTTATCAAATTCAGTCTAGTAAAAACGCTTCATTGCCACTAGTACCAATAACAGTTCCATGATGGAACTACTGTTAAATTTATCACTAGTTCCATTTTACAGGAAAAAACAGACAAACAGGTAATCAAATAATAATTTTCTCCATACAATATTGGGGGGCAGTTAGTTGGTCATGGGGGTTAGAGGCTGGACCTTATACAAAAATATTTTATCAGTTTGAATTTCCCAATATTAAGATTTAATAATTAAATGTTTTATTCTAAAAAGAGATAACAAATACCCATCCTAATATTATACAACTAGAAAAAGACATACATACAAAAAAATATATTAAGATTTTAAGATATTTTATGATTTAGTATTCGTTAAAATGAAACAAATACTACAAAATAAATGTCAGAGAGTCAAACAAAAACGATCTCATTCCATTTTCCTCGCATTCGAACGAATCATCCCTTCTTTCGAGAGACATTATCGATTTTGACAGTCAGTTTATTACTTACAGCTTACAGCCCTATAGCCTTGTATGTATGTTATTAGCTCATCAACGACATTTAAATTATTTTGTATTAGAATGTACATCTGAATCTTTTCAAACGGCATTGAAATTCGTCAAAATTTTAATGTGAAGAAAAAAATTAAAAATAAGAGGTAGAGATAGAGAAAAGAAAGGAAGTAGAAAATGACAGTTTTTTAAAATAGAAAAGGTAAAAAAGGGTGAGATACGTCAACTCTGCCTTTCCCCCAAATGCATCCAGTTCTTTTTCGACCATCCTCTCGCTCTACGACCATTCACTTCCGAGTCCTGTACTTTTCTGGTGACATGGTTTTCTCATCATCATATCACCCATAGGACGTCCACTGCTGAACATAGGCCTCCCCCAAAGACTTCCAGAGCGATAAGCCGTTGGTCGCATACCCTTTGCGAACAACGGCTTCCCGCGACTGTAATTAAGGCATCTGTCCAATGTCGGAGGCCATACCGCGCCTTTATTCGGTGAATGGCAGATTCGGAAAATGTCAGACTCTTAAAACAGCAGATTTACAGTGAAGTAATTAAAGTAAAGAAGAAAATTGAAATTTGAATATCGTTATTTTCGCGCTGCGTTTTCCGATACGTCTCCAATCTAAGACTTTCCGGCCCCAATGTCCATCAGCTAGCGTTGATGTTCTCTCTACTTCACGGTAATGTTCTAAATCTCTTCGCTGCTCGTACAAGTAGGTGCGTAGCTGTAGGTACAACATTCTCAGAGTTCATTGAAAAGTGAAAATCAATATCGCATGTTTACGACAGATACATATTAATGTCAATTGTATGTTTATTCAGAGGGAAGTGGAAATCTGCTTTCTTTAAACCAATTTAAAAAATAGGAGGTTTATTCGATGCCTATGTTTTAACTTTTATATCATAAGAATGTTCAGTTCACGCCATATAAAGTCCAATTTTGATAATTATTTTGTTTAATTGGTTGATTAGTTACCCAGTTAGAATCTAAATGAGACAATATTTACTCGACTAACGGTGAAACTAAAAGTCATGATTTTGTAATTTTCGACTGTAGAACATAAATTTTCAGGCCACTAAATTAACATTTTTGGAGTCGTATTTCTTCTTTAAAAGTATTTACAGAAACAAACCAACTATTCACACCTTAATTAGACTTTGCAACTATGATTTATCCTCTTAACTAACCGTCAATTTTTAGGGTTCCGTTCTTCAAAATGTAAAAAAAACCTTAAAAGATCACTCTATTGTTATAAAGTTCTTAATTCTTAAGAAAGTGTTAATTTCAAATTATAATAATATTAATTATAATAACAGTTCCCGTGACAATTAAATAAAACGGTCAGTCGCAACTAGGACTGAAATCCTTCCGAAATCAAAGTGGTCCCAGTTGCCAGTACAACACAAATCTATCTAATACAATACAATCGCGCTGTCAATTTGTACTGAGTACAAGCGATAATTAAACTTTGTGACACCGAAGGTCCCTCTGATCCCTGTCCAAGTCAGTTTACGACGTAACTGTACCTTCCTTTACGAAGTTCGTTCGTCTTACTTCAGTTATAGGGTTGGCAAATATGTCATAGAAAATTCATGAATTAATTTTGCTTTAGTAAAGTTACTTCGTTAATATGACCTATTGAGAAGCAAGGCTTTAGCCTAGAGGTAGGGTTCTAGCATAATAGAATTATAAGCAAATGAGTAGGTTGTATTTAGTAAGGCCTTAAGTTATTAAGTGTCAAACAGTTTTTGAAACGAAGTTCCTTATCGCGCGTTGCGAAAGGGGTTAGACGGAAAAAATTAAGACCAAAAGTTGACACTTTTTGCACGCGCGCAATAAGAGAAAGATCTCTTCATCATAGAAAGCAAGCCAGTTTACTAAAATTGAGCCTACTGATTAAGTTTATATAACATTATTTATGTTAATAATAAAAAAATATTAAAACTTAAAAAATACAATTCCTTCACTAATTAATCGAAAGGAACTTCGTTCCATCCGGGTGTCTCTTGACACCTCTCAAGTTTTTATAACTACATACCTCTGTAAGTTTTAGTGTTTCTGATTTTACCCGACTTTGCGACGCACTTAGAACTATACAGAATATTGAAGGAATATACGGAATAAGACGACCCAGTTGGCACAATGGTCACCATGCCGGACTGCCAGACACAGGGTTGCGGGTTCGATTCCCGCCTCAGACAAGTGTTTATGCTTAGATATATTTGTCTGTGGTCTGGTTGTTTCTATGTATTATAAGTATATATTAAACTAATAGGTAAATACAGATTGATAAAACGTCTGGAAATTTTCTCTAAAATTGTCTCTACAATAGAAATAAGTAGGTACTAAAATTGACTGAAATGAAATAAAAGCATGAAAAGAATTACTTAGGGTCTTATGCTTAATATCTAGTGGAACTTTCTCTAAAATTGTCTCTACAATAGAAATAAGGAGGTAGGTACTAAAATTGAAATAAAAAAATAAAAAAGCGTGTTTAAAGAATGGAAAGAATTACTTTGGCTCTTATACCTAATATCTTGTAGAATTTTCTCTAAAATTGTCTCTGCAATAGAAATAAGTAGGTACTAAAATTGACTGAAACTAACAAAAAATATTTAAAAACAAAACCGTCTTTAAAAGTCGGGCAGCCAAACTACAGAATGGAACATAAAACTGCCCGAAACAAGGAAAAATAATTTATTTTTATTATTTTTCCCTATTCTTAACGCATTCATTGCCAGCCTCCTTCGTCTAGAGTCTAGAGCATGTCTAGAGCCAGTCGTCGTCATAGTAGGAAGGCATTGGATGCGTTGGTTTAAAAAAATAAACTACGATGGGAGAGTGTTTTACTCTTGTAGAGTATAATCATAATTTACAAATTGTAGAGTAGGTACTAAGTACATAAGTATCTATACCTAATATTTAAAAAGTAAAACCTTAAGTCATTAATCAACTGGTTAACTAAACTCGGTTAAAACATACATACGCTAAAATCACTATCCTATCCTACTAATATTATAAATGTGAAAGTTTGTGTGTGTGTATGTACGTTTGTTACTCCTTCACGCAAAAACCATTGGACCGATTGCGATGGAACTCGGAATCTAGATAGTTGGAGACCTGGATTAACACATAGGCATACGCGGGTGAAACCGCGGGGAGCAGCTAGTAAAATATAAAAAGGAGCAGGAAATTACTACCTTGTCTTATCTAAATGAAATTGACCATAAAAAATATTTCCGTTCATCATTTGAATGAAATAAAGACAGACCAACGTCTAGGTATTTCTATGGGACATAACAAATTATTTTATTATAAACACAATAAATCATATCCCCATTCACCATTAGGTAAATAAACTAGTAATAATCCAAACTTTTCCCATTTCTCAACACTCGAAACTTTCCTACGCGTCTAACATAAAAATAAAATCGAAAATAACTCATGCAAACTCCACACTTCCCCCTCTTACAAAAAGCTGTGAATAACTTGTCGATATTGGAAACAATAAACACCCCGTTTCAAAAAAAAAAACTAAACTTCTATTCTTGCGACACGGCATTTTGAGGTTATCCCTATGGGGAAGACGACACATGCGCGTCACTAAATCATCCATCTTTCTCGCACTCCAGAAATAGACTGAAAACGAAAGTGATGGCTATATTTATGTAGTTTACGTCGTGATTATTTACAGCGCATTCTAACAAAGCCATTTTGAACTTTATGTTTAGATAGTCAAGATAGGTTTTTGTATGTTGTTGTATTAAAGGGCTGCTAAACGCTTTCAGTCGAGTTTGGTAAATACAAGGAGTCGCGTTCGGTTCTTTGTGGCCAGTGCAAGTGTTCGAAATTCGAATTTCTTTCATTGTGACAATTTTATCAACACGTGCGGCGCGTCCGTGAAATGTGAGTCTTTCTAATTCTTTTAATTTGTGATTATTTAGTAGAACTAAATATTGATTTGAGGAAATTAATTAAATATTCATGGACTAAGTAGGTAAATGAGTTATAACCTTCATACATACTTAGTTACTAGGAACTTATATATAGTACTTTATGTTTAGGTAATTTTAAATTAGGGAAAATCGACTATTAGTTTATTTGTACATTTTCAAGATATAACAACACAGTTATTTACAAGTGAATCTGATGCCAAAAATGATATAGCGACATCTTGAAAATTCTTCAATTTTTTAGTAAATTCAAAGTCATTTTTCTGAACTTTAATCTAAAATATAATTAAGATTTTAATTCATGAGAAAAGAGTTTTCCTTTTATATTGATTTCAGTAATGTCACGAATGTAACTAAGTAGAAAGGTTATGTTATGGGTTTATATTTATGTAGAGATAGGTAGGTACGGTCGGAGTCAGAATTGCAGACCCACCGTAGAACTCCAAAACTGCTATACATTCTAAAGTCTTGCACGAGTTCAAGTTTATAGTCTTTCAACTCATCAATTATTAGATAAATATGTATTAACAGAATAAAAACATTCCAATTTTAGAACTCTACGGTGACTCTTCAATTATGACTTCAACCGTACATATAGTCGATAAAGTTATCACCGTTCACTAAAAATACATAATTTGAGATTGATAAATAAGTAGGTACTTATATACCTAATCTACATACCTAATTATATTGTTTATTTTGATAACTACTTATCAAAACTTAGATAATAATTGTTGCCTAGCGGTGTTTGCACAGTCCATCCATCATCCTGAAGGTCGTGGGTTTGAATCCCGGGGTTGTTCCCATCCACTGTGATTCTAAAAAAATAGGGAGCATAACGTGGAAGGTCAAACAAGCACAATGTCAAGACCCACATAAAGTCACAATATGCTTAAGGCCAGGTGCTAATAAAGCTACCAAAATCGACCTTTGTTTTAAGCAACTCTAAGTAATCAAATACTCTTTTTTTGTTGTTTGGATATAAATGGATATTGTAGTTAAATAACCATATTTTTGATTATTGTGGTTGAAAACATGATATGAACAACTTCGTTCGATAAAAAAAATGTTAGAAAACAGAGAATTATTAGATCGTTTATCGGGTTTTATTCAAAAATAGTTAACGTTTGTTTCTAAAAATGAATCAAATGATAGGTTTTGACCTCTAGGAACTATATTTGTGGATAATAATGCTAAAATGTTTTGCATATCGATCAAATTTAACAGTTAGCACGCAGCACGCTACGTCTTCGAGAGCGCGGGCTAAGGTAATGTGAATACCTACACACGGTACTGGAAGAGCGCCTTAAAGTCAAGTTTCCATGTTTTTGTTGACGGTACTTTGCCTACATGCGTCTCAACGATAGTTATGAAAAATGATTATTTAATAAATCTGAATACTAGCTGTTGGTCTCGACTTCGTACGCGTGGTAATTTTGTTTTATATTATACTAAAACTTTCCTCTTAAATCAGTCTATTAAAAAAAAACTACGCATCAAAATCCGTTGCGTAGTTTTAAAGATATACATCGGTCATGGTTATAAGTTAGGTTTTATGCAACAAAAATATTTGCTCTAGTCGCTAGTGTTTTGTTGCATAAAACCTATAACTGCCATGACTATGCCTCTATATAGTCATGGCAGTTATAGGTTTTATGCAACAAAAATATATGCTCTAGTGTCAGTATTCAAGGAGGATACAGTCGACTACGTTTGTATGGAGAGAGCGCTCGGTATCCTTTCACCTTAAAAGCGATTAAGTGCGGGAAATCAGTTACATTATGAGTTGAAGTCGCGAAAACCTTAACACTGCTAACATGTTTTAAGTTTTAAACATCTATGTTTTTATTATTGTATGCTCTAAATTAGTAATCTGTTGGAACCATATTATTTGTAAGATCCTTATGTACACAGATTGAATAATAAATTATATTTTTTTTTTTTTACTTTTTATTATGGCTTCGCACGTGTGCATTTAGCCAGTGTCAAGTTATATTTTGCATCAAATTATGACCCGATTTTTCATAAATCGGGCCTAAAGTGTTTCAATACAGTCAAAGTCGTCATAGTCCGTCAAGTCAGGGGTTATAGTAAAGCGGTGGCAAGTTTACCATAACCTTAATAGGAGATTTGGAGGCAACGAGAAAACTGCATGTTTGACACTGATTTTTACTTTCACTACACTTGTGCACTTTCACAGAACTAAATTGAATAACATTCCACCAGAATTATACAATTCAACTCGGGTTACATCTAAGTTTCATGAAAATAAAACTGCAGCACGACATGTTGTTAACTCGTTCCCGCCAAAACTCCATAAATTATATTCTATTCTATTCGTGAAACTACAATTCAACGATGCCACAACATTTGAAAGATAAAAAACAATCCCTTCAGATATCGAACCTTTATAAGTGATCTCCAATGAGATGAAAAAGAGGTTACGTATATTATATACGAACTTTTTTCTATTTACTAAAAAGGTTTGGTCGGTTATTGTGATTTCGGTATTAAGGTGAAAGGGTACCGGCGCTCTCTCCATACAACCGTAGTCGACTGTCTCCTTCCTGGAAAATGACACTAGAACAAATATTTTTGTTGCATTAAACCTTTATCTGCCATGACTATGCCCCTATGTCTTGTTTTTTTCATTTTCTAATTATCATAGAAATTAAGATTAAAAAAATAAAAAGAAACACAACATAGGGGCATGGTCATGGCAGTTATAAGTTTTATGCAACAGAAATATTTCATCTATTTTAATTATCCAGGGAGAAAACAGTCAACTACGTTTTTATGGAGAGAGCGTTCGGGTACCCTTTCCTATTAAAGTGCAGTGTTTATTAAAAAAATTGGGTAGCATGAATTAGGAACGAAGCCACAATAGGTTCGTGAAACGGTTTGTAGAGTCGTAGCTAATCCAAACTCTTTGTTTGATGGTTTGTGCTTTTGCTTCTGACACTATAAAATAATGATAGGTCAGTCTTTAACAGTCTTATTCTATTGCCAGAATTGCAGACCCACTGAAGACTTTAACAAAAACATTTTTTTTTAATAATTCCACACGTCTGCACTTTTCTTGCCTGATTGTACAGTCAGAAGAACTAAATAAATAAATATTGCAGGACATTCCACACATCGCCATCTAGCCCCAAGGTAAGTAACTAGACTTGTGGTATGGGAACTGAGGGTAGTAGGTCCATATTCAATAATTTTTAGTTATTCTGTGAAATAATTAAAAACATTTTAGCTAAGCAGTGGTTGGATGCGTTTCTTCAATAACCATAATATCAATGTCCATGTCTTTTTGTGTTATTAACGTATCTATATTTCCTAGTTTAAAATAAGTATTTTCTATTCCATTTTTTTTTTCCTTTAATGCATTTATTTTCTTAAACAGTTTTTAAAATATGTCGTTATTTATGTTACTACCGGTTTTCTTCTTGTCCTATCTTGCTTCATTGTTTTTTGTTTCTTATTTTATTGCTGTAGTTTATTAATTATTTTTATTAACATTTTTTAGGCTTTGGAGAAGCAAGTTCCTTAGAGATTATATGCGAAAACGTGTAAATGGTGTATAGTTGTTAATTTTTTTGTTACTTAGTTATAGATCACTGTATGTTTTCCGAATAAAATAAAATAAAATAAAATAAAATAAATATTAAAAATATGCACCAGTTACTATGTTGTTGAAAATTATGTACTTACAGTGAGCAAAATACTGATCCTTTGCTGACTGTACATCAATTTATATCTTGATGACCCAGTTGGCACAATGGTCACCATGCCGGACTGCCAAACACAGGGTTGCGGGTTCGATTACCGCCTCAGACATGTACTTATGCTTAGATATTTGTCTGTGGTCTGGTTGTTTCTATGTATATAAGTATATATTTACAAAAGAAAAGTATATAAGTAGTATATCCGTTGTCTAGCACTCATGTGGCGATGTGTGGAATGTCCTGCAATATTTATTTACTATATTTATTTATTAAAAAAAAAAAACTAAAGTTCTCAATCTGAAATACAAAGTCTTCCTATAATTCTTTCAAGTCGAAATGTTAAAAACAGTTTTACAAAAACAATTTACAATTCACGGAACCGCCAAAATCTGCTAATAAATAAAGATAACCGCTTTATTTCGGTGTAATCCGGAGATTTCCGGAATACAAAGAAAATCCTAACATTATTTAAGGCGATATCGAAGTAAAGGACCGACGAATTCATTTTTTTACAGTTTGTCGTAAAAATTACTTACAGGATACACTTTAGTGTCCTTTGAGCATCTGAGAAAATAAGCAGCTAGGTCCTTAAGGTGAAAAGTACCGGTGCTCTCTCCATACAAACGTAGTCGACTGTTTCCTCCCTGGATAATGACACTAACATAAATATTTTAGTTGCATCAAACCTTGACTATGTCGTGTTTTTTTACATTTTCTAATTATCATAGAAATTAAGATTTAAAAAAATAAAATTAAAAAAACATGACATAGGGACATGGTCATGATAGTTATAAGTTTTATGCAACAAAAATATTCGCTCTAGTGTCATTATCTAGGGAGGAAACCAAGGGTACCCTTTCTTCTTAAAGGTTACTCCAAAAAATAAGAAACAAACAAATAAACAAACTTACCTACCTGCTTGTTACCTAGGTATTGGTATTAGTAAGGATTTGTTCTTTTTGGTATGTCCTGAGTCACAGTTATATTAAATACTCCTTTTTTCCAATCCGTAGAAAATCTCAATTTACACATACATATTTATCTTTTTATTACAAAGTAAAGCTTCGATCAAAAGCAAAGTGTAGATCACGCACGTATACGCGATAGAGATTGGCTGGATTCCAAAATATTTTTTAAATACCCACTTCTTACTACCATTTGAATTTGGAAGTGGATTTTAAAAATGGAATCTGATATTTTTAAACTGTCTATGTGAGTTTAGAAACGGTTTTGAAGAAGTTGAATTTAGTGCTCCTTATGCCCCTGTTAGTTCCTATCCCGCGGGAATATTGTGATAAAAAGTAGCCTTCGTTACTCTCAAGAATTTGGAAGAACGGTCGACTGCATAATTGCAGACCCACCGTAGAGCTCCAAAACGGTTGATAAAAGAATGTTTTAATCACAAGCAAGATTCTAGGCACCAGCTTTAGGTGAAGTTTAAAGTTTATTTATTAGTATGCAAACTTTCCAATAATAGTAATTTTCGAACTATACTGAGGGCTGCAATTATGCAGCCGACTGTACCTATACCTCATAACTACCAAGTTTTATCAAATTCAGTCTAGTAAAAACGCTTCATTGCCACTAGTACCAATAACAGTTCCATGATGGAACTACTGTTAAATTTATCACTAGTTCCATTTTACAGGAAAAAACAGACAAACAGGTAATCAAATAATAATTTTCTCCATACAATATTGGGGGGCAGTTAGTTGGTCATGGGGGTTAGAGGCTGGACCTTATACAAAAATATTTTATCAGTTTGAATTTCCCAATATTAAGATTTAATAATTAAATGTTTTATTCTAAAAAGAGATAACAAATACCCATCCTAATATTATACAACTAGAAAAAGACATACATACAAAAAAATATATTAAGATTTTAAGATATTTTATGATTTAGTATTCGTTAAAATGAAACAAATACTACAAAATAAATGTCAGAGAGTCAAACAAAAACGATCTCATTCCATTTTCCTCGCATTCGAACGAATCATCCCTTCTTTCGAGAGACATTATCGATTTTGACAGTCAGTTTATTACTTACAGCTTACAGCCCTATAGCCTTGTATGTATGTTATTAGCTCATCAACGACATTTAAATTATTTTGTATTAGAATGTACATCTGAATCTTTTCAAACGGCATTGAAATTCGTCAAAATTTTAATGTGAAGAAAAAAATTAAAAATAAGAGGTAGAGATAGAGAAAAGAAAGGAAGTAGAAAATGACAGTTTTTTAAAATAGAAAAGGTAAAAAAGGGTGAGATACGTCAACTCTGCCTTTCCCCCAAATGCATCCAGTTCTTTTTCGACCATCCTCTCGCTCTACGACCATTCACTTCCGAGTCCTGTACTTTTCTGGTGACATGGTTTTCTCATCATCATATCACCCATAGGACGTCCACTGCTGAACATAGGCCTCCCCCAAAGACTTCCAGAGCGATAAGCCGTTGGTCGCATACCCTTTGCGAACAACGGCTTCCCGCGACTGTAATTAAGGCATCTGTCCAATGTCGGAGGCCATACCGCGCCTTTATTCGGTGAATGGCAGATTCGGAAAATGTCAGACTCTTAAAACAGCAGATTTACAGTGAAGTAATTAAAGTAAAGAAGAAAATTGAAATTTGAATATCGTTATTTTCGCGCTGCGTTTTCCGATACGTCTCCAATCTAAGACTTTCCGGCCCCAATGTCCATCAGCTAGCGTTGATGTTCTCTCTACTTCACGGTAATGTTCTAAATCTCTTCGCTGCTCGTACAAGTAGGTGCGTAGCTGTAGGTACAACATTCTCAGAGTTCATTGAAAAGTGAAAATCAATATCGCATGTTTACGACAGATACATATTAATGTCAATTGTATGTTTATTCAGAGGGAAGTGGAAATCTGCTTTCTTTAAACCAATTTAAAAAATAGGAGGTTTATTCGATGCCTATGTTTTAACTTTTATATCATAAGAATGTTCAGTTCACGCCATATAAAGTCCAATTTTGATAATTATTTTGTTTAATTGGTTGATTAGTTACCCAGTTAGAATCTAAATGAGACAATATTTACTCGACTAACGGTGAAACTAAAAGTCATGATTTTGTAATTTTCGACTGTAGAACATAAATTTTCAGGCCACTAAATTAACATTTTTGGAGTCGTATTTCTTCTTTAAAAGTATTTACAGAAACAAACCAACTATTCACACCTTAATTAGACTTTGCAACTATGATTTATCCTCTTAACTAACCGTCAATTTTTAGGGTTCCGTTCTTCAAAATGTAAAAAAAACCTTAAAAGATCACTCTATTGTTATAAAGTTCTTAATTCTTAAGAAAGTGTTAATTTCAAATTATAATAATATTAATTATAATAACAGTTCCCGTGACAATTAAATAAAACGGTCAGTCGCAACTAGGACTGAAATCCTTCCGAAATCAAAGTGGTCCCAGTTGCCAGTACAACACAAATCTATCTAATACAATACAATCGCGCTGTCAATTTGTACTGAGTACAAGCGATAATTAAACTTTGTGACACCGAAGGTCCCTCTGATCCCTGTCCAAGTCAGTTTACGACGTAACTGTACCTTCCTTTACGAAGTTCGTTCGTCTTACTTCAGTTATAGGGTTGGCAAATATGTCATAGAAAATTCATGAATTAATTTTGCTTTAGTAAAGTTACTTCGTTAATATGACCTATTGAGAAGCAAGGCTTTAGCCTAGAGGTAGGGTTCTAGCATAATAGAATTATAAGCAAATGAGTAGGTTGTATTTAGTAAGGCCTTAAGTTATCAAGTGTCAAACAGTTTTTGAAACGAAGTTCCTTATCGCGCGTTGCGAAAGGGGTTAGACGGAAAAAATTAAGACCAAAAGTTGACACTTTTTGCACGCGCGCAATAAGAGAAAGATCTCATCATCATAGAAAGCAAGCCAGTTTACTAAAATTTAGCTTACTCATTAAGTTTATATATGTTAATAATAAAAAAATATTAAAACTTTAAAAAAATACAATTCCTTCACTAATTAATCGAAAGGAACTTCGTTCCATCCGGGTGTCCCTTGATACCTCTCAAGTTTTTATGCTATTATAACTACCTACCTCAGTAAGATTTAGTGTTTCTGATTGTACCCGACTGTGCGACGCAAATGAGGGTAATGTGTTATCGGACTATGTATGTATGAATTCTATGTGGCGTTCTAGAGGCCAAAAACGTGGACCAATTTTGATGATTCATGGATTTTTCTGTTATTCTTTGCTGTTCTCTTTTATGTGTGTGTGTGTGTGTATCTAATAAAGTTTTTTTTTTATTAATTTCTCCTACTTCAACTTGAGGAGTACTACTAGTATAGAACGTTTAGTGCCTACAATAGAATATACTAAAATGAATAACAACTAAAATTACTTTTTGTCGGTTTGGTCATAGTCGCGTTGAGTCTCCTCGCGACCATGACTATTGTAACATAGCCGAAACGTTAAGCTACGAGAAATAAAAATAAGCGATTAAGACCCGGGAAAATATATTACTACGAATACTAACCGTGTTAGTTTAAAAAGTTTACAATTGAAATTTATATTTCAGGCAGTTGGCACAATGGTCACCATGCCGGACTGCCAAACACAGGGTTGCGGGTTCGATTCCCGCCTCAGACATGTATTTATGCTTAGACTAGCTGCGCCCCGCGGTTTCACCCGCGTAAGTCCCGATGGGCATATTGGGATAAAAAGTATCTTATGTCCGTCTCCTGGCTCTAAGCTACCTCCCTACCAATTTTCACCCAAATCTGTTCTGCCGTTCTTGAGTTATAAGTGGTGTAACTAACACGACTTTCTTTTATATATATAGATATATTTGTCTGTGGTCTGGTTGTTTCTATGTATTATAAGTATATATTTACAAAGTAAAGTATCTATGTAGTATATCCGTCGTCTAGCACTCATAACACAAGTCTAGTTACTTAGCTTGGGGCTAGATGGCGATGTGTGGAATGTCCTACAATATTTATTTATTTATAGTTTAACTAACCGGTAGAACTATACGGATTATTTCCAACTTGCTGTTCCTTTACCGTCACATTGATTGGTTTGGACATAGTTCAGTTAAAAAGCTTTATTTCCGAACCATATAAAGCCGGAAAAGAACCCTTTATGTTTAACTTCATTACTTTTGATTTCCACCGGGAGGAATCCCATAGCCCCGCAGTGGGACGCAATAATGGGATAACTTTACTAACTCGTTTTATTTCATAAATTGATACAGGATGAATATTAAAGTGGGTCTTGATTTCCCATTTCACGAATACAAAATTCATTGAATGTTAATTTAGTTTTGAAATTGATTGGTTTTGTGTAACTAGTTGTTCGTACGCGGATACGCCTGCTTTGATTCATATTCCTAGAAATATTAAGAATTTCCTAGAAATACATCAAAACTTAAAATTATTTATTCATTTGGAATCATACAGTTTGTACATCATCACATTAAAAACTATGTTAGGATGTGTGCCTTCGGAACGCGCCCACCAATGAGAAGAAGGCACAAGAAATTCACGGTTTCACCTTCTTGATAGTTCCATTTCAGAACTCATGGAAATAGGAAGAAAAATACCTTCCTTGTCCATGGTACAGTTTTATAATGGAACTTATTCATGAGTTTCTTGTGCCTTCTTCTCATTGGTGGGCGCGTTCCAAAGGCACACATCCTAACTTAGTTAGTTTTTAAGACGTGTCTATGTGATCTTATACCTAGGTATTAAGCATTGAAAGGAATAAAGATTTTTGACTTTGACTTTGACTTTATAGATTTTAATGAAAAATACAATACTTTTAAGCCGATGATTTATATTATTTATTATGAAACAAAGTCGCCGCATTTGTCTCTCTATCTGTCTGTCTGTTTGAACGCGATTAACTCGTAAACCACTGAAGGCCTTACAGTTTTCTATAATAGACGTGAGTTATTCTAGAGGAAGGCTTCCTAACTTAATTTTTAAGGCGCTTGAAAGTGATGAATTATGAATCTTAATTAAAAAAAAATATATTTTTGTGTATAATTCATCAAGGTTCTGTGTAAATTGACTGATAAATGACAAAAATAATGTAGGCTTTATGTTATCCGTGCGAAGGCGAAAACAAGTATATTCACATGTATTTTTGACACGCCGATGTATCAAATTACGCATTGTTTCACACCTAATTCATTAGGTATCCCAAAACCATACCTAATCTACATTATTATTTAAAATAAAATAATGGATGACTGCAAAAATTTCGAATCAATCATAATAAGAACCTGATACAAGTGACAACCCTATCCCTTGTGTGTCATACGTCAAATTAGCGTAGTAACGTTCGCTCGGCCCTTGTGTTACGGTAACGGAATTATATGTGTCACATCCCTAGCTATAATGTGACCACGATGATTTGTCTTGTTTGTGTAGCGACTCTAATAAAAGTCTAAGATAATAACTAATAACCTTTGATTGTCGGTGAGGTAATAAGTTAGTTAGTAACCTTTGACTTTTATAATTAGCTAAAAATCTGCTAGGACGAAATTAAATTATACAGTGTGTTTCAGCGAAGGGGTTCTAATACGAAAGAGGGTTATTCTAGACGTCTAGGCGAACAACTTTTGTTCTACGATTTTTGGAAATTCGAACATTTCGTTCAAAGTTTTTGTATGAAACAGCTGATTTTCAAGTAAAAATTCTCTCAGAATTTGACCGCTTTTTTTATGCGCGTGAAATTTTGGATAATTTCTTGTAACCTTTAAACAAGCTTTTAATAACGCGTTTTTATACTTTCACTGTAGGTTTTCGCAACCTCAAGACAACTTGGCATAGTCCTGCTATATTTATAGAGACTATTCGACACAAGGGACCCATAAAACTATATAATTTTGACTTTATGCGACTTGTCTTGGGACTAACGGGATAAGTTACTAAAACGGATAACACACGGTTTAACGGATAAGGGATAACTTTTACTTGCAAGTTTATATGATTAAGTCGTAAACGAGTCTTGACTGTCCTGAAAAAGGTATCCCGGCAGAGCTTACTCCGAAGAAAAATCCCCTATTTACTTCTTTAAGAGGAAAGGATACCGGCGCTCTCACCATACAAACGTAGTCGACTGTTTTCGCCCTGGATAATGACACTAAAGCAAATATTTTTGAGCCATAAAATTTATAACTGCCATGACCATGCCCATGTTTTCTTTTTTTTCTATTTGTTTTTAAATCTTAATTTCTATGATAATTAGAAAATGAAACAAAAAACCAAGACATTGGAGCATAGTCATGGCAGTTATAAGTTTTATGCAATAAAAATATTTGATCTAGTGTCATTATCCAGAGAGGAAACAGTCGACTACATTTGTATGGAGAGAGCGCCGGTACCCTTTTCTCTTAATAATTCCTCTACCAGACTTAAGAGCAATCATTCGTTTTTTATAACGCTAAGGCTTGCTGTATATTTATACCTATTTGGGCATAAGTACAGCAAACCTTGGTTACACACAGGACCCTGTATGTGAAGTGTTTTCGTAAGAATGTCCCACTTTGAAATTGATAAATGTTATTTTGAAATCTGCTACGTGTCTGAGACTCTAGAACATAATTTAATTTATCAACTACTTACTAAAACCTTAATTAGTCTTTGGAATTGCATAACTTAAGATAAGTAGGTAGTTCTCGATTATAAATAAATTGACCATCATTCTTGGAGGAAAACTACATAACTCGATTATTATAGTAATCCTAGATTTATTCCATAGGTACACTTTTGACAGAAACTCAAACCCGACTACGGAAAAAAATTCTAATCTAGAAAAAAAATAAAAAAACCCGATTGCAAAAAAAGTCGAAAACTAAAAAATAAATACATAAGTATAATAAAAAGTGCGTAGAAACGAAAATTAAATAAAAACTGAAAAGAAAAAAAACAAGTGCAGGACTCGAACCTACTATTGAATAACTGATACGGTGGCATTTTCGTGATCGATATACAAATAAAACGAATAAAAAATTCAAAAGCATAAAACATAGCGACTTGAATAGTTGGGACCCATTATTGTGACGATTTAAGCCGGTCTATACGCCGACTAATCAAGTCGCTATGTTAAAAAAAACACGATTTGTTAAGTAATTAGTTAAGTATTAATAACTAGCTGCGCCCCGCGGTTTCACCCGCGTAAGTCCCGATCCCGTGGGAATATCGGGATAAAAAGTCTATATGTTAATCCAGGCCTCCAGCTATCTACATACCGAATTTCATTGCAATCGGTTAAGTGGTTTTAGCGTGAAGGAGTAACAAGCACACACACACAGACACACACACACACACATACACACACACACACACACACACACGCACGCACACACACACAAACTTTCACATTTATAATATTAGTAGGATTTATAACTCATTTGACTAATTATCACTATTAATTACTCTCATTCACCCAGCTCCTTTATTTTTTGTGCACGTGCTGAACAGATGTGGTTAGTTTTCGATATAGCACTATGGGCGTTGACTCTAAAACGATTTTTTTAGCATAATACGAGTTATCTGTGACTAACTGTCGAGGGAAATAGTTTTCGCTGTAAAAGTTTCACGTTCATATTTATTTTATGTCTCTGAAGAAAAGTTGAGTTTTCATATTTTTTTTTATGTGGATCTCGGTCAAAGTGATTGAACCTATTTATATACTGGGCATTGACAATTTTTATTATGAAACTTTTTTCTGCGCAGAAAATCGACAGTCTAGACTGGGCTATATGTGAGCAAAATTTCAAGTGACTCGTTTCAAAAATTTACGTCCCAATTCGACTTTGAGACATCAAAAATAATAATGTTTCTACTTATCCTTGAACTCGTCCCATTTAATAATAGTGTTTGGAAGCAAAAGTCGTTAGAATTCGTGTTACCTAGAATAAAAATATTAATTACTATAGGTACCATTTTAAGAACGTAAAAGTATTGATTAAAGTCTCGCTATGTAGTGCTACTAAGCGTGGCGATAAAAATATTTTTGATCTCGTGGATCAGAGAATTTTCGTTTGCATTTTGATTAAGATTCTATATGAGTTAGTTAATATTCTCCCATTATTCGTCATTAAAAAGTAAGGTAGGTAGTTAATTGTTTAAAGAATACGTCGCAGTCACAGTCTCTACCAGTGTTGCCAACTTGGATTTTGAAAAATGCGTAGACCTCATTAGAAAAGTAGATCTACGTACTTTTTCTGAGTGTAATGAAGAGGAATAAAATGAGTGTTTTAACTCTGCATTCAACCCGCGCGCGGGCTGTACCTAGTTGTTTCTTATGTTTATTTGCTCAGTTGTGTTCAATTAAATCGAAATTTGATAGATATCAAAAGAACAAAATAACAGTAACTCCGTCAAATCGAAATATTTTTAGGTTAAGTTTTTCTACAAGGCCAGCTGGTGAGACGAGACGTTTCGTTTTACACAGTCACAGCTCTATGGAATGAGAAATTTGTTTCACTTGTGTTTAAAACTAATGACGGAAGTAGTGTTGTGTTGGTGAAACGAGTGTGCTATAGCATAAAACGGAACGTTTATTGATTTATTCTTCGCGAATGAAAAGGAAATTATGCACATTCAGTTTCGTTATTTTATAAATTGATAGAAAATACGTAGATCCTAGGACTGAAGTTCGTAGGTTTGCAGGAGAGGCCTAAAGTACGTAGATCTACGTAAAAAGACGTAGAGTTGGCAACACTGGTCTCTACTATCTTATAGATATTATACAAGAAATACTAATAGCGAAATAGACGTATCGCGAAATAGACAATATAGGAAACTTTCTCTGCCCCTGGTTTTGACCACGTTAATGTCCCTTTTAAAGTAATTTCCTATAAACACAGACTTTAACAGCCCTTTTTACCCTTTAGAGGTCAAACTTCTAAAAAGAATTTCTTAGTGCTCGATTATCTCATAGAAGGAACCCCCATGCACAGTTCAGATTCGTAAATCTTGTAGTTTAAGACATTTCTTGATGAATCTTTTATATTTATAGATAGACTAACGATTTTAAAACGACCTGTGGATTTTTTTTCTGGATATCTTACAATTACAGATTTTTAATGTCTACAGATTTATTATATGTATAGATACTCTAATAGTGAAATAGACGAAATAGAAATATTGGCACACTACATTTTTACAACGTACATAGATAATAAACGTTTTATTTATATGTTCATGGCCAAATTTTCATTTTACTATTTGCGGTTAGCCCCGTTTCATTTCCGCTTCCGGAAATTGTTTTCGTTTGTTTACGTACAACTTTATCAAACGTAGGAATATTATAGTACGTTTCAAACATGAGAATCACCGGGGAGATTGTTTTAAAACTGTTTTTTTTTTGTGCGAAATCTCTGCGGAATTGAAGAACGATTGGCATCTATAGTCTAGCTTTTTCTATTTGTCTTTGTCTTTCAGTTTTTATGACAACCTAACTCTCGATCCCCTAGGAATATCTATACATATAAAATTCTTTGTCCTGAATGACTAACTGACGGATCAACGCACAGCCTATACTACTGATCGTAGAGACCTGAAACTTGGAGGTTGTGTTCTTTGTGTGACCTAGGCATCCGATAAGAAAGGATTTTACGAAATTCTACCCCTAAGAGGTAAAAAAGGGGGGCAAAGTTTGTATGGGGCAACGTGATTCCTTGATCCAATCTACTTCAAATTTTGCAAAAACATTTTTTAACAGAATTAATTGAAGACGTGTTTCGTATTTTATTGAAATTTATCCCCAAACGGGGTTAAAAAGGGGTAGAAAGTTATTTTGGGGGTGGTTTCTTAAAAGTACCATTTTCGACGTCTACGCGGACGAAGTCGCGGGCATAAGCTAGTCGAGATATAAAGTAGCCTATGACACTCCTAATTAACCAATGTATCCTAATAAAAAGTTTCATCAAAATCGGTTCAGCAGTTTCGCAGCCTATTCAATTCAAACAAACAATCAAATCATTCCTCATTATAATATTAGTATAAATTTTAGTATACTTTAAGAAGATAAAATATCCTACATACCCAGGACGAATAAAAAGATCGTGGTTCCAGTTACCTGGTTCCATTTATCTGTTTAACAGAGGTCTTATTATAAACTAGCTGCGCTCCACGGTTTCACCCGCGTAAGTCCTGATCCCGTGGATATATCAAAATAAAAAGTAGCCTATAGCCTTCCTCGATAAGTGGACTATCCAACACAAAAATAAATTTTCAATTCGAACCAGTAGTTCCTGAGATTAGCGCGTTCAAACAAACAAACTCTTCAGCTTTATAATATGAGTATAGATGTAAGGCTTGTGGTAATTAATTAAATTATTTAAATGCTTTTTTTTTCTTTCCAGAAGAATTGAGGACCAACTTGAACAACACATCAGGTGGTAAAGAGGGCACAAAAATGGCGCCCAAAGATGAACCTAATATGATAGTCGGTAAGTAAGTTAAACATATGTAACTTATATTAATAGAAAACTTTAGGTACACAAAGCATTATATAGTACTAGCTGCGCCCCGCGGTTTCACCCGCGTAAGTCCCGATCCCGTAGGAATATCGGGATAAAAAGTAGCCTATATGTTAATCTAGATACCAGGTATCCAGCTATCTAGATACCGAGTTTCATTGCAATCGGTCCAGTAGTTTTTGCGTGAAGAAGTAACAAACACACACACACACGCACACACAAACTTTCACATTTATAATATTAGTTGGAAGTAGGATTTGCAGCAAAAATTACAAATATCGATTTTATCCATATATTTTTAATAGATTTTAAATCATATTTTTTCTTTATATACGTCTTCTATTCGTCACTCGTCATACTATAAAACAAGCCCAGATGAGCGATATTATTATTAAATACTCTGTTTCCTAAGTTACCATGACGCGTCTGGTCATATTACCATGACGCCAAGACGTCATTATATTACCGTGATACTTTTTTGTAAATGCAGGTGTTCCATCAATTTACTAGACTTTGTCAAAAAGCTATTACTCAGTTTTAATTTTACGAAACCTAGATTAAAATATTCACCCAAAGACGGTGCTGAATATTCTCAAGCATTGACAGCCAAATGCATCAAATGTTCACAACTTTAACCAAATTTTCAACTGAGCCATTCAAAAATAATCGCTACCATTTTCATTTTAAAACTGAAATTCGTCTGAAAACCACGGACAAGTTGCCAACAACTTTTAATGTCGTGCGATTATTCTAACAGTCCTTGTTAGTTGTTCTGCATAAGTACAGTCGAATTGGAAAAATTGTGCGAATTTGCATCTTATTCCGTTGAGGGAAGGTTTGAAATAGCTCGACGCTTTTTGGATGGAAATCACTGAAATTGTACTAACAAGACGAATGTCTTCAGTTAACAAGTCCTGAGACACGATTCTTAAAGGATTTCGATCTACGATTATTATTATAACCCCAAAACCTGTAAAAAAGAAAGTGACCTTATAAGGGTTCCTATTTTTACCTAGTGCGCAACCCTAAAATGACAAAAAACCTATATTTTGATGAAAACTCCTTTGGTCAAGTGTACTTTGACCAAGCACACCTTTGACCAACCGCCCCAAAGACCTAGTTTCTTAAACTGAATAGTGGATTGACGAAGGAAAAAACTGAAAGATAATGATGACCAAAACAATACTAACCTTATTATTTTAATGAAAATATTTGAATCCTACTAATATTATGAATGTGAAAGTTTGTGGGCGTGTGTGTGTATGTTTGTTACTCCTCCACGCAAAAACTACTGGACCGTTTTTGATGAAACTCAGTATCTAGATAGCTGGATACCTGGATTAACACATAGGCTACTTTTTATTTCGATATTCCCACGGGATCGGGACTTACGGGCGGCGCAGCTAGTCTCAAATATATAGGATTTCAAAACAACTTATTGCTTAATGAACAGACACAAACACACACACACAGACACGTCAAACTTATAACACCCCGTCGTTTTTGCGTCGTAAAAGCATCAAAATGAGTTCCACAAAATAAAAACAAAAAATAGTTAGTTTTAAATTATTTTTCAAAGTTAATCTAGAGAAAATCTAAATCTCTACGAAATTGTCAATAGCCGCAGGTTTCATCACGATGTTTTCCTTCAAGAAACTTTGGCCGGTCCTTCGCCAGAGACAATTCCATATTAAGATGGTGCCATCTATTGGCGATTTAGAACGAGCAAAAGTCCTAATCGACGTTTCCATAAGAATACATTCATGCTGTCATACTTTTTTGAAAGTTTCGGTGCCAAAATGAAATGGTTAAACGGGCAGAAACTCTAAGTAAAGGGAAAACCAAGCCTATCTTTTTACAAATAAAAACAACCATCACTTTTTTATCTACATTTTTTGCGGAAAAATCATAACGAGAAATGTTTTTCCCGGTTTCGGGACAAAAAAAACTTAGCTTTTATCTGATTGCAAAACGATGATGGCCACTTATTAGGGTCATATTGTTAGGATTTTACCGACCGTACTGAGGACTGAGAATCGAGAGGTACTAACGAGACCCTAATATACCGGCCAAGTGCAAGTCGAATTCGCGAACTAAGGGTTCCGTATCATTTTTTTTATTATTACTTATTTTTATCTGTTTTTAGCACTTGTAAAAACATTTGCATTTGTATAGCGGCAACATCAGAAATACATAATCTGTGAAAATTTTAACTGTCTATCACGGTGACAGACAGACGGACCGACGGACAGTAAAGTCTTAGTAATATGCCGGACTGTCAAACACAGGGTTGCGGGTTCGATTCCCAACTTAGACAAGTATTTATGCTTAGATATTTGTCTGTGGTATATATTTACAAAAGAAAAGTATATAAGTAGTATATCCCTTGTCTAGCACCCATAATACAAGTCTAGTTACTTAGCTTGGGGCTAGATGGCGATGTGTGGAATGTCCTGCAGTATTTATTTATTTAATATGGTCCCGTTTTTACCCATTGGGTGTGAACCCTAAAAAACTAGCTACATATATTGGGAAAATGTATTCTATTCCCGTTATACTAAGACTGAGGGGTGGCAAAGATATGTGCGGCTGCTTTGGGCCTTGAAGTGAAGAGCAATTAAGAGTTATATAGGCCTAGAACCAAGGGGCGCTGCTTGTTAAGTAGTTCACAAGCAGCGCTCCGTGGTTTCAGCCACGTAGATCCCGATTTCTTGGAAATATAAGCATAGTTAGCGATTTTTTCATAGTATATAGAACTCAAGCTATTTTTGTAAGTGTCATCGCAATCGGTTCAGTAGTATTTGCGGAGGAGTAACAAACGAAGCGATTTCGATTAAACTTTATATGAAGAAACATGAAAACATGGGGACTTACATAGGCTAAATTTAACGAGGTCGAGACGTCCACTTGAAAATGTCATTTTTCGATGAGGTTAATTTGACTTATTGAAATAAAACTTTTTTCATTAGAAACCACAAGCTTATAATCCAACGAATCTTGATCTAGATCAGTGGTTCTCAAAGTTTATCCCGTGGTTTTTCAACGAGTACATTTAACCTTTAACTTTTAAGTCTTGTTTACTAATCTTTTTCGCGTAGTCTTCTGTGGAGTTTGTGATGTATTCGTAGGATTTTAATGAGATATATCATTAAAAATTATGGTTGGTAAATAACTTGTGAGTGTATATTTTATTCAAGTTGTTTCGGTATGATACTAATATATTTTGTTTTACAATTCTCGGTTCACAATGTTAGGTACTATACTCCTCCGAAACGAATTGATCGATTTATGAAATTTTATATGCATATTCAGTAGGTCTGAGAATCGGCTACTATCTATTTTTTATTTTGTTTTCTTTAGTTTTTTTTGTAAATGGCATAACAACGTTTGCCGGGGCAGCTAGTAGATAGATCAATTCTTTATTGTAACCACCATTTTAGATTATACTAGCTGCGCTTCGCGGTTTCACCCGCGTAAGTCCCGATCCCGTGGAATATCAAAATGAAAAGTACCTCGATTAATGGACTATCCAAAACAAAAATAATTTTTCAATTCGAACCAGTAGTTCCTGAGATTTGCGCGTTCAAACAAATAAACTCTTCACCATAGATTATTCAGTAAGCAATGGGATATTTTTTTTGAGTGGGACCATAGACTATATATGTACAAGTGGGACCAAATGCATCGAACCCTGTTGAATAAGTGTGAGAAACTTTGACGATCATTTCGATGTTCGTGTGTATAAGAGCAAGTATTACATCTTGCTTCTTGTTTGACTGCATTGAGAAATTATACAATTTCTCTTTGAAGTAAAAACATAATTTTATTTGATAAAATATTTTTCTTGCTATCCCTACTTTTAATATGAAGATTAGCAGGATGAAAGTATTTTTATTTTTTGGTTGAATTGAAATAAGTAGAGTAGGTAAACCACTCTTGGAGTCTTACTGCCTAACCCTTTGGAGAAACCCTTTGCTATTACCCTAAATGGGGCATTATTAAGTTAATTATTTTTATTGTTACAGACATTGTGATTCCTTCATTGCTGATAGCTGCACTATTCATTGGCAACGCGTTCATTGTGCTCATCATTTACAAATACAGGAAACGGTAAGATTTTACACACATTTATCTATTAATATCAAGGAATCTAAGGAGCCCTAGGATTCAAACACCCTCAAAAGACTTTAAAGTTATAATATTTTGTACAATAAAGGCACACCCTTGCATTTTCTAAAAACAGTATTAAAAAAACTAATTAAAATATAATCAACATGTACTTAAGTAGAGAATTAAAATAAAGTACATTTTCTCAATAATTCTAATAAGTTTAAGAAGGTTCTTTAGTAAGATACCTACTTACATATTTTCTACAAACAGTACAAATAATAAAATCAACAGTTTAACAGACCTAGTTAAATTTAATAATTAAATACTTATTAGAAATTTTAAACATTTTGGCGACTGTAGGCTAAAGGTTAAAATAAATATTATTATTTATTACCTCAAACTTGTCACATCCTGGTCCGTAGTTATATAGTACGAGTTTAACTTTAAACTCGTCCTATATAACTACGGCTTATATTGTTGGCGACTGTAGGTTAAAGGTTAAAATAATAGTACATTACGATATAAGTGTGGTAAATATGATCTTTGCATAGAGGCGGTTTATGACGCGCGAGCGGCAGCGAGCGTGTTAAGAAGCCAAGATGCAAAGATCAATTCCACACGTATATCGTACGACGTTTTTTTATCACGGTTGCGAATAAAAGAAAAGACTTGAAAAGAAAACAAAATAATAATTAACAAAATATTTTTGATAAGTCTATGTTTACATTTATAAATAAATAACAATAAAATTAATATATGTACCTACTTATTCTTTAAGTTGATAACTAAATACCTACCTTATAATACCTATACCTAGACTTTCTGCTACCACGTCTAATGTCTCATATTCCGGTTTGACCATAACTTTTGTTGCAAACTCAGCGGTAGGTACTTAGCATAATTATGCTAAGTTTGACTTCGAGTCATAATCCTATCCTTTAGTCTGCGGGTTTACTTCTCACAAATTATTTCGCTTATTTCCTACGTGACTGACGGAGTGACTGACTGATAGGTATATCAACGCACAGTTCAAGCCAATGGACGGATCGGGCTTAAATAATGGTGGCATGCCAATACTAAATAAATAAATAAATATTGCAGAACATTCCACACATCGCCATCTAGCCCCAAGGTAAGTAACTAGACTTGTGTCATGGGTGCTAGGCGACGGATATACTACTTATATACTTTTATTTTGTAAATATATACTTATAATACATAGAAACAACCAGACCACAGACAAATATCTAAGCATAAATACTTGTCTGAGGCGGGAATCGAACCCGCTACCCTGTGTTTGGCAGTCCGGCATGGAGACCATTGTGCCAACTGGGTCGTCGTACTTAAACATATACACAAAAAGAAAAAATAAGATAAAATTATCTGTTTTTCAGATTACAATGAAATTGATAGTATTTCGTGAACTAGATGTTGAAAAAAGATTTTAAGATTTGAGCATTTAAAGTCACGTGTTTTCCATTTTCTTCATCAGCATCTGACGACATTACACATATAGGAACTTCAAGAACCTAACCTCCTTGCAAATAAGAAATTTTCGTAAGAAGTTTTGCCATTATTCTTTGGCACCCAGCTATTATGACTAAGAAAGAATTTTGGAAAATTTAACCCCTACGCGGGCGAAGTCGCGGGTGAAAGCTACTTCAAACATAACTTTTTTATACTATTAGTATTTGAATATATGAAATAAGTGGCATCTCACGTTTAAATCTTAAAGGTTATCAATATTTTCACAGTCACCCATTTATAATTCATAAAATGTTAACTGATAGCTAATTGGGTTGTTGCTTGTTTCGAGTAAATATATTAAATGTTTTAAGTAAATGCATAGTTTTTGCATAAAAATAAAATAAGTACTTAAACTTTTGTAAAATTACCCTAATATATTGAAAATTTAGGGAATTTCAAAAATGTGGCAGCACCACTGCTGACAGTGAGCTCTTAGGTATACAATGGTGTTGTTACATTTTAAAAGCTCCCGAAAATCTGGGTAAACTAAACTAAAAACAAAAAAATACTTCTTATTTTGGGTAAGGTCAGTGTGTACAGTCGATAACAGAATTGTATCGTAAAGTTTTAAAGTAACTATTATTGGAATGTTTTCATTCTAATATTGTTTGTATAACAAATTCATGAGTTGAAAGACTTTCAACTTCAACTCAAGCAGGACCTTAGAATCTTGTTTTAGTTAAAAACATTCTAATTATAGCAGTTTTGGAGCTCCGGTAGTGGATTTGCACTTTTGTTGCCTAATTGTAGGTACCTACATGCACTTAAACCTAAGAAACATTACACGTCAAAGTCAATTTTTTTTATTCCTTTGAATGCTTAATACATTTGTACATAGATCACATAGATACGTCTTAAAAACTAAGTTAGGATGTGTGCCTTCGGAACGCGCCCACCAATGAGAAGAAGGCACAAGAAAATTATTGGGTTATTTTCATGTGAGCGTGACTCATAAAGGTCAATATTACAAATATTTGAAAGTATTATTTGTTTTTTTTTATAATAACACACTATATATTACATTGTTACAGCTGGAAACTACCGAATTAGGTCCATACCTTCCTCTATCGACAAAACAGTTTATCAGTTGCGTTTTATCTCAACACATATAACAAACATGCCTTTGACCATTGTACTGCGATAATATTACAAAAACTGTGTATGAACAGTTATATTTATTGTCAAATGAAGATATTAAAAATTAAAGGAATTTCAAATATGTGCCAACACCATTGGAAGCAAATCTTATATTAAGAACTAGCTGTGCCCCGCGGTTTTACCCGTGTAAGTCCCGATCCCGTGGAAATATCGGGATAAAAAATAGCCTATATGTTAATCCAGGTCTACAGCTATCTAGATACCGAGTTTCATCGCAATCGGTCAAGTAGTTTTAGCGTGAAGGAGTAACAAACACACACACACATACATACACAAACTTTCACATTTATAATATTAGTAGGATAATTGTTGTCAACAAAAAATGACAACTACAAAAAAAACAAAAAAAATGATTCTCTCTTTAAATTAAATTTTCTATTACTTTTTTATAAGTTTTCTTGTGAACACGGTTTTTATAACATATTGTATATTACATTGTTCCAACTGGAAACAACCAAATTAGGTCCTAACCTACACTATACCGACAAAACTGGTTATCAGTTATATTTTATCTCAACACATAACAAACATGCCTTTGACCATTGAACTAAACAATATCATAGAAAACTCACGTACAGCCGAATGAATAGTTATATTTATTCTTTGTTATAATATTATGTTATATTATACTAGCTTTGTCCCGCGGTTTCTTTTCCACGTCTAACAGTAAAACGTTTGCACGTACAATATCACTTTTATACTCATAGTTACCTTTCCACTTTGTACAGCATCACTTTTATACTCATAGTTACCTTTCCACTTTGTACATCATGAGTTTTATACCCATAGTTAGCTTTCCACTTTGTACAGCATCACTTTTATAATCATAGTTACCTTTCCACTTTGTACAGTATCACTTTTATACCCATAGTTACCTTTCCACTTTGTACAGCATCACTTTTATAATCATAGTTACCTTTTCACTTTGTACAGTATCACTTTTATACCCAGTTACCTTTCCACTTTGTACAGCATCACTTTTATAATCATAGTTACCTTTCCACTTTGTACAGTATCACTTTTATACCCATAGTTAGCTTTCCACTTTGTACAGCATCACTTTTATAATCATAGTTACCTTTCCACTTTGTACAGCATCACTTTTATTATCATAGTTACCTTTCCACTTTGTACAGCATCACTTTTATACCCATAGTTACCTTTCCACTTTGTACAGTATCACTTTTATACTCATAATTACCTTTTAACATTAAACAGTATCACTTTTGTACCCATAGTTACCTTTCCACTTTGTACAGTATCACTTTTATACCCATAGTTACCTTTCCACTTTGTTCAGTATCACTTTTGTACGTACATATTTTTTCACCTTATCTAGTATAACTTTTGTCGTAAAGTAATATTTTCCACCTTGTACAGTATCACTTTTATACCCATAGTTACCTTTTCACCTTGTACAGTATCACTTTTATACCCATAGTTACCTTTTCACCTTGTCTCATTTTTTTAAAAAGTATCATAATCATCATTTATTAGCCGTTTCCACCTTGTTTAGTATCACTTTTGTACGTACATATTTTTTCACCTCTAGGATGATTACCTTTGTGCGTAAAGTAATCGTTTCCACCTTGCACTGTATCAATTTTGTACGTACATTATTTTATCCGCCTCATATTGCATCACTTTTGTGCGTACAGTATTTTTCTTGACCTTATACAAGATCACTTTTGTACGGTATTCCAATCTACTTTTAATTTAAAATTTTAACGTTTTTATCCAAATCTTCTAGTATATTTGTCGAACGCTTCCGTAGGTAACTGTAAATAAAGGCAGAAAGTCAGGGAAAGACAATTTCCAACTTTGTTTTAAACTTTTCCAATATTTACGGGTATCCATGGGTTCAAAATATGTACCTAAATAATTTATTTACCTTTGTATTCAATGTGTTTTAACTAGGGTATATAATATAGTAATATAAAAGGGGGTTGTTCCAAACGACATTTGTAAATTCAAACTTTTTGGAAAATTTTGAGGTTATAAGCTATATTTATAGAGTTTGGAGTACGTACTCTTTTAAACAATAATGTTCGTTATTTACTAAAACAGCTGCACTGAATGTAAATAACACTGATTCCTTATTCGTACAACAAAGGAACGCTTCACATGCCAATCGTCACGCTACCTACCCACCTATCAGTTTTTCTGTACCTACTGCACTTGTAGACGTAATCATTGTATGTCGGTGGGTATTTAATTTACTTCTATATCGTTAATGTAGCATTACAACAAACCTCAGTGGTTTATTATTCTACACAAAATGTTATTTAAGTTTTTTTTTATATTGATAAAAACAAAACAAAAAAAGTGCCTGCATTTGTCTGTCCTCATTTCCTGACGTGTAAAACTTGGGGGTCCAAGTCACGAGTAAACCGGTATCTTCTCGGAAAGCGTGCTACAGCTTTGTCATCTACCATCAGGCAGATGTCTTATTGCATAAACGCTGACCTATAATTTCCAAAACTCGTAGAACAAAAGGTGTTTGTTTAGGTGCACAGAAGTAGCCCTCAACGGCTTGCTAGTATAATTACCAAGTACCTGGATGACCGAGCTTTGCTCGATGTCAGGAAGAGTCATATTTTTCAGTTAAAAAAAAAGTAAGTTTCGATAAAACACGAATAAAATGACATTTTCTAAAAATGATTCCTAGCTAGATCGATTTATAGCCCCCAAAACCACTTATATACCAAATTTCATGAAAATCGTTGGAGCCGATTCCGAGATTCCAATTATGTATATATAGCTCATATCTTTAAATGAGCAAGATATAAGATAACCCTGTTTAACAAGACTCATCAACGAATATATGAAATTATAAGTGTTACGAGTCTGAAACTTCGCAAGGGGATTCTTTTAAGACGTAGGGGAGCACTAAGAACGGATTTTTGGAAATTCAAACCCTAAAGGAGTAAAAAGGTCTAATATAAATATAAATAAATATAAATATTGCAGGACATTCCACACATCGCCATCTAGCCCCAAAGTAAGTAACTACACTTGTGTTATTGGTGCTAGACAACGGATATACTACTTATATACCTACTTTTCTTTTGTAAATATATACTTATAATAAATAGAAACAACTAAAAATAAAATTCCAAATATACAGATCGATAGAGAATGATTAATGCTATAGCATTTATCATTCTCTATCATTTGTCGTATTTGATCGTATTTGACATTTGTCATATTTTTACATATAAAGTATATAAAATACGACAAATGTCTCTTACAACATTTGATATTTCCACTATCGATATAACGCGGCGTTTAACCCCAGTACAAGAGTAATTAATCCATTGAATTTATGTATCAAAGTCACAAACACGCGTCACTATGCGTTATTAACTTCGGAATACTTCCATTTAATTTAGAACCTTACAGCCTTAACCCTAAAGTTGTAACTAGATTGATTGAATGATCCAATGACCACAGGATGATCCTATTAAAGGTTTATTGGGACCCCTATTGAGATAGTTTAGTCAAGTGCAAATCGTGTCCGCCTACAAGATTTATCCACTCATTCGTTTCCTTTGACGTTGTTGTTTAACTTTTCCTTAGAGTATTTTTTAACTGAAACTTACTTGTGCCCCGCGGTTTTACCCGCGTAATATATCTTGAGGAAAAGGTACCAAGAGCTCTCTCCATACAAACGTAATCGACTGTTTGCTTCCTGGATAATGACACTACAGCAACTATTTTTGTTGCATAACACTTATAACTGCCATGACCATGACCCTATGTTTTTTTATATCTTAATTTCTATGATAATCTGAAAATGAAAAAAAAAACCATCGGCATAGTCATGGCAGTTATAGGTTTTATGGCACAAACATATTTGTGCTGGTGTCATTATTTAGTAAGGAAACAGTCGACTACGTTTGTATGGAGAGAGCCCTTTCACCGTAAGCCTATATTTGCGGTATTCTAGCACTTCAGCTATCTACATACCAAGTTTCATCTCAATTGTTCCAGTCGTTTTTGAGTACTACTACTTGACTTATGTTAGCTTATAACCAAATTTAAGTTTTCTAGAGATCTAGAATTTTGATGATCCACCTAAATGGCTGAAGCGTTTTGTATGATTTTTTTATAAATATTCGTTTCGTCTGAGAATAATTCTATTTTATTTTTCCTTATTTTCTTGTATATGGCAAAACAATTTTTGCCGGGACAGCTAGTAAATAATAATAATTCAGATACATACAAAAATATAAAAATAGTAATAAATAAACATAATATTTAGATAACTGCTATGAATGATAGATGTTATTCTCTGAAGTTAATTAGGAAAAATATATTAGTTTTCCACATCAGTAGTCGATATAATAGAGTAGGTATTCAAGGTAATTTGTTTATTTTCGTATTATGAAATTGCCTACAACCTATCACGAGTTAGGAACTCAATCGGACGTACTATATGGTGTCGGCGCAGTATGTCTTCTACTTCCATTCACTCCTATTAGTCGTCATCTCATCGTTCACATTAATCTCTCTCATGTCTTGTCTCATGCACCCATCCATCTTTTCTTAGGTCGTCCTCTTCCTCTCCATCCCTCTACATTCATACTTATTACTCTTTTAGTCACATGCGTCTCTTCTCTTCTCATCACATGTCCATACCAACTCAAACGGTTCTCTTTTATTTTTTCAGTAACCGGTGCTACTTTTAGGCTTCCTCTGATATACTCATACCTTATCCATCCTCGTTACTCCACACATCCATCTCAACATTCTCATCTCCACTGCATGCAATCTTCTCTCATTCTTCTTCTTCACGGCCCAGCATTCCGATCCATACATGACGACAGGTCTTATCACGGTTTTATAGATTCCTTTAGTTTAAGCGGCATATAAATTTAACTTTAATTAATTATAAAGTTTACACAATACATTGTTTCACTGCTGTCTTCCTGCCTTCGCTCGCGTCCCTCAAAGGCTTTGGAAGGTCTTTGAGTCACCAACACGTCGTGTATCTTCTAGGAAAGCGTGCTACATCTTAAAATAATATTTTTGGGCACCCTAAACAAAGAAAAGCCAAAGTCAAAGGATAAACCCCGTAATTGGATTTTCCAAGAACAAAGTGTTTTTAAAGAAATTACTTTATCGTAAATTAAGTCTATTTTTTCTAATACCACATCTCGTCGTTATGTTTTAAAGAAAGAAAGGAAAAACTTTATTTCGGAATTACACTGCACGTGTCAATAAAGTAACAGAAAACTAAATCTAAACAATTAATCAAACTTAGAGCTTGGGATTAACTTAGAGCTTAGGGTTTTAAAGTAATGAATTAATAAAAATTGCATTATTTTTTAGTGTTCAACAATCTCCATTTTTAACCGACTTAAAAAAATAGGTTCTCAATTCGGTTGTATGCATGTTTTTTGTTTGATCACTTTGTCATAGTTGAATTGCCATAACTTCCATAGCTATATTGATTCCAAGTAAGTAATATGAATCGATCAAAATTCAATTGGAATGAAATAGATTCATAGTAAATACGAGTAGGTCCTTAGACTAAAGCTCATGGAAGTATCCAATGTTATTTTATTTTTATCCTATTCCGTCCCACTGCAGGGCAAAAGCCCTCCTCTCTTTCCTATAGCAGTCCAATACTTTGCTGTTATGATCCTTGCTCTACTCTCCTCTGCCTTGCTTGTGTGTCCATGTGGTGTATTTAATCTAAATAATAATTAGGTATGTTATAAAAATGTTTAAGTGTAAGCCACAATTTCTATGGGAGTGGACATTGTCCTTTCTTTATTCAGTCGGAATCATTTGCATGAAATCACATTGAAAAGTTTTAAAAACCAAGTAGGGATGTGTGTCTTCGAAACGCGCCCAACAAGTCGAGAGAAATTCACACAAAAAAAGATTCACACAAAAAAGTAAGAAATATTCGAATAAACGCTAGAGAATATTTTTTTGGTTGTAGTAAAAAAATATGAAATTAATAAGCAGTATTCATAATTTAAAATCAATATTCTTAAATTAAGAAAACTGCATATTGTTTTTAAGAACATTTAGGTAAGTACTTACAAAAAACAAGAAATAATTAATTAGGATATACGGAGAGGATTATTTTTTATTTCAAGAAACCTTTTTTCCCTGTGTTTTTAAATGTTTTATGCTATCTAATACGTTTGATCGAGTGCTTATTTTATTTTTTCGAATAAAAATCTTTAGATCGTTCGGGATAAAGTGTGATAAAGGGATGGGTTTTAGGAACAAAAGATTTGAAGCGCGGGTTATTAAGCCCATAATCCATTTATTTGTGTAAGTCAGAATGGCGGGTGTACTGTTGCAGAAAAATGTAAGTTATATATGTTAGGAATGTATCAGTAATGTACTTGAATGTACCTTTAATGAAATCCAATGTACCTCCATGAAACAAGAACAATTCTAAAAATAAAGTGAGCCGCGGACCTGACTGTCAGAATGGCGGGTGTATACTGATAATGAATGTAATAGATATCTTATGGTCACCTTATATTTACCATAGGAATGTACCTTCAATGTACCTCTTAAAAACATAATCAGAAAATATAATCTGACGAATAATTGCGAGAAAATCAAGGAAACAAATTTTGATTTAATTTTGACGCCTACCATTTTATTATAGCAATATGAGTGCCTATATTTATAATATTTATAATATATATATAATATATATAAATGGTAGGCGTCAAAATTAAATCAAAATTTGTTTCCTTGATTTTCTCGCGTCAAAATAAATCAAAATTATAAATATATATTATATACATTACATTACTGGTACATTCCTAACATATATAACTTACATTTTTCTGCAACAGTACACCCACCATTCTGACTTACACATTTATTTTTATGAAACAAATAACAATTTAAAAGGCTTTGGGAGAGAGATTAGCAAGGTCTGGCGGTTTCGACTTTGCATTGACTGTCGCTTTATCATAATTTATCTTAAATTTCAGGAATTTTCAATTATTGGCAACATAATTATTAGCAGCTGCCTTTTGTTAAATGATTGTGTTTGTTATTTTGAAAATTCTCTAAATTTCTGGATAAGATAATTTCCAAAACGTTTTTATTTTTTAATTTTACTTTTGGTTTTTGGCAGATTGGTTGAAACTGAGCCAGAACCTACACCTCCATCGCCCATCGAATAATGAAAAATGATTTGGTTTTTGAAAATTTTCGTGATATTTGACTATATTGTTAGTAGCTTTTGCCAGCGATTTTGTCTGCGCGTAATAAAACAATAAATTATTGTCTTAATACTATTGTCTTTAGGGAATGGATAATTTTTTTCTTCAACAAACCTTTTTTCTGTGTTCTTTACTATATTATATTCTTACAAATAACTTTTGTTGTAAAAATTTTAGAAATTCGATAAATAATTTAGCATTTTTAGTCAGTAAGTAGTAAAGTCTGTACTGGGATGCAAAATTAATTAAAACTGAAATCTATGCGTCTTAAAATAAGAATTCATAATCTTTAAATTAATGGCTATCTTTTTGTTTGTCTCTCCGTTGCATATGCTTTTAAAACATTTTTTGACAACCTAGTTGGCACAATGGTCACCATGCTTGACTGCCAAACACAGGGTTGCGGGTTCGATTCCCGCCTCAGACAAGTATTTATGCTTAAATATTTGCCTGTGATCTGGTTATTTCTATGTATTATAAGCATATACATATAAAAGAAAAGTATATAAGTAGTATGCCCGTTGTCTAGCACCCAAAACACAAGTCTAGTTACTTAGCTTGGGGCTAGATGGCTAGATACCTACTGCAATATTTTTTATATTAATTTTTATTAAAACATTATTATTCATATTTATTAAAACATCTGAAGCGATTGAAATCTTATACTGTTGAGCAGCTCTATTTTCTGACAAGGTCGTAGTATATTTTACATATAAATCCAGCAAGTTGAAATTAAGTTATCGACGAATAACTAATAATTAAATAGGTAACTAGCGCGCTCTGTGGCTATTATTATTTCGATTTTGCCAACATAATCGGAAGTGAAACCGCGAGGCGAAGTTGGCTTTTTAATAACTTCAGACACCTGCCTATGTATTTATTTAAGAAAACTTCCAAAGCAATCTCAAGCCGGTTTTGTTTATCTAAATCTGAGATTATCCTAACTTTGTTAAGAACCCTTTTCGAAAAGATTTGAGATTTCATTTAGGGCAATGAATGTTTGGGTAATTTACATTTCATTTGGGTAAGTAATTGGTAGATAAAATTACCCTCGGTTTTAAATTTGTAAGTTGTAAGGCCTCGTTTTGTTAAGGCTACGTAGAGCATAATATGGCGGGAACGAAGTAAAACCTATATTTTAACAGACTTCAAAAAAGGAGGAGGTTCTCAATTCGTCGCGTATATCTTAATATTTATTTAATATTAGTCAATTTTGATTTAAAAAAAATATTTTTTGAAAATAAAAATTAACAAATTATATTTTAGCACTAGCTGCGCCCCGCGGTTTCACCCGCGTAAATCCCGTGGGAATATCGGGATAAAAAGTAGCCTATATGTTAATCCAGGCCTCTAGCTATCTACATACCGAATTTCATTGCAATTGGTTCAGTAGTTTTAGCGTGAAGGAGTAACAAACGCACACACACACACAAACTTTCACATTTATAATATTAGTAGGATAGGATACTCTTCAAAGATCTTATACTTACAATCATAACAAATATATGGATTTTATGAAATACAGGAAATACAGGATTTTATGTTAATAAAAAACTCTATGGCCCATAACTCATTAAAAGGTACCAACTCTTAACATCTTACACACGTGATAACTTTTAAACGAAATATCCGATTGAGATGAAACAAAAAGTATTTTACTTCTACATAAATACTCTTGATAACATAATGCTTAATTTTGATAAAGATTTAATATTACGATACATATTTAACGTAGTTTTTTTCTTCAGACGATTTAATAATTATTTTGAACACAAAATCGGTTATTGTGATTAAACCATGATAGTTAGATATATGTTCTTGCGGACTTTTTTGTAGGTCTTAATGGGGTCTACAAACCCGTAGTACATCATTTTGTTCTATTGTCAATAGTTTTTGCAGCGCACGCAAAAATAGGTTTTCGATTTTACACCTTGTGTTACAAAATAGCAATTTTATTACGGATCCCTAATTTTGAAAAATAGAACATAGCCTATAACCTTCCTAGATAAATGGACTACCCAACACTGAAAGAATCTTTCAAATCGGACCAGTAGTTCCAGAGATTAGCGCGTTCAAACAAACAAACAAACAAACAAACTCTTCAGCTTTATAATATTAGTATAGATTTCAGTCTCTCAATATGTTAGGAATGAAATTACACAGATCGAAATTCAACATTACTTCATGGGCTATTTGTAAATAACGTCGTTAACAAACACTTGGATAAATAAATTTGATCGATTTTGCTGATTTGGCCAAATCGGTAAAGTTAAATGCCTACTTAAAAGCCTTTGGATATTTTGCTATAGTAACTTCAATTGTCGCGGTGTCTTTCGAGACCCATGTCAATCTATAGATATTACGGCTAACAAATAATTCTTGCACACCGAACCTAAAAAGCGTCTGAGAAACGGGATATTAAACCAAACGAAACGCAAAAAAAATCAGTATGCCAAGCTCCCATACTAAATGTCCGGACCCCATTATGTAGGTAGTTTCAAGGTATTAAGGCTTTTAGCTGGTTTTAAATTATGTTATTTACGAATTAAAATAATCCGTGATCAAAACATTTCGATCTATAATTGAGTATCGTGTTGCAAAAATTTAGCAATTTTTTCGTTCCCGCCATATTATGTTCGACGCAACCTTAATATTCGTGTTTATTTAACATTTTTTTAACGGTTAGATGAAGGTATGCGGTATCGTGTTAACATTTTGATTGATGGTTCGTTTACACGAGATTATGTTTTAAGGGGATGGAAAACCGATCGCCAAAGAAATTTAAGTAACTAATTTTATGAGTAAATGCGAAAGTATGTGTGTTAGTTGTGTATTTTTATTCTTTTACCCAAAACTACTGAACTGTTTGCTGTATGGAGGTAGATAGCTATGTATGAAGACCTGGATTAACACATGGACTATCTTTTACCCTGATAATCCTACGCGTTCGGGACTCAGCGCAGCAGCGACTCAGCTAAGAACTCAACTCAGCAGGACGGAGCATAGCCAGTTTAAAATTAAATTAAAACAGTACTTAAGTTGCTCTAGGATAAGTAAACGCACTGCGCCAATTGCGGCCCTGTGATTGGTAAATTTTGTGCTGCTCTTTTCACTCTAGCGAATAATCGTCTTATTTGGGGCTTTATGCGTTCGCACGCACTATGCAATCTCCTAGGGTTAATTGTGAATACGGGGTGTGAGTGTCATAAAAATTACCCAGTTTTTTTTTTGGCTACTCTAGATCATTCCATATCAGTTTTAAAAACCTTTATAAGGCTTTTAAAACTGTCCATTATAAAAATACACTTGACGGCTGATAGGTACATAAATAAGTTTGGGATGGTACAAAGCCTAGTTTTCTTTTTTTTTGTACGGAAAATTATGTTCTAATGTCGTAGATTATACAAAACAAATTTATTATTCGGTTTCTGATAAAGTTATTAAAAAAAATTACACATTGAATTTTGGGGGCATCCGGCATATATTGGGGGCTTCAGTACGAATATAAATTATGTATAGAGTAGGTAGTTAGGTAGAGATATTTCAGAAAATATTAGACAATATTTTGGTGGTATTTTATATTGATTAAGTAATTGCTTTGTGTTGTAGTTACATTAAGTACTTACTAGCTGCGCCCCCGCCGTTTTACCCGCATAAGTCCCGATCTCGTGGAAATATCGGGATAAAAAGTAGCCTATATGTTAATCCAGGCCTCCAGCTATCTACATACCGAATTTAATTGCAATCGGTTCAGTAGTTTTAGCGTGAAGGAGGAACAAACATACACACACACACACACAAACTTTCACATTTATAATATTAGGTAATGATTTGTCATTGTCACTTTTGTTCTAAACCCCTGTTGTTGAATTTCCGAAGTCTAAACCAGATATAAACGATTGCAGTCAGGCTGACAATATACACGGTGTTACAAGGGGGTTGGATCATTGGTTGCTGGGTGGTAGGGGACCTCAGTACCTCGATCGATTATTTTTACTTTTTGAATTATCAAGTACATTTTTCAACATGATGCCTTAGCTCTATCCAAATGAAACTTTTAGAGTTTATTCTTCATGAAAGCCAGTAGATTTTATATAGGTTGCAGAAAAAAATAATCTGTGAAATATATTTTTTTAGAACCATACAAAGATACTTGTAAACATTAGATTTTGAAAAAAAAAATACTTTAATGGTTTTATTTTGAGTTTTAGACTCTGATTGGTGTAGAGGTACAAAAGGTCCACTATTGAACTTGTTTCACAAAAAAGGCAGAATCGCCGACCTAATAGTTTGGCTGTAATTGCGAAGTTCAGGATCAAATCTGAATTTGTCAATTTTACTAAAAACCAAATAACCTTTGAAGCACTAAATATTGTAGAACATACAGGGGGGTTAAATCGATAGGTACTGAGGTCCCCCACCCCCCAGCAACCGATGATCCACCCCCCTTGTTACACCGTGTATAAATGCGAAATAATCTCTTTCCTCTTTCTGTCAGATATGTTTTGATAGATAATGTTATGTACCACGCCGATGCAGCTGCACTAATTTTAAAGAATTTAGATATAGAAATAGATGGGATTTTTTAAAAAGACTTTTTGGGCCCCGTTTATTTGAAGGTCTTTGAGTCACGAGCGTAAACATAGATATCTTCAAGGAAAGTGTGCTACATATAAGACCTCATCGTCACTTACCAACGTGCGAGATAGTGGTCAAACGCTCACCTATTTTTATTATAAAAAAAAAGACGGATTGCACTCCGGGAGTGCCGGCAGAAGTGAAAACTTGATTATTAACGTTGAGCATGTTTGATATTTTGGAATGGTTAGGGAATTATTTTGCACCAATTGCTTTATCAGTATAAAAGTACTATCATTTATGTGGTAAAATACAATATTCATTTATTGCGCTATCGTACACAAACATGACAATTTATATTACATTAAAAATTTAACACTTTAAAACTATAGCTGTCTACTCTCCATCCGTCTTACGCTTTTTCGATCAGGTCACGTGTCCTGACGCGAGTTTAAGATTTTATACCCATTACAGAAAAAGTGCTCAACGCCGCTAAAGAAGTTTTCACTTCAAAAATATTAAGTTTATGATCTTTGAAGGACGAAAACTTTAAAGAACTTTGAAACATGGAGAGTAACCCATATTCACATTTCCGATATTCCCACGGAATCGGGACTTACGCGGGTGAAACTGCGGGGAGCAGCTAGTAAAATATAAAACCAATAGGCAGTGAGCACCTCAAAAACACATTCCCCGAATTAATGTAATTACATTTCAGCTCCCAAACCCCCAAACCGAAGCCGGAAATAACCAGATAATCTTTTAAAAAACATTCGTAATATTCCCTCTCTATTTCCACAGGAAAAACGATGATTTGGAAGACGAGTTCAACACGATTCCCCTGAGCGTCAATGGGAACTCTCATACTGCTGGTAACGCGGTGTAGACTTCGACAGCGCCCTCTATATCTACACTGGCAGGTGAAAACATCAATAAGAAATATGCCGACTATGATTCTCTAATTGAGATTTTTATTAGGGCTAAAGTTTCGAATCGCTCGATAGATAGCGCTTTCTGAACCAGGCCAAAAAACTGGCGAATATTTCAAAAATCCACTTCGATTCGTACCTATTTTCTTTGCTTTACTAGCCAAAGTTTCTTGTCAAATTCGAACATCAATGACAAAGTTTCAAAGAAATCGTACTTACCTATTTTCTTTGCGTCTAAAAATATAAGGACGATTTTAGTAGTTACAATATTCGGATTTCTTTTTACGCTACTGCCAAATCTATAAATCATTACCCTCTAATATGTTTTATAGATCTTCGGCAAAAAAATCCAGTTTCATTTTCGTTATTTTCAAACAGCGCCGTCTATCGAGGTTTATGGAACTAGTTATTTTAATTGTTAATAAACCCTGATGGAGGATGGAGAAAATATAATTTATTTAAGAAAATGAATGACAGTGAAAAGTAGAAACTAAAGAAATAGAGTTATAAAATTAAAATGAATAAGACAATATTGACACTAAAATTTTGTTAAAAAGGTGAATCGCGAGTGTATAATTTTGATTTTCTATAAAGAAAATAAAAATACTGTGTTTGGTTATAAACAAGTTGTAAAATTTTTGAAGATTTTAGCCTGTAGTTACTGAGTTACATGTTCCACTGGAAGTGGCAGCACGAACAAAATATTTGGATGACCGTGACAGCGTGAGATGCGCCCGCTTTTATTGGTTTTGCTGGTAATGAACAGCAAAAATTGCTACATTTTTCAAAGTTATTAATCAGCTGTAATCATTTGCATGAGATCACCTTAAATCGTCTTAAAAACTTGGAACGTGTATCTGCGGAATGCGCCCACCAATGAGAAGACAAGAAACTCATATTTTTGAAGGTTTTTTTTTAAATGGAGCCTTCATCTTGTCACCATAGTAGAACATGTACCTCAGTGCCTGTAGTACCCATAGTCGGTGCATTTCTTCCCTGAAGCGGTTATAAGTTACCGCAACTTAGAACTAAGTTATTTTATTTATTTGTTATATTAGTTACCTCTTAGCGAATAACTTAGCTAAACATAGTCCAGTAACTTCTCTAGGTGACCCTTTTAGTGTTAAGTAAGGACTGATATTTATATAAAAAAAATACTCGTTTAAATAGCTGATTTTTTTCCAACCGCACATTTTGACTGCCTATATTGTTAATTTTACGAGAAAAGATATTACAATTCTTGTTGGCGCGCCTTTCTATGTGCGTGTGAGTCTCAATGTTACAAGATGGGTCAAGCTGCTCAGTTTGTATGGAGCAGAGTCAAATAAATAACTAGAAAATTAAAACTATTAATTTTATTTAAATTATCTTTGTGGAATAACTAATCGTTTTACTTGTGTTGGAGGTGTTGGCCTAATGGTAGATACCTCGACTTTCATTCCGAAGGTCGTGGTTTCGAATCCCGACCGGTCGTGCTCCGATGGTTTTTTTATACTAAAAATGTCACTGCTGTCGCTGCTTCCCGCGACATTCTTATTGGTATAAAAACGAAAAAACAAAAGTCGATCGAAAAAAAAAACAGAAGACGATCGAAAATTTACAACTGTCAAATGCTCTATACCCCAGAAAAGCAAGCGTGAATTTATGCTCTGATTTGGTGTGACAATGCAATACAAATCTGCATGTTTAGATACTCACGCACACATACAAATGCGCGCCAATATGACTTGAAATAACTGTAGTTGTATATTGTCATTTATTTGCAAGTCACTTGTTGTCAATTAATGGCTTCCTGGCATAGATTCTAGTCGACAGTAAGTGCGTAGGTGAACCTTAATTTGGATTTTTAAAACTGTTAACGATTTTATGATGTATTTGGCGAAGTCTGTATAAATTCTGTAATGTAATTAATAAAAGCACTTTTATCTTTTTTTCTCGTTTTATTGAATTTTTTCCCCCCACAAAGCTTTAAGGAAAAATAATTTTATAATACCTAACGATAGTCTTTGACCACAGCTAGTACGAGTAAAAAGCACGATCTAGCAGCGTGACAGGCGCACATATAACGTTTCATTTCGTCATTCCTTTCTCGTACCGCGAGGGAATGAAACCAGTTGCCTGTTATTTCTTGACGTGTATAATTTGGGAAAGATTGAGGCCGTTTTACAGACTACGGCGAATCTAAAAAGGAGGATTATGTTTTTGACCCGTATGTACGTATGTTCATCTGTTCCCAACTAAGTATTACTTACTATAATATAACAATTGAGATATTGTTTTGATGCGCAGCACAGCATGAAAGTAATCTGTCCTATACTGCGCAACGCAAAAATATCCGACGACTGCAGTAGCGAGACAGCCCTGAAAACCCCTCCGGCCACATTGGCAACTGAGATTGACAACCAGTTTCCCAAGAACTAACATTCTTGCTACTCAACCAGTTATAATAAATATTGCAGGACATTCCACACATCACCATCTAGCCCCAAGCTAAGTAACTAGACTGTGTTATGGGTGATAGACAACGGATATACTACTTAAATACGTTTATTTTGTTAATATATACTTTATAATATAAACTTATAAACAATCAGACCACAGACAAATATTTAAGCATAAATACTTGTCTGAGGCGGGAATCGAACCCGCAACCCTGTGTTTGGCAGTCAGGCATGGTGAACATTGTGCCAACTGGGTCATCAAAGACGATAGATTTTTCTTTTGTCTCAACTAGTTGCCTACTAAGAATTAATAAATAAGTAAAGAGGAATTTTAGTTCAGAGTCCACAACTAATAAGGCCTGCCACCTCATTGTTTACCTGCTCCAAGTGTGGCCGATAAAACTGTATTTGCAAGGTATTTAGGGCGACATAGAGCAAAGTAGGTAACTTATTTAAGGAGATCGATCGAGTCAGCGGTTAGCATTTTCTATAAAATAAACTAAAGATGGACATCGGGTAATTTGCTTCAAGAATTAGTTCAGGCGTCTCAGTTACATTAATTAATCTACATTTTTTTGTTTGTAACGAATAGGCTCCGAAACTACTAGACCGATTTTGATAAAACTTGGTATGAGGATTTATTGGTTAATTGATCATAGGCTACTTTTATCCCGATATTCCCACGGGATCACTGCTAGTATAAACTATATATACGTCGCGTCATTTGCTTAGAGAATTAGTTCAGGCGTCTCAGATAACATAATTCATCAAATAAATATTGCGGGACATTGCACACAGTGCCATCTAGCCCAAAGCTAAGCAACCAGGCTTGTATTATGGTGAACGGACAGAATACTTATATCTACTTTTCTTTTGCAAAACATAATTAAAACTAATAAACATACAGAAATATCTAGACCCGAAAACAAATATCTTTACAAAATATTTGTACCCGTCGCTATATTTTGCGATACTTCTTAGTGTATGGCTATGCTGAAGATGCATTGCACAACAACATCGCACAAGTATAAACGAAACAGTGCGGCGTGTAATTTGATCAATCACGAGCCAGATACGAACTTATTCGATGTATCGCAGTGATGGGTATTTCGATGGTTGACTTGCAACGGATCCCCCGAGAGACCTTTACTCTTATCGGATTCCCTAGTCCAGAGGGGCCGATGAGAGCTTAGATCGAAGGGTCTCCTGGATGCTACATGTATACGAACGCAACTTCCATACATTGACGACCCAGTTGGCACAATGGTCACCATGCCGAACTGCCAGGCACGGGTTCGATACCCGCCCCAGACAAGTATTTATGCTTAGATATTTGTCTATGGTCTGGTTGTTTCTATGTGTTATAAGTATGTATTTACAAAAAAAGTAGTATATCCGTTGTCTAGCACCCATAGCACTAGTTTAGTTACTTAGCTTGGGGCTAGATGGCGATGTGTGGAATGTTGTGCAATATTTATTTGTTTCACATGAAAGTGACATCAAAGTGTGACGTGCGATGTGTGATGTGCGATGCTATCTTCGGCATAGCTCTTACCTTACAAAGAGAATAATTAACTTATTGTTAGGTAAATAAGTGGGTCATCGTTTAAGCTAGACTTAACCTCGATCGATTAGAACCATTGTTCTATAGATAATCATATTCTATACAACCTATTGTTGTTATGAATGTTGTATTATCGTCTCGGTAACAATCCACGCCTGTCACGTAGGTACGTGCCAACATCTGTAAAGGTAGGTAGGTGCCAGGTCGGTACCACGTAGGTACCAGGTAGGTACCAGGTAGGTACCAGGTAGGTACCAGGTAGGTACCAGGTAGGTACCAGGTAGGTACCAGGTAGGTACCAGGTAGGTACCAGGTAGGTACCAGGTAGGTACCAGGTAGGTACCAGGTAGGTACCAGGTAGGTACCAGGTAGGTACAAAGTCAAAGTAAAAAAATATTCCTTTGGATACTTAATACATTTGTACAAAGACCACATAGAAACGTTTTAAAAACTAAGTTAGGATGTACTAGTATCAGGTAGGTACCAGGTATGGGGGTCTTTTTGTATGCGTCCGTGGAATATAGCCCTAAATGACCCACACGTGACTCTTGGGTGATGCTAAAGGTGCAATCTCCTGGCGGGAGGCTTCAGCTGCGGCTTTTTACCACCCACCGGCTTTAGTCGTATCGCCAAGCGGACTGCCGTCTTTTTCTACCTTCACTCGTGTCCCTCGCAGGCCCTTGTTTATATGGGGGTCTTTGAGTCACGAGCGTATAAGCTAGGTATCTTCTAGGAAAGTGTGCTACATCTTAGACCGCATCGTCACTTACCTACCATCTTGTGTGATAGTGGTCAAACGCTGACCTATTTCTATACTAATCTGGGTATATTTATACTTATTAGCTGCGCCCCACGGTTTCACCCGCGTAAGTCCCGATCCCGTGGGAATATTGGGATATAAAGTAGCCTATGTGTCAATCCAAGTCTCCAGCTATCTACATACCGAGTTTAATCGCAATCGGTCCAGTAGTTTTTGCGTGAAGGAGTAACAAACAAACACACACACACACACACACACAAACTTTCACATTTATAATATTAGGTAGTAGGAAGTAGGATATTATAAAGAGGATACTTTTGGTTGGAACGAATAGGCTCCGCAACAACTAGATCGATTTTGATGAAACTTGGTATGAGGTAAACTTGGTATGAACTTGGAATATATTGATTAATTAGGAGCAACGAAAGATATTTTTATCCTGATATTGCCACGGGATTGGGAGTTATGCGGGTGAAATCGCGGAGCGCTGCTTGTCAGAAATGAGGCAGAAAAATTAGAATCCCCTTTTAAGGGGAAAGTACCTAGGTACCTTTCTAAATTATAATCCTGATGACAAAAAAGCTACCAACCTCCAGTGTTCCAACGTCGGTCGTCTTGTAAGCTTCTCGCCTTACGGTACCAACTAACATACACTCTAGCGAAGAAAAGGTTTCTAGCGAAAGAAAGGTTTCTTTCGCTCGGCCAATAAAAATGATACCTACCATTTTTGTTCCGTTTTATCTATTCTTCTTCTACCCTTATCCCAATTTATTTATGGTCGGCGTATGTCTTCCTCTTCTCACCCATACTGCAAATTTTTTTGGTAATATTTTTACGGTCGGCCGCCTGCCTGACACCTACCCTCCTTGGGAATGCTGTTGCTGCGATTGTTTACCAGCCACCGCGCGGAGGACCCAAAGTGCGATGGTTTGCACAAGGTCCTTAAATCAAATAGTCGCCTCTTACGACACCTACTGAAAGATATGGGGTAGCCCTATTCTATGCCAGGGCTTACTTACATGGTAGTATTAATTCTAACTTTTAAAATCACACATACTGACAGAGAAGAGCAAAGTTGGCCAAACTTGAGACAGAAATGCTCCGCTCGCTTCTCTCACTCGGTCAATAAATAAGAACACCTACCTATTTTTGTTCGTTTTTTTATTATTCTAACCTTTGTCGGTGCAATATCCATAAAGCGTGGTACACGTCCGCACCTTGACTGCTAATTCCCTTTGTAAATCTAAATTGTGCCGTAATAAATAAAATCGTAATCGAATAACGTTGACTGAATACCAATTTTTGCAATTAGTAGGTAAAATTTTCTACAAAACAAAATAAAAACATTTTTTCTACCCACATATCTATATATATAAAAGAAAGTCGTGTTAGTTACACCATTTATAACTCGGGAACGGCTAAATCGATTTGGCTGAAAATTGGTGGGGAGGTAGCTTACAATCAGAAGACGGACATAGGATACTTTCTTTTCGATATTCCCACGGGAAATTCGCAAGTGAAACCGCGGGGCACAACTAGTTATTTATACACCAGATTACTAAAATGTAGGCACGTTTTAACCATACTAATATCATACTGTCATAATAATAATATCATATTGTCAAAACTAAATTGATATTATATAATTCAAAAAGTGTAAAATAGACTAGCTTTTGCCCGCGACTTCGTTCGCGTTGAGGTCGAAAATGGACCAAGGAATCACGTTGTCCCATACAAACTTTGCCCACCCCCTTTCACCCCCTTAGGGGTAGAATTTCTTACAATCCTTTCTTATCGGTGCCTACATCATACAAAGAACACCCCCTCCAAGTTTCAGGTCTCTACGATCAGCGGTTTAGGCTATGCGTTGATCCGTCAGTCAGTCAGGACAAAGGATTTTATATGTACAGAAGATGAAGAAATTGAAAACTATTATTTGTAACTTATGTGTATTTGTTATATTAAATTTGTATATTGTTACTAAGCCTAATAAAATACATAAATACTTATGTCAACTACATTCTAAACAAATATTGTAAAATACTAGCAGCGCTCCGCAATTTCAGCTTCGTAGGTATCTCCCGATCCCGTTAGAATATCAAGATAAAAAGACTATGTTATTCCGCAAGAATCAACGTAGGTATACTAAGTTTAATCAAAATCGGTCCAGTAGTTTCGGAGCACCAAACAAAAATACAAAAAAAATCTTTCCTCTTTATAATATTAGTAAAAGGTATATTATAGACTGATTCTGTTTTAACAGACTGCAAAAAGAAAGAAGGAGGCAATAATTCCTCGCGTATAATTAAATACATACATACCACCTATTTTTTTTAGTTGGATTTTTTGGTGACTATGTTCTACTGCTTATTCCAAAAACTCTAGACTAATTTTTTTTAATTTGCTTCTATTGGGCTAAAAATGTGCTCTTTTCCATTCTAATCGATGAATTTTATCTTACATATTATTCAACTTCAATCTATTATTAAATAATTTATCTTATAGCTAACACTTTAGGGCATGTAAAATCGTGGTAGGTATTCTAGTTATCTCACTAGACTTTTTCCGATAAACTTGTACAATTGAACAACACGCTATGCATGTTTTTCACGGTACCCTTGAAAAAAACCGTAAACCCATTTATACTCATGAGTAGTTTTGACATTTCCGCCCTTTGAAATGTCTACCCTGTCTCGAGTAGGCACATGGAGAAAGAAAAGTGTGAAACCTCAATATTCAAAGGGTAAAAAGGCGGTTGCTCTTAAGAGGAAAGGGTACCGAGCGCTCTCTCCATACAAACGTACTCGACTGTTTCTTCCTTGGACAATGACACTAGAGCAAATATTTTTGTTGCATAAAACTTATAACTGCCATTACCATGCCCCTATGTTTCGTTTATTTTTTTATTTTTGAAATCTTAATTTCTATGATAATTATAAAATGAAAAAAAAAAACATGGCATAGTCATTATTAGTCATGGCAGTTAATGTGGCAGTTATAGGTTATGCAACAAAAATATTTGCTCTAGTGTCATTCTCCAGGGAGGAAACAGTCGACTACGTTTGTATGGAGAGAGCACCGGTACCCTTTCACCTTAACGATATAGGTAAGTATACATAGTTCTACCCACATCTTCTAACACAGTTCACATTAGAGTAAAGACCGAGCGACAAAACTACACATTAAATAAACATAAAAATAAACTAAAATTCAATAAAAACATACTCAAAAAATATTTACTTTTTCTGTTTTTAGTACCTATAATTTGTTATAGCGGCAACAGAAATACATCATCTGTACAAAATTCAACTCGCTAGCTATCACGGTTGATGAGATACAGCCTGGTGACAGACAAACGGACGGACAGCAAAGTCTTAGCAATAGGGTCTTTACCCTTTGGATACGGAATCCTAAAAAAGTAACGGCTACAGCATTAGCATTAGTGCACGCATCACAAAATATTAAAATCCAATTGCGGTAGTAGTAGTCCTATTTTTATCAGTAAGCACCCCATTTTAGGATATATAAGATGTAATATTTAAAAAAAACTTACCGTTTGAACAGTTTTGTGATCGTTCCACTATCGGCCCACGATTTAAATAATCTTGATGTTTCCTTATTTTTCACCTGATTTAATCCTCTCTCCGTTCCTGTTTCCCATTTTCAGAGTCCTCGATGTAATTTTTTCAAGACGTGCGAAGGCTAGCTCGAGAAAACACAGAATGAGACCACGCGTACCGATCAGACACCTACTGGCGGAAATGACGTAACGGAAGTGATTTAGTGTCTTTTTAATTTTATTTTGCACAAATTGGGGATACCAGTACAAAAGTTAATAACACCCCGTCGTGTTTGCGTCAGGGGTTAGTAAATAGTACTAAAAATAGTCAACCTTTCTTTTAAATTTCTGTGTGAAAGCCTGGTGAATGTGAACACGGGTACATAAGTTGAAATAAGTCGGGTCAAACAAAATTATGAAATATAATCTTGGGCTATAGACTTGTAAAGAATAATTTCTTGGTTTTAGCACAGAATATTAGTAAAAAACTATAAAAATGTTAAACAGTTTTTTTTCAAAAATGTTACTCATTTTTGAAAAAAAACTGCTAAAACAAGTAATTATTCTCCTTAGGGAGAGGATTATAATATGAAAAAAAATCTGTGCACATTGAAAAACAATTCAATTCGAATGAAATTATAATGGACGCCCTTGATCCCTTTTCCAACCAAAATTAATAAAATCAATACTGTACAAAAAAACTACTTACTTTTTAGGGTTTCGCGAAAGCCTCCAACAAGAAAAAGACAGAAAAAACTCCTGGAATTTTTATTCCTGTGGCCAATTTCCAAAGAAAACTAATTTAAAAACTTAGGGGGAAAGGGGGGGGGGGTTACTGCCGCTCCGGCTCGTTTCTGGCGCAGAGGTTTGCCATCACCAGCTTGGCAATGCTTCTAGCATTATGGGAACCTTTACGCCGGGTACAATAAGGGGCGGGTTATTTGACTAACTGGTCACTTCATTTATTTGTATTTATAATGTTAAATATGTTTGTATTTTTCTATTTATAATGATGTATTCCTATTTATGTATAATAAATATATTTTTATGTTTCTAACTATGATATAATGTATACTTCCAATTTAAAACACAAAATTAAATGTCAATAAGTACATCAATGAAACATCAAATCAAAATATTGCATGCATGCATGATTATGCATTGGTTAAATATATTTAATATTGAAAAAAAAACTTTGCAACTCCATTGTGGACACGATGTTCACTAAGGCGAAGGTAAACGTTCTTTAAACGACGGGAAGAGAACCTGCGTCCCTTGTGATGCAAATGCAGTGACAATTTGCAGTCTCACTGCGGCTACTCGGTTCACTCATGTTTTATTTATATTTGGTTTTCTTTATTGAAGAATTTTAGAAATGTATTCGATGATGTCTGTGGCGATATTTTATCTCTATGTAGAGAAATACGAATAATTATTTTAAAGGTTTCTATTTATTCCATATTTATGTAAAAATATCCGAACATCATTGTTTGTTCATTCTAATCAATATAGTGAAAGTATCCGAATGTAAACCTTGAATGAGTAAGTGTTTTCACCAATAGAGAGTAGGGAGTAGCAAGTAACTGATGTTAGAGAGAAACTAGATTTAATTCGATGAGAGAGAAAAATGGCGAACGATGTGCCGGTCACGTTTTTGTAAAAAAAATACGAAATGGTTCCAATAAACGTACGTAAATGAACCTAATCCGTTTTTTTACTGGGTCCCCTACATTTATGAATAGACAGGAATGTAAGGTATCCAAAATCTAAGTACCAAAAATCATAGTACTGCCTTCTAAACTTAAATGATACGAAGGAAAGTTTTTTTGGTTCATATATAGCGAATAAGTTCCGAAACTACTGCACCGATTTTAATAAAACTTGGCACGAGTATTATACATTGATTAATTGGGAGTAATATAGGGTATTTTTTATCTCGATGTTTGAACTGGATCGCAAGTTACGCCGTTTAACCCTGGTACCTAATAAAACGCACTTTTAAGACAGACTGATGATAACGTACAGCCTGCACTACTTAGTTCAGAAACTTGAATTTTCGCAAAAGGCTTCCTTATGAGTCCTCATGAGCACTAAAAAAAATTTGTTGGAAATTCCGTCAGAATTAGGATATATTCGGGTTAGTCGGGTAGACATAGGTATATAATAAATTAACAGATAAAGGTAATATTACTGAAGCTTAAAATCTTCTGTCAAATTCCAAACGCCCTCTCATCTGGAGGTAATGAAATCTATTTTCTCTGGTGTCGCTTTCTCTTAACAATACTAAGAAATTAATTTTATCTAGAATTTCCAAACAGGGATGTTAGGATTTCCAACGTTTTTATCCGAAGAAATATTAATATACGAAGTTATTTCTCTTTCGAAAAGTCTATTTCCAGTCAGTGTTCTTCGAAAAGATGTAGGTATAATCGCAACAAAGAACATTAAAAAATAATGTTAGTGTTTTTAATTTTTTCGAATTACCGATTGGTTTCTCTCTCACGTAGTAAAAAATAAGGCAAAAATTTCTTTTCCATTTTGTTATATGGATTAAACATTTTCATCATGGCACACGCAGTTTGGACCTCTCGAAGGGCTGTTCCCCAAATATCAATATCAATCTACGATAATGCGATTTGTAATAACGCGAAAATGAGACAAACACGCCTTCTAAACGAGATTCAAACGACCCTCGAAATAGATACGACAATATTTCAAACATTTAATGTGGACTAGGAAATTACCGTCACTTAACGAGGGTAGGCGGTACGATGTCGACTTCAATTCCGAAGGTCGTGGGTTCCAATCCTGGCGGCCGTGCACCAATGGTTTTTCTCACCAAAAATGTATATGCGCTAATTGTCATTGCTCTTACGGCGAAGAAAAACTTCGTGAAAAAAATGCCGGGTAAAGCTGGCAGAAGTTTGTTAGACTTTCTCTCTGTCTAGGTTCTTGGACGGACAATTAACTGATCCCATAAAGGTTTTTAGGATTCTGTACTGCAAAATGTAAAAAACCGTTATAATTTCCTCTTGAGGTATGGAACCTAAAAAAAACGCTATAAATCATGACCAGTGGAATTTCTGGAGGTTTTTAAGCTAATGCATGGCTATTTAGCGCGGGCTTTGAGCGCGGCGACCGAATCAAGAAATTCGGTAACGAAAAGAATACTTAACACCCCTCACTCCGCCTACCATGTAGCTCGGCCGAGCGTTCGTTTAACGTGTATATATAAGATACGACTGTACCAGCTAATGTAATAGCTTTACCGCGGCAGTCCCCGAGTGTTTCATAACCGAATAATACAGATTCAAATATAAAACGCCTATGTCGGCGGCGACCTTTATAGGGTCCTTGGTATTCAAATCCAATGTTTGAGTTAGAAAGGTTCAGTGATAAATTGATTCAATAGTTTTAAATTAGCTGAAATCGGTCGTAATTAATGCAAAAGGATGAAGTTTGATGATCAAGAGTTAATAATTGCAAGTAGATACTTTTCTAAAAGGAACGCCTCAGTACATTTAACATATTAGGTAAGTATAGTAAAATATGGATTTAGTTTTTATTTTTCGGGTGAAATTGCAACTACAATGAAGTATATTTTTCGGGGGAAAATGCAACCGGGGAATATTAACACAACTATCCCAGTTTTCCTATAGGTAATAGCAGCCTCCATAGGAGAGGAGCTCTCAAAAGCGACTTTTTTCATAAAACCAAGGCATACAGAAGGCCAATTCTTGTAAATAAAATTGTTCAAATTTAATAGCAAAATAATTTCGATTGCAACCTCAAAGTAGCTCAAAATACTCTCACTGTTCCAAAACGAGGTTTAGGGATAGTCCGAGATGTAGATTTAAACCTTAGATTTAGACACAGATGTACTCGTGAACTATAGTCTAAAGATTATGTTTAGATTATAGTTCCCTATATTTTATTAAATTAAAGAAATTAAGTTTGTAAAGTATTATAGAAATTAAGATTTAAAAAACAAAAAAAAAACATAGAGGCATGGTCACGGCAGGTATAAGTTTTATGCAACAAAAATATTTGCTCTAGTGCCATTATCCAGGGAGAAAACAGTCGACTACGTTTGTATGGAGAGAGCCCCAGTACCCTTTCCTCTTAAGACCCGGGAAAATAGTTAGCCTTCCATTGTTTATATATTGTCTTAATTGTTTTTTAACTTAATTTAATTTTTATTTAATAGTTTTTATTTTATTAGTCTTATGAGTCAATGTATTATTGTATTGCACCTACTGTCAGAAATTGGTCACAATCGATTTTTTTTGTAGTAGTATTCACTTAAGTTTTTTATCCCTATTCAATAATACTTAAGTTAAAATTGTTGATTTAGCCTTCTGTATGTATTCTAAAGCTTTTGTTAGGTCAGTTTGTTTTAGGCAAGCAATTTTGAAATTATTTACAGAATAATTGAAAATTAATTAGCATATTGCACCTTACATATCTTGAAGTTTTTACCCGATTACGACGAAGGGAGTGTTTTCTTTTTGATATAATTTTGAAAATAATTGCACGGGATGATTCCAACCTGGGAATTTCTTGATCAAAATTATGTTTTGTCATTTCTCCATCTTCTAAACTAAAACAAGTTCAATTTAATGAAAATCGATCGCGTCGTTTGAATAGGGCACAAACAAACAAACACATCTATATATATAAAAGAAAGTCGTGTTAGTTACACCACTTATAACTCAAGAACGGCAGAACAGATTTGGGTGAAAATTGGTAGGGAGGTAGCTTAGAGCCAGGAGACGGACATAAGATACTTTTTATCCCAATATGCCCACGGGATCGGGATTTACGCGGGTGAAACCGCGGGGCGCAACTAATATAATATAAAAACAAACTCTCTTATTTTTCTACGTCCATGCTCTCGGACGTATATTAGTTATGATAGGATTAATACCAAAAGTTCAAGATATAAAAACTTAAATAGGTATTTGCCCAGCAACTTGAGCTACTTCAATATACCACTGCATATGTCAATTTTAATAAGATTACATCATGAAAATACTTCAAAGAAAACGCAAGCAAAGCTAGAATCGATTCAAAGAATCTTAGAACTTTGTGAAAGAAAAATGAATAATGTAGCCAGGGTACTTGTGGTATAGTCTGATCAACGAGGCGAGCCAGTTGGGTTTGATGAACTCTGCGATGCAGATGGTTACCGTCGAACAAAGATTTGTGTAGGTACAGATATTTGTTTTTGTAAACCAATATATTTTTTCTGTATGTATATTATGTAGAACATAAAGTTTCTAAGTATTCTATCCGTTGTATGGTCACCATAACACAAGCCTAGTTGCTTAGCTAGGAGGTAGGTTTGTCAAAAATAAGGGATCGCACGTCATTGGTCGGTAGTGTCAGAAAGTACGATCGCATTTCGATCAAAAAATCATTTTCATCGGCCTCATCACCGTGTTTTTTTTTCTAAAATCTAGTAGTCCTGAAAGTATTTTGTAGTGAGTATTATAAACACACTTATTTTGATTTCTGTTTTCTTTTGACCAATCATAGTATTAGTACACTTTCATACAATTGTATACGAGCGATGCTGATACCTCGCCTCGTTGAATATACTATAGAGATTATTTTATTTTTTATCTTGAATTCGGCGTTATTTGGCCTTTGAAGTCAGGTCTTATGATTAATGAATAAATTTTATTTAAATATTAGAGCGTAAGCTTCCTTTTATACGGTTTCATTACTTTACTACTTTACTAAAACTGGGTTTACCCTTATAACCTTACCTTAAGAACGGCGTAGGCATAGCGGTAGATACCTCGACTGTCATCCCAAAGGTCGTGGGTTTGAACCCTGGCCGTGACACAATCAATTTTACTTACCAAAAAAAATATGTGGTGACATTTCTGTTATGGGAAAGGAAAACACCGTGATGACCCCTTAGTTGTTGTCAGACGTTTTAACGGGTTCTTTTTGTAATGTTCTACCTTAAATTACAATTAAACAACAGTGTAGAAGCACTTGTGTAATATTTATTATTCTTTATAATTTAGCAAAAAAAATCTTTCCTCCAGTCTAGTACAAATATGAATGAGCTGTCAAATCTAACCAAATGCTACATAATCCCTTTTTCTAAGCGTCTGTAGTCAACCACAGGCAACTGACGTTTTCCTATACATTTAGAGGTTATCTTAAAACCAATGAGTCATTCTATATCGTCTGTACAACTTGCGTTTTGTTTATACTAAACAATTGCGTTTGGTTCACTATCACACTTTCCTTTGGACTTGGTCGACTAAGCTGAGAGGATAGTAGGTATAGGTGCTGGGAAAACCTTTGTCAAAAAATGACCCAACTAAAGAGCTCGTATACAAAATTAAGAAGGTATGCCTAATTTATTTATTTGTCCCACGAGTGCGGATGACCCATACTGTTTAATAGTTATACAGTATGTGCCGGGTTTCGCCCGGAGGGGCAGATAATCGTTGGTTTATTGAAGGTCTATTGTACACATTATGTTAGCGCGTTAACATTACAATGGGTCTCACTAGATTAGCTTTTTTCTAAACTAGTTCCGAACCTTGTATCCTAGATAGTCTGTGGTCAAGAGAATGCTGACCAGATAAATTAAATTGAAAGAATGCTTGCTTGAAGTAAGCATTGTGTTTTTTGTGCGATGCACTTCGAAACCAAAACTTTTCGATGGAGGTTAAATAATGTCTCCACACCAAACCCTAACCCCCATATTCCAAAACGAGGTTTATGGATAGTCCGAGATATAATATATAGGGATAATCCCTATATAATATGTAGGGATAGTGTTTAGATTATAGTTCTCTAAATAATCTACTAGCTGCACGCGCATTAGCCCCGATCCCGTGAGAATATCAAAATCAAAAGCAGCCTTCCTCAATAAATGGACTATCCAAAACAAAAATATTTTTTCAATTCGAACCAGTAGTTCCTGAGATTAGCGCGTTCAAACAAAGAAACAAACTCTTCAGCTTTATTTTTTTTGGATGAAGCTGAGGGAGACAGGTGTGCCGGAAGGTGTCATCACAATGTTCAAATATTGGTATGACAACCAGTCTAATCACGTGAGGTGGGCAGGATCTCTTTCTGACGCCTATAAACTGGAGTGTGGGGTAAGGCAAGGTGGTCTGAGCTCTTGTACCTTATTTAATTTGTATATGGATCAGTTGATTCGTGGGCTCAACAGCACCAATATAGGCTGTTCCATAGATAATCAAATTGTTAATAACATTAGTTACGCTGATGATATGGTGTTGTTAAACCCATCTATCAGCGCCTTAAGGAAACTGATAGGGATTTGTGAGTCGTATGCCGAGGTGCATGGACTGAGATACAACGTTCAGAAGAGTGAGGTATTGGTTTTTCGGGCAGGACGAAAATGTCCTGAAAATATACCGCCCCTCACTTTAAATACCGCTGAAACGTGTGACTCAGTTCAGGTACCTTGGTCATGTAGTTGACGAAAACCTGTCAGACGTGTTGGATGTAGAACGGGAGCGCAGGGCCTTGACGGTGCGCAGCAATATGTTGGCCCGCAGGTTTGGTAAATGTTCGATGGCAGTAAAAGTAAGTCTATTCAAAGCCTACTGCCAATCGTTCTACACCTGCTCTTTGTGGGCCAACAACACGCAGCGCGCCGTGAAGACCTTGCAAGTCCAGTATAACAATGCTTTCAGGTTGCTGATGGGGCTGCCTCGCTTTTGCAGTGCCTCATTAATGTTTGCAGAAGCTCATGTGGACGGCTATAACGCCATTATTAGAAAGAGAGCAGCATCAATGATGGCAAGGGTGAGTAGCAGCGCCAACAGATACCTGAAAGCAATTGTTGATAATATTGATAGCCCAATATGGGGACACTGGATGAAGGTCCACATAAAAATGTAATAATGATTTTATTTTATTTTTGTTACTAACATAGTTTGTAAGCTCTTTGTATACTAACACATGGACAAAGTCAGAAAATAAATTATTCTATTCTATTCTATTCTTTATAATATTAGTATAGATAGGGGTAGTGTTTAGACTATAGTTCACGAGTAAATCTGTGTCTAAATCTATGGTTTAAATCCACATCTCGGACTATTCTTAAACCTAGTTTTGGAATAAGGGGGTAAAGTGATGGCCTATGATTTTCAAAAAGAACGGGGTGCACTTTGAGATCGATACAGGTAATAACGACGAACAAATAATGCTTCCACACCAAACCTCTAAACAAACAGACTGAGTGATATATCAACGCACAGCTTAAACCGCAGCTTTGTGTTGGTTCTATCCCTAAGAGGTTGTTATGGTAAAGCCGCGGGCGGAAGATAGTTGTTAGAAAATCCTGAAACGAAATCAAAATCGGTTTAACCGTTCGGGAGTTACGATGCTACAGACAGACACACACACACATCAAACTTATAACACACCGTCGACTTGCGTCGGGAATTAAAAGTCATATACTCACCTAAAGTAGAAATGAAAACCTCGTTACTGAAGTCGGTAAATAAAATAAACTACTATTTATCAAACAATAAGTTCTATCCCGAATATTCGCTTATTAACACCTTCACCGTCCCTTGAAATAAAACAGACCGCGCAATAATTAAGCTGTCGTATGCAATTACGAGTTCGGGAACAGGTTTTGAATTTGAAACTTTGCTTCGACCAGACCAGCTGAGAAAAACAACCCGGTTTGTGCCAAACTCGGGTACAAATTGTGTTTTTGAATTTAATTAGCTGAGATTTGGGTATTGGACGGTTTCTGTTTGATATTGGATTACGAGATATTCGTTTTTGGATAAATTCTGATATAGAAGGACTAGCTTTTGCCCGCGACTTCGTCCGCGTTGAAGTCGAAAATAGACCAAGTAATCACGTTGTCCCATATAAACTTTGCCCCCCTTTTTCACACCCTAAGGGGTAGAATTTCGGAAAATCCTTTCTAATCGGAAGCCTACGTCATTCAAAGAACACACCCTCCAGACACGCACGTTTCAGGTCTCTACGATCAGCGGTTTAGGCTGTGTGTTGATCCGTCAGTCAGTCATTCAGGACAAAGAATTTTATATGTATAGATAACACAATTGACAAAATCTAATTTACTAGCACCTGCCCGCAGTAAGCAATTTAATTTATTACCATAGACATATTCAGGGTAAAAAAAATTAATCGGGCTTTCAGGGCTTACGTCATAAACTAAAAGAGATAGCGAAAAATGCTGAAAAGAGTTTCATACCCGATTTTGACGAAACTCAAACTAGGTCATTAGATTTTAAAAAGAGTTATTTGAGTTTCGAAACTGTTTTAAAAAAAAAATCAATCTTCTTTATATCAATCGATAGTGTTGCTGATAAAGACCAATTCCTAAAAAGAAACATAGTATGGCAAATCAAAGGATATGGTTTATTTTTGTAGTCTCCCTTCATATTATTAACTATTAACGATGCCGTGGGAATATCGGGATAAAAAGTAGCCTATAGCCTTCCTCGATAAGTGGACTATCCAACACAAAAAGAATTTTTCAATTCGAACCTGCAATTCCTGAGATTAGCGCGTTCAAACAAAGAAACAAACAAACTCTTCAGCTTTATAATATTATAGTATAGATTTGTATACCCTGTATATTATTACAATCAAAAACAACAAGACAGTGTGTAAAGAAAACCTTGCAACACCCTAACGTACCAATTAAATAGGTAATAAGAATCCCCTTTGAATTATTCTTTAATAAGAACCTGCTAAAGGCAAACAATAGTCGTCTCATCTCACAAGAATGTCACATTACGCAGTATTCGTGACCTTCCTGACGTGTCACATAACTCCCGTGACATACGTCTGAATGTCACTAATGAATGGGTACTTGTATAGGGAAAAGTCGTTAAAGTGGGTACATGGGTCGGACATGGGTTTCCGTTAAGCAACTTTTACGTAGACTATAATCTGAATGGGAGGGTCTTTCTTAACTGGAGCCCAAACGCGCTTATTGCGTCGGCTTCACGCCGACGTCGATATACCAACCCGCGCCTCACACTGGGCGGAATTTTGAGCCTGTCTTTCATAGAAAGTTTGAAAAATAAGGTTGTTATTTTCGTGTGTTTTAAGTATGCAGGATTTTTGGAGACATCAAAGCATTCCAAAATAAGTGACTCTGGTTGTTATTTAAAAAAAACAACAATGTCATATTTTGTGGTGTTTTTAAAAAATAACATAATCAGAATTACTTATTTTTGAATGTTTTGATGTCACCGACAATCCTGCATACTTAAAACACACGAATAAAACAACTTAATTTTTCAAAAATCCTATGAAAGGCCGGTTCAAAATTCCGCCCAGTGTGAGGCGCGGGTCGGCATAAGCCGACGCGTTGGCTTGAAACCGACACACTTATCGCGGTAGGGCCCCTGATTTTTGTATTACATATAGATAGATAATATATAAATAAAACTTTTATTCAAACACCACTAAAAAGACAAAATAATATAACTTGTTAATAATGAGACAATAATTTTATTAGAGTCGCCTTTGAGGACCTGCTGCTGAGGGTGCTTGTTTTCTCAGGTGCTACTTTGGCAAGGATACTAAAGTGTCGCCTGTAAAGTGAAATAGACCAAATAAAAATAATCATGTACTTACATTGTACTTATAGATAGATAAACTCTTTATTGTACCACATTAAACCTTAATTATAACATAAGCTCCTGTTGCAAAAATAATATTAAACCAAACAATATGGCATAATGGGCGGCCTTATCGCTAAAAGCGATCTCTTCCAGGCAACCTTTGGATGGACAAGAATTAAAGAAGGGTATGGGTGGGTTGTACTCTGAAGCACGGAGAGGCTCACAAAAATACATTTTTGCCACACTACCAATTGGCCACCCGTTGAAGTAATGATCGCGCCAGGCGTCGCTTAACCCGCACGACCGTAAACGATCAGCGAGCTTCGCTTAGCTGTGAGCCTCCTTTTCACTAAGACATTTGACTATGACATTTCGTTTTTACATTTAGGAACCATACACCTTAGTATATAAACAAAAAAATTAAGGTCAAGACTGACTGACTGATGCACAGCCTAAACCACTATGAGCTTTGAGCCTCCTAATATCTTTCATAATCTTTATGATTACCTACTTAACTTGTAAAGTCTGTTACGATGAGGGATCTCTTCCAGCGTTTGCCTTACAATTTTTACCCCTATGATAGTGCCCATTGTCATCGTCAAGTCACTCTTAATTCCTTTCTTATTGGTATCAAACTTCTCAAATATAACACTGAGAGCTGAAAGAGACGATGGATGGAACGTTACACGTTACAAACGTTTTTGACGTAATAAAGTCTAATAAATTAGTAGAACACCTGCATTCACACAAAAGTGTCACGGTAATATTGTGTGACGTCATGCGTCATGGTAATATGACCAGACGCGTCATGGTAACTTAGGATACAGAGTATTTAATAATAATAACGCTCATCTAGGCTTGTGTGATGGTGTGACGAATAGAAGGAAAAAAGATATAAAGGAATAACAAACAAAATCTGAATTTTTCATCGTTTTCTTATGTCGTTATCATGTAAAATTATCGTCCGTAAACCGACTTTACAGACCACAATTTGTCTTTTTAGATTCTACTTTTATAACATTTTTTTAGGTAACGGCGATCTTAAATTAAGTCATTTTGAAAAAATATATATATGAGTCGCACTTGTTTTTAGGGTTTTGTACTCAAAGGATGAAAACGGGATCCTATTACTAAGACTCCACCGCCCGTCTGTCTTTCACCAGACTGTATATCATGAACCATGATAGCTAGACTGTTGAAATTTTCACAGATTATGTATTTCTGTTGCCGCTATAAAAACAAAAAAAAAACTTGAGAGGTGTCAAGGGACACTCGGATGGACCGAAGTTCTTTTTGATTAATTAGTGAAGGAATAGTAATAAAATCAAAAAGTGTTGTTACAACTTTTGGTCTTAATATTTTCCGTCTAGCCCCCTTTCGCAACGCGCCATAAGGAACTTCGTTCCAAAAAAAACAGAAAGAATGTTACAAACATACAAGGATAGGTGCGAAACACAGAACCCTTTCCTTGCAGTCGGATAAAAAAAAAGTACTGGTTGTCTGTAAAGTTTACGTGATAACGTCATAAGTTACATTGATGGTAACCATAGCAGCGATAATACGCAATAACGGAACGTGAGCGATGATGTCACACTTTTTTGTCAATGCCGGTTTTCATAGATATATAAATAAATAAATAAAATAAATAAATATTTCAGGACATTCCACACATCGCCATCTAGCCCCAAGCTAAGTAACTAGATTTGTGTTATGGGTGCTAGATAACGGATATGCTACTTATATTCTTTTCTTTTGTAAATATATACTTATAATACATAGAAACAACCAGACCACAGACAAATATCTAAGCATAAATACTTGTCTGAGGCGGGAATCGAACCCGCAACCCTGTGTTTGGCAGTCTGGCATGGTGACCATTGTGCCAACTGGGTCGTCACATAATAAGTTAATAAGTCATATAAGAAGTTATCACGTCAAAAATTAATTGGAGTTCTCATACAACATAGTACGGAACCCCTCCAGCGCGAGTACAACTCGCACTTGGCCGGTTTTCTTCTGAACATATACGACCCTAAAACAATATGACCCATCCACTTGTGTATATACACGGTGTAACAAGGGGGTGGATCATTGGTTGCCGGTGGGTGGGGAACCTCAGTACCTATCGATTTAAACCCCCTGTATGTTCTGCAATAATTAGTGGTTCAAAGCCAGTAGTTTTTAAGATAGGTTGCAGATAAAAATAATGTGTGAAATATTTTTTTAAAACCATACAAAGATAATGTAACATTAGATTTTGAAAAAAAAAAATTACTTCAATGGTTTTATTTTGAGTTTTATAAATCTAAGACTCTGATTGGTGTAGGGTACAAAAGGTCCATTATTGAACTTGTTTCACAAAAAAAGCCATTTTCGCAGACCTGATAGTTTGGCTGTAATTGCAAAGTGCAGGCTGAAATCTGATTTTGACTAAAATTTCACTAAAGTCCAAATAAATTTTGAACCACTAATTATTGCAGAACATACAGGGGGGTTAAATCGATAGGTACTGAGGTCCCCCACCCCCCAGCAACCGATGATCCACCCCCCTTGTTCCACCGTGTATAAATGCGAAATAATCTCTTTCCTCTTTCTGTCAGATATGTTTTGATAGATAATGTTATGTACCACGCCGATGCAGCTCTACTAATTTTAAAGAATTTCGATATAGAAATAGATGGGATTTTTTATAAAGACTTTTTGGGACCCGTTTATTTGAAGGTCTTTGACTCCACCCCCCTTATTACACCGTGTATATAGCGGCCATCAACCTTGATTAGGATTACAACAAGCAATGTATAAAATCTACATCAAAAGAAATGCCCATTCACGAAGCACTTCTGCTAATAAGTTGGTACTTGGGTGCTCGGAACGTAGCCGGACTGAATTACAAACGATCAATTGATCAACTTGATATCTACAATTCGCAAGTGGGGTTAGTTTTCTGAGAATACCACTCGTTATGCTGACGCTTTAATATAATCACAAAATGTAATGTATGTATGTATGCATACGGGCTTTTTTTCCGCAACTAGACTCTTTTTAATTGGGTTCTTTTTGCGTGAGGATGGAGTAGGCTTGCCCAGCACCTACTACCCTCTCAGCTTAGTCGACCATGTCCAGAGGAGAGAACTTGTCAATACTTCTGGAGCCAACTAAGCCGCGGGTTTCATCACGATGTTTTCCTTCACCGTAAGAGCAATGTCAATTAGCGCACATAAATTTTTCTTAAGAAAAATACATTGGTGCACGGCCTTCTGGGATTCGAACCCACGACCTTCAGAATGAAAGTCGGGGTATCTACCACTAAGCCAACACCGCTCTTGTAAATGTAATGTAAAATATTATGGATCTAGATAACGCAAATAAATGTTTTTTGGTGTATAATTTTTTTTATCTGCGATACACGATGGTCCAAGGAGTATGTATCAGAGCTGCAGGGGGAGCATCGCCATCCGTTCAAATTCTCAATTTGTACAATTGGTGATTTGTTAGCAGTTCGTTCAAAATTTTGTATAGTAAATTATCAATTCGTAACAAATTTATTAATTTGTATAAATTAGCAATTTGTACAATCTCTAGAGTGCATCGCTATTCGTTTAAATTCTGAATTTGTACAATTAGTGATTTGTTAGCAGTTCGTTCAAATGTTTGTGTAACATATTATCAATTCGTAACAAATGTGAGGTGAGATACTTCATCTACCATATTGGTACAATTTATCAATTTGTACAAAATTAGCTATTTGTACAATTTCTAGAAATAATTTCAAGCATCGCTATGCATGCTTAATTCATACAATTTATTTATTTGTATAAAATAAATTGTTTAATTTATTTATTTGTATAAAATAAATTGTTTAATTTATTTATTTGTATAAGACAATATTTTCAATCAATTGCGGGAATTGCGGATATAAATAAACGATTGTGTTGCTCTGAAAACAAAGTTTTTAATATAAACTCTAAACACAAACAGTGTTACACTTTTTAGCTTATAATTACACTATTACTCACCTGAAAACAAAGAAACGACAATTAAAGTTTATTATTTAAACTAAAATTCCCTATTGTTAACAATTTTCGTGTTTACAAGTAACAAACAAAATATGCCGAATCACGGTGAGCTGATTATTGACAAACGAGATCGATTTATTATCTGTCAACTTCAAACGACAGCTGTTCGGTTTTCCGTCATTACTACTGGCGCCATCTATGTCCTACAAAGGAACTACTTACAACTCGTTTAGTAAAGCGCGGTATAATTTAAACTAAAGAAACGTTATCATGTTTCTTTACATTTGTATAAAATAAATTGTTCAATGAAAATTAAAAACCTCATATATATGAAAATGAAATCAAGATCTTATTATATTATAAAATTTATTTATTAGGGAATATTTATCAGGTACGAGTCAAGTGGCAGAAAAAACAAGACGATCTGAAGAAGGACACGCTCGTCCTAATCAAAGATGACGGACAGCCTCCGTTAAAATTGAATCTGGGGCGCATCATCGAAACTTTCTACAGTCAGCAAATTCAGGACAAAATTTTATAATTTGTTCAGACTAGTGGGGGTAAGTACATAGGCTGCACTAAAAGTATCGGGAATGGAATATTTCCACTGTTCCTGTCATATTTAAATCTTTTTAATTGAAAACTCCTTGGTTTTAAAAATCAAATACCATTTATTTATTTAAAAAAAGAATCTCGGTCTTGTCACAAGGTTTTGTCAAACTTGTTTAGTCGCTGAGAAAATGGAATTGAGAGTTTTTGGCGGGAACGAGTTAACAACATGTCGTGCTGCAGTTTTATTTTCATGAAACTTAGATGTAACCCGAGTTGAATTGTATAATTCTGGTGGAATGTTATTCAATTTAGTTCTGTGAAAGTGCACAAGTGTAGTGAAAGTAAAAATCAGTGTCAAACATGCAGTTTTCTCGTTGCCTCCAAATCTCCTATTAAGGTTATGGTAAACTTGCCACCGCTTTACTATAGCCCCTGACTTGACGGACTATGACGACTTTGACTGTATTGAAACACTTTAGGCCCGATTTATGAAAAATCGGGTCATAATTTGATGCAAAATATAACTTGACACTGGCTAAATGCACACGTGCGAAGCCATAATAAAAGAAAAAAAAAAAAAAAATGGAATTGACGCGAGAAAATTCAAGAGCGATGATTTATTATGACTTTCGAAGTGGTTTATCACAAAAACAGTGTGTTGACCGGATGATTTCTGCATTTGGTGATAAAGCCCCATCCAAAACCACAATTTATCGCTGGTTTGCTGAATTTCAACGTGGACGTGTCAAGCTCAGTGATGATCCCCGTCAAGGTCGTCCAAAAACTGCACTCACCCAAGAAAACGTTGATGCTGTGCGTAAGCTGATTGAGGAAGATCGACATGTAACATACCGCGAAATTCAGGCAACTGACTAGACATTGGCATGAGTCAAATACAAATAATCTTGCATGAACAATTAGGTGTAAAAAAGTTGTTTTCCCGATGGATACCGCATTCGCTCTGTGAAGAGCAAAAAGTGGCTCGCGTTACTTGGTGCGTCAGAACTCTCGAAAGATTCCACGCAGGATCCTCAAATGCTGTATACAACATCGTATCAGGTGACGAATCCTGGATATACGCGTACGAACCCGAAACAAAAAACCAGTCACGAGTTTGGGTGTTCGAAAATGAGTTAAAGCCAACAAAAATTGTTCGTTCACAGTGTTGCAAAAAAATGGTGGCCACGTTTGTCTCCAAAACCGGCCATGTTGTGACTATTCCTCTTGAGGGACAAAGAACGGTTAATGCAGAATGGTATGCTAGCATTTGTTTGCCACAGGTCGTTTCTGAACTCCGTAAAGAGAACTGCAGCCGCCGCATCATCCTCCATCACGACAATGCGAGTTCTCACACCGCGAACAGAACAAAAGAGTTTTTAGAGCAAGAAAACATAGAATTATTAGACCATCCGCCGTACAGCCCCGACCTAAGCCCTAATGATTTCTATCCTTTCCCTAAAATAAAGAATAAATTGCATGGTCAGAGATTTTCATCACCTGAAGAAGCTGTGGACGCCTACAAAACCGCCATTTTGGAGACCCCAACTTCCGAATGGAATGGTTGCTTTAATGATTGGTTCCATCGTATGGAAAAATGTGTCAAATTTCGCGGAGAATACTTTACATTTTTAAATAGTAATGTTGTGTCACTTCCTTGATTCCCGAAATTTTCAGTGCCGCCCTCGTATTCTGTTATCCTGACGATATTCTTGTCTTTTGTGAGGTAATTTACGTAGATTTTTTAAGTTTTTTTTAAATATAAACATAAAATGTAATGTAGAATGTTATGGATCTAGTTATCGGTAATAAATGTTTTTATTTTAATTTGTTTTCTGATATAATTAAGTACAGTCAGCAAAGTAGGGATAAAATTATATAATTTGTTCTGACAAGTTGGGTAAGTATTCTGTTATCCTGACTGTATTCTAGTCTTTTGTGATGTAATTTACGTGGATTTTAAAAGTTTTTTTAGTATAATCATAAAATGTAATGTAAAATATTATGGATATGGACATCGTAAATATTTTTTTTTTTATAATTTTTTTCTGTGGTTATTAAGTACAGTCAGCAAATTCAGGATAAATTTTATAATTTGTTCTGACAAGTGGGGTAAGTATTCTAAATACCACTCGTTATCCTGACGGCATTCTAGTCTTTTGTGAGGTAATTACGTCCATTTTTTTAAATATAATCATAAAATGTAAGTCATATTTCATGGATCTATCTTTCTATCAGAAATAAATAATTAGGATATCTTTTTAAGTTATTGCATAGCTTTTATCGCAGGCTTTGAGCGCGGCGACCGAATCAAGAAATTCTATAACTAAAATAAAACTTAACACACCCCACTCCGCGTACCATGTAGCTCGGCCGAGACTTCGCTTAACGTGTATGTATATGGTACGACTGTACGAAGCTCGCACGATGCAATTTTTTTTACTAAACCTCAAAATTTCACTTTTTTTTTGTATTTCCAAAAGTCGTAGAATCAAAGTTGTTTGTTACGGTGCACAGAAGGAGCCCTCAACGGCTTGCTAGTATAATTACCAATAACCCTGTATATTCAGAAATTCCTCACTGAAAACACTTTCGCGCGTATACAAAGGTACCGTCAACAAATAAATAATGAATGTAATGTTCACATAATTTCTGCATGTCATGAATCGTGCCGGCACAGTTCCTGAGACGGTAATTAGCGCGGTGACAGTAATTGGTACGTTTACCCCACTGAAGTCACGGGAAATTCATAATGTATTGTACCCATAAATGATATGTTCTGTTAGTTATATAGAGGCATAGAATATAGGTAGATAAGTATAACCACGGCCCACGATATGACGACTTTAAAGTATCATTACATAGTATAAAACAAAGTCACTTTCCGCTGTCTGTCCCTATGTATGCTTAGATCTTTAAAACAACGCAATGGATTTTGATGTGTTTTTTTTAATAGATATAGTGATTCAAGAGGAAGGTTTATATGTATAATACATGCATAATATAGCCGTGCGAAGCCGGAGCGGGTTGCTAGTCAATAAATAATATTATTTTTAACACTAAATTATTTATCACTTATTTTTATTCTATATTTTTATATTATTTTCAATAAGTAAGTACTTAAGTAATAAGTAAGTAAGTACAATAAGTAAGTAGTTAGACGACCCAATTGGCACAAAATGGTCACCTTGCCGGACTGCCAAACACAGGGTTGCGGGTTCGATTCCCGTCTCAGACAAGTATTTATGCTTAGATATTTGTCTGTGGTCTGGTTGTTTCTATGTATTATAAGTATATATTTACAAAAGAAAAGTATATAAGTAGTATATCCGTTGTCTAGCACCCATAACACAAGTCTAGTTACTTAACTTGGGGCTAGATGGCGATGTGTGGATTGTCCTGCAATATTTATTTATTATTTATATTTACTTATGTACTTAAATATTTTTTTAGTCTTTTTATGGACGGGCTGGACGTCTCATTTTAGTTCAAGTAGGTAGACACAATTCTAACGGATGTAGCTTATCCAACCTCTTTCTTAAAAGAAACGAACAAGCGTGAGCGTACCTTTGCGACTAAATAAATAAATAAAAATGAATAAATAGTCATTTATTGCAGGCATACAATCTTATATTTATAAAAGAAAGTCGTGTTAGTTACACCACTTATAACTCAAGAACGGCAGAACAGATTTGGGTGAAAATTGGTAGAGAGGTAGCTTAGAGCCAGGAGACGGACATAAGATACTTTTTATCCCAATATGCCCACGGGATCGGGACTTACGCGGGTGAAACCGCGGGGCGCAGCTAGTTACTCATATTGGAGAAATTTTACATAGTGTAGTCAAATCAAAATTCAAAATTACAATTAAAATTCAGCTTAAAAATGAAAATATAATAACTAAAAAAAAACGATTATGTAATTAGGAAATAAGTTATTGGTTATCGAAATAAATTAATTATTTATTTATTTAAAAATAAAATAAAATACTTAAAGTGATAAAAACAAGTAGAGTTTTCGACTCTACGTAGGGAAGGCAATGCATCTCTGCTTATTATTTTTAATATGTCTTTAATTTTGTTATTTGACACATTACCCCCAGTTTTCTCTAGGAATCTCCCCTTCATAACTAAAATCTTAGCAACAGATGTTGTGGTCGTAAACATCAAAATTGACAATAAAGAGACGCAATGTTGCAACGGCCATTACGGTTGTCCCATGAAAAAATAACATAGAATTTTCTAGCCAGGGCATTTTGGTCAACATTTTTTTGTAACGAAGTTCCTTATCACGGGTTGGCGAGGGGGACCTAGCCGAGAAAAAATGTTACGCGTTTCGAAAAAGTGAAACGTAAAACCGTTTTGAGAAACAAATCTATCACATGTTATTTTATATATCTCACCCAAATTTGAAAAAAAGAAACGCGTATGTCCCGCAATATACATATACAAACGAAAAACAACGTTTTTCTTTTCATATTGAAAATGTTTTTTTTTGTTAGAATAATAGGTTTCTCTCTTTCCTCTCTGGATGGTTTAAAATTCCTATTTTTCCATATCTGGGGGAAAGCATTCTAAGAAATAGATAAACGATTTATAGTCATTATTTTACATAGGTATAAACACCATGGTAGCTAGAAGTAAAAGTTGCACAAATGGGCGGCCTTACTTCGAGGTAAATACTTCTAGGGCAAATACAACTATCCTTCCCATTATCCCCCTAAATTTCCCGATTATGAATTGAAGGGCAAGTGCTACGAGCATTCCTTTTTACCTCCAATTCTGGGATTTCATTTCTACACGTTGAAAAAATGAAGTACTTTCTATTCTGTTAGCAAATTTCTATTGTGCTTTTACAATACTGTTAGAATAAACAGTTTATCATAATAAATATACGGGGTTATTGGTAATTATACAAGACATTCAGGGCTTCTTCTGTGCACCTTAACAAACAACTTTTGTTCTACAACTTTTGTAAATTTGAAAAAAATTATATGAACATTTTGAGGTTACGTAGATTCGAAAAACAGTTGATTTTTTAAAACAACGGTCATTCAGATTGAGAACAGTAGATAAAATTTGAAGGTTAATGACCTCTCCGTGTATGGAACAGCTGATTTACAGGTATTTACCTGTAAATAAAAAAAACTGTAAAAGTGTATGGAACAGCTGATTTACAGGTATTTACCTGTAAATAAAAAAAACTGTAAAAGTGTATGGAACACAGGTATTTACCTGTAAATCAGCAGTTCCATACAACTTCAAATTATCAAAAAAAAATTTGAATTTCCAAAAGTTTTTCCAGAAGTAAACATCAACGGCTTGCTAGTGTAATTACCAATAACCCTTTAAAACCAAATATGTAATTTACAATTTAGGTATTTATAAAATTCATCGTCCTCAATGACTGAGTGACGGATCAACCGCTAAATCGCTGACCGTAGAGACCTTGGAGGGTGTGTTCGTAGCGTTCGTAGGCATCCGATAAAAAAGGGTTTTCCGAAAAAGTACCCCTAAGGGGGTGAAAAAGAGGGGCAAAGTTTGTATGGGACAACGTGATTTCTTGGACCAATTTTATAACAACCATTTTCGAGTTCTACGCGGACGAAGTCGCGGGCAAAAGCTAGTTTAGGTATATAAAAATAATACCTTCTTTTCACATGACTTTATTCTCTAAATCCTATAGATAAAAATTGTCTCCATCTATTACATTCGATCTGCACCAACCTTTAATTTAAAAAGAAAAAGTAATCACTTGCTATCGATAAATAAACCTTAACCTAAAGAAATAAGGTTCACGTTTATCTAAATCTAAATACTGGGGGCTTCAGTTAGTCGTTTTCAATTCTATTTCTCGTTAAGTTGCAAGGATTAGTCGTGTAATTACTTAGAACGGAGAACTTCACACGAGTGTGTATTGAAGTTTAGTAGGTAACTTAGTTTGTTTAGACGTTTTAATTGATGAATGTAGACTTAACTTTACCAAAGTTTTATTTTAAATTTTATTAAGCTATTGCATAGCTTTGATCAAGAAATTCCGTAACGAAAATAAAACCAACACCCCCCACTTCGCCTAACATGTAGCTCGGCCGAGCGTTCGCTTAACGTGTATGTATATGGTACGACTGTACGAAGCTCGCACGATGGAATAGCTTTACCGCGCCAGTCTCCGAGTGCCACCCGTTTTTTTATTTTTTCTGATTATTGTTGTTCTCACTATACTACAATAAAAAAAAAATTAAAAAAAAAACATTATTTATATAATTATACATTTATGCTTTTTCCTGAATGACTGACTGACTAACGTATCAACGCACAGTCGCTGATCGTAGAGATCTGAAACTTGGAGTTTGGGGCAGGTTTGGGGTGTGTTCTTTGTGTCATACAAGGTAGGTAAGGATTTTCCGAAATTCTACCCCTTATGGGGTGAAAAAGGGAAGCAACGTGATTCCTTGGTCCAATCTATTTCAAATTTTGCATTAAAATTCTTTAACAGAATTGATGGGAGATGTGCTTTGTATTTTATTTAAAATTAATTAGTTAAAAAGGGGTACAGAGTTATTTTGCTGGGGTGGTTTTCATTTAAATTACATTTTATTTTGACACAAGTTTAAAAACTCAATCCGATTTTAATCAACAAATTAAAACCTATTAGAACTATTTTCGACATTTACGCTGACAAAGTCGCGGGCAAAAGCTATTATAAATACAAATTAAAACAGAAAACTTAAAAATAAAGTAAGATCCATGATGGCATAAAGGGCGGTTCTATCGGTAAAGAGCGATCTCTTTCAGGCTACCATAACCTAAAAGTTTTAAATCAAAAGAGTCTCCTTCTAAAAACTTACCTAAAGACTCTTAAAGTCCTCTTTAAGGCTAGTATTTTCATAGTGTTGTACCAAATACCATGCATTTATTTGTTCGTTTTAAGTCACTTAAAAAAATAGACAACAGGGTCCATAGACTTACGCTAAACACTCCAAATCGCCTAACCACTTAAAAAATAAAATTTCCCACGTATAATTTTGGTGAAGGTCAATATGTTATTAGGGGTATGATCTTATATTATAACCAGATTAGACAATCTAACTATTTTGCTGACACTACCGCAGCCTATAGGCACCTATAGGTAGGCAACTATTAGAACGAACGCAGTCTAGAAACATTTCGATCGCCCGATAGCTTTCCCACCGTCATGCGGCACCGTTCAATTTAAAGGCACAGACGTTGTCTTGATTTAACTGTAATCATGTTTGACTGCTGAAAAATGTTATTTAAATATTAGAAAATAAATAGTTTAATTTAATCTATTTTTATATTTTATACTGGCTGCGCCCCGCGGTTTCACCCGCGTAAGTTCCGTTCCCGTGGGAATATTGGGATAAAAAGTAGCCTATATGTTAATCCAGGCCTCCAGCTATCTACATACCGAATTTCATTGCAATCGGTTAAGTGATTTTAGCGTGAAGGAGTAACAAACACACACACACGCACACACAAACTTTCACATTTATAATATTAGTAGGATTTAGAGCAGTAAATACGACTGTATTAGTTAAAATATGTAAGTGGCACAAAAAGAGTTATAACATCACTGTTATTTTTATTGTTAGCAGTAAAACTTGAAACAATAGAAAAAAACTGTGATCGAATAGGAAGCCTCGAGGACCGGTGCTCGGGGATCAGGGCCTTTCAGTACCTATCTAGTAAACCAAAATAAACAGTTTTATCGTTGGGCTAGCAATCGGTCGATCAAATAGTTTGAAGTCTGGTTTCGAACTGAAGTAGTACAAACAACCGCACCAATTAAAAGGTACTTTCCGTTAGGGATAGAAAGTTTGTAAAGATTTATCTCGCAATTAGTAGTTTGGTCCCGCGCGCCGAGTTTGATTCAAACTCGAGCATTTACGTGTATTTACACAGAGTTTCTTTCTAAGGTTAGTTTCATTGAACTAACACTAAAATTACACTTTTTAGAAGGTCACTGTTGTTGTAGTTTCTGAGAGGCTTTTAGACACAATAGACATTGCAATTTAAAATGCCTAGGCGCATTTTAAGATCCATAATTTCCGATAGAGGGTATGGCAAATAAATAATGGTATTACACATTACCTCTAAAGTGTTTTGGGAGCTAATTTTCAAACTAACATAGCCTCAAAAATTTCAAAAAAATATTCGAATTTCCAAAAGTCGTAGAACAAAAGTTGATTGTTACGGTGCACAGAGGCATAGCCTATCGCTATCTTACCAATAACCCTGTATAAAAAATGTTTCAAAGAAAAATACTTATATCAAAATACCTGTGTTTAACATTTTATAAACATCAATGTACTTAATTAAAAGTTTGAAACTAAGCTGAAACCTAATTATACTTATTTATCTTTTGAAACCGAACAGTCTTACCATAGCTTTGAAAGTTTCAGAGAAAATGTTGTTGTTCTCTTTTTAGTTTCAGTTAGTTTTTAGTTCAATGTTTTTATGCGATAGGAAATAATTTTTAAGTATCTTTAGTTTTTGAAATGGAATAGGTAAGTTTGATATTTCTACGCTGTTTTTTAGGCTTTGCAACCACTAAATTCTATCCTCTTATATTACTCCATCCCCCTAGATATGTCCTATTCCCCCAGATCGAATCTCCTATTTCCCTAGATTACCCCTATTTCCCTATATTACCCCTTTTTTGTATCATCGATGGGAAATGCATTCTACCACCACCCTGAGGGGGAGGGGGCGACGGAGGTATGTGGGGCTGCCTCGAGCCTGGGGTGTTCCAGCAACTGTCGAAGTCCGACAGAGTACAGGTATGCTTGCGCAGGACATCAGTGAGTCCATCGGCGACTTGTCCGTTGGGACCCAACTTCGAGCCAGTCGTGCCTAGCTCTTTATGTAGAAAAATTTGAAAAGCGGGAAAAAATCCGTCGAGAGGAGACGCGGAACATACGCCGCGCTATCTCTGACCTATTGCTATGAGCGACGGTCCCGTGTATTACCCCTATCTACTTGAAATTTCTGGTCGGATCTAATAAAGTGAATCATCTAGTAGTAGTACCCCCTTTTTAGTGGAGAACATCCCTCTAATAAAAATATCTGACTATAAAATTATAAAATCTGTAGGTATAGTAACAAGTTTCGTCCAGATCAGCATACTGACAAAGGAAAGCTTTGCCAGAATTGAAGTAGAGACACTATTACGGTCAAAATCCCATAGATCCCGCAGTCCCATAGAGAACCTGTTTCTTTCTTTATTAAAAGCCTGTTTCAATACGCCTTTACTTTTCATAATAAAATGCTTTGTCCTGATTGACTGACTGACGGATCAACGCGCAGCCTAAACCGCTGAACGTAGAGACCTGAAACTTGGAGGGTGTGTTCTTTGTGTGATGTAGACATCTGATAAGAAAGGATTTTCCGAAATTCTACCCCTTAGGGGGTGAAAAAGGGGGCCAAGTTTGTATGGGACAACATGTTTTCAAATTTTGCATAAACATTCTTTAACAGAATTCATATAAGACGTGCTTTATATTTTATTGAAATTATTTTCATAACGGTGTTGAAAAGGGGTATAAAGTTATTTTAGGAGGGATTTGCTTCGACTCGAACTCAATCCAATTTTAAGTAAAAAACAATCCTATTAGAACTATTTTCGACTCCTACGCGAACGAAGTCGCGGGCTAAAGCTAGTAATCTACAAGCTGACTTTACCCAAGGCACCCACTCAGTTACCTCTGTTACTCAAAGCTCTAGTTGATTGTAAGTACCTCCACAAAGCCTCAACGATTACCTTTACGACGACTCGCTAACAATATTGTCGATTACATGTCACATAAATTGGTATAATTATACACACATATACTATAAGTTAGGTAGTAGCTAATACACCTAATTACACTCTACCTTCGGTTAATATATTATGTAGATGACACGGTTTAATTTGAAAATTGTTGGAGTTTATTAAATTGTTTGGGTTTTAGTGAATTCATATTGTTTTGATCATTGGCGAAGAAAATTTTAACTGAGAAATGAATATTAATATGTAAATCAATACTTATAATTTGTTTGGATAGCCGTTCCGGGTAGTTCCTGGTGCAGAGGCTGGCCATAGCTATTCAGCGTGGTAATGCTGCTAGTGTGATGGGGTCTTTGCGCCAGGGGTGACTCGGGGCGGTTTGCTTGATTAAATTTTGTTTATGTGTTATATTTTGTTTTTTGTGTTCATATTTATTGTAATTAGTTTTAGTGTACGTTTTAGTTTTGTAATTTTAAAAATCTATATATATTTGTAATATTGAATTGGAATAAATTTATTAGTATAGATTAGATAGGTCATACTTATAATAAAACAAACATTAAATATAGGTATATTTACGAGACAAATTGAAAACCTCGACCTTTGTGTTTGAAATTAGTTAAAAAGGAGAAAAATACTCATCATGAAATGCCTGAAACTACTACGTATCTGAAACTTTGCATTGTAGGTGAATACTAAGATTTTTTTTTTTTTAAATTCGACCTCTATCTGTGTAATAAGGTCTGTTAAAGTTTGTACTTTTCAAAACTTCTTAAGGTGAAAGGGTACAGGCGCTCTCTCCATACAAACGTAGTCGACTGTTTCCTCCCTGGATAATCACACTAGCACAAATATTTTTGTTGGATAAAACCTATAACTGCCATGACTATGCCCCTGTGTCTTGGTTTTTTTTTCATACTCTAATTATTATAGAAATTATGATTTTAAAAACAAAACATAGGGATATGGTCATGGCAGTTATAAGTTTTATGGAACAAAAATATTTGCTCTAGTGTCATTATCTAGGGAGGAAACAGTCCACTATGTTTGTATGGAGAGAGCCCCCGGTACCCTTCCTCAATATAGCGGTACGGTAGGTGTCAAATAGCGGTACAATATGGGATTGGAACGACAGTCTCCTTCATAGGATCTGGCAGTTCTATATGACCTAGGCCGTCCAAATTGTAATTAAGTATTCCTAATAATTTTAAGTAATTTTATTTTTTTATTTTGTGTGTGTGTTTGTTTGGTTTAAAATACGTATGTAATTTGTGTGGACAGTAGTCAGGAAAATAAACTATTTCATTTCATTTCAATATTTAGTATTAGGTTTTAAGTTACTTGCATTGCCTCATGTTCCATGCCGCATTAGTGGGTGGTGCACATTGCATCTTATGTTTTGGCTCTATAGGCTCGGAATACCAAATTTTAATTCTACTGTAATTTCTAAGTTTATCTAAACTGAATTCCATGCAGCCAAAAACACTGTTTTTCGGCTTCAATTTGGAGAAGCTTTGAAATGACAAGGAGTTTTTATTTCATTTTGTAAGCATTATTTTTTATAATTATTGTCTACTAGCGGCGCCCCGCGGTTTCACCCGCGCAAGTCCTGATCCCGTGGATATATTTGGGATAAAATGTAGCCTATATGTTAATCTAGGTCTACAGCTATCTTCATACCGAATTTCAAAGCAATCGGTCCAGTGGTTTTTGCGTGAAGGAGTAACAAACATACACACACATACACACAAACTTTCACATCTATACTAAGTGTGTTTGTTTGTTTGTTTGAACGCGCTAATCTCAGGAACTACTTCACACTAGCACAAATATTTTTGTTGGATAAAACCTATAACTGCCATGACTATGCCCCTGTGTCTTGTTTTTTTTCATACTCTAATTATTATAGAAATTATGATTTTAAAAACAAAACATAGGGATATGGTCATGGCAGTTATAAGTTTTATGGAACAAAAATATTTGCTCTAGTGTCATTATCTAGGGAGGAAACAGTCCACTATGTTTGTATGGAGAGAGCCCCCGGTACCCTTCCTCAATATAGCGGTACGGTAGGTGTCAAATAGCGGTACAATATGGGATTGGAACGACAGTCTCCTTCATAGGATCTGGCAGTTCTATATGACCTAGGCCGGCCAAATTGTAATGAAGTAATCCTAATAATTTTAAGTAATTTTATTTTTTTATTTTGTGTGTGTGTTTGTTTGGTTTAAAATACGTATGTATTTGTGTGGACAGTAGTCAGGAAAATAAACTATTTCATTTCATTTCAATATTTAGTATTAGGTTTTAAGTTACTTGCATTGCCTCATGTTCCATGCCGCATTAGTGGGTGGTGCACATTGCATCTTATGTTTTGGCTCTATAGGCTCGGAATACCAAATTTTAATTCTACTGTAATTTCTAAGTTTATCTAAACTGAATTCCATGCAGCCAAAAACACTGTTTTTCGGCTTCAATTTGGAGAAGCTTTGAAATGACAAGGAGTTTTTATTTCATTTTGTAAGCATTATTTTTTATAATTATTGTCTACTAGCGGCGCCCCGCGGTTTCACCCGCGCAAGTCCTGATCCCGTGGATATATTTGGGATAAAATGTAGCCTATATGTTAATCTAGGTCTACAGCTATCTTCATACCGAATTTCAAAGCAATCGGTCCAGTGGTTTTTGCGTGAAGGAGTAACAAACATACACACACATACACACAAACTTTCACATCTATACTAAGTGTGTTTGTTTGTTTGTTTGAACGCGCTAATCTCAGGAACTACTGGTTCGAATTGAAAAATTATTTTTGTATTGGATAGTCCATTTATCGAGGAAGGCTATAGGCTACTTTTTATCCTGATATTCCCACGGGATCGGGAGTTACGCGGGTGAAACTGCGGAGCGCTGCTAGTTTACAATATTATAGTAGGATGGGTTTCTTTATTTCATTTATCTTTCAAACGATTTAAAAGAAAAAATATTTATTAAGCTTACGTTTGGCAGCACTCCATTTTTATATCCGTAAATCGTCCAGATAGTCGGGTACTTAATTGTGAACGAATAATCTCCGACGTTTGCTGATGTATCCTGTTATAAGATGGAAAAAGTTGTTTGGAAATATACTTTTTATTGTTGTGTTTAACGGATAATCGGAATCCGATGTGAACTAGCTTTTACCAGCGGCTTCGTTCTCGTTAGAGTTGATTTATTAACACGCTTTTATTAATTTCACCTGCATGTTTGCTTGCTTGTATGTAACCGAGTCTTTTAAGCTCGATTTTTTTTTAAATTCTATCTTATTGGGGGCCTACGTCATACTGAAAACACACCCTCCAATTTGCAGGTCTCTACGATTAGCGCAGCTTTAGGCTGTGCGTTAATCCGTCAGTCAGTCATTCAAGACAAAGCATTTTATATACATGTCAAAGCCAAAATCATAGTAAAAAAATTGTACATAGATCACATAGAAACGTCTTAAAAACTAAGTATATATGTCTATGTATAAAACTAAATGTATATATTACAGTAACACATGGAATTAGGATTTTTTGGATGAGGCCTTTTGGCTGAAGGAAGTGGTTTTCCGTCGCTTCATCGGACAGATCCCACCAGGCCGCACAAATTTATAGGGTAAAAGGAAGAGCTACTAACATAGTCATAAGTTAGATATACATTATAGTTACGTTAGTGTGTATGTATCTTTTCTGACAATAATAAAATAAAGAGTGTAAACAGAATTAAAAATCTCCCTGTTTTGTAATTTGACTGCCCGACTTCAGATAATGTTGGTTTTCCAACATTGGTATTTTTCCCTTGTTTAAAGTCGGTATCTAAGTATATTTTTTATTTTTTGATTTTAGTCATTTTCAGTGCATATTTCTACTGACTATTAAAATTCCAAAGAGACACGAAATTTTTCAAAGCGTATTAGTCGAATTTAGAACCTTCTTCTTTTTTGAAGTCGGTTAAAAATCATGTCAGATAGGTGTTTTTAGAGTTCCGTACCCCAAAAGATAAAAAAAGGAACCCTGATAAGATCAGATCGTCCTTCTGTCCATCTCTGTCTGTCCGTGTGTCACCACCGATTTTCTTAGAAACGGGTGGACCTGGCAAGTTGCAATTTGTACCAGATACTGAGTTCTAATTTTAATTTCCTAAAATTGAACTTTTTTTGTAAGTTCAATTTATTCTAATTACTCAATTTATATTATTAATTATTATTAATATACGTCCTGTATCACGGGGCTATGGAGCCCCGGACCTTTGGAAGGCATGCGTGGAGCCGAAGCCAACACGTAGAGGCCCTTTACAATAACAAGTTTAATAGCAAACAATGGGGTGGATTCTAAACCGGCGATTATCCCTGTCTACACTATAAAGTGCAACCAAGGACAACCTCCGGTTTGGATAAAACTATTGATAATCTACAGGACAAAACTACTTGAGCTATTGTGATGGGATGGTAGTGGACTAGATACTGGAGAACTATGGATACTATGGCACCTGCCGTAACAATGTTCAATAAACACGTAAAAATGGCAGGCGGAGACTCGCCAACTCTCAGACTGGGCCACCCTAATAAGCCGAGTAAATTACAGCAAGGGGGCAACAGGAACGTGAGTGGCTGAAGGATGGAGAGGCCTCACTGGATTTTAAGTCATCGCTGGTAGTCCGAGCGAGCGGGCCAACTCATCACTGACGTTCAGCATCCATCCTTCGAGCATTTCTGCTATAGTGGCTCCACTCTGGACGGCCGGTGAAGGCAAGCCAGAGGCGGGGGACCGCTTCCTCGTCAGGTTTCACTCCGACCAACCAACTAAGGCAAGCCGGAGATGAGGAACGGTGACTTCCCCCTGGAGAACTCGGGACCGCGGGGTCGTTACTCCCCGTCACCTCGCCTCAAGGTGCCCTGCGGGCTTATTAATATATATTATTAATATTATTATTATTAATACATCAATTTAATTAAATATTTAACCCTAGAACCCCTTCAAATGGGACAAAATCGCAACGACACCATTAATTCCAGAATTGAACTCTCCGTCCGACGCATATGAGTTAAATTTGTAACTCATTATTTTTTCAAGTAGATGAACCTATTCTTGCTATGCGAATCTCAACCTTTCCCCAACGTTTTAGAATATAAAATAGTATGTAGTTTTGAGAAATTTTCATCAGCAGTATAATTTGTATGAGATTATATGAGATCAGTTCGTGTTCTGAAGTTATGTTTCTGAATATAATGTCAAGGTTAATTAACATATCCGAAAAGTATGTATAAAGCTAATGGCTTTTTTGATCAAAATCCGCGACAGATTTCTAAGGGTTAAAATGCTGTACAAATTATTAAGAGAAAAGGGTACCGGCGCTCTCTCCATACAAACGTAGTCGACTGTTTCCCACTATTTTGGACCCATTATTTTGAGCATTTAAGCCTGTCTATATGTTAATAATAACACATAACTCCCTTCCTTTTGGTTTCGCTGTAGTCGGGTAAAAATCCTTTCTTAGTGCTCGCCTACGGTTTATAAGAAACTCCCATACGAAGTTTCAGACTCGTTGCTCTTGTAGTTTCAGAGATTCGTTGATAAGTATTTTTCTCTTTCTTCACAATTGACACGATTGAACACTTTTAGAGCCAAAACGGGCAGAAACGCTTGTTAAAATATAATTGGCTCATACAACTGATTTACCTAACGAACATTCACTGCCTGCATTGGAAGGCACACTCGCTAAGTCACAGACCTAAATAACATCGTCGTAAAACCCCACCTTGGTGACAGGGGCCGGCTAACGGGTCATGGTTCCTTTAACAAACACCTGTTTACAGACAGTCCCTTCTGCCGTGGATGCTTGAAGGAGGACGAGGTAGCTGCGCATGTGATCCGTGCAGCAGCGTGGTCCAACTCACCTCGGCTCGCCGACGTGTCTTCCCGAGGTAACGAAGAACATTAAGGGTCTTTTCGTTTTCCTCGGGGAGTTGGAATTACTCGAGCAGTAGGAGGCAACAAAACTCCCACTGGAGGCAAAATAGGTGCTAAGACGTCGAGTTGCGGAAAACTTCCCGACAATAAATACAAATATATCAGCCACAGGACGTCCACTGCTGAATCTGTTGCGGGACGGAATCCAGCTCTCTTAATTAGTTAAAACCGTGGACCGACTTTTTGAGAAAGGTCGCGGAAAGCCGTTGGACGCATGAGACCGACTGACCTAGAAGTCTCTAATAATATATTAAGACCTCTAAAAATAAAAATAAAAGAAAAGAGGTTATATATAGCACTATATTAATGTCAAAGTTTCAGACGTAAATAGAAACGACGTCAAAAGAACTTATTAGATAATGATTAATGATCTTATTCGCTCGGGGAAAGTTATCCAGTTTGCTATATTTATTTATACGTATTTAGTGTACGCTTCCGAGAAAATCAAGTATGATAATAAAATGAAAACTAGTAGCAGTATTTTTAACCCCCGACGCAAAAACGACGGGGTGTTGTAAGTTTGGCGTGTCTGTGTGTGTGTCTGTCTGTGGCATCGTAACACCGGAACGGATGAACGATTTTGATTTAGTTTTTTTACTTTTATGTTTTTTAAATCTCTCGTTTATCTTCTTTCTTCCGTCTTCTTGTCGCAAATCTCTTTCGAAGTCCAGTTTTTTTCACGTAGATAAATTAAATCACTTGAATTTGGAGTTCATTATATTTTATTTATATAAAAGATAAAATAGACAGAACATCTCAATAGAATATTTTGTTAATTGTATTATCATTACATTTTATTGTCATCAAAAATTTTGAAATAATTATTAGATTTCCGAAAGTTATTGTTAGGGAAGTTGTCAAAATTCTTATTACCACGTGTAGGGGAGTTACGATGTTGTACCACTGAACTTTGCTCTCGACGATGCTCCGTGGGTTCCGGTTGATGGAGACGTGTCCGTCAACGATCCCTGTTCATTAATTTCATAGGGTGCTGATATTTGATTTCCACCTCAAGAGGACGTGTCGGGAAGAAGAATCGAAACAAAGGTCCACACTTGATGCGCGGCACGGACCGATAGGTACTCCAACGAAGATCGAAATGTGCTCGCTCGAAGGTAGCGAGACGAAGACTGGTGGTCGTAGTACGTTCGTAATTCAAACGGAAAAAATGAATGAAATCTACCCACAAGTTGTGTTTTCTTTCAAAGGCCTACCCTCAAATAAAGATTAAAAATAAGCGAACGCATAAAGTCTGTTCCTCTACGGAACACCACGGAAATAGAAATAAAATATTTTACTAAGAAATTACTCTTAATAAATAATAAAATAATAATAATAAAACTTAATAAAAAGAAAAAGCTCTTTGAAACTAAAAAAAGAACGAAAAGCTATAATTTCTAAAAGGAGTTGCAATTTAAACCTCGTATGGTGTAACATTCTCGTACGGGTAACGAGTTAATGGATATTTCTCTGGCTTCGGCAGCCACAGCACTTGAAAGGATTCTGTCTTTACACTTATAGTGGTAGATAGGTATGGAGTAGGTGCTTTGGACGTATTTTTTTTCTATTAATTATGGCTTCGCACGGCTTGTGAATTTAGCCAGTGTCAAGTTATATTTTGCATCAAATTAAGACCCGATTTTTCAAAAATCGGGCCTAAAGTGTTTCAACACAGTTAAAGTCGTCATAGTCCGTCAAGTCAGGGGCTATAGTAAAGCGGTGGCAAGTTTACCATAACCTTAATAGGAGATTTGGAGGCAACGAGAAAACTTCATGTTTGACACTGATTTTTACTTTCACTACACTTGTGCACTTTCACAGAACTAAATTGAATAACATTCCACCAGAATTATACAATTCAACTCGGGTAACAACTAAGTTTCATGAAAATAAAACTGCAGCACGACATGTTGTTAACTCGTTCCCGCCAAAACTCCTTGGACGTGTTTGTAATCCGACTGCGAAAAGGGTTAGGTTAGACTTTTGTTTTTATCATTTATACAAAACAAAAATCGAATTTAGGCCGGCTTATGTGATATTGTCTTAGAAACATTTAACGCATTTAACGGGTCTAAAAAAACTAAATCAAAATCGGTTCTTCCGTTTGGGAGCTATGATGCCACAGACAGACACACACACAGACAGAGACACGTCAAACTTATAACACCCCGTCGTTTTTGCGTCGAGGGTTAAAAACTAATTATCAGGTATTACTTTTCGAAAGAACTATCTGGCGTCACATACTACCATAATCTAAAATTTTCTTATCTATATCAATTTCTATACATATAAAATGCTTTGTCCTGATTGACTGACGGATATACGCACAGTCTAAACCGCTGATCGTAGAAACCTGAAACTTGTAGGGTGCGTTCTTTGTATAACGTAGGCATCCAATAAGAAAGGATTTTTCGAAATTCTTCCCCTTAGGGGTTGAAAAAGGAGGGCAGAGTTTGTATGGGACAACGTGATATCTTGGTCCAATCCTATTAGAACCATTTTCGACTTCTACGAGGACGAAGTCGCGGACAAAAGCTAGTTAAATTACATTTCAATAACCACAAGATTGACATTATTTAATAAGTTTGACACTTTTCCAGTTGGTTAATTATGTATAAGGTTTTTAAACGATTTATTTTTATTGTGCAATTCAACCTAAACATTAGAATTATAAAGTAAATGCATTCCAAAGGAGCGGTCCGGTCAAATCGAAATTTTTTGAACAAATCTGTGCGACAAATCATTTGACTGCCGCAGAACACATCCAGTGTGAAAAGTCCCTTCATGACAATAAAGAAAGATTCCGACAAATCCATAACCTTTTTCTTTCAAGTCGGTTAAAACACAAACACCGTTCGAAAATATTATTATCTTCAAAACGTATCAAGTGGTTAAATATTTAATTTCAGGACCGCTTCGTCCGCTTCAATAACTTACAGTCAGATTTTAATTAGAGAAAAAGTAATTTTATGCGGATCCGAATTTTTAATTAACTCTAAAAGGGTAAATATATACAGCCACTTAAAACCCAAATACAGAATTTAGATTGCCTGAAATCAACAAAATGTCACAGAAAAGCACAATTACGTAATAAAAGCCTAAAACCTATAAACATTTCAAATAAACACGAAAAGCGAAAATGAAAACCGCGTTCCGTGAAAAATATTGGTATTTTAACACATTATTTGTACGTTTCAGCCGACATAATAGCTAAGTCAGAGCAGAGGGGAGAAATTACATAAAAAACCTTTATAAGCCGATTACCGACACGCAATTTATTTTCTAAATAATAATCGAAAAACGCTGCAACACTTAATACGACTAGATCTGTAATTGGTTTTATTTCGAATAAGCAACGGTTATTGTTCCTTTTTTATATAATAAGTAGTACATTACGATACAAGTGTGGTAAATTGATCACTGCATAGATGCGGTTAATGACGCGCGAGCGGCACTCGAGCGAGTTTAAAAGCCGAGATTTTGAGTATGACTCAAAATCTCGGCTTTTTAAACTCTCATTTAAACTCATTTAGATTTAAAGAGAGATCAGTTTTTTTCTCTCCAAAATTTGCCGAACAAACTGCTTTCAGCGATAAGGTCGCCCAAATGATAATTAGAAAAAAAACAAGGCATAGTCTTGGCAGTTATAGGTTTTATGCAACAAAAAAAATGCTCTAGTGTCATTATCCAGGGAGGAAACAGTCGACGTTTCTATGGAGAGAGCGTCGGTATCCTTTCCTCTTAACCGCAGGCCGAAAAAGCCGAACTAAATGGGCCGAATTTGAACAAACCTCCCTGTAAATTAATATTTATAAATCAGATTCATTCTAAATTCAATTACAATATTGTAAACGAGATCAAATCTAAACCAAAGATCCGTTCAAAAGTAACAACTCAATTTAAAAAAACAAATGAAAATTGAACCAGGTAAATTGGCGCCCAACAAGGGGTCATCTGAAAATAACCTTTGCTTCACCCTAAATTACACCAAGACCAACGTAACTTGATCCTTGGCTCATACGCGTCCACATTTACACACGAAGAGTGCTGAGGTCAATAGATATTTGTCGGGGATGGTAGGAAAATATTTATTTTGCTCACAGTCAAACTATGTTATGTTAGAGTTGCGTGTGTATGTTTGTTGGGATGTGTGAAACAGTTGATGTGGTTTCTTACTGAAGTATCGTCAGGATTATACAAACAATACCCTTTGTAAATAAAGCTGGGGGATGAAAAAGAAACTGATATTGGGAAAATATTGTCGAATGAAGCGAAGCTATAGATATTCTAAAAACGTAGGTAAAGTTTGTTCGTTGTTTTTATTATGATTCAATTAAAATTAAATCTGTTTCATAACAGTTTTCGAAGTTACCTCGTTACTACGGTGTTCATAAATAAAATTTAATTTTTAAATTAAGGTTTATGACTAGATTTCACAACAATTTTGAGATTTAAAATGTATCCAACGAAGTGTTTCACTTGGGCTATTTCTTACAGCAAACTATAAGGCTACGAAGTCCGTGTGCTACATAGATGAACTATCAGTGTGCTACGATGCTGCTACGAGAACATGCTGCTACGGGATTTTAAAATTTTGGTTCTCGTAGCCGCGCCCCGCGTCATAGTCGTCGGGTCGAATTCACTAAACTAAAAAGGTCTAGTGTCCAAAGTTTAGATTGAAACACGTCCCAATTTTGATAACAAAAGGGTAGTAACAAATAAGTATGGAAAAATGCATAGTCGTTAATTCAATTTTTCTTTAATATTCTTGCGCTGTCGCTTTTCCTATGGCAATATGCCATGTAATTAAATAATGTTAAGGATCAGATTTGCATGTTATTCGATGTTTTTTTATGAAAAAAAAAAAAACAAAAACGCAGGTACCTACACCATAAGTACACCTGACACTTTTCGAAATTTTGTTACATGGTAAATTAGTAGTTGCGTAACTAATAAAATAATATTTTTTTTCATTATCGTATTAATTATCATTATTTTAAGTAATTTAATACGGAAATGTCATATCTTTTTGGAATCCTTGCAACGAGTCCTTTATTTTGATACCCATATTGCAAAATATATTTTTTAAATCTTTTATTAAAAAAATAATCACCCTAAATTATAAAATCTATCACCCTACTATGTCACCTATCTAAGAGCACTTGGACTAATGAGACGAATCTAATATTAATTAAAGAAACCCATCGCGTGGTTTCGAAGATATGAATAATAGTAAATTGATCATTGCACAGAGGCGGTTTAAGACGCGCTAGCGGAACGCGAGCGCGTTCAACAGCCGAGATGCAATGATTATTTATCCACACGCGTATCTTACGACGTTTTTTATCACAGTTGCGAATAAAAGAAAAGACTTGTTAAAATAATAAAAAGTTAACAAAACATTTGTGTTAGGGCCGTCTGACATAAGTACAATATCGTCTGACATGACTTACAATGTTTTTTATTTTTGTTAATTATACTCCCAAAAGGGCATGCAAAAGACTTATAACCTTTACAGCCTTGTCTGACATTCACTATTTTTTAGGGTTTTTAACTTTAATTTAACTTATCGGGAAAACTTTACAGCACTAGTGCACTCATGGTAAAATAAAACTCACGTGTGCGTAATACGTTGGATTATGAGCCTAAAAGCTATTTAATAAGACCCACTTTATGAGAAACTGTGATTAAAAGATATAACAAACCGCAAAAACCATAACCCTTTCCTTGCAGTCGGGTAAAAATAGCTGACTGTGTACTATGCCTTTGGTAACAGAAAAACACCGTTTTATTAACCCTCAGACAAGTGTTTGTGCTTAGATATTTGTCTGTGGTCTAGTTGTTTCTATGTATTATAAGTATATATTTACAAAAGAAAAGTATTTATGTAGTACTAGCAAACCCGGCAACCTCCGTTTCGCCACCAGCTTTTCCTGAATTTTCTTTGCTATAAACCTCACGGAGCCCGAGACCTTTCCAACGAATGCAAAACCGTGGAAATCGGTTCGTGCATTCTGGAGTTATAGCGTCAGGAAGGAAAACCCGACTTATTTTTATATATTAGAGACAAGTGTTTGTGCTTAGATATTTGTCTGTGGTCTAGTTGTTTCTATGTATTATAAGTATATATTTACAAAAGAAAAGTATTTATGTAGTACTAGCAAACCCGGCAACCTCCGTTTCGCCACCAGCTTTTCCTGAATTTTCTTTGCTATAAACCTCACGGAGCCCGAGACCTTTCCAACGAATGCAAAACCGTGGAAATCGGTTCGTGCATTCTGGAGTTATAGCGTCAGGAAGGAAAACCCGACTTATTTTTATATATTAGATATTCGTTGTTTAGCACCCATAACACAAGTCCAATTACTTAACTTGAGGCTAGATGGCGATGTGTGGAATGTCCTGTAATATTTATTTATTTATATTAAAGTATCTTAGTAATCCTCTAAATTATTTCGCAACTCGACGGCACGCAGTCCCTTCACATTCAATATTTACATTGACGGAGGTGTTCCGGAACTGAATGTATAATCGTTTAAATCTACCTATTCACTGCACAATGCCTGATTTATTCCACAAATGGGTATAAATTAAACAGTTTCAAAGGCAAAGAGATATTTCAAGGATTTCATTATTATTAAATCACTAGCTGCGCCCCGCAGTTTTACCCGCGTAAGTTCCGATCCCGTGGGTATCATCATCATCTTCTTGCCCTTATCCCAATTTATTTGGGGTCGGCGCAGTATGTCTTCTTCTTCCATTCACTCCTATTAGTCGTCATCTCATCGTTAACATTCATCTCTCTCATGTCTTGTCTCACGCAGTCCATCCATCTTTTCTTAGGTCGTCCTCTTCCGATCCCGTGGGTATATCGGGATAAAAAGTAGCCTATGTGTTAATTCATTCAATCCAGCTACCTTTGTACCGAGTTTCATCGCAATCGGTCCAGTAGTTTTTGCTTGAAGGAGTAACAAACATACACACACACACACACACACAAATTTTCACATTTATAATATTAGTAGGACCCATGGGATCGGGACTTACGCGAGTGTAACCGCGGGGCGCAATTAGTAAATTAATAAAAGAGACTTGCAAAAAGTTAGCATTTTAACAATCTTCCAATAATTATGTTAGAAGTTTATTGTAAAGTCTCGCAAGATGCCAATTTGATACGGTCCAATGAACTCGTGTTCGCGTCTCGAAGTCTCGAGTATTTTTTTCCCGGCAATAAAATTGTAGTATTGAACTTTTCACTTCGCAATTTCCTCTTAGCGAACTCAGTTTTTTCAATATTTTATTATCATTTTATTTTGTTCTGTAGCTATGCTTTTTAGCTACTAAAGTTATTTGAAACGAAGTTCCTTATAGTAGGTTGGCAAAGGGATCTTGCTGAGAAAAATGTTACGCGTTACGAAAACGTGTAATGAAAAACGAAAATATATAGATACACACATGAAGAAATAAAAAGAAAATTAAAAAAAGAGATGGACGAATTAAAAAAAGAGGCAACACGTTAATTTTTTACTATGTTTTTCTTTTTTCTAGTCTCGTGAAAATGGTGCTTGATCATTTCGATGCCAACAGTTAACGAATTCGAGGTTACAATAAAAGTCAAACTTTGTATGATTTTTTAAAAATAAGTAAGTCAGATACACCAAAAGAAGACCAAAAGACATATTTATTTAGGTCGTTTTATTCGGACAAATAACAGTTTGGTAACTCGAAGCCTATCTCCAGTAAAATAAAGAGATCAGTAAATAAAGCTAAATCCCTTCGGTATCAGTGTTGCAAGATAATGCTGTAAGCGTGTACCAGACAGTGTGGCCATTAATCAAAAAGTTACGTTCCCTGGCAGCCCCCATTGTACTTCAAACAGTCAGCTACGCCTTACTGGACTTTACTAAAATTTATTTGAGTACCTACTCGGATTTATCGGTGAATTTTCAATAACTTTGTAGACTTAGTGAATTAGTAGAGTATTTAATATTTTTGACATCTACCCCCTGATTCCAAAATGAGGTCTAAAGATTGTCCGAGATGTAGATTTAAACCTTAGATTTCGACACAGATTGACTCGTGAACTATAGTCTAAACACTACCCCTATATAATTTATAGAGATAGTGTTTAGACTATAGTTCACGAGTAAATCTGTGTCTAAATCTAAGGTTTAAATCCACATTTCGGACTATCCTTAAACCTCGTTTTGGAATAAGGGCCTTTTAATTTTTAATTTTAATTTTTTTTTTCTTTTAGTTTCATTTCTCAAAAGTAACATATGAGTACAGAAACTGGCATAAGTATCTAATCTTAACTTATCAGGATAACTTTTTACACACTAGTGGCGTCAAGGTAATGTAAAACGCACGCGTGCGTAATACGTTGGATTATGAGCGTAAAAGCGGTTGAATAAGATTCACTTTATGAGCAACTGTGATAAAAAAATATTTCACCGTTGTCATTTCAAAAAAAACCCAATAATTGAAAAGTTACCTTGAGAAAGTTACTTACGTACGACATTATTACATTTATTTCATAGGTCTTACTACATCAATATAAATTATATTACTTATATAAACACAATTAATATAAAGCAAATATATAAAACTAATAAGAAAGTAAGAAAATATTGTCCTGGAATTCATTATACAAGTAACTTGTTAAACTAAGGATGTAGTACCTGGATGACCGAGCTTTGCTCGTATTTTTTTTTTTTACTTAGTCTAACCTCAAAGCAAACACTCATTGACTTCGTGTTACTTAACAACGCCATCTGCTGGAATAACTTTATTGCTCACAAAAAATAGTATTAGTAGTTCGCCAATAGACGACAGGAGGAGTCATATTTTTCAGATAAAAAAAAGTAAGGTTCGATAAAACACGAATAAAATGACATTTTCTAAAAATGATTCCTAGCTAGATCGATTTATCGCCCCCGAATCCCCCTATATACCAAATTTCATGAAAATCGTTGGAGCCGATTCCGAGATTCTAATGTATATATATATACAAGAATTGCTCATTTAAAGATATAAGATTATTTAGAAAGCTACAAAAAATCCTTTGATTTATCATACCGCATTTATTACTAGGAATTGATATCTATCAATAAATAAATATTGCACAACATTCCACACATCGCCATCTAGCCCCAAGCTAAGTAACTGGACTTGTGTTATGGGTGCTAGACAACGGATATACTACTTATATACCTTTCTTTTGTAAATACCTACATAGAAACAACCAGACCACAGACAAATATCTAAGCATAAACACTTGTCTGAGGCGAGAATCGAACCCGCAACCCTGTGCTTGCAGTCCGGTTAGGACCATTGTGCCAACTGGGTCGTCAAAACAATATCGCTTACACTTACAATTGATACAAAAACGATGATTATTTCATGCAAAATCGATACTTATCGATTTTGCATGAAATAATCATCGTTTTATTATTATTAAACCAGAAAAAGAGAGAAAAAATATATTTTTTAAAACAGAAAAGTGACTGATTAAGACGTTGAAGATAAGGGTAGGTTATGATATTGTATCCTTTTTTTACAGTTAATAATAAAAAAAATCCAAAAGTTTTCATTTTCTGATGCCGATGGGGAAAAACTGTATAATCTGATGTTACATAAAAATCTAAATTTTCACCACGAAATAATCCGGATACATCGTGTATACGGAATACAAAATAAAATGGAATGTCATTCAATTTTATATCATTCACGATGAAGTGACGCGAAGTTCTCGTTGTGTTGACGTGCGTTGACAGGCGTTCGAGTCACGTACAATATTGTACGTAGATTTTTCAGTTCAGTTATAATATTTTGTATATTTACATTATTTTGTTAAAAGGGAGTAATAACAAAACATAATGAGTATGGATACCTATCAATCTTTTGTTTTAGGGTTGCGTACCCAGGGGTAATAACACCCCGTCGTTTTTGCGTCGGGGGTTAAAAACGGGTTTCTTTTGCTAAGACTCCATTGTCCGTCTGGCTGTCACCATTGTGTTGACGTGCGTTGACATGCGTTCAAGTCATGTACAATATTGTACGTAAATTTTTCAGTTCGGTTTTAATATTTTGAATGTTTACATTAATTTGTTAAAAGGGAGTAATAACATAACATATTGAGTATGGAGACCTCTCTATCTTTTGTTTTAGGGTACCGAACCCAAGGGGTAAAAACGGATTTCTTTTGCTGACTCCACTGTCCGTCTGTCTGTCACCATTGTGTTGACGTGCGTTGACATGCGTTCGAGTCACGTACAATATTGTACGTAAATTTTTCAGTTCGGTTATAATATTTTGAAAAGGGAGTAATAACATAACATATTGAGTATGGAGACCTATCTATCTTTTGTTTTAGGGTACCGAACCCAAGGGGTAAAAACGGTTTTTTTTGCTAAGACTCCACTGTCCGTCTGTCTGTCACCATTGTGTTGACTGGCGTTCGAGTAACGTACAATATTGTACGTAAATTTTTCAGTTCGATTGTGATATTTTGTACATTTACATTAATTTGTTGAATGGGGTAGTAACATTACAAATGAGTAACAATCTTTTGTTATAGGGTTCCGTACCCAAGGGGTAAAAAAGGGTCTCTTTTGCTAAGCTTCTTTTGCATGTCCGTCTGTCTGGGCTGTAACTGCGATAGGTAGCTAGACAGTTGAAATTTTCACAGGTACTAAAACAGAATATAACATAATGTTATTTACAAATATCTTGAAGTGCCTGTTATTTAATGTATTAAACCTGACACTTAAGGAAATTCTGTTACATGACGTTACATGAGTTATTATTAATATCCTCTATACCAGGGTTACCCAAACCTATTTACTTATTTTTATTAATGAGTTAATCCAACACTGGGAAATGACGCGAGTACTAAACTCTGTCAGTATGCATGAGAAGTGCGAAGCCAAAATTGTTATTCTTTGATGTGATCAAAATAAAGCAAGGAGGTTAGGTTTTTGAAGTTCGTAATGCGTAATGATACTGATACTGGCTACAAGCACATTGCACAAGCCGTGCGAAACCATAATTTGACATTTTCTCCCTAGGGCTGAAAGTTTTTCTTTCTACACGCTCTTCAGGCACCTTTAGACCTACTTATTATTTTGTTACTGTTATTTTGTAACAATTAAAATGTCAATGTTAACAATTAGAATGTCACTAACGTGATGATACTTTTATTATAACATATGGACTGTAATAATTGTCTGAAATAAATGATTTTGAATTTGAATTTGAATTATAAGGTCTAGTCGTGGAAAAGAAAATGTAAAGTAATCTGTTACGGTGTTAATATCAAAGTATGGCTACAAAAATTTCAATTTATTACGTAAATTTCATTGTGATTTTGTAACAATTTAAATATATACTTATATTTTAAAGCTAAAGAGTTTGTTTCTTTTTATTTATTTAAACGCGCTAATCTCAGGAACTACTGGTTCGAATTGAAAAAATATTTTTGTGTTGGATAGTCCATTTATCGAGGACAGCTATAGGCTACTTTTTATCCTGATATTCCCACGGGATCGGGAGTTACGCGGGTGAAACTGCGAAGCGCTGCTAGTTATTTCATTAAATTACTGTAATCTTTCCGTCTCAGTTAATGTCACCAATGTATATTGGTACGACATATGAAAGTACGACTGCAAACATTAGAAAATATTAAGCGACTTGAAAAGCAAAATGGTTTACTGTCTGCAAAACACATAAGTATTATAATAAAATATGGAGCTAGAAAGGGAAATGCTTGCTCTTCAAACAAAAAAGGGAAAACAAAGTAGGTGAAGCAAAAATAAATTTTGGGTAATATTTTCTGACTTCATGTCTTTGGATGCGTAAAAATTGCTCTTTTTATGTCAAATTTTATTCCGACCGTCAAACTAAGTTGATCCTGTGGTTTTGGTTACCCTTTATAATCTATACTAATATTATAAAGCTGAAGAGTTTGTTTGTTTGTTTGTTTGAACGCGCTAATCTCTGGAACTACTGGTCCGATTTGAATGATTCTTTCAGTGTTGGGTAGTCCATTTATCGAGGAAGGCTATAGGCTATGTTTTTTTTTTTAAATTAGGGATCCGTAATAAAATTGCTATTTTGTAACACAAGGTGTAAAATCGAAAACCTATTTTTGCGTGCACTGCAAAAACTATTGACAATAGAACAAAATTATGTACTATATCTATAATATATATATATATAAATTATGTAATATAACATATATCTAGCTATCATGGTTTAATCACAATAACCGATTTTGTGTTCAATATAATTATTAAATCGTATGAAGAAAAAAACTACGTTAAATATGTATCGTAAAATTAAATCTTAATCAAAATTAAGCATTATGTTATCAAGAGTATTTATGTAGAAGTAAAATACTTTTTGTTTCATCTCAATCGGATATTTCGTTTAAAAGTTATCACGTGTGTAAGATGTTAAAAGTTGGTACCAATTAATGAGTTATGGGCCATAGAGTTTTTTATCAACATAAAATCCTGTAATAATCTTTTTCGAAATATATTTGTTGATGATTGTAAGAAAGATCTTTGAAGAGTATCCTATCCTACTAATATTATAAATGTGAATGTTTGTGTGTGTGTGTGTGTGTGTGTGTGTTTGTTACTCCTTCACGCTAAAACTACTGAACCAATTGCAATGAAATTCGGTATGTAGATAGCTAGAGGCCTGGATTAACATATAGGCTACTTTTTATCCCGATATTCCCACGGGAACGGGACTTACGCGGGTGAAACCGCGGGGCGCAGCTAGTAGCATATATTTTGTGGAAATTCTCATTAAACGACGACCCAGTTGGCACAATGGTCACCATGCCGGACTGCCAAACACAGGGTTGCGGGTTCGATTCCCGGCTCAGATAAGTATTTATGCTTAGATATTTGTCTGTGGTCTGGTTGTTTCTATGTATTATAAGTATATATTATAAGTATGTATTAAAAGTGTATATCCGTTGTCTAGCACCCATAACACAAGTCTAGTTACTTAACTTGGGGCTAGATGGCGCTGTGTTGATTGTCCTGCAATATTTATTTATTTATTAGTACCTACCAAATGAAAAAACCCAAAACTAACAAAATTAAAAATGATCCAACTCACAATTAAACTTAACAAAATTCCAAGATTTACCCAAATGTCCAGAATTTCCAAACAAATAATCTAATAAAACACAGACATAAATAAAGGTACTCGGAAAGCGCACAAACCTAGATCACGTCTTAGAAACCTCAGATGGACCATGGGCCGAATCATGACCAAACAGCTGGCTGTTGGCAGTCCAGCATAATATGGCTTTTCTTTACCAGTAAAGAAAAGCCCTATATTGGCCCTAGACAGCCCTAGACTGGTGATTGACATCAATAAAATGCTTCCTGATGATTAAGTCTATATCTTTCTCTTTCATTTAACTTTCTCTGGACTTCCTGAACAAATATTTCAAAACCAAAACATTGCCAAATCGGTACAGCAGTTCTCAAGTTATTGCTTAACCAAGGGAAATTTAGGTCGCGGGAAGTCGTTGGACGCAGAGAGCATGCCCTATCGCTCTGGAAGTCTTTGGGGGAGGCTTATGTTCAGCAGAGGACGTCCTGTGGCCGATATGATGAAGGGAAATAGAGATTCATTTTTAGGATTCCGTACCCAAAGGGTAAAAAAAACGGGACCGGGGTATTTGGTATACCTACTTTGTATTTTGTATTATAGGATATGCCTAGAAACATATATAGGTATAACTCCATGTTACAAAGAACGAAAGAATATTACAAAAATTATAATAACAATATTAATTTACTTCATTGGTCTTCAATGAAGACAATAAAGGAATATGAAATGTTACAAAAAATGTGTTTAATAAAAAAGTGGCCAAGTGTGAGTCGAACGCACATAAGCGGGTTCCGTACTGAAGTGAGTAAAAAGTTGTTGAAATCCGTCTGTCTAATATCTAAGATATTGAACAGGGAAATATTATGAAAAACTAGCTGCGGCCTACGGTTTTACCCGCGTGTCTGGTGACATGTAGAATTTGGGGGTCTTCAAGTCCCTAATTAACCGCATCGTCACTTACCCCGCATGTGTAAGATAATGTGTCATTCCAGGGGCCTTATTATGCTATTTTGCATTAATGGATTTACCATTGTCATTATATGAGACTCTGTTGATATTATATCGAGATTGTGACTTTATTTGGTATTCTGCTAAAGTTTTAATAACATCGTATAATCGCTATGGAGTCTCAATGGAATGGTCATAGATATGTCGCTGGTGTTGCCTACCAACATGGTATATGTTACTAAGCGATATACCGTTTTAACAACTATCGAGATTCCATTAAGCCACGATTTTAGAGCTGAATACCAAAGTGAGTCAGTGGTGCATCAACAGTGTTTCGATAGAATAGTTAACATCAGAAGAATATCAATTTGACATCTAATGTCATATTTTTGACATTAAATGTCTATAACGATTCCATCGACTCTCTATTGAAACACAATTGTATTAGCAGACTTAGGCCCCAGAATTCATGCCATCTTCTGCTTTTTATTACATATTGAGTTTCAATGCATGAAAGAGTATCAAACATACAAACTAACACACAGACTTTCGCATTTATAACATCTATTAGTAGAATAAATATTTATTACTAGCCCCAAGCTAAGTAACTAGACTTGTGTTATGGGTGCTAGACAACGGATATACTACATAAATATACTTTTCTTTTGTAAACATAAACTTATAATACATAGAAACAACCAGACTACAGACAAATATGTAAGCATAAATACTTGTATGAAGCGGGAATCGAACCCACAACCCTGTGTTTGGCAGTCCGGCATGGTGACCGTTGTGCCAACTGGGTCGTCGCTGAATATAGGATGGAATAATATTTATCTTTATCTTACGGAACCTTAAAATTGTACGGAAATATATCCGTACAGAGATCTTCATCATGATAATAAGAAAATATTAAATTCCGAGACTCCTTAGTAAATAAATTGGGCTATTCCCATTCATACAATTTGTGTGAAAATGCTACGGAGCCAAAGACAAGAAGATCGACAAAATACGTCATTTCGGATTACCTCTACATTTTCTTCTAAAATCAAAGGATTATAACGACTTCGTACGCGTTGTAGCCTTCGTCTTGAATGTTAAAAAAAACACGTCAAAATCCGTTGCGTAATTTTAAAAATATAAGTATACATAGAGACAGACAGCGGGAAGCGACTTTGTTTTATACTATGTACTGATATTTTATTTTTGAAAATTAAATGTTCAATTACATATCTGTTTATAACGATAATGAAACGCGGCGGCCATGATTCTTCACATAAATTTTACGCGAAAAAATCCAAAACATTTACGGAGTGAGTCTTAAAAGCATAAATTATGACGTAATCGGCTGTCGTGTGATTTATCATTTTTTTTTCAACATTTATTTCATCATCTTTTTTTTCTTCAACAAAACTAATTTAAAAAATAATAGATGACATTAAAACATAATTAACAAGTAGCAAAACGTCTGCATTTGCAAATAGTCCCGATATTTAGAAAACCTTACTAGACGGAAGTCAAATTAGTTGGATGGCAATCAAAAATGTTTCTAATACTTGCAACTAGCGAATTTCCAAGTTACTAAGCACATGTCATGGGATCAATGACCTCATTCTGATATCGGGAATCGGTATAAACATTCCGTTAATGAAAATGCTCTGACACATCTCTCTCTTGTTGGTATTTCATCTTTATTATAATAGGTAATTCAGTGAGCGTACACCCTAACCCTTTAAAACCTTTATAAATAAAACGAAAAGGGACAAATCGAACAAAAATGCTTTACAAAAATAGCATTGCCGCTCGAACAAACAGTTTTTGTTCATGTTTACAATGTGGGGGAGAAAGCATTTGCTTTTCAAAATACAACCCTTTTTTTATTCAAATAATGGCTTAGCAAGACTCGTGCATATAGCCAGTGTTAAGTAAGAATATTTGCATCAAATTTTAGCCCAAATTGGGCCGATGTCTTTGTCCGTTTGTCAGTGAGAAGGTAATCAGGGTGGCTTACGTAACCTGAACCGTATCTTTGAGCTTTGAGGCATCATGGCCTTTCATTTGAATTTTATCTTTTTCACACTTGAGCCCGCTAAATAAAATAACATTAAATTGAATTAAAGGCTTCGTTCCCACTCTACCCGATCCCATCTCTACCTGATTTAAAATTACTTAACAAACAATCCCAACTCTACCCGATATGATAAAAAGTAAACCACGAAGTCGTAGAACAAAAGTTGTTCGCCAATACATCTAGAACAATACCTTCTCGTTGAGCAGAGCTACCTCGATTTTTATTCCGAAGGACGTGGGTTCGAATTCCGGTAGTGCATCAATTAATTTTTGCTAAAAAATGTATGTGGGCAAAAAAAAACATTTAGGCCTGTACATGTACTTGTATGCGGGCTGTTTTCCGCAATTAGACTCTTTTTAATTGGGTCCATTTTGAGTGAGGATGGAGTAGGCTTGCCCAGCACCTACTACCCTCTCAGCTTAGTCCACTATGTCCAGAGGAGAGAACTTGTCAATACTTTTGAAGCCAACTAAGCCGCGGGTTTCAACACGATGTTTTCCCTCACCATAAGAGCAAAGTCAATTAGCGCACATACATTTTTCTTAAGAAAAAATCACGTCTGGCTTGGATTTGAACCCACGACCTTCAGAATTAAAGTCGAGGTATCTACCACTAAGCCAACATAGCTCTTCGATTAGGCCTTTAGGCCTTACGGTTAAGTAAAATATCGTGATAAAACTCAGGGCTTAGTTGGTTCCAGACGTATTGACGAGATCTTACCTCTGGGCGAGGTCGATTAAGCTGAGAGGTTGATATAGGTACTGGACAAGCCTACTACAACGCCCTTCGTGCTCGGTTCCTAAATCACCACCATCATCATCATCATCTGAGCGATTTTCCCGGTTGCATACCTCTCGGGTGCCCGGGGTCCGCTTTCGCCTTACTGAATTAATTAATTTTTTGTTATTTGTTTTTTAATTTTATTAATTAAATTTTATTTATTTACTAGCAGCGCTCCGCGGTTTCACCCCCGTAACTCCTGATCCCGTGGGAATTTCGGGATAAAAAGTAGCCTATAGCCTTCCTCGATAAATGGACTATCCAACACAAAAAGATTTTTTCAATTCGAACCTGATTCCTGAGATTAGCGCGTTCAAACAAACAAACAAACAAACTCTTCAGCTTTATAATAAAAGTATAGATTATGTACAACATTTTGATTATAATTTTAAGACTATTACAATTAAATAGAAAGAAATAAAACAAATTAATTTATTAAATAAAATAAATTTATTTATTAACTATTTTTTTATTAAAGTTACTGGTGCTGTTTATAGCATCTAGATCAGATAAAGAGGCCAATATTATTTTTAAACTTTTCGAAGTACAGTTTAAGGGCAGGTGCTAATAAAGCTACCAAAATCGACCTTTGTTTTAAGCAATGCTAAGTAATGAAATACTCTTTTTTTGTTATTTGGATATAAATGGATATTGTAGTTTAATAACCATATTTTTGTTTATTGTGGTTGAAAACAAGATATGAACAACTTCGTTCGATAAAAAAAAATTTAGAAAACAGAGAATTATTAGATCGTTTATCAGGTTTTATTCAAAAATAGTTAACATTTGTTTCTAAAAATGAATCAAATGATAGGTTTTGACCTCTAGGAACTATATTTGTGGATAATAATGCTAAAATAATTAATTAATTAATAAATTTATGCCGGCTACACGCTATGTAGAGCTTTTGTGAGGGGCAGGCTGAAAATCAGTAGCAGTGAGATGGTCACACAGCTCACAGCATAATGCTGAGACTGCACCCTCCATAGCACGCACATATAATGTTATTGAATGTTTATGTGTTATAATCTATTTATGTATGTGTTGTGCTATGGAAAATAAATGGTTTAAATGGTTTAAAATGTTTTGCATATCGATCAAATATAACAGTTAGCACGGTACTGGAAGAGCGCCTTAAAATCATCAATGCATCTAAATTAAATGCCAAACCGATAACTAGATTGTAATCACAACATTGTATAGACAGGCAGACAGTAATTTGCGTTCATTGTATACACAAATACGTATTGATTTTGTCTGCAGTTGATTAGTTGGAAATTTGTTTCTATATTAAGAAAGATTGGAACATTTTAACTGGGTTTTTTTTTAGAAACCACCATACTTTTTACGTCGTATAGACTCAGGGTTTTTAGGACTCAATGGGTAAAAACGGGACGCTATTAGTAAGACTCCATTAAAGTCAAAGTCAAAGTCAAAAAATTTTATTTCTTTGGATGCTTAATACAATTGTACATAGACCACTTGAAAACGTCTTAAAAACTAAGTTAGGATGTGTGCCTTCGGAACGCGCTCACCAATGAGAAGAAGGCACAAGAAACTCATGGGGTTTTTTTATGTGATCACGCTCACAAAGGTCAATATTACAAATATTTGAAAGTATTATTTGAAATGGACCAACTAAAGTCACGTGCATGGGTTGTTATCATTTAGGTAAGATGAAGTATCATAGTATGCCTTACTGCACAATTTATGCTTTATAAAGTTTTGAACCTGGTAATGTACATGTCATATACATCTTTGGGTAATTTATTATAATAGAGCACACATGTAGGTACTATTAAACGACCTGTTTATTTTCCGGAGCCTACTACCGGGCATTGTCAGTCTATCTGTCACCAGGCTGTATCTCATGATAGCTAAACAGTTGAAATTTTAACAGATGATGTATTTCTGTTGTCGATATAACAACAAATACTAAAAACAGAATATCATGGTCAATGGAATAGGAATGAAGCCCTTCGTGCGCAAGTCCAACTCGAACTTGGCCGGTTTTTTAAACTGTTTTTTTTCTATTATCTGTCAGCAGCCGTGGTTGAGTTGGTAAGAGCACCGCTAAGGTTAAAAAATGTCCATTAGTTTGAGCTATGCGTTAATTATATCAGTTAGTCAAACAGAACAAAGGCAAAATAGAAAGATAGATATAAAAGATAAATATAAATATTATCTTTTGTAGAGAATAAAAGAGAAAAAGAGTCATCATAAAACCTCTGAAACTACAAGAAACATGAAACTTAGTGTGGAGGTTCCTTTTAGGACGAAGGCACAATAAAGGAATTTTGGAAATTTGACCTCTACAGGGGTAAAAAGGGTAAAGTTCGTAGTAACTATTAACGTATTCTGTGTTTGTCGGAAATAAATATCACCAATTTTTGTAAGCTCCCATACTTTTGAAGTCTTATAAAAACCAGTCAAGTGCGAGTCGTACTCGCGCGCCGAGCGTTCCGTACATTAGTTTCAACTCTCTTTCTCTACCCTTGCCGTAGTATGGTAAGTACCAATTTAACTTGACCCCTCTTTTTTTAAGGCGCCCATACAATGTAAGGGTCAAGTTAAATTGGTCCATCTTTGTGTGTATGGGACACCTTTAATTTACAACACTTTTTATTTTTTGGAATTTTGCCTTTATTTGTGCCGTAAGACCTGGCTTTTTTCAAATTTCGTGAGTCTAAGACAGCGGGAACTTCCATATAGGTTTTCGACCCAAAACCTATGGGGCACTTCCGGTTGACCGGGAATTGTCAATTTTGGTTAAAAGCAAGATATTACAGCACAAGTAAAGGGAAAATTCCGAAATATAAAAAAGTTGAAAATGAAAGTTCATTTTGGTACTTACAAGTTTTTGCGAAAATGTGAATTTGCCCAAAACTTTTTGAATTAGGACCTTAATTTTTATACACCTAATAGGGACTATAGACATCAGTATCTGGTAAGAACTTCAACTTACTAGGTCTACCCGTTCCTGAAAATATCGGTGGTAACACACGAACAGACAGACAGACGGATAAGAAAGTAATCTTATAGGGGTTCCTTTTTTTAATTTATAAGGTAAGGAACCCTAAAAAAGAAAATTAGCTATACAAAGTTATATTTTTCAGTAAATATTATGTTATAAGTATCAAAACCTACATAGTTGGAGTACTTAGGTATAGGTCTTAATTCTAACCAGGTCCTTCCTCCCAATGACTAATGTTCTTGGGTTTCAACTGCGAACAGTCTTGAGAAGGGTTGATGAATAATGACCTAGTTAGGATATTGACATATTGAATACTAGTTCTATCCCGTGGTTTTACTCATCGATTCCAAGACGAAGTACTCAAGTATTAAGCTATTTTCATAACAAGTTTCATAGCAAGCGGTTTAGTCAGAATGTTTTTGGTAAATATATATAAATAAATGTATTAACCTCTTTTGAAACCTTGTGATCTCTTCTCTTAGATGTTAGTACACAAACCTTCTCCCAAAAATGTGGTAAATTTGATAATTTACCCAGAACTTGGGAAATGTTCTAAATGTGGCAACACTATTATTTACAAAAAAGCCCTCTGCCAATAATGATGTTGCCATAAATTATAAATTGTCTCGTTCTCTTTTTAAGATTCCTGAATTTTAAAATATAAACGTTCGCATAATTTTGTCCATTTTTCCATTTTTTTTGACACACTTAGGGGTACCTGGGATATTACCGTACAACAATATATTTATTTACTAGCTGCGCCCCGCGGTTTCCCCCGCGCGAGTCCCGATTCCGTGGGAATATCGAAATAAAAAGCCTATGTGTTTATCTAGGTCTCCAGTTACCTATATACCGAGTTTCATCACGATCGGTCCAGTAGTTTTTGCTTGAAGGAGTAACAAACAAACATACACACACACACACACACACAAACTTTCACATTTGTAATACTAAGCCCCGCGGTTTCACCCGCGTAAGTCCCGATCCCGTGGGAATATCGGGATAAAAAGTAGCCTATATGTTGATCTAGACCTCCAGCAATCTACATACCGAATTTCATTGCAATCGGTCCAGTAGTTTTAGCGTGAAGGAGTAACAAACATACAAAGGTACACACACACACACACACACAAACTTTCACATTTATAATATTAAGTAGGATAGGATTACAAAAAAATAAATATTCCAGGACATTCCACAGATCGCCATCTATCCCCAAGCTAATTAACTAGACTTACAAGTACTATGGTTTTTTCTACACAATGTCTTTCCCATTATGCGATAAGAGATTTAAAAAATAAATCAAGATGGCGGACTCTGACTACGTCAGAATTTTTCTAAACCATTTCTCACTTATAATAGGTAGGTAGATACCTATTCGTAGCATATTCTTATATCAAGTCCTTTCGATTTATTGTGTGAACGTGTTGGAATTGAATTCGAAGATCTCAGGTAGGATAATAGGTAGGAAATAATGGGACAGCCTTTATAATATTTGTTCTGCACGGATGAATTTGTCGTGGTCACGTAGGTACCTTGCTAAGTCACCTTATAATTCGGATATGTAAGAGATTGCGAACACAATGACTATTTTCAATTCCGTTTCGAACTTACCTATTTTTTGGAATTTCTACACTATACGGTTTTGGGTGAGTCTTCTAGCATCGTGCTGAGGACGAACCTTTTTACCCGACTATGGCGAAGCCAAAAGGGAGAGTTATGTTTTTCTAATAGAATAATTTTTTTTCTACTTTTGACGACCCAGTTGGCACATGCCGGACTGCCAAACACAGGGTTTGCTGGTTCGATTCCCGCCTCATACATGTATTTATGCTTAGTTATTTGTCTGTGGTCTAGTTGTTTCTATGTATTATAAGTATATCTTTACTAAAGAAAAGTATATAGGTAGTATATCCGTTGTCTAGTACCCATAACACAAGTCTAGTTAGTTAACTTGGGGCTAGATGGCGATGTGTGGAATCTCCTGCAATATTTATTTTATTTACTAGCTGCACCCCGCGGTTTTACCCGCGTAAGTCCCGATCCCGTGAGAATATCGGGATAAAAGTAGCCTATGTGTTAATCCAGGTCTTCAGCTATCTACATACCGAGTTTCATTGCAATCGGTCCAGTAGTTTTTGTGTGAAGGAGTAACAAAAACACACACACGCACAAACTTTCACATTTATAATATTAGTAGGATTTAGTTTTTGTGTCCGAGATGTAGTAATTTTGGACTACTGACTCGGCTGCACACAGGTTCTTCACGTGGGTGAAGCATGGACTGACACATCCTCATGCTCCAACGGATATTATTTTAATGTAATCATGATATTAAGTTCAATTATGTATTACTTACTGTGTACAAAAAAGACTATCTTATCTAAGAAACTTAGTTGTAACCCGAGTTGAATTGTATAATTCTGGTGGAATGTTATTCAATTTAGTTCTGTGAAAGTGCACAAGTGTAGTGAAAGTGAAAATCAGTGTCAAACATGCTGTTTTCTCGTTGCCTCCAAATCTCCTATTAAGGTTATGGTAAAATTGCCGCCGCTTTACTATAGCCCCTGACTTGACGGACTATGACGACTTTTTTGAAACACTTTACGCAGGATTTATGAAAAATCGGGTCATAATTTGATGCAAAATATAACTTGACACTGGCTAAATGCACAAGCCGTGCGAAGCCATAATTAATAGAAAAAAAAACGTTCGAAAAAAAAAACAAAAGCAGATCGAGAATTTACAGCTGTCAAATGACACTCTGATTTTAGCGTGGGGTGTCGTTTAAGAGAATTTTGGGTGATTTCCGCCTTCTGCCTATACCTAATTTCGAATATATTTAACCGATTTCACATTTCTAAACTGGCTCCGTAAATAAAATTCCAAATTCTGACTAACTGAAATATCAATATATAATTTAGAACATTCATAGCTATTCTGAACGCAGGCATCCGCTAAGAAAAGATTTTGGAAAATTCTAATACCACGCGAACGAAGTCGTGCGTGAAAGTTAACTTTATAAATGAGGTGAGACGAAGAAGAAAATTACTTCCCTATACAAATTGTTTTTTTATTTACCTACGAAAAGTTTGTGAAATCAGCCATGGTTTTTCTATTACGCCGGTTTGGAACGTTGTTCGTTGCAAATCATCATTCTGAAAGCTTTTCAGTGTTTTGGAATATCTTTTATCGATAGGTTGTTTAATCGGTGTGTTTAACAGAGATTCATTGAAAGCTGTCAATTGTTTTCACGTTTATACATTCACTTGATTTTTCAATTTTACTGACGTAGTTTTGCAAACGTTTTGAAAGATAAATGTGAATATACATTTTTACCCGCGAGTGAACGGGGAACGGTATAGGTATGCATTTAGGATGAGAAGGTGCTAGAGTTCCCATTCATACCAAAACGGCTGTACCGATTTAGGTTTTCTGTAAAAGATTTGTGTTTCATGCAAATTACGGCGCCCTCTGGTGAGTAATCACCGTAACAAAACGCAACGCAACTCGCCAATTCTTCTTCTTCTCGTATAGAGGTGCGGCTCACCTATTGTTAGAGTTTTCAGATCGCCTTAAGGCCTCTAACTTGACTTAACGACTGTTTGTAGAGGTAGCAACCGGGACCAACGGCTTGACGTGCCTTCCGAAGCACGGAGGGGCTCACGAAAACACATTTTTGACACACTACTAATTCACCCATCGAAGTAATGACCGCGCCAGGCGTCGCTTAACCCGCATGACCGTAAACGATCAGCGAGCTTCTCTTAGCTGTGAGCCTCCCACAACTCGCCAATGAATCCCAAACATTTTTTAGAAAACTGTATCTAAATCGGTTCTGCTGTTTTATACATAAATGGGAATATTTGAGTGCATAAACAAACAATCTAAAACTCTCTGACCCTAATACCGTCTTCAGTTCCGTCGCTGGAAATAAAAATAGGAAATGAGGAAAATGGGATTATTAGATAAGCACATGTCATTCATTATGATTGGAAAAAAAACGAAGACAATGAACAGAAGAAGAGAAAAATACGATATAATTAGTTTATAGATTATCAGCTTAAAAACGGTTGAAGTAGCCCATTTCTGAACTCAAGTTCAGTAATTTATGATACTTTTTGGAAATTTTAACATTTTTGGAAAAATATAAGATCACGTTGGTTAGAAAAGAGATTTTAAATAACTAAGTCAATTCATAACAAAAGTTGTTTGTTAAGGTGTAAAGAAATATACTTTTTTTAGCGAATTATAAATAACCCGGCCAAGTGCGAGTTTGACTCGCGTACGACGGGTTCCGTCCGTACCGTACCGGCATCAGAAACACATCATCTATGTAAATTTCAAGTCTCTAGCTTTCACGGTTCATGAGATACAGCCTGGTGACAGACAGACAGACGGGCAGTGGAGTCTTAGTAAAATGGTCCGGTTTTTACCCTTTTGGTACGGAACCCTAAAAACCGACCTGGATGGATTTTTTGATGGTCATCAAATTTAACCGCCTACAGTTATTCGAAACGTGCCTACTTCAATTGCGCTATTGTGTGTAAATGTATCAAATTGAATACGATGCGAACAACCGCCCAATCAATGTTCGACTCGATTATATAACTGCCACGTTCAAACAATCGATATATACCTATTTATCGACTCGATTGTACTTAAGGTTCGGTAGTACCTGAAAATACCTTTCACTATCACTACATATTATAAAACAAAGTCGATTCCCGCTGTCTGTCCCTATGTATGCTTAGATCTTTAAAACTACGCAACTGATTTTGATGCGGTTTTTTAATAGATAAAGTGATATAAGAGGAAGGTTTATATGTATAACAATATGATCAAACGACCTTCCCAAGTGAAGTTCGATCAATATTAATACTGATTAAAAAAATCGTGCGAAAAACTGCCTTGTAGGTTAAAAGTAACTTAGTTATATACTATATCTGAAGAATGAAGCGAAGAAATGTGATATAGTAAAGAAAAGATTTACCTATATTATGTACTAGCTGCGCCCCGCGGTTTCACCCGCGTAAGTCCCGATCCCGTGGGCATATTGGGATAAAAAGTATCTTATGTCCGTCTCCTGGCTCTAAGCTACCTCCTTACCAATTTTCACCCAAATCTGTTCTGCCGTTCTTGAGTTATAAGTGGTGTAACTAACACGACTTTCTTTTATATATATAGATTTTTCAAAGTATTTACCTATACGACGTATTTGCTTTCCCTGCTTGCTGTTTTCAGTTAATTAATCGACACATCAACATGATAATTAAAGCGAACGGCTGCACAATCAGAAGCAGGTAACCATACTGCAGTTAATCCGATGATTGTAGTCCAAATTACACTGATTACAGCTCAGCAAATATTCGTCGGGTACCTTCGTTCTATTAAGTTATGATTAGTCTATTCCCGAGTGAATTTATGTAATAAGCATGTTTTTTTCATTAGTTTGTGAACACGGTGATAAGGAGGATTGCTTCAGATCTCAAACAACCTAACGTATGAAGATAATTATCGGAGAAATGGCGCTATGTATAAAGTCTTAGCGAATACGTCACTCGTTGAATGTGATGACTAAGATAAGGGCTGTCATAGCATGGGGAGTTAGTATTTGTATCAGGATATTATGGTACCCGTGCCGGACTGCCAAAACACAGGGTTGCGGGTTCAATTCCCGTCTCAGACAAGTATTTATACTTAGATATTTGTATGTGGTCTGGTTGTTTTTTATATATTATAAGTATATAATTACAAAAGATACTTTTCTTTTGTAATTATATACTATAAGTAGTATATCCGTTGTCTAACACCCATAACACAAGTCTAGTTACTTAGCTTGGGGCTAGATGGCGATGTGTGGAATGTCCTGCAATATTTATTTTATTATTATTATTATATTTGCGATGTTTGAAGGTGCACCTCTTATGAGCATAAATATAACTACCTTCCTAACTTCCCACTTTTAAGTGCTTCTAGTTTATTTGTGGTGCTACTCTACGACGACGTTCTAAATAAAATTGTTATACGTTCTGACAAGGGTACCGGGCGCTCTCTCCATACAAACGTAGCCGACTGTTTTCTCCCTGGATAATGACACTAGAGCAAATATTTTTATTGCATACACACATAACTGATATGACCATGCCCCATTTTTTGTTTTTTAAATCTTAATTTCTATGATAATAAAAAAATTAAAAAACTAAATCAAAGAGGCATAGTCGTGGCAGTTATAGGTTTTAAGACTCCTTAGTGCCGACTTTCAGCTACAAAATTAGTACGTATAAGGGCAGTTTAATCCTATTTCTATGATCAGAACTGAAGAAAAACTCAATTATCCCAACCATTATCAAGGTCTAACAAACTCCTCAACGAACAAACTTTGAAATAAAATTATAATTTACTTGCGAAAGACAAAAATATAAGGTACAAAACAGTTTTTGTTTACGAAAAGTTAAATTACGTTGAAGTTTAGGTGCATAAAGTTTGCGGAGCTTTTTTTGCTTTGATAAGCTTTTATTAAAGTTTGGTCTTCAACCACGATATGGCGAGAAACTGGGGGGTGTCAAGCAGTTAACATGACAAGTCTCTTCAAGATGAAAGCTGGATGTAGTATCTCTAAATATAATAGAAACTTATAACGAAGGTAAAGTCAAAGTAAAAAAATATTCATTTGGATGCTTAAGTACATTTTATCTCCCGATACCGTGGGAATATCGGGATAAAAAGTAGCCAATGTTACTTCCAATGAATCAATGTATCCTCATACCAAGTTTCATCAAAATCGGGAAAGCAGTTTCGGAGCCTATTCGTTACAAATAAAAAATCTTTCTCTTTATAATATTAGTGTAAGATTAGTGTAGATAGATAGATTATAGATTAATGAAGATGTAGATTTAAGGTACAAAGGATCCATCGTTTGTGTTGGGGCCCCATAGGCACAGTGCTTCTCTGAAGTGAAAACATGAAACCCTACCGGCTCATACTGTGTTTACAGCGGCCTACTTGAATTGGGTGAAGACTTCTAAGAAGGCCATTGCGGAGAGTATTGGGTACTAACGTGAAACAAAAGTAGATATTATATTATTATATACCATCGTCATATAACATCCACGTATCGAGACTACACGCTCGTATGACCATCAATCAAGGCAGAAGAATGGGCTAATCTCATCAGGATCAGCGAGGGTGACGCGCTTTCTGAGGAAATAGAGCAGAAAAATACTAGCAAATAAATGTGGCCTTTGATAGGTATGTGTTTATGAAGGATGATTTAGCGATTTCGTTAGTTGACAACCACTGTGGTATGGTGGACAAAAGTTGTAGGTTTGATTTCAGTTCAACATAATGTTATCTTTATTGGATTTCGAACTAATATGGTTTATTTTCACTTTTAAAGTTATTTAAACGGAAAATTTACCATGTTTTCGTTTTTGTACTAGGATATGGAAAATCTGGTTTTTTTATTGTAAGAAAATTGATCAATGTTTCGTGAAAATAAATAAATGAAACTACGTAAATAAGAAGCTTGTATCAGTGCCGATATATTGACCGAGTGCCACCCAAGCTAACTTAAATCAGCATATCAGTACAGCTAAATAAAAAACCTTAACGAGGTAAAAACAAAAAATAAAATACAAATTTTTATTATGAAATCTACTGAATGAGTTCGCAGACAGTCTTCAAATCCTTTATTTATTAAAAAAGAGATTTATCAAAAACTAAAATATTTGATTTGCCAAGTGCTTAAATCGCTAAACTGGCTCTTAGTCAAGCCTATCCCAAGTACACTTAAGTTAAATGAAGGGATTAGGCAGAATAAAAAGAACATATTTTTCATTATTATTCAGTTCTGAAGTCATCAGTAAATAAAAATCTGCTCAGACGATCTATTTTAAAAGGAGTTAACGAGAACGACTCTCCATTGAGGGTGTTGATTTAATATGTTTTTATATTGAATATTTTTAGGGTTCCCAAAAGGTAAAAAAGGAACCCTTATAATTACTCCAATCGCAGTACCGCCCATACTGCACTGATATCTACCTCACGTACCGCTGACACCGGTCACACAAGTCGGTGGAGCGGTCCCTCTCGGGCTAGCCAGCTCCTCCAGCCTGGCTTGGCCCTGGGTTCCTCTTGGCTTCACCATGGTTGGTTAGGCCTCGGTTACTAAACACCCCGCCACGACAAGGCGGAAACCCACGGGGTTGAACGATTCGACCTCAGTGGAGTCTAATTGATTAAGGTGAAATGGTACTGGCGCTCTCTCCATACAAACGTAGTCGACTGTTTCCTCCCTGGATAATGACACTAGCACAAATATTTTTGTGCCATAAAACATATAACTGCCATGACTATGCCCCTATGCTCTACTACTTGCTCTAGAGCAAGTCTGTCATTATCCAGGAAGAAAACAGTCGACAACGTTTTTATGGAGAGAGCTCCCGTTACCCTTTCCTCAGGATTTCGTACCCAAAGAGTAAAAACGGGACCCTATTACTAAGACTCGAACTGTATGTCTGTCACCAGGCTGAATCTCATGAACCGTTCCAATCAGCTCCGCTAGACAGTTGAAATTTTCACTGATTATGTGTAAGTCAGTTAATGTGACGACCCAGTTAGCACAATGGTTACCACGCCGGACTGCCAAACACAGGGTCGCGGGTTCGATTCCCGCCTCAGACAAATATTTATGCTTAGATATTTGTCTGTGGTTTGGTTGTTATTATAATTATAAATTTACAAAAGAAAAGTATTTATGTAGTATATCCGTTGCCTAGCACCCATAACACAAGTCTAATTACTTAACCTGGGGCTAGATGGCGATGTGAGAGATGTCCTGTAATATTTATTTTATTTATTTATTATTTATAATGTATCATATTGCTGATTAACATAACTTCACATAAAAATGCTGATAAAAAAGCTACGTTAATACCTAATCTTGTTACCTACATGAGGTAATTTTTTTTACTGAAATATGACGCAGTAATAGCCTGAAGTGACTTATGAAGTTCAGTTTCATGAGGATGGAGAATAAACTTTAAGTGAATAAGGTAAGGTTAATTCTGGCCTGAGAGTGTTATGTCGCTAAGTATATTTTTTTAAGATGTGGAATTTACAGTTTTAAAGATACTTAGCTACGTAAGGGGTAACTAACTAATAGAATTTAAAAAGAAAAGAGATTATTTTAAGTCTAGCTTTTAACTTTAGAAAGTATAACGTCTGCTTATTCTGTGTTTGTTTTTGATCTAATAAATATATCCCACTTTAGTTATCATAAAACCCTAAAAACCAAGTTCTCCGAAGAGTCTATCTGTCAAACAAAAAAATCATACGTTTTCACCGATGGAGTGATTTATAAAAAAATGTTAGCTAAAGTTTGACAGAAAAAAAATGGCGAAAACTCTCTTTTACCTGTGCTAGGCCGGGGCAGGTCGCTAGTTTAGTATAATAAAATACAAATAACTTATCTACTAAGATTTCAAGTTTAAGTCAGAAAGGGTACGGAGTACTCTTGAGTATCTAATGGGATAAAAAGTAACATACATTACTCACAAGGATTAGACCATAAGTACAAAGTTTCAAACAATAATTCAAAAATAAGAAATTTTGCATCTTTGACCTCATCTTTGCTTCCCATCAGGTGAGATGAGGTCCTCTGCAAGTCCATTGTGTAGGAAAAAAAAGAGAAATATTAATTAATACCGTTCTAAAATCAAGTTTATGATAGTAGTAGAAAATAAAGAATATTACAAACAAACAAATTTACAAAGATAGGCGCTAAATAATTACCTTTCCTTGCAGTCTGGTAAAAAACGTTTTATCTAATAAATCATTTTTAAGGTTCCGTACCTACCTCTAAAGATAGATAGATAAACTTTTCATTGTACCACATTAAACCTTAATTCTAACATAAACTCCTGTTACAAAAACAATATTAAACCTAACAATATGGCACAATGGGTGGCATTATCGCTAAAAGCGATCTCTTCCAGGCAACCTTTGGATGGACAAGAATTATAGAAGGGGATGGGTGAGTTGTACATAACGTGATAGGAATATAAGGAGAAGAATAAAATAAATATTAATATATATATATAGAAAATAAAATATTCTAAATAATAATAAAATGTAAAAAAAAGAAACCCTTATAAGATTACTTTCTTGTTATCTGTTCTCTCTAATGTTCTATCGGGTATATGTATTTCTCAACCTGTTAATATGTAGGTACTAACCAGCACTAAAAATCTTTTCTATCTGACATTTTCCCACCTAAAAAACCTGCTTTCCACTCCACGTTTCAAAAACAATCTTCATGTAAACCAATACTTGAATAAAGTTACGACAACAACCCCAATTTTTGCCATACTAAAACAGCTCATATCCTCTGAGGGGCAAAGTGGAAAATGCTTCAGCTAAAAAGGATCCCTGGAACCTCAATTACCAAGTCAGATAAGTTTTTGAAGTAGTCTCGTGAAATGAAGTTATAAACTTGGTGAGCAATTAAAACACTGTTTATTATTATTAAAAATCATTGTATTTTTTGCAGCTAAGGGAATAGTTTTGTAAGATTTATGTTCAGGTAAATGAAGAAAAATGCTAGAAAAGTTAATAAAATTGTTTTTTTGTAGTTAACTAATTTACTTTTTTATTTTTACTTATCGAATATGTCCTAACGCAAAAAGGACTCAATTAAAGAGGTCTAATTGTGGAAAACAGACTATATACAAGTACAATTATAGTTATGATCCAATTCCGTGGTAATATCGGAATTTAAAACTCCCAAACCGTGTAACTTCCAAACTTTCAATGTATCCTCGTACAAAGTTTCATCAAAATAAGTCCAGTAGAACGTATTCAATATAAACAAAAAATATATTTTTAAAATAAAGATTGATTCGAGTTTTTTAGAGTTATATGCACGTCTTGTTTTTATAATAAAATACAAAATATTATTTTCAATAACAAAATCGTACGAAAATAACTTTAGTAAAAGTAATTTAATAGATGTCAGTTAATAAAGTTTAGCCATTTCACGCCTAATTTACTTTCCTTAGAATGATTGACAGGAATAAATTGTCTCAAAAGTTTATGGAGGTAAGAAATACTGCAAAATTCACGTCAGTCGTTCGACTGCAGACCAACTGCAGTGACTGTTTAGGACGTTGAGGGACGTGCCATGATGGGTTAGTCCCTGCTGACCCTAATTAATTAGATAACCAATTAAATTCAATTTCAGTACCACTGCCCCAAAGGTAGAAAAGTTAAAGTACGTAATGAAGGTACGGTCAAAAAAAACATTAAAATTACTTTAAAATTGTATAAGTAGGTATTATTTTATTATAGCGTACGGTTTAACACCCTGTTCATCTGCAGTTGTGATATTAACACGATTTTTTTCACTACTAAAGTTATTTAAAACGAGATATTCTCCTTGTTTTTAGTTTGTGTAGCTCGATATGTCGATGCTGTTACAAGTGTTATATTCATGAGACTAGAGTTTGCGTGGAGTGTCGGCAGTGAAGCGGCAGACCTGCCGTCCGTCTGTAACCGCTTTTGTCGTAAAATTTTGAATCCGTTTCAAGTCATTAGATGAAGGACACTGTATACGCACGGTAAACGGTAAACTCAAGGGTTTGCATAATTTATAGAGACTTTATGACGGCGATGATAGTCTGCTTTCTCGAAGGTACTATCGGTTTTCGAACGCATGCCTACTGTATGCATTTATTTTACTTTTTAAGGTAGAAAATCTTGTGGTTGTTTGTCGTGTGTCTTTGAATATTTCTTTTATCTATCTATTTAAAACAATTAAACATCCTACTTAGATCTTATCAGCTGCAGTGTGGCATTTTTGAAATAAAGCCGTGTTTTGTCTTCTGCGACATTTTAAATAATGTATGGAAATCAATGTTTTTGACATTGAAGCCCAAGATTTTGTGGTACTTGTTACTTAGGTGGACCAAAGTGGAAAACACCCGGGGGGGCATGCATAATTTGTATGAAATTAGATTTTTTTTCTATTTAACCCATCGGGAATTGTGTGGAGTTTCGAATGAAAAGACTTCATGAGCCGGTTCTAAAAATATACCCATCGTCATTTATTTACGTTTCGATAGTCTTATGTTTACATTTAGATCGTTTCTTTTTTGATAAAATTCAGTGCAGCCATTAAATATATGTTCCTGCATGTCCCCGATTTTTAATTCGGGAACAAACAGGAACAAAATACTCCTTATTCTGCCTGTCCCCAAATATGATTTTGGGCACAGACATGAATTACCCGAATAACAACTGTGCCAAATCTTATTAATTAATTAATTGATTAATTTAATAAGAAAAATATTAGTATTACATCACAATACAAATTTTAATACAAAAATATATATTACATAAAGAACTTGTGTAAAAATGTTTTTATAATTAATTGCATCAACAGGTTGCCCATTGCAAGCAAGCAAGTTTACAGAATTAAAAAACTGAAACTTATGTAACTCTCTACTATCTATAATAATATAGATTGTACTTAAACATGATAACACTAGTAAATAAAATTACCTCTACGTGTTTCTTCCACAGTGTTTTTCCAAACTACATAATATTCTATTACAATGTATTGAATCGTAAACACAAAGACCATTATGATGCTTGTCAGTTCATCGTCAAAACATTATTGTGATTTATTCAGTGGTTTCGGTTTTCTATTCCTTTATGCAGTGTAGTGGATAAGATGGATAAAAGAATATATTTTACTAAAATAAATAGGCAAGTGTCTTTAAGGTGAAAGGGTACCGGCACTCTCTCCATACAAACTTAGTCGTATATAAACTATTTCTTATACAAATTAAGTATTGAAAAATAAAAAATACCTAGGGGCATGGTCATGACAGTTATAAGTTTTATGCAACAAAAACATTTGCTCTAGTGTCATTATCCAGGGAGAAAACAGTCGACTACCTTTGTACGGAGAGAGCCCCCGGTACCCTTTCCTCTTAATATACTACTTTAGCAAAACAAAAACAAGACTGTCGCACAACTTTTTTTTTGTTCTACCTCCTTTTATATGCCACTAGCTGCGCCCCGCGATTACACCCGCGTGAGTTCTAATGCCGTTGGAATATTAAAATAAAAAGTAGCCAAATAGCCTTCCTCGATAAATGGACTATCCAACACACAAAAATATTTTTTCAATTCGGACCAGTAGTTCCTAGGATTAGAGCGTTCTTACAAACAAACAAATTCTTCAGCTTTATAATATTAGTATAGATTGGGCAACTGGCCATAATCAGATTTAAATCGTTCATGGATTAGATTAAATAGGCAATATTTCATTGAATCGGCATAGTGGTTATTTAAGAGATAGAGATTAAGATACATTTGATTCAGTAATTGCCGCGGGATAGATAAATTCTATATTGTAAACACCATTCACGAATAAAATTAAATAAAAACAAAGCTTAGGGTGAAAGGGTACCGGCGCTCTCTCCATACAAACGTAGTCGACTGTTTCCTCCCTGGATAATGACACTAGCACTTTTTTTTTTTGCCCGTGTCTATGTTTTGGTTTTATTCATTTGCTTATTATTATAGAAATTAAGATTTAAAAAACAAAACATAGGGGCATGGTCATGGCAGTTAAAGGTTTTATGCAACAAAAAAATGGTGTTAGTGTCATTGTCCAGGGAGGAAACAGTCGACTACGTTTGTATGGAGAGAGCCCCCGGTACCCATTACGCAGGTTAAACCGCTCTTCATGCTAGTACTTAAATTAAAGTAGATATAAAATTTGAACGAGTTTTACTGGCATTTTTAATAGTGTTGATATCCTACGTACTTGTAAATGTTGGATAAATAATTTAAAAAAGAAATCCTTTAGAAATATGTATAAGTAATATGATTTTAAACTACCATAGATATTTTTACTATTATAGCAAAAACAATAAACATTTTTAAATAACTTTAATAAAAAAAAAAAAATTGCAGGATATTCCACACATCGCCATCTAGCCCCAAGCTAAGTAACTAGACTTGTGTTATGGGTGCTAGATAACGGATATACTACTTATATACTTTTCTTTTGTAAATAAATACTCATAATACATATAAAACAACCAAGCCAAAGACAAATATCTAAGCATACTTGTCTGAGGCAGGAATCGAACCCGCAACCCTGTGTTTGGCAGTCCGGCATGGTGACCATTGTGCCAACTGTCGTCAAACCCAGTAATAGTTCGAGTTATTTTCGAGCTAATGTACGATAGTAGAGGCACAACATTGTAATATTAATATTTGCATTACGTCACGGAACTGCGTAAAGACGGGCCCTACCTATCTCACTTTATTAGAGACTACGGTATTATTTAAACGGGTTTTTACGAGGAAAATTAGTTCATGACTAACTTATTCAACAAAGGGTCAAACTCAACTACAAAAGAAAGATTATAACTGAAATTAATTAGTAAAATTGAGTAGGTAAGTTTGTTTAGTTGTGTAAAGCTCTTGAAAGCTTTATGATTGGTTGGCTTTGGAGATTTTCTCATGGGTATTAAGCTGACTATGAATGTCAGAGGACTAGCATTTTTAAGAGGAAAGCGCTCTCTCTATACAAACGTAGTCGACTGTTTCATCCCTGGATAATGACACTAGCACAAATATTTTTTTTGCATAAAACCTATAACTGCCATTTTTTAATTTTCTTATTATTATAGTAAATTAAAACTATTTCTAAAAAATAAGATATAGGGGCTGGTCATTATCCAGGAAGGAAACAGTTGACTAACTTTGTATGAAGAAAGCGTCGGTACACTTTCCTCTTAACGTAGGTACTTTGTCCAGTGTTGCCAATCCCTCTTGATCAGAAAGTTCAAACTAGATTTATGTAAAAGGTGCTAAGTTATAAAAAAGTCTCTTTAACTGCCCTTTTGGGAGTATAATTTAAAAAAAATATTGCCTAAAATATAGTTGAAAAACACGAAAATAATTTAAAATTCTTACAAACATAGCTATTGAAAAAAATATTTACTTTTTTTCTGTTTTTAGTATTTGTTGTTATAGCGGCAACAGAAATACATCATCTGTGAATATTTCAACTTTACAGCTATCGTGGTTCATAAGATACATCCTGATAACAGACAGACGGGCAGACGGACGGACAGCGAAGTCTCGAAGACGGAACCCTAAAAAGTGTTAAAGTTTTAGAAAAAACCTTTTAATACGATAGTTAGTAGTATTCTGAAATTGCTATTCTTCAAATGTTTGCAACTTAAGCACTAAAAAGTTCTCCTAAATTTCTAGAACTTTAATCACAACTAATAAAAACTTATAGGTAATAACTAAAATAATTTTAATTTAAAACTCTATATTTTGTTACCTGAAGGCTAATTCTTGTAAATAACATTGTTTAATTACATTTCAATTTAATTTCATTTCGATTGCATTTCGATTACAAAAATACACTCTAATGCAATTCGCAAACATTACTTAAGTTGCTCCTGGATAAGTGAACGCACGACGCTAAATGTGGCACTATGATTGGCCAATTTTGTGCTGCTCTCTTTAATCAAGTGAATCAAGCGTCATATTTGCGGCTCTATGCGTTCGCGCGCACTATGCAATCTCATAGAGTTAATTGTGAACACGGGTGTAAGTAGCTCAAAATAATCTCAAACTCCGCTTTTTGAGAAAAAAAAAACTGACTTTTGATTGAACAAAGTAGAAGAAGAAGTCACATAATCAAAGCGGATACTTTTCTCTTGATTTATATTGCCTCGTTAAGGCTTGTATATTCGTACTCAGCGCTATCCCTTTCCCACACACGCCGCGCAATGGCACTATTCCTTTCCCCCGCGCGCCGCAAAAAGACTGTTTTTTAACTAAATTGGTAATTCATGAATGAAAAGCTTTAATGATTGACAAAACAGCCGGGCAGAAACTATATTACAATAATGACTATCTAGACAAGAAAGTTTGATGTTGCTAGTCATTAAAGTTTTTACAATATATCGTAAAATAATTTTAAAAAGCCCAGTTTTAAATAAATAAATCTATCGAGAAAATTAATGCTATCGTGTTTTCATCCGAGGGAAAACTGCTCAAAGATTTGAAGATACATTCTAAATAAAAAATAGTGTTGTAGATGTAGCGGAAGTTACTTAATTTTTTATTTGAAAAGGGGCTTTTCAGGTCGTACCGGCCCTTAAGTAAGCTTACTATAGTTAACTACATTGTGAAACGTCAAGTGGTGCATGACGAGACGACAAGCAAGCTATAATTGGAGATAGGCGGCTCGAAATGCAATCGAGTTTATCTATTCGTAACCATCGAATCGTATTCGAGAACTCAAAGTAGTGATTTTATGTTTGTTTATTAGTGGTTTATTACTTTTGTTTGAACTCATAATATTGTCATGTATTGGTTTATTTTTATTGAGCCTGGGCCGGAACTATTTTGGTGTTTGTTAAATATTAACAGCCTCATTAAAATACTGAGGTTTTATGTTATATGTGTTAATTTAGTTCCTATTCATGGTAGTTCCTTTACTTGTTGATAAAAACTTTATCTTAGGTACTACTTCAATTGGCATTTTTATTATAAACTTTTTTCAACCATTTTTTTAAATTGAAATATTACATACCTGCCGTACCGGAATCAAGTTGATAAGAAAGAAAGAAAAAATTGGGACGAAGCTGCAGTAAAGACGTGAAATCATTGTCTTGTTTAAACTAAACTTTAAATGCAACCAACTCAGTAATCGAAAGAGATTGGACAAGCAACATCCGTTATAAATTATAACATATTTATGACATCTGCCATTTGGTATTTGTAAATGTCCCCTACTTTTATGACCGATTTTAAAGACATAGGTTTAACCCTAGAAATGAAATTTTTTAGCAGATGGCCTAGAGGTAGATCTAGATTTTAATTCCGAACGAAGAATTATTTGATTCGTATAACGACAAGTAAGAACATTAATACACTTTTTTAATGAACTAATTGTTAATTATTAGATTTGTATTTTTTTTTTGTTCGCCACGAATTTAAGAAATGGGTGAATTTTTCTTATGAAAAATGTACGTTCGCTATTAAAATTTCTTTTACGGCGAAGGAAAACATTGTGACTGTACTCAGCTTAGTTGGTTCTAGACGTAGACGAGTTCTTTCCTCTGGACACAGTTGACTATAAAAAAAATAAGCTGGTATAGTTCTGGGTAGGCCTACTCCATCTAATACAATTGTCCTAGGCACTGTAGCACCTTGAATCCTATAGACGCATAACACCAACTACGCAAAATACCACCTTTACGCAAAACGCATGACTCGCAACATACCACTTACGTAAAATACCAACTACGCATAACACCAACATCGATTTAAGCAAAATACCAATGAATAGCATGGAATAAAGTTACTAGCTCCATACAAACAATCTAGATTGGATGTAAAATTAGGAACCTACTAAGCAGCTACGGGTAACTCACTCTTAAAACATACAAAAGCTTTATTAATGAGAAAGGAAGGAAGTGCAAACCGAGAGAGTATAGTTTCATATGAACCAAACGTGCTCCCGTAAGCAGACGAGCGAGCTTTTATAATAGGAGCTTCCGTCTGATCAAGAAAGCTTTGTTTGCTCACTTTATGTACGCCGTACGCTTTGCGAAGCTCGCATTTTATACCTGGAGTCTTATCAAGTGGATTTCATTGCTATTTAATGTTTTAACAATAGAATAATATCTTAGCTGCTAGAATACCAAGATTTTAACTTACTTTTTAAGACGATTTAATCTCATTGTTGACGATTTCCCCTGTTCTACTTTTTCACGCTCCCCTGGACTAGGGGAGACGAAATTCTATTTCTATGATTGTAACGGAATACAAAAAAAGGATTTTGGATTTGATTTATTTCCAAACATGCCACTTTAGGTGATTAAGAAAAAAGATTTTGATTTTATTAAAGCAATGAACGTAAATAATATAGTTTATTGAAATTAGAATTTTTCGAAATTGCGACTTAATCCGGGCGTGATAGGTTTATTTTATGTTGTGATCCATGTGGGACAACTTCTTCACTTTGTTACACAATACGAGCTTTCAAAGATTGTCTGCTAGAGATCTTTTTATTACCTAGATTTTAGTTTGTATTCATTTAATACATTGTAATTTGTACTAAGATGTGTGCAATGATGAATTCCGATGAGATTTAGCCGAAGTAACGTAAATGAAAATGAATCTAATTCTCTCCTACCTCGTACAAACTTCATAATAAAATTATATTCTAATAATTGTTAAATTATCGTATTGTTTTCAGTAACAAGCGCCGTGATTTGTGTTTAATTTGACTTTCGAAGCTTGAAAATAGTATAATTTGATTGTACTAAGAAATAGCAATTTACTGATTCAAAAGGAAACACATTACTTAGAACCATTGCAAAGACTAAATTTGTAATTACTAGAAAAATACTTTACAATTTAAACTTTACTAAAGGTACGAGTACAAAATTGCTCAGTCTAATATCTATAAAAAACCAGCCAAGTCCGAGTCGGACCCGAGCACGTAGGTGCCACGGTCAGGAGTTAGAGGACGTGCCTAGTCGTTGGTGAGGGTGACAAAATACAATACTAAACCATAATATCTAAGTATATATGAAACGTGGAATGAACCAATTAACTCATAAAATAAAACCGTTGGTATACAAGACGTGAGAAGAGGGAACTTGAAAAGAATGTCGCACTAACCTGTCTTCTTCTATTCTCTTTTCCTCAGAGCTCAGGTGGTAGGCTCCAGAGCAGGATTCACACTGTCAGCACATGTCTACTTCGTATACCGTAAAACGGCGTGGCGTGGTAGTAGGTCTATTTGAGACCCAAATCCAGTAAGGGGTATCAGAACCCTGGGATGCAATACCCAGGGCGCGTAACTGATAGAGATGCACATAAACTCCAGCCAGGGACTTCCACGAGACGGACGATTCTCAAGGCCCAATGTCCAAGATGGCGTGCGATTCAGCTAGTGCAACTAGCTAGTATTTATAGGGGGTAGGCAATACAAAAGGAATTAAAATATGTCAACGATTAGTCTTTTGATCTAACCTATGCTACCAACATTATCAACGAGTAAGCCTGATTGGCGCGAAGTGTGTGGCGTAACCAGTAGGTATAACATTTCGATTTCTAAGTTGATCATTTTTAACTGAAAAATAAAAGAAATTTGCGAGTTGTTATATAATATTAGTTACCCATGTGGGTAAAGTTAAAGTAGTCAAGGCACTGAGATAGAAAGCTTCATCATACAAGTTTCGTTCTACATCTTAATTATTAAGTTTGAAAACGTGTTCAGAATTTACAGGCAGTTTCAGGACTTTTCAGTGTAAGTACATTAGGTAGTGAAACTTTTCGTTTTAAACTATTTCCTTTTGAGAAAGTGGTTTGCATATAGTGAAGGCACTAGGCACTTAGGTAACGTATGAAGATTGTTCCACGTTGGCTGTAATCATGCTCGAGATTTAATGCTCAAGATCTATAATATAAAAATGAATCGCAAAATGTGTTGGTAAGCGCATCACGCCTAAACGGCTGGACCGATTTCGCTAATTCTTTTTTTGTTGCATTTGTTATTGTTAGGAGAAGGTTCTTATGAAAGAAAAAATTTGGAAAGTTGTGCAGAAAGTTTTACGCGAGTGAAGCCGCGGGGCGCAGCTATATATTATAAAACTAGCTGCGCCCCGCGGTTTCACCCGAGTAATTCTCGATCCTTGGGAATATCGGGATAAAAAGTAGCCTATATGTTAATTTAGGCCTCCAGCTATACCGAGTTTCATCGCAATCAGTCCAGTAGTTTTTGGAGTAACAAACATACATACACACACACTAACTTTCACATTCATAATATTAGTAGGAAGTAGGACTAGCTGTTGCCCGCGACTTCGTTCGCGATGTGGTTTTGGTTTATTTAAAATACAGCATTTTAGCCAGACAAACAAACAGACAAACATTCTAAAAACTACCCTATCGTGTTCAGCTAACGATTTTAAGACGACCTGTGTATTTTTTTCTGGATATTTTAAAATTACAGATTTTTTTATTTCTACAGATTTATCAAATGTATAGATAACGTTATTTTAAGATTATTTTGTGTTTGTTTTTATAAAAAGTAGGTTAGCGTTTGACCACTATTTTACACGATGATGTAGCACGGTTTCCTAGAAGATAGCTAAATATGCTCGTGACTTAAAGAGCTCCAAATAAACGGGAGCCTTCGAGGGACGCGACTGAAGGTAAGAAGACGGGGCGCAGTGAAAAAAACTTTTCCAACCGTCCTCCTTTTTAACCGACTTTGAAAAAAGGATTCTCAATTCGGTTGTATGTATTTTCTTATGGATGTTCGCGCATATATTCTTTGTTTATCAACCGATTTTGATGAATCTTTTTTTGTTGTGGTCCTATCGTATTTTACAGATTAGCTTAAAGCAAAAAGAATGAAAAAGTTTCACCATCAAAAGGCTGGCTTTTTGGATAGAAATGCTGATCCGTTGACCAAAGTAGCAGATGGCCCTTTGGTGACCTGAAGCTAATAGTAATTTTGAAATTATTTTATTAAAATCTAAGGCCTTGGGTCTCACGAGACCAGGGTCTCATTATGTATCTTTGGAGGTAGTTGGTGTTATGTACCTCCAAAGGGAAGATCTACCACCGGGCAGGTGTTATACCCGGTAGGCCGCGGCCCAAAAATGTTTCGTTGGAACTTGTATATGAGCTTATCTTCAGAAAAACTTCGCTCGCGCGATCTAGGATCTACGATCGGCTTAGTGGCGCCATCTATTCGCCACATATATATCACCAATCATTCGCCGATAATTACATTTTTCTGTTCCTTTATTTTTAAATTTATATAGAGGAGTAAAGGGCTTTGAAATCTGTTATAAATACGACATTATTTGTTCAATCTACTTGCCCGCCAATTAAAAAAAAAACAATGGGTAAGTTTGTTGTAAAAATAGCAAAGTCAAAATCTAACGTACAGATTTTTTTTATTCATACCCATTAATTCAAATCAAATCACAAAATAGTCCTCAAACAATATGATCGTAATAACAGTGAAAACCTTCACGACTTTCTCCCGGATTACCGTACTTAATTCACAAGTAAAGTATCGTGCCATTTGTGAAAATAAAACATTAAACACAAATCGTTATAAAGCGATTTTTGTCACGGAACATAAAGCTATTTATTGTTTCGAGTCATTGACTTCAAAGGTGGGTATAATAAATAGGTAACTTAAGTTGGTAGGTATTAGGTTGACAGCAGACAAAAGTTATTCAAATTCAACATTCTGGGATTCAACATTTTAACAAATTCAACTTTATGTACCTAAATGTAATGAAAAATATATTGCTTTACCTTCTTTATTTTAATTTTTCTTTCTATATAGTTTTCTTTTATTTTTCATTTTTCATATTCCTTAATCTATAATATAAAAATGAATCGCAAAATGTGTTGGTAAGCGCATCACGCCTAAACGGCTGAACCGATTTCGCTAATTCTTTTTTTGTTGTATTTGTTATTGTTAGGAGAAGGTTCTTATGAAAGAAAAAAAATTGGAAAGTTGCGCAGAAAGTATTACGCGAGTGAAGCCGCGAGGCGCAGCTAGTAATATGAAAAAAATATCGGTCTCTTTCATTCTTTCTTTCTCTTACGGTTTTTCGTTCGCCATTTTCGTAACGCGTTACATTTTTCCCGCGAACTTCGTTCCAATAGGTAAACACCACGCTCGCCTGTCGGTCATTAGATGCGTTTTTTTGTGTTTTCTTGCCTTTTCTTACGTACGAACACGCACGGACAATTTCGACTTTCCAAGATGAATAGGTAGGTAGGGGTACCTCCCCATACTATGTTTAAACTATTTTGGCAAATTCGTAGTAAGCCAACATTCAAGAAAACTCACCATCACCATGCATTGGAAGGCATTGGACATTCGCCAACCCGTATTCATAGCGTCTTAAAATGCATAACCTCACTCTGGAAGGCGGCCTTTGTCTAGTTGTGAGACAAATTAATGGCCTAACTTTCCGCTGTCTGGTCACCATTACACAAGCCATGTTGCTTAGTTTGGGACTAAATGGACGCCAAAAATGAATTTTAGGTACCTAGAGTAAAGTAAGTACTTCAAAGATAGATAAAGACAAAGTCAATTCCATTTGAATGCTTATGTTCATTTTGTATAAAGATTACATAGAAACGTCTTAAAAAAACGAAGTTAGGATGTGTGCCTTCGGAACGCGCCCACCAATGAGTAGGGACTTTTTTTCATGTGCACACTCACAAAGGTCAATATTACAAATATTTGAAGGTGTTACTAGAAATGGGGCAATTAAAGTCATGTCTATGGGTTCTTATCATTAGGGTAAGACGAAGTATCATAGTACGCCTTACTGCACAATTTATGCTTTATAAAAGTTTTGAATTTGTTAATGGACATATCATATACATCTTTAGGTAACTTATTATAATAGAGCACACATGTGCTATGAAACGACCTGTTTATTTTCCGAAGCCTACTACCGGGCACAGTCAGATCATCCTTATTTCTTAAGTCGAAATTATGAATATAGTGTACTATTTTTGTGAAAAATATCAGGATTTTTGTGAAAGTAAGTTTTCGTAAATATATTGTGAATAGAGCGTTAATATATTTATCTCTTTAATGTGTTCTCTATGTTGTAATCTAGATATAAATATAGAACCATACAATTCAAACAGGGTTTTAAACCTAGGTAAATTATTTAAACATGAAATAGCTAGTGATTTGAAACTCAATTACCTCACCGCATCGGAGAGCTATTTGATTATCCTAAAATTACACGGTGAGTCAATAACCACTAGACCTGCGTTAAAATACAAAGGCTTGAAACTATGTTAATGTATGAAGAACGACTATTTCCACAATTCATTAATCTGATGATGTAATTTCAGGTTTTAGCTGTACTTGTACTTGTACGAGGGCGGCACTGAAAATTTCGGGAATCAAGGAAGTGACACAATATTACTATTTAAAAATGTATTTATTGCTTTTCGAAGTATTCTTCGCGAAATTTGACACATTTTTCCATACGATGGAACCAATCATTAAAGCAACCATTCCATTCGGAAGTTGGGGTCTCCAAAATGGCCGTTTTGTAGGCGTCCACAGCTTCTTCAGGTGATGAAAATCTCTGACCACGCAATTTATTCTTTATTTTAGGGAAAGTATAGAAATCATTAGGGCTTAGGTCGGGGCTGTACGGTGGATGGTCTAATAATTCTATGTTTTCTTGCTCTAAAAACTCTTTTGTTCTGTTCGCGGTGTGAGAACTCGCATTGTCGTGATGGAGGATGATGCGGCGGCTGCAGTTCTCTTTACGGAGTTCAGAAACGACCTGTGGCAAACAAATGCTAGCATACCATTCTGCATTAACCGTTCTATGTCCCTCAAGAGGAATAGTCACAACATGGCCGGTTTTGGAGACAAACGTGGCCACCATTTTTTTGCAACACTCCGTGAACGAACAATTTTTGTTGGCTTTAACTCATTTTCGAACACCCAAACTCGTGACTGGTTTTTTGTTTCGAGTTCGTACTGTTATCCGGGATATCGCGAAGGTCTTTTTAAAAAAAGACTTTTATAAAAATAAACTATTTAATAAGAATTTGGTTACAAAAATACAATAGGTCTTTTCTTTGCCACCGCTAACAATGAACTGTCTGAATATGAACATTTATCTGGTCACCTAAATGCTGAGTGCATTATAGTATTACTGAGTCAGCACAAGCTGTAACATTACTGGGGTATAACACCTCCCCCTTTAAAACGAGGCTTTAGGGTTGTTTAATAAAGTCTCGTAAAATTAAACTTGAACCCTTAGAGGGGCAAAATCGTTATTTGATTCATTATCAGAATTTTGTTTATCAGTTACATTTTTGGATATTGGACAGGTTTCGGTGTTTCGTAGTCTACGGGATTTTATACATTGATAAATTTTGAAACCAATTATTATAACTAAAATTATATATAAAACTAAAGTAAAACTAAAATAATGTACCCCATATTTCATATCAATTCCAATTTTATCTGCTTCTGTTATGTAAGATTCTAATAGTAATTTATTCTTTGTATTAAATTCGTCCAAATCTATTTTCTGTAATTTAATGTGAGGCACATCATCAATTACACTTGAAAATTTTACAATATTACAGCAACTGTCGTTTATAAGATTAAAGTTGGATATATGTTTAATTGGAGAGGTTATATTTAAAACATTGAATTTTGGAATCAAAGTGGTACTTTTACAATATCCAATACAGCCATGGGGAATATTAAGTATTCCTGTACCAAGAACATTAATTTCAAATAACTTAGAATTTAAACAATCTATTGAAACTTTATTGGGTTCAGATTGAACAAATAACCATTTGTTATTAAGTAGAGGTTTCCAAATGTCAAATTTTCCACGGACAAATTTTGTTTCACACTGTAAAGGTTTTTCACTGATCACTTTGGTCAAGAGTTCACTCTCACATGTAGGCTTAGCGTCTGTTGCGTAAACGTTGGTAATATCGCACACATAATCTCCGGGACTGATGATTTTACAGCTTTTAAGGTCATCTAAATGACAGTAATGCGATTTGTCCTTGGTCACTGCTATAAACTTTTCATTAGGTGTAATTAAAGTAAACGAATTAGGTTCCGTAGGGTTATATGGCGTAGGTAGAGCAATGCTGTGAAATAACATGTACTCTTTCACATCAGTAAGGGGTATTTCTAGAAGAAATATTAACTTAAAATTAACGTAATAGCATGTAAGCTTTGAAATACTTAAAATAGAGTATAAACTACTTATATCTAACTTAACAGGAAATTTTATGTTGTTGGGCAAATGCCTATAATTGTCGACAAGCTCTCGTTGTAATTGAGATGGAGTAATTATAGCAGGGTGTAAAATATTTTGACGACTGAACATTACAGCATTAATTATATCTTCTAATTGAAATGACAATGTAAGTATAGATGTTTCAAGAAAGTCAAAAACCTCACTTACAACCATTAATATATGCAAGCCATTAGTTATTTCAGATATATTCTTTAAGTTTATGGACATTTTTTCAATAGCAAGGTTCAAATTAGCTTCATTATTTTTTATTTTGTTCAGAGTGTTGTTATACTCTGTGATGATGGATGTAGTTACCAAAATATTCTTTTTAATTAATGAAACTAATTTTTTGTTATCATTTTGTACAGATTTTATCGCTTCATCATATATCAATGCATCATTTTCATCTAATGTGCCAAAAATTTGTTTGAAGATAACTCCAACTCCTCCTATCCATGCACTTCGTTTAAATCGACTGTCTAATAAGTATGAAATAGATTCGAATTCTCTACTCAAGTCGTCGTAGCGGGCTGTAAGGGGCATTAACATGTTATAACATTTTGCATCAACTTCGGTAATTCGAGTACTATTGCATAATTTGTTAACTGTCTCTAAAGCATTTTGAATATTCTGTATATGTGGACCAAAATGAGAAATGTCGACCGGTATCACAACTCTTAACTGAACATTGTTAATTTTTAGTGTGCCTAAATAATCAAAATACAGTCCAGGACTTGCAGTAATAGGTTGGATGAATTCTGGTTGTGGATGAGCTTGGACTGTAGTCCTGTAAATAATAGAAATTATTAACTAATAAGTACTGTAAGTACTATAACTATCCTAACTTATAACTAGTTTACACGAGGACACCAGCCTCTTAAGAGTTGGGGTCGCGTAAAACTATCCTAAAAATCTTATTTCCTAATTTAATTTACGTAGTTTCGGCTGGCTTTACCTCATCATAGTGGTGTCGTACATGACGCCTATTGATTAGTAAAGACAGGGTATTGTTACCATGTACTTTAACGACCTTGTATGGTCCTTTCCATATTGGTGATAGTGCTTTACGTAACCTCAGATGATTTTTAAGATATACGTAATCACCTATTTTATACTGTCTAGGCCGTGAATGGGAGTCATAATAAATTTTAGAGGTTTCTTTGGATTTTTGAATGTACTGCAAAGCTTTCTCTCTAGAATGTCTTAATCGATTCTGTAGCATTTTAACATATTCTGGATAGGTTGTTCCTGATTCAAGATCAAAAATAGAATTTGGGATAAATGGTTTATGTCCAAACATAAGCTCATAGGGAGTATAATGAGTAACAGAGTGAATAGCTGTATTGTATGCTAACATTGCTGTGTAGACATAACGGGGCCAATTAGTTTGGTCTTCATCTACGAAGGATTTGAGGTATTCCTTAAGGGTGGAATGACTGCGCTCAAGGGCGCCTTGAGTTTGAGGGTGGTATGGAGTTGACCATAGTTGCTTGATTTTGAGAAACTCGCAAGTTTTCTTAAATAGGTCGGAAGTAAAATTCGACCCTTGGTCTGTGAGAATCAATTTTGGTATGCCAAAGATTGAAATAAAATGCAATAAGCATTCACTAGTTTCTTCGGCTGTTGTACTGCGGGTAGGATACGCTGCAGAAAACTTCGTTAGGTCATCTTGTATGGTAAGTATATATTTTAATTTAGCAGGACCCGCTTCTGGTAAGGGGCCTACTATATCTAAAGCTATACGTTGACAGGGTGCAGTAGAAGTACTTGTAATTTGCATGGGAGCTCGATTAACTTTTCTTAAAGCTTTATTCTCTTGACATGATTTACATTGTTTTACATAATTTTCAATTTCGCTGCGCATTCCTTTCCAAAAGTAATTTTGTTTTATTCTATTGTACATACGTGTTGATCCTAAATGACCTGCTATAGGGATGTCATGGTTATCATGTAAAATTTGCTTTATTTCTGAAGGAACCGGGTAAATAATCTTGTTATGATATATTTTGATTTTAATATTTGTATTATGGAAGAGGTAAGTAAGAATGTTATATATCTTAATAAATGAATGCTTCTCAAACGGATTTTTAAAGTCTGATATGCCTATTTCGCTAATGTTTTCAATTACTAATTCATTTCTTATTATTTTCAGGGTTTCGAAGATTTCCGGATAAGAGGCTTCATCAAAGTGATGAACCTTGAAGAAAAGTAAGTAATACACTTTATTATTGCATTCTAATTTCTGGAATTGGAATAATTGTTTTTCAGATTCGGTCGCTAATTTATTAATTACAGGTTCGGCTAGTATTTCTTCGACGTATGGATTTGAATCGTCTAAATCTATAGAGGTAGGTATTAGAATTGTTTTTAAGGGACACTTTAAGAGGCTTTCATTAAATTGTTCAATATCTGTATTAAACGATGTGTCTTTGGTTTGGATTGATTTCAGAAATGTAGAATAATCATCGACAGGTGTACTAGGATTACTACTTGTAGAAGGCATAGGATCGAGTTCGGGTAGAACATCGATAATCGTTGGTTCTTCTTGAACAGGTTGTGATGGATACTCTGTTTCATTTTCGATTTGTTCAACTAAAACATCAGGTATATTAGAAGGTGGGTTAATTTCCGGAAATGGTAAGATTTCTTCATGGAAATTTGGAATGCTGGGTGAGTTTAATATATCATTTTCAGGATTAAATGATGGTGGTGAAACAAGCAGTTCCATAAGATCTCTATCTACTTCTCTATTTGTTTCAGGATTTTCAACAGGGTTAGGCTCTGTTGGTTGAATTGGGTTGACAGGATAACGCGACAGTGCGTCGGCGTTAGCGTTTATTTTACCCTTTTTATATTGGATGTCATAGTTATATTCTTCGAGTTTTAGTCGCCATCGGACTAACCTGGAACCGGGGTCTTTACAATTGAATAGCCATTGTAAAGGTTTATGGTCTGTGATTATTTTAAATCGGTTACCATAAAGGTAAGGTCTAAAGATTTTGGTGCCAAATATTATGGCTAGACATTCTTTTTCTGTGACACTGTAATTGCATTCGGCTTTATTTAGCGTTCGAGATGCAAATGCAATTGGTCGGTCTTGGCCTATTTCGCCTTGAGATAGAATGGCAGAAATCGCGAAGTTTGATGCATCGCAGGTTAGTAAAAATGGTTGGGAAAAGTCGGGATAGGCAAGAATAGGGGCTGTAACCAGCTTATTCTTTAAGGTTTCAAATGCGAGCTGCTGCTCATTTTTCCAATCGAAAGGAACATCCTTTTTAAGGAGGGAAGTAAGGGCTTTTGCAATTTTGGAGAAATTAGGAATGAATCGTCTGTAATAAGAGACTAGCCCTAAAAAGGATTTGATATCCTTTGGTGTTTTGGGGACTGGAAATTCTGTTACGGCTTTTATTTTTTCTGGATTGGGTTTGACGCCGGATTCGCTTATGATGTGACCTAGGTATGCCACTTCTTTTCTTAGAAATTCACATTTTTCTGGTTGCAATTTAAGATTAAAAGAACGGAGTCTATCAAAAACACTCACAAGGTTATTAATATGAGATTTTAGATCGAAAGAATATACGACAATATCGTCAAGATATACAAAGCATCTAGTTCCCTGAAGTCCAGACAGACAATTATTCATAAGTTTTTGGAAGGTTGCCGGAGCATTTTTGAGCCCGAACGGCATCCTATTGAACTGGAAGTGACCTTGAGGTACAGAGAACGCTGTTTTGGGTGCGTCATCAGGAGAAACTAATAATTGATGAAACCCGGAAGCAAGATCTAAAGTACTAAAATATTTGCTGTTTCCCAGCTGATCTAAAATTTCGGATATTTGAGGAATAGGATAAGTTTCGCCAATTGTGATATCATTGAGTTTCCGATAATCAATCACTATACGCCATTTACGTTGGCCTTGGGAATCGATTTTCTTTGGGACCACCCAAATTGGTGAGCTCCAAGGAGAAGATGAAGATTCTATGATATTTTGATCTAACATTTTGTTGATCTGAGTTTCGACCTCTTTTTTATGACATTCTGGGAATCTATATGATTTAGTATGGATGGGAACATCCGTACTTGTTTTAATTTTGTGGTCGAAACCGGTTGTGTAAGTTAACTTATCTTCGGGTAAGTGGAAGATGTCTGAATATTTAGAACAGAGTTCCAAGAGAGCGTCAAGCTCTTCTTGGTTTAAATGAGAGAGACGTAAAGATTCAATAACTTGGTCTCTTCTGATAGTCGCAGTTTGATTAATATCACAATTGGAGAAATTAGAACAATCATTAGGTATAGGTTGGAGTTGTAAATTAAGCGCTGCATTAATTCTAATCGGTTCTTCCGAAATATTGGCTACGGTTAGGTTCACCCTTTTATTTTCTTTTACCTTAACTATACAATTAGAAACTAATAGGGACTCGGATATGTGTTGGTCTAATATTATACCTTCTTTTATTCCAGGGTTGGAAATGGTGCATTCTATAACCGTTTCGGTACGAGGTGGAATCAAGTAAAACGGTTCATAGAAATGCAACCTGGTCGTTAATTTACCTATTTTTAAGGTATCATTAGTGTAGTCTATATTACAACCGAATGTTGTAAAAAAATCGGAGCCTATGATACCATCGTAAGGTAGGTCGATTTTTTCAATGACATGGAATTTATAGGCAATACATTTTTGTTTTTCAATTTCCATTTTTAGGTTGAAGTGACCCATGGTAGAGGTTGTTTCATCCCCTGGATCGATACCTTTAAGTTTGATTGGTTCTTTAGTTAACCTTGTTGCCTTAGTTATACAAGACTTTTTTACTAGGCAAACTGCTGATCCCGAATCGATTAGGAAGGTTAATGGGATATCCGAAATTGTTGTACAAGTAATTATATGTGGAAGCAATTTCTTAGTAGTATCAATTTTTATTTCATAGATTTTTTCATCGTGATATTGGGATATAGATGAAATCGGTTCAGAGTTCTGAAGTTTAGTTTTAGAGTTAACGTTTCGGGTTTGGTTAACTGGAATAGATTCAGGAAGATGGCCTGATTGTAGGGGTTGGTTACCCAGGATTGGCTCATCATGATTTGGTTTTTGGGGTTGTTTACCCAGGATAATTTTGGAGTGACCTGATTGTAGGGGTTGGTTACCCAGGATAGGTCCAGGACGACACGATTTTTGGGGTTGGTTACCCAGGATAATTTTGGAGTGACCTGATTGTAGGGGTTGGTTACCCAGGATAGGTCCAGGACGACACGATTTTTGGGGTTGGTTACCCAGGATAATTTTGGAGTGACCTGATTGTAGGGGTTGGTTACCCAGGATGGGGTCACGATTGGACTTTAAGGGTTGAGTGTTGGCTTTGAGGTTACGTCTCGTGCAACACCGAAGCGAGACATTTATTCGTTTAAAGAGTCATCTGGTTGATCCACGACATCTTCGCCGGAATCATCATAATGGGTATTTTCATCAACATAAGTTACACGACTGAACTGATTTGGATTAAATGGTTTTTGATTCAACCGTCGGTTATTGTTAGCGACACGAAGTTCGCAGTCTTTAATATCGTGTCCTAATTTTTTACAATACCTACAGAATGGTGAGGTTGAGGTATTAGGGTTATTTGGGCTAAATGAGGTTGACCTCGGTGATTTAACTGTATTATTTTGAAGAACCTTGGTATTTGGTCGGTTCTGATTGTTATTAAAATTGTAATTAGGCCTACTACTGTTAGAATTAGGATGGTTAATGTTTCGCTTAGCGAATTGACTGTTTTGAATTTTTTCCTCGAATACTGCTAGGTTAATGGCTTCATTGAGGTTTTTAGGAGCCCTACACCTAACGATAGTAGAGATACGAGGCAGTAGTCCCATTAGGAAGTGATGTAAAGCTAAATCTTTCATTGCAGCTAAACGGCCAGGTAGTTCAGTCTTCTTAGTCTCAGAAAGGGATATTTCAGTTAGGAGTTGCGATAAACAGGTCTCCACTCGGAGAGAATATTGGCTGACGTTTTCTTGCGGAGCCTGCCTGCAATCTTGGAGTTCCGTGAGTAAATGTGAATAATGTTTCCTTATACAAAATTGGGTTTTAAGGAACTCTTTTAATTGATCGAATGACGTAAACTCTTTGATTGCACAGGCAGTTTCTGCCTTACCTTCGAGTTGACTCAAAATGTATTTAAATAATATGGGTCTCTGGGCTGCTGAGGCCATGTCCAGAGCATTCTGGCAATTAACTAGAAAAGGATTTAATGTGTCTCTATCTCCATTATATGGCTTGATGAACTTGAGTAGAACGTTCAAATCTATTACTAAAGCTGGGCTGGTCTGCCCTGCATCTGCAGAACGGGACCCTGACGGGTTGCTTGTGGGTACATTTAAGCCTGCTAGATCTAAATTTAGTTTTAAGGTTGTTTCTTTATTTTCCTTAGCCATTTTTTATTTAATGTGAACAAACCGTTTTTAATGAAATTCTTTACGGAACCCTAATTTTGTTAGACTAAACAATGACCAAGGACTTACAGTAGCGCGAATGCGTAGGCGAGCACGGTGACGACGGCGAGAGATAAGGCGACGGGAGAGAGCATCTTAGCCACTCGTTGAATGATCGATGATAAAGGTCTCCGTCCACTCGGAGTGTTGATGATTTTCAGGTTTCCAGTAAGTAGGAGTCGAAGGTAAGTCAGCTTTTCCGGATAGTTTACAGGATACACAGGTAGGTTGTAGTTAGAGTTTTTCACTTTGTTTTTCAGGATTTTCACTTGGATACGGACGTGAATATCGGGTAAGTACAGTATTTCACTTTTCAGGATTCACTTTCACATACACGGTTACGGATAATTAGGAACTTTTAGTATTTTCACTTTTTCACTTTATTATTATGGACGTGGAATGCGGAGAGTTCTGTTATACGGCGACGGGCACTGGGGAAATCCGCATCCCACCGCTGCCACCAAATGTTATCCGGGATATCGCGAAGGTCTTTTTAAAAAAAGACTTTTATAAAAATAAACTATTTAATAAGAATTTGGTTACAAAAATACAATAGGTCTTTTCTTTGCCACCGCTAACAATGAACTGTCTGAATATGAACATTTATCTGGTCACCTAAATGCTGAGTGCATTATAGTATTACTGAGTCAGCACAAGCTGTAACATTACTGGGGTATAACAGTACGCGTATATCCAGGATTCGTCACCTGATACGATGTTGTATACAGCATTTGAGGATCCAAGTAACGCGAGCCACTTTTTGCTCTTCACAGAGCGAATGCGGTATCCATCGGGAAAACAACTTTTTTACACCTTATTGTTCATGCAAGATTATTTGTATTTGACTCATGCCAATGTCTAAAGTTGCCTGAATTTCGCGGTATGTTACATGTCGATCTTCCTCAATCAGCTTACGCACAGCATCAACATTTTCTTGGGTGAGTGCAGTTTTTGGACGACCTTGACGGGGATCATCACTGAGCTTGACACGTCCACGTTGAAATTCAGCAAATCAGCGATAAATTGTGGTTTTGGATGGGGCTTCATCACCAAAAGGAGAAATCATCCGGTCAACACACTGTTTTTGTGATAAACCACTTCGAAAGTCATAATAAATCATCGCTCTTGAATTTTCTCGAGTCAATTCCATTTTCTCAACGACTAAACAAGTTTGACAAAACCTTGTGACAAGACCGAGATTATTTTTTTAAATAAAAAAATGGTATTTGATTCTTAAAACCAAGGAGTTTTCAATTAAAAAGATTTAAATATGACAGGAACAGTGGAAATATTCCATTCCCGATACTTTTAGTGCAGCCTATGTATACAGGCTGTTTTTTCCGCCATTGACCCTTTTTAATTGGGTCCTTTTTACGTGAGGATGGAGTAGGCTTGCCCAGCACTTACTACCCTCTCAGCTTAGTGGACCATGTCCAGAGGAGAGAACTTGTCAATACTTCTGGAGCCAACTAAGCCGCGGGTTTCATCACGATGTTTTCCTTCACCGTAAGAGCAATGTCAATTAGCGAACATAAATTTTTCTAAAGAAAAATACATTGGTGCACGGCCGGGATTCGAACCCACGACCTTCAGAATGAAAGTCGAGGTATCTACCACTAAGCCAACACTGCTCTCTAATATAATTACACAACGAGTTTCAAAAACATCGGGAAAAATTGGCTTAACTGTTTTGTCAATTAGATGGACAACGAAACTCGGTAAAGGCACGTTGTCTAACTATAAAAAATAACTGAACCATGATATAGATACCCGAAATCTGTCCAATTAGTACTCAGAACTCGGATCGCGTTCGTATCGCGATTTTTGGCTCATATTTTCGTCTAAGAACTTTTAAGTAATCATGAAATCGTTTTTATATCATATTTTTTTTGTAATCATTATTTCTTGACGTGATTACTTCCTATAAATCGATGAACACCTGCATTCACAAAAAAGTGTGACGTCATGATACCGTTATTCAAATATTCAAAGATTTATTTGCATAAAGTATGGTGTTACACTAGGTGTCAACAACAATAAATAGTTTCACAAAAATATGTAATTTGCCAATAATTGGCATGCAAATTACATATTTTGTCAAATCATATAAATTAAAAATATTAAACCATTGACACTCATTATACATTAAAACATAAAACATTCAATCAAAATATATATAAGAATCTACTCACTCACACATTCACACTCACTACTAACTATTATTTGAAGTAAAAAAAATCTATATTGACAAGGTAACTATAGTAACGTATTATTTTTAGTATTTTATAGTAATAAGTGATATGCAGTTCTATTTATACTATACCTAAGTCTCTTTATCATGAGCTTGCGGTATATTTGGTTATAAACTAAATATTTGAAGGATTATATTGAATTGTCCACTGCAATGACAGCCTGATCAGAAGTGACGGCTAGGGCTGTTCGAAATCATATTAGTACACACGCTCATATTAAATTGGTAGCCACTACTATTTGTTTTCGACATGATTATTTTACTGGCGGGAACATCGACTTAGGCCTTAGTAAATAGGCCTTATTTGGAGAGAAATAAGGCAAAACCAAAGAGTTAGAGTCAGAGCTATCCTAACCCCGAGCGAACCTTCCCCCAAAATGAATATCTAAAATTTTTAATTCTTCTTCTTCTTCCTGCCGTTATCCCAATTCATTTAGGGTCGACGCAACATGTCTTCTTCTTCGATTAACTCATTAGTTGTCATCTCACCGTTCACATTCATCTCTCTCTTATCTTGTCTCATGCAGTCCATCTATCTTTTCTTAGGTCGTCCTCTCCCCCTCTTTATCCCTCTACATTCATACACTCACTCATCACTCAAAATCAAAATTGTTAATCATGGCATGGAAAATTACGCCCGTGCGAAACCGAGGTGGGTCGCTAGTCTATAATATAAAAATGAATCGCTGAAGTGTTCCTTAACGCAAATCTCGAGAACGGGTGAACCGATTTCGCCAATTCTTTTTTTAGAATATTCCTTGAAGTACGAGGATGTTTAATACCATAGTATAACGTTCAAGTTTTAATGGAGAGGTTCCGGGCAATAAGGCATTAAAATTGAGTGACGTTAGCTGTATCGTATAAATATTGACGATAAAATCGTGTCGCGGTGTTAGTTACCAAACTCCACCTAAACGACTGAACCGATTTGTATGATTTTTTTTAATATTGCAAAACAACGTTTGCCGGGACAGCTAATTTTAGTAAAATTTAAAGAAGAAATTAGCAATTTCTAATTCTTTTAATTTCTAAGCTTGCTTAAGAAGAAAAAAAACGGCATAGAACATCCCTGTCCATTCCCACCAAACTAAGATTATGAGTAAGCAAACAATGGTATTGGCTACAATACTGGTGCGTCTATTGATATTCAGCATTCAATCGTTGCCTAATATTGAATGCAAGCGGATATGTTCAATCCAATACGCCTCGAGCAGCGCCACCGGTGTGCAATGGTGCTAAATGAATTAGGCATCAATGTATCTCTATATGTATAAAATTTTCGAGTCGCAGTCTTAGTTACCGAACTCTTCCTAAATAGCTGAACCGGTTTGTATGAATTTTTTTGTGTAAAGTCAAAGTCAATAATCTTTATTTCTTTGGATGCTTAATACAATTGTACATAGACCACTTGAAAACGTCTTAAAAACTAAGTTACGATGTGTGCCTTCGGAACGCGCCCACCAATGAGAAGAAGGCACAAGAAACTCATGGGGTTCTTTTATGTGATCACGCTCACAAAGGTCAATATTACAAATATTTGAAAGTATTATTTGAGATGGTGAATGTATATTCGTTAGGTCTGAGAATCGAACAATATCTATTTTTATTATTCCACTACCAGCTCCCCGCGGTTTCACCCGCGTAAGTCCCGATCCCGTGGCAATATCGGTTATTCGTTTTTTTCTCGCCTTCTTCTTCCTTCCCTAGACCTCCACGAACATTTCAAGACTAAGATAAGATAAATCCGTTCAGCCGTTCTCGAGTTTTAATCAGACTAACGAACAACAATTCATTTTTATTTATATATATATATATATAGAGATAGATTTTTTGTATTATGGCAAAACAACGTTTGCCTGGATAGCTAGTTTATTTATATTATATATATATATTTATATATATACATAATTTTATATAATTGTTGCTGATTCTATTATTAATTATAAGAACACCATTGTACAAAGGTTTTTTATGAAAAATCACTGACTCACTCACACATTCACTGATCACGAAATCTTAGAAACTACAAGAGGTGTCTCAAATTTTGCATGGGCGTAAACCTATATGCAAAATTTGAAATAACGAATTTCGCAAATTGAGCGTGTGCTCACTAAAACGGGATTTTGCGAAATTCGACCCCTAGTCCAATTTAAAAGAGAAATACACATCACGAAATATCTGAAACTAGCAGCGCTCCGCGGTTTCACCCCCGTAACTTCTGATCCCGTGGGAATTTTGGGATAAAAAGTAGCCTATAGCCTTCCTCGATAAATGGACTATCCAACACACAAAGATTTTTTCAATTCGAACATGTAGTTCCTGAGATTAGCGCGTTCAAACAAACAAACAAACTCTTCAGCTTTATAATATTAGTATAGACTACAAGAGCTACGAATCTGAAACTTCGCAGAGGGGCTGCTTTTAGAACGTAGGCAACAAGTACTAAGAAAGGAGTTTTGAAAATTCAACCTTTAGGCGTAAACAAAGGCTGTTAAAGTTTGTTGTAGTAACTTTTATATATTCTGTGTTTTTAGAAAATCAATATCACTTTAAAAGATACACTAACGCAGCTAGTCTATATCTATTCTTAACTAGCGGCCCGGTACGTGCTTCGCTATGTATAAAGTGAAATAATTTGACATCAAAATCCCCATTAACAAAATGACCCGCCATTTATTGAATTCATTTGTTACAAAAAATGTGATAAATGAAGAACCGCTCGACCGATTTTATGCAAACTTTACATAAACCATTTACTAAATAGTCCGAGCAAAGCTTAAATATTAATTTAAATACTATTTAAATATTATTTGGATAGGTAAGCCCGTTCTTGAGTTATAAAATTACAACGAAAAGTGGCATTGATTTTTATAGATATAGATAAATTAAAAAGGAAAGATTTTTTTGTTTTTTGGTTGAACGAATAGGCTCCTAGACCTATTTATACGAAACTTGGTATGCGTATTCATTGATTCATTGGCAGTAACATAGGCTACTTTTTATCACGATATTCTTACGGAATCGGGAGTTACGGAAGTGAAACCGCGAAGCGCTGCAAGTATTAAGTATTTAAATTGTGATTAAATTCGCGGCTTAGGCCTTTCTCGTCCATTTATTCAGAATGAAAGTCGAGGTGAGTAGCCAAACTGCTCTATTATTTTTTCCTTTAAAAATCCTGATGCTGTTCTAACGAAGCGTCCCGTCTCAGTGCAGAAACACACATTTTAACTTCCCAAACAATGTGAATTTTGAATTGAAAATAACCACAAAATAAAAGAATTCAGCTTAGTTCATTGTTGTAGGGTTTGCACTTTATGGCATGACTATAAATAAATATTTCTAGTTTTGTCTAAGCTCACAACTTCTACAGGCTCATAAGCTTTAGGTACTAATATTATAAAGAGAAAATATATTTTTTTTATTGTAACGAATAGGTTCCGAAGCTACTGGACCAATTTTGGTGAAGATAAATAAAATAAATATTGCAGGACATTCAACACATCGCCATCTAGCCTCAAACTTAGTAACTAGACTTGTGTTATGGGTGCTAGACAACGGATATACTACTTACAGCGATAAGGCCGCCCATTTGTGCAACATGTTATTTCTAGCTGTTAGTTTACTTTGTGTATATCGTGTTCTATATTCCTTATTATGTTGTATTAGCTGTGTTAAGCTATCTCTCTATCTATACCTATAAAACTTTGCCTTAAGGTGAAAGGATACCGGCGCTCTCCCCATACAAACATAGTCGACTGTACCCTCCCTGGATAATGACACTAGCACAAATATTTTTATGCCATAAAACCTATAACTGCCATGCCTATGCCCCTATGTTTTTTTTTTCATTTTTTAATTATCATAGAAATTAATATTAAAAAAAAAAACAAAAAAATAAAAATTACCATTGATTAGTAAAGGAATTGTAATTTTTTATTTTTTTTAAAGTTATAATATGTAATATTTTTCTTGTTATTAACAAATATCATGTAGTACAAATTTAATCGCTAGGCTCAATTTTAGTAATTGCTTTCTATGAGAGAGAGAGAGAGAGAGAGAGATACCGACAGAGAAACACGCGCACGCCGCACGGCTTACAACTATAGCAAAAAGTGTCGTTACAACTTTTAGTCTCAATTTTTCCGTCTAGACCCCTTTCGCAACGCGCGATAAAGAACTTCGTTCCAAAAAAAGGGTCATGGTCATGGCAGTTATAAGTTTCATGCATCAAAAATATTTGCTCTAGTGTCATTATCCAGGGAGAAAACACTCGACTACGTTTGTATGGAGAGAGCTCTCGGTACCCTTTCCTCTTAAGAATTATATTAAGTAAAGTATACACAACTTTTCCATAAGAATAATAATTATCCTAAGTTTAATGTTATATCTGGTTTAAACACAAGCTTCTCATAACTTTAACTTAGAGTCTAAATTAGATGAAAGACTATACCTAACCAAGGCATTTCAGCACTTTACTCATATAACAAGCAATGTTATCATCAGCGGCATCAGGTGATCGAAGAGCTGGCGGCTTCTTCACTCAAAGGGTGAGCCTGGCTATCCAGAGGGGGAATGCCGCCAGTCTCTTGGGGACGATGCCGCGTGGACGGTGTTTTTTATTTGTGATGTGTATGTGTGTTTTTGGAACGAAGTTACTTATCGCGCGTTGCGAAAGGTGGCTAGACGGAAAAATTTAAGACCAAAAGTTGTAACGACACTTTTTGATTTTATTACAATTCCTTCACTAATTAATCGAAAGGAACTTCGTTCCATCCGGGTGTAAAATTTTTGTAATAATAAATGAAAAAGTCTAAAAAAACAAGCAATTGAGTCACTGAAGATGTCAATGTCGTAAATTCTAGAGGTAATCTAATTATATTTTGAGCAAGCTCTTGTGATGAAATTATGACTCATAAAACATATTTATGAAAAACTTATGTATGCGCTTGAAGTTATACATCCGTCTGTCTGTCTGTTCGTCCGTCTGATATTTATTTTGCGGGCAGCTTTAACCTGTTTCTTAGTGTTACAGTGATGCGTGCACCTTAAAATTTCACTCTCGCAGCTTCGACCTGTTTTACTTTTGGGTTACGCAGCTGCAACATGTGACTTTGTGTTTTTCACTCTCACCATTTTTTCATAACACGCCTAAAGAAGTATAACTTCAAAAAAATATATGCTATGGTAGGTACTTGTAATTTTTTAGTGGTACGTTTGTCCGCAGTCCAAGATAAGTTGGTGGCACTGTAATTCTCTTTTGTCGAGCGAGGCTTGAGATAAATATGAAACTGGCAACCCTATAGCAAACAGATGGCATGCAGGACAAAGGTATCCATGGATGCACAAGGACAATGGTTGCTGGTACCAGGAGATAATGTTTTTCATAACGTTACCGGCTTAATGGAACCTCTAAGGCTGTATTTCCAATATATTTATATAGCTTTTTCAATCTATACTAATATTATAAAGCTGTAGAGTTTGGTTGTTTGAACGCGCTAATCTCAGGAACTACTTGTTTGAATTGAAAAAATATTTTTGCGTTGAATAGTCCATTTATCGAGGAAGGTTAAAGGCTACTTTTTATTTTGATATTCCCACGAGATTGGGACTTATGCGGGTGAAACCGCAAGGCTTAGCTAGTTAGAAAGTATACCTCGTGTTTCGTCAGGGCACTGAGGATCGTGACTCTCTTGGGGCTGTCGATCCACTGAGGAAGAATGCACCGGGAGAGAATCTGTGTGTTTGTCTGTGGCATCGTAGCTCCCAAATGAATTAACCGATTTTGATTTGTTTTTTTTTGTTTGAATGGTGACTGTGAGTGTTTTTAACTAAGTTTGATTAAAATCGGTACAGCCATTTGAAAGTTATAGGGGATGATAGACGTGATGTACAACACAAAGTAGGCAAATATGCCTGGCCCCACCCAGGCATATTAGTATCAAACAAAGGGCATGATTCATTTATATATTAGAAAATAAAATAGCTTGTCTTTATTTATAATTCGCTAATCCGATTTGGATGAAAATTGACAGAACAGTAGTCCATATTACTGACAACGATATAATATATTTAGTTGCTTAATATTTTCACGGGAACAGGACATACTAAGGTCCTGTGCCCGTGAAATCGCAGCTACGAGTAGTTTTTCTGACAATTAGGTATGGGGTTTTTCAAGCTCAGTGTACCTTCAGGCGATACTATTTCAAATATCTTTCAGTGGAGCTTCAGTACGTAGATTTACAGTGAATCGCGGTTTGTGTAGTGACTCGGCGTTTATTACAATAGAAACTTTATATTCGTTGGATAAGGGTTTTAATGTTAGTTTTGATTTCCGAATAAACCTCAAGTTAAATGGATGAGTTTTAACCTATTTTAAGAAAAGAGGAGGTTCTCAATTCAACTGTAACTATTAATAATTATTTATTTTCGGTCATTATTTCTTTGTGTATGTATGAGCCTGTTTAGGTTTTTTAGATTAAGGGGTGTCCATAAGCCAACGACATTGGTACACAGCCTACTAAATAGTTACTACCGGCACCGGTCGCCTTCGTTGGTGACAATTGTTAATTGTTACGAATGTGTTTTGTTTTTCTCAAAAGTGCTGAGATGAAATTATAGGTGAGATTTTTACCGTTGGTGTGACTTTAAGCCAAAAATTATTTATAGTTTTGAAGCTATCCTAAAATTAAGAATTAAAACTAGTCTAGCTTTGAAATGAGAAGGAATTTTCGTCTCAAATTACCCCAAAATATCGGTAAATATTTCACCTACAATTTCATCTCAGCACTTTTGAGAAAAACCAAACACATTCGTTACAATCAACAATGTTCTAGTTGTAAGCTACGGATATTTCTGGCACGTTGCGTTAGGCAGCATAAGTAGCCTTAAGATTTTTGTTTGATTCTGATCCTATTTTAATTTCATTAATTATTTTCATTGCATTTTTTTGAAGAACGATGTTCTCCCTGTCGCCAGTGGCTTCGTGAAACTGGAGCTGTTTAGTTGGGTCACGAATTATTTGTCTTTACTACTGTGTAGATCAAAGTAGAAGAAGTAGTGCAGGTAGAATATTCCGGATCGGAATGTAATTGCTATTATTTTGAAATAATAATTGCCCTTATACCTAACCTACGCTCCTTTTCACAATACCTATAGCTATTAATTAGAATAAAAGTTATTATCGGTATCTGCAATAATATCCCCTATAATAAGTTATACCATTGTTATAAAGGTATTTATTTATCCTCTATCTATCTCGATTCAGTGAACAGCAACAAATAAACAGGTATGATTCCACAATATTGAAATAAAAGATCAGAAACACGTTCCTAACGAAGGGTATAGAAATAAAAATATTTTTTAGGCCTACCTATAATGCGCATTTTGTTTTCACGTTAGAATATTATAAGTGTATGATGGTGAAAAGATGGATGGACTGTGTGAGACAGAATATGTGAACGATGAGATGACGGCTAATAAGAGGTGAATGGAAGACAAAGACACTGCGCCAATCAATTGTTTCTATACTAAAAATAAAGCTGAAAAGTTTGTTTGTTTGTTTGAACCGCGCTAATCTCAGGAACTACTGGCTCGAATTGAAAAAATATTTTTGTGTTGGATAGTCCATTTGTCGAGGAAGGCTACGCTATTTTATATTTCGATATTCCCACGGGATCGGGAGTTACGCGGGTGAAACCGCGGAGCGCCGCTAGTCCTATATAAAAACTAATATTAAAAAATTTGCAATAATCGAAATAAGTATGCAAGTCGATTTAAAAAACAAAAGGAAGGTCGAAAACAAATTAAATTAAAAATAATAACACCAATTTAACATTTAAAAACTAAAATAACAAAACCGACTTTTATATCGTTTTTTGTTCGAAAAACCGATTAAAATCCGATGCAACACAAATATGAAATCATTCGTCAAAACAAAACGAACATTAATAAAAGGTTCAATTTGCATGAAAATTGCGTTTTGTTACATTCGACGGGCAGGTTGCTTATTTTTTTAAATATAGTTTGTTATTGTGTATAGCCAGAATCCAGTATTGTGTTTTGAATTAAATTATGTCGCTCTGGACACTCTGGCTCCTTCCTATTTGCACGCTACTCGTGTGCAGGCAGGTGTTGCAGCTACTGGCGCGGAAGCTTCGAAAGTCCGCAAATATGAAGATATGCCCGGTTGCTACATTTTTCTACACCTGGGTTTCGAAACCGTTGGCTGCTGGGGGCCCTGTGCGAGGTCCTTTATGAGGGAGCTATCGGCGCCCCTTGTCAAGGCTACTGGCGATCCTAGAGCTGGCGGTTTCTTGTCCCAGCGAGAGAATGCTGCCAGCATTTTAGCGCTAATGCCTCGGGATTCCTCTTGTTGCAATGTTGGGGCTTAGGTTGATCTGAAAGTTTATTCTAATTTCATTATTTATTTAGTTTTGTTTCCTAAATAATTTCAGGTTGGGGGTATTTTTTTGGCGTAATTTTAGTTTATTTTGTATATATTTTATTTTTTATTTATTTTTATTTTGTTTAAGTCATATAATTTGATGTAATTTTTGATTTAAATGATTTTTTGTTTGTATCGCAATTTTCAGATGTCGTCATAATCGTCGTCGAAGAGTGAAAGTCGTCATAGTATATTTAGTCAGGGGCTATCGAAATCCTTTAAATGTTATATTTTGTACGTTAGTTTATCACTTTTTTACGCAAAAACTACTAAACCTATTGCGATAAAACTTTGTATGCAGATAGCTGAAGTCCTGGACTAAGACATAGGCTACTTTTTATCCTGAAATTCCCAGGAGATTGGAAATTAGGAGGGCAAAACAACGGGGAACACTAAAGTTAGATAACCATGTCAAAAAATAAACCAAACGCTAGTTCGGACAAACCTTTGTTTAAAATAAACACTGAATTTATGTTAATATCGCTGTGGATTTCGTTCAGTTCCCCGCAATATCCTTTGATCTACGAATAAAATATTGTCACACGAGGTTTATCCATGTTTATCAATGAAGTATGGGCACATTATGGAGAGGATATCGGTGTGAAGTATCCCATATACGGGATTTTTGTAAAAATATGGGAACTTATTTAAAAGGAAAAAATATATAACGAATTTTGATAAGACATGGATTAGGCAGATAGGTATTTATTATTGGAAAAATGAACATTGCAAGACATAACACACACCACCATCTATCTCCAAGCTAAGCAACTAGGCTTGTGTTATGGTGAGCAGATTATTAGGGGTAAAAAAGGGGGCCAAAGTTTGTATGGGACAACGTGATTACTTAGTCCAATCTACTTCAAATTTTCGACATCTACGCGGGCAAAAGCTAGTATGTTTATAAATCTTAGTCTTGACTGACTGATAATATATCAACAGTTCCAATGGGCGTACGGTCGGCTGCATAATTGCAGACCCACCGTAGAGCTCCAAAACGGCTGTTATAAGAATGTTTTCAACACTAGCAAGATTCTAGGCACCTGCTTTAGTTGATGTTTTCTAACTCATTAATTTATCAAACAAAAATGATTAGTATGAAAACATGACAATAAAAGTAATTTTAGAACTTTAGCGCGGGCTGCAATTAATCAGCCGACTGTACCTATCGGGCTGAAACTATTTAGCAAAGAGATTTTTCAGAGAAAACAGGATTTAGAAAATTCAACTCCTACACGACGAAGTCAGAGAAAAGCTAGTTTTGTATAATTTAAATGTCTTTTCTCTACTTTCTATCTTTGCATGTCGACAACGTTAAGTTATCTGTCCCCACCGACTTAAAAAGCTTAGAACTACAAAATAAGACTATTTGTTAGGTATACGGTCGGAGTCAGAATTGGAGACCCACCGTAGTGTTCTACCGTAGGGAGATTGATATTTTTATGATAGCCTGCCGAAATTCACAGAAGTGGCTTATAGGTACAAGGAAACAATGTAATATTATATTAATGTTTTATTTTATTTTTGTTAATTACCTTAACGTATTGGCTGCTGTAATTTAGTTTTAAAAATAAATAAATAATAATAATCATAAAATTACTATTATTGGAATGTTTTTATTCTAATAATATAAATACATGCGGTGCTTGTTACCAAACTCCTCCGAAACAGCTGAACCGATTTGTATGAAATTTTGTGTGCATAACGGGTAGGTCTGAGAATCGGCGAGCATCTATATATATATATATATATATATATATATATATATATATATTGTATATGGCTAAACAACATTAAAATTAGCCGGGACAGCTAGTATTTTAATAATATTTTTCTAAGAATTTCGTGAGTTGAAAGAGTTGCTTGAGGAAATTTGAATTTGTGTTACTTACAACTTAATTAAATAGATAAAAAAATATCTAAATAAGTTTCCCTAGGTAGGATATACATCCTTTATTTATTATAAATTTAAAAATAGAGTGAAAAAGGGCGTAGAGTTGAAGTAGCTGTTTTGGAGCTTGGTAGGTCTGCAATTCTGACTCCGACCGTACCTACTACGGTAGGTACTATTTGTTGGTACGACCTCATATCCTGTGAGGCTATCGGCACGTATTTCTAAGGAACCGATATCGGGGACATGATGGTCCTTAGGGGGACAACAGACTACAGTAGACTGGGTTATAAAATGTATAGCAACAAACGTATTCTAGAAAATAACGTAACGGAAGTCATTTGACGACCCAGTTGGCATGATGGTCACCATGCCGGACTGCCAAACACAGGGTTGCGGGTTCGATTCCCGCTTCATACAAGTATTTATGCTTAGATATTTGTCTGTGGTCTGGTTGTTTCTATGTATTATAAGTATATATTTACAAAACGAAAGTAGTATATAGTATATATAAGTAGTAGGTATATCCGTTGTCTAGCACCCATAACACAAGTCTAGTTACTTAACTTGGGGCTAGATGGCGATGTGTGGAATGTCCTGCAATATTTATTATTTATTTATTTATTTCAGAAAAATAATGACGATAAACTTGTATTTTTTAAGGTTTTGTTCTTGGTCTGGTCTGCGTGCAATAACGTATCTGTTCGGACCCTTCTTCTATTGATGGTTGCACCGGCCCATGCATCAGAAGACGAACAACAAGGTTTGGCAATACGCCTTAGACGAAGCCTCCCACCAGGAGATTGCTCCATTAGCACCCAGGGAAAAAAAACCCCATGAGTTTCGGACGAAAAAAAAACCCCATGAGTTTCTTGTGCCTTCTTTTCATTGGTGGGCGCGTTCCGAAGGCGCACATCCTCCCTTAGTTTTTAAGACGTGGCCAAGTGATCTTATACCTAGGTATAAGATCACTTGGCCAAATTCTTTATTTCCTTTGGATACTTAAATTTTGACTTTGACTTTGACTTTGGACAACTAAGGCTAAATCCTACGGACGCGAGCAATATGAACCACTAAATACCTCCAGATATGAACTATTTGAAGCTGTACACTTTTTTATCGGCCAATCAATGGCACCAAACTATAAGATAGTCTTCAATCTGCGGGGTCCCTTATTGAGGGTTTGACCGATGTTTTTGGGATAAACATGTTGTCTGGAATTTTTCATTTGTATTGATGTATATTTTTAGGGTCTACGTCGACATAATAGTTTAAGAAACACGCACCTGGAAAAAATAATAATACTTTTACCTGTACTTTCTAAAGAGAGAAGCGTTTTTTGTATAGAATAGAAAGTTCTAAATCTACTGGACTGATTTACATGAATGTAAATGATTCTTACTTAGATAAAAGGCATTGAAATAACTAAGAAGCCAATTAAAGAGACAGAAAAATTAATCTTATTTTCAAAGACAACATTCCTACTAATATTATAAATGTGAAAGTTTGTGTGTGCGTGTGTGTGTGTGTTGGTGTGTGTTTGTTACTCCTTCACGCAAAATCTTCTGGACCATTTGCGATGAAACTCGGTATCTAGATAGCTGGATTAACACATAGGCTACTTTTTATCCCGATATTCCCACGGGTTCGGAACTTACGCGGGTGAAACCGCGGGGCGCAGCTAGTCTTTTATAACTCCTTATACCTAGTATCATGTCTTACTAACATGGTTTCAAATATATCATTTACTAGCTGCGCCCCGCGTAAGTCCCGATCCTACGGGAATTTCGGGATCAAAAGTATATTATGTCCTTCTCCATTTCATAAGCTACCCCTGTGCCAATCTTCATCCAAATCGGTCCTGTGGAACAAACAAATAAATAAATAAACTACTTTCGGATTTATAATATTAGTTAAGAGGAAAGGGTACCGGCTCTCTCTCCATACAAACGTAGTTGACTGTTTTCTACCTCGATAATGACACTAGAGCAAATATTTTTGTTGCATAAAACTTATAACTGCCATGACCATGCCCCTGTTTGTTTCTTAAATCTTAATTTCTATGATAATTAGAAAATGAAAAAAACCAAAACATAGGGGGCATAGTTATGGCAGTTATAGGTTTTACGGCACAAAAATAATTGTGCTATTGTCATTATCCAGTGAGGAAACAGTCGACTACGTTTGTATGGAGAGAGCGCCGGTACCCTTTCACCTTAAGGACTAAGGATGTTAGGACTGTTAGGGAGTTGGAGTATGCAAAGTATTTTTAGCAAGTTTTTAAACATCCTTTGACCAACACCGTGAAATATGAAAGTACCCTCAATAAAATCACAGTCATTCACCCTACGAGGCAGTAATTAGGAAAATCATTATGTGTACGTAAATTAAATTTATTGCTTTGCTGTTTATTCTCTCGACTTAATTTAATTTGCTTTAATGAGGTTTACAGCTATGCTTTGAATGTGTGTTGGTATATTTTGTATAGTAGGGCTCTTTGAGTGAAGGCGAAACATAGAAAGGAACAGCACCGTATAGAGAAGGCTTGGAAATATCTACTATGCCCATGAAACTTTATTAAGTGTGACCTTTTAACATTAAACGTAAACTCATCGATTCATGTATTCTGTACATCCTAAGGTATTTGACCAAAGCACAATAAATCTATGCATATAAAATTCTTTGTCCTGAATGACTGACTGACAGATCAACGCACAGCCTAAACCGCTGATCGTAGAGACCTGAAACTTGGAGGGTGTGTTCTTTGTGTGACGTAGGCATCCGAAAAGAGGGGCAAAGTTTGTATTGGACAACGTGATTCTTCGGTCCAATCTATTAAATACTTCCATAAAATGTGCCGTCATTGAGCCATGGAGCGTAGTATCTTAGATTTGATACGAACAGATTCCTCAACACAGAGCTGGTAAGGACTCTATGTCTATCTTATGCTGAAGAACCGGCACGGCGCGGCGCACAGTGGGCTGAAAATCGGCTTCCATAGACTTAGGAATTTCAATTTTCAACTGCCGGTTTTTTGCTGGATATTGCTTCTATTAGTTATTACTGTATACAAAAATGACATCCGAGTTAATTCTGCACAAAAACGAAGGAATTATAATTTTTTTACGAAAAATTTGTATGGAACTTGTATGAAAAACCTAATTATCTCTGAAACGGTAAGGAAAACCGTAATATCCTTACAGGTGGTTATAGTACTCATTATTTGTGATATTTTGTCATACTCTATTTAACGGTTATCGATGCCGTTTTTTTTAAATCATGATGATTATTTACATATTTCAAATCAAGATGATTTAAAAAAAACGGATATAGTAATAATATTGTATATAGTAATAACTAATAGAAGCAATATCCAGCAAAAAACCGGCACTTGAAAATTGAAATTCCTAAGTCTATGGAAGCCAATTTTCAGCCCACTGTGCGGCGTCACAGTCGTGGACCTTAATACTCTGCCTGACTTAAGTGGAACTGGTCTTGCCATTTTTGCCGAATGCAAATGGGCAACAAGCCCTCAAGGAACAAAAAACGGTGATGATGCAGAGTGGCAAGACATAGCTGGAGTAGAGCCTCATGGAAGGAAACGGATGACATCCAATAGTGGGATACGACAGGCTAACTATCAAAAAAGATGCGGTTAATTTTACAGAGACAATAGGAGTCTTCTGATGTAAAGATATACCCCCGCAATATGACTGGAGTTATAATAGTAAAATCGCATAGAGGCGGTACACTAAAACTTGCAGATGGAATGTCTGATCTCGGGGTCAACCACAACCTTGAAATCGGGACACCGCAGTGCTACGTGACGCCAGAAATAGCTGCAGTCAAGAGGTCAAAAAACAATGATGGTCAAGGTAACGTCTATGGAAATCTAATCATAGCAAAAACATACTTACTTCATACTAAACCGATAATTGTTATTGATAATAATGATTGTAAACTTCATAATAGCGCACTTGATTGAGGAAAAATATTTATAAAAACATACCAAGCTATACACATCCGGAATCTCGACTTATAAAATATTTTGGTGTGTGCAATACGGATTGCTTTTGGACTTGTGTCGCAAAAAATTATGGCAATACTTTTGAGTATATACAAAAATAGTAAAGATATGATAAAAATAACCGATTTTCTAGAATACAATGAATTTGATTGTATTTCGTGAACTAGATGTGAAAAAAATTATAAGCATTTTTTTTCTATTAATTATGGCTTCGCACGGCTTGTGCATTTAGCCAGTGTCAAGTTATATTTTGCATCAAATTATGACACGATTTTTCATAAATCGGACCTAAAGTTTTTCAAAACAGTCAAAGTCGTCATAGTCCGTCAAGTCAGGGGATATATATTAAAGCGGTGGCAATTTTACCATAACCTTAATAGGAGATTTGGAGGCAACGAGAAAACTTCATGTTTGACACAGATTTTTACTTTCACTACACTTGTGCACTTTCACAGAACTAGATTGAATAACATTCCACCAGAATTATACAATTCAACTCGGGTTACAACTAAGTTTCATGAAAATAAAACTGCAGCTCGACATGTTGTTAACTCGTTCCAGCCAAAAACCAAATTATAAGCATTGAAACAGTGAGATGTAACAGTTGACATTCAAGTACATCCTGATTCCTGTCACTTTGCCCAAGAACCGCAAAAAAATAACATATTTTTTTAGCATATACTTATAATACAAACGAAACAACCAGACCACAGACAAATATCTAAACATAAATACATGTCTGAGGCGGGAATTGAACCCACAACCCTGTGTTTGGCAGTATCATCATTATCACAGATTAGAGAGTTTTATTGAAGATATTCCAAAACTAAGAGAGAAAATAGGCACCTATTTAATGTGCTGTGTTACATTAAAATAAAACATACGTCAAACTTTCTTGTCGTTTTCCAAATCATTTTTAATCCCCGACGCAAAAACTACGACACGGGGTGTTATAAGTTTGACATGTCTGTGTGTCTGTGTGACATCGTAGCTACCGAACGGATGAAACGATTTTGATTTTGCCTCTAATGTTTAAAAGTGAATTGAAGTGAAGTGTTCTTAGCTATGTTTGATAGAAATCGGTTCAGGCGTCTAAAAGTTATTCGTTATAAAAGTCGGGGATTTTTTAAAATCTAAATTTAATAACAATATTTATATCTAACTAGCTATTGCCCGCGACTTCGTCCGCGTAGAAATAGTAGATTTTGCGACTATAATTTGAGATTTAAACTATCCTATCTCTCAAGTTGGATCGAACTGCACATGGTGTGCGAATTTTATTATAATCGGTTAAGTGGTTTAGGAGTCCATTGAGGACAAACATTGTGACACGAGATTTATATATATTAAGAAGATGGTATTGTCAGTTGACAGATACGAAATTCTACAAGAAAAAAATTCAAGAAGTTACTATAATAAGGCAAAATTTAAATATATGGGAAATTATATTTTCGATGTAAAACAATTAAAAAAATTTGGTGTTGAAATAGACTGTAAAATAAAAAAAAACCGTATTGTACGTCGCTGTCATGTATCACATTATCTCGCTGACTATCTTATTAATTTGTAAAACAGAAACAACATCTAAGTAGGTGTCAATAGTACACTTTTTTCTAATTGCCTTTGTCTATTAAATTTTTGTTTGGGTGTCTTTTCAGTATATCTTTAGTATTCTAACTCATACTGTAAAGTAATTCATCAATAATATATTACAGCCGATGGCTTGCCTTACTGACACCAACTCTCTTTGGTAATGCTGTTTCTTCCACGTGAAAACCTAGGGTTTCCAAATTCCTTAGATTCCTATATTCTATTCTATTCCTTTACAACACTCACCGGAGGTGATGTAGTAGCCCTATTCTACACTGGGGACTACATGGCAAGCATACAAATAATAACAAACATTTATTTCTTCGTAAATACGTCTGAATCAACTCATGCGATACACTTCGCATACAAATTATGGGGAGTTTTTAAATGATCTATACCTACTTGTTTTGTAGCCTTCTATCAAACAGGTTTTGATGAGACACAATATCATGCCAAACGCGATGATTCGAGATTTAGTTGACCTCTAGTCAGGTGCGCAGACGCACCTTTAAAAAACCAGTGCTGTAATTGCCTAAATAACAGGAAAAAGAAACGAAAATGCGAAATAAAATAACATTAATGTTAGTTGTGACTTTGGTATATGAGTGTCACGGTGGATTAATCAAAGATATACTGTCAAATCATCACTTAAGTTTACTACCAGGCAGTCTTGGAAGCCATGGTAACAAACGACAATCCGTACAGCAAGGAGAACCTGGAACAGTCATACTTGTGGTTAAAGAAGCTGAATCTGGCTACGGAAAGCCAGGGTATGGAGGCCACGGAGGCCACGGTCATCATCACCATGGAAACGGATACCACAATCAACATCATTATGACCAAGGACAAGGAGATAGGCCCGAAATTTTTGACCACAATCATAAACCCGGGTATGGGGGCCATGAACAATATCCCCAGAATAAACCGGGTTATGGAGGCCATGACCAATATCCTCAAAATAAACCAGGCTATGGTGGAAATCAACATAATCCTGAAGCTCCTCCATATTCTGGAAATGATAGGCCAAACCATAATGGTGGTCATAGGCCAGGTTATGGAGGTCCCCGGCCAGGTTACGGGGGTTCCCGGCCCGGTTATGGGGGCCACCGACCCAGTCATGGGCACCACAGTATAGAGAGTGACAGTGTAAGTAGTAGCGCTGAAAGCAGTGAAGAGTCTATTGAATTTAGACCGCCTTACCATCAAGGGGGCGGTGCCTTTAACCACAATCAGCAGAATGGTAATTACAGACCCGGATTCAATAATCCTAATGGTCCAGTCCAACCTGGCTCTGGTTCCGGTCAGTATGGTAATAATAACGGGATTAATAATCCACCATTAAACCCAGTTAAGCCAGTTTATGAGATCACCAATGAACCGCCTGTTAAACAACCAAACTATAATCAACAGCCCGGCAATGGTCAATTCGGAGGTAACAAGCCCAACCTAGGAGGTAACATACCAAATCCAGCTTTTAATACTGTTGACACCAGTAAACCACTACCACAAGACCCAGAAGGTGTTCCTCTGCTCGTCCCATTAGATCCCACTGTGGAATTTAATCAACACGGTGGGTCTAATAATGACCCTAAAAGAGAAACTAACGAAAAACCAAAACCAGCTGCAGATGACGATGAAGAATATGGCATAGATGTCAGATATGGAGATAAATAGTGTTGAATTTTATAATTAGCTCATAAGGAAATAAAATAAATAAATACTTAATTTTTAAAAAGAATTACGTAAGTTGCGTATAAGTATAAAATATTTGAAAATTATCTTGTTTTTTTATTACCTTGTTTTTAGACGATCTCTACGTCTCTACGACGGTAGGAAAAATCCGCCAGCGACGCAAAAGTTTGCGGGTTCGATTCCCGCTGCGAAAAATATTTTTGTAAATAAATGTTTGTTGCGGTCTTTTTATGTATAATTACTATAAAAATCAACTTAAATGAATTCCGTCAGTTACCTGACTACCGTAGTACAAGCCTAGTTGCTTAGCTTGGGGATAGAGGGCGCTGTGTACAATGTCTTGCAATATTTATTATTCATCCTTATTTTTATGTTTACTATAGTATAGCGTCTACATAGAAATAGCGTAAAGAATAAGCGTTTATTATAAACTAGCTGCACCCTGCGGTTTTACCCGCGTAAGTCCAGATCCCGTGGGAATTTCAAAATAAGAAGTAGTCTATAGCCTTTCTCGATAAATGGACTATCCAACATAAAAATATTTTTTTAATTCGAACCAGTAGTTCCTGAGATCAGCGCGTTCAAACAAACAACGGAAGCCCTCAAAGATGAATAATTTTCCCCGTTTTTTCTACATTTCCCACTGATTCTTCGCTCCTATTGGTCCCAGCGTGATGTAATATAGCTTAAAACCTTCCTCGATAAATGTACTATCCAATACAACAATATTTTTTCAATTCAAACCAGTAGTTCTTGAGATTAGCGCGTTCAAACAAACGAACTCTTCAGCTTTGTAATATAGTATAAATATAGATAAGAATAGGATTCATGACCCCATCTTTTATTAAATTTTACTTCTGGCCGATTTTTAAGAAGTTTACATATCACAACCCATCCAATAGTGAAGACAAAAAAAACACACTGTTTTTTACCACGATACATAACAATTGGTCATCTAAATCCATCGTGTTGATTGCTTTTCAAAAAAAAATACTGTTGACAAAAAAAATACGGTAAATGTGAGGTAAAAAACGATATGACAAATTATATCATTTGTTTTTATGCCTCGACTAGCTTTTGCCCGCGACTTCGTCCGCGCAGGAGTCAAAAATAGTTCTAATAGGATTTTTTTTGTTGACTTAAAATTGGTTTGAGTTTCAAACATGTGCCAAAATAAAATGTACTAACTTAATTTAAATCAAAAGCACTAGCTCGAGTCAAAGCAAATACCCCTAAAATACCCAGCTGGCACAATGGTCACCATGCCGGACTGCCAAACACAGGGTTGCGGGTTCGATTCCTGCCTCAGACAAGTATTTATGCTTAGATATTTGACTGTGGTCTGGTTGTTTCTATGTATTATAAGTATATATTTACAAAAGAAAAGTATATAAGTAGTATATCCGTTATCTAGCACCCATAACACAAGTTTAGTAACTTAATTTGGGGCTAGATGGCGATGTGTGGAATGTCCTGCAATATTTATTTATTAAAATAAATTTCAGGGGATGAATTTCAATAAGATACGAAACACGTTTTCCATCAGTTCTGTTAAAGATTGTTTATCAAAACTTGAAGTAGATTGGACCAAGAAATCACGTTGTCCCATACAAACTTTGCCCCCCTTTTTCATCCCCTTAGGAGTAAAATTTCGGAAAATCCTTTCTTATTTAATGTCACACAAAGAACATACCCTCCAAGTTTCAGGTCTCTATGATCAGCGGTTTAGGCTGTGCGTTGATCCGTCAGTCAATCAGTCATTCAGGACAAAGAATATTATATGTAAAGAGAAGAATATCATTTTGATATTTTGCACTGAGTAGCCGTAGAATTATCTCGTTGAGTGATTCCTTGTAAGAGTTGACCCCGTGGGTATATCCAAGTGGATTAGAGATTAAATAAAATAATATACCCCTATATATTCCGAAATAAAGTTATTTCGGAAATATTAGGCTAAGTCTGACGACCCAGTTGGCACAAAGGTCAACATGCCTGCCAAATACAGGGTTGCGGGTTCGACTTTTACTCAGACAAGTCTTTATGCTCAGATATTTGTCTGTGGTCTGGTTGTTTCTATTTATTTTAAGTATATATTATTTACAAAGTATATAAGTAGTATTTCCGTTGTGTACCCATAACACAAGTCTAGTCATTTAGTTTGGGGATATATGGCGAAGTGTGGAATGTCCCGCCATATTTATTTAATTATTTTTCCATTTTAAGTGACGATGTGGTGTATACCACGCTACCATATTATCAATATACTAGCAGCGCTCCACGGTTTAACCCGCGTAACTCCCGATCCCGTAGAAATATCGGGATAAAAGTAGCCTATAGCCTTCCTCAGTAAATGGACTATCCAATACGAATTTTTAAATTAGAACGTTCAAACAAACAAACAAAATTTATAATATTAGTATAGATAGATACACTCGTTACTTGAAGATTCCTACACAAACGGGGGCCTTCGAGGGACTCGAGTGAAGATAGGAAAACGGCAGAGTGGAACGAGAACTGGTCCAACGTGTGATATAAGCAAAAAAAAAAATAACTTTCTGAATTAAATATTTTTCAATTTTTTTTTCTTATCACTTCTAATTATAATTAAGGGGTGTCCAACTGTCCATACGCCAACGACCTTGGTACACAGCCTACTAAATAGTTACTACTGGCCCCGGTCGCCTTCGTTGCTGAAAATTGTTTCTGTTACGAATGTGTTTTGTTTTTCTCAAAAGTAGTGAGATGGAATTGTAGGTGAGATTATTACCGACATTTTGGCGTGACTTTGAGCTAAAAATTCCCTATAGTTTTGAAGCTATCTTAAAAATAAGAATTAAAATTAGTCCAGCTTTGAAATTACAAGGATATTTCGTCTCAAATTACTCCAAAATATTGCATAAATAGCCTTAAACCAAATACTAACACATAACAAGTATTTATTTTAAAAACAAAGCAATAATCTTATGTCTTTTTTCCAGATCGTCTTTCTAAGTATTTTTTTAAGTTGAACCAACGGGCCTAGAAGGAGAACTATTTTTGGTTGAACTTTACCGAAGCCCTAGTCTAACTAGTTAGACAGGTCTGTCAGTTGGATCACTATAAGAAAAATATTTAAGATCATTTTAGCATAAAAAAGGGGTCCGAACATTTAGTATGGGAGCTTGGCAGAGTTATTTTTTCGCGCGGTGCATTTTGCGACTCATGACAATCGATAGAAGGCATTACATTGAACAAATAATGGATTCACACCGAACCTCTAAAGCATCTCGTAAACGGTACCTATATACAAAGAAACGTGATTCGTTCAACAATTTGATTCAAAAAAATATCCCGTTTCCGAGATGATTTAGAGGTTCGATGTGAAGGCATTATTTGTTTGCTGTAATGCCCTCTATCGAATAGAATGGGTCTCAAAATACACCGCGCATTTTTGGAAAATCACAGGATAACAGCAACACGTTTCGTTAAATATCCCGTTTTCGAGATGATTTAGAGGTTCGATGTGAAGGCATTATTTGTTTGCTGTAATGCCCTCTATCGAATAGAATGGGTCTCAAAATACACCGCGCATTTTTGGAAAATCACAGGACAACAGCAACACGTTTCGTTAAATATCCCGTTTTCGAGACGCTTTAAGGGTCCAGTGCAAAGGCATTATTTGTTCGCCATATTGCCCTCTATTATGTATGGGTCTCAAAATGCACCGCGCATTTTTGGAAAATCTTAGGACACCACGTTTGGATCCCATTTCCGAGACGATTTAGTGACCAGGTGTGAAGGTATTGTTCGAAGTTATGTCTTCTTTCAATTGCCATAGGACTCAAAGTGCACCGCGGCATTTTAAGTTACTATGCCGGTTGTGTCCAAAGGTTTTTTATTCCTATTCTTCATTCATGAAATAGGTAGTTAAATATAACATCATATTACCAAGAATATAAGCCATTAATTTGCAAATGACAATTTTATTGACTACTTCGTAGATTTAAAACTAATAACCAGACTGAATCTTAATAAACCAGCTAAAATATAGAAATCATATTTGACCTTAATAAATTAGGTGCGTATTTACACAAAATTTGACAAAAACGGGTTTCTTCTACAGGTTTTGAATTAATATCGTTGAATGGCGCATAAAAGGATAAAAAGAAATTTGTTTTTTAATATTCTAGAACTCGATAAAATTTAAAGTGACTTGAGGTTAGAATTAATTAAAATTAAATATTTTGAACACTGTTTTTCTCAAATGACTTTGAAACGACATTAAAAAAAAATAATCTTCAATTTAAATAGCTATGTGGGCCCCATTTATTTTATTTATTTCTGTTTTTAGTATTTGTGGTTATAACGGCAACAGAAATACGTAATCTGTTAAAATTTCAACTTAGCTATCACGGTTGAGAACACACAGTCAGTTATACAGTCTGGTGACAGACACACAGGCAGTGAAGTCTTAGTAATAGGGTCCCGTTTTCACCCTTTGGGTACGGAACCCTAAAAATAGAAAAATGGATACAATAACGTTTCAAAATTTAACACAAGCAACGCCGTACGTCGTGTGATACGGTAAAATATGCGTAAACGAAATTTACGAAAGAAAGTGTCATTGTAATAAAAATGTAAAACGGTTGAAGTCATTTGCGACGTGCGATCTTTACCGTAGAATATGAATAAGGTAGAAAAGTCAGTGTGATCAGGTAAGGGATATTGTGTTCTTTTTACCCGACTGCGCAACGCAAAGGAGTGGTAATGTGTTCACCAGTCCTATGTATGTATTTTTGAACCTATGTGGCTCTCTAGAGCCCGCGTGGGCCAATTTTTGATTCTTACGTTAATCGATTCGTCTAAACTTTGCGAGTGTCACTAAAGACATTTTAATAATAATAAAACATGGTGTGTACAAGACACCATATTGTCAAAATTAAAAAAAAAGGTTGACCGACTATATCAAAATCATTTTTAGGTTTCTTTTATCATTTTATAAATTATTTTTAATTTTGACTGGCATTACAAACGACACGTAGAAATAAATAAAAATTAATAGAATGCCTTTTTCTTACCTTTTTTTCCAGTGACCATCCTCGGTGCAGAGTGGAGGCCCAGGGTCTCATCTCTCCGGCACCTCCCTCCACCAATCATAGTGGGAGAGTAGTGTCTTTCGAGAGTCGTAGTGTCTCCAACACAGTCACAAACACTTGAAAATACGCACGGTTTTCTCAGGAGTTAGAGAGTGGTTATCTCCGAACTTCGCATTCCTTATGTGACACAATAATGTGACGTGTCTTCATGCAATATGCGGAAACACCCAAGAGAATAAGAGTCTATTGCCTTATTTCCGTGTGGTCAAGTTTATTCCGCAAATACGTATATACCTCTGGTTGACATATTACTAGGGTTTCTGCCGAACTATTTTCTGTTCGATAATCCGTTCGGATCATCCTATTTTGTTTTCGTTCGAAACCCTTTTCGAATGAACCCCTGTGTGTCATATTAACATTCATTCGCTATTTCGTTCGTCGATGGAGTCTTTTTTTTTGACACGCCCCTGTGTGTCATTTTAACGTTCATTTGCTAATTGGTTTGTCGATGGAGAGTCTTTTTCTTTTTTTTTTGACACACTGTGTGTCATTTTAACATTCATTCGCTATTTCGTTCTTCAATGGAGAGTTTCTTTTGCCCTGTATGTTTAGCAGAGAATTAAATTTTGACACACTTTGAATTCAATATATTTCAGTTTCTATCTACATAATTGGTTTTAATGAAACATACCTACTTGCTTATGGCTGAGTTATTAAGAGCTATAAAGTATAGGAAGATTCCTTTTTGAAATTAAACTTTACAGTTTTCGACCACTCTACTTTTCTTTTCTTCTACGATAGGGTTTAGGCTAATTCCGCACTCATGTTTATTTCATAAGGATTACTGAATAATGTACGACATTACACCGACAATTTCAGGTCACGACTCATTTGCGAGCACTGTTTCAATGTTTTGATGTTTATTTTTGCGGGAAAATTTTCGGAAAATTTGCTTTATTCGACTTTGAATGGTGTAATTTAGGGATGATTGTGCGATTGTTCAGTACCCAGTAGGGTTTGTTTGGTTTTGTTTAATATTAAGGTTAACGTACAAAATATAAGGACATGTTGTTATAGATAGATATAGATAATTCACAGATACACCGATATTTGATTAAATTTCAGTAAATTTTACTCACTATATTCTGGTTCACTTATTATTCTATATTCACTTATTATAGGCAATTTATTAAAAATAAGCGATTAATGGAAATGTTATGAAAGTAGCTAATTATAATATGGTAGGTATCTAATTTGAAAATCAAAGTTAAACTGTCTCAGAATCGACGAAAAACGAAGACGGTAAATGAAAGATGAGAATATTTATCATTTCTCTATTTTCTTATCGTATAGTGGTGTGGCTCACCTATTGTTAGAGTTTTCAGATCGCCTTAAGGCCTCTAAGTTGACCGAACGACTGCTACTAGAGGTAGCAACCGGGACCAACGGCTTAACGTGCCTTCCGAAGCACGGAGAGAATTTCTCTATTATTTTAGACTATCATTTACACAAGTATCGACCTAGTTGAAGAATAAACCTCTACCTATCACAGAATCTCCTCATTTTGCAAGAATTATGCGCATAGTTTCAAACTCGAGGTATATTTAAATGACTCTTTAAGCTCATTCTAGATAGTTCCATTTAAAATAGCTTTCACTTAAAGCTGCAAATTAGATCTGCAAGGGCTCGCAACGAATTTTCACTAGTTAGTGACTTAACTCAGTAAATTAATTCCGGTGCCACCATTGCCACTTTAAACCTAAGAAATAGTTACAATGGAGTAATTCGTTTAGGAATAGGACCTTTGAAAGGGGTGCGTGCGTGGTGTGTACATATGGATATAGAAGACTAGCAACGCTTCGCAGTTTCACCCGCGTAACTCCCGATATTGGGAATATTGGGATAAAAAGTAACCTATATTACACCCAATAAATCAATGTATCTTCATACCAAGTTTCATCAAAATCGGTGCAGTAGTTTCGGGCCTATTCGTTACAAAAGAAACAAAAACATATTTCTATTAGTTTTCTAGCGGTTACGGCAAACGTCGTTATCTATATACAAAACCTAAAAAAATAGATATTGTTCGATTCTCAGACCTAACTAATATACACAAAAAATTTCAAGCAAATCGGTTCAGCCGTTTAGGAGGAGTTTGGTAACTAAGACTGCGTCACGAGAATTTTATATTATATAAGATACATTGATGCCTAATTCATTTGATAAAGCACAATGGCACAAAGGTGGCGCTGCTCGAGGCGTATTGGATTGTACCTATCCGCCTGCATTCAATATTAGGCAACGATTCAATGCTGAATATTAAAGGCGCACCCGTATTGTAGCCAATACCATTGTTTGCTTACTCATAACCTTAGTTTGGTGGGAAACGACAGGGATGTTCTGACAAATACCTGTGCTGTTTTTCTACTTCAGTTTGACTTAGTAATTACAAGAATTAAAAATTGCAAATTTCTTCTTTAAATGGACATAGGTAACTAACACCACGACACGAGAATTTTGTATATTTAAAGATATACTCGTAGGTTGATATTGAAGTTTTTGGCGCGAGACATCTTTCTGAAATCGCGCAAAGAAATGGGTTACTTGCATAAACTAAGGAGCTTCCCTTCGTTTTTCCTATAGCCTTAGTTTTATCCATTAAAATTGTGTCGTTTTGAACTAAGTTTTGTTTTAACTAAAATACGGCTAAGTAGACTGCGTACACAGTTTTCACAGTAGATCCTGTAATATTTATGTATGTATATATGTGTGTTTTTTTTTTTTTTTTGTATCTATGTATATAATTATATATTGGTATGTATTGTATGTATAATTTGATATTTTAAAGCCATATTTATGTAAATACTTTATATTATCACCTGTTACAGGGTATGTTTGGTATCCTGCTTGAGGAAATTCACAACCTACCATTAAAGCTGAATCAGTTCTTTTCCATCCAAAGGTTGCCTGGAAGAAATCGCTTTCAGCGATAAGGCCGCCCATTTGTGCAACTTATGCTTTATAGCTGTTACTTCGCTTTGTGTATATAGTGTTCCGTTTTTTCCTGTGTTGTACAAATAAAGTTATCTATCTATCTATCTATCCTTTAGCAGTTCCTTTGATGGAAACACTGATACTTTTTTGTATCGGTATAGTTCTTTCAAAACTGCCTCAAAGGGATAGCACCTAATACTTCTGACAGCCTGTCCTACCTTTTTCTTTCTCTCAAGGCTCAGATGTGTGATTGACACTGGAAAGATTTGTGTGTCAACAAAGACAAATCAAACCAAAGTTATAGACAATGCTATCAGTAAATTTAAATGAATACTCTGGGAATTTCGATCAGTAATTCAAAGTTCTACAACATCAAAATATTGCATCGCGTGCTGCGTTTGTTTGAACAAAGTCTGCGAAGTTCCAATACGATTCTGAGTACCTATATTTGTTGAAGATTGAATGCCACTCATACTAAAAAATGGAGGAGCTTTAAACCAAATCTTTTATTCCTTTAAAAAACAGCTAGCATCTGAAACCAAAGTTTTTCTAGCTTGAAAAATTTAACCAAAAACAAACTAGAAAGATTGTAAAAGGTAGCAAAGCTTGTTCGGAGAGCAAACAGCGCCAAGCTCAGTGTGCCAAAAAATAAAGTAAAATCGTTTGAAACCGCCCAGCTAGCAAAGAGCATATAGTAAGATAGGTATCTAGAGGTACTCTGTAGAACGATGGTTTTTGAACGACCAGGTATGGTTCGTTGGTAGAACAATGACTAATAGCCCCTTAATCTATTTATATAAAATGCTTTGTCCTGAATGACTGACTGACTGATGGATCAACGCAGAGCCTATACCACTGATCGTAGGGACCTGAAACTTGGAGGGTGTATTTTTTGTATGACGTAGGCACCGGATAAGACAGGAATTTTCGAAATTCTACCCCTTTGGGGGTACAATTAAAATTACATTGTCTTTAGTTTTTTACATTTAGTTTTTTTCTTTTAATTTTAGATTATTGTATAGTTAGTTATAAGGTTATTTTAAAATTGGCTTAAGCGCTACATCAGCGACAGTAGCGGTATTGTAAGTATAATATATGAAAAAAAAACCCCCTTTGGGGATGAAAAAGGGGGGCAAAGTTTGTATGGGACAACGTGATTCCTTGGTCCAATTTCTACTTTTACGCGTACGAAGTTGCGGGCAAAAGCTAGTAATTAACAATAAGCTTACCTTTTCCCTCTTGATATACAATGTGGCCATTACCTACCCAACCTTTTATTTCTATGTATTATCGGATTCAGAATTGCAGACCTACCGTCATCATCATCCGAGCAATGTTCCCGGTTCTCGGGAGCCCGGGGTCCGCTTTCCTGCTTTTACGCCTCCACTTCACACGATCTCCGGCAATTGCAGACCTATGTGCTACCGTATCGTTCTAAAATTATTATTATTCAAATGTTTTTATTCTAATTAATTCATGAGTTGAAAGACTTTAAACTTGAACTCGAGCAATACCTTAGAGTTGAAAACATTGTAATAATATATTTATGTTTAGATATTTGTCTGTGGTCTGTCTGTTTCTATGTATAATATTATATATTTACAAAAAAAAAGAAAAGTATTAAGTAGTATATCCGTTGTCTATCACCCATAACACAAGTGTAGTTACTTAGCTTGGGGCTAGATGGCGATATGTTGAATGTCTTGCAATATTTATTATCTGTCAAATGTAGACTTAAAGGCCTTGCCGTATATCTTAGCAATGTATATCTAACTATGACAACTGTGTACTTACTCTACATTCAAATCTACTAACAATTTGGGCACAGAACAAACCGTTTTCGGTAACTTACTGCTTCTACGAGCATGTTGACGTGTAAACATAACACTGCGAAATGTAATTGTTTCCAATCTATGTTTACCTATTACTATAATATTTGCATGGGTTGTAGGAGTTTGGCTTTGAATTTGTTTTGTGTGCTGTGTTTCAATTTCACTATACGAGTTTATTGGTAATTATATTAGCAAGCGGTTGAGGGCTACTTCTGTGCACGTAATTAAACAACTTTTGTTCTAAGACTTTTGGAAATTCGAACTTTTTTTTGATGAGGTTGTGTTTACCTGAGAATCAGCTGTTCCTTACACGGAGAGATCATTAACCTTAAGATTATACTTATTTTTTAAGATTTTTATATAAGTAAATAAATATTGCAGGACATTCCAAACATCGCCACCTAGCCCCAAGCTAAGTAACAAGACTTGTGTTATGGGTGCTAGACAAAGGATATGTAATACTATTTATATACTTTTCTTTTGTAAATATATACTTATAATACATAGAAACAACCAGACCACAGACAAATATCTAAGCATAAATACTTATCTGAGGCGGGAATCGAACCCGCAACCCTGTGTTTGTCAGTCCGGCATGGTGACCAATGTGCCAACTGGGTCGTCATATCGTCAAGTCTAAATTACCTTTTAAATCAGCTAATTTCTTCACCAAAACCTGAGTTCTCTTATTTTCTAAGTGGATACGGCAAACAACACCCCCAATTTCATGTATCAGTCAGGCCCATCAATTTTGCACGGTGTCGGCTGGGATTAGAACCCACGACCTTCGAAATGAAAGTCGAGGTATTTACCACTAGGCCAACAGTAGTTACCATTGAGTAATTACACATTTATCCCTTGAATGTTTAAACACTGAGTGGGGTTTCAAACATTCCCGCTACACAACACATCCGTTGGCTAAATCGTCTTATTTATTTACCATCCGATGAAGATTGGGCGCAGGCTTCATAAATGGTAATAGGCGTAGACGTGGCCTGAAGTTTAAAGCGACGCGAAAAAAACTTTTTTATAGACATTGATTTCCTGTTTTTCATGATTAGTAAATAACAAATATTTCCACTCCTTTTATTTCCCCATGTTTCCAAAAACTTGAGTTCTCTTTTCTTCTTAATTTATTTCATAAATTAAAATACTTACCCTCCAAATTTTTTCCCTGGTTGGATTTGAACCCAAAGCCCCGTTTCCCACGTCCCTCGAGTTGATATTATGGAAAGTTCTTAGCCATCTTCTTATTTTTCAAACTCCTTTTCTAATTTCCTTTTTAATTAACAAGGTAACGCCTATTTTTTACCCGACTACGCGACGCAAAGGAGGGTAATGTGTTTATTCTAGAGTGGCTGCTCGACTATTGACCGCGGTTTTTGCTGTTTAGTAGCTGACATGACGGCTATAATTTTTTTAAAGGTAGCCTAAAACGTTCTGTAGCGGTCTCGTCTGTTGGATTAAACTAGCCGCGTCCGCGCCACGTCCGCGTCCGTGCCTCTTGGGACATCTATGTGTATTTTCTTGAAAACTCGAATCTGGATTCTCGAACCTCATCATTAATAACCAATTATTTCTGTTTGAACGCGTTAGTAGGTACAAGACATACCTATTTATAAATAACCACTTTGGTGGTATCGAATTTATAAATGCCTACTTGAGTAAGTACTTACAATTAAAAATAAGGCTTACTGTAGATATGGGCTGTAAAATATTTTTGATTTCTCTAAAGGGTTATTAGTAATTAGGTATAAGGAAGCGGTTGAGGGCAACTTCTGTGCACAATCAAATTTTGTTCTACGAATTTTGAATACGTAAATATTTTTGAATAATTGTGACCGGACGTCAACATTTTGGGACGGATGGGTCGGAAAAGTCTTTGTTCCACTGCCATCTTCCTATCTTCACTCGCGTCTCTCAATAGCCCCCGTTTATTTAGAGATCTTTGAGTCATGAGCGAATAGGTATTTTCTAGAAAAGCGTGCTGCATTTAGACCGCATCATCACTTACCATACCTACTGCGAAACAGTGGTCAAACTCTGACCTATTAAATTAAAGAAAACATTGAAAAAGAATTCATGACGATCTCTTTTGTTGTTTCGGGTTGCGGGTTCGATTCCCGCCTCAAACAAATATTTATGTACAGATATTTTTTGTTTCTCTATGTATATTGAGTAGGTATATATTTACAAAAGAAAAGTACATAGGTGAGTATTATATCCGTTGCTTAGATACCATGACACAAGTTTAGTTGCTTAGCTTGGAGCTGGATGGCTCTGTATGGAATGTCCCAAAATATTTATTTCAGGTAATATTGTTTTTGGTAAGGTAAAGGAGTCTAGGGAGAGAACCCACTTTCGGTTTTATTCGATTCAACGTAGTTAAAACGTTATTATTATGTTCTTTCATCATAATGTGAGTCTTTTACGACCACTCCTTATGGGACTGAGATAATAACCTAATTTATTATGACTCTCCGAGATTTTACCATAAAATATTTTTGAGTAGGTATATCTACCTATCTCCCGCTAAACGACCTGAGAATGATGACGAAAAGTTTGTTTAGACTACACCATGTTTAGACGAAATTGAAGATTTGATCACCTGCAAAAAATTAAAGGATTGTGACTATCCCTTCAAGTTTTTAATAGGAGACATCTGGCCCATTACTCTAAACTGGTCCGGACGAATCTACCCTTACATATTTTAAAAAGTATACATTTAGCCCACAGACCAGTTTTTTCGTGAGCGGGATGTACCCTAACCCGCTATTAAACGCTCTCAATAGGGGCAGAATTTCGAAAACTCTTTCTGAGTGACTTACACTTCACAAAGAATACACCTTAAAATTTCATGTCTTTAGGATATATTGGTCAGTGAGTCAGGACTTTAAATTTTATATTTATAGATCTACTAGCTGCGCCCCGCGGTTTCACCCGCGTAGGTCGGGATTCCAGACTACCACTATGCCGATTTTCATCAACCTCGGTCCAGTCGTTTGACCGTGTGGAGGGAACAAATAAACGATTAAATTAATAAACAACCTTTCGGATTTTTAACATTATAGTTAGGATTAGGATTTAAGATAGCATTATTCTACCAGCTTACAGTCAAAATCTATTCAATTGTATGATACTTTACTTTATATTACTGACTAGCTTTTGCCCGCGATTTCGTCCGCGTAGAAATCGAAAATGGTTCTATCAACTTTGAAGCAAAACACTCATAAAATATGTTTCTACTCCTTTTTAACCCCGTTAGCTGGATGAATTTCAATAAAATACGAAACACAAATATACGAATTATGTTTATGCATTTGAAGTAGATTGGACTAAGGAATCACGGCGTTGTCCCATACAAACTTTGCCCCCCTTTTCACCCCCTTAGGAGTAAAATTTCGGAAAATCCTTTCTTATCGGATGCCTACATCACACAAAGAACACAGCCTCTAAGTTTCAGGTCTCTACGATCAGTGGTTTAGGCTGTGCGTTGATCCGTCAGTCAGTCAGTCAATCAGGACAAAGCATTTTATATGTATAGCAGATTTCTATCGGTTTTGAGCTCGTTTAGCACCACCTAGAAGACACGTGCGGGGTAGTGGTTGGTAACTCTTACGGGCGCGAGCTATAATCATCCTCTAAACAGTCAAAATGATAGCAAGGAACATGGAAATCCTTATCTGACACGACTGTTTTCAACGTTTCAACATATCGTTGAACATTGTCGTATCGTTAGAGTAATGTAAAAGAATTTAAACAAGAATAAGTAGGTAGGTACTCTTATAGGTACGGCCGCAGAGTTCTAAAATGCCTATTATTGGAATAACTTTATTCTAATAAAATTTATCTATAAATTCATAAGTGAAAAGACTTAAAACTTGAACTCCAATGAGTTTTTAGAATCTTGTTTAGGGTGAAAACATTGTAAGCATTGTTGAGCTCTGCGGTGGGTCTGAAGTTCTGACTTCAACCGTACCTACTCTATACGTACGTAGGTAGGTAATTTGATACCAAAAGTCTCATCTCATTCAAGAGTCAGAACTCGCGAGTATCGTCATAAACAGTTTACAACCCGTGACACAGCGTTTTTGTGACTAACTTTGGTAACGTAACGTGTCTGATACAGGGACGGAATAAGGATTTCGATTATAAGGGAATTTGCCCAAAAATTAGGGTCAATTGATGCTAGCGCAGAAGCGCATCGGAGAGGCAGAGTTTACACAATTTTGTTATCTTAGAAATATGTGCACAGATTGTAGATATAAAGATTTTGCTATATTAACTTTTTGACTGACGCTTCGATGGGCTTTGTCGATTTGAAAAACAATTTGTTTATTGTCTTGTTATTTTGTCACTAATATCAAGTTTTTAAAAACTTTTTTCCGATTGATTTTTAGTATGTTTTAAGTACTGAATCATCATCATCATATCGACCCATTTGGCACAATGGTCAATGCCGGACTACCAAACACAGGGTTGCGGGTTCGATTCCCGCCTCAGACAAGTATTTATGTTTAGATATTTGTCTGTAGTCTGGTTGTCTCATGTATTATAAGTATAAGTATATATTTACAAAATAAAAGTACATAAGTAGTATATCCGTTGTCTATCACCCATAACACAAGTCTTGTTACTTAGCCTGGGGCTAGATGGAGATGTGTGGAATATCCTGCAATATTTATTAATATTATTATATCAGCCACAGGAAGTCCACTGCTGAACATAGGCTGAAAACGCAGCACGAGACGGCCTGCGTTTTCAGCCTATGTCCATTGATGGACGCACGCATTGATTACGGTCGCGGGAAGTCGTTGGACGCAGAGAGCATGCGACCTATCGCTTTGGAAGTAAGTAGGTACTGAATACATCTCTCGGTACGTAATTTCCTTGCGTAAACATTGTTTATTACGAGTGAATTCGGAACGTTTAGGTAATGTTTCGTATCATTTGATGTGATATTATTTTTATGTTCACCAACCGAATAATAACATTGACGTTTGTGAAATTTAAAGTACCTAATTATTGAAAAGTATTAAAATGAGTGCGGTATGTTAGTCCAACCCTGTCCAACCAGTTTGTCCACGGGACTCTAAAAACACCCGAAATAACTATTTTGTAAAACCGGCCAAGTGCAAGTAGGACTCGCGCATGAAGGGTTACATTCCATTATATTTTTGTTGTTATAGCGGCAACAGCAATACATCATCATCAACATTTCAACTTGAAATCACGGGTATCACGGTTCATGCCAACTGGGTTCCATGTACCATGTTGTATAGGATATACCATAGACCATGCCCCACTTATTTTTATATGTTTTAATACCTATTTGTTGTTATCGCGGCAACAATACATCATCTGTGAAGATTTAAACTTCATCACGGTTCATGAGATACAGCCTGGTGACAGACAGACAAACATACAGACAGACAGTGGAGTCTTAGTAATAGGGTCCCGTTTTCATCATTTAGGTATGGGACCATAAAAAAGCGTTTAAGAATGAATTTGACTTGCGATCAAAAAAACAAACAAAAGATTCCCTACTAACATAAGTCGATTTTCTTTTATTGTCGATTTTCACGTGTAGAGCCAAGCATTATCCATCATTGTACCTAGTTGTAGCAGTTTAAATCGCGTGTGGCTGTAGCTTTAGTTGGAAGGGAGGCAGGCATGTTCCCCTACTTACAAATCAAAATGATTCATTAAGTAAAAATAATTGTTAATGAATATGATTAAGCACATTGTATTTCGAGCAGATACAAAGAATTTGTAAGAAAATTTTCGCAGTCTATTCATCTAAAAATAATTTACCTAATTGCCATGATTCTGCGAAAAATCTGTGCTCGTTGTGGGTATCTTTCATTAGAAATAGGTGCCTGTTCTATTCACAAAAAATATTAATTAAATTTTGTTATTAGTTACTTTTAGGAGGTGACTAAAAAAAGATTCCATAGACAAGTAGAAATTTTAAATCAATAAAGTATTTTTAGGAATTTAAGAGGAAAACTATTACGAATACCTCATCATCATCATTTCCTATAACCGATTTCGGTTATGGAGAATACCTACTTTAATAAAAAAATACCTACCATAAAGTTTAAAAAAATAAAGATAATTCAAACAATTGAATATTATAAAATAAAAAAGCATTCAAAGCACACTCCAATAAGCCACCAAAATCTTGTCAAAAACATTCAAACAAATATAAAAAAAGGTTTAACAAAAACAAGTGAGCAATCAAACTTTTAATCCTGTTTTAAAATGTCGTGTTTTATTCAAAAAAAATTCGGAAACCTCTAAAAGCGTTCCGGAAATTCATGCCTACCCGCCTCTGTTTTCCGAGTTTTCGTTGACAGCGCACTGTGAATTAAATACAATAAGCGACAAAATCTATTGTATGAAAATTCTAAATGAAACTGAAAAACATAGTTTATTATGTACCTACTTTAAACTTCAAATATCGAATGACCAAATTAGCCGCCACGTTAGTGTTGCCAAAGCATCGATTAACAAAAATCACAACAATTACATTATCCACAAATTAAATGTAAAATATAATTATAAGATTATGTAGGCAGATTGTAATAATAGGCTTTAATATTGAATGCAGCTGACAGAAGTTTGGGCAGGCAAACCTGGCAAGCCTGGTTGTTGGGACGACATAGGAACCATTCTGGGACGCACGTGAGAGTGATATTTTCGGTGTCTAACGTTTTTCTTGTTCACATTTTATGCCTGGAGTTAATTATTTTAGGTATTGTAATTTTTATTTTATATCTTTGTAGTAGTATCAAAATGAAAAATAAACATATTTACGAATCTAAGCATGTCTTCTTTTGTTATCATACGCCTCAGTCATTAGGTCACAATTAAAGTTCACAAGCAATTGGTCATTTTGAGTTCAGCATATTTGATCATGTGGATGACAGTTGTGTTATCTGGCATTTAGTATCTTGGTCATTTTGCCACCAGCGTAATTGGTCATATGAGCATTTGTAAATTTTGACACTGCTGCCATCTGGCTCCTTGTACATTATGATATAATGGCATTTTTAGTACCCCTCGTGGAATATCCGGTGATATGAAGATGTGGAGAGACATTTGGGAGGCATATGTCCTGCAGTTGACTAACACATTCTGCTAAAGAAGAGAAGAAGAATAAACGGCACACAATAGTTTTTGTCGCAGTATCTTGTCGCTAAAACTAAACAACATTGTGTTGTTATGTCAAGAATTCGATTATTAATGGAAACTTGGGTCCTGTGGCGCGCTTTGAGGGATGCCACGTCAAACCGGCTACAATGGGGCATTATTTAACAACAGGTGTTGAACTCTACTCAAGGGTTACTATTTTGGACGGTTAATAATAACAATGGCCTTTACTTATCTAAGTAACTCTTAAAGCGCTACTTACTTTGATATGTTTAGGTAGCTGTATTGCCGGGGACATGTTTTAGATGGAGTAGCACTGATTTTATCTTGGACGGTTATTGTAATAAAAATACTATGACATCACTTTTCGATCGTTTTTTTGGTTCCGTTTCGATCGTTTTGTTTCGTTTTAAATAATGATCCGCTTAATTCGTTGATCAATTGAACCATACTTACGCATAGACAATCAAAACCACAAAGAATTTCTAATTCTCCAAGTTCGATATATCGAACCATGAAGACTTAAAAACTAACGCTCCGTTAGTTTGCAAACAATCGAACTACACATAATTTCTCGATAAATTAAAAGTATCTAGGTAAATTATAGGTAATATTATCCAAAGGAGTAGGTGATACTTAAATATGATCGTTGACATCTATTTAATAATGATAAATATTGCAGGACATTCCACACATCGCCATCTAGCCCCAAGCTAAGTAACTAGACTTGCGTTATGCGTGCTAATCAATGGATATACTACTAATATACTTTCCTTTTCTAAATATATACTTATAATACATAGAAACATAGTCTGGTGACCACAGACAAATATCTAAGCATAAATACATGTCTGAGGCGGGAATCGAACCCGCAATCCTGAGTTTGGCAATCCGGCATGGTGACCATTGTGCCTACTGGGTCGTCCTTTCATTAAAACGCTCATACTATTCAAACGTATGTTTTCAGATGAATAATTCGCAATTTAGAATACCTAAGATTGAATTCCCCTGATTTTGTGACGACCAAACAAAGTTTCTCAATTCAATTATTCTTATTGAATAGACGTTTAAATCAGTTGTAAGATTTCAATTATTTACCAAAAAGGAAGAAGAAGGAATAATAAATACTTATCACATTTGAGAATTAAAATATTATTTTAAACTACTACATTTTACTATATATACCAAATTTTGACTGTTAAAGTTATTTAAAACGGGATATTTATTTACCATGTTCATTGTTTTTAATTTGTGGAGCACGATATTTTGATATTGTTCAGTCTCGTTAAAAATAAAAACAGCTCAACACAATAATAACAATAAATAAGTTATAAAATATTTTAAAAAATATTAACCTTTTTTTTAGAAAAGAACCTATTTAAATGAGTATTATCATTGACTTATAGTTATTCATATAAAATACTAGCTGCTCCCCGCGGTTTCACCCGCGTCAGTCCCGATCCCGTGGGAATATAGAGATAAAAAGATAATATAATAAAATATATTCTGTTTATTCAGGTCTCCAGCTATCTACATCCCGAGTTTCATTGCAATCGGTCCAGTAGTTTTCGCGTGAAGGAGTAACAAACATACACACACACACAAACTTTCACATTTATAATATTAGTATTTCCAATCAAAACTTGTTATTTTTAGCCAGGGATAGAAAACCGCGAACGAAATAAGACCAGAAAGACGCTGGGCACATAAAAACTCATACGTTTCGATTTCATTATTTCAAATCCTTATTCCGCTCAATACCGGTATTTGAAATACCGGTATTGAGCGGAATAGATCCGATCTATTTCATGCAACGTGGGGCAATAGATGCGGGGTACATATCGATTAATATACTTAGTCCCGATCCCGTGGGCATATCAAAATAAAAAGTAGCCTTAGCCTTCCTCGATAAATTGACTATCCAACTCAAAAAATATTTTTCAATTCGGACCAGTAGTTCCTGAGATTAGCGCGTTCAAACAAACATACAAACTCTTCAGCTTTATAATCTATAATATAAAAATGAATCGCAAAATGTGTTGGTAAGCGCATAACTCAACAACGCCTGGACCAATTTGGCCAATTCTTTTTTTGTTGTGTTTGTTATTGTCCGGAGAAGGTTCTTATGAAATAAAAAATTAAGAAAGTTGCGCAGAAAATTATTACGCGGGTGAAACCGCGGGGCGCAGCTAGTCTATAATATAAAAATGAATCGCAAAATGTGTTGGTAAGCGCATAACTCAACAACGCCTGGACCAATTTGGCCAATTCTTTTTTTGTTGTGTTTGATATTGTCAAGAGAAGGTTTTTATGAAAGAAAATATTAAGAAAGTTGCGCAGAAAATGATTACGCAGGTGAAACCGCGGGGCGCAGCTAGTATTAGTATAGACAAAGTAAGAACAAAATTCCAACGAATTTCGTTCTTACTTTGAGCTGTAGGTATTCAAAGCCGCAAGTTGTAGGTATAAATTGGTAAAAACCGGTACACATCCTTGTCTAATGTATGTGAATCAGACGGATAAAATTGTCGACGCAATGGTCACCATGCCGGACTGCCTAACACAGGGTTGCAGGTTCGATTCCCGGCTCAGACAAGTATTTATGCTTAGATATTTGTCTGTTCTATGATTGTTTCTATGTATTATAAGTATATATTTAGAAAAGAAAAATACATAAGTTTTATATCCGTTGTCTAGCACCCATAACATAAGTCTAGTTACTTTGCTTGGGGCTGGGTGGCGATGTTTGGAATGTCCTGCAATATTTATATATAAAATAGTTTTCTAAATTAGAGAAAAATATTATTCGCGCTACAATTATGAAACTTCCTAAGGGGGGTTGGTTTTACGGCGTAGGGAAGCGAACACTAAGAATGGATTTTTGGGAATTAAAGGGAGTAAAACGGGCTGATAAGTATTCTGTGTTTGTAGAAAATTAATATAACTTTTAAGAGGAAAGGGTACCGGTTCTCTCTCCATATAAACGTAGTCGACTGTTTCCTCCCTGGATAATGACACTAGAGCAAATATTTTTGTGGCATAAAACCTAAAACTGCCATGACCATGCCTTATTTTTAGACTCTTACTTCCTATAATAATTAGAATATAAAAAAACCAAGACATGGTCATGGCAGTTATAGGTTTTATGGCACAAAAATATTTGCTCTGGTGTCATTATCCAGGTAGGAAGCAGTCGAATACGTTTGTATGGAGAAGCGATCGGGTACCTTTCCTCTTAAAAGGTTAATCAACAGGGCGCTGCTAGTAGGTAAATATAACTTAAAATATATTATTTAGGCCTACTTAAAATAAACGTTCGCTTCATATATCGTTCTTTCATCGCTAATTCGATTACTGTCGAAACTCGAACGGAGATGCTTTCAAGAAATTTTCTATCTAATAAATAGCTTATGAAAGTTCAGTTGGAAACCTCGGAATTTACCCTCGCCGGGTGATTTGTTTTGGAAGTTAACCAAAGGTTCTACTTTTGACTTTTGAGATTAATGATTTTATTCTTCAGTGATGTTGAAAAATGTACATGTTACCTGAATATTGATAATATCAAACACAAAAAGGTAAAGTTAAAACTAGCTAGCTGTAGATAGATAGATTGATAACTATATTTGTACAACACAGGCTGAAACAGAACACGATAAACACAAAGTAAAGTAATAGCTAGAAAGTATAAGTTGCAGAAATGGGCAGCCTTATCGCTGAAAGCGATTTCTTCCAGGCAACCATTGACCGTACCAAGTTCGCACGGGATTTCATGATAGCCAATTAGGTATTTAAGGAGCTACATATGCCAAAGAGCTTGGTACATAGTCTACCAAATAGTTACTACTGGTGAAAATTGTTGATTGTTACAAATCGTTTTTATCAAAAGTGCTGAGATGGTGAGATTTTTACTGATATTTTGGTGTGACTTTGAACCATTATTCCCTATAGTTTTGAAGCTATCCTAAAATTAAGAATTAAAACTAGTCTGGCTTTGAAAAGACTAGGAATTTTCGTATCAAATTACCCCAAAATATTGGTAAAGATGTCACCTATAATTACATCTTAGCACTGTTGAGAAAAACAAAACACATTCGTTACAATCAACAATGTTAGTTGTAAGTGATGGGTATATCTTCGCGTTGTGTTTAGCAACATAAATATTATGAAAATAATTCAAAATTCTCATACGTTTTGTGGTGTGATTAAGATTTCAATTAGGTGGTCGCACAGCAGTGGTGATTAGCTATGTGGCCCAGAATTTATTTAATAAAAAAACCAACAATAATTGATAGGTATACGTACCTATTCAAATATACTTTACAAATACTTAAGATTCCTTTGATTCCTTCCATTTCAACTTATAATTACTTTCATATCTAAAACCAGTAAGGTGAAAATAAAAATCCCTTTGAATTCACGGCCATCAAACATCAGGGTTATTAATCAAATTTCACGGTCGAGATTAAAGAAACCCAGGTGAATGGATAAAACCATTCTGGTCACCGAATCTTGATAACCAGAAATTATTCCCACCAGATTGTGATATTCGTTTTCCTCAAAGACTTTCTACCTATCTAATTAGCTTTAGTGACTTAGGTCGCTATTACACATAAAAAAGACGGCTTTTAAAGTGAGATGTAATGTTTTCCCTATAGACGCAAGACATACGAAAGAGAATAATTTATTGGTAAAAAGATTTTCTTTCTTTTTACATATTTCCGTAAAGTCTTCGATTGGAGACCACGTGCCGGAAAGAGTAGCGCGGGACGGCCTCCGACAAAATGAACGGACGACTTAATTCAGGAAGTCATTGGACGCAGAGAGCACGCGACCGATCGCTCTGGAAGTCTTTTGGGGGAGGCCTATGATGATGATGATAGGTCAGCGTTTGACCACTATAACACCTGCCTTATGGTAGGTGACGATGCGGCCTAAGGGGTAGAATTTCGGAAAAAAACTTATCGGGTGCCTACGTCATATAAAGAACACACCCTCCAAGTTTCAGGTCTCTACGATCAGCGGTTTCGGCTGTGCGTTGATCCGTCAGTCAGGACAAAGCATTTTATAAATAGATAGGAACCAACTGCTCATTATTTTAAAGAACATTTAAAATAATAAATTATTCTTAATCGTAGACGCTACCTAGAGATAAAGGATAGGATTATTTCTCACTTCAAAACATCATTGTTTTTTCTATGTATGTATATATATTAGTATGTAGGGTGAAATTTCGGGAAAAATAATCTTTTCTTAGTGGATACCTACAATTACACTCCATAGAATTTCATATCTTTGAGACCAGCGGTTTATTCCTCAGGATTAAGCATTATACATATCAGCCAGGCCAGTCAGGACTATTTCGTATTTATAGATGACATTGACATTTCTTCAAACACCAATTACAACGTGTTTTAATCATCTATTCAAATTTGAAGTGTCTTTCCTCTAGCTACCTACACCTTTTGTAAAACCGGGTAAATACCTAAATAATATCAAATTTAATATTCTATATCTAAATATTCTTCTTTTATTATAAGTAATAACTGCACCCCGCGGTTTCACCCGCGTAAGCCCCGATCCCGTGGGAATATCAAAATAAAAAGTAGGCTATAGCCTTCCATAATAAATGGACTATTCAACACAAAAATATTTTTTCAATACGAACCAGTAGTTCCTGAGATTCAAACAAACCAACTCTTCAGCTTTATAATTTTCTGTTTGTATAAAAATCTTGTGTCTCGATGTATGTTGCCAATAAACTCCAAAACTACTGAACCGATTTCAATCAAATTTCACATGTATTTACAAATATTTTTAGTGTCTTTTAATGCAATGTTATTTCTTTTAATTTTTAATGCTTTAATTTGTATAAGTATTCTTATAATTTGTTGCGGTTGCTGCCTTGAGTTTTTTTATGTGTAGGTATGCTTACGTCATAATACAGATCTTAAATACAGATAAGTAGCTATTATTACGTAGGAAACCAATAAGAAAGGATGTTATAAATTTAAATCATAGATAAATTTATTTGTACAACGCAGGAAGGAACATAGAACACGATATTCGCAATGTAAAGTGATAGCTAGAAAATATAAGTTGCACAAATGGGCGGCCTTATCGCTAAAGGAATTTCTTCCAAGCAACCGTAGTTTCCAAATAACATCACACTATAGGTTTTTGCTTCGAAAACCTAAATTATGTAGTAGAAAAATATGCAGAAATATAACTTTTAAATATAAAATTAACTACCTATCTTATATCTTTAAATGAGCAATTCTTGTATATATATATACATATATATATAATTGGAATCTCGAAATCGGCTCCAACGATTTTCATGAAATTTGGTATATAGGGGGTTTCGGGGGCGATAAATCGATCTAGCTAGGAATCATTTTTAGAAAATGTCATTTTATTCGTGTTTTATCGAAACTTACTTTTTTATCTGAAAAATATGACTCTTCCTGACATCTATTGGCGAACTACTAATACTATTTTTTTTCTAACTACTAAGTCAATGAGTGTTTGCTTTGAGGTTAACTAAGTAAAAAAAAAAATACCGAGCAAAGCTCGGTCATCCAGGTACTTATAAATTATAGCATTATACATTATTACTATTTGCCATGCAGATTCTAGCCCGATACGTTCCTTTGTTTGAGGCAATGAATTTGGTTTGGTTTGCGAAGCGAGACGAACGCGGCGTCGGCGGCTTTGTCTAACCACGTCTAACTTCCTCATAATTCAAAAACTGTAAAACACTTTATTGTTATTCAAAAATTCGTCGTCGTAAACTGACCCCATCTTGTACTTGAACGTGCTGTTTTCCGCAATTACACCCTTTTTAATTGGGTCTTTTTTGCGTGAGGATGGGTAGGCTTGCCCAGCACCCACTATTCTCAGCTTAGTCGACCATTTCCAGAGAAGAGAACTTGTCAATACTTCTGGAGCCTACTAAGCCGCAGGTTTCATCACGATGTTTTTTATTCACCAGCAATGTGAATTAGCGCACATATTTTTTTCTTAAGAAAAACACATTGGTGCACGGCCGGCCGGGATTCGAACCCACGACCTTCAGAATGAAAGTCGAGGTATCTACCACTAAGCCAACACCGCTCAAACTGACTCATAGGATAAGTGCTCGTAGGGTGAGTGTAGATTAACCTAAAGGTTTTAACTGTGCGTTCAAAGAGCCGGTTTGAAATAAAATTAAAATATCAGTCATCAGCCAGCCAGTCACGTTTTTCCCATAGAATTAGGAGGTGTCTATATGCTATATGACGTGATATTTCTATGCATTTTCTTCCATACTTAGATTTCTCTGCTCCGCGCTTTAATAACCTATCTCCATTAAAAAATATGTCCACAATTTCTAACTAAAAACTACACCTTTTCTTATCTGACGTCACCGTGTAATTTTCTCTGAAACCTCAGCGAACAAAAAGACTCCAAGAAAGAAACTCGTAGCAAACAATTCTTGCAATATTTCTGCGACATTTTTGCAAGATTTCTGCTAGTGTAACAATAGTGAACCATCGAACTATGAACCGGGGCCTTTGTCACAATGTCTTTGTGATAGCTTCCGAGACGTCTTGCCGTTCTGAGTTCTAATTAACACACAGTGATATTTACTGTGTGTTAATTAGAACAATAGCCTTTCCCTCTGTCAGTTTTATCCACCCCCCCCCCCCCCGAGCATGGGCGCAGGGCTGGATATACTATCCACGGCAGACAAAACGGGGGAAACGGTTATCCCCGTAATTATTGCCATTGTAAGAAAACCATAGAGTACATAGATGTCATCGTAAATCAACCTAAAAATTTAGTTTTGGCGGGAACGAGTTAACAAAATGTCGTGCTGCAGTTTTGAAATGAAACGAATGAAACTATGTTGTAACCCAAGTTGAATTGTATAATTCTGGTGGAATGTTATTCAATTTAGTTCTGTGAAAGTGCACAAGTGTAGTGAAAGTAAAAATCAGTGTCAAACATGAAGTTTTCTCGTTGCCTCCAAATCTCCTATTAAAGTTATGGTAAACTTGCCACCGCTTTACTATAGCCCCTGACTTGACGGACTATGACGACTTTGACTGTTTTAAAATACTTTAGGCCCAATTTATGAAAAATCGGGTCATAATTTGATGCAAAATATAACTTGACACTGGCTAAATGCACAAGCCGTGCGAAGCCATTATTAATTTAAAAAAAAAACCTAAAAAAATAGTTTTTTTATAGGTACATCTGTGCTTGTCATTCTTGTCAATGTCATTTGTTTGACTTAATTTTACTCTATTGTCTTCCCTATGTCCCCATGCTTTAAGCGGGGAATATGTGTCCACGGTTATGTCAAATGGGGATATACTTATCCTTTCCATTTTGCCGTACTTTGGCAGGTGGACAAAATAATTTTCTACCTTGACAGAGGACATAACGGATTCACATAATTTTTATCCTCGGCCCATGGTTGCCCTGCTGGTAGGTGACGATGCGGTCCTAGATATAAAAATAAGTATACTCTTAAATGACTGCCAATCTTCCTTAGTCGGAGAGGCACCTTAAGAAGAATACCTGCCTAATGCTAAAATATTGTTTAAAAGCTAATACAAAAATACAGCATAGTACCTACCTCAAGTACCAGGGGACCATAAACAAAAGGAGAGATATCCAATATCCATACATCTATACCAAATTGAAACATCACTCTAGTTTACCCCTACCATTAGTTGTCTATACGTATTTGTGATGCTCACTAAATTAAATATTAATAAAACAGTATAATCTTAAAATGAAATTAGTTTAAAAGTTATCAGACTACGGCGAAATCAAAAGGGAGGGTTGTAGATGTAATTGTGTAAAAAACAAGATATTTATACCTAAACATAATCTTTACAAAAAAAGATTTTTTGAAAAATCGTAGAAAAACTGTTCGCTTTGACGTCTATAACAACCCTCTTTCGTAGTACAAACCCGTTGTTGGAACACATAGGTGGTTTATATTTTTTCAAAAAACCGGCCAAATGCGAGTCGGTTTCGCGCACTGTTTTCTTTCCTGTTATTTCTTGTTACCTATACGAGAACAGAAATTCATCATCTGTGAAAATTTCATTGTGACAGACTGACGGACAGTAGAGTCGTAGTAAAAGCATCCCGGTTTTACCCTTTATCGTGAACGTTTGTCGAATTCAAATAACTATCAACAACTCGTGGTAGGGGTTACGTACAGTTTGTATTTGGAACATCGGTATCTAGGCATCCTAATCTCCAGTCTAGTCATAGACGCTTGCAAATCACGACTGCTATATTCTGTTTACCATTTCACTGGAGTTTTCCAGTGATATGTCAAACCGAGGTAGATAAGTCTTGACGAAATAAACTTGACCACACGTAAAGCAATTGACTCTTATTCCCTCGGATGTTTTCGCATATTGCATGAAGACACGTCAAATTATTGTGTTACAATAAAGGAATGCGAAGTTCGGAGATATAACCACTCTACTAGAGTTTTCACAAAAAAAAATATATATAAAATTAAAATTACCACAATTTACTGAAAATTTAAGGTATTTTCAAGGTATGGCAGAACCAATATTGATAGCAGGCCTTTAAGTAACTTTTTATCAGCTATCTGCTGATAAACAGTAATACGTATCCGCCAAAAAAGGATTTGGGAAAATTCATACACTACGCGGACGAAGTCGCGGGTGAAAGCTAGTTTATATTATGAGGACAAAACAATTTAAAAAAGAAAGATGGAGGCAATAAAAAGATTAAAAAATTATATAAGAAAACATCAGAAAACGATCGCAAAAATTTCAATCAACGTAGATAGTGAATGCGGCCGCAGCCTGCTTCCTACTCCATCTCTGCATTCAGGCATCCAGTCTGTATTTCAGATTGAATCGTTCCCTTGCGATGCTAATGTGAAACGCTAGCTAGTATCCGTCTACCACTAGCCTCGCCTAGCCGCCCTTGTGAATGCTGATTTCGCGGCTTGTTGCTAGTTTCAACTTCATTTGCTCACTATAGGTACCTACGTGAGGGTGAGAGTCTACTTCGATGATACCATTTGTAAATTTCTTTGCACATATCCTCTTGGTGGCGCTAAACGAACAAACCTTTTGGTTGCTGTACTGTTATAAAATGATCTACAGCCTACAGCCTCAAGTCGATCAACCTACTCGAAATGCCTCAAACTCTAACTAATGGGTTGATCACACGTACCTAGTAGAGTGGCGAGACAGTAAATTGGTACTTGTCCAAGACAGTAGAGTGGGCGAGTTGGGTATTCACACGGATTTTGCTACGCGGCAAGTCAGTTCACTTACGTAAAATTGTTCACAAAATAAATGAAAATCATTTTTTTTTGTCGGAAAACTATTAAGAAACATTTTTAATTTAATAAAAGAAAAAGCACAGCAACATACTAGAGCTGTCGGGCTTTTTATTCAATGAATGAAGCAATTGAGTATGGTATTATTCTATTTATCGACTGTATTCATAACAATTTGCAAAAAAAAATTGGGCAAAGCTCCATTTTTCACCTTAAGGCTGCTTATACTGCCAAACGCAACGCGCCAGAAATACCCGTCGCTTACAACTAACATTGTTGATTGTTACGTATGTGTTTTGTTTTTCTCAAAAGTGGTAAGATGGAATTATAGATGAAATTTTTACCGATATTTTGGGGTAATTTGAGACGAAAATTCCTTGTTTATTCAAAGCTAGACTAGTTTTAATTCTTAATTTCAGGATAGCTTTACAACTATAGGGAATTTTTGGCTCAAAGTCACATCAAAATATCGGTAAAGATCTCACCTACAATTCCATCTCAGCACTTTTGAGAAAAACAAAACACATTCGTAACAATCGACAATGTTCACCAACGAAGGCGACCGGTGCCGGTAGTAACTATTTAGTATGCTGTGTAGCAAGGTCGTTGGCGTATGGACGCCCCTTAAACAGATCTTAGCTCGCTTATTGGCCGATAATGCGTCCGAGTGCGTATTAAACAATTCGCGGTAAGGTTTAATCTTAATATAATAAAGAGGTAAGATTTTTTCTTAATTTGTTTGTAACGAATAGGCTCCGAAACTACAGGACCGATTTTGATGAGACTTGGTATGAGGACACATTGATTAAAGTACAGTAAAATAGGCTACTTTTAATCCCGAAATTCCCACGGGATCGGGAGTCAGGCGGGTGAAACTGCGGAGCATTGATAGTACGTAAAAAAATATTCTACTAATATTATAAATGTGAAAGTTTGTGTGTGTGTGCATGTTTGTTACTCCTTCACGCAAAAACAACTGGACCAATTGCGATGAAACTCGGTATCTAGATAGCTGGAGACGTGGATTAACACAAAGGCTACTTTTTATCCCGATATTCCCACGGGATCGGCACTAACGCGGGTGAAACCGCGGGGCGCAACTAGTGATTAATATAAGAAAGACAGTGAAACCGAAATTCTCATAAATAATATCGTTTTACTGCCATACAGTTATATATTTACGTAACTCCCAATTAGAGCTGAAAGCCTAAAACGGTCTCTTTTTACCGAAAACATAATATATTGTAACATTTTGTTGTTTAATCACAATAATTGAGTACACTCGACAAATAAAAACAATGGTAACGTAAGACAATGAATAATGGATATTCACTCTGTTATTGACTGTTGTTAATAATTATAAGTTAAGACTTTACTATGTTTACTGTGTCAGTGTCGTTTTAAAGTGACAAGTACAGTCGGCTGCATAATTGCAGCCCTCGGTAGAGTTCGAAAATTACTATTATTAGAATGTTTGCATTCTAATCATTTTTGTTTGTTAAATTCATAAGTTAAAAGACTTTAAACTTCAACTAAAGCAGGTGCATAGAATCTTGCTTGTGTTGAAAACCATTCTTATAAGAGTCGTTTTGGAGCTCTACGGTGGGTCTGCAATTATGCAGCCGACCGTACCTATGCAATTGCTCCAAATACAAAATAAATAATAGTTACTACAAACTACAAAAACAGCTCTTTTTATCCTTTAAAAAGTCAAATTTCCAAAAATCCTTTCTTAGTGCTCGCATACATCTGAGACTCGTGTTAAAATGTTACTAGCTTTTGCCCGCGACTTCGTCCGCGCAGAAGTCTAAAATGGACAAAGGAATCATGGACCCATACAAACTTTGTCCCCTTTTTTACCCCCTAAGGGGTAGAATTTCGGAAAATCCTTTCTTATCGGATGTCAATGTCATACAAAAAATACACCCTCCAAGTTTCAAGTCTCTACGATCAGCGATTTAGGCTGTGCGTTGACCCGTCAGTAAGTCAGTAATTCAGGACAAAGCATTTTATATGTATGGATTATTATAAAGAGTCTGTAGTGTCCCATGCAAGGCAAAAGCCTCTCTACTCCCCTTCCACTGATCGCGATCTTGTGCGACGGATTGCCAAGCTGTCATAAATTTGTCCATATCGTCTAGCCACCTTCGACGGAGTCTGGCGGGTAATCTTTTCCCGTTAATGGGTGTCAAAAAAGTTGGTGATTTGGCCCAAAGTTCTTCCCGCATATGGCAGATATGGCCGGCCCAATTCCACTTCAGTGTGGCAGCTTTTTGGGTGACATCGACAACTTGGGTTTTGGAACGTATTTCGGTATTCCGAATTCGGTCAGTAAGTCTGACCTCGAGAATACTTCGTTCCATCGCCCTTTGGCATACTCCGAGTCCAACCCTTAAGCTCGAGCCTCGTAGCTCTTTTAATTTTAGAGATTTTTTGTCGGGGTTCAATCCTGATGTTGCGTTGTGTAGACGCGAATCACATGTCGTGGTTTATGAATGGTGTCTCTAATACAAATTTTTGCTTGTCCTCTTTGCAAGCCTCTTCAAGTAAGCGGGAGGGTGGTGCACATTGCATTTTGTGTTTTGGCACTAGGCTCGGAATTAAAAACTAAATATGAATACTTCCAATATTGAGTATTTATCCCTTTTGTATATGAAGATCGGGTTACATACCGCGTTCTACTCTTTCCTCGTCTTAATATTGTCAAACGGTGTTTCTTTTTTGTATAGGTAAGTTATTTATTTTGAACTAGTCTCTGTATATCTTCTTTTTTTACCTTCACATTATTTTTGCTAGTTTCGGAACCTTTTAACTTTTCATACAATATTCACATTACGCAAACGTGACAGTAGCGTTTTCACTGTGATTTGCACTACACGTTTTGATTTGAAGACTTATGTATGACCCAGATTAAACTGACATTTTTAACTGAGGATAAAATCACTGACTCACTTTTTCACTGATCAGTGATCACAAAACCTCAGAAACTACAAATCCTAGGAGTCATAAATAATGCATGGGGATTCCTTTTAGGACGTATAGGGGAGCACTAAGACGGGATGGGGATAATGCATGGTGGTTCCTTTTAGGACGTATAGGGGAGCACTAAGACGTAATGGGGATAATGCATGGTGGTTCCTTTTAGGACGTATAGGGGAGCACTAAGACGTAATGGGGATAATGCATGGTGGTTCCTTTTAAGACGTATAGGGGAGCACTAAGACATGATTTCGTGAACGACTTCTATAAGAGTAAAACGGTACAATTATATGAAAAAAAAATGTAATCTTAGTCCATTTGATTTTGAATTATTTTCGTGTATTTTCCCTACTAAGTTTATTTCCTTCAGCTATTATTTAGAAAGAGTTTATTTAGTTGAAATAAATTACTTTCGGAGTAGGACAACAAACGTGGGTAGAAAGGCTGCGAGGCTGTGGTAGAAGGAGCAGTGAGGTGGAAGAGACAATGTGAGACGTTTGTCTGATGTGATAGCTCGAGTGAACCGTTGTCAGGCATTCATACCTAGCTTCGCTTAGAGATTTAAGACAGATATTTTTTTTTACCTTTTAAAGGGTAAAAACGGGACTCTACTACTGACTCGCACTGTCTGTCTGTTTGCCACCAGGCTGTATCTCTGTATTTCTGTTGCTGCTATAACAAAAAAATTTGGAACAATTAAGTAGGTGCTTCATTTAAAATTTTCTAAATCTATAAACTAAATTAAGTGGGTGGGTAGGTATATAAGAAACTGCACGTTGTAGTTTAGCGGGAAATTAGTTTGTATAAAATGTATAATTTTTTAGGTAAGTGCAGCTCCTATACAACAGGTTACAGAACCATTCGTTGCGCGGATCCGAATTACACTTGGCCGGTTTTTTTTCTCTACCCGACTGTGGGATGGCATGATTATAATAAAAATACCACTTGATTGTCTACTGTCAAAGTCAAGTCAAAATTATTTATTCCTTTGGATGCTTAATACCTACAAAGATCACATGGACAAGTCTTAAAAACTAAGTTAGGATGTGTGCCTTCGGAACGCGCCCACCAATGAGAAGAAGGCACAAGAAACTCATGGGGTTTTTTTATGTAATCACGCTCACAAAGGTCAATATTACAAATATTTGAAAGTATTATTTGAAATGGAGCAACTAAAGTCACCTCCATGGGTTGTTAGTATCAAAATACGTCTTACTGCACAATTTATGCTTTATAAAAGTTTTGAACCTGTTAATGGACATATCATATCATATTATTATACATCTTTAGGTAATTTATTATAATAGAGCGCACATGTATTATTAAACGACCTGTATATTTTCCGGAGCCTACTACCGGGCACGGTCAGTTCATCCTTATCTCTTAAGTTGAGCACAAATATGTTTGTGCCATAAAACCTATAACTGACATGACTATGCTCCTATGTTTTGTTTTTTTTTTCATTTTCTAAGAGAAATTAAGATTTAATAAACAAAAAAAATGCATCAAAATATTTGCTCTAGTGTCATAATCCAGGGAGAAAACAGTCGACTACGTTTGTATGGAGAGAGCCCCCGGTACCCATAACATTACGCTGCGACCAATAGGAGTGAAGCATCAGTGAAAAATGTTGCAAAAACGGAGAAAAATATTTGAAGGCTTCCGTTGCGTGCACTACATAAATGTGATTGTTTGCATTGAATAGACTCCGAAACTACTGGACCTTTTTCTATGAAACTTGGTATGACGGTACATTGGTTCAATGACAGTAAGATGGGCTACTTTTTATCTCGATATTCCCACGGGATTAGGACTTACGCGGGTGAAACCGCACGGCACAGCTAGTTAGGAATAAAGTATTCAGACATTCTTGCTAATCATGGAAATATCCCACATATTTTACTCTTGAGAAATAAGTAAACAAAGTAGGTAAGTCCCTACGTAGCTATACCTACTATCTACATAGATCTAGAAACTTCTCAGACAGGTTTATGGCGTTCAACTTTAACTAATTACTGATTATAGAGCTTTTATTTCTTATTTCAACTTTTCGTCGCCATTTTAAAAGACCTCTCCGAACAACTAGATTTTTTATTATTTCTTAAAGACTTATTACTTTAGGTAGAAGTTTTATGGTTGAGTAGCAAGAAAGTTAGTTCTTCTTTGGCAACTGGTTGTAAAACTGGATAAAGACTTATTACTTTAGGTAGAAGTTTTATGGTTGAGTAGCAAGAAAGTTAGTTCTTCTTTGGCAACTGGTTGTAAAACTGGAAGGTTTAATGATAACAGTTGAGAAAAAAGAAATGTATATCGTCTTTGGCAACTGGTTGTGAATGTCAGTTGCCAATATGGCCGGAGGGGAAGTTAGGAACAAAGTGCCTCCGTTAGGTCATTTCGTTAGGTTTTTTTTAAATAAGCTAGTTTTTCGTATTGGCATGAACGACAGGTTTTCTTTTTTTAAATAAACTAGTTTTTTGTATTGGCATGAATGACAGTTCTTCTATAAATATAAAATTTAAAGTCCTGACAAACTGACTGCTAATGCACAGCTGAAGCCAATCGGTGGATCGGGCTTTTGACATACAGGTATTCTGACGGAGGCATCCACTAACAAAAGTTTTTGAAAAGTTCAACTTTTACGCGGACGAAGTCGCGATTTAAAGCTAATTAAGCATACTATCAAGTTAGGCAACACATATTAAAAAGAGCTAACTTACGCAGCCTTACGCTTAAGCTTAAAAATAAAAAGTTACTTACATTCTACAAGGGAGATCCCTAGTTAGTTAAATGTAGTTTAGACCTTTTACTTGCGCACTGAAGGCATCTGAAGGATTCTACATCAAATTAAGGGTAGGGTCTAGTCTAGACTCTAGCCCCTTTTTTCCAAAACGAGGTTTATGGATAGTCCGTGATGTAGATTTAAGTCTTAGATTTAGATGCAGATTTACTCGTGAACTATAGTCTAAACACTATCCCTATACCTATAAACTATAGGAATAGTGTTTAGACTATAGTTCCTTATATAATCTATAGGGATAGTGTTTAGACTATAGTTCACGAGTAAATCTGTGTCTAAATCTAAGGTTTAAATCCACATCTCGGACTATCCTTAAACCTCGTTTTGGAAAAAGGGGGTTATGTTTTAACAAATTATTTAGCTAAAAAGGTACCTCTTAATTCAACTGCTAAATAAAATAATGTACAAAAGCCAGCGAGTTACTAATTAAGTTTCCTAATTCATCAACTGGGCGACAGATGGCGTTGCTTGGAAAAATAACTGCGAGTGGTAAAAGCAAGGTGGGGAAATAGTCCAACTTGACTGAACTGTAACTTTATCTGTAACTTGACTTCAGTAATGACAATTTTATCACTTTTTTTAAATGTCGGTTGCTTAAAGTAAGTACCTAAGTAAGTAATATAAATAAACATAAAACGAAAAGCCCTTTCTGCTAAGTATATTGACGACCCAGTTGGCACAATGGTCACCATGCCGGACTGCCAAACACAGGGTTGCGGGTTTGATTCCCGCCTCAGACAAAGTATTTATGCTTAGATATTTGTCTGTGGTCTGGTTGTTTATATGTATTATAAGTATATATTTACAAAAAAAAAGTATATAAGTAGTATATCCGTTGTCTAGCACCCATAATACAAGTCTAGTTACTTAGCTTGGGGCTAGATGGCGATGTGTGGAACGTCCTGCAGTATTTATTTATTATTTATTTATATATTTTCGTTAGCAACATTTTTTTTGATTATATTAACATTAATAAAAACAATTGATTAGAAGGGAATTTGCGATGCATTTAGCACTTTTGGCATATTAGCATTTTTAGCACCTTTTTTGACACTTATTTAACATCTTTTACGTAAACCTCAACTAATTCGCTACCCCTGTAATTAATGTTTTCCATCCCCGTTTTAAGCTAGAGTTGATGGATTAAAACGGATAGGATGTCGTTAAACGTCCCGTTTCGGCGGTTCATTTTTAAAAGTGACAAGAAATTGTGCTTGTAAACAAATACACAGAAAAAAAGCTTGCCTTGTAGCGAGAAATAATATTAATCTTACCCCTATATTATTCTCTAGCGTCTATAACGCTAGAGAATAATTTCTTAGTTTTTAATCCCCGACGCAAAAACGTCGGGGTGATAAATGTCTGTTTGAGATTTTTGTTTAAAAGGTGAATTTGTCGGGAGTGTTCTTAGCTATGTTTAATCAAAATCGGTTCAGCCGTCTGAAAGTTATGTGGGGGTAAAATTCATGGTTAATTAAATTCTAAATTTAATTTTTAGTAAAAAATCTTAAATTGACCAGTATTCTTAAATCCTACTAATAATATTATAAATGTAAAAGTTTGTGTGTGCGTGTGTGTGTATGTTTGTTACTCCTTCACGCAAAACTACCGGACCGATTGCGATAAAACTCGGCATTTAGATAGCTAAAGACCTGGATTAACACATAGGCTATTTTTATCTCAATATTCCCACGGGATCAGGACTTACGCGGGTGAAACCGCGGGGCGCAGCTAGTTCAATATTCTCAAATAAAGAATACTGTTTAAAAATATTTTAAAACAATAAAATATTCTCTAGCGTCTGGAGAGAATTATTTCTCAGTTTAACAAACCTTTTTCCTGTGTACTTAAAACTCTAGCTCCACTCGTATTAATGCATTTCATACTTAGAGCTTTTATCTGATTTGTGGCTGGCCACTTTCCAGATTCCGTGAAAGAGAAGAGAACCTAGCAGCCAAATCTCACTGCATTAGAAAATAATTAAGTTTTTACCTTTTGATACACACGGTTTTTGAGTAGAAACGGAGATAAGTTAGTTTAATCATACATTTTCTAAACTTACACGATTTTTCGAACCTAGTAATTATAACTTCGAATATTAATCGCGTGTTTTTATTTCTCTTACCTCGAAGTTTCGATGTTACAATAGTCATGGACGCGAGTAGACATGGAAGAATGGTCTTCTCGTGACAATGACTGTTTTAAAAAAGTCGAAGCTTTAGAGAAATAAAATTAAAATACGAGATGACGCGGGAAAATAATTACTAGGTTAAATATCATAGACTGAAATTACTGTACTTAGGTGGCTACCTATTTAAAAATTAATATTCATAATTTATTAGTCTCTAGTTAAATCTATGCTATACGGACATCATGCTTGGATTAGTCTATAATTAAAAAAAAATCCCCAAAACTCTGGATTAGGTAGTTTTTACTCTTTTGTTTAGTTTCCCGTCCGTTTTTTCTTGTTTCTGGTAAGATCCGGGGTATATTTAAATAACCAACTTAAAAAACTTAACTTTCTAATTAATTTTCTATCTATACTAATCTATATCAATTTATCTTTATCTTATCTTCATAATCTTATTTATCTATACATATAAAATTCTTTGTCCTGAACTACTGACTGACTGACTGATGGATCAACGCACAGCCTAAACCGCTGATCGTAGAGACCTGAAATTTGGAGGGTGTGTTTTTTGTATGACGTAGGCACCGGATAAGAGAGGATTTTTCGAAATTGCACCCCTAAGGGGGTGAAAAAGGTTTGTATGTAACTATGTGACACCTTCGTCTATTTTCGACTTTAACGCGGACGAAGTCGCGGGCAAAAGCTAGTCTACACTAATATATCTCTTTATGAGGAAGGATTTTTAGTTTGAATTAAACGAATAGGTAGGCTCCGAAACTGCTGGACTGATTTAGATGAAACTTGGTATGAGGATACATTGATTAATTAGGAATAACATAGGGTACTTTTTATTCCGATATTCCCACGGGATCGGAAGTACCGCGTGTGAAACCACGGAGCGCTGGTAGTCTATTAGAACTTAACAATCCGTATGTAGTAAACCCCCAAGCTGCTTCCACAAACAGAATAATTTCCCAGTTTAATTCAAGTCTAGATTTTAAGTCGGATTAAGGCATCTTGGTAGCAATATAGTACGGTTAGCAAGTATGATTAAAGGAAGGACGATAAGTACGGTCAGAATATAAAGAGCCAAGTTTAACATTGCTACGTTTATTCAGATTAATCTGACTGACTGCTTGGACCTTCATTTGCGTTTAGCTTACTACCTATGGGTATTTAAAAAAGTGTTAGGTGTACTCCTTACAAACGTAGTCGACTGTTTTCCCCTTGGATGATGACACTAGAGCAAATATTTTTGTTGCATAAAACATATAACTGTCATAACCAAAGCCCCTGTTTTTATTTTGCTTTTTAGATCTTAATTTCTATGATAATTAGGAAATGAAAAAATCAAGATATGGGGGCATAGTCATGGCAGTTATAGGATTTATGGTACAAAAATATTTGTACTAGTATCATTATCTAGAGAGGAAACAGTCGACTACGTTTGTATGGAGAGAGCGCGGTACCCTTTCACCTTAAAAGCTTTATTACTAACTAGACCATTCGACGACCCAGTTGGCACAATGGTCACCATGTCCGACTGCCAAACACAGGGTTGCGGGTTCCATTCCCGCCTCAGACAAGTATATATGCTTAGATATTTGTCTTTGGTCTGGTTGTTTCTATGTATTACTAGCTGCGCCCCGCGGTTTCACCCGCGTAAGTTCCGATCCCGTGGGAATATTGGGATAAAAAGTAGCCTATATGTTAATCCAGGCCTCCAGCTATCTACATACCGAATTTTATTGTAATCGGTTAAGTGGTTTTAGCGTGAAGGAGTAACAAACACACACACACACACACACGCACACACAAACTTTCACATTTATAATATTAGTAGGATAAGTATATATTTACAAAAGAAATGTATATAAGTAGTAAATCCGTTATCTAGCACCCGTAACACAAGTTTATAGTTACTTAGCTTGGGGCTAGAGGGCGATGTGTGGAATTTCCTGCAATATTTATATTCTTCGTGCGCGAGTTTGACTCGCACTTGACCAGTTTTAAAATAGTTTTGCTATAAGAAAAATGAAGATTTAACCCCCCGTAGCCGATATAAAGGTTTCAATTTATCAAATCAACCACAATAACATTTCATGTTTCCAATTTTTTGGAAAATTTAGTTTGAGATTTTTACTTACCCTGTCGGTTAACTCGGATTCAAAGAAAGTTGAAAATGGGTCAGGCTACCTCTCTTCAGTTTCCAGTTTCATTACCTCGTCAGTTTCCATAATATCAATTCCATAAAAAATACTTTGTCGTTAGTTCCTTTTTTTTTTTTTCTTTTATTATGGCTTCGCACGTGTGCATTTAGCCAGTATCAAGTTATATTTTGCATCAGATTATGACCCGATTTTTCATAAATCGGGCTTAAAGTGTTTCAAAACAGTCAAAGTCGTCATAGTCCGTCAAGTCAGGGGCTATTATAGTAAAGCGGTGGCAAGTTTACCATAACCTTAATAGGAGATTTGGAGGCAACGAGAAAACTGCATGTTTGACACTGATTTTTAATTTCACTACACTTGTGCACTTTCACAGAACTAAATTGAATAACATTCCACCAGAATTATACAATTCAACTCGGGTTACAACTAAGTTTCATGAAAATAAAACTGCAGCACGACATGTTGTTAACTCGTTCCCGCCAAAACTCGTTAGTTCCTTTTGTTCGCCAGTTTTGTTAACTTGTCAGTTTCCTCGTCTTGTGTTTAGTAAATTGACAAAAATACGTTTAACTGGCGCTCAACAACTTAGAGCGCAGAAACAAACAAAAAATTAAATTTTTATGTGTAGAATTTTAACTTTTAATTTTTCTTATATTTAGTCTAGCGTCATCTTTTTTTTTCTATACTAAAATCCAACGGTTTACCATTATCAAACAGGATGGGTCTGCTTTATTTTTTTCTAATTTGCAAATCACTCACTAGATGTCGCTGTTGTATTAGTAATTTTTAATTTAAAACCAACTCACTAGATGGTACTATTATTGTTGACGCGAGCATCGCCAACCAAACCGGTACTCAGTACCTCCCTACTGCGGTGGCACTTCATTCACATACTACGAGCGACCTACAGTGCGTCTCCCTCACAACCCTTTTCTATCTTTATTTAATTCTGTTAATATGTTTCGGCGGCTGAACATTAAACCCTTTAAACATACAGTCCACTTCTCTTTCTTACCATCTTCTCCACGCCGAGGCTTCAACAATTATCAATAATCTACGCTAATATTATAAAGGGGAGATTTGATTGTTTGTTTATAATGAATTGGCTCCGAAACTACCGGACCAATTTTGACGAAACTTGGTATGAGGATACATTGATTCATTGGAAGTAACATAACTTTTTATCCCGATATTCCTACGGGATTGGGAATTACGCGGGGGAAACCGCGGAGTGCTGCTAGTATACTTATAAAATAACATTATTCTATAGGTGGCACTGTTACAAATAAAACCTTAATTAAATATAAAACAACTTTATATTATCTTAAAAACTAAAGCCTAGTTCGCATTAAGCTAGTATTTTAGTCTGGTAGTGAGTAATTTAGTATCTGAAATACTCGCTACTGCCTAAAAATTAAATATTTAGTTTAAGTTATTACTTTTTACAAGTTTTTATTTAACTTGCACTGTTCATAGGTCACTAAGTAAGTTGTCCGTCAATTTAATTTTTTATTTTGGTTCCACGACTAATAGTCGCTTAATAAAAGTTGTAGATAATCTTATTTGCAACAAATTTGTTTGTGAGACCTATAGTTCGCCATCTTGGAAAAAACCATTTCCTTTTTCCAAGATGGCGGCCGTGGGACATGGGTTGCAACCCCTCAAACTTGAATTTAACTTTAAACTGACCACACCCCTTGATATCTTAAAAAATAAAATTGCATCGTCTGAAAAATGCAACGCCAAATGTAACTTTTCAATGGACTAACTCGAGTACAGCGCGAAGCGAGTATTTTAGCTACTAAATTACCCGCTACTAAGTTACTCGCTACTAGACTAAATGTGAACTAGGCTTTGTACAATCTTAGAAATATTTCTCCAAAGGCTCTCCCAGTATATGTTCCAGTTTTCTAATCGCGTCTTTAGTCGAGTTCTCTATCTTTTGATCGCCGTCTTCAAGAAGTTCAGCCAAGAATGGTACACTTTCAGCCAAGAGTGGAAGCCAGCTGGAGCCGAGTTGGGTTGCCATGGCAACTAAGCAGTCTAAGGCTATTAACCTGAAAGAGGAAGTTCAGAGTAATTAGACGTTTTTTTAACTTACTATTTTGTAAAGCAAGGCAAACAAAAAATTTAACATTAAAAATCACAAAGAGATACAAACAAAAGCTTTATATAGCTGTGGCCCGCGGTTTCACCCGCGTAAATCCAGATACCGATAAAAAGTTACTAAGCTGTTTCCCAGCTATCTCTACATACCTAGTTTCAACGCAATCGGTTTAGTAATTTTTTAACACACAAACTTTCACATTTATTATATTAGTAGGAAATAGGCTGTTTATCCTACTTCCCTCTTCTCTGCCATCCATGAGACAAAATGATATGGACAGACAGACAGACAGACAATCGAGTAACCTTAATAAAGGGCCTGTTTTCTCCTTTTGAGGTAGGCTTAAAAAAAACAAATAAAGGAAAATAAACTGTCCAACTAACCTTATATCAGCATCATTATGTCTCGTCTTCAACAAAATCTGATAATTAAGTAGTTTCCACAACGAATCATCTGCCGTAGCCACCGCGAACTGCGACACACAAGGTATAATATACTCTAAAGCCCTCGATTTAAGGTCCGAAATACCACCCAAAGTATTCTCTAATTGATCAACTATTGGCTGCATTAGCGTTTCAAATCTATCTTTATTCAAAAAACTTTGGCTATCGTATAAAAATACGATATGTAACGTTTTTACGATATATTTAACAAGATTAATGCATTTATCTTCTGATTCGAAGTATAGGTCTTCGGTTTTGCTTCTATTACACGCGTCAAGTGAATCTGCGGCGTTTTTAATGAAATGTCCTGCGAAAAGGACGAATAAGCCCTTTAATTTGTCTGCTATGGCTCCGCTTAATCTGTAAAAAACAATAGAAAATTTTAAATAACATTATTTTGATCAGTGACAAAGACTATAGAACCAGAGACAAACTGTCATGAACACAAAAATCCCTTTATTTCTATTTAGCGTTACTATTGTTTTCACCTTAAAATTTACGTAACTTATTACGTACTTTATTTGATACTTTTTGAGCAAAAATAATGTTCATCTTCTGCTAGCCAAATATTTGAATTGACATATTAATATTGAACTGAGAAAATCGCATTTCATTTAGTTAAAAAATCTTAAGTTTTATAATTCTTTATTCTAACGCCATCTGTGACTTATTTTCAAAAATGTGTTGGATATCTTTAGATTTGGTACAGACGGCGCAGCGTTACTAAAATGAACGTACCCTATTTTGTTTGGGTGGTGGTGGTCTCTAACAAATAAAGAAGGAACTCATAGAAAAGCTTTTAGATATAAACCGGATTCAAATAGCTTGGAATCGTCTATAACATTAAGCAACGTGGCTCGAATTATAAGGGTACCGGCGCTCTCTTCATACAAATGTAGTCGACTGTTTCCTTCCTGGATCATGACACTAGCACAAATATTTTTGTGCAGTAAAATCTATAACTGCCATGACTATGCCCTTATGTTTTGGTATTTTTCATTTTCTAATTATCATAGAAATTAAGATTTAATAAAAAAAAAACAAAGCAAACGGGGCATGGTGATGGCAGGTATAAGTTTGATGCAACAAAAATATTTGCTCTAGTGTCATTATCCAGGGAGAAAACAGTCGACTACGTTTGTATGGAGAGAGCTCCGGTACCCTTTCCTCTTAAGATGGAATTATTTCATGACTTATTAGCCTAAAATAAATGTTTTTCTAACATACCTGTAAAAAGTAATAGCTCGATCCTTCTTTCCTTCAACATTAGAGCGTATCGCCCAATCATAAATCTTGAAATAAAACGGCCTGAAACTAGTCTCTGAAAGTTTCAAAACCAAGCTCACTAGTGCGTTGACTATTTCATCTTCGGCATTGTCTATTATGACGTCACTTATTTGCTTGTCTGCAGCATCGCTTCTTAATTGCAAAGCAGAAAGGAAAAACTCTGTCAAGTCTGCCTGAAGTGCAGTGAAATCTGCAGTGGTCACGTTTGTAAAACTCTCTGCTAGAACCGACATCACTGGTCCAATCGCATCGTAATTCTCTTTGGATAGCAACATCTGATGTGTTTCATTCACAACAGGGATTAAGACTCTAGGTGGAATGGCACCAGCGATCTTCTTCTTAATATTTCCCAGTTTAGACACTACAACTGATACTTGTTCCTGATCAGAGTTCTGCCATTTGGCGAGAAGAATTGAATATTCGTATAGTATCTTCTGTAAATAAGGGCTCAAAAATAGAGGTAAACTTTCGACAATTTTAGCTATTGCTGTCACAGTACTTAGTAAAACCAGTTCAGCAGTTTCAGCCTTACGCTGTTTCTTTAAGACTTTGATGAGAGCCGGCATGAATTTCCGTAAACTAGCTAACGAATGTGCTCTGAGATTTCCACACAATTCTGCTAAGCACAAAACAACGGATGCCATTACGTTTCCGGAAATATTTGTATCACAAGTGTACGCTGTTACTGTTTCGAGAACAAATTTAAATGACTCTGGGTTTTCTGCTGCAAGCATTCGCGTTAACAGCTTCAGAGATAAAAGGGCTGTTTGTTGATTTAACTCCAATTCTTGGGCAGCAGTTTCGCTTAATGTTTTATCCTTATTCTCTATAGTCTTGACTATATCCAGAAGCGGGTGTAGCAACGAAAGTATCAATTCTCTATCAACATTTTTTAAGAATTCAGGTGCGTGTTGGATCTTAGAGTTCAAAAGTTCCATAGATTTCCTTCGTACAGTCTGTAGATTATGTTTTAGGAGACCTCTTATTACTGATAGGAACATTGGAGCAGATAGCAGATTATTAGTGTGATCTAACAAATCATAGCTATGATGTAACATTACTCTCCAGTATTTTGCTGTCTTTTCATCGGTTACTTTAGAAATAGCTTGTATGTAGGTCAAGATATTGATGATCAGTGTTTTGTAATTTGCCTCGTTTTGCTCCATATTAGTTGCCAGGCTGTTATTGTGTATAAACCTTGATGAGGATAGGCAAGTATTCATAAAAGTAATAATGGCGTATTTGTAATGTCGCAGTTGATTTGCGGAATGTCCGTTCACGCTGAATATGTCACTGGGATCGACATCAGTATCCATTTCATTCTCATCCTTCTGCAGGGGTAGAGATTTCACATGGAAGACAAGTTTTACAAAACAGTCCAACCAAATTTCTGGCGGGAATTCAAGCAGAATACTTTGACCGAAATCCAGTCTATTTATCGGTGCTTCTTGTTCAGATAAAGTTCTAGATTGTCGTTTATCTGTCTTCTTGTTTTCATTGAAATGGGCTACGTGAGCTTCAAGTAGCAAAGCTATGAGGGCCCATAAGAATCTACTAGCGTTAAGAGTCTCGATCAGTTTTTTGTACAACGGTAATCTTCTATGTTCAGGGACATGTAATACTACATCTGCAAATATACGCAAGACCGGAACTGCGCGTTTATGTAATTCCTCAAGCTCCTTTTCACTTAATTGGTTGGCAGTTTTTTCCATTTTCACTAAGATCGGGATCAAAGTCTCTATAATCCTGGTTATGATTTGGAAGCTGTACGCATCATCATGCCTTAGAACTGACGAGCCCATAAAGGTGAATATTTCCATTATATGGTGAAGGACTTGTTCAGGTAACATGTACGCAGCTTGTGACAATAAGAGGAGTGCGTGGTGATGAGTTTGCGGATTCTGTGTACCTCTTATACACTGTATAATCAATTCGACTTTAAAAGCAGACTTCAGAGCATTTAAATTTTCTTTATCGTTTTCGTTTGTAAACTTATTGCAGTAATACCACAAAGATGACAGAATTAACTGTTTAGTGTATTCCACATAAGATTGCTCCTCAAACCTCAAGCATTTGTTCAGTACATTAAACAATGTTGACACGAAAGTGGTATCTAAAGTCATTCTCTTTTTACTTTGAACATATTCGAGCACAGCAACTCCCAATTGCCACTCTTCTGTTTCAGCCAGTTGGTAGGACAACATAGACACTGTGCTTGTACTTTTCTTTTTCTTTGGCAAATTATTTGCCGGATCTACTGCGTTTAACATTGCATCGAAAATAAACTTAAAGTCAGCGAAAGTTAGGAATATTTTCTTCATAGTTTTTGAAGCTGTGCTTGTGATTGCTGGGTTATTACTCAAAGCTCCAGCCTTGGAAAATAAACTGACTAAGCTCTTGCGTTTTTCTTTCGGGACTTTGTTAAAAACTTCTTCGTCAAACTGTCTCATGATTAATACAGCAGGACTAGTGTAAGTCTGATCTTCCAATACACATTCCCTATATTCCTTCAACCCTATTTCAATGGAATTCCAAACGTCTGTATTTTCGAAAGTGCTAACTGTGGTTTCATTAATAAAGCTGTAGACTGTTCTGATGAGAGTAGACTCGTAAATATCAAACGTTAATTTCTTGTTGCTATCTTTTTTGATAACTTTTTCTAATACTTTTAGTGCCGTTATTATGTGAGGGAAAGTCGAAGTATTATTTAGACCAGTCAGAAGTTTGACGAAACTTGACTTAATATGAACTGGTACTTTAGAATTCAGTATCCCAGTCAGTTTTTCAAAACAATTTCTACGAAATACTTTAGTCAACGGGTCCTTTTGTGTCAAAACGTTTGTTATAACTTGGGATACTTGATTGTGGTCTAAAATAAGCTCCTGTTTGTGATCTATCAACTCTTGCATAAGCCGAACGTAGACAAGCTTGTTGTCCGGTCCCTTTTCCAAAATTTTGGATATCAAATCAAGCATAGTAAGGCGTATAGTTTCAGCTGGATTATTCAAATTGAAGAGGACCATCAAAATTACGACATCAGAGACATATATCCAAGAACAATCATCCAGAATTGGGAGTAAATTGCTTAATAACTTAATGCATCTTAATTGTAGTTCTGGTCCAATAACATCTTCAGGATCGGCTGCATAGAAAATATGTCCACATGCAAAATTAGCGACAAATTCAAACTTTTCTTTAGGTGTTTTGAAAAATTTGTCTAAAAGTTGCTTTAAAAGCTTGGCGTACTTCTTTGAATAACTAGGAATACTGCATCCAGTGACGCAGATTTCAAATAGTTTCCTGACGAGAATCATTTCAGGAGATTTGCAAACATTTACCCAAGGTTTTGGCATGTGAGTAATGTTGACGTGTTTTATAATTTGTGCGAAGAGATACTCCATAAATTCAAAAGAAATTGTGTCTTCTCCAGAATTGTCGATAAACTCAGTAATCATTTCACTGTTAAAGTTTTCACAATCTTCTGATAGAGATATGTATCTAGTTTTGAAACTTGCCATCAATAGATTAAGTGTAGAAGCAATTTCTTCTATGGATGCTTTGTCAAAAGTTATAGATTTTAGCAGCAAAAAGAAACAGATGTCAGTAGCATTGTTTTTGTTCAACAGATTCTCATCAAGGTATTGACTAAAATCAAGTTTTTTCTCAACAAATAAGGCATTAAAAACGGCTTTATTGATTGTATCGTGACGATTTTTATGTGAGTCTATGAGGCCTAGCTCTTCTACAGTCAAATTAACTTTACTAGCCCATACAGATTTTAGAATCATCCACGTCACACTAGTTGCTTTTTTATCTTTAGAAAAGAGGTTAGGAATTATTGCCAAAAGTATATCTTGGTTCACTGGTGTTACATTTAAATTGCAGAGCTTCTGAATTCCTTTCTCTATCGTAGCCCGCCAAGCATCTTCCTTTCTAGACAATAACTTAGTCAAAATATTTGTCACTTCAATCTCATTAAGTATTTCATCTAAGACGTTTTCAGGTAAGTCCAGCGCTACAAAAACAACAGCAGGATGGTCATCAAGTAGTCTATTAACCATTGATTCTTTAAAAAAGTCCGGATCTTCTCTCTTAATATTTTGATGTTGAGTTTCTACATATTTAACCGCCTCAATACGTTTATTGTGGTTCGCGTGGTTTATATTTTCGAAGAGATATGCGTCACCTACTTTGTGAGCTACGGCAGGTTTGAAGCCTAGTAACTGAGACAAATGTTTCCTTTGGTTTTTATTCTTTTGATTGTCAGAGCTCATGATTTCTTTAATTACTGAATCAAAAGCCTCAGGGTATTGTCTTTCAAATGTTTTTATGAATGCAGAGTACCAGTTAAAGACTCTTTTGACAAATTCGTCTGTTTCTTCAATGATTTCGATGTCGCTGCCATCATCTTTTGAGGAATTTTTCCTGTTGGTTGGTGGCTGACTGAGGGTGGGGTTGTAGTTTTGTAGAACACATCTGAAATATCAAATTAAAATATGTAACTGTAGACGTGAAAATCGAAGTCAAAGTAAGAATTTAGACTTGGCAAAAAAAATTATAAGTAGTTATTAACTTACCTAATAATTCCCTTTACATTTTGATTCTTAAAATCAAGCTCTTCAACAATCAACTCAGGCAATTTCGAGAATCTTATAAATTCTTCATTATCACTCTGCAGTATTTCCATAACACTTTGAAAAAATGCCAGAACAAATGGGTAAACATTATTGTTCTTCTCGATCAATATCTTTAAATGTCCAGTAATTGTAGTCATTGTATCAATGGATAAATCATTCAGAATAGTAGTAGATATTTTAGTATAATGTCTCTGATTGTTGTAAAGGATAGTTATAAGTAATGTTACATCGTAAGTCAAGTCGAATTCAGTTGTTAATAATCTTCCGACAATGTCATTCAAAGATTGAGGTTTTAAATTAGCTCTGATGAATAAATATCCTAAAATAATGTAAGCTGCTGCACGAAAGTCAATAATCGGTGAGCTTATAGCAGTTATTAGAACTGGTAAAAGACTGGTAATTAAAGCTTCGTCAACTTTTTTCACATTGTTTATCGTTCCGATAGCAGTTTGACAGAAAAAAGCAAATACCGTATTGAGTTGATTTGCTCGTTCACCAAAAAGGTTTACATATTTAATTGTACGATTCGCAATAAATTGCATTATAGCGTTATTCGATGAACATAAATTGTACAATGCTTGGTTCGATAAGGGATGGCCAGTTTTCTGTACTTTCAAAAATACTTCCCATTTAGATTTCTTGTCTTTTAAGTCCAGTAGTTGTATGATACGAACAAATATGTTTGTATTGTGGTACGGTAATATTAGGGCTACAATGGCGTCTTGATTATACATGTGTATTTGGTATCGATTGATGAGCCATTCTAGGGCTTTGTGTGCTGGTTGCAAGAGTAAATATGGTGAGAGTTGGTATAGGAATCTTTCGATGGTCCTGTCAATGTTTTTGTTGACTTCTTGGTTCTCGATGGCCCTCTGGAAATCTTTAAAAACATTTTTATAAATTAAATGTAAAATTACAACAAAATGAAAAGTAGCTTCTTTTAATAAACTTGTTATTTTCGTGATGGATCAATTTTGATCTAACATAGCTAAGTATTAACTCGACAGTTATTTGGACAAACTGACAAACATAGCTAAGTATTAACTCGAAAGTTATTTGGACAAACTGACAATTAACAACACAAAGGATAAACTAAAAAATTTTAGGTCTACAATAATAAAACTTTAAAAATCCCACTGGGAAAACATTTATACTAAGTATTATAATAAATATTTTTTTTGTTTGTAATGAATTAGGGTCTGAAACTATTACACCGATTTTGTATGAGGAACTTGGTATGAGGATACATTGAAACCTTGACAGTAACAAAAGCCAATTTTAATCCCTATAATTGACGGGATAGTGACTTACACGGGTGATACTGCAGGCCACAGCCGAGCTGCTAGTTGAAGCAATGACTCACCTTTTGAAGTCGCATTGAAAAGTGTATCAGCATACACACTGAATGTCTCATTCAGAGCGATAAGCTCGTTCAAACCACTTCGTCCAATCTCGTAAAAAGTGTCTCGGTCTTTTAGAGCTGCTTCTTTAGGGTCGAACAATAATGATACTTTCTTCGGCTCATCTTTGTAAACTTCTGTCTCAGGGACTGCTAATCTCTTCAACTGAGCAGCTAAAGATGTCGCCATGGCGGCAGAAGTAGTAAAAACCTAGAAAAATACGTGAAAACTATGAAACATGCGGCTTGAAAAACTAACCTGTGACAAAGTAATTAAATATTGGATTTTTACGTACTTCTTGGCGAATAGATTGGAGATTTTCAGTTTTACTATGACGAACTGTGATTATTTTAATTAATCAATTACTATTCTAGCAATTCTACGAAGTTTTTCATTAAAAAATCACAAAACAACAACACGTGAGCGCTTCGTTTTGCAGATGACAAGGGGGTAGGTAAGGGAGAGGGGAATTTGACATTGACAGTTTTCCAATTTCTGACATTATTACTTTATTGTCAAAGTCACTGTTAGGGTTTTGGCGGGAACGAGTTAACAACATGTCGTGCTGCAGTTTTATTTTCATGAAACTTAGATGTAACCCGAGTTGAATTGTATAATTCTGGTGGAATGTTATTCAATTTAGTTCTGTGAAAGTGCACAAGTGTAGTGAAAGTAAAAATCAGTGTCAAACATGCAGTTTTCTCGTTGCCTCCAAATCTCCTATTAAGGTTATGGTAAACTTGCCACCGCTTTACTATAGCCCCTGACTTGACGGACTATGACGACTTTGACTGTATTGAAACACTTTAGGCCCGATTTATGAAAAGTCGGGTCATAATTTGATGCAAAATATAACTTGACACTGGCTAAATGCACACGTGCGAAGCCATAATTAAAAAAAAAAAAAGTCACTGTTAAAACAAGTAGTGATGGAGTTTTGGCGGGAACGAATTAACAACATGTCGTGCTGCAGTTTTATTTTCATGAAACTTAGATGTAACCCGAGTTGAATTGTATAATTCTGGTGGAATGTTATTCAATTTAGTTCTGTGAAAGTGCAAAAGTGTAGTGAAAGTAAAAATCAGTGTCAAACATGCAGTTTTCACGTTGCCTCCAAATCTCCTATTAAGGTTATGGTAAACTTGCCACTGCTTTACTATAACCCCTGACTTGACGGACTATGACGACTTTGACTGTATTAAAACACTTTAGGCCCGATTTATGAAAAATCGGGTCATAATTTGATGCAAAATATAACTTGACACTGGCTACATGCACACGTGCGAAGCCATAATAAAAAAACAAAAAAAACAAAACAAGTAGTGATGGGCAATATAAAAAAAATATCGACACTTTTAATATTTTCGATACAAATCTAGGTTTTCAACGGAAATCGAAATTATCAACTGTTAAAATAAAACTATTCATTAGTCGCTGCATACTTAACGTGATTACTTAGCGTTATCTGGGCACCAGAAAAATCACGGTACGTATGTTTACGAACACTATGAACAATTCACGTCACATCCCCGTCCCGTCCCGTCCGAGGTTTTATCTCGTTACGTATGCAGCGACCCTTATACTTTGAGTTTTGTCACTATTCCAACAGCATTATCGAACCAAGGTGTAATTTTCAATTTTATACCAGTTGTTGATATTAATTAGGAAAGCCGCACTATGACAATCTCCGAGAGTAGTCATTGAAATTTAATTAACAGCGAATCTCATAAGAGGGTCGCGACGGTTGTTAACTCATTTTCAATCAAATTCGCTCAATCGATAAACATATAAAAAACCATTGTCGACTCACTATTTCTGTTACAATCTCACTTTTCCTCTCTCTCCACTCCCCTGACATCACCCCCCTCACCCAAGCTCGTGCCAAAACCAAGCAAGAAGCAAAGTTATTTATTTTTATTCAACGACAATACGTATCGTAGCCTTCGTAAATTAATCTCAATCATTGCGTAGTTTCATCGTATCGATATTCACTCTTCACATTTTACCAGTTCATTCAAAAACTAATTTATTATCAACAAAGAAAATCAATATAAAGTCCAGTCCAGGGACAGAATGAACTTGAAAAGTTGAAATCTTATAGAATCTCTTTGTTCTCAGCTGTAGAATATTATCAAAATGATCTGTTCTATGTTTATTTTGTCTTTATTGTTGCAATTATGTGTGTCTTACAAACCAGTGGTGCTTATCCATGGAATTATGACTGGAAGTACCAGTATGGAGATGATAAAATTAAGGATACAAGAGGTTGGTTCTTAAAAATCTATTGGAATTAATTAACAAATGCACTGCTGAAACAGCTGGGGTTAGATACACGAGGCTAAGTTCCTGATGGCTGTTGACACTCTTTAATTAATTAAAAAAAAATATTTAAATTATCGATATAGTTTACTTGTACTTTTACAGGGCCTTTTTTTCGGCAACCAGGTCTCTTTAGTTGGGTCTTTTTTGCGAGTGTAGTTCTTCTAAGTATAAATTTTGCCATCCGATATTTTTAGCAAGGCCGTCTGATTTATGCTAGTAATTTGCAGTCCAGGAGTTACCTAATTCATATTTAATAAACTTTTTAAAGAATTACTTATTTTCATAATACTACTAGTTTTTTTAAGCATGATCTGTAAATTGGTTTGAGCTGTGTGTTAATATGAAATTCAAAGTCTTGACTGATGACTTTGAATTTAATATTTTCAGAAACACCCAGGAACAGTGATCTACAATGTAGACAGATATGAAGGGTGGTCCAGCCTGGAGACCATGTGGCACCAAGTGTTAGAGATAGGCAATGATATAGCTAATATATCATCACACTATCCTGATGGGATAAACCTTATTGGTGAGTTAACCAACAATTAGGTCCTAACTTTGAAGAAACTAATTTTTTTAATGTTAGCATTAGACCACTGTCTTACTTAATAGTAAGTGATGACTTAAAAACCTCCAAATAGTAGACATCAGAAAAGACAAATTCAGGCAACATTCACTCACATTGCCAATAAGAAATAAAACAGAGAAACATTTGATGATGTGCCCTTAGAATTTAGAAATCTTCTAAAGACCCCCCAAATAATCAGATTCATCAGATTCTCCACACTCCACACTTCCTGGAATGTATCAGAAGTATTTTATGAAATTTTTGTAAAGTGTTTTTAATGTGTATCTTTTTTAGGTTACTCACAAGGTGGTCTGTTAGCTCGGGGCATAGTAGAAACATTCTCAAATATAACAATAGACACATTCATATCGTTAAGTTCACCACAAGCCGGACAATATGGAAGTAAGTAAAACCATCCCTTTTAAGGGTCGATACCCAACAAAGGGTAAAACGGGACCCTATTACTAAGTCTTACTGTCTGTCTGTCTGTCTGTATGTCACCAGACTGTATATCATGAAACATGATAGCTAGACAGTTGTTTGCACGGATCAAAAATAATAAATCTTTTGCCACATGAACTGTATGTCACATGTGGGTCCCGGTAGACAAGCCGCACAAGTTAAGTTAGCCAATCTTAGTAAAAAGTTAGCCAATCTTAGGAAATGCTAGCTTTTCTGAATATTAGGAAATCTTAGTTAAAAAAATCAGTAAAATGTACCCAATCTTAGTAAAAAGTAAAACGAACTTAGTCAAAATAGTTTTAAACAATGATGAGAAATCTATAAAATCTAATTGGTAATTTTTTTATTAAAATTGTCTAACTCTATGAAAATTAGCTGACCTTTACTTAAATTGGCTAACTTTTTACTAAAATAGGCTAACTAGAAAATTGACTAACTTTTTATTCAAATTGGCTAAATTTTTACTAAAACTGGTCAACTTTTTACTAAAATAGGCTAACTTTTACTAAAATAGGCTAACTAGAAAATTGACTATCTTTTTATTCAAATTGGCTAAATTTTTACTAAAACTGGCCAACTTTTTACTAAAATAGGCTAACTTTTTACTAAAATAGGCTAACTTTTTACTAAAATAGGCTAACTTTTTACTAAAATTGGCTGACTTATAACTTTTCTTACATTCCAGCTGGCTTCCTCCACCTAGTATTCCCAAACCTAGTAAAAGACTCAGCCTTCGAACTGTTCTACTCTCGAGTTGGCCAGCACACATCAGTCGGCAACTATTGGAACGACCCATACCATCAGACCTTGTTTGAAGAGTACAGCGTGTACCTACCGTATATTAATAATGATATACAGTGAGTTTTTACACTAATATTATAAATAGGAAAGATTTGTTTGTTTGTTTGTAAGGAATAGGCTCCGAAACTACTGGAACGATTTTGATAAAACTTGGTATGAGGATACATTGATTAATTGAAAATAAAATAGGCTACTTTTTATTCCGATATTTCCACGGGATCGGGAGTTACGCGGGTGAAACCGCGGAGCGCTGCTAGTATGCTGTCCCCCGCAGAATATTGGAATAAAAATAGCCTATGTTACTCCCAAGAATTCAATGCATCTTCATACCAAATTTCATCGAAATCGGTCCAGTAGTTTCGGAGCTTATTCTCTATAAACAAAAAAGTTGTATTTACTGCTGATCCAATTGTGATGAAACTTGGTATGTAGAAAGCTGGAGTTCTGGTCCTAGCTACTTTTGACGTGATAACGTCTAATAAATTGATGGACGACCTGCATTTACAAAAAAGTGTCAGTTCCGGGTAACAGACACTTCATGTGCTGGTACCATAACGACGTCGTGGTAAACGTCACGCGTCTCGTGTTTGTTTTATATTGTTTAGTAATAATATCGCTCATCTGGGCTTGTGTTATGGTGACGAATAGAAGACTTAAATATAAAAGAAAAAAAAAGGAAAAAGAAATCTCAATTTTTCATCGTTTTCTTATGACGTACTCACGTAAAATTGTCGTCCGTAAACCGACTTTACAGACTATCATTTTTTATAACGATATCGGAACCGATCGATTGGATATCGGAACTTACGCGGGTGAAACCTCTGGGCGCAACTAGTGTTTCGGAAATGTTTCCTTATTCATTAGCAAATATAATAGAGGTCAAAGCCTAAATACAAATACGTACATATTAATATTTGACGTCAATTGATTAAAATTGATTTAATTATCAAAATGATATAAGCTGTTGCTCGTGACTATGTCCGCGTAGTGTTTTGAGACATTGAGACGCGTGCAGAAGATTTTATCCTACTAATATTTTAAATGTGAAAGTGTGTTTGTATGATTGTTACTCCTTCACGTAAAAACTACTGGACCGATTGCGATGAAACTCGATATCTAGATAGTTGTAGAGCTGGATTAACACATAGGCTACTTTTTATCCCGATATTCCCACGGGATCGGGACATACGCGTATGAAACTCCGGGGCGCAGCTAGTAATATGTATGCAAAGTTTTTAGCCCCATGCGGCCATTTCGTATGAGCTGTGCTTTAATATATCAGTCAGGACTTTCAATTTTATATTTATTGATAACTAGCGACCCGTCCCGGCTTCGCACGGCTATATTATGCATGTATTATTCATACCCATTTTCATATTGACGACCCAGTTGGCACAATGGTTACCACGCCGGCCTGCCAAACATAGGGTTGCGGGTTCGATTCCCGCCTCAGACAAGTATTTATGCTTAGATATTTGTCTGTGGTCTGGCTGTTTCTATGTATTATAAGTATAAGTAGTATATCCGTTGCCTAGCACCCATAACACAAGTCTAGTTACTTAATTTGGGGCTAGATGGCGATGTGTGGAATGTCCTGTAATATTTATTTATTTTATTTATTTATATAAACCTTTCTCTTGAATCACTCTATCTTTTAAAAAATCCTCATCAATATCCGTTGCGTGGTTTTAAAGATCTAAACATACATAGGGACAGACAGCGGGAATTGATTTTGTTTTATAATATGTAGTGATTATTATAAACAATGGTTATAAAATAAATACCAATGACTTTATCGATAACATGTTAAATGTAAACAAATATATGAATTATCTAGAATATGTTATGTATTGCAACATTATTATTGTTTTTACTGCATTATTTATACTGATTGCTTCATGCTAGTTTACTCGCTTAATCTAATTAAGTGGTTTTAAACGACGACTTTTTCTGTTATGCCTAGATAATGGTAGCTGGCGGCAGCACCATGCCATGGGAATGGGAATTACGCGGGTGAAACCGCGGACTGCTGCTAACCCTAATCCTAAAGTTACTAATATTATAAATCCGAAAGTTTGTTTGTTCCCTCTTCAAGATCAAACAACTAGACTGATTTGGATGTAGTATTTTAAGCCATGAAGGATTTTGTATCTCGAAATTCTTATAATACGAAAATAATTCAAAACGTTGTAAAACAAAACATAAGAAAATAATTCATGCCTAGCACCTTACTAAAATTTCATTTTTTTTTCACATCATTTAGATGTACTTAACAGTTTGTATAAAATCTTTTCAGATCAGAGAGATCAAAAGACTTCAAAAGCAACATTCTACGGTTAAAACGTCTCGTTCTAATCGGTGGACCTGATGATCAAGTCATCACTCCTTGGCAGAGCAGGTAAATAAGAAAGAAAGAAAAAAAATGTGGCACTCGGTGACTGCCGCGGCAAAGCTATTGCATCGTGCGAGCTTCGTACAGTCGTACCATATACATACACGTTAAGCGAACGCTCGGCCGAGCTACATGGTAGGCGGAGTGGGTGTGTTAGGTTTTATTTTCGTTACGGAATTTCTTGATTCGGTCGCCGCGCTTAAAAAAACAGAAGACAGAACATTGCAATATCATTCTGATAGCATTTCGATTACAATGAATATAAATGAATACCTCAAAGTTAGCTTTAAAAAAAAGAGACAGACAGACGGACGGACAAGAAAGTGATCCTAAAAGGGTTTCTTTTTTTACCTTTTGAGGTACTGAACCCAGAAACGGACTTTGGTGGTATTTTGAGCTACTTTGAGGAATTTGAACGATTTTATTTACGAGAATTGGCTTTCTGGAAACAAAAATAGAAAAATAAATAATCTGAATAACATGGTGATGATGTGTTGACGAACAACTTTTGTTCCACAACTTTTGGAAATTCGAACTTTTTTTGAAAATTGTACATCTAACATTTTCTCTCCGAATAGCGAGACATCTTTGACGAGCTTGCATCTTTCTATAGGCATTTTATTTTATCTAAGTAGAAAATAATGTAACGTACTTTATTTGTTGGAAAGATGCAAACTAGCACATCAGTTATAAAAAAACCCCCAATGATAAGAAAAATTGCATATACCTTTTGAACGGCTGAACTGATTTCGATCAAACATAGCTAAGAACACTTCCAACTAAACCACCTTTAAAAAAATCGCTTAATTCTACTAATATTATCCGTTCTATCAAGCTACAATGTTACATGCACACAGAGACAGGTCAAACTTTTAAACCATGTAGTCTAAAAATAATCAATTTTAGAATTTAAATTATAAAAATTTATAACTCACATTACTCCTCTACTGGGTTTATCACCTGGGATGGTATCGTATGACTAATTGACTAAGTACCATAAAAACTGAATCAGCTCTTTTCCATCCAAAGGTTGCCTGGAAAAGATCGCTTTCAGGGGTAAGGCCGCCCATTTGTCTGATGCACAATTTTGACGGCCCAGTTGGCACAATGGTCACTATGCCGGACTGCCAAACACAGGGTTGCGGGTTCGATTCCCGCCACAGACAAGTATTTATGCTTAGATTGTCTGTGGTCTGGTTGTTTCTATGTAATATCCTACTAATATAATAAATCTGAAAGTTTGTGTGTGTGTGTATGTTTGTTACTCCTTCACGCTAACACCACTGGACCGAATACGGTGAAACTCGGTATGTAGATAGCGGGAGACCTGGATTAACAAATAGGCTACTTTTTATTTCGATATTCCCACGGGATCTTACCCGGGTAAAACCGCGGGGCGCAGCTAATAAGTATATATTATATAGCTTTTTTTAGCATTTACAAAAGAAAAGTATAAAAGTAGTATATCCGTTGTCTAGCACCCATAACACAAGTCTAGTTACTTACTTTGGGGCTAGATGGCGATGTGTGGAATGTCCTGCTATATTTATTTATTTGTGCAACTTATACATTCTAGTTATTACTTAACTTTGTGTATTGTGTTCAGTTTCTTCCTGTGTTGTACAAATAAAATTATCTATCTTATTTTTTCTCTAAATTTCCAGTCAATTCGGCTTCTACGATGCCAACGAGACAGTAATAGAGATGAAATCCCAAGGCATATACATAGAAGATAGAATCGGCCTCCGTACTTTAGACGAGAGAGGTCGATTACACGTGCACACTGTACCGGGGGTGAATCACTTCAACTGGCATATGAATGTTAGTATTGCTGATGATTTACTTATACCGTATTTAGATTAAAGGAGATTATATAGCCAAGTTAAGAGGAAATAGCTCGACAAAATAAATTAAAATGGTACTTGATTTACGACATTTAACCTTAAGAGAAAAGAGTAGCGAATACTCTCTCTATACAAACGTAGTCGACTGTTTCCTCCCTGGATAATGACACTAGAGCAAATATTTTTGTTGCATAAAACTTATAACTGCCATAACCATGACCCTATGTTCATTTCTATGATAATTATAAAACGATAAAAAAAACTAAACATAGGGGCATAGCCATGGCAGTTATAGGTTTTATGGCACAAAAATATTTGTGCTAGTGTCATTATCCAGGGAGGAAACAGTCGACTACGTTTGTATGGAGAGAGCGCCGGTACCCTTTCACCTTAAGCGCATATGAAAAAATGACTTTTGCTTAAAACTAAAATAGATCGAAATTGAAAAAAAAATTTTTTTCATAAAATATTCCTACAGGACCAACCGTAAGAGTTGTGTTGTTGGGAAAGAAAAATAGTTGATTCGTTTAGTTGGTCAGAATGGAAGTCCTGTTGCAACTAATTTATTAAATTGATGGCTATGATAAAAAAAATGGGCGGTGACACACGGACAGACAGACGGACAAGAGTGATCTTATAAGGGTTCCTTTTTACCTTTTGAGGTGCGGAACCTTAAAAATTGATGCCAATATTCCCAACGGCTTTTAAATAACAGTGCAATTAATATTTTTTAATAACTTGTCAAGAGTAATAAATAATAATAGTCACGATAATTTATCTATACATATAAAATGCTTTGTCCTGAACTACTGACTGACTTACTGACGGATCAACGCACAGCCTAAACCGCTGATCGTAGAGACCTGAAACTTGGAGGGTGTGTTCTTTGTATGACGTAGGCATCCGATAACAAAGGATTTTCCGGAACTCTACCCTTAAGGGGGTGAAAAGGGGAGCAAAGTTTATACAGGACAACGTGATTACTTGGTCTATTTTCGACTTCTATGCGGACGAAGTCGCGGGCAAAAGCTAGTTACCTATAAAGGAAAACTAAGAAAACAATATTTTATCAATAGTTTAGCTTCACCTGCTTTAGTCTCGATGAAATATTTTTTTTCTTTAAGCAAGTAATATAGAAAATAGATTAATTTAAGTATTTATATAAATAAATTTGTGATAGATTTTTTTATTATGTACAAAAATAGCCATTTGTTGCTATTACTTTAATATTTCATTTTAATTATGAAATCGTATTATAAGTCTAGCTAGATTGTTAAAATCGGCTAATATATAATTTATGTATAAATAAACGACCCGTGTCAAAAAACTCAGTAGAAAATGTTAAAATAAGTTTTAGACATCTAATGTACGGTCGGCTGCATTTTTGCAGACCCACCGTAGAGTTCCAAAATGGCTGTTATAAGAATGTTTTTAACACAAGTAAGATTCTAGACACCTGCTTTAGGTGAAGTTTAAAGTCTTCTTACTTATCAAATAATCAAACAAAAAATATTAGAATGCAAACATTCCAATAATAGTAATTTTCAAACTCTACCGAGGTTGTAATTATGCAGCCGACTTTACAATCAGGCAACAATAGTGCAGACCCACCGTAGAGCTTCGCTATTATTAATTGTTTTTAACTCAAACAAGATTCTAAGATCCTGCTCGAGTTAAAGTCTTTCAATTTATTGAATGTGAATGGTTTGACCAGCATCAGTTCGGGATTGGGATAAAACTATAAACCTATGTCCTTTCCAAGGACCCTCTTTGCTACATAAGCTTAGAAGCATACGCATGCGTTCGCATTCAGGTTCTCGATACTTCAAATCAGCCAATCAGAACGCAAGGGCTGGCATTCGAAAGGTACGTGCGGAATCGATTCCGTCCGGAAAAAAAACGCACGTGTGAGGTACCTAGTCAGAGCATTTTGTTTAGAGATAAAGTATTCGGAAACTCGGCCAGGCTAATAATTTTAATGGCCAAGGTTACTTCTTTAGTGAACTAGTGCATAGCAAACAAGAGTGTTAGAGAGAAGGTCTAGATATCACGAGAAAAAAATTAACCTAGTTAGATACTTAGTTTAAAAAAATCTAGTTTGTTATTAAAAAAATGAAAACATTTTACAATCGCATTTTTAGAACTCTACGATGGGTATGGAATTTTGTAGCCGATTGTACTTATTGGATTTTTTAAGGTTTATCTAATAAGTGCTATGATGCAAATATTAGTATATATTTTGCTTTGCTAATTAATGTGTTGGCGTGGGTGTAAGAATACAAAAGGGAAGTTGTTTAAGGCGGATCTAGGTAAACTGTAACTTGGAACGTTTTTCTTGAAATTTTTGAAGTTATGGTGTCGATTTTTTTAATAAAAATCTCAATTCGAATTCTCATTTTTAAGTCATAATAAATAAAATTACTTTTACTGTAATAACTACTTTAGTTTTTAGGGCCACTTGCAACAAAATCTTGATTTTGTATACATTATAAAGCTATACATTTTTTATACAATTTGAAACTTATTATAGACTCCTTTACCCCGAATTTAATTCTAAAGGTCGTGGGTTCGAATCCCGGCCGTGCACCAATGGATTGTTCGCATAAAAAAATTATGTGTGCTAATTGACATTGCTCTTACGGTGAAGGAAAACATCGTGATGAAACCCGCGGCTTAGTTGGCTCCAGAAGTATTGACATGTTCTCTCCTCTAGACACGGTCGACTAAGCTGAGAGGGTAGTACTTCATCCTCACGCAAAAAGGACCCAATGAAAAAGAGTCTAATTGCGAAAAAAAGCCCGTATACATAAATACATACATACACTCCTTCAAAAATATATGGACCAAAAATCTATGGGAAAATCGAGATTTTGTAATAAGCCTAAGTGATTTTAGCAACTGAAGTAGACGCTATTTGAGTGATATTAGTAAGTAAAATAAAATAATATTCTCTGTGTAATGTAATTTATAATATTTATCTAACATTTAATATTTGCTTTATTTGTTTTAATAATATATTTTCGTGAGATTAATGCTTAGTAAATTTTACATTATATTTTGAAACATATTCAGTTTGTTTTGATTTAATAATACCAAAAATCATAATTGCCCTTTTGACCCTTCCAGCACCTAAGTATTTTTAAAGGACAACCTTCTTTCGTATTAAAACCCCTTCTCTGAAACAAATTGTGTAGACGTAACACGCGTTCCTAGAAGGTACCTATCCACTCGCCACTTGAAGAACTCTAAATTATTGTACATGTCAGGAAAAACAGACGCAGGCAATAACTGATTCCATTCCCTTGTAAGAAGTAAAAGGGACATATTACATATTATTATCGTTAGAACTATGAAATTATGCTTTAAATTACAATTGAAATTGTGAAATCTAAATTGCACAATTTTTATTGCAAAATATTTACAAATCAAAGATAAATGGTTTATCTATTATGCCAAAAAAGGGGTAGTGACATATAAGTGCGGATACTGGCAAAGAATAGAGATGGGAGACTCCCATCTCTATTCTTTGCTTGGCCACCTTTTAAACTATGAATAGAGTACATTTATAATACAAACGACCCAGTTGGCACAATGGTCACCATGCCGGACTGCCAAACACAGGGTTGCGGGTTCGATTCCCGCCTCAGACAAGTATTTATGCTTAAATATTTGTCTGTGGTCTGGTTGTTTCTATGTATTATGAGTATATATATACAAAATAAGTATTTATTTACAATCAAAGTATATAAGTAGTATATCCGTTGTATAACACAAGTCTAGTTACTTAGCTTGGGGCTAGATGGCGATGTGTAGAATGTCCTGCAATATTTATTATTAAAGGTAACCGCGCAACTAAAACGATAAAGCCGACATTTTACTATACCAGAATGCTACAATCCCTTTAACAAGATATAAACATACCTTTGTACTTTAACTATTTTGTATAAAAATTACTCATACTAAACACACGTAGTAAGTATGAATCATCCATTATTCTTACTTCTAAGAAAACTATAGAAATCTATGTCCGTTTCTTATCGTACGGCTATTTATTTTTTAAATTAAAACATGTACTTTAAATCACATTATATCACTAACATTTTTGATGCAAAGCAATGTTCTATAAGTTTAAAAACTAAAACGAAGACGGTTGAAGAGAGGGTCAACTTCCCAATGGTGCATTTCAGGGGAATGGCGGTCAATCGGGGCGTTTCCTATAAATTGATTATTGTTCTAATGACTTTTGCGCCACACGTCATTTCTAATCCCGTCCCTATTGTCCTTTACTTAATTTTTACTGCCCTAATTTTATTTTATTTTATATTTTTATTTTATATATGTTTTGTTTTAATTTTTAATTCTCATTTGAAAATATGCGTCTTTATTTTTTTTTTAACCCGACTACAGAAAAATGACGCCCTAGAAATAAAAAAAACCAAATTTCTAAAAAAGCTGAAAATTTAAAAATTAATATAATGAAAAGTGCGTTAAAACGAAAATTAACTGCTTATTAAGTATTTTCAAGAATATATACTAAAAACCGGAAAATAGGTAATTTTTATTATTTTCATACAGCACCAAAATGGGTACACCTATCAAGGTACCTGCGGGTAATAAGGACCATAAAAAGGTTTTTTTTTTAATTTAAAATTAGTGACAAATAATCAGAAAAAAAAACAATAGAATTGTTTTTCTGATTGACAATAAAGCAAATATTTATCCTGATTTTAAATACTTTTCCCTATTTTACAAAATATTTATTTTTTAATAACGGTGGAAGGTAGCCCTTATTATTACCCGCAGGCAGTACATATTTTTTTATTAATATGGCGTCAAACGGCGTAACATTTTAAATACAATACTTCAATTGTTAGTAGTCCATTGTAAAGTTACATTACAAAAGACTAAAAGTCACTTGACAAAAGTTGTAGATAATATTGTTTGCAACAAAAAAAATTTTACTAATATTTTTTGTGAGACCTATAGTTTGTCAGATAAACCTTAAAAACCATTTAAATTCCTTTTACTAAGATGACGACCGTGGGACAAGGGCTACAATCCTTCAAACTTGGATTTAACTTTATACTGACTCCCCAAGATATCTAGAAACTAAAGATGCGTATTATGACAAATGCACGTTAAGCCCAAAAGAAATGTAAAATTTCAATGCACTATAGGCACAATGTAATTTATATATTTCAAAAAGTTATTAGGCACAATGTAATTTATAAATTTCAAAAACTTATTTAATTTAATTCGAACGCACAGACAGTAGGTAGGTAAATACTATAATATACTTGCATATTTTGAATATTTTTTTTATCTATAAAAAAGATACTTTTGTAATAAAGATAACAAGAATATTAAGATAAGCAAGTACTTAACTGATTACGATAAGCCGTAAGTACCTATTGATTATTCAGTTCAATGTTACATATAAATATTATAACATTGAAAAAATAAACTGAAATTGCGTTTCGGTTGCTAATGGCGATCTTTTGTGCACCTCACACATAGCATGTCATTTATCGATATAACCTCCATGTAAAACAAATGTAGGACGAAGCCCATTATCTATACATATAAAATGCTTTGTCCTGAACTACTGACTGACTGACGGATCAACGCACAGCCTAAACCGCTGATCGTAGAGACCTGAAACTTGGAGGGTGTGTCTTTTGTGTGACGTAGGCATCGGATAAGAAAAGATTTTCCGATATTCCACCCCTAAGGGGGTGAAAAAGGGGGGCAAAGTTTGTATGGGACTACGTGATTTCTTGGTCCATTTTCAAGGACGAAGTCGCGGGCAAAAGCTAGTCAACATAAAAACAAAGTCGCTTCCTGCTGTTTATCTGTCCCTATGTATGCTTAGATCTTTAAAACTACGCAGCGGATTTTGATGCGATTTTTTTATAGATAGAGTGATTCAAGAGGAAAGTATGTATGGCTAAATATGAAGAAAGAAAATTCTATTTTGTAACACCACTATGTAGTACGTCGTCTGCATAATTGCAGCCCCCGGTAGAGTTCGAAAATTACTATTATTGGAATGTTTTAATTCTAATAATTTTTGTTTGAGTTAGAATACAAACTCTTGACTCTTGTTCCAGCGTTCAGAGAGGCAACATCTCGGAGAGCGACGTCGTATCTAACGTTTGTCGCCCATATAGCGCGGTCGGGGTCCAATCCTGATGATGCGTCGTGTAGACGCGAAACACGTGTCGTGGTCTATGAATGGTGTCACTAATACTAACTTTTGCTTGTCCTCATTAGGACAAGCAAAAGTTAGTAAGTTAGTCGCGATGGCATGCCTCTTCAAGTGGGCGGGAGGGCGGTGCACATTGCATTTTGTGTTTTGGCACTAGGCTCGGAAATAAAAACTAAATATTAATACTTCCATTGATATGGAGTTCCGAAAAGTAACGCCGGATTCAATCAACTGAGTTAGAAGACTTTAAACTTCAACAAAAGCAGGTGTCTAGAATCTTGCTCGTGTTGAAAACATTCTTATAACAGCCGTTTTGGAGCTCCACGGTGGGTCTGCAGCCGACCTGAATGCAAATAAATAATTCTGATTCTAATTCTGAAGTTTTAGTAGTTATATAAAACAAAACTACCACGGATAAGGACAACAGCTATTTACAAACAAAAAGAAACAAATAGTAGTATAAAAAATGTGTCTAGTCAATTAAAATAGTTCACAATGCTACGATCGCTTTGTAAATTGCTATTAAACGTCGGTCGTGACCGTTCATTGAACTTAAAGTATATTACTGTTAAAGACAGCATACCATTTGTTTTACCTCTTTGCAACGTGTGTCGGTTAAGGGCAGGAATGTCTGGACGGAAAAGGGCGGGATGGGAAAAAGTTGCTGTATGAGTCACGCTGCTTCACCATCATTATTGCATACTAAGAACACCCGCGAAGTCCCGATTCCATAGAAATATCAGGATAAAAACAATTTTACTCACAACGTCAATATTAAAAAAACGAGCGTATTGCAATAAAATGTAAATTTCGGCGCTCTCTTTCGAATTATCACCGTAACAACTATCTTCGAACCATCCTCAATGAATCACAAATATTCTTTCTTATTTATATTCACTAATATATAATATTATATTATTTTGCTCATTAATTTAATACTAATATTATTTTCTAAACGAAAATTTCATAGAAAACCGTATCTAAATCGGTCCAGCCGTTTTGGAGATAAATGGGAACACAACACAAACGACCTCTGTAGCCTAAATGCAAATTCTCCATTCCGTCGTGGGTAAAGATATTTTTGGATTTTCGTTTAGCTCTGAAACAACTGAACCGATTTTGATGAAACTTTGTATGAGGATACATTGAATCTTGGAAAGCAACGTTAAGTACTTCTTGTTCCGATATTCCCACAGGACAGGGAGTTATGCGAGTAAAACCAAAAAACGCTGCTTATTTTACGTACATAAATTCTCATCATCATCCGAGCGATGTTCCCGGTTGCATCCCTCGCGGCAGCCCGGGGTCCGCTTTCCTACTTTTACGCCTCCACTTCGCACTTCGGCATCCTGGTTTGTAAGGCCATTTGCACGCATATCACCCCTTACGACGTCAAGCCAGCACTTCTTGAGTCTACCCAGTCTGCCACAACCTGGCGGAGGCTCCATGGCAAGACATTTGTAGATATATTCTATAAATATAAAATTCAAAATTCTGACTGACTTACTGATATTATTATATAAACGCACGGCTTAAACCGATAGTCCTAGAGACATGAAAATTTGAGGGTATGTTCTTCGTGAAGTGCTGCAGGTATCCACAAAAATAGTTCTTCAGAAATTCACCCATAAAAGAGTGGAATGGCGGGCGAAATCGCGGACAAATACTATGAAAGCAAGGTCATAAAAACATGATATGTACGCAGGTTTATCTAAGGGATATCCCTTAAAATTACTTACCGATATAAAATAAAATAAGTAATTAAGGTATAGGTAATGTTGACAAGGGAGATCCCTTTACAATAATCTATATATCAAGGGTTTATTTATAAATCTCAATGACACTTGTCATTGTTATCTGATTATATGATTGGTATTATACCTATAAATTGATAGCTTTCAGCGTTAGGGAAAACCTAGGAAGAATAGTTATAGGTACTTCGAATTGAAACATTTTACTCAGTAGGTATTGCATTATAGCTGAAAATGAAAAGTAGCCTTTCTCGATAAACACAAAGATATTTTTTTAACTCGAACCAGTAGTTCCTGAGATTAGCACGCGAGGAAGGCTATTTTTTATCCCGATATTCCCACGGGATCGGGAGTTACGCGCGTGAAACCGCGGAGCGCTGCTAGTTAGTCATAAATAATGTATATCTATGACTAAAAATTATTGCTTAAAGTTGCTTAAATAAAAGTTATTACTCGCGGTTCAAAACTATCCATATATCTTTAGGCCGCTTTTTACTATTGTTACAATAACAATAGTTAACAATAGTTTACGAACCTATTTATTAAAAACTCACAAATATTTTCCTCTTTAACATTAATGTAGATAAAAAACCAAAAATAACTTTTTATGTGATTTTAGCACGGAATAAAAATTAGATTTGGATTTAGTAAGAAGTTAGAAAGTCCTAAATTGTTTCTAAGTATTAGGTCACTTGTTACTATCAATTTGGCCGTTATCCAATTTATTATTTGAGTCACAGAGCATTCGACTGCAAAATTCACTCGTTATCTACATACGTACGAAACTTCTCTGAACATTTTCTACGAAGTGTAATCAAAGCAACTGGGTTCTACTGAATTAAAAAATAATGTCACCGATTTTTCCAACAAAATGGCTTTTAAACTTTGAATTTACAAGAAACTGTGATGATTTTCTTTAGCTTGTATTTGTGGGCGTGTTATTGGCGCGTGCGATAGGCAGGTACCGACTTATATTTCCTAGAATGAATCACTTTGTTTTGGTTTGATAAAACACGGTTAGAGCGACTTATCAACGAGACTCTTTCAAATCTAATAACAAAACAATGTTTGCTTTGTCTATATTATCCACTAGCAGCGCAGTTTTACCTGCGTAACTCCCGATCCCGTGGGAATATCCGGATAAAAACTAGCCCATGTTATTCCCAATTAATTAATGTATCCTCATACCAAGTTTCATCAAAAACGGTAGTTTTGGAGCCTATTCGTTACAAAAATTTTGTTTTTCCTTTTTATTATATTATTGTAGATTAACTTTTATCCTTGGCTTCGTCCTCGTAATATCCAAAATCTTTTCTTCGCAGATGCTTTCGTTACTATAGCTAAGCTTTTTATACCTATGGCATTGAAATAATATAACCTATGCCTTTTGGTCCAATCTATTTTTTGGTTTGAGCTGTGCGTTGATAAATAAAAAAATCAGATTTATCATCTCCGAAAACACTTCAAAGTGCGCGCAAAGACCGCAGACATAATGTGCCGAACGGGAGACGATGGAGCAAAGGTGTTCTCGAATGGAGATCGAGAATCGGAAGGACCACCAGCCTGATGGTCCAAGCTCATGCTGGGGCTGCGTGATCCAGAAAGACATGGATAGAAAGGGATAGGAACATGTGGAGAAACTTTGGAGAGGCATAATCTCCTCTACTGGCATATTCTGCTAACAAGCAAAAAAACTAAATCAAAATCGGTTTATCCGTTCGGGAGCTACGATGCCACAGGCAGACACACACACACACACAGACACGTCAAACTTATAACACCCCGTCGTTTTTGCGAGGTTTTAGAGTTTTGTAAGACACGGATTGCATAAAATGTTTTAGTTAGCAACAGGGACATCGACAATAATACGAGCATAAAACATGTGTCATACAATTTTCACCAAAATAATGACAAAGTACTTAAGTAATCTTACAAAATGTTTACGAAATATATAAAATGTTTGAACTGTGACTCAAGATTATAACGTTAGAACTAAATAAACATAACGTGGTAATATTTGTTATGATAAGAATATCCTGTCATTTCAGTAAGAATGAAACTCCTAATATGGTGATTTTATGAATGAAAAGGAAATTATCTTTGTTTGTTTGTCACCTGGGGTTTAAGATAAAATATCTTATTATGTAGACGAAATAAGTGTAAATTAATTAGTCAACCATGAGTTTATACCAAAACGAGGTTTAAGGATAGTCCGAGATGTGGATTGAAACCTTAGATTTACACACAGATTTACTCGTGAACTATAGTCTTAACACTATCCCTGTAGATTACATAGGGAACTATAGTCTAAACTAGAATATGGGGGAAAAAGTTTATTTATTGGAGCCAGATTTTCATAACGTACCTACTTATGGATCGTCTCAATCACGTGATGTTTTTTGACATTTTTAACCCCCCCTCCACCTTGGTGATACATGGTGAGGTTTAAGATTACCCCCCATATCACGTGTACTTTTAGTACCTACAAAGAATACTCATTTAAATATCATCGTGTCATCAATATCATCAAATATCAAGTGCTTATACAGTTCACTAACACTGCCAAACCTGTTCAGTTAGGTTTAGGCACAAGCGTAGGTAAAATACCTATTAAAAATAAATACATAGAATAACAGGGGGTTGTTGTCGATGTACGGTCGGCTGCATAACTGCAAACCCACCGTAGAGCTCCAAAACGGCTGTTATAAGAATGTTTTGAACACTAGCAAGATTTAAGACACCTGCTTTAATTGAAGTTTAAAGTCTTCTAACTCATCAATTATCAAACAAAAATTATTAGAATGAAAACATGTCAATATTAGTAATTTTAGAACTCTACCGGGGGCTGCAATTATGCAGCTGACTGTACCTTCCTATCTATATTCCCTCGAAACACTAGGTAATCTACGTACGTAGATCTTGAGTCAATTTGCCAGTTCCGTTTCGAATTCCGTCACAAAAATCCCCAAAAACTTTTTTTTAAAAGGAGGTCAATGCAATCTAGAAAAGAACCTGACTGTTCCCACGGTAAAGTTATGTCAAAACGGGTGTTTGCGTAGCGAAAAATTTATAATTTCAACATATACCTACTGTTTCATTTTATTCATTGTAATAAAGCTTTTTTTAAAGTTTCATAGATTTCTGAAGCTCAATTCTCGTAAATAACAATGTTCAAATTACATTTCGATTACAAAGAACACCCTCAAAGTAGGTCAAAATACCCTCAAAGTAAATTGCCCTCAAAGTTAGCTATTTGTACAAAAAAACCGGCCAAGTGCGAGTCAGACTCGCGCACCGAGGGTTCCGTACAAACCTGTAGGTATATAAGTAAAAGTTATGGTATTTTTATTGCTAAATAAAATCCATAACATAACAATGTGGAAAGCTGACGGTACCTTGTCAATACATATATGAAAACATTATGTATGTTCGGAAAAATCTTCATCTCTTTAAGAAGAGAAGTGATAGACATAATTTTAATACTAGAAATAGGCACAATTTGGATCAATCTCGGTTTAGATTGGCTAAGGTACGAAATTCTTTAATGGGGAATTGTGTAAAATTTTATAATAAAATACCACTGCGGATTCTACAACTGAACGAGACAAAATTTAAAACATGCATAAAACGCACACTATGTAGACAAGCATATTATAAATTAGAGGATTATATCCTTGATAAAAAAGCTTGGCTTAATGCTGGTCCTGCTCCACAGTCACAGCCACTTGGGTCCACTAATTAGTTTTCTTTTATTTTATATTTGGAAGAGATGCTCTCCCTTTTATTTTTATAAACATGGTTTTTTTTTTTTTTTAAATCGTATTTTTTTTTTTTTGGAGTAAATGTTTAATCTTTTTATTTTGTTAATCGCATAACAAGTTTTGCTGGGTCAGCAAGTCTAATATATAAAATTCTCGTGTTGCGGTGTTTGTTTCCAAACTCCTCCGAAACGGCTGAACCGATTTGCATGAAATTTTGTGTGCATATCGGGTAGGTCTGAGAATCGGCCAACATCTGTTTTTTTTTTAATCGCTGAACAACGTGTGCTGGGTCAGCTAGTAAGTTTATGATTATTAAAAAAAATATACTATGTGATGTAACTAAAAATTTAAGATTTTCTGAATTTTTCCTATATGTGTACTTTATAACGTTGCTTCATGCCAAATTTCAAGATTCCAGGTCGTCTGGAAGTATCCTTTAGGTTTTGATTCCCTTGCGAGTAGTTGCGAGTTTCAAAATATGCGGCTTTAATTGCTGTATCTTTTGATTGCGTTGACGTAGAAGTTTGATTTTGTTACAGCTTAAAGATATTATAGACTTGAGTATTTGTTAAGAATTTCAATATAATACCACTACGCGTTCATGAGTAAAGGGGTAATAAGTTTAAAATTATTAAAAATATTTTTATTATATGATGTAACAAAAAATTTATGCTTTTCGCAATTTTTCCTTTATCTGTGTTATAAGACGTTGCTTCGTACCAAATTTCAAGATTCTGAGTTCACGGGAAGTACCCTGTAGGTTTTGATTCCCTTGCGAGTAGTGGCGAGTTTCAAAATATGCGGTTTTAATTCCTGTTTCTTTTGATTGCGTTGACATAGAAGTTTGATTTTGATACAGCTTAAAGGTATTATAGATTTGAGTATTTGATATGAATTTCAATATAATACCACTACGCGTTCATGAGGAAAGGGGTAGTAAGTTTAAAATTATTAAAAATATTTTTATTATATGATATAACTAAAAATGTATACTTTTCGCAATTTTTCCTATATCTCTGCTATAAGACGTTGCTTCATACCAAATTTCAAGATTCTGAGTTCACGGGAAGTACCCTGTAGGTTTTGATTCCCTTGCGAGTGTCGAAAATTTGCGGCATAAACGGGAGTATCTTTTGATCGCGTTGACTTAGAAGTTTGATTTTTTCACAGCTCCAAGAGACCATAGACTTGAGTATTTGATATGAATTTCAGCTTGATACCTCCACGCGTTCCTGAGAAAAAAGGTCTTGACAGACAGACAGACAGACAGACAGACGGACAACAAAGTGATCCTATAAGGGTTTCCGTTTTTACCTTTTGAGGTACGGAACCCTAAAAACTGACTTTAAGGGTATCTTTTGCAATCGAAATGATAATGCAGAGTCATAGGTTTTTTTTGCCTTTTGAGGGTCAGGGTTTTATTATCTATATTGTAAATGATGTTTTTTTGTGTAATAAAATATTTATTATTTATTTATTTAAACAATGTTACTTACAAGAATTGGCCTTCAGATTTCATGATACCTAAATAATAATATTGGCCTTCACATCTAATCTAGATGATCTATACAGCGCCAGTAACTTTAATCCATGGAATTTTGGACGCTGTAGTGCCTAGGACATAAGATTGAGTAAGCTAGTTCGGCATCTATATCACTCTCTTAGCTTTAAAAGGAATGAACTCGCCAAATTACATCTGGAGTCAACTAACCCGCGGGTTTCATCATGATGGTTTCCTACCGTTACTCTGCTCGGCTCTGCGCAAATGAGCTATCGACCACAGCCACTGGTGGCCTAGCAGTTTTCATACATTTTGTTGTGGCCGCCACCGACCACATGTGTGCGCCGCGTGATAACAAAATTTATGAAAAATAATGTGAACTGCTAGTGGCTGGCCACCGGTGGCTGTAGTTGGTTTGCGCAGAGCCTTACAGCTCCCATAAATTTTTCGTAAGAAACACACCGTCTAGGCCGAAATTCAAACCGACGACTTTCGGAATGAGGTCGAAATATATGCCAGTAAGCCAACACAGGTTTTGAAACCTATAATTAAGTATTAATGCCGGAATAATATACTATTTTTACCCGCAAAGAAAAGGTTATATTTTTCGCGCCTATCTTGTATGTTTATTTTAAGTTAAAAATGACTTTTTCCACTATGAAAGGACTCTGTCTGGACGTCTGGACTGCGCTTGCGCCGACCGCGCCGCTCGCGTGTTGCCTCGATGACTCACGCCACACTCACGCGCATAGAATTACATCAATTCGGTAACAGTCCAATACATGAATCATACACACGCGTCTTGTCACAAGTTAGTAACTGTCACCTTACGATTATGATTCAATGTTTAGATTACGGAGAAAATTTCATATAATACTTGTTATGATATTGGAAATTTTATTGAAACACTTGGCCACTTAAATTGTTATGTGTCAGGAAATTAATAGGAAGGAAGTGAAATTTATGAGGAAAATTGTTGCTGAAATTAAATATTTCACTTTTAGTTTTTCATTTTTTTCATCGATACAATTCGATGCTTGCTTGATTAACTATTCAAGCTGCGGGGGTTCACTCCACAGATCTGCATCCTTTATAGTTAAACAATATATTCTATCAGAAAATGTTCTTAAATATCACATTTCAAATGTAGGTATGAGATTTGGGCCAACAAAATATTTAGGCTTCATTATGCATCTCATATTAACTTCTTAGAAGATATCTACGAAGCTACGAGTAAGATTCGTTTTAGTCAACAGAGAAACATTTCTATTAATAAAATAAAAAATAGTCTGTTTTATAACTTTCGTTGGTACTATGTTTATAACGTTCTCGTGCCTATAAAAATGTTGTTACCAAGTAACAGGTTCTTCATATCTTCCGATCGAAATTCGACAAACCGGTTCTACGGAAATCACCTTTGATTCGGGTCATGTAAACATGGAATGGAATCCGGTTTGAGTTTAGGCTGTCTAATGCATAATTAACGATGTTATGCAGTTCTAAATTTAGTTTGTACCCAACGATGATGATTAATGTGATCCTTTACCTGAGACCCATGCATTTTTTATGAACCTTTTGAAGTTTTTGCCTTACAATTATATTGTAGACATTAACATAATTAGGTAGAGCATGTAGTATTGACCAGTCTTTCTCAAACTATGGGTCGTAATCCACCAGTGGAGTCCCGAGCATATTTTGAAACTGAGGACCTAGTTCATGGCCCACCGAAAATTTGTTCGTAACGATTCAAGGCGAGATGGCAAATTTGCGGATTTATAAAACGTCGATATCAAGTTATTTCGGCTTACAATTTTTGTTAGCCGGAATAACTTTCTTACGAGCTGGTCTGAGTATCACAAGATTAGTCTTTGAAAGACCACCTTGTAAGTTTGATGTGAGTTCATGAAAGTCTTCGTTCCCTTTACATCTTCATATTTATGTGAATTGGAATTTTCAGCGATGGGTCACATTAAAACAAAGTGGGGATCGGTGGGTCCTGAACTATTTTAGACGGGTCGTAGACTTGTGGTCCAGACTACTTTAAGAACCACTGGTATAGATTTTAATATTATAATATTTTAAGATAATATATTACAAATAAATGATACAAGAATAAGAATTATATATATTTTTATTTTCACTTTATAAAATAATTTAAATAGGTAAAAGTGGAATCTTCTGGTATTTCCTGCCTAAAAGAAGACCTATGGACCTAATACGTACAGTTAAAACCTAAGCAAAGTAAACACATATATTTATTTTAATGTTGTTGTAAAAAGCCAACTTTGTAGGTAGGTAAAGTTAACAAACATCATCCTAAAGCATAATGCAATAACATTGTTGCGTTCTCGCGTAATTTTATTCAAAGGTAGGTACAGTCCCCAAGTAACTATGGGCATAATTATTGCATTCTTATAAGTTTTCCATTCGTTCATAGAGTAAACATTTCCATAGTTTTCCGGTATTGTACGAGAAAAACATGTAGAAGAATAATTATGAAGATTGTAAGTTTCTTCTTCTTGAAAAAAATTGTACACATTTATTTTTTAGTTTACATAATAAATACTGGAATTGGAATCACTTAATTTTTCTAGGTATTTTTTTGGATATTTAAATAAATAAATGAAGTCGCAAAACATATAGAAAATGGATGAACTTTATCTTTAAAGTAGAAAACATACATAGACACAATAAATTATTACATTAAATGATGAGCATTTTTCCTTATTTTTAGTAGGCAACGTGAAGAGTTTCTAATACGAAAGTGGGTTGTTCTAAACGTCTAATTTTTGTTCAAGACGTCAAATTTTTTGGAAGTTTGAACATTTTTTGATAATTCTGAGGATTTACTCGAAAATCAGCTGTTTCTTCATACAAGAACTTCGAAAAAATGTTCGAATTTTCATCATTGAACAAAAGTTGTTCGCCTCGACGTCCAGAACAATCCTTCGAGGAAACATGTTGTATATAGGTATATATCTTGATGTGCACATTAGAACGTTATATCTAACCATATGTATTATTATGTATACATTTATCTCTATGATGTATAAACAAATAATAAAAATCAAACCTTGAAACTATGTTATGTAATTTTATAGATAAAATAGTTAGGTAAGTATCTAGTTGTTGTGTAGTCCTGCGGTAGAATCCCTGTATCTATTGTTTTGGTAAATAGATAATGGAGTTATAGATCAAAATATTACTTATCAACCAATTGTGCTGTAAATACCTACTTATCTATTACGACTACAATACTAAAACAAAGATTTTCATTACAACTTAAGTAGAGAAAAATATTCATCAAGAAATTTCTAAAACTACAAGAACTATGAGTTTGAAACTTTGCATGGAGATTCCTTTTAGGATGTGAAGGGATAAAAAGGGCTGTTAAAGTTTGTACTTATTCGAGTGTAGGCAATCAATATGAATTTTCAGGAGACACTAACGCGGGTAAAACCGAGCAGCAGAGCTAGTCAATACAATAACTAGTAAAGTAATAAAAGACAAATTTATCTCGTAGATGCTTATTCGTAGGTACTGTAGTTTGTATGCCAAAGATCAACAATGTCAACGACAATTAAATCTAGAACTCAATTCAAATTAGTAGTACTTAACCGCAATACTTCTTACTTGTTAGATATGTGAAATACCTATTAAAAATAAGGTAAACAAGATCAAAGTCATATAAATAAATACAGGGGAATAACTTCAAATAGCATTGACTGCCGAAAAGTTAGTTTGAACTATTAGTCGAACGAACTCATCAATGAGTGACGCATATGCCACAGATTTTAATAGTTACTATGCGAGGGAATACCCTGCCTTTGCCCAACAGCGTTCGTTGATCGCCGTAGTATAAAAGGCAGAGTGCGAGCGTAGCAACTCATACGCAATCAGCCACTCGAACTGATCACACGTTTAAAATTTTAATAAATCAAATATCAATCGTAAAAATGAAGAAGTACTCAGTAGTCGGTAACAAGAAGAAAGTGACAATGGAGACCAACGCCACACGTTTGAAAGTCATTGGCAACAACTGCATCATCAGAGTAGCTGTCAACCACGGTGAAATTGAAGTCATCGGCAACGATTGCACTGTTGAAGTCGGAAACAACTATGGTTCAATTAACTTAGTTGGCGCGAATAGTTCAGTGAAAATCGATAGGAGATTCAAACAGGATACAGTCCAGATGATGGGGCCCAGCAATTATATGACAGTTGCTGGGAAGAAGTCGTCGCAGTCTTACGAAGCTCAGCTGTCACCGTTCAGCAAAGACCTGGACGATGTGATAGACAGCATTTTCACTTTTGTCATGCGATGATGAAGTGCAATGTGAAAACCAAGTGGAAACCCAAACTTTAACTGTGATTAGTGTTTTGATCACTAGTGTTTTGAAAGTTTTGAAGCCAGTTTTGTAGTTTCGTTGTACTTAGGATTTAGACTAAGTGGATCATTTTTGGAGATTGCAATTTTGGTCTGGAAAAGTTTGAAAAGCTTTTTCTTACAAAAGGTATTAAATTGAGCTAATTATTATGAAAATTGTGTAATAAAAAATATTTTATAAATAGTTTTCATTTATTTATTACGTCATAATTTCCTCTGATAAAAGAGAATTACTATTTTCTTTAGACATTTAGGCTGTTGTTTTCATCTTATTTTAAATGCAAACAATTTTTCACTGTGTTTAAAGAAATCAATTTGTTTTTACATTATAGCTGTAGTCAGTATTTTTTAGTAATTTCCAAAAGTCGTAGAACAAAAGTTGTTCTCCTAGACGTCTTGAACAACCCCTTTCGTATTAAAACCCTTTCGCAGAAACACATTGTATTTCTATAGTAAATCCCCGGCAGTCCTATCAATATACAATTAAGGAAGCTAGAAATAGAATACATTAACATTTGAAGTAGGTATATTTCTAACAATACCTACTTGCCTAGCTACTTATATTGAGTTATTCCCCCGTGAACTCGTGATTGTGGTCAAACTTAACCGACCAGTTAATCTGAACTAGCGGTTAACTTTAATACAAAAAGTACCAATTATCTATCTTTATCTATCTATCTATTCTATATATATAAAAATGAATTGCTGTTCGTTAGTCTCACTAAAACTCGAGAACGGCTGAACGGATTTATCTTATCTTAGTCTTGAAATGTTCGTGGAGGTCTAGGGAAGGTTTAGAAGGCGAGAAAAAATCGGGAAAACCCTAAAAACAGCCCTTTTCTATTTCCCATACATGCTTTCTAGAGTCAATTCCTACGGGATCGGGACTTACGCGGGTGAAACCGCGGGGCGCAGCTAGTTTATACATAAAAATAATTAAGAAATGCTGTTAGTGTAGGTATTAATTGAGAACCAATGGCTGATTAAAATTGACTATTATTTGTAAATTCGGACAGAAAGTTAGTACCTACAGCACTTGTAGGTAATTATTGTATGTGGGTAACTTTAGCTTACCTATAAATCATTAACTAGTCGCACTAGTTGTCCCAATCCCGTTGGAATATCATAATAAAAAAGTAGCCTATATCCTTACTCGATAAATGAACTATCCAAAACAAATTTTTCAATTCAAACCATTAGTTCCTGAGATTAGCACGTTCAAACAAATCGTCACAGAGGTCGTCAAATGTAAAAGCATTTGATCTAAACTTCAATTTCGTTTAAATAGAAGTTAGTCTAACAAAGTTTTCGTCGTTCAATTTCGTCAGGCTGATAAGAAGAAATATTTCAGTCTAAAAATTCCAAATACCAATAAAACTGAAACTTTACCGTGCATTTTTGAAGTGAAAACTTCTTTAGCGGCGTTGAGCACTTTTTCTGTAATGGGTATAAAATCTTAAACTCGCGTCAGGACACGTGACCTGATCGAAAAAGCGTAAGACGGATGGAGAGTAGACAGCTATAGTTTTAAAGTGTTAAATTTTTAATGTAATATAAATTGTCATGTTTGTGTACGATAGCGCAATAAATGAATATTGTATTCTACCACATAAATGATAGTACTTTTATACTGATAAAGCAATTGGTGCAAAATTATTCCCTAACCATTCCAAAATATCAAACATGCTCAACGTTAATAATCAAGTTTTCACTTCTGCCGGCACTCCCGGAGTGCAACCCGTCTTTTTTTAGACTAGAGACGAAAAGTTTGTTTAGACTACCTTCTATTTAGACGAAATTGAAGATTAGACCAACTGATTTAGACCATAATCTGTTTAATTTGCAACTTTAGACCTAGACCTGTGACCTAGGCAATAATGACATACTTCGTAAATCCTAAGTGTATTAAGACATCACGTGCCTACTGGCAATTAAGTATTTCTGTTTAACACATACAATAGACCAAACGTCGGGTCATTTGTTTGGTAGGGTGTCCACGATTTGAGAGAGAAAGTGAGATTATTTGAGATGTCTTGAATTTTCCTTTATTATGTAAATCAGCGCTGGGGCTTCTAGCTTCTAGCATCGTGCTGAGGACGAACCTTTTTTCTGGGCGCTGTACTACTTTCTTCTAGCGCTTTTTATGTCTATATATATTTTTTTATGTGTTCAGAAAATAAAATTTTATTTCTTTCTTTAAAGTACCTTTTATTCGCGAATTTGTCGGTATAGGGGAACTTTTCCAAAATCCTTTCTTAGCGGATGCGTCATTTTAACTGTGTTCCAAATTTTAGCCCGTAAAATTTTAGTCAGTCAGAGAGGCCTTTGAATTTTATATTTTTAGATAATGCAATAATCTAGTTTCAAGTTAGACCCTCGCCCAGTTAGATATATTTCAGAATATTCTTGTTTTCAGGGTTCTGTACTTTCTTGTCCGTCTGTCCGTGTGTCACCACCGATTTTTTTTTAATTAGGTTCACTTGATTATAAAAGATACTTCTTAAATATTTAGATGAAGCAATAATATGTGTGTCGATTTGCTAAGAGTGCTATACATCTTAGGCTGCATCATCGCCTACCATTAGGCAGCTGTGACAGTGAGATTTAAAAAAAAACACATTTTCAGATAAATAATGTAAAATTGGAATCATATTTACAATAAAAAACAAGCACTGAGGCTGAAAATTAACTGAAAAAAACAACTTGAATTTGTTTCTGTAATGGCTTGTGTTTGTGACGTCACGTAGCACGCCATTGTGCTGTGTTTACGTTATCAGAAACATCTGCTTTGATATGACGCCATTAAAGGATCAATTTGACTTATCAGATTGTTAAAAAAACTTTGTTGGTAGTAAATTTTATAGTGATTATAAATAGATAAAAATCATACATGCGCAGGCGCACTTGCGCAGATTGGTAACGGTAAAAAATCAAATATAATTATACATTACAAATTCCGTATGTATAAGAAGAAATCTTGAATTATATCAATAAATAAAATAAGTATTACAGGATAAATAAATAAATTTTACAGGACATTCCACACATCGCCATCTAGCCCCAAGCTAAGTAACTAGACTCGTGCTATGGGTCATAGACAACGGATATACTACTTATATACTTTTCTTTTGTAAATATATACTTGTAATTCATAGAAACAACCAGACCACAGACAAATATCTAAGCACAAATATTTGTCTGAGGCGGGAATCGAACCCGCAACCATGTGTTTGGCAGTCCGGCATGGTGATCATTGTGTCCACTGGGTCGTCAAAATTGAATTGTCAAAATACAATTGGTATTTCGAATTTAGACTTTCTGAATATCGACGTTAAAAGATACTCCGAAAGTCTAAATCCCTTGGACGTTTGCAAGTTTCGATTTTATGAAAAACTAATTGCGATTCCAACTGGATATTTCCTAATGATTGTGCAGATCGTGATTCCTAAATTAGATTTACTAAATGTGAACAACCAAGAGCGTAATCCTAACCTAATAACAAAAAATGTCTTTTAGTTCACAAATAGACTCATTAATAAACTTAATCTATACATATAAAATGCTTTGTCCTAAATGACTGACTGACTGACGCATCAACGCACAGCTTAAACCGCTGAGACCGTAGAGACCTGAAACTTGGAGGGTGTGTTCTTTGTATGACGCAGGCATTCGATAAAAAAGGATTTTCCAAAATTCTATCCCTAAGGGTGTAAAAAGGGGGCAAAGTTTGTATGGGACAACGTGATTACTTGGTCTATTTTCGACTTCTACGCGGACGAAGTCGCGGGCAAAAGCTAGTAAATTAATAAAAAAAATTTTTTAGAAGTTTTTTTTAGCATGGTCACCCTACTCCACTTGTTACGGCCAGTTATTACGTTATTAGGTAAATGGGTACTCGGATGGACACCCTGTATTTATGTGCCACTATGGTTTATATCAAATTGATCTTGATATAAATTTGGTATGATATGGTACAGTTCGGTACAAAAACGTCTAAAATAAAACACTATACCAAGCTTTCATACTAAATGTCCGGACATTTAATATTCGAATTAAATCGAATTCGAAGGGGTCCGGACCCCTTTAAGGATTAAAAAAAAATGGTTGCCTTTAATGTCGGTTTACAAACTATAATTTTCCGTGAAAAAATCATAAGAACTCTTTTCTTTTATCGCTATCTTTACTATTTTGCATACTTCATACGTTTCTATGGTTACCCTGTCAATAACATGACGTTGCTATGGAACGCAATGACGTCATCTTTTTTGTGAATGCAGGTGTTCCATCAATTTATTAGATGTTATCATGTCAATATAACTATAAACATACATACGGGCCAAAACCATAACCCTCTCGTAGCAGGGTTAGACTTACCTTAGTAATAACTTTTTAATGTAATCTTTTTTTGTTTGTTTATTGTGTACTGAATTTATTTATAAATAAAACTAGTAGACTAGGTCAAAACAGTGACTACCACAATTCACCATAAAACTTTTGTAAGCGAGAGTACATCTCGATTACCACAACAATTTGTCCATTTGGGAATGAACTGAAGATGGGGTCCGTTGATAGGTATCTGGAAGATAACATTGGTATAGTGACTGATAACTGTGTGTCAACTAAATATGATGAATTGTCAACAAAAATGTTGTTAACATGATTACTTAATCCAATCGGTATAGACCAAGATCTGTCTGACTATTAGCAACATTATTGATTGGTATGGTCGGCTGCATCATTGCAGACGCACCGTAGAGCTCCAAAACGGCTGCTATAAGAATGTTTTCAACACAAGCAAGATTCTAGGCATCTGCTTTAGTTGAAGTTTAAAGTCTTCTAACTCATCAATTTGTCAAACAAAAATTATTACAATGAAAACATGCCAATAATAGTAATTTTAGAACTCTACCAGGGGCTGCAATTATGCAGCCGACTGTACAAATATGTGTAAGGATTATTTTTTTTGAAGAATTACAGGTTTGATTCAAAATACTTTTCCAAAAATCTTATGATACAGTTTGAGTTTTTTGTCAAAATCGGGCACGCAACTCCCTTTAGCATTCCTCCTATCTCATGTAGTTTAAAGGCCGATCTGCACAGCACAGTGACGGCAGAGTGCCGGCACATTGTTGCATACATTTTGTACTAGGCTATCCGTACTGGTCAGTGACAGTGACGTTCAGTGATGTCAGTGCTGCACCGACGCTCGCCGTGATCCGGCGTGAATTTATACATAATATAATTTAAAAAACCGGCCAAGTGCGAGTTGGACTTGCGCACGAAAGTTATGGTAACCCTGGCGATAGAGTACTAAAAATCACTGCGCCGTGTCGGTACTGACACTGACATGTACGAATAGCACGTCACGGCACGCTACGATACTGTCGGTCACGTGCCGTCACTGTTGTGTGTGAATAGACCTTAAAAGATTCTAAATAATATTCATAAATATATAAATAATTAATAATTCACTTAATTTCCTAAGATAGAACACCCTAGCCTTCACCTTCCTCAACTTCTTGTCCATCCAAAGGTTGCCTGGAAGAGATCGCTTTGAGCGATAAGGCCACCTTTTGTAACACTTAGACTTAAGCTTTGATTTTGTTTTATTTAATTTATTTAAAAATAGTGTTTACAATAAAGAATGTATCTATCTATCTATATAAATACATGCTCGTTTTGCAAGTCGGATATGAATGTATAGATTTAAATAAAAAAATTAATTTGTGGTAAAATTAACCCTTAATAAGGCGCGAGCTTGTATGAAAGTTATTTGAAAATTTGGTGTAGATTCAGGGAATTGGATATCGGAGATTTCATTAAATCTGTATAAAAAGGGGGAGCGAGGGGGGGAAGTACTACTTTTTTGGGTGGGAAATAATTTCCCCTTGCCTGATTAAGTCTGTCCAGGGTATATCAAAGTGGGAATATAATTCCCTTTGCCTGGTTATGTCATGCATTTTTACCGTACTTTTGTTGACATTGCTATACAAGTATTTTCCCCTGACTTCGATTGCTTTTTTTTTATTTGATCAATCAATCAATCAATCAATCAATAATTTATAGTATAATGTCTGTATTTATGTCATAAATTAAAAACGGTGGTTAGGAAATTGTAATTTATATATATTTATGAGTATGAAAAAACTTAAACTAAAATTAAAAACACTTATTCCTGACTCGGAGCCTCATGAAATGATTTAAAACATTTCTTAGCACATAGTGCAACTTGACAGGTGCAGCATAGTATTTTAGTCCTCTTCTCGTCCTTCTTCGTGCTGCAGAAACGACACCTTTTGTATGTATTGCCTTCCTCAGGCAAATGGACGCCGACATTAAGGAGACGTATTTCGTCCGGTACACCGAACTTCGACCCCTTCTTGTTTTTGAACACGACTGTTCGATTTTTCTTGCTGGTGTAGTGTGAAATCAGCTCACGAGCTAATCGTAACCTATAATCTCTATGAGAATGGTTATTTACCACGTGTATAGTGTGGTACGCGATGTAGCTATTGATAATGGATGCATCAAACATAAAGAAAAACAATCGCATCCAGAACTTCCTGCATTTTCTATTGATTGGATATGACGATCTAAAATGATCAAAATGATCAACGCCTCCCATGACGAGCGTGTAACTTGCGATCGCTTTGGGGCAGAGGATTTCTTTCCTTGTGCCATCTTTTTGAGTTCTCTTTATAAACATTGTTTCAGTTGGATGATGAGCTGTTGTAAGGACAGTAACATCCCTTGTGTCGACCCATTTGATTGCTGTAATAGGTTTAGCGGTGACTGCTGCAAATTGATGCTTGTCTAGTTTCAGATGTCTTGGTTGCGATTTTTTTAATATATCAGGTAAATCTTTTCTGTTTGTTCTTACTGTGCCAACAGCAAAAATCTTTCTTTCGAATAAGGCATCCATTAAATTGCAGCTTGTAAAGAAGTTGTCAAATGCCAAGAGAGTGTTTTCAGGAAGGTCAGCAGAAAGCTTCACCACCACGTTATAGCCTAAACCTTCGTCTTCCATATTGGTGCCTTTACCAGTATACACCTCAAATTGGTATAGGTATCCTGTTTTTGAATCGCAGCGTGCCCAGACCTGAAATAAAGCAATTAATTCACCATTCACCATAGGCATTGACGTATATGGTACGTCAATGACCATAGGCATTATAAAACTAGTAAGTATCAAATAAAAAAGTGCATAGTACAATAGGTAGCTTTATCGATAAATATAGTTTTATTTTAAAACGTTATTACCTTAAATCCCCTTTTGATTGGTTTCTTTGGCATGTACTGTTTTAAACTGGATCTTCCCTTAAACTTAACCATGCATTCATCTATCGACTGCTGACTTGAGTTGGCTACTTCTTGTTGGAAAACTTTGTTGAGTTCACTTATCATTGGTCTTAATTTATACAACTTGTCGAAGTTAGGGGAGTCCCTTGTCGGTTCGACCTCATTGTCATTTATGTGCAAATTTTCAGTAATTTTTTTAAATCTTTTTACACACATAACTTTAGATATTTCCACATTATTATAGAAAGGGTCATTGGACCAATAAAGTTCCATATCTGGCAATGGATTCAAGCCCATCATAATTAATATTCCAAGATACGCTTTTAACTCTTCTGCTGTTATGTCTGTATAATTTTTGCTGTTTCGCTGTCTGGCATATTTATTTGTTTGTTCTACAATAACTTGAACTATATATTCGGGGAAAAACTTTTTGAAAATTTCAATAGGCCGAGTTTTATGATTAACAGTTGATTGTAATCGAATTGGATTGATAAAATCTGGAACATGGTGGTGTATACCTTCAATTTGCCATTCTCGAGGTTGTCTTATTCTAGGTGCATGGATAGTTCTTGACCTTGGGTGGCATTGACGTTCTGCACCAATAGCAGTATCCATAGAACCGTCACTTATGTCATCCGACACTATAGGGTTATCGCGAAGAGGTTCTGTTGCTATCTCATCTAAACATTGCTGGATCTCAATTTCTCTTTGAGTGACATTCTCTATCTCTCCATGTTCTTCTTGTACCAGTAGGTCCAAATGTTCATTTATTGGCTGTGTCATTTCTTCCGCCTCATAAGTTGGACTATCTTTTTCTAGAATATCCCTCAATGTCATTACTGAAACTTCCGATTCGTTTTCAATAGTTTCTTCTATAGAAGTAATTTCTGGTATACCAAATAGCTCCTCTAAACGACTTTCTATGATATCATTCTGTGATAAATTTGCGTTATCCATGGGGCTGCTAACAGGAGCTGTTTGATAGTAGGCATCATCATCAGAGTCAGTATCTGATAAATCAGTCAGATTGTCTACGATGTTTTGTAGCTCTTGTTGGGTAATTTTTTTGTGTTTTTTACTCATGTTGCATGAATCTATAAAAATACGACAATAATAATTTTATGGTACCTATTCTATAGTATAGATATAAAAAAAAAACAATTTATTTTTAAAATATCGATTTATGTTTTTCTTCCTTTTTTTATAGTTTTAGAAAACAATGAATCAATTGGAATCAATCAACAGACGAAGTTTTGCTCAAAACGTAATCGGGCTAAGGGAACTATTTTCCCACTTAGTAATTCGAACATTTATATGATAAATATTAGCAGAATACATAGATAAACAATATAAAACTACGCGATGGATATCCATTTACAATAATTAGAAACAATATTCTACTTACGGGATTCTTTGTAGAACAATTTGATTATTTTTTGCAGTTGCGACCGTAAAATGACCGTTATTTTGCACTCTAACTTCACTACTCAACTTTGACATTGACATATCAGCACAAGATGTCATTATTGGCATGAATGTTGCCAGTCAAGAAAAAATATAATAACGAAAAATTATATGCTATGGGTGCGTTTACTCTGTGGTAGATTTGTCATGAAATATCAACAAAGAAATAAAAAAAACCGAAGTGGGAAATAATTTCCCTTTGCCTTATTAAGGGTATCGAATATGATTACGTATGTTTAAAGGTACATACGTACGTATGTTTATCTAAGTCATCATCATCATCATCCGAGCGATGTTCCCGGTTGCATCCCTCTCGGGAGCCCGGATTCCGCTTTCCTACTTTTACGCCTCCACTTCGCACGATCTTCAGCATTCTGGTTTGTAAGGCTATTTACACGCATATCACCTCTTACGACGTCAAGCCAGCACTTCTTGGTTCTACACAATCTGCCACGACCCGGCGGAGGCGCCATGGCTAGACATTTGTTCCCCACGTAACTAGCCGGTTTTCGCAAGACGTGACCATACCAACTTATGTATATCTTAGTAGGTGTACCAACTACAAAGTAAATAAAGCACGTATTGTGACGTCACTTTGTGTGCCTATCACTTTTACTAGCTGTTGCCTGCGACTTCTTACGCGTGGTAGTTTTAAAAAGCTTCCTCTTGAATCACTCTATCTATTAAAAAAAACCTCGTCAAAATCTGTTTCGTAGTTCTAAAGATTTAAGCATACATAGACATACAGCGGGAAGCGACTTTGTTTTATACTATGTAGAGATAATGATATAGCTCCGCCCCGCAGTTTTACCCGCGCTAGTGTCGCTTCAAATGTGATATTGATACAAATACAGAATACATAATAGTTACTATACAATAAAAACGTTAACAACACGTTTTACAAAAGCAATACTAGATGGCGCCACAGGTAAAATTAGATCGCGCTACCGTTGTGTTTCATGAATTTACCCTACCCTGCCTATGTTATTCGTAAGCTTTACACTAATAAGCATTATAATATCTATGTGTTTTTTGAATAATTTTTTGAAAGGAATGAAATTTTACATTCCTAAGGAACGCAGATAAACGAAAAGTTGTGTTTGCATAGTGGTAGATGCCTCGAATTTCATAACGAAGGTTGTGTAATTTGGACTCTGGCACTGTGCTTTTTAATTTACGACTAGTTGCGCCCGCGGTTTCACCCGCGTTAGTTTTTCTTTGTTTTTAACGTGATAACGTCTTATAAATAAAGTGTGACGTCATCGCTCATGTTATTTACAAGTAACCATAGCAACGTCATGTTATTTACAAGGTAACCATAACGTAACTATCGTTGTTATGCATGGTTCCCATAAATATTTTCTTATGACGTTATCTCTTAAAATTATTGTCTTTACAGACATCCATTTTTGACGTCTAATAAATTGATGACAACCTGCATTTATAAAAAAGTGTCACGTTAATATTGTGTGACGTTTTGCGTCATGGTAACTTAGGAAACAGATTATTTAATATTAATATTGTTCATCTGAAGAATAGAAGACTTAAGTCTAAAAAGTAAAAAGTATAAATACAGTAAAAAACAAAAAGAAAAAAATATAAATTTTACAAAAAATCACAATTTTTCATCGTTTTCTGATGACGTTATCTCGTAAAATTATCGTCCCTAACCTGATTTTACAGACAATCATTTTTTATAAGAACCTACTTCTGACAATAATAAATACAACAAAAAAAGAATCAGCAAAATCGGGTTAGTAATGACAAATAGGGATTCATTTTTATATGATAGAAGATGTAGGTAGTACATTAGAACTACGAAACTACGAAACAGTACACAACAAATATCAGTTTTCAATTGAATTATTGGTAGGAAATCAGGTGCTTTTAAAGTATGAAAAATGAACAATTAATTTATATAGGAATTATTATTTTGATTTATAACTTGAGTAAACTAACTGTTGCCCGCGACTTCGTACGCGTGTTATTTTATTTTTAACCCCGACGCAAAAACGACGGGGTGTTATAAGTTTGACGTGTCTGTGTGTGATGTGTGTGTGTCTGTCTGTGGCATCGTAGCTCCCGAACGAGTGAACCGATTTTAATTTAGTTTTTTTTTGTTTAAAAGTTTTATATACTAAAACCTTTATCTTGAATCACTCCGACGGTGACCATTGTGCCAACTGGGTCGTCTTTCGATAACTAACTGGTCGATAACTTTAATGATTCATTGGAGGACTTTGAAAAACAAAGATTTAGTAACTTATAATGGAACGGTGCATTTTGTGGACCCATACCTATCAATAGAGGGCATTCCGATGAACAAATAATGCCTTCACACAAAGTCTCAATAATTGGCTAACGTACAAATCGTACGAAGCCAAAACTTGAAAGAGCTCGACAAAATAAATTAAAGGTACTTACTTGATTTACGACATTTAACCTTAACTATGCGTCCTTCAAAACCGACCTTCGCAACCCAAAAAAAAATTATAAGTGAAAAGCAACACCCAAGTGACCCACTAGGTACCTACCCCGCCCCTCTGAGCTCACTCCGTTCTAATGAAAAACCATCAAATTCCATAATTGATAGGAGCGTGACAGAATTTCACTCACTCTCTCAGGAGACGTACAATTTATTAATCAAAAATAATAATTCACCTGTAAATGTTGTTTTTCACGCGATTTTTGCCAACCCAAACTCACCTCTATTGCTTTAATTCCAAAGTTGGTTATCCTGTAGTAGATATGTTAAAGAAATGTAGATATATTCTGGACTCTATTTCAAGGTATTTAGGTTTATTAAATCGAGTGTTTCAGGGTTTACAGATCTTGATAGTATCGTGCTGTTGCGGAAGGGTTGTGGTCGTTTTCACCAGTTCTTAATTGCAGTTTAAAGCCTACAAATAACAAGTCACCATTACATAAAATGACAAGTATTTAACTACAAAATATTATGATAAATATGTCAAATAAATGTAGGTTCTTTTAAATTATTATATCTAAACGATATAGAGTTAAAAGTTCGTTGTATATTTCAAACTTAAAATACAGTTCTTATCTTATTTGAACCTTTCGCAAAAGTTCAAATTTGACACATTTTAATTGAATCGCTTTTATCCAGTCTTTTAATAAAATGGGAAATTAACAAACATTAATTATAAAATAAACTATATTATTTAATAAATTAATAAATGATTTTAAAAAATCTAACTAAATATTACAGCAGCAGTCTGTTATCTTAAAAAAAAGCTTTTAAATTACTAATAAATCAAGTTAGTAATTTTTTTAAAATCTTCTAAAAATATAAAAAATCCTAAATATATTTAATTTCTTTCTTTCTCATATTATCTTAATTAAATAATTTTATATTTTTGCTTCATACTTTTTATCATTTTGTTATTCTATTGTTAAATGTTTTGTTTAATGGTACGGTGCAATAAGCCCTCGTCACGTAGATTTAATCCTCGCACACAACACACCGATTCCCCGCGGTAAAGACCGAAAGAGTTGGCATTTTTAATTAAATTACTAATCAGTTAATTCATTAGGTGCGGCCAACGTCCAAACGTATGTTAATTTAGTTTTTATCGTCGTCTTGTCACTCGTTAATCATGGGTTAAAGGGTAGGACGATTTCGGTGATAACGGGCTTTGATAACTATTATAAATTCATAACAATTTGGGTAATTTTTTTACAGTCTTTGGCTGAGAAACCGCTGTTTGAGAGCACAAACGTAATTTATTAAGACATTTGAGTTCCTCCAAAAAATATATCAATATTTATTTGAATTAAAAAAAATAAAATCAGCTCAGCTACCTACTATCCTGAAAACACACGAAGGATTTTTTTTTTAATAAAAAATACCTATGAAAGTTCAAGAGTATTGAAAAATAGTAACGCCTATTAAAATTCAGACAGCAAAAATTCAGGTCCCACCGAGATTTGAACTCGGATCGCTGGATTCAGAGTCCAGAGTGCTAACCATTACACCATGGGACCGATTGTTATCTGCCTCGCAAATTAGCGGTAGCTTTCTAAATGCTACCAAAATAACTTTCACTTTTTGTATATGTGACGTAGAAAATAAGATTATCTAAAAATACCTACTACCTATATAGTTTTATTAGACTATAAGTAGCAGATTTAAATTACTTAAATGTTGTTAATACCTAGTAATAACTGTGTTTTGTGTTAAAAAAATAAGTCCCTATTTGTCACAGTCCTGATTGGCCATTCGTCACAGAAAATTCCTTCTTGATGCCTAGTAAACACAAAAATAATCATCTCAATGGTTGAGCCTTCTTCGAGTAATCGGAGATCTCATGTACAAAAAAATACGCGTCGAATTGAGAACCTCCTCAGTTTTTTTAGTTGGTTAAAAATGGCCACCAGGTGCCTCAGCCTGCGAGCCGTGATAAGTTCGTCACAATCCCGATTCCTTTGTCAGTCAGTCACTATTAGCCACAGTCAAAATTGCTACCATTCCAATGCATCACAGAAATAACTTCTTGATACATGGAAATCGCAACGGGTGCCTACTGTGAATTTTTTAATATCCGTAGCATTCGAATCGTGATAAGAACTTGATTATATCGGTTACCTTACAATATTGGAACGAAGTTCCATATCGCGCGTTCCGAAAGGGGGCTAGACGAAAAAAAAAAAAACAAAAGTTGTAACGACACTTTTTGTTTTTATTACAATTCCTTCACTAATTAATCGAAAGAAACTTCGTTCCATCCGGGTGTCCCTTGACACCTCTAAAGTTTTTTTTCTATTACCGTAACCCAGAACTAAAATAAAACAAATAACGACACAACGACAAAGTTACGACACCTAAAAGATTATTCAAAAATTCAAACCAACCAGCAAGACATACGAAATAAAACTAGTTAACTATAAGTAGAAAATACGGAAGTATTTCAGTATTAAAGTGGCAAATGTTACCAAATGTTCCCAAGACGATGGTCGTTTATCCCTCATTGTAACTCTATAAGATATTTATTGGTGAAACACGAACCGAATGGCTTCTACGCGGTCTCGACTCGCCATAACTGAGTATTCTAACATTTTTATTTTGTCAATATTTAATGTGACGGTTTGGGACATGATGTTGCATGAGGTTAGGGTTTGGAGACGTATCGTCAGATAAATGGACAAGGAGACGAATTTCTTTTATAATTGTAGCCGATTTTTTTAAAGGTTCTGGCTTATTTTATGACTGTATAACACCCACAACAGATGACACTGAAGCTTGGCAGTCGCACCAGTATTCTGTAAGTGACCATCGCTTAAGATAAATAAATATAAATAATCTGCTACTAATACCATTAATGCCTTATAATATATCTTCATTATTATTTTATCGCTTAAGATAGGATGTTTTGGATTTTTAGATAGTTTTCGTTAACGGTGGTGATTCATGAAGTCAGGTGCATAATTCATTAAAGTTCTGTGTAAATTGGCTGAAATATGATAAAAAAAATGTAGGTGAATCGTAAATAGTCTGATAACCATGCGACACCACCGGGTTAAAATTTAAATTAAGTGGAAAATATATACTAATTTTTTTACGTACTACCCATACTATTATTTTTTGAAATGGTACCTATTTTCATGAACTTATAAAATCGTCCTCCTGACGAATTCGACTCATTACGCGAACGACTGGTCCTAGACAGAATGGAATGGAAAGAAGGAAGAGAAGGAGGCCTTTGCCCTGCAGTGGGACAAATCTCTCGGGAGCCCGGGGTCCGCTTTCCTACTTTTGCACCTCCACTTCGCACGATCTTCGGCATCCTGTTGGGTAAGACCATTTGCACACATACGACGTCAACCGTGCACTGGGTCTACCCAATCTGCCACGACCTGGCGGAGGCGCCATGGAAAGACATTTGTTCCCCATTGAACTAGCCGGTTTTGCAATGGGCCAAAACGGTCTAATAAATAATAACAATAATTTATCCCGACATAATATCTATCGATACGAATCTCGTGTAATCACATGACGCGTCCGCCCGCCCGACCGCGCCACACCGTCCACCGGCAAACGGTGGGCGGGCGCTAAGCGACCGGTATAAAATATTGTTTTTTACCAATATCTGAACCGGAGCACGGTTACAATTTCTATAGGCTAAGAGGTCACTGTTTCACATATTTTCTAGGTTATATTTCAACTTAACATTAGAGTAATAGCAAAACTTCGTACTTACTTGTTTGCGAGGAGGTTAGGTTCTTGAAGTTCCTTTATGTGTAATGGCGTCAGATGCTGATGACATAAATGAAAAACCCGTGAATTAAAAAAATCTTTCACATCTACTAAACGAAATACTATCAATTTCATTGTAATTTATAAAACCGAAGAGTTTATCTATCTATCTAATCAATAGGTAGTTAGGTGTTAATCATATTTCCAGCCAACTTTCGGATAGGAAGGGTTGACCCTAATTGTCTACAAGAGATTGTATTGTTGCATTTTAATATCAAATGTCTTTCAATGTGTTAAAAACTGTTTTGCCCGATTTTCATTTGTTTTCCGATAGGCATTCAAATGGACTATTTACGACGTTTAATAGTTTTTCAAACGTTCTGACGATAAAAATTGGAGGAGGCGGTTTAAAAGTATACACCTGTGATCTATTGGATGGCTGATTCATTATACGTATTAACTTATGGTATTTAGGTACTCATAGTTTACATATGGTATTACTAATTGCGCTCCGTGGTTTTACCCGCGTAAGTCCAGATCCCGTGGGAATATCGAGATAAAAAGTAGCCTATATCCTTTCTCGATAAATGGACTATCAAACACAAAAATAATTTTTCACTTCAAACCAGTAGTTTCTGAGATTAGCGCGTTCAAACAAACAAACTCTTCAGCTTTATAAAATTATAGTATAGACTAGCAGCGCTCCGCGGTTTCACCCGCGTAACTTCTGATCCCGTGGGAATATCGGGATAAAAAGTAGCCTATAGCCTTCCTTGATAAATGGACTATCCAACACAGAAATAATTTGTAATTCGAACCAGTAGTTTATGAGATTAGCGCGTTCAAACAAACAAACTCTTCTGCTTTATAATATTAAGTACAGATATTATGTTCCGCCTCTCTGCCTAAACCGAACAGTCAGGTGGCAATATGAAATATGAATACACGGTCCCATCTCATACCTACAGACTTCGCGTCAACTCACATATTGATTGATACATTACATATTTTATTGCATAACTCTTTACAAAACGTTACGTATTGGAATATTGACTTTCTTGTTTGACAGAAAAAGTGACGAATCGGATCTATGTTTTCTATGTATTATAATAGAACATAATGCCTGCTGTCCATCAATAACGTGAATTTTTTGGCATTTTTAACCCCCTTCTCCCCCTTGGTGATACATGGTAAGGTTTAAGACTAGTTTTGTAAAATTATTATTTTTTGCATTAGACTAGTCTATTTAAATCGGGTACTTACAAGGTTAAAACATTCAAATAAAAAATGGTTGTCTGTAAAGTCAGTTTACGGACGATAATTTTACGTGATACTTAACGTCCTAAAAAAATATTTACGTTCTTATGGTTACTTGTCGATAACGGGAGCAATGACGTCACACTTTTTGAGAGTGCATTTCTATTTATAAGACGTTATCACGTCGCAAATTGACTTTCTAACACGTTATAAGTTAATCGATCCAATGTACGGTCGGCTGCATAATTGCAGACCCACCGTAGAGCTCCATAACGGCTGTTATAAGAATGTTTTTAACATAAGCAAGATTCTAGACATCTGCTTTAGGTAAAGTTTAAAGTCTTCTAAGTCATCAATTAAACAAACAAATTTTTTAGAATGGAAACATTCCAAAAATAGTAATTTTCGAACTCTGCCGAGGGCTGCAATTATGCAGCCGAAGTACATACTTACCTGTAGACGCAAAGGCTTCTTCCAACTCTTTCTTCTTCCCCCTTTCTTTGTTTTTCTGGGAAATCATGGGCCTGCAGCTTTTATTACGCCATTAATCCATCTTTTGACTGGTTTTCCTCTTTTTCTTTTATTGTTCCATCTCGGTGTGCAATCTGTTAAGCCTACTCTATCTAATGTCCCGGGCACAACAGCGCCCTGAATAGTATGAATTAAAGTTGTTAGTGCTGTATAAATAATCTAGTTTAGATGTAAAATCCAATTTATTTTACTATAAAAAAAAATGGTTGTCTGTAAAGTATGTCTACGGACGATAAATTTAAGTGATAACTTTATTTAATGTAGTCTGAGGTGATAACGTCATAAGAACTATTATTTTACTTTTTTAAGACGTTTTCAAGTAGTATTTGTACAATTGTATTAAGGTGGCTATCAATGCCAATGACCTTGCTAGTGTGGGCGGAGCTAGACACTTCGTTCCGCGCGGCGCGGCGCTCGCGCTTCCTCACACTGCCTCTTAGCAAAAGATCGCTCACTATCCTACCACCACAGAATGTATAGTAGTTACAAGCGAATGTCTGTACGTAGGTATGTATGTAAGGTTGTCGTGTTGTTGATACAGGCTTCTTTCAATCCTTATTTTATAAATCTGGTAGGACCGAGGTACCTACCGAGGTTGTTGGTATCTACCTACTTCGCACTTACTACACTGTATTAGTGCGAGGTATCACCTAGCTAGGTGTTAGGAGCGACGAGTCATGGCAGGCGACGAGCGAGTGAGAGAGGTGATTACCCGACTATTATCGAGGTGGTAGAACCGAGGTAGGTAGGTACCGGCAACTGACTATGGTAGGACCGAGGTAGTCGTTTGACGGCATCTACCTACATTGGTCCCACTACCTCGGTGATCGGTGGTATCTCGCACTACCACAATGTGGTAGGTGCGAAGTAGGTAGGTATCGTCAACCTCACACCTACCTCAGTCCCACCACAGTCGACTGATGGTACCTACATACCTCGCACCTACCACACTGTGGTAATGCGAAGTATTATAGTCCGGCAACGTAACTCATACACCTCCCTAGGGGTAAGAGGTATGCGGGGGGCGAGTGACGCAGGCAGTCGATTAATTTGTAGCGGACGCTTGAAACAAAAGGCACACGAGACCCCGATCCCACGATCAATCCGAAGATGAATCGAAAAAAGATGTTCGACAAGAAAATTGTTGAGGAAAGAAACAAGAAAAAAAAAGGTTGACGATACCTACCTACTTCGCACCTACCACACTGTGGTAGTGCGAAGTATTATAGTCCGGCAACGTAACTCATACACCTCCCTAGGAGTAAGAGGTATGCGGGGGGCGAGTGACGCAGGCAGTCGATTAATTTGTAGCGGACGCTTGAAACAAAAGGCACACGAGACCCCGATCCCACGATCAATCCGAAGATGAATCGAAAAAAGATGTTCGACAAGAAAATTGGCAGGCAAACGAAACAAATAGTGTACAATGTTTATTATTTCTTTGAAAGTAGAAAACAAGATACATCTGCTACGGATGTTTATAAGATTGACGTAATGTTAAAGGCTGCGGGTCATGAAGTATTACGACTTCCACCATACCACCCAGACTTGAATCCCATTGAGCTGGTCTGGGGAAACATCAAGGGACAACTAGCGAGAGATGAACTTGATAGCAATTTGGATAAGAAAAAAATTGCAATTGTTCGCGCAATTCTCCGTAGAAAAATAGGATAGCTGTGATAACCATGTCCAGAAAATTGAAGAAGAATATTGTCACCATGATCGAATACACGATGATGTATTGGATCAAATAATAATTAATTTACAAGATGATTAATTTACGATGAGTATTTAATTTACAAGATGATTCGGATTCATCAATAAGCTCTGAAAATGAAGATAGTTCAAGTGAGAATTATAGCAGCGAGGAAGAATAATCTATCTAGTTAGATAAGAAAGTAAAGATAATAATTAGAATAATAGATAGATAGATAACTTTATTTGTACAACACAGGAAGGAATATAGAACACGATATACACAAAGCAAAGTAATATCTATTCTATATCTATATCCATATCTATTCTATACTAGCTGCGCCCCGCGGTTTCACCCACGTAAGTCCCGTGGGAATATTGGGATAAAAAGTAGCCTATGTGTTAATCCAGGTCTCCAGCTATCTAGATACCGAGTTTTATCGCAATCGGTCAAGTAGTTTTTGCGTGAAGGAGTAACAAACATACACACACACACAAACTTTCACATTTATAATATTAGTAGGAGTCTACATTTTTCATAGTTTCAAATAATATTAAACGGTTCTGGCATAATTTATTGTTTCTTTTTTCATATTGCATTATAAAAATAAATTAAAATAGATATCATGTTGCAAATCATTTATTTATAAAGATTACATATTGAGTCCACCGAACATCTCTCTCATGTCGCTCGATATATCTTGGATTAATCAACTACGTGTGTATCGATACCCGCCCCCGCTTACCTCCCCGCGAGAGGGAGGTCTATGAGTTATGTTGCCGGACTATAGCGAGGTGATGGAACCGAGGTAGGTGGGTACCGGCAACTGACTATGGTAGGACCGAGGTAGTCGTTTGACGGCATCGATAATAGTTTCATTTTGCATTTTCCGCAACCGCCTGAAATAAATCAACAAATCAATATCACCAAAAATTAGGTATAGGCACATGAGTAGGAATACAACCAGACACTAAGGTGTCACAAGGCCCTGTGAAAGTACACTCCTACAAAATTGACCCGCGTGTGTGCGTGAGCACTGGCGGCCCGTCACTTACGGAGAGAAACCGGTCTATACTAGCTCGACCAGTGCCCGAGTTCAGGGCTGTCACACACTCATGCTCGCGGGAAACGTCACGCGTCGAGTGTTTGTTTTTTAATGTTTAATTAAATATAGTGTTACTAATATAAACTCAAGTAAGGTAAGGTAAGGTAAATATCAAATTAAAAAGTAGTCTTTCTAGAAAAATGGACTATCCAACACAAAAGATTTTTTCAATTCGAACCAGTAGTTTCCGAGATTAGCGCGTTCAAACAAACAAAAGTATAGATAAGTCCCGATCCCGTGGGAATATCGGGATATAAAATATCTATAGTCTTCCTCGACAAATGGACTATCCAACACAAAAATAATTTTTCGATTCGAATCAGTAGTTCCTGAGTTCAAAAAAACAAACAAGTAAACAAATAAACTCTTCAGCTCTATAATATTAGTATTCATCAAAATTCAGATTACATTGTCACCGCATCAAAATAAACGCACATAATAAAAGACACTGATACACATTTTTTTTTATTTAATATAATTCACCTGTGCCAACCCTACGTGATTACGTATCAATTTTGACAGCTCCGAATAACCTTAGTCTCGGTCTCTACTCATGTGGTATAGGTACGGTCGGCTGCAAAATTGCAGACCCACCGTAGAGCTCCAATACGGATGTTATAAAAATGGTTTCAACACAAGCAAGATTCTAGGCACCTGCTTTAGTTGAAGTCTAAAGTCTTCTAACTCATCAATAATTCAAACAAAAAATATTAGAATGCAAACATTCCAATAATAGTAATTTTCGAACTCTACCGAGGCCGAGGGCTGCAATTATGCAGCCCACTGTACAGTCGGCTGTTTTCATTCTAATAATTTTTGTTTGATAAATTGAATCTTGAATCTTGCTAGTGTTGAAAACATTCTTATAACAGCCGTTTTGGAGCTCTATGGTGGGTCTGCAATTATGCAGCCGACCGTACTTAGGTACAAACACTGTAGCTCGCGCGTAATGGGTTGCAAATTGAACGTTCGACTCGACCGATAAATTTGCCGTAGTCTGGAAAAATGTGTGTTTTTATAATAGGTAGGTACTTGACTACTTACTAGGTAAAGTTTAGGTATGTACTTACGTTACTTCGAGACAATGAAGCATACTCCGAACTCTAAATTTCTTCAATTTACTCATTTTTCACAAGTTAGAAAATAAATAAGTAATAAGTCTGGTCACTATATTTTTATTTTAGTATTTTTTAAAATTGGCACTTTCTTAGCGTCCGTAAACAATCACAAGTACATATGGAAGTAAAGAAAAGCGTCCTTGCGCAGTATGAAAATATGTATTTGAAAAAACAGCAAAAACTTGGCACTATTCAGGCGTCCATTAGCCAAACCAATATATACTCGTATTATTTCAGAAAACAAGGTCCGAATAGGGATCACAATAAACGTAAATATCCGTGCGAGAGCGCAGCGCGACGCGGCCTTCCCGTGCGAAAGCCAGCGGCGTACTGGCCGCGCCCACCGTCGTCACAGTCTTTTCAATAGTTACTACTGGCGTTCTTGCCCCCGGTCGCTTTCGTTGGCGAAAATTGTTGATTGTTACGAATGTGTTTTGTTTTCCTCAAAAGTCTAAAGATAGAATTGTAGGTGAGATATTTACCGACATTTTGGTATAACTTTGAGTCAAAAATTCATTATAGTTTTGAAGCTACCCTAAAATTCAAAATTAAAACTAGTCTAGCTTTGAAATGACAAGGAATTTTCATCTCAAATTATTCCCAAAATATCGGTAAAGATCGCACCTACAATTCTAGCTTTGCACTTTTGAGAAAAACAAAACACACTCGTTACAATCAACAATGTTAGTTGTAAGCGGCGGGTATTTCTTAGGCGCGTTGCGTTTGGCATTAGAACCAACCTTAAGCATCCAAAGAAAAAAATTTTTTTGACTTTGACTTTGATTTTGACTTATGTATCTTAGACATTACCATTTTACATACTTCAATACAAATCGAAATTAGTATGACTCCTATTAATATTATAAATGTGAAAGTTTGTGTGTGTGTGTATGATTGTTACTTACTCCTTCACGCAAAAACTACAGGACCGATTGCGATGAAACTCGGTATCTAGAAAGCTGGAGACCTAGATTAACACATATGCTACTTTTTATCCCGATATTCCCACGGGATCGGGACTTACGCGGGTGAAACCGCCAGGCGCAGCTAGTAGTAAAAATTATATAGACAACTAGCTGCGCCCCACGGTTTCACCCGCGTAAGTCCCGATCGCGTGAGAATATCGAGATAAAGAGTAGCCTATGTGTTAATCCAGACCTCCAGCTATCTACATACCGAATTTCATTGCAATCGATTCAGTAGTTTTGGCGCGAAGGAGTAACAAACATACACATACACACACAAACTTTCACATTTATAATATTAGTTAGATTAGATTCAATAGGCAAACGTACAAGGAGGCCCGACCTCAACTGAATTGGGAAAAGGGGCAGGACAAAGAAGAAGAGATTAAATTAAATTATCTCCGAAAGTTCTGAAACCAACCTAATGATAAGTACTTACTAATACTCATTGTAAGTGGACTTATGTCTTTTATGAGTAAATAAATTCTTTAAACCTAGATAAAATATGTATCCTTTTGCTCAGCTATTTTGCTTTTCTAAAGTATTCTTTAAATTATTTAACACTGTTTTAACAAAATTAAATAAACCGTGACAGGTTTCCGCTTCACAAATCGTTCAAGTTGACATCCCGTCACTCGCACCGACAAATATTCACGGCAAACAGGGCGGAATGAAAAAAGTTTTCCAACTACCCACGTTTTTCATTTGAAACGTAATCTACGGCGGCGACAAATGAGGTTCGGACATGACTTGCTCCACCTCATTTTGTTTCTTCATATTTTTTTGTTTGTAGCTTCACTTTAATAATAATAAATAATAATAAAATCATTTATTTCTCAACACAATACATACAATACACATATCAAATTTAAAATAGGATAACTATTTATGCTAAGTACATCATTGTGTGAGCTGGTGTCTAGACTAGGCATAGCCTGTGGTTATAAATCACCAGGCTCTCAAATTAGGTTACTATTCCTATTGGACTTGATTTGCTATTTCTTCAAAAATAAAGTTATGTATAGTGGTGAGTAGCATTATTTTTACATACGTTGCGGTATTTTACCATCCTGAGACACCAGACTTTTACGAGTCTGGGCTCCGGAGCACCTTAAACGTTATCAGTTGATTAAGCTAGGATAGTTAGAATATTTTCAGTTTCATCATAGTTCAGCTGCAGAAGATAATCGATAATTTGCCTTTTAGATTTCAACCTTGTTTGCGAATGGAATAAGATTTTAGGATTTAATTTTCGATAAAGATAGGTGCCTAAAAAACAGAATAATCTTTGGGCAAAACTTGTTCTGAAGCGTTTTGTATGATAGACTTCATCCCTATTTCTGGTTCTTTCTGCTGTCATATTTAGTCTTGGCAACTGGCGTTTTTAACACTCCAGTTTTTTTAGGTTTAAGCTATTGCATAGCTTTTATCGCGGACTTTGAGAGCGGTGACCGAATCAAGAAATTCCGTAACGAAAATAAAACTTAACACCCCCCCCTCCGCCTACCATGTAGCTCGGCCGAGCGTTCGCTTAACGTGTATGTATATGGTACGACTGTACAAAGCTCGCACGATGCAATAGCTTTACCGCGGCAGTACTCGAGTGCCACATGTTTTTGTTATTTATTATCATTGGATCATAGACATTAGGAGGGGGCGATCTGAAACCACGCATCCTCAATTAAAGTTAGGTACAATTAAAATTTCATACTAAATAAATTATTTTGATTCTTGTCAGGATCTATTTGACTTATTTCTGTTATTGCAAGTAGGTATTACCCGCTGACTTTTGACATTTTCAATCAATCGTTTATTTCAGACTACAAAGATCCATAGATACATACCTTATAGACTAACATACATATTTCTATTCCTATATTTCATATTTTCCATGTCTTGGTTTTTGTCATAGGAAGTAAGTCTTAAACAAAATGGTCAATGATCATGGCAGTTATAGATTTTATGCTGCAAAAATCTAGTGTTTTTATTCAGAGAGGAAACAGTCAGTCGACTGCCGAATCAGTCGAATCTACTTTCGGCTCTCTCTCCATACAAACCTAGTCAGGTTTGTATGGAGAGAGAGCCGAAACCTCTCGATTCAATTCTTCAATATCCACTACCAGAATCGACTCGCACACTATCTCCTCCACCAAACCACTAGACCGAAGCCCCTCGATCCACGACATCCACACCAAAACGATTTGTCCCGAGTCCTACCACGATATTGTTCCGAAAGACTAATGACTTGCCACTCTGTTCCTTCATAAAATATTTAACGGACAAGAACGGGTTGTGTATCACAACTTACTGTTGTGAAAAGATGTTATGGAGTACCTTTTTAGGTATGGAGAAATAATAAGATATTTTTGGTTTTGCATCATCTTTTAAGGTGAAAGGGTGAGGTGCTCTCTCCATATAAACGTAGTTGACTGTTTCCTCCCTGGATAATGACACTAGAGCAAATATTTTTGTTGCATAAAACCTATAACTGCCATGACCATGCCCCTATGTCTTGATCTTCTTTCATTTTCTAATTATCATAGAAATTAATATTTAAAAATAATAAATAAAACATAGGGGCATGGTCATGGCAGTTATAAGTTTTATGCAACCAAAAAAAATTCTAGTGTCCAGAGAGGAAACATTTTATTAACACTATTCTTAATCCAAATTTATTAAATTTTATTTTCTGTTTTTTTTTGGATATTTATAAAAGCGTGTTTTTTTAGTTTTTTTAAACTATTATTTATTTTTCATTTTTTAGTTGGGTTTTCCCTGTGGAGCTGCACGCATGCGTAGTTCGCGCACTAGCTCTATCTCTCTTACTCGCATGCAAAGGATGCGGAAAGGAATTAATTAATCCTGGCGAATCTAATTGGGATAATCGGATTTTTTAATCGAATTATTGCATTGTCATCGGTCTTTGACAGGTGTGCAAAGTTTGAATTAAATCTGATCGTTCAAAGTAGGACAAAATCGAGCACAAAGGAGTCGGTTACAAACATACAGGTAAAGCTAATAAAAGCGAGTTAAAAAAAGGAGCTGTTTGTGAAATAGATGTAAGGGTTTAAAAAGGAGAATAGTGCGTAGATACCACTACATGTGGTCTCTACGTCTACCGTGTCAAGGTTTGGAGAAATAATGGGATTTTTTGGATTTTAAAAAGGAGAAGGTTGTGAAAAAGATGTTGGTTTAAAAAGGAGGTTAATGCTTAGATACCTCTAAATGTGGACTCTACGTCTACCCTGTCAAGGTATGGAGAAATAATGGGATATTTTGGCCTTGCAACATTTATATAACAAAAATAGAGTATCTCAATTCGTCGACATACCTACATAATTTTTATGTTCACCGATTACTCGAAAATGGCTCAGCAAATTGAGATTCTATCAGACTCCAAAAACTTAAGCCGAATAATTTGTTTTTTTACACCGATTTTTGTTTTTGAGGTTCCATACCTCAAAAGTTACCCTTATAAGATCACTTTCTTGTCGGTCTGTCTATCTGCCTGTCCGTGTGTCTCCAACGCAGGACTAACGCAGGTGAAACAGCGGGGCACAGCTAGTTGGTTATACAAGTACAACTACACCAAGCGAAGTATTCAAAACAGTTTTACGTTGCTCTTGGGAAATTGGCTTCCGTCACATATCATGACACGTTCAGCCGGCACTTTGTCGATGAAAGTACATCTGCCGAGCAAATCTTAATCCAATACGCAGCGACAGCAAAATGATTTATATACAAGCTATCTTGTGATCGGGGTGCTAAAATGATGCTACTGCTCTAAGTTTTGTTCTGAGTGCGATCCAATCGCGACTCGAATTCAAAGCAGGATATGGCACATCTGCTTTTCTGCTCATCGTGCTCTATCTCCTGCAAAACAAAAAAAATATATGTTTATTTGAAGCGAGAAAAAATCCTCTCTATGTAGACGCTAGAGAATTATATTAATTTCTTAGTTTAAAAACTCAAAATGAGAAGCACTTTTAATAAAGCAGAATATTGCTTTTTTCATAAACATTAACTAAAACAAGAAATTATTCTGTAGAGAGAAATGATTATTTATTGGATCAAGAAACCTTTTTTCCGTGAAGTGAAGATCTGACGAGAAACTCAGACGCCGGCGGCCGTCTCAAATATAGTTACTTCCTGGTTTGGAAAACATAAATTAAAAAAAAAAGCCCTCTTTGACAAGATAAACAGAAGAAGAAGTTCTAAAGTGTCGTTTTGAAATTTTTTGCCATCTTCTCGCGGGTGAATCGACTACTCCTCAAATTTACATAAACACCATAATATACGTGCACCAATAGATTTTCTTAAGGAAAAATATGTGGGCTATTTGACATCTCTTACTGTGAAGGAATAAGATCGTGATAAAACCCGCGGCCAAATTGACTCCAGACGTATTGATAAGTTTATCCTCTGGACACGGTCGACTTAGAAAATGTAACATTTGCTGCCGGGCAAGACTCCTCCATCTTTACGCAAAAGAAACCCAAATAAAGGGATCTAATTTCGGAAAAACAGCCCGTAGGTAAAAAAAATGTTACGAATCCCCTGGAGGAGACTAGGGGATCCGAAAGGCGCTCGAAACTTACTTTAAATTAACGGCCTTCGTCTCCCGGCCGATGGGCCTAAAACAGGGACAGGCGACAGGGAACCGTCGGGAGTAGTGCATCCGTTAGGGGAGCCGACGAGCATGAACCGTAAAAGTACCCTTTCCTCACTGCATTTCGACTATTCGTTGAGCAGCATTTTATGCCCCCGAGTGGTTCCAATACACTCAGCTACACACCTGGGCGCAATCACATTAGCTCTCGTTCCTTGCTTCAGACGATTCAGACAAAAACTCAATAACTTGCACTTTATAAGAATGTAATCGACGATCTAATTTGTGTGATTTTTAAATCATCTCTAAATATCTATCTATACATACAAAATTCTTTGTCCTGAATGACTGATTGACGGATTAACGCACAGCCTAAACAGCTGATCGTAGAGACCTGAAACTTGGAGGCTGTGTTCTTTCTGTGACGTAGGCATCCGATAAGAAAGAATTTTCTGAAATTCAACCCTAAGGGGGTGAAAAACGGGGGCAAAGTTTGTATGGGACAACGTGATTCCTTGGTCCATTTTCGACTTCTACGCGGACGAAGTCGCGGGCAAAAGCTAGTAATATTATAAAGAAGAAAGTTTCTGATTTTTTTGTCCGTAACGAAAAAGCTCCGAAACTAATAGATCGATTTAAGGGCGTTGCATACGTAACGGCATAAAACCTCGGCCGGGACGGGGACGTGACGTGCCTTGTTTATAAAGTGTTCGTGGACTTTAAACATACGTAACGTGATCTTTCCCGTGCCGGACGGGACGTGACAATTTTTTGACAGCGTTTCATATAAAAATATCACGTCACGTATGCAGAGACTTGAAATTTGGAGGGTGTGTTCTTTGTGTGACGTAGGCATCGAATAAGAAAGGATTTTCCGAAATTTGTCTCCTCAGGAAGTAAAAAGGGGGGAAAGTTTGTATGGGATAACGTGATTCCTTGGTCCAATCTACTAATTCTACGCGGACGAAGTCGCGGGCAAAAGCTAGTAGTATTATAAAGAGACAATATTTATTTCTTATTGTTTCTAAGAAATTGACTCTGAAACTACTAGACCGATTTAGATAAAACTTGGTATGTGGATACAGTAAAACCTAATATATAGGAATTCATCCCAATAGATAGTTAACGAGATAATTAATTGTTAGGTACATGGTTTAATATCAATTTAATTTAATACAATAAATCACTAAGATAATTACTCGGAATACCTCCAAATCAATTATCGACAAGGCCATCTCCACCGTTACTACTAAATGCTCACCTAATCGTCGATTAATCCGCGACAAACGTTCGCCAGTTAAACGGCACTTTATCGAGTGCGTTCTACGTATAATAGGTATTCTGTTATAGAGATAAAAATACCTATACTATCATAATACGCATTTGAAAATTTATGTGCGCTAATTAACATTGTTCTTATGGTAAAGGAAAAGATCGCAGCTTAGTTCACTCCAGACGTATTGACAAGTTTTTTCATCTGGACAATGTCGACTAAGCTGAGAGTGTAATTTATTTAACTCCTGCTCTTCTGATCAAGTTTATATTAGTTTCACATGTCAAAGAGAGTTTGAGATTTGAAGAAGTAGGTAAGCATCTATGTTTTATTTGGCAAATAGTAAGTACAAATTTAAAAATACACAGAGATACATAAAAAACTGTCATATTATTTGAATACAAAGGCAAAATTATATAATACTAGCTGCGCTCCGCGGTTCCACCCGCGTATGTCCCGAACCCGTGGAAATATCGGGATAAAAAGTAGCCTATATGTTAATCCAGGTATCTAGCTATCTAGATATCGAGCTATTTTCATAGCAATCGGTTTAGTAGTTTTTGCGTAAAGAAGTAACAAACGTAGATACACATATACACACACAAACTTTCACATTTATAATATTAGTAGGATGTCACCTACTTCTATTTTTTGAAGAGCATATTTAAAACCGCAATCTTCTAACTTACTTACTGTCTATAGAAGTCAGGACTTATTATGTATTTTATATCTATGGTATGTATTGTTTGAAATATGACCGTCGGCAACTAGGGGGGGTTCAATTAACGGAGTCCCGTTATTAATGGGATGCTCCCGGGCGTCCGATTAAACTCAATCTCTTGTAATCCGCGTCGCGGGAGACCGGTTTCACCGTGTGTTTTTAAACTGGGTTTAATTTAAGTAATTATTGATTGAATTGAAAAAAAAAATGCAAGTGCGAGTCGGACTTGCGCACGATGGGTTCCGTACCATGCGTAGTATGATCCCTCTTAAATATTTTTTTTTTGTGTTTATTAATTTGTTGTTATAACGGCAACAGAAATACATTATCTGCAAAAATTTCAACTGTCTAGCTATCACGGTTCATGAGATACACCCTAGTGACAGACAGACGAACAAACGCGGACGGAGAGTGAGGTCTTAGTAATAGGGTCTCGTTTTCACCCTTTTAAGTATAATAGTTGTAAACATCTTCATATACATATAGGTTGTTTAGTTATCATCAAATACTTCAAAATATAGCACCATAATTAGAACGGAGAATAGTAATTTATGTTCTAAAAATATTGTAATGCAAAATCGCTTAGTCTAATTTAAAAGTGTCTGTGAAAAAAAAGAACTAAGTGAATTGTCATAATGCCTATTCTTTGGATAGGTTTAATCTCTTTGGTTGGCATGCTGTCTGTAGTCTCAAAATTAAAATGTAAATTTTGACACAGATCACCGTGTCTTAGCTTAGTAACTAGACTTGTGTTATGGGTGCTAGACAACGGATATACTACTTATATACTTTTCTTTTGTAAATATATACTTATAATACATAGAAACAACCAGACCACATACAAATATCTAAGCACAAATACTTGACTGAGGCGGGACTCGAACCCGTAACCACAGGGTTACGGGTCACAATGGTCACCATGCCGGACTGCCAAATACAGATTTGGCAGTCCGGCATGGTGACCATTGTGGCGACTGGGTCGGTATTCAGATTTTTTTGTGATCCACAAGCCATAGTTTTGTCAAGTACAGACTGCACGGGCAATGAAGACTTTTCCTTATCCGTGTGAGGTTCAACCATGGCACCTAAGAAAAAACCCATTCAGTGCCTATTGTTCCGTTAAATCTGTAACAATTCGTTAATTAAACAAACAATAGACGGAGTACCAACAGTTGAGTCGACTGTTTACGGCACGGGAAGGCACGCACTAATTACCGAAGAGAATTCGATGCTATAAATCACGGACATAATATAACTGCGAGAGGCAGGCGTCGCGTCGCTTCGGAATGTACGCCCCAAATCCACTCGGTTCCCAATTTGAATTTCGAATGTCCGAGCGAATTCGAATTTTCGGCCAGTATCTGATGCACAGTGGTTTGGTTGAACTTACCTACTGGTTTGTATTTATTTTGTTGATAATTTTTAAGCATAGCTTTTATCGCGGGCTTTGAGCGCGGCGACCGAATCAAGAAATTCCGTAACGGAAACAAAACCTAACACCCCCCACTCCACCTACTATGTAGCTCGGTCGAGCGTTCGCTTAACGTGTATGTATATGGTAGTTTACATCGAAATTTTGAGTCTTGCAGCAAAATCTCGATAATTTGGAGTGGTTCATACATTTTTGACAAGAAGCTAAAACTATGTGAAAAATGTATGGACAAGTCTAAAAATAAAAACAATAATTTGCTGCAGAAGGCCCTAAAAGTAAACCCTATTACCAGTGAGTTCACCTACTAAAACTTAGACAATATAAGATGAATAAAATAAATAATACCTAAATGACACATTAGATAAGGCTGTATGGTCTAAAACTGTTTGCCTACCTGTTTGGGTGATTTAGAAAAGGAAATTTAGATTTCCTCTATGTTGCACAATAATCTTTGCCTAGGGAGTTTTGGCGGGAACGAGTTAACAACATGTCGTGCTGCAGTTTTATTTTCATGAAACTTAGATGTAACCCGAGTTGAATTGTATAATTCTGGTGGAATGTTATTCAATTTAGTTCTGTGAAAGTGCACAAGTGTAGTGAAAGTAAAAATCAGTGTCAAACATGCAGTTTTCTCGTTGCCTCCAAATCTCCTATTAAGGTTATGGTAAACTTGCCACCGCTTTACTATAACCCCTGACTTGACGGACTATGACGACTTTGACTGTATTGAAACACTTTAGGCCCGATTTATGAAAAATCGGGTCATAATTTGATGCAAAATATAACTTGACACTGGCTAAATGCACACGTGCGAAGCCATAATAAAAGAAAAAAAAAAAAAAAATCTTTGCCTATTTACTTACACTATATACAAATTTACCTAGAACATACCCATTTATCTAACCAAATATAGCCAAATATATGTAGGTATCTACCTACCAGTTATTTGAACCTTCCCCCATCAGCCCATCACGTGTAATTTATGAACATTCACATAGCTATGTAATAATCTGACGGGATTTAATTTGTCTGATTTCCACACTAACGTGCGAAAGAGATGGCAACTATCAATTTAATAGGCTAGAAAGAGAAGGGTGCGGCTATCGTTAGTGGTTTCGGCAGTTTCGGCAATGGAAAATCCGATGTGAATTTATTTGGGCCTTTACATGCAGCCAAGTTTAACAAGGCGCACTATTTTTCAAAAAAATATTAACACCTGTGCCACGTGGTTTCGCCCAGTTAGTCCCGATCTCGTGAGAATAAGTGAATAATGGATAATGGATAATCTATACTTAAATTATAAAGCTGAAGAGTTTGTTTGTTTGTTTGAACGCGCTAATCTCAGGAACTACTGGTTTGAATTGAAAAATTCTTTTTGTGTTGGATAGTCCATTTATCGAGGAAGGCTGTAGGCTACTTTTTATCCTGATATTCCCACGGGATCGGGAGTTACGCGGGTGAAACTGCGGAGCGCTGCTAGTATATTATAAAGCTGAAGAGTTTGTTTGTTTGTTTGAACGCGCTAATCTCAGGAACTACTGATTCGAATTGAAACATTCTTTTTGTGTTGGATAGTCCATTTATCGAGAAAGGCTATAGGCTACTTTTTATCCTGATATTCCCACGGGATCGGGAGTTACGCGGGTGAAACTGCGGAGCGCTGCTAGTATGTGGATAAAAAGACATCGACAAGCCTATATGTGTGAATCTAGGTCTCCAGCTATCTACATATCGAGTTTCATTGCAATCGGTCTAGTAGTTTTAGTAACACACATACTTTGACATTTATAATATTAGTAGATAATACCTACTAATGTTCTTCCTAAATCTGGGTGGCTTGACGGAATATTTTAAAAATGACGATTTCACTTAACCTAGATTTAATTAGGGCCACTTTAGCCAAATTATAAATTTCGATTTAAGAATCTGAACATACCTACCTAGACATACGGTTTAGTTAAGACACAATTTGAAACTCGGTTCTATCAAAATTGCTATGGATTAAATCAGGATTTAGTATAATCGAAGTTTTGCAATTTGACTGCAAGTGGCCCTAAGACTAAGTTAAATAACATGAATAGGTACTATCCAATATTGCTGCAAGTGGCTGTAAATAAATCAAACTTAAAATATTTTTTTTTGCTTCAGACTCGATTTTGATAATATATTGGAAGTAGCATAGGCTACTTTTTTATCCCGATACTAGCTTTTGCCCGCGACTTCGTACGCGTACAAATCGACCAAAGAATCACGTTGTCTTATATGAACTATCCCCCCCCCCCTTTTTCAACCCCAAAGGGGTAGAATTTCGGAAAATGAACCAAAGAATCACGTTGTCCCATACAAATTTTTCACCCCTTAAGGGGTAGAATTGCGCAAAATCCTTTCTTATCGGATGCCTACGTCATACAAAGAACACACCCTCCAAGTTTCAGGTCTCTACGATCAACGGTTTAGGCTGTGCGTTGATCCGTCAGTCAGTCAATAGTCAATCAGGACAAATAATTTTATATGTATAGATTCATACGGGATCGGGACTTGCGTAAAATTAGTGTTTAACATAAGTATTTAATTTTTAAGTATTTTTTGCAGTCATTTAATTAGCGTGTAGACCCGCTACTTTCATAAAAGTAAAATAATCATCTATCTTAGAACAATTGAAACATTATGTGCCTTTTGCATAGTAACTATACAATGTGTTTTAGCTAAGAGGTTTTTATACGAAAGGGGGTTGTTCTAGACGTCTAAGCGAACAACTTTTGTTCTACAGCTTTTAGAAATTCGAACTTTTTTTCGATAATTCTATAGGGAATTTTTACTTGACGACCCAGTTGGCACAATGGTCACCATGCTGGACTGCCAAAAACAGGGTTGCGGATTTGATTGCCGCCTCAGACAAGCATTGTGCTTAGATATTTGTCTGTGGTCTGATTGTTTCTATGTATTATAAGTATATATTTACAAAAGAAAGTATATAAGTAGTATATCCGTTGTCTAGCACCCATAACACAAGTCTAGCTACTTACCTTGGGGCTAGATGGCGAAGTGTGGATTGTTGTGCAATATTTATTTTATTTATTTACTTGAAAATTAGCTGTTTCTTACAAAAACTCCGAACAAAATGTTTGAATTTCCAAAAGTCGTAGAACAAAAGTTGTTCGCCTAGACGTCTAGAACAACCCCCTTTCGTATTTAAACCCCTTCGCTGAAACAAATTGTATAATGCTGATCCTAATTAAAGCAGGTGAAATACTTCATAAACCCATTGTCACATCCTATCCAGTGCGGTTTCGACTGATTAATTAGTGTACAACAATAAACTCAATACAAACTTATATTTTACAACACAATTCACCTCTATTACAGTGGCTTACGGTTCAAACTTGCCCATCAAAACAACACACTAAATTGGTCGAGGTTATGTGGATTTATTCCCGGTTTCGATAACTATGCAGGTGGTTTGTATGGAGGGTTGTAGAGATGAGATGCTAGGTTGAGAAGATTGTGATGGTGAAGCGACAATTAAGGTTTGCTAATGACACTTGAATGCTATGAGACATGTGATTATGTTGTGCTTGTGTTTATATGATTTGTAGGTAAATTATGTTATGTAAATGTAAGGCTATATAGGTAACCAGTACATAGGTGGGTAAGTACATAGGATACTTTTGACGCCTAATATTTTTTTGATAACGTCTTATAAGCTGTATAACACTCGCATTCACACAAAAGTTTCATGTTCCGGTAACATGACGCGTCCCCTTCTCGGAACGGGACGCATGACGTCATGGTAACATGAGAGTATTTAATAATAATATCGCTCATCTGGGCTTGTGTTATGGTGACGAGTGATGAATAAAATACGTCTATAAAGGGGAAAAAAAAGAAAAAAATATAAATAATATATTAAGGAATAACAAACAAAAACTCAAATTTTCATTGTTTTCCTAAGACGTTATCACGACAACCATTTTATATCACATTTTTTTAAATTGAGGCACGTGTCTCACCTGCCAGTAACTATAATCCATGATTTAGCGTTCGACCTAAAACCACCAAGGTTTTTATATGCTTTTATTTATTTATAGCGAATCCAACTTCTTAAATTATAAAAAGAAGTTCTTAATTTGAATTTCATCCAATGCAATTGTCGAAAAAAATAAAGCTGTCCACAAAGAAAATGAGACAACACAATTTGTAATTCGAACACGGGCATTAGTGACGCGACGCGCTTGTTTAGTCCCAAGTCCGAGGGACCATTTGTTACCCGCAACACCACCGGGATAACACTAATCCCGGGATTGTCCCGCGATAATCCCGGATCACGAATCATGACACTATTGTTGTAAGTGTGAAACCGACACAAATAGGCCTTGTGAGGACCCCTCTTATTTATCAAACAATGCAAAATAAACCGTATTTCACTGAATCAAAACTCAATATTTGATCGATTCTTTTAATAGTATTAATAATATCTGCGACGTAAGAAAGTGTAAAAAATGGTAATTTATATTAATTGAAAAAATATTGACACTAGAGATAGATATTGTCACGGTTTTTGAGTCAACTATCGTCTTTTGTTTCCGTTTCGATCGTCTTTTGTTTAATTACTAACTTCATCAAATACGGATATACTACTTATATACTTTTCTTTTGTAAATGTATACTTATAATACATAGAAACAACCAGACCACAGACAAATATCTAAGCATAAATACTTGTCTGAGGCGAGAATCGAACCCGCAACCCTGTGTTTGGCAGGCCGGCGTGGTAACCATTGTGCCAACTGGGTCGTCAATCAATTAATCAATTAATTCCTAAGACTTTTATATGTAGAAAGATATGTCAACCATAGGTTACGTCTTTGGTAAATAAACTTGACCACACGAAAGTAAGGCAATTGACTCATAATCCCTCGGGTGTTTTGGACACGTCAAATTATTGTGACACGTTCAATAAGGTAATATAAACACGATGAAGGAATGAGAAGTTTGGAGATAACTACTCAAAAGGAGTTTTGGCGGGAACGAGTTAACAACATGTCGTGCTGCAGTTTTATTTTCATGAAACTTAGTTGTAACCCGAGTTGAATTGTATAATTCTGGTGGAATGTTATTCAATTTGGTTCTGTGAAAGTGCACAAGTGTAGTGAAAGTAAAAATTAGTGTCAAACATGAAGTTTTCTCGTTGCCTCCAAATCTCTTATTAAGGTTATGGTAAACTTGCCACCGCTTTACACGCCCCTGACTTGACGGACTATGACGACTTTGGCTGTTTTGAATCACTTTAGGCCCGATTTATGAAAAATCAGGTCATAATTTGATGCAAAATATAACTTGACACTGGCTAAATGCACAAACCGTGCGAAGCCATAATTAACAGAAAAAAAAAACTACTCAAAACTGTAACATCATACTGACTTAGGCACACTTATTGTAGGCAAAAGTCCTAAACTCTAGCAAAGTAATAGACCATGCACTAAAATTCAACATCATTTATTATTATGCAAACATGGAGCAATGCAAAAGCATCCAACAAACTTATGGGCTATAACTCGGTGTCGTTAATTTTATAGCTTTTCAAAGTCTTTTTATCGTATTGGAAAGTAACTGCGCCTCTCGGTTCTACTCGTGTTTCTAATTTCTAAAAGAAAAATCGTATTCAGTAGCCCCAGACAAATCATTAGTTGATAGGTTTAGTTTCCCTTTTTTGATTTGATGTATTTCGATGTTCCCAGAAAAAAGAGCTCTAAAGGAACGACGGACAGAAATCAATTATAGCAATTCTATTTCTACTGATTTTTCTATTTGTCTAAAGTCCACTATCCAAAGTGAACATTCAAACAAACTGGACAGAAAGACAGACTTGCGAATTCACGTAATCCGCAAAAAAGAAGAAAGAAAGAAAAACATAATATGTTAGACAATCTAACGATATTATAAAAAAACTAGTTAGTTTTTTTATACTTACTAATATTATAAAGAGGAAAGATTTGCTTGCTTGTTTGAATTGAATAGGTTCCGAAACTATGGATCCGATTTTGATGAAACTTGGTATGAGGATACATTAATTCATCGGGAGTGTCATAGGCTACTTTTATCCCGATATCTCATATTCCCACGGGATTGGGAGTTACGCGAGTGAAATGGCGGAGCGCTCCTAGTGTAGTAATAAATAACTCAACTCAATGCTTCTATGTTTCAGACTCATGCTATTTAATCGCCTAAAATCTCCTGAAGTTTACTAACAATTGCATAGATAGCCTAGACTCAAAGTTTTAGACCTATGCTATTTTTAACCCCCGACGCAAAAACGACGGGGTGTTATAAGTTTGACGAGTCTGTGTGTGTCTTTCTGTGGCATCGTAGCTCCCGAAATTATGAACCGATTTTAATTTTGTTTCTTTTGTTTGATAGGTGAATTCGTCGGGAGTGTTCTTAGCTATGTTTGATTGAAATCGGTTAAGCCGTCTGAGAGTTATGGGGGATAAAACTCGAGGCTTTTTAAATTCAATTTTTTTAATGTATATTCGATCGCCTAAAACTAGTTGACAAACAATCGCATAGCCTAAACGACCGATATCGCCTACAATAATTATCCCTAACCACTAACACGACACCCTTGAGACTACTTCACGACATGAGAACTAGACGATAGACGACGAAACGATCGTTTTTAGGGTTCCGTATACAAAGGGTAAAAACGGGACCCTATTACTAAGATTTCAGAGAATGAGAATGTTATTTATTTGCTCGAAATATGGTACACGCATGTTACATAAAATATAGTTCAATATATATTAGGTTTTAACAAATCAAAAGTATCACTGTCTATAAATTAATCCAATATTAAAAAAATGAAAATTTTGTTAGTTTGCTACAGATGTCAGAAAAATGTCATTTTTATTAATAGATATGACTGTCTAGTCCGTCTATTTGCCACGAGGCTGTATCTCATGAACCGTGATAGCTAAACAGTTACAATTTTCACAGATTACCTATGTAGATACTTTTGTAGCCGCTATAACAACAAATACTAAAAACAGAAAAAAAAACGTGTGGAACTCGGGGACTGCCGCGGTAAAGCTATTGCATCGTGCGAGCTTCGTACAGTCGTACCATATATATACACGTTAAGCGAACGCTCGGCCGAGCTACATGGTACGCGGAGTGGGGGGTGTTAGGTTTTATTTTCGTTACGGTATTTCTTAATTCGGTCGCCGCCCTCAAAGCCAGCGATAAAAGCTATGCAATAGCTTAAAAACCTTCTTTAGACAGACAGACAGACGTATATCTATTATTATCTATTTAATATATGTGAGATATTAGTTTATGTTAAGGTTTTTCGTTTCATTTTTCATAACGCTCAAACTGGATTAAACTGGATTTTTTATGAAATAGGTCCCGTCGCAAACCTGCGATAAAGAACTGTTTGAGTAGGGCCCCTATACAAAATGCTGCAGAACCCTTCGTGCGCGAATCCGACTAGCACTTAGCCGGTTTTTCATTTTATCGTCACTTACCATTAACCGTATTGCTTTCGATTCAACATTATTTGTTGAGCGCCTGATGTTATTGCAGTAGCTATTTGTTATTGGACTTACCTACTGCGTTTGCGACGACTTTTATGGTTTGATCAAAATTGAAAAGACCTATAGTCAATTATGGTATTTTCTTCCCACAAGTTTAATTGGTTACAAACTAAATTAAGCTTGTAATTGTACTTGTATACGGGCTGTTTTCCGCAATTAGACTCTTTTTAATTGGGTCCATTTTGCGTGAGGATGGAGTAGGCTTTCCTAGCACCTACTACTAATACTACTGTTATATGGGTACATGCCTGAAATAAATATATATTTTTTTACTATCCTCTCAGCTTAGTCGACCATGTCCAGAGGAGAGAACTTGTCAATACTTCCGCAGCCAACTATGCCGCGGGTTTCATCACGATGTTTTCCTTCACCGTAAGAGCAATGTCAATTAGCGCACATAATTATTTTTTCTCTCTTGCACCGCTGGCCGGGATTTGAACCCACGGCCTTAAGAATGAAAGTCGAAATATCTGCCACTAAGCGAACACCGTAACTAAGTGGTATCTACTATCAGAATAATTCGTATTTTTCGACATCGAATTTTCACATTATCCCGCCATTAATTTGAAAATTTAATGACATTAAACCCATTATCGGGTGGAAATTAAGAATTATTCGTGACGTTACAAGAACGGTTAGCTAGAATAAAATATTAGCCCTAATACCTCCCTTCCCGTGAGACGTTCGTATGTAGTCTTAACATGCGATGTTAATCTTTGTTTTTAATAAAAATTAAGGGGTTTGTTTGTATAACGAATGTATAGTGTTTAGGTTTAGAAATAGTCTATGATTGGGGTCTAGACTATGAAGTTTTTTTATACAGGGTTATTGATAACTATACTAGCAAGATCGAATCAGAAATGAGGAGATTCGTAGGCGAACTAAAGTTACCGACATAGCCCGAAGAATTAGTAGGCTGAAGTGGCAATCGGCGGGACATGTGGCTCGTAGAACTGATGGCCGTTGGTGACGAAAAGTCTTAGATTGGAGACCACGTACCGAAAAGCGCAGCGCGGGACGGCCTCCGACTAGATGGACGGACGACTTAATTAAGGTCGCGGGAAGTCGTTGGACGCAGGGAGCATGCGACCGATCGCTCTGGAAGTCTTTGGGGGAGGCCTATGTTCAGCAGTGGACGTCCTGTGGCCGATATGATGATGATGATACTAGGAAGTGGTTAAGGGCGACTTCTGTGCACCTTAACAAACGATAAATAGAGAGACAAACAAACAGATTAATAACACTGATATATACACAGATACAAAATTATAAAATAAAAACAAAACAATCATAATTAGAGAATTACAATATAGGGTAACCCGGTTGGTTGTCTCCAGACACCTTGAAGAATTTCTTCCTTATTTATTTATTTATTAAAATGGGCGTAGGCTGGACATGTGTGTCGAAGGGGAGACGGAAGGTGGAGCAAAGCTGTTCTCGAATGGAGACCAAGAATCGTGTAGAGAAGTGTGGGCGGACCACCAGCCAGATGATCCGACGACATAGAAGCTGGGGCAGCGTGGTCCAGAAGGACCGGTGACAGAACGTTGTGAAGAGGCGTTGGAGAGGCATATGCCCTGCAGTGGGCTAATACATGCTGCTGAAGAAGAAGACTATTCTTCTTCTTTCAGGTAAAGCTAAACACAATACTGTAACAGAACCTTAAAATGCTGAGTAAATCCTACCTTAAAAAACCGAGTAAATCCTACCTTAAAATGCTGAGTAAATCCTACCTCAAAATGCTGAGTAAATCCTACCTTAAAATGCTGAGTAAATCCTCTGTTCGTTTATATATTTTTATTTGACGGCTGTACCGTCTGTCTACTTTCTTTTAGAGAACGAGTTGCCAAGATTGTGGAAGGTTTGTAAATTGAATATAATTATTATTTTGTGTATAATTGGCTAGGAATTGATGTATTGGAATAATATCTGTTTGTAATATCATATTTCTTGTTTAATTTGATGAATTCTGAGAGGTTCTCCTACATCACATACCAACACCTATCTACCGACTCTAGCTACTTGAATATAAAATTTCACACAATCGTACCGTATCATCGTAACTCGAATGATACAACATCCGAATATAAAATGAGGTACGTACGTCGGAATGATTGATTTTATATCGCTCGAATGATGTCTCCTATAAAATATTGAGATGGCATTGCGTACTCTATGAGAGTATCTACAGACAGAAACGACACTTTTTTAGATCAAGGCCGGCTATATATAATAAACTAGCAAACCCGGCGAACTCCGTATCGCCACCAGATTTTCCTGAATTTTCTTTGCTATAAACCTCACTGAGCCCGAGACCTTTCCAACGAATGCAAAACCGTGGAAATCGGTTCGTGCGTTCTGGAGTTATAGCGTCAGGAAGGAAAACCCCACTTATTTTTATATATCTACTGCGCCCCGCGATTTCACCCGCGTAAGTCCCGAACACAGCGCCATCTATTGGGTGTATTTGCAACCTAGATGTCAAACAATATTGAAGAATTTCGATGAATCAACGTACACCACCATCTATGAGAACTTCTTAAAACTAAACAGTAAATAAACACTTGCTTAAGAAACCATTATTTGATACATTTTATTCGTTCACATTCACGACATAAGCTAATAATTGAGATGATAACTATCCTATCCAGTAAGTTAGACCAAAATACGGGTACATGAGAAATTTGATTGAAATTGGTTCAGTAGTTTTGTAGTTTATTGGCAACATACATCGTGACACAAGATTTTTATATATACAGAAGATAATAAAACTTGAAATGTGTCAAGGGACACCCGAATGGAACGAAGTTCCTTTCGATTAATTAGTGAAGAATTGTATTTTTTTTTTACGTTATAATAATATATTTTTTTATTAATAACAAATATAATGTAATATAAACTTAATCAGTAGGCTCAATTATAGTAAACTAGCTTGCTTTCTATGAGAGAGAGAGAGAGAGAGAAAAACACGCGCACGCCGGCTTACAACTATAGCAAAAAGTGTGTCGTTACGGTTTTTGGCCTTAATTTTTTCCGTCTAGCCCCCTTTCGCAACGCTAGATAAGGAACTTCGTTCCAAAAGTCTATTGCAGGACATTCCACACATCGCCATCTAGCCCAAGCTAAGTACCTAACTTGTGTAGTGGGTGCTAGGCAACGGATATACTACTTATATACGTGTCTTTTGTAAATATATACTTATAATACGCAGAAACAGCCAGACCACAGACAAATATCTAACCATAAATACTTGTCTGAGGCGGGAATCGAACCCAACTAGGTCGCCAATGTACAAAAACTGAACGGAATGATTTTTTTGTTTGTTTTTATGTTTGTAACGGATAGGCTCCGAAATTATTGGACCGATTTAGATGAAACTTTTATGAGGATACATTGATTCATTGAGAGTAACATAGGCTAGATATGGACTTTTTATCCCGATATTCCCACGGGATCGGGATGTTACGCTGGTGAAACCGCGGAGCACTGCTAGTATAAAAATGAGTAAAAAACTAAACAGTGTTTTTTAAGGTTTTCACGACTGGAAACTATAAAGAAACTAATCAAACTTATCGCGTTTATTTAGTTTTTAGGGTTCAGTACCCAAATGGTAAAAATGGTACCCTTTTACTAAGACTCCACTGTCCATCTGTCTGTTACCAAGCTGTATTTCAAAAACCGTGATAGCTAGAGAGAAGAAATTTTCACAGATGATGTATTTATGTTACACAGCTATAACAACAAATACCTAATTTAAAAAATAGAATGGTAAGGAACCCTTCGTGCGTGAGTCCAACTCGCACTTGACCGATTTTTAAGACGAATTGCATCAAAGCGGATTTAAAAAAATCATAAGAGTAGGTATAACGCTAGGTGTCCGGTCTATAAAAACATTATTCTTTGACCACATAAAAGGGACCCCAAAAAACCCCTTTCGGTGTCCGTTGACCATTGATGCTTTTTGCATAATTTTTCTGCTTTCATGATCTTGAGTGTATTTTGATCGTTTTGAATTTTTCTATAGGTATTTGACTATTCCTTTAGGAATAAGTTTTTACGTAGGTAAGTGGATTTATCTGGTTACTATAAAAAGGGCTTTTAGATCATATCTATTTTATCTTGATATTTTTTCACTATCTCTCTCTCTAAAATTAATAAAAAAAAATGCAGGACATTCCACACATCGCCATCTAGCCCCAAGCTAAGTTACTAGACTTGTGTTATGGGTGCTAGACAACGGATATACTACTTATATACTTTTTCTTTTTGTAAATATATACTTTTAATACATAGTAACAACCAGACCACAGACAAATATCTAAGTATAAATACTTGTCTGAGGCAGGAATCGAACCCCCCGTGTTTGGCAGTCCGGTATGGTGACCATTGTGCCAACTGGGTCGTCAATTCAACTTATGAGTGCTTATCCTCGTCCGTGTGTCACTTGAGGCTCCTGCTGAAAATCAGCGCTACAGTCAACTGTAGCATAATATTAGCTGACCTCGAGCCTTTTCGTGGCAGAATTGTATATGCACAAGTTTTTGATTTTGTTGTATGTATAGTTAATTATTTTAGGTTATTTTGTGTGTGTTTTATTTTGGCATGAATAAACTTTATTCTATTCTAAAAGTTTTTGAACAAACAAAAACTTTTAAAAGTATTAACAAATATTTTATTTGTCGATTAAATTTTACAGGATATGTAATTTTCAATTTATTGATTTCTGTTGCAAATGGTGAAAAATGAAAAACTGAGTAGTTTTTTTTTTCTATTAATTATGGCTTCGCACGGTTTGTGCATTTAACCAGTGTCAAGTTATATTTTGCATCAATTTATGACAGATTTTTCATAAATCGGGCTTAGTGTTTCAAAAAAGTCAAAGTCGTCAAAGTCCGTCAAGTCAGGGGCTATAGTAAAGCGGTGGCAAGTTTACCATAACCTTAATAGGAGATTTGGAGGCAACGAGAAAACTTCATGTTTGACACTGATTTTTACTTTCATTGCACTTGTGCACTTTCACAGAACTAAATTGAATAACATTCCACCAGAATTATACAATTCAACTCGGGTTACCACTAAGTTTCATGAAAATAAAACTGCAGAACGACATGTTGTTAACTCGTTCCCGCCAAAACTCCCTGAGTAGTTTTATTCATTGAACATCAAGATGGATACAAGAGAGTTGTCAGAAACAAAAAAAGAACAAAAATGGTTGCGTTCCAAACTTAATATTTTAACATATGCACTAATAGATAGGTATGTATTTCATTTGTTGTTTTTGTCATTGATTTTATGCTGTTTCCATACAAAGCTCATAGTATGAGTATTTAAACCGGCCAAGTGCGAGTCGAACTCGTGCACGAAGGGTTCCGCACCATTATGTTCTGTTTTTAGTAGGTATTTGTTGTTAAAGCGACCACAGAAACATATCATCTGTAAAAAGTTCAAATGTCTAGCTATCATGGTTCATGAGATACAATCTGGTGACAAACAGACAGACAGACAATGGAGTCTTAGTAAAGGGTCCTAATAATTAGGTGCATTACGTTACTGGAAAGGATAAATTCTTCAAATTGTAAAATGTAATCGTAACCGATTGAAGAGTTTTCTGATGAGAAGGTGGTTTCAGATATTCCGTTTATCGGTAACTATTCGTTTATGTGGAAATCGAAAACCGAGCAATTTGCTGCACTCTTGAGGTGCAATTCCGTCCATCACTCCGAAGATCCTCATCAGATCTTCATCCAATTTTTATGGGACCACCTGTGAGTTATCCCCTTTCAATCAAAAAAGAATTTTCCAAATCGGTCCAAGCGTTTTCGAGAAATCGGCGAACATACATAAAAAATATATATATACGCGAATTGAGAACCTCCTACTTTATAAACAACCCACCCATCCCCTTCCTTAATTCTTGTCCATCCAACGGTTGCCTGGAAGAGATAGCTTTTAGCGATAAGGCCGCCCATTGTGCCATATTGTAAGGTACTAAATATCAATTTTCTTTTAGCATATAAGTAGTTATAAGTTAGAATTTATTTTTGTTTTTGTTGTATGTAATCATTTTGCGTTCTGTTTTTATGGTGCAATAAAGTGTTTATCTATCTATCCACTTTTGTTTGAAGTCGGTTAAAAACAGAACGCCTTTCGATCAAAGCAGAGCAATATCCATACCTACGTAAGGCATCAATAAAAACACCAATACATTCAAGGTTTCAGTGACGCAAATAATATGAGAGATATAAAAATTTATAGCCTATCACTTAGTGGTGTATTGGTAGTAAATTATGACAAGGTTTTATCCTAACTTATTTACGAGAAATACACGAAAATACGCATAAAAAGGATTAAATGTCCATTTTGTGATCAATCCTTTTACCTAAAGTACAGTGTCTTTTAAAAGTTCAGTATAAACCCCCTCCTAAGTAAATGTAGAACATTAGCCAAAAATAAAATAAAAAACTTGAGAGGTGTCAATAATTAGTGAAGGAATTGTAATAAAAAACACGCGCACCCCGCACGGCTTACAACTATAGCAAAAAGTGTCGTTACAACTTTTGGTCTTAATTTTTTCCGTCTAGCGCAACGCGCGATAAGGAACTTCGTTCCAAAAATATTATTATTTTTTAAGATTTGAAAAAAGGCAATATTATGGCAAGATCATAATCGCCAGCGATCCCTTTGTTGTCTCTAATGTTTTCAGAATTTAAAAATACTGAAAATTGTGGATTTTCTTGTAATTTCTCCATACTCGTTTTTTACATACCTAGCCGTTTTTTTTTCGAAAAATTTAATCGACTGACAAAATGAGGAGGTTGTCAATTCGTCGGTGCCGTCACTCTTATATGCTATTTCTCAGACCAAATTTAATTTAGCTGAATCTAACTCACAATCCCGTCGGAATATCGGGATAAAAAATGGCCGATGTAATTCCCAATGAATCAGTGTATTATCCTCATACAAAGTTTCATCAAAATCGGTTCTGTAGTTTCTAAGCCTCTTCGTTGCAAATAATAATAATAAAATAAATAATGAACATTGTTACGGCAGGTGCCATAGTACCTATAGTCTCCCAGTATCCAGTCCACTACCATCCCATTACAATAGCCCAAGTAGTAGTTTTCTCCTGTAGTTTATCAATAGTTCTATTCAAACCGGAGATTGTCCTTGGCTGCATTTTATAGTGCAGACAGGAATAATCGCCGGTTTGATGTCCACATCATACTTTGCCATTAAACTTGTTATTGTAAAGGGCCTCTACGTGTTGGCTTCGGCCCCACGCATGCCTTCCAAAGGTCCGGGACTCCATAGTCCCGTGATATAGGACATATAACAAATAAAATATCAAAAAAAAATGATTTTTATTTATATTATTAGTATTACATTAATACTAAAGCCCGCAAAATAATTATTATATCTAAGGTTTCAAATAAAAATCTACTATTTGAGAAATAAACCCGATTAAGATCTAGAGTAACTTGACAATATTGTTAAATTTCTTTTTCGATATTACACATGTAAAGCTATGTATCTACCTATGTAAATCTAAATAAAACGTACCCTACAGAAAAGCCTTAACAAATCTACTTATATCGAACCTCCCAACATTTAAAAAAACCGTCACGCCACCAATGAAGTGAACTGTCTTGGGGACTTTTCTTTATCGCGAACAAACTTAATAAAACACTTCCTCGTGGCGCTAGTAGTCGAACATTGAAACAAACAGCAAGTAAAGAACCAAGTGAGAATTTTAGTTCCGCGTTTTGCCACGTATAAGGGTAAGGTTGTAGGTGAATTTACATAAAAGATGGCTACCGGTTCGCGTTTGAGACGCATCGGAATCGAGTTAGGGTGGGCGGAGGTACTTTAAAATTGTCGCTTAGTTGAGACGTCGAATCCCGTTAAGAGTTTTCGTGAGTTTGTATAGGGATGTTAACAAAAAAGTTTTTTTTAAATATCGATAACATAATTATACAACAAAATTAGGCAAAAGATTCAAAAAAAAACTATACTTACTAAAATTTAAAACCGCGTATTTATTTATTTTGTTTTTAACCCCCGACGCAAAAACGACGGGGTGTTATAAGCTTGACGTGTCTCTCTCTCTCTCTCTGTGTGTGTGTCTCTCTGTGGCATCGTAGCTCCCGAACGGATGAACCGATTTTTTTTTTTTGTTATTTTGTGGATCTCGATATTTTAATGCCTGTGACCATCGTAGGTGTAGTTTAGTTTTCTTTTTTTTGTCTATCTATAGATACAATACTTCTTCCGCGTAGGGGTTGAAATTTCCAAAATTATTCCTTAGCGGATGCCTACGTCATAATCCGGGTTAAAATTTCGTAGAAAGATAGCGAAATTGTTTGGTTTGAGCGATGTCTTGATATACCTATCAATCAGTCAGAACTTTGAATTTAATAGATGCCTAACATCTGTAGGGGAACCTCTCAGAATTCATCAAATTAAACAAGAAATATGATATTACAAACAGATATTATTCCAATACATCAATTCCTAGCCAATTATACACAAAATAATAATATATTCAATTTACAAAACTTCCACAATCTTTGCAACTCGTTCTCTAAAAGTAGACAGACGGTACAGCCGTCAAATAAAAATATATAATCGAATGGAGTATTTACTCAGCATTTTAAGGTTATGTTACACATCTGTTGTCTTTTGTCCTGTGTTTTTCCCTTATATACTATTTTCTTCCTTTCATTAATGAGTATTTAGAAATGAATATCGACAGTTTTCCCATCACTAGATTTGCCTTGTCTGTCCGAAGGTATTGAGTTACGCGCCCTACACCAGTCCAATCGTATCAGGTCGTCTCAAAAGCCATTATAATATCCTATTCCTTGCTGAGACGGTAATCTTTGGTATTTACATAATGGCCCCGGGTTGCGGCTTGTGGCCCGGTCTCCTTGCTGAAAGCGGATCCAAGTGGATTCGTCCAATTTCCTTGTAACGATTAAAACGGACTTGGCGCGGGTTGCGAAGTAATGTTAAGGCTTTATGTGCCTAGTTTTGTTTGTATGACATTAAAAACATACCAAGTGCGAGTCGAACTCGCTATTGAAGGGTTCCTTACCATTATATTCTGTAGTACGTGAATGTTGTTATAGTGGCAACAGAAATACATAATCTGTGAAAATTTCAACTGTCTAGCTATCACGGTTCATGACTCATGAGAGCCTGATCACTAACAGACAGTGGAGTCTTAGTAAAAGGATCCTGTTTTTACCCTGTGGGTATGGAAGCCTAAAAATGATTTTATCATAGTCTTTTTTCTTCTTCCGTAACAGTTTTCAGGTAACTCTTCTCATTTGATCTTACGGTAGGAAGACCATGAATAGAAACCGGGTCCAGAAGCTCAATGTGCTATGCGGTTTAACGACGACGGAGGCCGCACTGTCGTCACTCATTGAAGTATGACGCCAGGCATTGCTTTATGAAAATCAGTTGAACCGCTCAAACGAAGTACGAAAACGCAGTCTTGTCGGAGTTCAAATTTGTAGTCTATTAACAATTTGAGACTTGAAATTAATTGTTTCTCAGATTGACAATAAAGCAAATATTGAATAGAAGAGAATAGAAAATTGAAAAAACAGAAAATTAAAAAGAATACTATAGAACAAAAAAGTATCAAATAAAATGACAGAAAATTCAGAGAATAAGTAAATAAATATATTATATAAAAATAAGATCTAAGGAGCCGTGTGCCTCCAAAGAGGCTTTGGCTCTGCAAAAAAATAGCTGCAACAAAAGCAGTTAATATAATAACCTGTTTTTCAGTAGTTTGCCTTTTTTTACGAAATATTTAGTTTTTAATAAAGGTGGCAGGTTATTACCCGAAGGTATTTTAGTAAAAGTGATGAGGACTGTAAAGGGAAACCAATTGATCGCAACCCAAACCCTAACTTATACCTACAGATCAAGACATTCCGACCCATCACTTCAAACTTGATTTACTCAGCACCTATCAATTCTAACACCATTTAAATTCAAAAGACATCTCGACGAATCAATTACGAGTCGGTGGAGGATATTCAAATAACACCCGGTATTACCCACCGCGGTACCAATCCCCCCCCCTATTGATAGAATTGTTCTAAAGAATGCGTATGTGATGAAATGTGCCAATATTCGTGGTTGTCTCTGGGATGGTGAGATGGATTGAGAATGTTGATGTTGGATACCGACTTTGAGGTGAGAGGGTGATGTGTCTTTACCCGACTAGTGACGCAAAGAATTGAACGGTAGTCGTGAGTTAATAGGTATCTTCTAGGAAAGCGCGCTACATCTTAGGCCGCATCGTCACCTACCATCAGGCAGGTTGTGATAGTGGTCAAACGCTGACCTTATTATATGTATAAAATAGTACATTGTTACCCTAGGTGTGAAAGTCACTCATTAAGTCCCGAGACGGAGTTTGGCGCCCGGGCGTAGTGAGGGCGCTAATAGTTCGAGGGACTTAATGAGTCCCGAACCCGAGGTAAACACTGTGCTTTTCATTACGAATAATACATAAAATTCTTCCTAATAACGAGAGTGAATGAGAGACTCCATACTACCTGTTCCTTTTACAAGGTTGATACCAAAGAGGTTATACATTATGTAGTGTTTTGCAAAGCAAGGAGGTTAGGTTTTTAAAGTTCCTAATGCGTAATGATACTGATACTGGCTACAAGCACATTGCACAATACGTGCGAAGCCATAATTTAACATGACAGCTGTCAGTGAAAGCGATTCTCCCTAGAGCTGAAAGTTTTTCTTTCTACACGCTCTTCAGGCACCTTTACACTTACTTTCGGAGTATGAGTAATGAAAATATATATAAACAAACTTACCAACATTCGAACGACCGAGCGTCTCGCCACTAGGTTTTGGTTTGTTTGTTCCTTTGTGCTTTGTGGCGCTCTGTAGATTAGATAAAAGCTTGGACCGTTTTTGATGATTCTTCCGTCATTCGATTTGTCTTCCTGCTAGTGCCACGAAATAAAAATCCCATATTGCGAAAAAGAAAAATAGGAAAGTTAAATAGGCTTTAGTTTAGTTTTTTCTTTATTTGGATGTTTTTCGTTGTTTTTCTCAATGTTCAGAGCACGTCCAGAGTGTTTTTCTCAAGCCGTCTCTGTTTTTAGAGTTCCATTCCTCAAAAGGTAAAAAAGGAACCCTTATGATATCACTTTTTATTGTCCAGTTATTTTTCTTGATGTTCAACGATTTTGATTTATCGATATTGAACTGTCTACCTTTGAAGTTTTGGAACGAAGTTCCTTATTGCGCGTTGCGAGACGGAAAAAATTAAGACCACACGACACTTTTTGATTTTATTACAATTCTTTCACTAATTAATCGAAAGGAACTTCGTTCCATCCGGTTGTCCCTTGACACTTCTCAAGTTTTTTTTTCATATCATTTCAATTCACTATCATTTTTTGAAAGGATAAGTTTAATACCACGCATTCTCATAGGCAACTTTTACTTAATTGAAATCATCCAAAATTACTACTAAAATTCTCATAAAACCTACCTCCAACCGAATTCAGTCAAAATGCATAGACTGACAAAAGATGGCTTCCACAAGTTGATCTAAATATAACACCAACGACGTTTCCATTCGCTTTTCTTCAAAATATTACATATAAAAACCACATTGAAAACTCGACTGTCCGTCTAAGACATAAAGTAGAAAATTCACTGGCAATTTCGCTAGGTAAACTTGAACCTCTGCTAAGAAGAAACCGATGTTATTTTGAGTGGAATAAGAATTTCCATCCATATATTGCAGTGTTGGAAATTGAGCTCCATCATTGCCATACAATGTTTTACCTTATTGAGTTAGTATAACGGTCATTTTAGTGTGGCAAGTAAATAAACCAGGTGCGACAAGAGCAGGCCACACGAAACAATTTGAATTTTGATGTTGGAAGATATTGATACTCGCTTGGTGATGAAATTTTGGTAGTGTGGTAAGGTTCTATTTATGTAAAATAAAGGCGGTAATAGAACTTTGTCATACTGAAAATAAAAATCTAACAACATATTTTTAATAATAAATGGGTAATTATAATTTTATCAGAATTTCTCTTGACTTATTTCACACTTGACCAAGATTCTGCATTATAAAAAAATTAAAAATTCACTCTATCAAGCAAAACCGCGTGTAAAAGCTAATTTAAAAGCTATTTACAGGTTGTAGTAAAAAAAATATGAAGCAAAAAGAGAAGGTCCCACCGAGATTTGAACTCGGATCGCTGGATTCAAAGTCCAGAGTGCTAACCATTACACCATGGGACCGGTGACAGCGAAGTCGAAATTACCGTTCTATTGCTAGAGAGATATTGCTATGACGTCATTCGCTGATATCAGTTTATCAAACGTGATAACATTGTAACTAATTGAATATAATTATTTTGTTTGTTTAGAAATAAAAAGATGATCATTACTTTGAACCACAATAACAATAATATAATAAAAAAACTTGATTTCAGTACTGAAATTTTGACTAAAATTATCAAAAAATTAAAAGAGAGCGAACCTAATACTTAAGTAAGTAGGAATCTACCTAGTTAATATTTTTTTATCACAGTTGCTCATAAAGTGGATCTTATTCAACGGCTTTTAGGCTCATAATCCAACATATTATGCACGCGTGCGTTTTAGATTTGTTAACTAGTGCTGTAAAGTTATCCCGATAAGTTAAATACGTATCTTACTGCTAATTACATGTTAGGTAGGTGAAACCTTCTTAATTTATCTAGGTTATACTGTTTTGATGTATAAAAAAGGTAGATACCAAAGAGTTTTTTAGCTAGCAAAAATGGTTGTCTCTAAAGTCGGTTTATGAACGAAAATTTTACGTGATAATGACTTAGAAAACGATTAAAAATTGAGTTGTTTATTTTTTGTTTTTTTTTACTTAAATATATTGTTTTTCCGTACCATTGTATTTTGTTCTTAACCCCCGACGCAAAACAAATAGAAAAAACCCTAAAAAATATTGTATGTCAGACGAGGATGTATAGGTTAAAAGCCTTTAGCCTGGCCTTTCCGGAGCATATTTAACAAAAAAATCTGCCTTAAAAAAATGTAAACATAGACTTATCACAAATATTTTGTTAATTTTTATTTTGTTTTCTTTTATTTGCAACTGTGATAAAAAACGTCGTACAATATACGTGTGGAATTGATCTTTGCATCTTGGCTTCTTATGACACGCTCGCTGCCGCTCGCGCGTCATAAACCGCCTCTATGCAAAGATCAATTTACCACACTTATATCGTAATGTACTATTAATAAAAAATGCATCTCAAATTATTTAGCTCCGCGGCGAGATTTGAACTCGTACTATACTTCGCTATGCGGCCTAGTTAATGACCATCAGTATCAGTGTGATGTATTTCTTATCTATACTTAATATTATAAAGCTAAAGAATTTCTTTGTTTGTTTGAACGTGCTAATCTCAGGAACAATATGTTCGAATTGAAAAATTATTTTTGTGTTGGATAGTGCATTTGTCAAGGAAGACTATAGGCTATTTTATATTTCGATATTCCCACGGGATCGGGAGTTACGCGGGTGAAACCGCGGAGCGCTGCTAGTCAATAAATTTAGCGATAGTATATTCTTTTATTTTTATCCTTTTATTGCAAAAAATCCATCCAAAGGTTGCCTGGAAGAAATTGCTAGTCCATTTTACATTCTAAAGTTTTAAGTTATTTATTCTAATTTTAGTTTAGTATGTTTAAAACTTCTAGTCCAATAAAGCTCTATCTATCTAAATTTAGAAATCCTCCAGGTACGTATTAAGTACTAAGGGTGGGGGAAAATCTTCTCAATCTCGCGGACCACGCAATCATCGGGGTAGGCCGGCCATCAATTATTCACAATACTGATTGCGTCCGAGACGCACGTGGATAATGCTGAATAATGTATGCGCGGCGATTTTGACCCTCACAGGGATGGATTGGGGATTATTTCCGAGGAACGAATTTAGCTATTAAGATTTTCAATTTATTTTCTACATAACAACAACAGACCTTACCTTGACCTTTTTTTTAGCAATAGACCTAACTGGTACATCATAAGCACAGCTATTTATGAAAACGTCACAGATTGGGCACCAAAATAAATACTTGGTATTATTAATGCATTAAAATGCTAATTTGCTCCCACCGAGATCAACGAAAACTAGTAACCACGGTAAAAAATACAACTTTTTTATAAAACTGGTTTTATATCTATCTATCTTCTATATAAATAAAAATGAATTGTTGTTCGTTAGTCTGATTAAAACTCGAGAACGGCTGAACGGATTTATCTTATCTTAGTCTTGAAATGTTCGTGGAGGTCTAGGGAAGGTTTAGAAGGCAAGAAAAACGAATACGAATAACCGATATTGCCACGGGATCGGGACTTACGCGGGTGAAACCGCGGGGCGCTGCTAGTTTTGGATAAAAAGATAGGTACCTACTTAACTGCTAACCTTAACCTACCTACCTAGTCCTACTATCCTATCCTACTAATATTATAAATGTGAAAGTTTGTGTGTGTGTGTGTATGTTTGTTACTCCTTCACGCTAAAACTACTGAATCGATTGCAATGAAATTCGGTATGTAGATAGCTTGAGGCCTCGATTAACATATGGGCTACTTTTTATTCCGATATTCCCACGGGATCAGGACTTACGTGGGTGAAACGGCGGGGCGCAGCTAGTATACTATGTATATACTTAACCTAAGTTAACTAGCCTACTAACTGTAACCAATTTATTTTATATCTAACTAGCTGCGCCCCGCGGTTTCACCCGCGTAAGTCCCGATCCCGTGGGCATATTGGGATAAAAAGTATCTTATGTCCGTCTCCTGGCTCTAAGCTACCTCCCTACCAATTTTCACCCAAATCTGTTCTGCCGTTCTTGAGTTATAAGTGGTGTAACTAACACGACTTTCTTTTATATATATAGATTTTATTATTCGTGCTAGTTTCGTTTTCTTCTACTTTCTATTTATTTCGAGCTCTTTATTTGGGTCCTTTTTGTATAAGGATGGAGTAGACTTGCCCAGCACATAACTACACCCTCAGCTTAGTTTTCCAAAGAAAAGAAAACGTCAATACGTTGTTTGGGGTCAACTAAACCGCGGGTTTCATCACGATGTCCTTCACCATAAGAACAATGTCAAGTTCGAGTTTTGTTAAAAACGACCTTGAGTAAGCCACTATCTAATTTTATTATTTTGTTTTAATTTTGTAATTTTCTACTTCCTTCTATCTTTTCCTTGTTTCACTTCACCCATTGACAATCTTAAACGATAAATCTGCTATCCATAGTCCATCCCTGTTTGAAAACAATGGTTTTCTCCGTGAATGGTCCTAAAGCCCTAAATTCGTCTCTGTACTGCGTGCTAACAGGCGTTTAGCGTCCGCCCTGGCCCCCAGGGCCTGTGCTCCTCTCCGCTTTATCTCTAAATCTAACAATGTTTCTTTCATTCTTAATGCAGTTTTATTTTCTTTGAATTTGTGACTAGCTGCGTTTCGCAGTTTCACTTGGATAGATCATTGAGAATTTTCAAGAGATAGTGCGCGTAGGTAGGTGTGATGTTGTACAGACATGGACAAGCATTTTGATGAAGTATATTTTTAACCCCTGACGCAAAAACGACGGGGTGTTATAAGTTTGTATTAAAAACGGTGGTAGGTCTAAGCTAAGTTTGAGCCACTGCATCGAGAAAATCTGCCAACTGCCCACCAACTGGAGACTTACTTGCCCTGAATAGAGATCGCTGGAGGCCGATTGTGGAAGAGGCCAAAACCCAAATTGTAACGCCATAAGAAGTAAGTGGTTGGTAGTTAGGCAATTAAGGGATTAGTTTCAATCAAATTTTAAATCCAAATCCTCTCGAATCAAAAATCGAAGGCACACATCCTAACTTAGTTTTTAAGACGTTTCTATGTGATCTGTGTATTAAGCATTCAAATGAATAAAAAAAATTGATTTTGACTTTTACTTATACCCCACAGCAGCGGCAGCGACCTACTTGGGTTCAGAGTCAGATATTCTATAACTAGCTACGCACCGCGATTTCACCCGCGTAAGTCCCGAACACAGCGCCATCTATTGGGTGTATTGGCAACCTAGATGTCAAACAACATTGAAGAATTTTATCGATGAATCAACGTACACCGCCATCTATGAGAACTTCATAAAACTAAACAGTAAAAAACACTTGCTTAAGAAACCATTAATTTATACATTTTATTCGTTTACATTCACGACATATAAGCGAATAATTGAGACGATAACTATCCTATCCAGTAAGTTAGACCAAAATACGGGTAGGTACATGTGTTTGATTGAAATCGGTTCAGTAGTTTTGGAGTTTATTGGCAACAAACATCGTGACACAAGATTTTTATATATACAGATCTAGTTGGCACAATGGTCACCATGCCGGACTGTCAAACACAGGGTTGCGGGTTCGATTCCCGCAACGGACATGTATTTATGCTTAGATATTTGTCTGTGGTCTGGTTGTTTCAATGTATAATAAGTATATATTTACAAAAGAAAAGTATATAAGTAGTATATCCGTTGTCTAGCACCCATAACACAAGTCTAGTAACTTAGCTTGGGGCTTGATGTGTAGAATGTCCTGCAATATTTATTTATTTACTAGCTGCGCCCCGCGGTTTCACCTGCGTAATCATTTTCTGCGCAACTTTTTTAATATTTTCTTTCATAAAAACCTTCTCTTGTCAATATCAAAGACAACAAAAAAAGAATTGGCCAAATTGGTCCAGGCGTTGTTGAGTTATGCGCTTACCAACACATTTTGCGATTCATTTATATATTATAAGATTTATTTATTCAACATTAACAATTTGTTGAATCTAACAATATTGTGAAAGATTCTTTGGGTTTCAGTTTACGTCATCGATAAATAACCTCAGTCTATATTTACCCCCATACACACCCCCTAAAATTAATCCAATTAACACACTACCTTGATTCCATAACCTATTGTTTGTGAACCTTCATTGTTTGCAATGTTATGATCGATTGATTATTAACCTAATGGATATTGTCATTAGAGGTATTGCGAGTCAATTGTTTTACTTGGTTATAGACTACTTGATCCATCGACTTTTTACAGGATGTATGTTTAAATGAGACCAAAATTGCTCCAAAAGTTTCGTCCTTATGACGCCACATTAAGGCGCTCTTCCAGTACCGTGTGTAGGTATTCACATTACCTTAGCCCGCGCTCTCAAAGACGTAGCGTGCTGCGTGCTAACTGTTATATTTGATCGATATGCAAAACATTTTAGCATTATTATCCACAAATATAGTTCCTAGCGGTCAAAACCTATCATTTGATTCATTTTTAGAAACAAACGTTAACTATTTTTGAATAAAACCCGATAAACGATCTAATAATTCTCTGTTTTCTAACATTTTTTTATCGAACGAAGTTGTTCATATCATATTTTCAACCACAATAAACAAAAATATGGTTATTAAACTACAATATCCATTTAAAAAAACAACAAAAAAGAGTATTTGATTACTTAGAGTTGCTTAAAACAAAGATCGATTTTGGTAGCTTTATTAGCACCTGCCCTTAAGGCGCTCTTCCAGAACCGTGGTAGGTATTCACATTACCTTAGCCCGCGCTCTCAAAGACGTAGCGTGCTGCGTGCTAACTGTTATATTTGATCGATATGCAAAACATTTTAGCATTATTATCCACAAATATGCTTTTTTTTTTCAAATGAGCTTTTGTGAGGGGCAGGCTGAAAATCAGTAGCAGTGAGATGGTCACACAGCTCACAGCATATTGCTGAGACTGCACCCTCCATGGCACGCACATATAATGTTATTGAATGTTTTTATGTGTTATAATATATTTATGTATGTGTTGTGCTATGGAAAATAAATGGTTTATATGGTTTATATGGTTTAATATAGTTCCAAGCGGTCAAAACCTATCATTTGATTCATTTTTAGAAACAAACGTTAACTATTTTTGAATAAACTCTGTTTTCTAACATTTTTTTATCGAACGAAGTTGTTCATATCATGTTTTCAACCACAATAAACAAAAATATGGTTAAAAAACTACAATATTCATTAATATCCAAATAACAAAAAAAGAGTATTTGATTACTTAGAGTTGCTTAAAACAAAGGTCGATTTTGGTAGCTTTATTAGCACCTACTCTTAAATTTAATTATTTATTTTTAAATTTAACTTAGTACTTTCGCCTCATAAAGGTATCGTTGCCAAAAAAGCACAATTCGTTTGAGGTCATGCAACAACTGCGTCGTTTATGATTCTCTATAGGAGTTACTAATAATAAGGTTAGTCATCAAGGTCGTCCAAAGTGCAGGTGTAAGACAAGATTTATATGTATGAAATTGATATAAGATGATTTTTTTTAAATATATATATTGATTATGGAAAGCAATCTTGTCTAAGGAGGCTTTCCTGCGGCTGATATTATCTATACTAATATTATATAGCTGAAGAGTTTGTTTGAACGCACTGATCTCAGGAAAAACTGGTTCGAATTGAACAAATATTTTTCTGTTAGATAGTCCATTTGTCGAGGAAGGCGATAGGCTACTTTTTATTTTGATATTTCCACGGGATCAGGACTTACGCGGGTGTAACCGCGGGGCGCAGCTAGTGATAATAATTTTTATTTCACTACGAGTCCTATCACATTTGGACACCATTACCTAGATAGGTATAATAAAATCAAGTTTTTGAAATTATGTTCTATTTCTTTTTATTCCTAACATGACAGTCTCCATCACCCATCAACCCATCACGATATAATTATGCAAACGACACAACCACGATGATCGTAATCCAATTCTCCGTTACTTTAGAAGATGGTATACGATTTAATACAAGTAGAGTGATGTATTACGTTACAAGCTTTATTTTATTAAGGAAGCTTTTAAAGGTGTTGTTGAATTTGCTTACACCCTGATATTGTAGCCAAATTATCGTGTCGCTAAGATGCTTCTCGGAAGAAATATTGGGTTCGTAAGGTTTAGTAGTTCGCCTGGTAGGATGCTAAAATCGAACCAACGGAAAATAAATGTTCACGTAGTTCGATTGATCGAACCTTACCGTCGAACCACGTGGCCAGAAGCGTTATGCCAGCTTAAATACTCATCTTTCCTAATATAGTATAATTATAAAGAGGAAAGATTTTTTTGTTTTTAACTTATAGGCTCCGAAACTACAAGATCGATTTTGATGAAACTTGGTATGAGGATACATTGATTCATTGGGAGTAACACGCTTAATCTTCAAGTCACTGATTCACTCAATGCGTGTTTTTAACCGACTTCAGAAAAGTCAGTTCTTAATTCATCGCTTATATTTTTATACCTTACTAGCTGCACCTCGCGGTTTCACCTGCGTAAGTCCCGATAACTTGGGGATATCGGGATAAAAAGTAGCCTTTGTTTTAATCTAGGTCCCCAGCTACATACCGAGATTCACATTTATAAGATTAGTAGGAGTAGTAGGATGTTTACTTATATAATCTAGAAGATTTATACACAGCCTGTAATTTTATTTCATGCTATTCAGCGCGCTGTAGTATCTGAAATGTAGAGACTTTTCCAGCACTTTTATAAACAAACTACCTTCTCAGCTTAGTCGGCCATAACCAGAGGAAAGACCTCGTCAATACGTCTGGAACCAACTAGCTCCTGAGCTGAAAAAAAATCGTGATGAAACCCTGGTTTCCTTCACCGTAAGAGCAATGTTATCATTCATAGCGCTTTGCTTGCATTATCTAAAGTACTACTTGGGTGGGTCTTTTTTTTGTTTTTTTACCCCGCCCCCGAAACACCCCGCATACTAAATTTCATGAAAATCTTTGGAACCGTTTCCAAGATCCTGATTACACATAAATATACAAGAATTATTCGTTTAAATATATTAGAAAAGACATAATATCTGGCTAACACTTTTGATTAAAAAAAAACCGGCCAAGTGCGAGTCAGACTCGCGCACCGAGGGTTCCGTACAAACCTGTAGGTATATAAGTAAAAGTTATGGTATTTTTATTGCTAAATGAAATCCATAACATAACAATGTGGAAAGCTGACGGTACCTTGTCAATACATATATGAAAACATTATGTATGTTCGGAAAAATCTTCATCTCTTTAAGAAGAGAAGTGATAGACATAATTTTAATACTAGAAATAGGCACAATTTGGATCAATCTCGGTTTAGATTGGCTAAGGTACGAAATTCTTTTATGGGGAATTGTGTTCTCGTGTCGCGGTGTTTGTTTCCAAACTCCTCCGAAATGGCTGAACCAATTTGCATGAAATTTTGTGTGCATATCGGGTAGGTCTGAGAATCGGCCAAAATCTATTTTTTTATTTTTTTTTGTTAATCGCATAACAACGTTTGCTGGGTCAGCAAGTCTAATATATAAAATTCTCGTGTTGCGGTGTTTGTTTCCAAACTCCTCCGAAACGGCTGAACCGATTTGCATGAAATTTTGTGTGCATATCGGGTAGGTCTGAGAATCGGCCAACATCTGTTTTTTTTTTAATCGCTGAACAACGTTTGCTGGGTCAGCTAGTAAGTTTATGATTATTAAAAAAAATATACTATGTGATGTATTTTCGGAATTTTCCCTATATGTGTACTTTATAACGTTGCTTCATGCCAAATTTCAAGATTCCAGGTCGTCTGGAAGTATCCTTTAGGTTTTGATTCCCTTGCGAGTAGTTGCGAGTTTCAAAATATGCGGCTTTAATTGCTGTATCTTTTGATTGCGTTGACGTAGAAGTTTGATTTTGTTACAGCTTAAAGATATTATAGATTTGAGTATTTGTTAAGAATTTCAATATAATACCACTACGCGTTCATGAGTAAAGGGGTAATAAGTTTAAAATTATTAAAAATATTTTTATTATATGATGTAACTAAAAATTTATGCTTTTCGCAATTTTTCCTTTATCTGTGTTATAAGACGTTGCTTCGTACCAAATTTCAAGATTCTGAGTTCACGGGAAGTACCCTGTAGGTTTTGATTCCCTTGCGAGTAGTGGCGAGTTTCAAAATATGCGGTTTTAATTCCTGTTTCTTTTGATTGCGTTGACATAGAAGTTTGATTTTGTTACAGCTTAAAGGTATTATATATTTGAGTATTTGATATGAATTTCAATATAATACCACTACGCGTTCATGAGGAAAGGGGTAGTAAGTTTAAAATTATTAAAAATATTTTTATTATATGATATAACTAAAAATGTATACTTTTCGCAATTTTTCCTATATCTCTGCTATAAGACGTTGCTTCATACCAAATTTCAAGATTCTGAGTTCACGGGAAGTACCCTGTAGGTTTTGATTCCCTTGCGAGTGTCGAAAATTTGGGGCATAAACGGGAGTATCTTTTGATCGCGTTGACTTAGAAGTTTGATTTTTTCACAGCTCCAAGAGACCATAGACTTGAGTATTTGATATGAATTTCAGCTTGATACCTCCACGCGTTCCTGAGAAAAAAGGTCTTGACAGACAGACAGACAGACAGACGGACAACAAAGTGATCCTATAAGGGTTTCCGTTTTTACCTTTTGAGGTACGGAACCCTAAAAATGTGGTCATAGACTTAGAATATACAAGATAGTTTAACTATGGTTGTGGTAATAAGATATTTTCATGTCTATGGTTGTAAATAAAAATCGAATTAAATTTGTCATAATATTTTATTAAAGTGATCTTAGTCTACATAAGTTTATATGATTGCACGTTTTCTTTGGATTTGTTTACAATTCGTTTATACATTTTAACATTTTAATATTTACAGCTTTTAACTTACGACCGCATAAAGAAACTTTCCAAAATGTAACTTTAATTAATAATCAAACATTGATTAACTAAAGTTTCGCTTAGGAACGCCTCTAGCGCGGCCATTAGATACACATAAGAATTATATAAGCATAAAAATATATATTTACACAATTAACTAGGGAACAGTTTAGAAATCAGTAGGTATAAGATATTTACATTAATTCTTTACAATTTAGTTTACCTATATGAATTATGTTTTTACAGTAGGTTAACAAAATTAACTTAGATTTAGGTAGATTTGCACAACGAAAATGAAAAGCGTTTAAGATTTGAAAAATAATATTAAGGTGAAGTAGGACCGGTAAACCCCTATCCCTTTTCCACACGCGCGCCGCGCAATGACTCTATCCCTTTCCCCCGCGCGCCGCGATTATGAAATTAATAATCCATTTTAGTGAAAAACCATCAGTACTACCTTATGGGATTTCATTTAAAATATAAATTTTGAACTTGTTTTTTCTTTACAATCGTTGTAAAATTGAAAAATTGAAAAAAAAAATAGTGATGATTTTGTTAGATTTTCACGATTTTTTTCTATGGATGCAAATCACTCTAATCGTGTTTCGAAGTGTATGACAGTACAAAGCATTTCTTCACCCTTACGACAGTAGGAATATCATTCTATGGATTTTAGTGGTTGATACCCAAAAACTGTTTCTAAGACACCTCTATCGCGCTTCTGGTCTTGCCACCTCGTCTTAACCAAATATCAAAGTGTCAAGCTGATTAAATAATATCAACCTTGTGATTATTGAAATATAATTTAATTTAAGATTAGGTACTCGTTAAATGCATTTAGCTAGAATTTAACTAAAATGCAAAATGTCACGCAAGCCGCCCTTAATCTTAAATTACAGAAATTAAAAGATTGATTTTTACATTTGGAGTTTGTGTTTTTATTTTAATGACTTTAGCATAATGGATTCACATGCTGACTTATTTAATTAAAAATGTTAAATAATTATGGGAAAATGTTGAACTATTTTATACAATGTGTTTTGACGAGGGTATGTATTACATTAACACAAAAGGGGTACAAGTCTTGTTCTACGAGTTTTTATTGTTTAAAGTTTTTTTTCAAAAATGTGAGGTCATGTTTTTGGAATATTAGCTGATTTTGAAAATATATAAAATTAATGTTATAAGTAGTAGTGCGAGCTCAATAAAACAAATAAAACTTCAAGCTCAATGTTTTTTAACTTCGAGAAACAGCTGATTTTAAATCGAGTAAATATGACCTCAAAATTTTCGAAAAATGTTCGATTTTTAGAAAGCCGTAGGTGGTAAAAAAGTTGTTTACCCTAGACATGTAGAAGAACCCCTTTTCGAATTATATTATCCTCGCTAAAACACACTGTACAGGTATGTATTTTTTTTCTGAAGGTATGGGCAAATAAGATTTACATCTATGCTGACTATTACAATTAAAAAAAAATATTAATAAAAAGTGTACCTACATATATAATTTTATATAATTAAAAATTTAATTTTTTTTTTCTCCGGATTAATAATTTAATGTGTCAAAAATAATTTAACCAATACTTAAACAAAAAAATAATAACTTTGGCCTTTACATCTAATGATTATCATCTAGATGATCAGCGTCAGCAACTTCTAGATTCCTATTCAGGAAGATTAGTGCCTAATATTTACAATTTGATATGTGAGTATTTATCGATACACAGTTAATCATTAATTAAACATGTATTAATTAATTTTAATTATATTTAATTAAACCTAAATACCTTTTAAAATTAAGGAATGACTTGTTGCCGTCTTTGGAAAATCATATTAAAATTAAATAAAAGGAATGGCTTTTGGCTTTCAGTCCAAACAAAATGGCGGATTAGAGACTACGTTAGCTTTCATACTCAAGTTTTCATAACCCCTATTTTATATTTTTGATTATTTTGACTTTTTTTTGTACACAATTCAATTGAAGTACATAAAAAACCTTAATATGAGATCAATAGCTCACAAAAGAATGTTTTTCACTGCCATAATATAGTTCTAAGATTTAATTATAGATTAGGTTATATACATCAAATTTGGTAACACACATCTTAGCCCTTTTTAGGTCTCATTTATTTATCTATCTATTTTTATTTAGGTTCTAAAATGTAATTTTATAAATTTCAGAGCGATTTCATAGAAGAAAATTGATATTTTGTATTATAAAAAAAATATTTTTTTTGTTATCTGTAGAATCTTAGTTAATTTGTGGAACAAAATTAATGAAATGCAACTGAATAAGTATTGACTTATCCTTCCGGTTGGTGGTTTTCCTTGGGTTTTCCATAATAAACAGCTTATCAAAATTTAAAATGTGACGACATCATAATTTACCTGCCAATAGTTTTGGTGTTGCCACGAATTAATATACCTTAAATTTTTAGTAGGGTAATTTTCTCAAACTTTATATTGAAATAATTCTTTTTATGCAAAAATCCATATTAATAAGGGCCACTAGAAAGTTTTTAAAAACTCTTGATCTTAATGAAAAAATAACAAGAAAATAAACTATTGAATTCTTTTTCAGATTAACACTACGGCAAATATTTATCTAACTACCTGTTTTTAAGTAGTTTTCCCTATTTTTACGAAATATTTAATTTTAATTATCGTGGGGTGGCCCTTATTACGTTAGTACCTATGAGGGATGAAGGGTTTTGTTACACACTGTATTTACACAGAGCTGCAGAGCCGCGACCGCATGTGACGTATTAAAAATGCGTTCGCGGAGCAGTAAGAATTGCATAAATTAAACTGTTTACGAAATTCGAAATAATTAAATCATATTTTAACCTTGAACTGACGTGACATTTAAATAGGTAAGTGTATTTATGAGACAAAATCAATCAACAACTATCTTTCCTGTCTCTTCACAAACTTTTATCTGTAGATCAGAATTTAATCCATGAAATCACATTCTCCTATTCATTGTTCTTAACCTGTTTCATGCCTCAGCACCAGTTGGGCGCGAAGGCGGTCGTCGCTCAGGAAGGCAGCGGCTGTAAAGGTACGCCGGCGCTGGACACTGCCACGTGACCAGGGGATAGGTGCTGGCGGAAGTCGGGGTGCGGGGGACGCAGCTCCGGGTGCGGGGGGCGGAGTTCTATAAAGACAGTTAAATAGTAAGTAAAAAATATTTAAATATAGACTTAAAAATTCGTTACAATCAGTAGATAGAGAAAAAACTGTATCGAACTGTGTTGTGTTAATGATTTTTCGAATAGGAGCACCCAATTGAAAATAGTCATTTAGTCATTTGTGACGTTTTAATTAACCATCCATTTTTCTATACAATATGACTCTAGCTAGTATATACCGCTGTTTTGTTAGTTTTATTCGTAGAAAATGATTATAGGTACTATACTTTACTTTAGTAATTCAACACTTTTTTATATGAAAAGTGAAAAAAACAGGTCCATTTATGACGACCCAGTTGGCACAATGGTCACCATGCCGGACTGCCAAACACAGGGTTGCGGGTTCGATTCCCGCCTCAGACATGTATTTATGCTTAGATATTTGTCTGTGGTCTGGTTGTTTCTATGTATTATACTTAAGTATATATTTACAAAAGAAAGGTATATACCTAAGTAGTATATCCGTTATCTAGCACCCATAACACAAGTCTAATTACTTAGCTTGGGGCTAGATAGCGATGTGTGGAATGTCCTGAAATATTTATTTAATATTTATTATTTATTTATCAACAAGTTATGTAACTCACCTATCCGATGATCAGGCACATGCATATCAGCAGCGTGCATATGTACGTCCGTGTGCGGCATATGCTGAGCCCGCATATCGGCATGCTGAGTTTCCCTGTGCCGCCTTAAGTCGACTTTCCTCTGGAACGCGCGCCCGCAGAGTTCGCACGCGAAAGGTTTGAATCCAGTATGTTTGCGAGAGTGGGTGATGAGGTTTGATGATTGGCTGAACGCTTTGCCGCAGACCTGGCATTTGTGGGGTTTCTCACCTGTAGACAAACGTATGAATAATTATTACATTTTGAAGGTCGAAAGAAATCTTTGGACGCAGAGAGAGTACGACCGATCCACTCTGGAAGTCTTTGGGAGAGGCCTATGTTCAGCAGTGGACGTCCTGTGGCTGATGATATGATGAAGGATGGGTATTTATAGGATCACCAATTGTCCCCGAATTTAACCTGGGCACAGGATTCGAATACATAGCATTAGGAAAGGGTACTCTTTCAACGGGGGCTCTCTCCATACAAACGTAGTCGACTGGTTTCTCCCCGAAGTTAACCTGGGCACAGGATTCGAATACATAGCATTAGGAAAGGGTACTCTTTCAACGGGGGCTCTCTCCATACAAACGTAGTCGACTGGTTTCTCCCCGAAGTTAACCTGGGCACAGGATTCGAATACATAGCATTAGGAAAGGGTACTCTTTCAAGGGGGGCTCTCTCCATACAAACGTAGTCGACTGGTTTCTCCCTGAATAATAACACTAGAGCAAATATTTTTGTTGCATAAAACTTATAACTGCCATGACCATGCCCCTATGTTTTGTTTTTTATTTTTGTTTTTTAAACCTTAATTTCTATGATAATAAGAAAGTTATAAAACCAAAAAATAGGGGCATAGTCATGGCAGTTATAGATTTTGTGGCACAAAAATATTTGTGCTAGTGTCATTATCCAGGGTAGAAACAGTCGACTACCTTTGTATGGAGAGAGTGCCGGTACCCTTTCAGGTAGGTAGTTAGGTACAATCCGTGCGGCGTATGATGACATCTGGTGGAAAGTAGAAGGGGTATGTGCACAACTCATTTTTCATATAAATATCGAATTCTGCGCATACCCTTCCATTTACCGCATTTACCGCGTTAACAGACCTATATCATCTACATAACTTAGGTCAAATCAGAAGTGTTAAGTACTTATAGATACCTGTCTATATAAATAAACAGATATGTCGGTTCGTTGACCCGGTTCAGATGATCCGTAACATCCGCCCGATCGATCCGGACTATGGGACGTGACGACACAGACATGGTAGGGTTGTCAATAACTTAATTTTAATAGAACCTTTTAAGCTATTGCATAGCTTTTATCGCGGGCTTTGAGCGCGGCGACCGAATCAAGAAATTCCGTAACGAAAATATAACCTAACACCCCCCCCACTCCGCCTACCATGTAGCTCGGCCGAGCGTTTGCTTAACGTGTGTGTATATTGTACGACTGTAGGAAGCTCGCACGATGCAATATTTTTTTGGAAATAAAGACTATTAATGCATAGAAAGAATCAAAACATATCTTTAGGTTGTTGACAGACTAAAAATTTCAAGGTTATTCAACTTACTTTATAGAAAATCGGCAGTTGTTGAAAATAAAGACTGCAATAAAACTGACTAAAACCAAACCTTAGAGTTCCTCACAGCTAATCCTCCTCTAAATATGGTTGGGAGAGTGGTGTGGGTGCTGGGAAGCCTACTCCATCCTCACGCAAAAAGGTCTAGCTGCGAAAAAGCAGCTCGTATACACAACCCTACGTATGAGGAATGGCAACACGTTCAAGTTCCGTATTAATACACGTCCGCGTAATCTGTGCGGACACATTACGGATGCGGATCTCGGACCAACTCTACCCCGTAGGTATCCGGTAGCCGGACCCCGGGTGTTTATTGCCTAAGATTTTTATATGCGCTTTTATGAATTGTAATTCTTGGGACCAATTCCTTGAAAGAAATTTCAAAACTTGAAATATTTGGAGAGAAAATAACTTCGGAGTGTTTTCATGTAGAGATATTATGCCCAAAATAAGAACCAAGGAAATGCCTAAATGCATAATATACTATTATTTTTGGCTTTGTTTCGCCATTGACATGGTCTCAAATTCTTAATTATAAGGCCCCTAAACTCCATTGAAGACACAACAAAGAAAACAAGATAAACGGAGGCAGGTACTTCTCAAACAATAATCAACCAATACGGTCCCCCGTACAAATTATACAACAAATCACGGCACGGTACCTAACTTAGGTATACGTTTCGAAAAAGGGCCGCAACAGTCCGTCAATCAAGGGGCCCGGGCCCGCGGACTGGCGACTTCATTAGCACAAGCGAGAGGGCCTTAGTCCCTCTCTCTCACCGTCAATGTCGCGATGCCAGACCAATTTATATCCGTCGTGTGATTGGGCCGTGATTGCAGCGGCCCCTCCCCGCGTTGCCTAGCAACGGCGGGGAGGAGGTACGTCCCCCTACCCCCCCTTCACCCACTTTATGGATCGCAATTTTCCTTTGAATTGGAAATCAGAGCGTTCGCGAGGCTCGCTCGTTAGCCAGCAGAACCGACTCTCCATCTTACGATACTTCGGGCTACAGATTTTACTGCCGTACGTAGACAAAGATGTTCGCTTTACTTCGTTCGTTTTCCCCTTTTGTGGGGACTAGGTAAATTGTTATGTTTTCCTTTGCCTCTTTTTTAGCCAAACGTTGATTGAATATTGTTACTAATTTTTTTACTTCAAACAGGTATTTAGAGTGCCTATTCAAAACTAACTACGTTAAGCTAGAAAGTTTTTGTAAACAAATTAGATAAATAAAATATTATTAGATAAAAAATATCTATAAAAGATTGGTACCGAAGATGCCTTAGAAATAAGCGAAGTCAATATTGAAACTCATAAAGTTATGTAATTAAAAACATCACAAAAAATATAAATGGATTAGTTTTGTGATGTTTTTAAATCATTTTAAGTAATAACGTATCATTAGAAATCAGCACAAATTCTTCAAAACTCATAAAACTCGTAATGGAAGACAAGAAGTCCTCCTTCATACCGTTAACACGTAATTACTGGTTATTACAGACGCTGTGAATAGGGTACCTTCATTATTGCCAAGGGCTGTACCAAAGGCTATAAACATCTTAAGCCAAGGGTGCAGAGATGACGCGGTATTGATTTAACCTAACCTACTATTTTTGAGCTTATTTCATTTTTGAAACTAGACTGCTGTATCGCACTGTTGGGCAAAGGTTCTCTCAATTCCTTCATTTCTTTCCATGCGTCATGTCCAGCTATTTCTGGCTTCTCTGCTTCGAATACGCCTTTGTTTCTTGGAAGGATCCAATGGATGGCTCTGCTCAGTGCATTTAGCACACATGGCAAACCCACTCAAACTTTAGCCGTTCAAAGAAATTAATTCTTAAATTTCCATGTACATAATTTTCGGTCTCTTTTATGTTTGGTACCAGTAAGCCGGAAGCAACCACTTTTAGTGGATCGATTTTAACCGACAAAACTTCCTATTACCACACATTGTAATAACAATGTAACATTGCCAGTATCCAGGAAATGGCCTCTGAACATTATATCTCTAACGAGCTAAGAATCTTCACAGATTTTTATGCCGCCACTAAATTTTACGATACAACCCCGTTTTAATAAACTTTCTTGACTCGTTCAACGATAAAAAACGAAATAGCACTCATATTGCGTACAACTTTTATTAGGAGCTCTTGGCATTTAATTGAAAATTTGCTTTTATTGTGAAAAAGGCATATTCTAGATAATTGTTTTTATTGTAGAATTATCCAATATAACCCCTAAGAAGTCGAAATTTGTTTCTTCAGAAAAGTATTCGGTTAAGATCAAAGGAGACGGGGATCGTTTCTTAGGATCTTGGGCCTGGATGTAGAAGGATGAAACTGGTGCCAAATAATACCTAATACATTATTAAACTAACCCTGAAAATTTTACGGGATTTGGCAATCAAAGAGTAAAGTTATGAGCTACCTATTTTTATGATTTTTCAGCGGTAAAATCCAAAATGACGAGTCCAGGTCAGTCGTGAAGGCAAGAATATCGGTTTCCGCTGTGGTAGCTATGGTGAGTCAGGGTTTTCAGGTTCAGAAGTCCAGGTGCAGGTGCAGGTGGTCAATAAATAAAACGAAAACAAAACTCAAAACACTTATCGCTCGATCGGAAACAAACGAATGAGTTCAGTGTTGCTACAAGTTAAAATTCAAAAGGATCTTTTTTATGTAGAAAAAGAAAAAAAATGGAGTTGCGACATTGTTTAAAAAAAGATTTAACAGTAGGGAAAACACTAAATATACAATAACCTGTTAAATATAACTATGTAGTCGAGGTTAGGTAGGTAAAAAATGTCAAATAAAATATATAATAATAAAGTTTTTGTGGAGGGCACACGACAATGGAAGAGTCAAAGTTACAAATAATGTGCAAATTGAACTCAGTTGACAACACTGAGCCAGTGCTCAGTATGACAGTAGTTATGGCTTCGTACGATTTGTGTATACAGCCAATGTTTCTTTTTCGAGTGCAGTTTTTTCAAGTTTTCAGTTTCTAGATTGTGAATTAGACTGATTTTTAAAGTATTAATATAGAAAAAAATTAGCAATTTTTGAAGCTATTTCTCAACTTCCTACAATCTGGCCCATAGGTCCCAGTCTCCTTTAATCGTTTTAAAAACTAACTTAGGGAATCTTTGTAACGCCCACCAATGAGAAGAAGACACAAAAACTTCATGGAGTTCTTATTCTTTTTTTGTTATCATTAATAAGGTCTAACGAATATTTTTGAAGGTATATTTGAAATGGAGCAACTAAGAAGAAATGGTACCGGCCGCTCTCCCCATACAAACGTAGTCAACTGTTTCCTCCCTGGATAATGACACTAGAGCAAATATTTTTGCAGCATAAAACTTATAACCGCCATAAGTTTTTGTTTTTTTTGGTCTTAATTTCTATGACAATTAGAAAATGGAAAACACCAAGACATAGGGGCATAATCATGGTTTATGCAAAATTAATATTTGCGCTAGAGTCATTATCCAGGGAGGAAACAGTCGACTACGTTTGTATGGAGAGATTCGAGCGCCGGTAGCGTTTCACCTTATAGATGTCCTTTTTTAGGGTAAGAGAGATAAGAGAAATATGCTTTATAATTTTACGGCAGGCAAATCTGTGTTTAATTTCTTGTCCCAAAATGTTTTGCTTTAAACTATCACAAAGGCTTGTTAGGCTTTCAATAGGTACGGTCAGCTATATAATTGCAGACCCACCGTAGAGCTCCAAAACTGCTGTTATAAGAATGTTTTCAACACAAGCAAGATTTTAGGCACCTGCTTTAGTTGAAAATGAAAACATGCCAATAATAGTAATTTTTGAACTCTAACGGGGGCTGCAATTATGCAGCCGACTGTACCTACCCCAGAAAACTTCTAAACCTTACACAGCCCAACCAAATCTTAAGGCATCATAAACCGATACCTCCATTACGTAAGCGTTAAGTACCCAGCCCTGGTTGTGATTGAACTCGGGTAAACGATAACCGTAAATCCCGGATATCCGGGGTATATCCGACATACCCGGATATGTGAAGGATAACTAGATACAGGGCCGGATAACGGATACATATAACGGATAAACTGAGGATGTTTTGCGAGATTTATATTTTATTCTTATTCAGTGTTTGATTTGGATTTTCTTCTCTTTCTGGTTTTATTTTGTTTGGGTTCTTTGAATATAAATAATATAATATAATAATATAATCTTATATATAAAAATCAATTGCTGTTCGTTAGTCTCGCTAAAACTCGAGAACGGCTGAACGGATTTATCTTATCTTGGTCTTGAATTATTCGTGGAGGTCTAGGGAAGGTTTAAAAGGTGAGAAAAAATTCCCACGGGATCGGGACTTACGCGGGTGAAACCGCGGGGCGCAGCTAGTATAATATAAATATTGCAGGACATTCCACACATCGCAATCTAGCCCCAAGCTTAGTAACTAGATTTATGTTATGGGTGCTAGACAACGGATACTTTTTTTTGTAAATATAGAAACAACCAGACCACAGACAAATATCTAAGCATAAATACTTATATCAGGCGGGAATCGAACCCGCTACCCTGTGTTGACAGTCCGGCATGGTGACCTTTGTGCCAACTGGGTCGTCGATAACTATTATATCAGTAAAGCACTGATTATTTATACCTATATATTCTAGCTGTGGTAGTAAAGGTAGGTGTTAATCTATGTATTCGTGCAAATAAATTTCACGATAATTTATAGAAAATCTGAACCTAATCTAATGTAGTCGAGAAAGAAAAGAAAAGTAAAATACAATTCACTCTAATCATATCAGATTACCCGAAAAATCATTACAGCCCATTATCGACGATACTAAAAGCGAGATTCGCAATAAAACAGACATTAATATAATTAAATAATTGCACGCCTCGGTCCGTCCCTGGTTTAGCTCATCTGCTCAGTATCACACCGCCCCGGATTTTTATGGGGACGTACTTTAGGCTTTCGTGAATTAAATATACGATGGTACCAACTTAAAGTGCTTTTGCCGGCAAGATTTTGCGAAATATGGCGTCTCAGTACTGAGAGCGTACCGTAAGGTGCTCGGTGGAGATTTCTGGAAGATTGTCGAGGATTTTTGGAGTGGGTGTGGCCGGAATCTATAGCCGACACTTCTTTGAAAGATTGCGGTAGTAAACGTTGCGATTTACTTATAAAAAAACGAAACTATATTCATAACAGCCCACAAGCATATATCAGGACGATATAGAGACTGCAAAGCAAATCAAAAATGCAAAAAAATCTTTTACTAGAAAATTTCTTTAAAACATTTTTAATCCCAATAAAAACCACAAACCGGCAATAAACCAAGAAAGTAACCATTAAAACTCAAAAATCAAACCTTAATGGTTCCGCAGACCCTCGGAAAAACCATAACAATAATTTAAGACTCCTCTGTTAATAATTCAAAGGATTATAAAAAACGGGAGAGAAAATTGAAGCTGTGGGTGCTATTCCTTGAACTCACTTCTAAATATGTGAAAATCGAGCTGCTGAATTAAGTTATATTGACTCGTATAACAACTAGCATAATGTAGCTTTAGCAAAATGGCAAAATTTTAAGGTGTAAGGTGTGGCCTTAGCCCTAATTTAAAAATTTGAAGTTGCACAAAATATTTATTTATCGCTGTCTTGTAACACTTCGTTTAAATCCCGCATAGAATAATCAAACCAAAGATTACTTTACCAATTTTCAATTGCGGGTTTTTCTTCGCAGTGCAGCTTTAGCCTAAGAGTAGCCTAAGAGTAGTTATATATAAATGTGAAAGTTTGTGCGTGTGTGTGTGTGCGTGTGTGTGTGTGTGTTTGTTACTCCTTCACGCAAAAACTACTGGACCGATTGCGATGAAACTTGGTATGTTATCCCGATATTCCCACGGGATCGGGACTAACGCGGTTAAAACTGCGGGGCGCAGCTAGTGAGTTAATAAAGTTTTCAGGAAAGGGTCCATGAATCATGAATTCAGGCTGCATTTACATGTTCATTTTTAATTCAGAGGACTCAGCTCACTCTGATGCAGCCGAAGACAGAGTCATCTACAGTATGTTTGATAAACTTTCCTTAATTGAGTAGGTTATAAGTTTGGTATGCTTGTTTACTGTTTTTATGTTTGGTGCAGAAGGAATATCTGATCCATACAAATGGATTTTTAAATGACATCGGACCGAGTTCAAAATGTTTAGAAGTCAATATGTCAATGGGTAACATGGTCAGTATAAAAATCTACAAAAGTCATAATGTATCAAGTTTTAGTAAGTACAAATGACAAAATGCATCGGGTTCTAAATGTTCTAGTGTTAAAATTCACAAATGATTACTTTAAGAAAAAACATAAGGTCAAAGTTAAACGTCTTAAAAACTAAGATAGGGTGTGTGCCTTCGGAACGCGCCCACCAATAAGAAGAAGGCACAAGAAACAAGGATATAAGAGAGATCATTATGAAAGCTTGCGACATGAAATTTTGAGTTTTGTATCATCGAGCATCACATTGCCAGTGTTCAGCTTACCTGGCAGTAGATATACCTGCACTTAGCCGTCCCAGGTGCAGATTAAAAGTGCACGCTTTAAGGAAACTTTGGTCATGGGACGTTTAGTTCCTGAATAGTGTATAACTACCTAAAATATGGAATACCAACTTGTGTAAGAGTTGTTTTCAAAGTTTTTGGGTGAATAGTAAAACGGAAGCTGTTCCGTTTTACTTCTTATAGTCTTTGATACTATATATGAATTTAAATAGATATATGAATTTAAATAGATAAATAAACTGTGAGAGATAATAAAGTATGAATTTCTGGTCATTTGTGGGCGCGTTCCGAAGGCATTCATCCGAAACTAAATTTTTTAAACGCATCAAAGGGATATCATGTAATAGTATGTTCTAAAGAATTTTAATTTGATTTGACTTGAGAGAGATCAATGTAAACGATGACTAATACAGAAGAATGGAAGAAGACATATTTATACGACACCAAAAAATTGGGACAAGTTCAGAAGGAAGAAGAAAAGTTAAATCATATTAGATAAACTGTAAGAGATAATAAGGTATGAGAGAGATGAATTTAAAAGATGTGATGAGACTTATGGATGAGAATGGAAGAAGACATATTTCGCTGACTCCTAATAAATTGGGACATTGTCATGTTCAGAAGGAAGAAGAAGAAAAGTTAAATCTTGTTGGATGAACTGTAAGAGATAATAACGTATGACAGAGATTAATTTAAACAATGAGATGACGACTTATAGAGAACGGAAGAAGATATTTCTCTGACACTAAATAAATTAGGAGAAAGAAAAAGTTGACACTGCTAGCTTAATAGAAGAAAACCTGTCTTTGTTTTGTATTTTTGCGCGTGTTAAATGTATCAGGCCTTCAATAAAAAAACTATAGGTAACATCCCGCAAACTTAGAGAAACCAATTAGTAATACAGAAGGTATAATCCCAAAAGATTTACACGTAAATAATACCGAACAAATACATTAAACTAGAACAGTATTTCAATAAATCTACACGAGGAGACGCTGTGATTACCGGCCACTAGTGAAGTGAGGATTTTCCCTGTGAGAATCCCGGTTTACGAGCCGCGTGCCAACCACCCCCCATCCACCCCGGGGGAGGGATGACCATCTATACCTACGTATAAGATTTCAGGGGTGTTTGTTTAACGCTGTACCTATCCTTAAGCTGTGATAGGTCGTAAGATGAAAAATGCAGCATTTTCTCTGCAGAGTTTATTATTTAAAACTCAGACTTCCTTTCAATCACGTTTCGAATTTTGAATTTGATGAGAATTTTAATTTTTTGCATCACTTCATCACTATCACTACATATTATAAAATAAAGTTCGTATTAACTCAAAAATTATTGCCCTGATTTTAATGCTGTTTTCACCAATGGATTGGTTCTCGAGGAAGGTTTTAGTATATAAAACACAAACTTATAACACCCCGTCGTTTTTGCGTCGGGGATTAAAAGCTACGACGAAGCGGCCAACAGCTAGTTAAAAAAAATATTTCAAACACTTGTCCGAGCCGTTTTGTGTCTAAAGTTGTTTTAAGTTATTTACAATGTTTTTATTTTGTGGAGGTCGATATTTCGATGCTGGTTTTATGGACCATTTTCACGATACATGATAACTATCCTCTTTTTTTAAACCTAACTTTAGTAGTGAAAATAACCATAGTAGGTGCTGGACGAGCCTACTACATCCTCACGCAAAAAGGACCCAATTAAAAGGGTCTAATTGCGGAAAATCGCCCGAATACAAGTACAAGTAACCATAGTAGTTTAAAATCTACTAACAAAATCTTACATTTGATTGAGCAAACAGTCTTTCGAAAACATAGTCAATCTATTCGTTGTCTACAAAAACACTCGCTACAACGTTCTAATGGAAAATTGGAAATGTCGACACAATCTTGCTGAGAGAGGTTGGCAAATACCCGTATCTTGTGAAAACAAGAGTGAATTCTCCCTTTTTGTGGTGAAACTGCTTTGTAAGGCGATGACTTGACATTTACGTTGAAAATGCGTTGATGTTATGTGCTAAGTTGAAAGAAAATTGTTTATAGATTTACTAACTTACTAGCTGCGTCCCGCTGTTTCACCTGCCTAAAGTTCCGACCCATTATAAATATCGAGATCTAAAGCAACCTGTGTTATTCCAGGACTCCAGTTATCATACCAAGTTTCATCGCAATCGGTTTGACAAACTCTCACATTTATGGTCTACTAGCGGCAGCGGTTTCATCCCTGTATACCTTGATAAAAAATAGCCTATTAAATTTCCAATGAATCAATGTATCTTCATACCAAGTTTCATCAAAATCGGTCCAGTTGTTTCAGAGCCTATTTATTACAAACATAACAATATTTTTTCTTTAAAATATTAACGTAGATTTCTAGTAATTCCACCATTTCGTATCTGACTGTAGCTTAATAAAACCAAAACAAAAGCTAATGTTACGTCTACAAAATAGGATAAGGAGGATTTAATATTAAAGATTTCAAGATAGCGTCTAAAAGCACTTTCATCTCATAGATATAAAGTAAATCCATTCTTGAAAATTATGTCGACGTATCTGGGTGATAATATTCAGGTCCATACGGGCGAGAATGAAGAGTAATTTAAAAAACTTGAAAATAATAGCTACCGGGTCTTCAAAGGCGACTTAATTCAAATTATTTACAAATGCGAGGTTTGAAGTTTTTAAGTTTCTGTAAGCAGTAAATTAACATAATGGAAAGTGACCTTCTGGTGACCAAAAGACTGGCTGCTTCTTTGGCCAAAGGGATCGACATTCAATGAGTCAATGCAGCCAGCCTTTTGGGCACCTAGAGCACCTACTTAGGCACTTATTCAATTTTTAAATATTTTTAGTGAAATTAAATATTAATAAGAAAAAAAGAAATATTATAAAAATAAAAAAAAGAAATATTATAAAAAATTAGATGTACAATGCTTTGTCCTGAATGTCTGACTGACGTATCAACGCACAGCCTAAACCGCTGATCGCAGATACCTGAAACTTGGAGGGTGTATTCTTTGTATGACGTAGGCATCCGATAAGATAGGATTATAATTTTTTTTAGATATTATTTGAAATTAAATAGTATATTAATAAGAAATGGTAAAAAACGTAAAGTGAATTTTAAGTTATTAAAAATCTATTCAACTTTCCTCTTAAGATCTCAATCACGTTTGAGCTCCCATAAAAAGTACAAAGTACTACTTATAACATAAAAAGTAGTAAAATTTATGTCGCGATATTTCTATAGTAACAACCTATAGCTAAGTAAGTACTAAGTATAAAAGATGCGGTAGTCACTACACTAAATCTCCTTTGTAAGTGGCGTGTATGTTGGGAGCAAATCGTAAACGTCCAGGATGAGATGTTCACCGACCCGAACATTATGCGAGTCGCTTTCCTTTGTTTACGTTGTGTTTAGATTTTTTCTTTTGAGGTTCTTGTGGGGTTACTGTTTTTTGGAGTGTTATAGTAAGTGAAAATCAAGGTTTTGTTTACCGCATACGCCTTTAACATCGACTTCAATTGGAACAAAGCATTTCAAACTGCAAAATGTTTTCTAACTAGCTGCACCACGCGCATAAAAAGTAGCATATGTGTTAATCCAGGTATCCAGCTATCAAGTTACCAAGTTTTATTGTCATCGGTCCAGTAGTTTTTGCGTGAAGGAGTAACAAACATACATACACACACACAAACTTTCACATTTATAATATTAGTAGGATAGGATTTACAATCAATAATGTGGTATGAGATAGCGGGATGACTGAGATCCTAATCGTTTGTTCCCAGTCTTTTCTATCCATGGACGGCTTTGTTCCCACATCTATAGATTCCTAATTTTTTAAATTTCCAATACTACAGATGGACGTTAAAAAAACTAAATAAATCTCAGTCGTTACCAGTAGGAACATATGGTACTCAACATCCTCCTTAGTTGAATATTCCCAGTCGTTTCTATCTAACAACTCTTCAGTCGTTCCTTGGCAACGCTTCTTCTTCACATGAAGCTAATGTACCAGGCGTCCATAGGTTATAAGGAGTTCTATGTAGGGCACAAAAAACGTTAAGTTTTCAAAGATGTTTTTTTTTCTTTATATTCGAGGTCAAATATATCGGAAAAATTGGACAATGGTCAGATCTCTACTGAACTCAAACCCCAAAAGCTTCAACAATAATTTATCACAACAGTTAATAAAATACAAGAGGGTAACGCAACATAATTGACATGCCACGACGAAAATCATCGGTCCTCAGAAAAACTAATAAGATCCTTACCGAGTGACACTTGACAAATTCGTTAATTCCACCCCCCCGAGGGGGAGGTTTGGGAGGGTAACACCCACATGGGAAAATAAAGGAATGTTTCTGGCAGGAATTTGCCGGTTTCAGACCGTTGATGATTGAGTTTTATGAGATTTTTCGCAGTTTTCGCAAGATTCGTGGATTGGATTTACCATGTTCCTTCAGAAAATAGGTCTTGGAGTAGAAAATGTGAGATATTAAGATGACTATTGTTATGGGCGTTGGTTTTAGCTTAAAATCAGTTGGTCTATTTGCGCTTAGAATAAAAAGGTATTAATAGAAATGGTCATAGTAAAAACATTATCTATGTACTATGATTGCATAGTAGTAAGTCGTAAATAAATAGTCAATCATTGGATTGACTTATATTTACTACTTTTAATGATTGTTTAAAAACTTTGAAGATGAAGTCTTCCATGGCGTTTCGGCTAACGGCAAAGAGCTTGGCCAGATTAAATTCTAATATAGATAAATAATTTATTGCATCACACAAAGGAACAAACAAATGTATGACTATCGCTAATACTAATTAATTATTTAAATAAGCAAATAACAAATGGTAAAAAAATGATAATAGATATAAGCAAAATTATATAATTAATTTATGATCCATGGGAGCGGAGATGGCAAGCGTATCCAATTTTTTTTTAAAAGGCTCTGTTGCATGAATCACAGTGCGACAGGGCCAGTTATGACTACAAATATAACCTGGCAGTAATCCTGGCAATGCGTTTATCATCGATATCTTACAAGTACCGCTTTAAAATTTCAAAACGTCCTACTCTCTCCAATCGCAGTCCCTGTTGACAATACAAAGCTGAGCAAGAGCCTATTTGGTGGCAACAATGTTACTGTGTTACTAAAGCTTATAATAATCAGTAAGTCTGTTATTTTTCGTCCTGTATCAATGGGCTATGGAGCCCCGGACCTTTGGAAGGCGTGCGTGGAGCCGAAGCCAACACGTAGAGGCCCTTTACAATAACAAGTTTAATAGCAAACAATGGGGTAGATTCTAAACCGGCGATTATCCCTGTCTACACTATAAAGTGCAACCAAGGACAACCGCCGGTTTGGATAAAACTATTGATAATCTACAGGACAAAACTACTTGAGCTATTGAGATGGGGTGGTAGTGGACTAGATACTGGGGAACTATGGATACTATGGCACCTGCCGTAACAATGTTCAATAAACACGTAATAATGGGAGGCGGAGACTCGCCAACTCTCAGACTGGGCCACCCTAATTAGCCGAGTAAATTAGTAAGTCTGTTATTTTTATTATTACTAAAAACAAGTTGTGTGTATTGTAAAGTTTTGTTGGCTAAAAAAATATAATAATATATCTACCTATATAAAACTTTAGAAAGAGTTTCGTTCATATTGTGAAAACTTCCTCAAACGTTTATTTTATTGTTTCGTCTGTTTTATTCAATACAGTGGTGTCAACTGTGGAGGTATGCAGCAGATTGCTACGGTCCAGGATTGTTGGATGGAATGTCCGACTCACTTCACTTATTGCTATGTATTTGTGAAACGGAATGTGACGATTTTCCGCCGAAGAACTATTCTGGTAAGACTTCTACTTGATACACATGATTTGCGTCAAATTGTGGATTTGCAAAAAACCAATCTGGAATATTTATTAATTTATCTGTTTGTTTTACAGATGTTAGGCATTTTTACAACACACTCGTAACTTGTGTTATAATGTTTTTTTAATCAATGTCATCATTGGAAATATATTAAAATTCTTTTTTGTAAATTGAAAAATGAACTTACTTTGGCAATTACAGAGGTACCTAGTTAAGTACTTCAAAAGGTTAAAAAAAGGAAACCCTAAGATCACACTCTTGTCCGTCTGTCTATCCGTGTTCACCACCAATTTTTTTAAAGAATAAATACGATCTAAAATCAGTTATAGTATAATTTTTTATGCATTTTAAGTATTTTTATTTAAATCTGAAAGCTTTTTTTCAGACTTTTTTTTTACTTCTTTTAATAATCAACTTCATTTCAACTACTTTAAACGGTAACCAGAATAAGTCCGTTCCGAATCTCTCCACAAAGCAGTTTAGCGACAAGTGTCCGAAGAATGCTCGAGTCACCGCGGTTATTGCGTCCCGAATTGATGGGCAAGCTGTCCCTAGCACACCCTTTGTTTAAATCTGAATGGGTAAGGACTCGGCGTATAACTATTGCGGTTTTTGTTTTCAGTTGGTTGTGTTCAGGTGTTTTGTAATGAAGTCACGGAGATAAAAGTCGGAGTCACAATTGCAGACCCACCGTAAAGCTCCAAAACTACTTTTATTAGAAAGTTTTCAATATAAACTCAAGCAAGTATTTAAGATCTAGCTCGAGTTCAAGTTTAAAGTCTTTCAACTCATTATTCGATAAATATTATTAGAGTAAAAACAATCCAATAATAGTAAGTTTAGAACTCTATGGTGGAACTGTAATACTGATTCCGACCGTACCAGCCTATAAAATGTTTTATTTTTAAGAGATATCCATAAAAACCAAAAAGTTTGATTTTTGGTAGCACCAATGGCCATTGAGTAGAGTACCAACACTTCAATTCACTTCAATGGTACTCAATGAAAGTGTTCTTTTTGATTCTCAACAACCTGTTATTTTGACAATACAATTCGTTCAATTGAATTACTATTGTTAACTTTTACAATCATTTCATTATGTTAATAATATTTTGGTTAACAAACCGGACTATCTTGCACAAAATATATTATTTGTATGAAAACTTTACTTAGGTCTTTAACGTTTTAGAAGTCAAATTTTGTATGCCTGTTTTAAGTGGTTGTATCCAAAACATTCAAATATCTATAAGATCTCAATGTACAGTCGGCAACAAATATTTCAGACCCACTGTAGAGTACTACTACATTAAATTTATTATCATACTATTACTTAATAAATTCATGAGTTGAAAGACTTTAACCTTCAACTCAAACAGGGCCTGAGAATCTTGCTTGAGTTGAAAAGATTCTAATAATAACAATTTTGGGGCTTGACGGTGGGTCTGCACTTATGTTGCTAGATTGTACAGTCGGTTGCATAATTGCAGCCCCCGGTAGAGTTCAAAACTTACTATTATTGGAATGTTTTCATTCTAATAATTTTTGTTTGATTAATTGATGAGTTAGAAGGCTTTAAACTTCAACTAAAGTGGTGTCTAGAATCTTGCTTGTGTTGAAAACATTCTTATAACAGCCGTTTTGGAGCTCTACGGTGGGTCTGCAATTATGCAGCCGACCGTACATCACTTGAACAAAAAAGATTATTAACATACACAAACGTTTTTAAAACTACTAAACATTTAAAGTAATACACAAGAACTTCATGATACCACACTCATAACCACGATTACATTACATTTTGACACCCCATCATCAGCTAATCCATTACATCAAGTCCAATATATTTCATGATATGAGGAATAAATTGAAGACAATAAAGCAAGGGTTGGGTGTCGTTTGTCGGATTAGGTCTGGTGATGATTACGAGGTGTGATATTGAGTGATCGTTAAATTTATTGTTGCCTACTTATATTATACTAGCAGCACAGTTTCATCCGCGTAACTCCCGATCCCGTGGGAATATCAGGATAAAAAGTAGCCTATAGCCTTCCTCGATAAATGGACTATCCAACACAAAAAGATTTTTTTTTCGAACCAGTAGTTCCTGAGATTAGCGCGTTCAAACAAACAAACAAACTCTTCAACTTTATAATATTAGTATAGACTAGCAGTACTCCGCAGTTTCACCCGCGTAACTTCCAGATCCTATGAAAATATCAGGAAAAAAAATAGCTTATGTTACTTTCAATGAATCAATGTATCCTCATACCAAATTTCATCAAAATAGGTCTTGTAATTTCGGAGTCTATTCGTTACAAACAAAAAAAAACAATCAAACCTTTCCTCTTATATACTTACTTAATCTTAAGACTACTGTAAACATTTTTTGATCAATAAATATTTATTGATTAGTTGTTTGAATAAAAGAGAAAAATATTCATTACGAAATCACTGAAACTTTGAGGTTAAATACTGCAGGACATTCCACACATCGCCATCTAGCCCCAAGCTAAGTAACTAGACTTGTGTTATGGGTGCTAGATAACGGATATACTACTTATATACTTTTCTTTTGTAAATATATACTCATAATACATAGAAACAACCAGACCACAGACAAATATCTAAGCATAAATACTTGTCTGAGGCGGGAATCGAACCCGCAACCCTGTGTTTGGCAGTCCGGTATGGTGACCATTGTGCCAACTGGGTCGTCCCACGACCAGGTTACATTTCGAACGTCAATTTTAGCAGAGCAGTTATGTTCTGTTTTATTTTATTTGAAATTCTTATATGGCTCTATGATTACCTGAATAAAGACTATTTTATTTATTTATTTATAAAGTGGGAAAAAGTAAATAAGAAACAGAATAATTTACATTCTGCTTGGAGCGGGTAGGGTGACAACACTCTCTGGAAAACTATACACAGTTGATTCTGGAATCGATACTCAATCGGACATTTCATTAAAACTCTTTCTAAAACGTGGCTATACAATCATACTAATATTGCTTAATAAATTCATGAGTTTAAAGACCTTCAACACAAACAGGACTTTAGAATCTTGCTTGAGTTGAAAAGATTCTAATAATAACAATTTTGGGGTTCTTCGGTGGGTCTGCACTTATGTTGCCTGATTGTACATCACTTGAACAAAAGATTCTTAACATACACAAACATTTTTAAAACTACTAAACATTTAAAACAGAAGGTCTTCTTTTTAAGGAACCACTAAAACTCTTTAAATTGGTTTCATATAACCATTATAGGCAATACAGAGGATCACTATTAGTAGATTTATGGGATAATATTCGTTATTACAATAGATATAAATCTGTACTGACAGTAAATCAAGGGGTTCGTGGTGACACACGCCGTGGGTGGCTTTGCATATTTATATGATATTGAACCATTTTTCGACGAGTGATTTAGTTTTTAATGATATATTTAGATTTATAGCATTTTAAAGCACATAGATTTTTATTACCTATTATTTAGTTCACATAGGTTATTATACTTCAATATTATTTATATGGTCGATTACCGCTTAATTGATTTTAAATTGTTTAAACTTAATTTTTTTAGGTAGGTACTTGAAATTTTTAGCTTTATTGGCGGACATGGTTACTGGGTAGTGGGTACTTCAAATATTTTGATAAAATTTTATTGTAACATATTTATAGGATTAAAAAGAATGGTCGGTAAATAAAGAATGATTCAATTCTCTATTATTTCAACAAATGCACTCTGACATTGTTATATTATCTTTGCACTTGAATTGCACCGGTTAACTGTTCAAAGACAACCGAACTAAAACCTAATAACAGTCGTTCGGTCAACTATCCAATATTAAGGTTTATTTTTAAGGAATAGAGTCTAAAATGCAAAGCTGCAGTTTGAGGTTTCAAGTGGTCGGTTTACGAAAGCACTTCAGCAACTGGCGCTACCGTCACGCCAACCAATCAAAACACTTGTGAAGCGCGCGAAACGAATGGTGGCCAATCAAAACATAGTAATTTGATTATCGAACATGCGGTTTGTTTTGAAAATGGAACTTGAACCACATTCTCTGAAACAAACGCACATTTGTTTCGGAGAATGTGGTTAGATTTTAAAAGCGTAGAAAGGGGTGATGCCCACGTAATTCAATTCCCATTAGGCACACGTGGCTTGTCTAAAATAAAAATGAAAAAACTTAACGTATGATAAAAAAACCATGGGAACGAATTCTAAAATAAAGTAAATTTTGACACAAAACCCTTAAAATAGTCCTAAACCGTGTTATTCAACTGAAAACACGTTAAATACTCTACCAGAGACAGCAATTTACAATTAAATTGATTGTTTAAATAATGACATCCTGTTGAAGCGCGGGCGCCTGACACGTGACTACCCAGCCAATTTCCGAAGGCCCTTGTAATCCAGCTTATTATAAAAATTGAGGTCACCCTACATTTTAAAAAACTAACATTCGATTTTAAACCTAAGTTCTTTACCGGTAAGGTCTAAATAAAAATGACCTAACACACAAGGGTGTCCTAAAATATTGATGAATGAGTTTTTTTTTCGTAACAGTTGGTTTCCAATGAGTGGTTTCGAATATGCCGGTAGTTTATTTTAATGAAGTTAGTCTATAATAATATGAGTGAGTGTTCAATATTTACGTTTTGTAAACGAATGTGAGAATAGTTAACAATTTCCTTATTGAACGAACGAGCGATATTTAATGTCCGAAATTCTGTCTGGAAAGGTACCTAATAATAATAAGTCATTTTGATTTGTTGACGGTTAAAAAAATGTCGTAGGTGTAAGTCAAGTAAAAAGGTCGAAAATAATACCTCTCTGCTTTATTTAAGGAATATGTGAAGTTTACTATGGTATATATACCTAAACTTTCCCCGGATGGTTTCAACATTCAAATATAATAGAATACCTTGTAAAACGTCAAAACAAAGATTCAATTCCAAACTTTAAAAGACAGAATGACTCACATCAAACATCATCTGTTCTAATATGACCCATAACGCAATGACCAATTTGAATGAGGAACGTAATCATCACGAAATCTGGTCCCTTCGGGAGCAGTTCGGGGCCACTCGGGAACACTCGGTAGAGCTCCGCGCCCAGCAGGGGATCGGACTCGGGCTAATCGCGATAATGTGTTTATTGAATTAGAAGGCGCGTGCGACCGCCACGCGGCCGCCACTTGGCGCAAATTCTCTAGTTAGGTGAGTGCTTGATGCTCGTTATGGGGTGATAGACGATGAGACGGTACCATCACTGATTTTTTACGTATGATGTCTTGATTGTATTAAAAACTAGCTGCGCCCCGCGGTTTCACCCGCGTAATAATTTTCCACGCAATTTTCTTAATTTTTTCTTTCATAAGAACCTTCTCCGGACAATAACAAACACAACAAAAAAAGAATTGGCCAAATTGGTCCAGGCGTTGTTGAGTTATGCGCTTACCAACACATTTTGCGATTCATTTTTATATTATAAGAAGATAGGGCTTAAGTTACATCAAAGAATCAAATCGAACAAAATAACAAGAAAAAATGCCAAAAATGGTTATCATGTTGACGTTGTCGTTTTTCTTGTTTTAGAAGTTAGTTTGCCATTTGTTTGTTGCGTCTACTTCCGATCAATCGATAGGTCAATAATTATGAGACCTTAAAGAATACCAGGCGAATCACGCGTCTGTGTGTCCATCAAGGAACCTACAAAAACCTACAATCGCTTTCCGTACAGGAAAATCATTTACGAAACAAATTCCAAAGACAATTTCCAAAAGAATATGACAAAAAAAAACCTAGAACCAACGAAAACAATGCAGGTGTCGTGTTACAACGCGGGGCCAAAGAGGGCTGAGGACATTAATTTAATTATCCCTCTCTCTTGGGACCTCCTAATATTGTATTGGAGTGAAACAGACAACAGCACGGCATACAGAATCAACTCTGTCATTTTTTCGCGTGAGAAAAAAAATCTCATCTGATTTTTTTCGGTAGCTTGTATCCCCCGAAGGGATAAGGTTTCGTGTGTATAAATATAAAATATAAATCTGGATTGAAATGTTTCTTGACGTTTCTGTTTTAGTACGGTACTGGATTTCGTGAGAATTTTTTGGGATAAAATCTTTTTTTTTTTTAGGCTTAGATTATATTTCGAAAATTGGCTACAGGAATCGAAATTGCAGAAAATATAGGTTCAGGTATAAATACTACTTTTAGCATCAAATTATATAAATATTGCAGAACATTCCACACATTGCCATCTAGCCCCAAGCTAAGTAACTAGACTTGTGTTATGGGTGCTAGACAACGGATATACTACTTATACACTTTTCTTTTGTAAATACATATATACTTATAATACATAGAAACAACCAGACCGAAGACAAATATCTGAGCATAAATACATGTCTGAGGCGGGAACCGAACCCGCAACATTGTGTTTGGGAGTCCGGCATGGTGACCATTGGGCCAAAAGTTACATTATTTTTCTTGGGGGAATTAAAAAGTAAGTCTTATTAATTTAATCATAACCGTTAAGCAAAGCTATATTTATGCATTAGAGACATTAATAAATAGTTTAATAAAAACTATGCGCTTAACATTAAAGAAAGCGTCACTAAAATCGAAGAATTCCAACCTCTCCGGAGTCCTTAATTAAACTCGAGGCACGTAGAACTCCTTGATTCAGTCCCGGGGGGGTTGACACCCCCTCTTTCCACTGTCCTTTCACCCCTTCCTTATGGACCGCTTAGATTTCCACCCCCCAGGTTATGTGTATGGAATACTCGAAGTCTTGAATCTTGTACAAAGAATTGGTTTCGAGAGATTGGTCTGTTTAGTTATATGGATGTTATTTTTGTTGGTTAGTTTGGAAATTGGATATATTCTGTTAGCTTCGTTGATGGAAGGGATTTCTTATATTATAGAGAGAGTAACATAAAGATTTATTCGATACTAAAAAAGATTTATAAACAGCCATATTGCCAAACAATACACGCATATACAATTTTAATTAATTGTTGTTACCGTGTTTATAGAGGAATTACGGATTTTGACAGCCTTGAAACCTTGACAGTGTCTAAAGGAAGATTTTTTTGGAAGGTTTCTTCAACCAAATAAAGTGTTCACAAAAAACAAATCCAAGATTTTTTCTTCATTAGCATATTGTTACCATTTCCAAGTAGAATTGCGTTTTCCGTGTCCAATTACACAATAGAAGGCTATCCTACTCACCAGATGTCTCTTGCTATTTTAAAGTGGGTAAAAAGGCTTTAAAAGTTATCAGTGAGCCCGTGAACAGAAAGTTAAAAAAAAAAACATTTGGCACTCTGAAGCAATTGTGAAGTGTTTTATACTTTTAATTTTGTTCTTTGCAATCTTTTTCTTGATGAGAATCTTTTCGAGGGCGATATCGTTAGTTTTAATTGTTTTGAAATTGAAATTTTATAGCGAGGTATCTTCTATGAATTTTAAACGTTTGCCTCCATTTCTCTATATTGAAGAAACTGCAGGAATTATTGACAATCCTTGACAATTATTATTTATTAAAGCTACCACTAATTGAAAATATTATCATCGTCTATCTTCGTTTGAGAAATAATTTACGTCTGCATCACTCCTCAGAAAATTATCTTGTAGCTCATTCAAAAACGATACTTTTTTAATTTCCACCCCGACGTAAACTAATTTTGCAAATGCTTTTTAAATTCTTCACAGTAACCGCAACGGGGAAGTAATGCAAACAAAAAAGAAACCAAAATACGGCCGCCGTGTAATTATTCCGAGAGCTAATGTGCCACTTGTTTATTCCCTGACTAATTAAGAGAAGGAAGAGTTTTAAAAATGCTTTAACCGAAGCATTCGAGTGAATCAAACATTCATGAGACGGAACGAGCAACGTCTGCGTAATTGCATTATTCATCTTTATACTTTATTTTTTTCGTTTTTAATAATTTTATTACGATTGCTCTAAAAATTGCGCGAAAAATTGCGAGTTATGGCTTAAACCCGAATGGTGTACCGCAAGGCACTCTGATAGGTTTACAACTTTATATAAAGTAGGTACATTAATTGTTTGTATGAATAATTATTCAAAATGGCTTACGTTAATTACCGAGACCGAACTAGCTGTAACTACTAAGTTGGAAATTACTTATGCTAACAACAGGTAGAAGTTCGAGGGTTAAAGTTCAGAGCTCAATTAGCGAATTAAACCGGTAGGCGAGGTGACAAATCGCGATCCGCGATCCCGTCTTGACGTTGACTAATCACCGCCATTTAATTTACCTAGAGTAATTATAAATAAAATTTCAACGATAAATTGTGTTGGGGTACATTAATCAAGAAGTTAGGACACTGATTAAAATGCCGTTCGTACAACTATTCGCTAAGTTGATGTCGTTAATAATTTACACGTTTAGGGTAGGTTTGGGGTGAGATCAGGTGTGATGCGGTTAATTTATTTGTGTTGTAAGCTTGTTAATGTTAAATCGGTTAGTTATTTATACGAATCTATTAAAAGCATTAAGGAAAATAATAATTATGTCAATCAAAATTGGATAATAAAGCAGTCATTGAAATGCTTTTTTTTAAAGATCCGTTATTTATTAACAATAAATTATTTGAAAATAAACAAGGTTCCCAGTTAAAAATACGATTTGAACATCACAGAATCACTCATTTATAAAAAACACAAGCTAAAATAGAAATCCACTTAAAACTATCTAAATAAAGATGTACAATCACAAAATACACCCCGAAAACGTGAAAATTTATTCAACGTCGTTCACCCTTGAGTGGAAACATGTGCCCAATAACTAACCTTAGGTAGATCGACTATCTCTTTCACTCCCGTTGTTAAATCACGTGCTTGCTTTCTCGCACTCACTGTCAAAGCAATGAAAACGACGAATCTATGAGTCTGAATCACGGGGCCCTCCCTTATCTTAAATGAACTAGGGAGTGAGTAGATGCTAGGTATAAATACTTTGCTAGCTACGAGTATCTACTAGGGTTGCTTGCTCAGTTATGTATATTAGATGAAGTTGTTGATTCCAAAATCAAAAAGATTATGAGGACAAGTAAAAGGAAAAATGTTATTAATTCAATCAGTATATATTTTGGATTTTTGGTAGAAATCAAAAGAAGAAAAATGGACTTAAAACTGCTGGAAGAGAAGTAAAATAGAAATCTAGCTGTAAACAAAGTGATAAACCCAAGGTAAAAATAAAGGAAAATCTTCAACAAAAGTCCAACAAAGGCTCAAAACAAAGAGAATCATAGCACGTTAGGTGAACACAATCTTACGGTAAATGTTAGTTAGATATAACGTGTGGACCGCATCATCTTAAATTCATGAAGTCCTCACACCTTATACACGCCGTTGGAAAGAATACAGAACTAAAATAAATTGAGAAAGTTTGACTACTACTCATCTAGACAGAATTAAAGACTGATAGAGGCGTTCTAAATTAAATAGAAAAGAAATAAGTGGATTCAAAAAAGGCGAAATCTAAACACCAATCAATAATATCGACAATAACGATTCTAATATTAATCGATTTAATGTAGTCAGAGTATAAATAATAATAAGAACAGTATAACACATATTTTGTTCTTACAAATTGTTCTATATTTTTATCAACAGTGTGTATCTGTAACTCAATCGGGCCTTAGGTACGAACCGCGAAGCGTGTTTCTTAAACAATCATCAGACCCTCCCAGTGTTAATGCATTAATAAAATTATTATTAAGCATTAAGATGTTTTGACATCCTCGGTTTGAGTTATGGTAAGTAAATGGGCGCGGAAGTTTCACAGTTGTGAAATTTATGAAGTTACGAAGCTTAATGGCAATTTTGGAAGGTATCAAAATTCAAAAGTTTGGTGCGTCGTATCATGGAAAGCTTATTTTATATATTTTTATATTTGTTTTAATGTCCGTGTGCTTTTCTAATAAATGTCTATTCTATTCTATTTATCGAATCGGTTTGGTTTTGCAAAATTTTTACTTTATCTAACTAAGTAATTTTCAAGACTAGAATAATTGCACGACGCATGAGATACGATCTGCCTCCTTTAGAAAATTAGTGTAATATGTTATTGTTTCACATGACTTCAGTAAGGTAGCCTTTTCAATAACTTTTAGAGGTTTTTATATCCAAAAGTATAGTCACTTTTCACACCTATTATGTCAGGCATAACCGCCAAAATAGTAAAAAGTTGTTACTTACCGGTATGTATATAAGTGTGCTTTTTCATATCCGATTTCTGATGAAATCGCTTCCCGCAGTACTGACACGGATACGGCCTCGTATCCGAATGGATGAGTAGGTGCGTTGATAAAGTACTGGATCGTTTGAAAGTCTTCCCACATTGCTTGCATTCGAACACTTTCTCTACTGTGTGCAGGGCTCTGAGAACAATAGGTTAGATGTCAATAAAAATAATCAGAAATTATAAAGTTAAACGCCTTAAAGGTTGACGCAACTTACCTATGCTGACTAAGACTTATTTCATGTCCAAAAGTTTTATTACACTGGCCACAAGCAAATGGTCGTTTTCCATTATGGGACCTTCGAGCATGCACTTCCAAACCATGGGGTGTGCTGAACATTTTCTCGCATTTCACACACGAATACACATCTCCGATTGGCAAAGGTCTCGATAGAGGTCCAGGAGCTCCCAGTACCGCTGCTCGAAGTCTTAATAGTTCTGGCCCAGCTGCCTGAACGGCGTGAAGGTAAAGATTGCTGTACCCTCCCCATGTAGGTAGCCCTAAGTTCCCAGCATCTCTAAGGAACTCGGCAAAAGGTAATGGAGGATAAAGGAATGGTCTTTGAGGCTGAACTCTTGGAGCATCAGGTCTTAGTAACGCGCTCACGGAAAAAGATTCACATCTTTTAGGTGGGGAAGTTGAATCAGGAGGTCTTCTTGGTGACGAAGGGGGAGAATCGACTTCTAGTTCCGGAGAACTAGAGCGGACCGATCGAGGCGATTGGGGGGAGGGGTTCCAGCATGGGCTTCCACAAGGTGATGAAGGAGAAACCCTTTCAGGTCTCGTTTCGTGGTGCTGAAGTTCTTCTTCTTCCTCATCAGTTTTGTCTCCGACCAAACGATTAATTCCAAATTTGATTTCATCTGCAAAGATTATTTTGTGTTAGATATTGTTAGGTTGTTTTGTTTATTTGAATTTCAATGAAATAATCACAAATAACTGAGCAAATAGAGCTAATTCAAACATCATTTGCCACATCTATTGTGCCAATATCGCTACAATGCAATAGACCCTCGTCTAAAATTCCCAATTGTTTGTTCACAAAGGATATTCGGAAAGAGCACAGGTGCCACACTTGTCGGCCCCGATGAAATGGGCCGTATCATGTCGCAGCAGCAAATTGACTTTCATCGGAACCCTCGCGGGCCCAACCCCCGTAATTAACACGTCGGGTCGAACAATCCCCCCGATCTTTTTTACAATGCTGTAATCCGCGGGCGCGACTAAACGCAACTATAGTCTCAATATAACGCTCCAGTTTTGTTTAGTGCCCACGTGATGTATTGTTGCTTTTATTTGCTCTATGAATTTGATTTTGGTCAGTTTTGTAAATGTTTGCTTTTAAGTTTAAGCAGTAGGTATGTTTGGGTTTGGTTCTACAGTAATTTTGCCTTTTATTTCCTAAAATATTTAAATATTAAAAACAGAACAACAACATTCAATCAATACATATAAATTTGACATTATTTTTTATGCTGTTGGTGCAACTCAGCCCAGCCATATTTCCTTAATTAAGTTCATTCTTTTAGATCTTTATTACAACATCATCTCCACCTCAAAACAATGAAATGTCACAACCACCGAACTATCTAACAAATAAAATTCATACATCATCAAAGGGCAATCAACGAGCAGCCTCCGAAAACAAACATCCATCTCTACCAGACAAGTTATCCTAATGAAGAGAGACCCCTATCCGAAACGCAGCAGCTGTCGTCAGAGCGGAACCAATCGGCATGTTTCGGCGAAATTTGGCCATGACTTCGAATTCAGTGTTATCAACCCAAACTATTACCCTTATACCTACAGGGTTATTGATAAATTTTAAAAACAATTGATTGCTATTTCTGTGTACCTCAACACTTTTTGCTGCAAACAACTTTTGTTCAAAGTCTTTCGGACAATCTGCCTCAGTCTGCCTGTGACCATGGGAGCTTTAAAACTTATTAAACATCAGTTACTAACAAAATAAATTTCAACTTGCTATCGGTGGTGACACACGGACGGAGACGGACAAGAGGGTCCTTTTTTGTACCTTTTGAAGTATACGGAACCATAAAAAAGTCCTAAATTCGTTTAAATATTTTCATTATGAGGTCGTGAAACCCTAAAATAAAGTCCTATATCCGTTTAAATATTTTCATTATGAGGTCGCGAAACCCTAAAACAAAGTTCTATACCCGTTTAAATATTTTCATTATGAGGTCGCGAAAACTTTAGAAAATACTAACTCTCAATTCTTGTTTGTTTTTCTTAAATCTCTAAAAAACCATTGAAAATCCCTCTTTTTCCTGAAAGAGGAAGCTCAGTAATCGTAACTGCGAAAGGAGTTCGACAGGCCTTCCGACCCCATCGGCTATTTCACGCCCGGGCTTTATTTAACAATGCCCAGTTTAAGGGTTGCTCTGCACTTGTTTGTTTGTCCCCTCGCGACACGGTTTTATTACCCCATAGTATTTATTACATATTAATGGTTATTTAGATTCATTGTTCAGTTCGCGACAGTATGCTCGAATTTATGACTGTGCCAAATATTGAATGCCACCCTCGATGTTTGCTGTAATTTTGATTTTGAGAATTTACACGCAGAGTCTAGGTTAAATTAAATTTCTTTTAAAATATCTTGGCTGTTAATTTATAGCATTTTTTATTTAAATAATAATTTATTTATGTTCGATGGTCATTAAGTTTTCTTTTTTTTCTTTGAAGCAAATTTTACATGTGTGTGATTACAAAGTTTTTTTTAAACATTGTGTAATATTTTTCTGTTGGTAATAAATAAATTATTAGAATGAAAAATTCACATTAAATTTTAGCGGTTTTTCTGCAAAATTTAATAGACATAATGCATTTTATGGTAAAACGAATGACTTGTTTTGCCTAAAAAAAACAACAAATCAGGCAAATGGAACCGAAGCTGATTTTGCATGAGTTTGACTTACTCTGTTTGTTTGACCTATCTTCGATTTTCATTTTGTTTTTTAAAATATTTAACCCTACAAATGTCATCTATCAAAATTGATTTCAAAAGAATATTTTGTCTTCATAAGTAACTATTTACCAAGCTACACCCACCTTCCCTTAAATATCGCACTTCTAACTAACCAGACATACATAATTCCCTATGCAATACACGATAAGGCGGTTTTTAAACGCAAATTGGATTACATAACCGTCAGTCTATGTTTTTTTCTTATGCAAGCGTTGCATTAGCGTCATTACCGGGCCGAGTGTAGCGAGCCTAATGCAATTTTAATTATTATAGGAGCGCCGTGCAATGTGCATACCGATTGTTACTTTCTTTGAGCTTTTAACAAATTAAAAATGGCGGATATATTATCATGTGTACATAAACGTAGATGTCTAAAGAAATACGTTCTAAAACTTTCGTCAATTTAGCTTCATCTACATCAATTTATCAAGAGGACCGTTTTTTTTCGTTCGTGTTTGTAACGAACAGGCTCCGAAACGATTAGACCAATTTTGATGAAACTTATTGTGAGGATAAATCGATTCATTAAGAATAACTTGGGTTACCTTTATCCCAATATTCCTACAGAATTAATTTTTGATTTGGAATCGTCGTTTTAATCGAATAAGACCATAATCAGGTTTTTTTTGCATATTCGAAATCTTTAAGTAAAATATAAAAACGCACGCATTTCATATAGGTATGTACCTATTAAAGAGAAAAAACCTATAAAGAAATCACTGCTGAAACTACAAATAAATAAATTTAAAAATTTGACCACTAAAAGGGTAAATAGTGCTGATAAAGTTTGTAGAGTAAAGTATTTTCTGTTTATTCTTCCGAACACGCGCTACAAAAATGCGCTTTGTGGCTACCGACGCAGGTAAAACCGCACTAAACAGCTAGTATAATTATATTTGGCTTTCACTTATCTCCAAATATTAATTAGATAATTAATAAATCAGAAAAATGTGATAAAAAAGGTCTACTGTCTACTGCCAAAGAGTTTACACCCCCAATTATCTATGGTCTACGTCAATATGACAGTAAAAAACGTAGTTTGTATGAAAATATCACAGAATCATCGTAAAAATATTCCATTGCTTTTGAAAAGATTGTTATCGTTTGTAATTATTGATGTTATTAGAAGCATTACACTAAAAATTAATATTATCGGTTTGATACGTGCGGATTAAAAATCAATTAACATCAGTATAATCGTAATCCCATATTAAGATTTTTTTAACAGACATGAGGCGTTAATAAGTTCGGAAATTTAACGATGACTTTAGTGGTGAAAATAACCGTATTTGTAAAAGTTTTTAATAAATAAGCTTGCGATTTTTATGTCTTTTAATATATCCGAAGAAATGCAGAACCATTGTTCAACTAAAGTGTTTCCATCTAGATATCTATGTCAGTTTAAAACCAAATCTACGAAACTTTTTTTTGAGTCTCCTCGCGACCACGACTATTGTGACATAGTCGAAACGACAAGGTAAGATAAAAAAAATATGCGATTAGGACCCGGAGAAATAATTACTATCAATCTCAAAACTTGTTTAATCCCAATATTCCCTCAGATTTGGGACATACGCAAATAAAATCGCCTGTACTGCAAGTAATTTAATAACTACCTAATATTAAAAACTCTATATTAATTCTAATACAGAAACCTCGAAGTGAGTCCATGAAATAATGCAAAGTCACGTACTCTACCATTAATCAAGATTTGGTACTCCAATGCAATAAAATGTTAATTATTTTACTCTCATACGGGAACCGTGACTTATTTCATTTTTCGAAAGTTAATAACTCGAATGTAGTACTTTAGATTTTAAATAACTTATTTACAACTCAAATCTAATATGCCACTCTCTCTTCTCTATTCCTTTTTTATTTTTTAATCCACCTTAGACTTCATAGTAGGTTTTGACGTGATAATGTAACATCACAAAAAAGTGTCTGACGAAATAACGTGTGACGTCATGCATCCCGTTCCAGATGAGTGACGTCATGCGTCATGGTAACATTAGGAAACAGAATATTTACTCTGTCAATAATAGTATCGGTTATCTGGGGTTGAGTTATGGTGACGAGTGACGGATAGATGACGTTTATAAAGGAAAAAAATAGGGAAAAGAAAAAAAACTTCTATATATAAAGGAATAACAAAAAACTCACTATTTCATCGTTTTCTTATGACTTTACCACCTAAAATTATCGTCCGTATACTGACTTTACAGACAACCATTTGTTTTATTTTAATTAAATAAGTATAAATAATAATACAAAAATAATAATAAAAAGTGTCAACAAAAACAAAAATGCGTCATTATAACTTTTATCTTAACCACGAAGACTTAACCTATTGTAGACCGCGCCCCCTGCCGTATCCGTTACGCGATTACTTCAGCTTATTATTTGGTCAGAATGAGTAAATGACTAAAAATAATAAAGACAATTGAATACGTCACCCATTGTAAGTAAAAGCACGACGCCAAAATTAATGTCTGTCGCGTCGTTGGAATACGATGCGATGCTATGAGTTTTGATAGTTTACGATGTATCTTACACGGGTCTGATATGTAAATTCGATTGCCGTCGCTGCAAAGCACGCTGTTGTGTAAAAAACCCAAGTAATACGCCCTTTCAAAAAAGCCGCTGTCAAAGTCAATGTCAAAGTCAAAATAAAATATTTCTTTGGATGCTTAATACAATTAATTGTACATAGACCACTTGAAAACGTCTTAAAAACTAAGTTAGGATGTGTGCCTTCGGAACGCGCCCACCAATGAGAAGAAGGCACAAGGAACTCATGGGGTAGCGCATGCTATGCACTTGTGAGTGCATAATAGACTTGTGAGTCTATTCCATATTTTGACTACTATATTTAACTTTAAAATAAACGAAGTAAAATAAACGCTCCCGAGTAAAAACAACATAGATAAAATAAAACACACATATACCTGTGTCGGTACATATCTAGGATATTCTTTATTTAACATAAAAATATCTATAAATCAAATGTTATCATTCAATGTTAATACCTCTATCAACCGTAATAATTTGATTTTAATCCACTTTATCGAAACAGATTACTTAAATCAACGATTGTAAATGACGAACTACCTTTTGTAATGTAATTGGTGTCACGTTTTTCTTAAGTCTTTTATTGATAAAAAATTTGGTATCAGTTTTTCAATTTGATAGATTTTACCGACAGGTAGGTAGGTTATTATGTAAGTACTTTTTTACATTAAACTGCTTCGTAAATTCTTAAAAAAAATCATTTTTTAAAACTCAAAATGCTCAAAGCTAAATATAGCATCTATCTTAATTTCCAAAACATTATATTGGGGTCTGTTATGTCCTGTGTAGCCTACATGGGTGTGCGCATTTATTAGGACTTATGAGGTATGCTTTCGCGCAAAGGGTTAAAAACCTCTTGTAATTTATAATGCTGAAATCTGGAATTTCCTTGTAAATTAGGCATTCCTTGTTAAAGAAAACCTCCAGTGTACGCTACAGCTTTTAGGTACAATTGTTTAAACAACCATAAGGTTATAATGTGCAAGCGCCTTAAAAAATCTGAAGATTAAAAATGGATTTGATAAATATTTAAATCCAATAATAAAAAGCTTGTAAAGAAGCAGGTTTACAATATCCTTAACCTTGAATAAATACGATTGATAATGTTTTTATTACGTACAATTTACGGAATTGTAACAGATACTAACAACCTCGTGTTTAATTGGGAATTTGGTCACAAATTAATCGTTTCAAAGATAAAATAATTAGTAGGTACGTAGTTTATTCAAGAATATATATATATACGTAGTTTATTCAAGAATCTCTGGTTTCAACGATATTCTCCTGCTGAAAAACAGCGCTACAGTAATCTGTATTATTAACTGAGCTTGAGCCTTTGTATATGCACATATACAATTTTACCTCGAACATTAAATTACTAACTACAGCCCAAAGTATGCCAATATCTACCTAAATCACGGACTTTACACTTTGATTTCCAGACACAAGATTAAATTATAAGTTACAAAGGTACACATATCTTCCTAATCAGAAGAGATTTTAATCAATTGAATAAACCTTCGATAAGGAATAATATTAATCGTGTTAATTCGTCTGGTAACACTTTTTTTCTGGGAGTTTCTAAAACCACGTCGTACACCTATGATATAAGGGAACGTCTCAGAATTGATCGAATTAACAAGAAATATGATATTACAAACAAAAAAACTAGCTAATTATACACAAAACAATCAATTCACAGACCTTTCACAATCGTAGTAACTCGTTTTCTAGAAGAATCGTCAATAAATATTTAAAAAATGGATTAACTCAGCATTTTAAGGTTTTGTTACACAAACACGTACTTTCCTAATTATAAGAGATTTTAATTTTTTAGATAAACCTTTAACTAAGGACAATATTAATTGTATGTATTTAAGACTATTTTAAGTATTGTAAACGTTATTTTGTTCATTAAATGTTTTATTGCATAGCTTTTATCGCGGGCTTTGAGCGCGGCGGCCGAATCTAGAAATTCCGTAACTAAAATAAAACCTAACACCCCCCACTCCGCCTACCATGTAGCTCGGCCGAGCGTTCGCTTAACGTGTATGTATATGGTACGACTGTACGAAGCTCGCACGATGCAATAGCTTTACCGCGGCAGTCCCCGAGTGACACACGTTTTTTGCTTATAACTCGTCTGGTAGCACTGGATTCTAATCTCGTCGCACGCACCTAAATTATCGTGTCTCTTTACCTTAAAAGGTGTTCTAACAGTTTCTATGCCGTAAATTAACCAAATCATGCCCAATGTCACGTTTATATTCTCACAACGTCACACAACTTATCTGACAATGCAAAAACATTTTAAATCATTATCGATACCGTTTATCAATCTTGTTCCACAAGGAGCGGTCCTTAATCCGCCTTATCACATCTCACTCTGATCTCACCGCAAATAAGCCCTGATTCTGATTTATCAAACTTATCGAGACAAGTCTTAATGCCTCTCTCAAAAATGCTGTGACGAAATTATTACGTTGTATGGAGTTATGAAAGACGAAGTAAAATGTCTGTGTTATTTTTTGTATATGCGCGCGATCCGAAAATACTCCGATAAATAGCTTGTTTTTTCATTTTAAATTGCAGTTATAAATATATAAATCTTTATAGCTACAAAAAAAATATAACAATTCAGTCCGTACACTGGAAAATACTAGATAACTATAAATACGTCATTTTATTTTATTTGACGATCCAGTTGGCACAATGGTCACCATGCCGGACTGCCAAACACAGGGTTGCGGGTTCGATTCCCGCCTCTTGCAAGTATTTATGCTTAGATATTTGTCTGTGGTGTAGTTGTTTCTATGTATTACTAGCTGCGCCCCGCGGTTTCACCCGCGTAATAATTTTCTGCGTAACTTTCTTAATTTTTTATTTCATAAGAACCTTCTCCTGATAATAACAAACAGACCAAAAAAAGAATTGGCTAAATTGGTCCAGGCGTTGTTGAGTTATGCGCTTACCAACACATTTTGCGATTCATTTTTATATTATAGTTAAGTATATATTTACAAAAGTACATAAGTAATATATCCGTTGTCTATCACCCATAACACAAGTCTAGTACTTAGCTTGGGGCTAGATGGCGATGTGTGGAATGTCCTGCAATATTTATTTATTTTATTTATTTATTTTTATATTATACAAAGTTTTATACATACGTCGCGTCGTGTATGTTTGTTAGTTACGATTTGTCTGATTTATTATTGATCGTGCAATATCATGAAAACTCGATAAACCTCCAATTTTAGAAGAAAATATCGAAATAGAAATAATTAAAAGTATGCCAGAAAAAATATATAAACAACCTACTATAAGTAACCCCAAAAGAACCCCAAGATAAATAGAAAGGTTTAAAGGTATTTTTTCCAAATCAATAGTATTTAAAATATCACGTCGTCGTGGGAATGTCCGAAATGCTGGTTTTTCCAAAGTAATCACAGGTCATAAATTATGTAATCTGCAAATATTACAGGCGATCGTGTGTTGCGATAAACAGATTGACCTACAGGATACCTCGTATAAGTAGATATAAATAAATAAATTATTTATTTAGTAAATAGTTGTACAAGTTACAAATATCTATCAAATTGCAAATTCGATGAATTCAAAATTTAAAAAAAAAACAAAATTTAACATTAAATTTTTAAAGTCTCGATAACATTTAGAGTAAAATTTATTTATGGTGGAGACTGGTGTTTATTGCAATTGGGGAAATTCATAAAAATCTCAATGTTATTACTATTCGATATTAGATCAAACAATGTCCATGCAAGTTATTGTAGGACCTTTTTGAGGGAGCTGTTGGCGCGCCTTGTCGAGGCTACTGGCGATCCTAGAGCTGGCGGCTTTTTGTCCCAGCGACTCAGTCTTGATATTCAGCGAGGGATGCTGCCAGCATTTTGGGGACAATGCCTCGGGAGGGTGTAGCCGAAGGCTTCCTCTTGTTTTAATGTTAAGGCTTAGGTTGACTTTTAATTTCATACTAAATTCATTATTTATTCATTTTGTTTAGTTTTATATTTCATTTCGGGGTATTTTTTGGCGTCATTTTGTTTATTTTGTGAATATTATTATTTTTTAGTTTGATTTGTTGTTCCTAATTTTGAAATTGTGTTTTTAGATAATAAAGGTGGTTAAAAAGTTATTGTAGGCTCAATTAACTGTGACTTTAGACATAGATGGCCAAGCACGTACTTACTCCTGGATTGTTTGGTTCTGGTGACGTCAATGACCTTTAGCAGATTTTCATAAAACCTTGAAGTAAAATTTATGTAAGATTTTGGCTTGTTCACCTTTTATAAATAGAAACCGATTAAGTAAGTCTAGTTGCAGAAAATACCCGTCGACAAGTACACTGAATTATTGTTATTATTGACTATACAATTATCCCCTTAAAAAAACAAAAGGATTTTCCAAATAAGTCCAGGCGTTTTCGAGTTATCGGCGAACACACATTAAAATATATACGCGACGAATTAAGAACCTCCTCCTTTTTAAGTCGGTTAAAATACCAATAATGTCACAGTCCTAAAGTTCAGCAGATATTCATAGGTAGGTAGGAAGTAAGAAATTAGACTTTTTCATTTTTTCTAATGTAAAACTTTCTTGCTCGTGTGTCAACATAAATTATTTGCCTACCTTTATGTTTTAGTTATTAAACATTTGACTAAATCAAATACATCCAAATAGTTTATTAAAATTCCTTAATGAGCAAAGGTTATCAACCCAACACGTGGCTTGGTGACCTTAAATGCTTACTTGTACTTGTATCTCCGCGGCACTTTCATCCAAGTCTCGATTTCTCTAATGTTACCATTTCTACGAATTATTTGTTCAAACAATACCGTACTTCATGTTTGTGTCGTTAACCAATTTAACTTAACCCCGATTGTGGAAAACGAATTTGAACTTTGTGAATACGAGTTAGGATTCATAATTGCATCGCATGTGTTGTTAGGGTGTGTATACAATGATGAAATGTCGCGGCGTCTTTAGTTAAACAGCCGTTTGATAATTGTCAGTCAACAAACTTAGATTTGTGATTATGGAGGTTTGTTTTTTAATTGTTTTTTAGTGTGCAATTGAGGTTAAATGCTAAACGTTGTAAATGATTGCCAAAAACTGTTTGCAGAGAAACAAACTGACTCGACTAATGACGATGATATTTTAGTTTCAATTGCTTTTGTAGAGAGAAAATCCTTTATTATTTAATCTTCTCCAGTTACCTATACGGTTTTTTCCGCAACTAGACTCTTTTTAATTGGGTCCTTTTTGCGTGAGGAAGGAGTAGGCTTGTCCAGCACCTACTACCTTCTCAGCTTAGTCGACCGTGTCCAGAGGAGAGAACATGTCAATACTTCTGGAGCCAACTAAGCCGCTGGTTTCATCACGATGTTTTCCTTCACCGTAAGAGCAATGTCAATTAGCGCACATAATTTTTTCTTAAGAAAAATAAGAGATAACATCCCCGTTGCAAAATAAGGAAAAAACAAAGGTAAACCTAATAGCGGAATTGATTTTACCTTTTCGGGCGAATTTTTGGGACATTCCACGATTAGAAAACCATGAAAGCTAATAATAATTCCATTAATTGAGAACAAATAAGTAACAATACAAATTAAGCACCCCACTACAAAAGGACTTCGAATTCTATTGTTAACTTCCATAGTCACGCGATTTTGTTAAATAATTGACATTGAATAATCCTATAGTTCACAATTAGGGCGATTGTCTTTTGATGTTATACGATATATCTAGAAAGAGAAAACGTATAAATCACTTCTAATATGACGGACCAATTTTAAAGTTACCACATAAACTTAGCAAAGTAAAATGTGTATATTAAAATTCTCAAAATAAATGTAATTCGGGTTCAAAATATTATATTACATAATTTAATTGCAGCATAGCATATAGCTAATTGATAGCTCAAATTATATAGTCTTTGAATTTCTAAAGCATCAAACAAGTATTGAAATAGAATATTTTTGAGATTACCCATTAAATGTATTTAGCTAGTCTATACTAATATTATAAAGCTGAAGAGTTTGTTTGATTGTTTGTTTGTTTGAACGCGCTAATCTCAGGAACTACTGGTTCGAATTGAAAAATTATTTTTGTGTTGGATAGTCCATTTATCGAGGAAGGCTATAGGCTGCTTTTTATCCTGATATTCTCACGGGATCGGGAGTTACGCGGGTGAAACTGCGGAGCGCTGCTAGTCTTTAGATAAAAATGTTTAAGCACCATATCGTGCAACCCAACCTTTAGAGTCATAGGTAGTCGCGATCCTTTCCTAAATTGAAATCGCAACAATTTCTTTCAAAAAACTGCCAAAAAAAGGTATTTTTTCACGAAACATGATAATTTTACATGGAATAGTTACAACGAAGTGGTCTGTGCTCGGTCAATTCGACCAAACAACATGAATAATACTGTAAACAGTGTGTCGTGACGTTGTTGGCCGCAAATATTGACACTGCCCCGCCACGCATGCCTTTTGATTGATATAGTTAGGGGTTATAGTTTAACAAATAAACGGCATTTGTTTTTGATGTCTAATTTTAATTTAAAAATATATATCTAAAATATATGATTTTAATATGAATAACTAGCTGCGCCCCGCGGTTTCACCCGCGTAATAATTTTCTGTAATAATTAATAATTTTTTATTTCATAAGAATCTTCTCCTGATAATAACAAACAGACCAAAAAAAGAATTGGCCAAATTGGTCCAGGCGTTGTTGAGTTATGCGCTTACCAACACATTTTGCGATTCATTTTTATATATAAAGAATAAATTATTATAAATAAATAAATAATAAATAATAAATATCTTTATTGAGTTCTCCACAATAAAACAAGTATACATAAGTTGTAATCAAAGTAACGTTATCGTTATATTGATGCGTAACCAATTAATTATTGTGGAGACTGGAGCCTGCACTAAAGTTTTATATAAAAACCTGTTTTACAAGTCTCCAGGCTTCCACCTTACAGATCTAGTGACACGGTAATAACATTGTTACAAAAAAAAAAAATGCGATTATGAATCAAAGTGAAATACTAATTTAAAGGAAAAAATAATAATACCTATTAAAAATTTGCCGATCCTTTAGCGAATAGCAGCCAGCCTTATGGTCACTGAAGCTAATAGGTACTAATAATTTTAAAAATTTATTAAATAAAAAGAAAAAATTACCTGGTTGAGTTACAGCAAAAGATAAATTAATTCAAGACCTTAAAATTGATTAAGCAACTATCAAAGTCTCAAACTGATTAAACATTAATGTTGTGGTTATTTAAATTTAATTTAAGATTACCCGGTAAATGCATTTAGCTAGAACTTAGGTAAATTTATTTAAGTATAACTAGCTGCGCCCCGCGGTTTCACCCGCGTAAGTCCCGATCCCGTGGGAATTTCGGTCCCGTGGGATTTTTTCTCGACTTTTAAACCTTCCCTAGACCTCCACGAACATTTCAAGACTAAGATAAGATAAATCCGTTCAGCCGTTCTCGAGTTTTAATCAGACTAACGAACAACAATTCATTTTTATTTATATAGATTTCATTTAATACAAAACTTTAGGGCAAAAGAGGAATAAATCATTTCAAAGCGTCACGTGAGTTGTAATCATCGCATAAGTAACCTTAATTTGGAGAAAATAAATTGTGAAAAAGTAATAAGATAAATCAAATAGGCATACATATTTAGAAGGATGTCCGCATATTGGTATTTGAAAATAAATCTTGACATCAATTACCTATCTTGACCATCAATCAATAAGATATGTCAGAAATGGGACGTGATTTAATCAATTGAGTTGTAAATGTGAATCATTCTGTTACTACTGAGTTAATATCTTACACTAGTGATGACAAGACGAAGACAAAGTTCGTAGCAAAGGAGCAGTAACATATAAGTATGGAAACTGGCATAGTACTCGCCTCAATCTTTTTTTTGCTCGGCCATATTTCAAACCTATGGTAATCTATAGAAAACCTTAATACAGACAACAAATGCCATTAATAATACTCGTGAAATTTCAGGCTTGCCTGTTATTTGATTTAAAAATAATAAGATGTTTTTTTTATTTGCTACATAACAGGAAAACCTGACATTTAACGAGATTTTTTTACATGGCATTTGTTGTATCAATTGTCCTTTATACATTACCATTGAGAGCGGTGTTGGCTTAGTGGTAGATACCTCGACTTTCATTCTGAAGTTCGTGGGTTCGAATCCCGGAATAACGTGCACCAATATATTTTTTTTTTTTGAAAAAATTATGTGCGCTAATTGACATTGCTCTTACGGTGAAGGAAAACATCGTGATGAAACCCGCGGCTTAGTTGGCTCCAGAAGTATTGACAAGTTCTCTCCTCTGGACATGGTCGACTAAGCTGAGAGGGTAGACGGTACTGGGCAAGCCTACTCCATCCTCACGCAAAAAGGACCCAATTAAAAAGGGTCCAAGGGATAACAGCCTGTATACAAGTACAAGTACATTGCCATAGAGTTGAAACGTGGTCGTGCAAAAAATGACTTATGATTTAGATTTACAGTCCACCTTTATTGTACCTGTGCCATCTAGAATAGTTTCCAGACCGGTAATTTTTCTCTGAGACGTTTCCATGTCATTTTGACATGTAAAATTAGGTAAGCAATTGCTGTGAGTACCTAGATGACTTTATGGTTTGAATTGACAAAATAACTGCATTTTGAGTCAACATTGTAGGTACACACTTTTGCTCCTGACTGTACCTTATCCTTTAGCGAAATTGAACATTCTAATAATATTAATATCACTGGGCCATTGGAACGTGGTCAAATTTTGTTTACGTTTGAAAGGCCCAAGGTCAATTCAATTAGGGCCATTCAGTCTAAGTACCCCACAAATCGTATACTAGACAGTAAGATTGTACAATCCATACATCCCAAACATACGCCACAAAACGTTATCTTAGAACTAATGTTTACTTACAAGGGTACACATGTCCAAATCGGATTTACAATGCTCCGGGAAACGGTTGTCCGGGGAGCGACAGCAGAAAAATGGGACAAATTTTAAATCTTTGGTCGTCTTATTTTGTTATGGATTTATTTTTAGGATTGTGGAGAAAATTTTAAGAAATTACATATATTTTTTTACTTTGCCCCAAGCTAAGTAATTATACTTGTGTCATGGGTGCTAGACAGCGGATATACTTTTCTTTTGTAAATGTATATACTTATAATACATAGAAACAACCAGAACCCAGACAAATATCTAAGCATTAATACTTGTCTGAGGCGGAAATCGAACCCGCAAGCCTGTGTTTCGCAGTCCGATATGGTGACCATTGTGCCAACTGGGTCGTCAATAATTGTTTTGGTAAATTAAAAAAATGATAAACTGCGGCTGGTTGTGATTTAGACAAACGCGCAACGCTATATTAAATTGTTATTTTATATTTTTATTGTTTTTCGATTTCTTTTTGTTCGATTCCCGTTGTCGATCAACTATTTGTGAACGGACTATTTCTGTAGTATTTAAAAAAATATTATGTATGTCTGTCCATTGTCTGGCCACCATTACACAAGCACTACGCTTGTATAATGCTTAGCAAGGGTCCTAGATGGCGCTGTATGCGGTGTCCTGTAATATTTATTTATTATAGATAGATTTCAATTTGTATACAGAAAATCATGACGAAATCCTGATTATTGATTTATTCGATTTTGGTGCTGATTATAACCTTTTATCTTTGCAATATTAACACATTTCAATTTAATCAAATGATATCAAAATCTGTTTATAATGATTGATGCTTATTATAAATTAATTAGATACGTCCGATGTCGTAAACAATTTTACTACCCAAGATTCTTAGAATATCTATTACGCAATTTTGATACTTGGGTTCCTTAAGATTAGTGCTGTTTTTGCGGTCAGTACATTTATCATATCGAATTTCGTGTTCGACACGAAAAAATTACAAGTATCATAACGCAGCGTTTAAACTGTTGATAGATAATATTGATAAGTTATCAGAACCACCTTTGTGGATACCGCCAGCAAATCAGAGTCATAAAACAAGGTAATTTTGCTAGCGATACGTATGACGGCCCCATAGATAACGCGTTATCACACCGAAATCTGAAGCCATGGGATTTTGTTGGCGCGTTATTGGAATTTCGGTGCTTATTAAATATTGCTTTGACGTTTTTATAGTCAGAATTTGTTATTCTAGATTGGATATAGCTGTTGTTTTTCATACGATAAGAATCTACCTTTAGTTTTGTTATAATTATGTAACGTCGAGACGTCATATAAGCCGCGGTATTATCAAGACTTTTTTATCTTTTTCCTTCTGTCAAGGAAAAGCCTACTTAGTGTAAAATATTATGTCACATTGAATACCTACCTATCGATAAATGAGATACCTAGTGCTTGAACGTCAGGGGCTATGGCTGTATGAAGTGAACCAAGTATATAAAATGTATACTTGGTTCACTTGGAAAAATCTTTAAAAATCTACAAATTTTGCATTAGAGTTTAATGAAACATTGTAATATAAATATAAAAAAACGTGAATGTTTCTCCCCTTTCAATAAGTAGTAAATTTTCGTAAATTTACTACTTATGTGTTATTTTTACTACTTCTCAAAACGATCTCAAAAAAATATGTTCCAAGTGTCGTCACTCGTCACTTGGAACATATTTTTTTGATATCTGCGGCAACTGAACTCGAGGCATCTATCCCGACTTTACCCTACCTACCTATATTTATTAAAAAAAAACTATTTACGAAAGGGTTGGTCCATTTTTTGACTTCCAGTATTTTAAAGTTTATGCCTCGTTTCGGAGGACTAGATCCACTTTTCGTCGCTAAACCAGCGGAGTAGTAATTATATTAAAGTAGACAAATGATAGTCACCTTTAACGTTGTAAGTGTCTTGACTCGGAACCGGTAGAGGGGAAGGTATCCTCGGTTCAGGACGACTTGGAGCATTCCATAGTGAATGACACAAGCTGTTCCTTAAGGCTTCGCTCGCTGTCAAACCTGAAACAATAATAAGAATTAGACACTCGATACAAAAAATAATAACTTGAGAGGTGTCAAGGGACACCCGGATGAAACGATTACTTAGTAAAGTAATTGTAATAAAATCAAAAAGTGTCGTTACTACTTTTGGTCTTAATTTTTTCCTTTTGCCCCCCTTTCGCAACGCGAGATTAGGAAAAAGGTATCTAGAGTTCGTTTCATCAAATAGTTCGTTTGCCGCCGTTATGTTGCCATAGCAATGCAAATAATAGCTTGAATATTGGGGAAACTGATGAGTGATAAGCCGAAGCTTGGGAATATCGTGACAAAAAGGTTTCTATTCTACCCCATGCCTAAAACAATCAAAAAAATAGGAACCGTCCGTAGAGATAACAACAATTTATGCTACGAGTATAATAATTCAATTAAGTTGATAAGTTTTACTAAAAAGATACCTAAAAAAATATGGGCCTAACTTCTAAAACAGTAAGAAGTTATGCCAATGTGTAGTTCGACCCGTGAACTTTTAGAAAAAAAATTAGAAAATATTTACCAATTTAAACTGTGTTTTATGGAGGATTATGGTTTAGGCTAGTCCATGAGGTCGACCCGAAACTGAGTCATGCTTAATTCGTTATGGCCTGCTCACTAGTGCTCCCAGCTAAATGAGGAAATGACTTATATACATTTGAATTAACAACGTCACTGCTGGGTTATAGTTTTCTTTTTTTTGTTAATAAATAAATATAAATATTGCAAGACATTCCACACATCGCCATCTAGCCCCAAGCTAAGTAACTAGGTATTATGTGGGTGCTAAACAACTGATATACTACTTATGTACTTTTCTTTTGTAAATATATACTTATAATACATAGAAACAACTAGACCACAGATATATTTAAGCATAAATACTTGTTTGACCCGCAACCCATGTGTTTGGCAGTCCGGCATAGTGACCAACCAGTGGTCAATATGTGATATTGACTGTAAAAACTGCACAAATAAATAAACTATGTTTTGTATTTACTTACCTAAATTTAATTTTGATAGGAACATAAGTAATTGTTTTGTAACATTTTATTTGATTTTTTTCATTTAATATAACATTTATTAGTATTTAAGTATTTGAATTTGTATTGTACTTGGCATTACTTAAATTACAAATTACTTAAATTAAATAAAAACCTCAGAGGCCATCCAGCTAACAAGTCTTAATAGCCGGGTCCTGACTGAGCGGGCATCCTCGCGAGGTAGCCTTGGACGTTTACCTCGCGACGTTCTGACCGACCGACCGAGGATTTGCCTCGCGAAGATGCTCGCTTAGCCAGGACCCATCACGAGACTCAGCTAGCAAGTGTGAAAAAAAAAGCTTTTAAAAAGAAGTGGCAGTCAAGCGCACTTTGAGCTTGTAGTTTGAATTTCGAATCGAACTTTTATGTTTTTTAATTTTACAAAAGCTTCGTACTCTTAATGAAACACTGTATGAGTCGGTGAAGTGACACACTAAATAAATAATTAAATTAATTATTCTGATTTTCATGTTTTGAAAAGATTAATTATTGTAATCTAATATCAGAACATGGGTGTTAATGTAATCACTGCTCGTTTTACAAGATTATTTATCGTTTTTTCGTGTTTTTCTTTGAAATGTTTTAGTTGTCGACTATCTTTTTTTAGATTATTGATAAGGATACGGTATTGATTGTTTGTTTGAAACCGTTTCACTGATAATTACTTAAGTAGGTATATTGTTTGTTAGGTGCGTATAGGTATTTTTTTATTTTGACAAGTTTTATAATTATTACATGCCTCAAAGAATGGTGCAGATCAGAAAGTAAAACTGAAATATATCAGATAATCTAAAATTTAAGATTTTAAAAGGAATTCGACTTTCTATTATAGTTCCTTAAATGATCACTTATTTTACTATCATCATCATCATCATCATTATCGTATCAGCCCATACACGTCCATTGCTGGACATAGGCGTCCCCCATACGACGCCACAAAAAGCCACCGACTACCCACGACCACTACAATGTCGTCGGTCCACCGTGCAGCTGGTCTCCCAACACTTCGTTTCGCTTTGCATCGCGGCCGCCACCCGAGAACCTTTACTCCCAAGCGGTTGTCAGTTCTGCGAGCTATATGACCAGCCCATTGCTACTGCAGCTTACTAATCTTGAGAGGTATGTCGGTGACTTTGGTTCTTCTATTTATACAAACTCAAAAAATAATAACGAATTGAGGTAGGTAAATTTTAGGGACTTGAACAGTTACATCTTTTTGGGTTTTATTAGTCGTCCTCTGGGTTGGGTGAATACTTGATCGGTTCTACTTGGAGAATACTTAGTCCTCGTTTTACCAGCACCATGCGCGATTCGGAAGTAGTTTAACGATTTTAACAACCCTAATTAAATCATTTGTAGATAACTCAAACTTATATCACCCCTCTTTTGCCTGACGGGTTAAAAGGGAACATCTTAATTACAAAAATTGATTTCTGTATCATTTTAGTCAAATAAAAATTTTGAGTGCCACCTATTATTTCTTCAAGTAGGTCTATTCTTGGGCTCCCTTAAGTGATTCAATGAAAGTGCACTTACTTACTTAGAAGTATTAAGTGATAAAGTACTCAATTGCAAATATAAATCCCCGTTATTTTCTGTTAAGAAAAATCAGCACGCGAGTTATGGACTTTCTCAAGAGAGAGATCAAGCGTTTTAAATAAGAACTTGATACTCGCGTTCGGCCCACGCTGGTGCTGTCCAATCGGAGAGGGGGCCGAACAGTTAAATCTCTCTCTTTTCTTATCTATATACATATAAAATGCTTTGTCTAGAACTACTGACTGACTGACGGATCAACGCACAGCCTAAACCACTGATCGTGAAACCTGAAATTTAGAGGATGTATTTTATACAGAGAACGCACCCTCCAAACGTAAAACTACAAATAATCCTTTCACTTATTTTATCGGATGCCTACGAACCCACCTTTCAAGTTTCAGGTCTCTACGATCAGCAGTTTAGGCTGTGCGTTGATTTTTCAGTCAATCGTTCAGGACAAAGCATTTAATATAAAAAAATAAAAATTGCAAGACATTCCACATTTCGCCATCTAGCCCCAAGATAAGTAACTAGACTTGTGTTATGGATGCCAGACAACGGATATACTACTTTTATACTTTTCTTTTGTAAATATATACTTTTAATACATATAACAACCAGACCACAGGCAAATATCTAAACATAAATACTTGTCTGAGGCGGGAATCGAACCCGTTACCCTGTGTATAAAAGATAGATGTAACTTGGAATTTTATCATAGTAATTAATAGTATTCCGCTACATCTTTTATTTTAGCCCTCAATTCGTACACAGGAAGCAATGTTACAATTGGCGTCGTCGTCAATTCAATGATGAGCCCGCGGCCGGACGACGGTCATTGATTCCTTGCGCCGGCGCCGAACGGAGCTACTTTTGTTTTTAACTCGTTGATTCATCATTATAGATCAAATGTGGTTACTGTTATAAATAGATTCGGAACTTTGAAGACCAATTGTTGATGACATATTGATGTTAACAATAAGATTTATCTATGGACCAATTTTTTAACATGTCTACATACTTTTATTTCATTCTGCAACTTTTTTTTGTTGGAACGTCGCTCCTTATCGCGCTTTGCGAAAGGGGCTAGACGGAAAAAATTAAGACCAAAAGTTGTAACGACACTTTTTGATTTTATTACAATTCCTTCACTAATTGATCGAAAGAAACTTCGTTACATCCGAGTGTCTCTTGACATCTCTCATGTTTTTACATCATAGCGCATTTATGCGCATACGCACAAATACGCTATGCTAAAATATTATCGACGAATATTAATTCTTTGATACGGTAAAATTCAAGGTTACACCTCATTATTAGATTAGTCGTATAGCAACAGGTAAAATACCATTATTATTACTTATTTTGACTAATAGTTTAATTCGTTATTTTATGTTATTTCCATTACCTAATTACTAAATATCATCTGATTATTATGTAGGTTAATACGGTCAAATTAGTTCCCGAACGAAGTTTCCTTTTAGAAACTTAAGTTTTCAGAATTTGGGAATTTATAACAGACAAGCTGTTACCTCTTGAATTTGTATTTAAAAAAAACCGCATCAAAATCCTTTGCGTTGTTTTAAAGATCTAAGCATGCCTAGGGACAGACAGCGGAAAGCGAATTTGTTTTATACTATGTAGTGATTAAGAAAATCGTAAATAGAAAGTATCAGTTTGGGCCCACTTTGTCCGGACCGGATACGCTACAGTCGGGCCGAATCACCGTAGGTACCCCTTGACATTCACCGCTCTGGCGCCACTGAATCGCTCTCTTCCTCCTTCGCACTGATTGTCCTTGCCAGTTATAGTTGTTATCCTGTCGGACCGACGAACTGAACTGATTTCTCAAAGTATAAAAGGGTGTTGGTACGGATACTGATAGTTGCCGCAACTGTCCGTATCCATTACATTTTTTCAGGGAATCGGCTGAAAATCAGCGCGATGCTCTTAATAATAAAGCGCTTAAAAACGATATTAAGTTTGTGCGTGCGTATCTGCAGCACAAGTTGAGGCTTTACCCATTCGGACAACACACGACTTCTCAGATACTTTTTGAAGTTATACTACTTCTTTAGGCGTGTTATGAAAAAATATGAGAGTGAAATTTTAAGATACGCGCGCATTTGTAATACAAAAGTCACATGTTGCAGCTGCGAGAGTGAATTTTTGAAAACGCGCGCGCATCATTTTTTATTGTATGTGTATTTTTTTTTAATTAATATTTAACTGTCTCTTATTGTTATATGTGTATTTATATCCTGTATTGTTCGAATAAATTATTTTCTATTTCTGAATGCTGAGGCGATTTCAATTATATAAAGTAGCTGCACTTTTTTTTTAACAATAAATTAATAATTATTTCATGGGAGCAGACGGAAGTTGACTAAACACGAGTATCTACATTACGTACCTAATAGTCACTCGTATCTCAATCAAATTTCAACCTTTTGCTTAACCGTATAGGCTTAAAAATAGCTTGAAAAGTACTTTGATATAGGTATTTCCAATCTCTCAATCAATCACAGCAGGATTTAAAACTATCATCGATTTTATCGGATTTATTTAGATATGGAAAATGCGTATGACTTTTTAGAATTAACATTTGGGGAAATCCCATTTCGTTTGAGAAGGCATAGTTAAGAATGTTATTAGGAAGATTTTTTTTGAGAATTTTTAATTTACCACTAATTGTAAAAATGTATTCAACATTTGTCGAGAATTTGGAAAGGTTGAACCTCAAAGACGGGTCGCTCGGAGAGGTCGCTCCGCAACTAACCAGTGTAGAATGGTACCGTGTTTTGTTTTTATTAATTAGTATCTTGATGTATTCTGGTAGTTACGCGCTTGAGTTGGATAATTTCAAAATAATGTCATGTAATTTGATTCGATAAAGATGTAGCAATCCACAGCAAAGCAATACAATAGACGGACAAGGGTTCCTGTTTTTCCTTTTGAGGTATAGAACCCTAAAATACGACTATCTACTACATTTCCTAAGTAATTTAAAAGTAATTGGTCACCATAGATAGGTATATAAAAATAAAAGAAAGACGAAACGAAAATAACTGACTTGCTTTCTATGAGAGAGAGACATATAGAGAAACACGCGCACGCCGCACGTCTTACATTTATAGCAAAAAGTGTCGTTTCAACTTTTGGTTTTAATTTTTTTCGTCTAGCACCCTTTCGTAACGCGCGATAAGAAACTTTGTTCCAATATATCACATATATATATATATATATATATATAGCAAAGTCTTCGGTCGCGTCTGTCTGTCAGTTCGATATAATCCCAAAAACTACTGCAACGATTTTCATGCTGTTTCCAAATGAATAGAGTCGTGCTCGAGGAAGGTTTGAGTTTATAAAATAAAACTACAACGCGTAGGAAGTCGCGAGCAACGGCTTGTATACATATAAATTAAAAACCTCCTTTTTTAAGTCGGTCCTTTTTTTAAATTCAATCACCTCAAAACTTCAAAACCAACGTGATCAATAACAATAAGTAATCAGTCCTCCGACCACCAACATAGATGGACAAAAAGACCGACAAGCAATTGTAAGACAATACCACTTTATGAGCCAGTCATCAATGAAGCGAATTCATTCATATATCGCTTCGTATTATTAGAGAATGATGTATTACAAATCGTTGAATGAAAACCCTTAGAGTAGTTCGTCGTACTAAATTTATTTTAGTAGAGTTGCCTCTACTTAAATCTTCTAATATATAAAATTCTCGTGTCACAATCTTAGTTACCATACTCCTCCAAAACGGCTTAAATGATTTTTATGAAATTTTGTATGCATTCTAGCTGCACCCAGCGGTTTCACCCGCGTAAGTCCCGATCCCGTGGGAATATCGGGATAAAAAGTAGCCAATGTGTTAATCCTGGTCACCAGCCATCTACATACCGAGTTTCATCGCAATCGGTCCAGTGGTTTTAGCTTGAAGGAGTAACAAACATACACACACACACACACAAAAACTTTCACATTTATAATATTAGTAGGATTCAGTAGGTCTGAGAATCGGCTACTACCTATTTTTTTATGTTTTGTTCTTTTAGTTTTTTTTTTGTAAATGGCAAAACAACGTTTGCCGGAACAGCATGTTTTTTTTAGAATGCCTTACAAACAATAAGGTAGAAAAAGATTTAAAAATATTTTGTCAAAAAAATATTAAGCCAGCCGAATAATATATTGTTAGTTATGTTCCCTAACAAACATTTTATATTCTTTTTGGGTGTTTAATCCGCTTTCAGAGTCTTTCTTTAAATCAGTATTGACAGATGTAAATTTATCTAAGTTTTGATGATAGATATCGTTTATTAGGTTTTCGGGGGTAAACATATAAAAGCAATAGAAAAGTTTTCTGTAATATTGAAAGTATCACTGTCTAATAAATTATCACTGCTGTTGCTAATAAGGTTTAAATCCTTGTAACATGTCAGCATAGTATATCAAGGCAAAGAAATATTATTTTTTTGTTTTGGTATTACACATTGTGTATTTTAGGGTCATTAGTCGTTTCGCACCGATAGAGTTTTTGCAGTAGGTGTGTAATATAAAAGATATTTTTCTAAACGCGTCTCAATACACTAGGCAAACGAAGTCGCGGACAACAGCTTGTACAATAATGATTGAAATAACTACGAGTATAATCCACACAAATAATTTATTTATAATCTTGGTGTCATATTTCTCGCGCGGGTGGGCAAGTACAGAGAGCGTTTATCGACCACTGTACCACGAGTGTTCGAACGGAAATACATTATCGCGATCTCATTTAACGACTGAGCTACAGTTTTGCAGTTTTAGGGTTCCGTAACTCTAAAGGAAAAACAAGGAACCCTTATAAGATCACTCTCTTGTCCGTCTGTTTTTTGTGTGAGCAAATATTTTTGTTGCATAAAACTTATAACTGCCATGACCATGCCCCTTATGTGTTGTTTTTCTTCAATGAAAAAAAAAACAAAACATAGGGACATAGTCGTGACAGTTATAGGTTTTATGGCACAAAAATAAACCATAAATCGTAAATGCAAATTATTTCCGTATTTCGCGCTGTTATAATCAATTATATAAAGCAAGGATTTCGTCCAAAAAAAGTTAATTGTTAAGGTTTACCTTACTTCCTGTAGCACTACTAACAACAATACCGACGGGTCCAGTAGTGACACCCGAAGATGTTTTCTACCAGTGTCACTATGGAGATACGAGGTGGTGTGTACCTCCAAAGGGAAGATCTTCCACCGGGCAGGTGTTATACCCGGTAGGCCGCGGCCCAACGATGTTTCGTTGGAACTTGTATATGAGCTTATCTTCAGAAAAACTTCGCTTGCGCGATCTAGGATCTCCGATCGGCTTAGTGGCGCCATCTGTTGGTGGCAATGTGAAGTGTCGCCACATCACCAACGAAATGTCAACAAAAGACTATCAAAGAAATACAAAAAAACTACTTTTATGCTATTCTCTAATAATTTTGACATTGAGTCTCTTCCATCCTTCAACTCAAATCACTAAAAATAGGAGACAAACCTGACTCACTGTTTTAACAAGGCCTTAAACTAGATCGTTCCCACATTTTGTTCGGGTTCGCCCACAAGCTCCAGAAGTAGATGACTAATCCTTTATGATTTGACACATTTCATTAAACAAGGTGTATAAGAAAGGAATCATGAATTAGAAGCTTTTAAGTCAGTAAAAATTGGAGCCATAATAGGATGGTAATTTCGCTGAAAGTTTCAGATAGTCGAAAGACAATCGTTTCGAGGTGGTTTTCCGAGATATTTTCCTTAATGTAAAAATATTTACCATTTACGATAATAACAAAAGAATAAAACATAATAATTAAATAATAAAATAATTCTATATTTACTTTTTTCAGAGACTTTTAGACAGATAGTTTGTATTTATCTTGATAATTGTTTTAACCTACAGCTGCTTTTTTTAAACATGCGTATAATCTTGGACCACAAAACTAAAAATGTTCTATTATTCATAGACATCAAAAACACCTAAAACTATTTCGTTACAAAGTAGTGAACTATCACAACCTAATCAGTAACTTCCTTTTCCAGGAACCAAACACTAATTAGTGCAACTTTGTTATCAAAACTAAAAAAACTTTGCTAATAAGAGTTGGAAACGCGGAAGGCGTGACCTTCCTGACCCAAAATACCTTGTAATTAAAAATGAAGGAATCTTTGTGGTGAACAATAGACTGTTGTGTTGGGACAGACGGCATGTCACCAGTGATAAGAGTCGTTCGTTGTTTATCAGTTGTATTCATGATTGTGTTTGGTATTCAGAATTTCTTGACTGGTTTTCTGTTCTTGGCTTTGGTGTTCGTAGAGATTTTAAACACGCACCACCATCTGATGACCACTGTGGAGTGGTGGGAGAACTCCCGCCAACGACGCAGAAGGTTGAGTTTGGTAACAAACAAATATTTATGAACAGATATTAATTTCTGTAAACAAATATTTCTTGTGATTTATGTGTTTATATATCTACAATCGAGGGTCAAAATTATCTTTTACTATCTTGTGCAGCACTATTTGAACATTAGAACAACGTAACCTGTGGATCGAACCCACGTCGGTTGGTGTAGCGGGTGGCGGCTTATACCACTTGCACAACTAAAAACATAGTAAACACGTTGAAAATGATAATCACACTGAGTACTTTTAATTCAAGTATTTATGTTTGTGTGTAACGTCTATTAGAAGAAGGTCGTAAGTCCAATACTTGTTGATAGTTTTATTGTAGCAAACTAATAATTTACTTATGACCCCTTGTACCTATACCAAGCACAACACAAGCCTAGTTGCTTAGCTTGGGGCTAGATGGCGCAATACCTTCTAATATTGATTTATTACTTGATTATCATCTACGAACCTAGAGTCCAGTCCAAGGCTCTGCACAAAAGCTGATAGTCACTATATAAAACGCAGTAGGTACATGGAGCATGAATTGTTATTTTGTAATGGCTCCTAGGACAATACTTAAGTACCCAGATCTTACAATAAGTATACTCAGGATTGGGAACCAAGTTTTACCGAAAATCAACTACCTATATTATACTATCTTCGGAAGTTTTACTGATTCATAATCTACTATTGAGACCCAAATCTCAAACAGTAAACAAACACAGTCATGCAAATATAAAACTGCCAAGGTCGATTTCATGGTCGATTTCGATTTCATTCACACAGCCGTTGAGGATCTACGATTTAATTTACGACTAGATCTCTAGATCAATTAAAGTGGCATATGACAATGACTAACGTGCGTAGGAGTGGAACTCGTGGGAACTGGCCTAGATAGACAGTCAAAGTTTATTAGACATTTGCCAGACAACGAAACGGTTCAAAAAATTGTATTTAATAATTTTAATCGAATGATTAATGGGCATAGACTTTAATTTTGATTGGTTGTCCAAATTGTCACACAACGTTGGAGATGTTTTAATTTGTTTGGCAAAAAAATTGACTGACATTGTAGTCAGGACACAGTTTAATTTTGTCGCAGATGTTTTAACTCTAGAACATGATGACAAGTTACCTAAATAAATTAGATTATTTTCGATACCAATTTGACAGGACTACGGTCGGTATGTGGTGCGAAAAAAAACAATTTATTAGAAGACTCTTACGTCTTAGATGAAGTTTTATGTGGCAAATAGACTACACTTTTGTGAAATCATTTTTGAACTGAAACTGTTCTGTTGTCATCAAATATAGATAAAGCTAGAATGAATCAAGTATCAAGGCTAAGAAACAAACAGTTTGTGAAATGCAACGATTAAATTGTACAAACGTTAGCTTCGTTTGATTGTCGTGCGAACGCCGGATCGGGTTAAGAGGTGTTAATTGTGCGAGATTGAATGTTTTCACAGGACAGAATCTCAATTGGCCGCAATTGTTACTGGTTGCTTTTTATTGCTTAGAAGTTTTAGATGTTTAGGAAGAAGTTTTAATGTGTCTTGTGGTCTTGTGCCATTTGTCGACGAGGACATTGTGGTCTACGCCAATATAACCATTTTAGAAACAGCGCAGCGGATCGCACCCACTCACCAATAAACTTTACAAAATTTACGACAAAGTAAGGCTATTTAAAGTAAACCTCTTACTGGTTTATAAATACTACTTTTTACAAAAACTTTTTTTTTCTCATAACTAGAATAGATAAAAAATAAGGCCACCTAATCTTAAAAAAATCCTCGTCAGTCTGCGAATTAACAATAATCAATTCTATGATTCAGCTAATTGGTTTGAATGTGCCGCCGTTTGAAGTAAGCGACGTTTCGCAACCAATTGAGACTATTTGAGACCAGGAAGGTCTAATACGATTACGATTTCAAACTTGGCCCAATCAGAGGGAATTGATTGATGTTTTCCTTGGAATCTTCATTGCGTTGGTTTTCAGAGTTTAAGGCCGGACGCGTTTTAGGACGAATTTGACACGTGTAAACACGCACGAACAATCTTAAGTTCAAATTATTATGGGAGCGCGCATAAAGTTATTCAGTATGCGCGCTGAATTTGTATGACCACAAATTCGTATTCAAAGTGCCAACGGCCTTAGAATTTGCTTGCAAGTACAATGACATGACATTTTATCAAATGCGCTTTTGCCAAATATCAAGATAACTGCCGAAACATGCCAAGCCTAAACCAGAACAGTACCTACAGTAAACGTAGGTCCCAAATCTGGTATTTACCCCAAACAAAAGAATAAATTAAAAAATCTAAATCAGACTCTTAATCTTTCTCCTTTCTCGTCTAAATCCAGGGCAATCAACTAATCATCTCCGTTGGACCGCATTTTCAGTGGGTCATCAATTATGAAATTGGGTTGTAAATCGTCTTTACACGGTGAAGGGATTTAGCGATCGCCACGTGCGAGCCATTTGCTTAATGGAACCCTTGAATCTTTGGGCTTTTTGAGTTAATGTACGCACGCACTGAATCCTTTTACTGATTTTGTTTTGAATTTTAACATTCTAACAAGATTGAGGATTCATTTTTGTACACGTAATTATTCTATCATTTTTTTATTACAACTCCTTCATACAGATTAAAAAGGAATTGTAATAATTTTTTTTTAAGTAATAATACTTTTTTTGTATTATTAACAAATATAATGTAATATAAACTTAATCAGTAGGCTCAATTTTAGTAAACTAGCCTATTTCTATGAGAGAGAGAGAGGGACAGACAGAAAAACACGCGCACGCCGCTCGGCTTACAAAACGACACTTTTTGCTATTTTAAAGCTAGTTGTTTATTTGCTAGTTGTTATTTTAAAGCTAGTTGTAAGCCTTTTGGTCTTAATTTTTTTTCCGTCTAGCCCCCTTTCGCAACGCGCGATAAGGATATCATTCCAAAAAATGCATATTTTATGAAGACTTTCAACCTCTGATATAAACCAGATATATCTTTTGTCTAAGGACATTTTTCCGATATTCATTTGTTTTTTTTATCGACCATTTGTTCTTCGGTATTTAGTTATATTAGGTTTGCTTTTTTTGCAGATTAGCATTCATCATCATCATCATCTGGTGGCGTCTTCTAAAGAAATCTTCTAAAGAAGATCGGCGGTCAAATGGTGAAAGTGTTTGCGATTTTTAGCCGCAACTTTATTTGAGTTGCTGGTAGCTCCTAAATCAGATTCGCCTTATTTGTCAAATAATCTGTTCCCATAACATAACAAATGTAACATTACAAAAATAAGAGTAAAGATTTTAATTCATGTTTCAAGACCGCAACCGTGAGAATCGGATGCCGGATGGAAGGATATTCGTTTTGTCATGATTCTGCACATGTGCGAAACTGAACACATATTTTATTGTAAGTACTTTACGTGTCAAAAGTCAATACGTCGTCATCGCTCAACTTAGCGATTCGATTACGTAATAGTGCAACCACTGAAACTTGAAATATTAAATATTATAAATCTTATAATATAAAAATGAATCGCAAAATGTGTTGGTAAGCGCATAACTCAACAACGCCTGGACCAATTTGGCCAATTCTTTTTTTGGTTTGTTTGTTATTATCAGGAGAAGGTTCTTATGAAATAAAAAATTAAGAAAGTTGCGCCGAAAATTATTACGCGGGTGAAACCGCGGGGCGCAGCTAGTGTATATAAAAAAGTAATTGTAATAAAATTAAAAAAATGTCGTTACAACTTTTGGTCTTAATTTTTTCCGTCTAGCCACCTTTCGCAACGCGCCATAAGGAACTTCGTTCCAATAAACTTACCTGAGAGAAGGAAAATGTAAAAAGTTTTTTCAGCGTTTGTTCACTGTCTCACACGACGGTAACTACGATGCGGTCTAAGATCTAGTACACTTTTTTAGAAGATAAGCTCGTGACTCAAATATCCCCAAATAAACGGGGTTTTCAAGGGACGGAAGTGAAGGTAGGAAGCCGGCAGTAGAACTAAAACTTTTCCGACCCGTCCTACTTTTCAGACTGCGCCGACCATCGGAACACGGGCAAATCCGCTTGGCGATACGACTTAGCCCAACTTAGTATAACTCACTTCACGTGCTTTTTTTGGTCAAGAGCGATACGGACTCTTTACGACGTACGTTCAATGGATTTTATTTTAGACATCTGTCTGTCTGTTACACCTGTAAGCTAGTAGAATTCATGTTTAATTTTTTTGCATTATCTCCAGCAGCCTATCTCAGTTACAAAAGCGTGGCGTATCTATAATTTTGCGACGTGGTGAGCTTTAACCTGAGTAGTTATTTATTTTTGTAACGCGATATTAATTATTTTAATGACTCGTTCTTATTAATATGTTCTTGGACGACTTAAATTATGAATATTGCATAAATTATTGATAATCTTTTGTATTTATACACCTCTGTTTTGTACTTGACCAAACCAAACTAGTTTTTTTCTGTTGGCTAAACTACACATTGATTAATGTGAGCATCACCATCAGTACAATATCGCAATTTTAACAATTCTCAATCTACACAAACTATCAGTATATAAGTTACAACCCGCCAAATTGATTTTGTTTTAAATTAATTTTTCATAAAAATATTGAAGTTAAAAATCTAAATTAACATTATTTTGTGATACGCGCATTTGGAACATATCATTTTCTAATTAATTCTTTATTAGATTTTGATACCATTTAAAAAAAGAAGTTGTCGTTTATGAACTAACCTTAATTACATATTTTATTTGATACTTAAATGTGTTAATTATCAAATCTTAAGTACAGGCATTTATAAAAAAAACAAACGTCAAAAATAATTGTAAATTACACGGTTAGTTTTAAAGTCTAATAAAGAATTAGGTATTTGGAAAATTATTTTCTAGCGCGGTAACTCGATTTTTTCACAAATATCGTCATTTTTTCGAATCAGGCTGGCATCTGGTACGGAAATACCCGTCACTGAAACAAATAGGTTCTAAATACATAGAGACCTTGGACTTATGTTGTTAGACTGCATCTACCATTTTGCTTAACTGTTTTCCTTTACCTATAATTAACAAATTTTAATGAGCTTCCTACGCAGTACCTACTGAAATCTATAACTGAATTAATTAATATTGATTTTTGAGGTGTTTCCTGGTATTTGTAGCAATTGTATTGATAAGAACTGGGTTTTTAGTTGCTTTTATACATTTTATGAAGATTTAATTTACATTGTTTTACCTATATTGTTTAAGTTAGGTACCTGTTATTTATCGGCAGCCAGCTTTTTGGGCATGTTACCTATAGATTTGTGTTATTTTATTATTTTTTACATCAAGCTAATCTACTTTTCGAGCCATTTTCATTGCTTACGCAAATCGCATTATTTTTCCTAAAAATGCTTAAGTTTTTATGGGTATAATTTCTAAATTAAATATAATTTTACTATTCCGCCACCATCATGGGCTAAATATTTACTAGTTTCGTAGATTTAACTTTTATTTTTTTTAATTCCATGAAGAATAAAGGAATTACACTCTAAATTCATTTGTATGGAAACACGATCGACTAGCGGAGCCTTAAAAAGAAAGTTCACGAATTCTAGATAAAATTATTTAAAAAAAAAACTTGAGAGGTGTCAAGGGATACCCGGATGGAACGAAGTTTCTTTCGATTAATTAGTGAAGGAATTGTAATAAAATCAAAAAGTGTCGTTACAACTTGAAGCAACCAATGAAGCAATTCAAGATGTACAATATTGATCGACTGTATATGCCATACGAATTAATTTAATATTTAATTCTGAAATAAATTTTACTAATCGAAAAGTTATTTTTTGCATAATCATGAGCAAATACAGATTCTGATACAAGTGAATATGGATAATATAAATGGAATAATGATTACCCGTTTGGGCATAGCAAAGGGTTAATACACTAGCAATTGCTTTTTTTAATTCATTTGATTTTAATTTAAAGTTCTTGAACGTGTAGCAGTTAGTATAATTTTACAACTGAATCAGTTTTAGTTATTTTATTCTAGTCATTTTATTAGTAGTTTCTGTCAATAATTATAACATATTTCTATATGTATTGTATTTACAAATATCTTATTGAAAAATCCTTAAACTATTTCCATAAATGTCTATACCTTATATAAACCTTTGATTCATAAATCCATTTTCCGCCGACATTTCCCAAACCAAGAACTTCCTCCTGACATTAAATCGTACGTGCCTGTAATTGCATCGTACGTGTCACAATAATCACCTTAGTGTTGTGCCAAATTAGATCTACATTGCAGATGATGGAGCGACGGGGGTCATAGAGGGGATAGTGAAACCGTAGGACACGGGATTGGAGGAAAATTGTTGGGTTTTTGGTAATACTAGAATTATAGAGGCCAAACGCAAAAGGCTATCGATGACTAAAATTGTTAATTATTGCAGGGATTTTTTTTGTTTATCGTATCCGTAACGTTTTCCGGTGAGTTATTTTCCTAAATTTCATTTGACATAATTTAACGACAAAATTTTGTCCATTTTAAGGCTATTAAAATTGAAGTCATTACGATTGTCTTTTTTCGACTTAAGTTTATGTAAACTTGAAAATTTCGATTTTTCCAAATGTCGAAAACGATTTCACCCACAATTTTCCATGATAATTAAAACCAAAGTGGTATTAAAAGGGGAGCATTTGCTAAAATTGGAACAATTTTAAATAAAATTAAAATAATTTGTCAAAATGTTTACATTTTATGGGAAATGTTAGTGTAGATAGATAGATAGATAGATATATCTTTATTTGGCCAGCAACAAAACTCAAAATTAGACACAGCTTATTTTTGACATGACTAAAAATAACAAACTTAATTAAATAATATAAGCTATGTTATTTATAACACAGTAACAGTGTCAGTGTATGAGTTTTGTCATATACCGATCTTGATTCTGTAAAGTCAAACCGGAAGTATTCTTAGGGGTTCTGGCCTACCAACCTATCCTACCTAGAACCATGTAATCTAGCAAAAAGCACGGTAAAAATCTAATACTTAACCAAAAAAGTTAAAAAATTTAAAGTTTTGGTGCTCGACATTATATTTGAATTGGGGCTATATAAGACCTTTCGATATATTCGATATTGGAGACAAAGGATTTTGTTAAACACACAGACAGATAGACTTACAATCTAGTGATCTAAGATGATGCCGTTTTTTCCGCTTTAAACAAGATGGTGGAATCCTACTAAGCAAACAAGTAATCTTTGGTCCTTTACCCAACTAATAAATACCTACTAAAACACAAGAAAGGAAAAATACAAATCTCAAATCTACAGATTACAGAAAACAATTAATATCAGAGTGTAATCCTTACTTATAGCTAATAATTTCCCGGACGAGACATCTGATCCAGCAGTAATCGGATTTGGCTGATCGAACACTGCTCTTTATTGAGTTTCGTTGTATTTTCGTGATGTTGGTACTTACCTACTATGAATGGGACATTGATTTTAATGAGATTGCTTCAGTTTGACTCTAACTCTAGAAAGCTGGTTGACAAAAAAAAACACGTCTATTTTTGGAACGAAGCTCCTTATCGCGTGTTGCGAAAGGGGCTAGACGGAAAAAATTGAGACCAAAAGTTTTAACGACACTTTTTGCTATAGTTGTAAGCCATGCGGCGTGCGCGTGTTTCTTTGTCTGTCTCTCTCTCTCTCTCTCTCTCATAGTTTTTGTCGTGAATGGTCTAAAGAACAGCTAAGTATACAGTTCTAGAGTATAGAAATATTTATTAGAGGGCGAATCCAAGGATTGCATTGCTGTTATTTTTAAAATAGTTTGCTATCTGGCGGTTGCGATAGTAGTCAAGCGCTGACCTATCCTATTATGTAAAAAAAAGAGAGTAAGCCGGAAAACAACAAAAATAACTTCTTTGTGATTTTCTGGCTTACCCTTAATTTTAATATATTTTAAGTTTAAAGCTTGACGTAGTTACTATACTTTTTTGGTAATTTTTTTTATAAAAATGTTGATTTATTGTTGAGAAAAACAGCAGGGTTGGTGTCATTTCGTCACTGCGGTAAAAATGGTGATAAAAGTGTTTTAGTAAATTCCTTTAATTTAAAAAAACTCAGATAGAAAATGTTTATTTTTTATTAAATTTTAATAGGAAAATGTAATTTAATTAATTTAATTTAAAGTTACATTTTTATCAGTTTTTTACCTAGTTCAAATTATTCAAAAATTAAACTAAATTATTTTGGTTTTTACATTTCCGTAATCCGCCACTAAGCTTTGTAATTTTTATCGAAGGGGTGGTGGTCACGTGGCAAGGGGATTCTAGTGTCGATTGTAACACTAACTGTTTGAGAAGGGCGGTTTTTTATATATTTTTTATTATTTTATTTGACTGGTGTTAGTTGATTGAAGTTGAGAAGTCAATAATTTGGTTGAGAGCATGATTATTTTCATTATTCGGCATTATTTTAGTTTAACATTTCGAAAATTATAATTTAATTTAGGTATTTTGCTTTAATATCCATCCTGGATCTGGCCAATTTCTCATCTGAGAATGATCGTAACTTAGAGATTTCAGGAACAAAATCATATTTTATATGTTTTATGACATTTCTTAATCAAATGATTTACATACTTATAAAAAGATGGGTCTGATAAATTGTAGGTATAAATCATGTTTTAAAAAAAATTAAAGCTTAAAATTACATAACAAAACCACAATTTGCAAAAAGAAGAAAAATAATTTAATGTCTACCTAAAAATTATAATTAAAAATAAAATAGGTATATCGCTCATAGCATAGCGCACTGCCTGTAAGAAAAATCTTTTCAAATCATCAGCATTTATTTTTTTATCTCATAATCCTACAAAAGAAAAGTCAAAAGGGCATACAAAAAAGAGCATTCACTCATCAGGGGTCAGGCGAAATTGAAAATTAATATTTCATACATTTCCTTTGTATTGGCTGAGTTGCCTTTGACCAATCAGAATGAGATCGAAAGAGATGATGTTTGAGGAATTACTGCTCGAAAAAGGTGGGAAAAATTAGTGGTTCAAACTATTTGAATTTTAAAGTAAAATGAAGATAGTTCTGAGTCAAGTGATTAATAGAGTTTAGTTGGAATCATTTAAAATTGATAATTACACTTGAAAACTTGTGTGGTGCTATAAAATGAACACTCGCCTGTGACCTAAAAGGTTGCGGGTTCTATTCCTGCCGTAGTTTTAATATTTTACGACCTAAATTTATTTGTTATCGTTTAGGTATTTTGCGTGTTTAATATTGTATCTATTTATTTAAAAAATGGCATACTTATATGAGTATTACATCCATAGTCTGGCATCCATACTTGGAGCCCCCAATTAAGCAACTAGTTTGCAATCTAGCCTGTGCGGTGTCATACAATATTTATAATAATAATAAAACTCTTCTTCAAAAGAATTCTTCTTATTTTCAAAATGTGACAACACCATTTATAATGGTATTATTAGATCATAAAATCTTTAATTTTTAAGTAAATTAGGATACTTTAAATTTAAAAAATTACTTTATTTTTATCCGAAAATATGTTTATAGGTATATACTTTTTAGGATTCCATAGGTACCCAAAGGGTAAAAACGGGACCCTATTACTAAGACTCCACTGTCTGTCTGGCTCCAGGCTGTAGCATCTCATGAACCGTGATAGCTAGAAGTTGAAATTTTCACAGATGAAGTATATCTGTTGCCGATATAACAATAAATACTAAAAACATACAATTGGCACCTTTTGCGATTCCGACTCGCACTTGACAAGTTTTTTGTATTAACCTGCGGGATGATAACATTGTTTTTTTTTTACAACGTTATGCAATGCAATTAATAGAAACCGATGTATAGCCATATATACTGAACAGAAACAATGATCTCTCAACAACCGTATAGTCATTTGTCAGAGGGGGAACGTCGGGCGACAATTAAGTTACATTTGACAGCCGTATTGATTACACTATCACGTGTTGGTACCTATCATGAAGAGGAATATTGCATGATTTTAATGCTGATATGGGGGACAACAATTATTATAACAATTATTTTTGAAGAGGTGGCGGTTTTTGGTGACTGGTGACCTGGTGTTAGATTTAACCTTACTTAAGTTAGGTTTGCGCGACTTGAACTCATAATTATAATTATATTCGAGTTTTTTATTTTTGTTTCGGTGTATTTTTTTATAGGAACTACAAAGTTCCCAAACGTCAGGTTTAAAACAAAAATAAAAACGCGAAAATATCCGTTCAAATATAATTATAATTCTTAACTTATTAAAATTATTCTGTTAGTATTCGTTGTTATAGCGGCAACATAAAATACATTTTCTGTGAAAATTTCAACTGTCAAGCTATAATGGTTCATGAGATACAGCCTAGCGATAGACAGATGGACAGTGGAGTCTTAGTAAAAGGGTCCCGTTTTAACCCTTTGGGTACGGAATCCTAAAAAGATTTTAACTACGTATCAAGCTGTGCACAAACTAAAAACATGGTAGGTAAATTGTCTGTTTTTTTATAACTTTAGAGAAAATAAGGTTTAGTTGTAAATTTTGCATTTTAAACCCGTCTTTAGTCAAAATTTATGTGGCACCTTCGCTCACCCGCCATCTGTAAGAGTGCTTCGTTGTGTGACCAAAGAAAGAATAAAAAAGTGCGAAAGTGACAAAACAGATTTTAACCAAAGGAGGGATTTAAATGTTTATGAAAAAAGGAGTTTATGTTTTACCTTATTTTTAATCATCATTTGAACATATATATTTAATACCGTTACCGGTAAAATTTGGGTAGGTGTAGTTTCTTACTGGCTCACTATTGGCTACAAATGTTGTAAGAATGTACTAGTAGCTAAGTATAGAATTTCATAATATACAGGATTTTGTTTTTAACAGTTTATATTAAATATTTTTTTATTATAAAAACATTTGTATTCAAATACTCGAAATTAGTGTTTTTTTGTTTTTCTAGTAAGAATTTTTATTAGAAAATATAGTTTTTTTAGTGAAAGTACATAATCAAGTCACCATAAGGTTTTAAAATATCGCTGTCATAAAAGATAAAAATGTTTATCATTCACATCATAAATGATTCTAATAAGATTAGGTAGCTCAGTGTGTCTATTTGATTCTTCTTCTTTTCTGTTCTCTGTATTCTTAACTAAAAGATTATTTTATAAAGGAAGTTATTGCTAAAAATAACAATAACAAACATACATTATTTCTGTCGCTTTTTTTGAGGTTAAGCTTTGTCGGTAAAATATAACCATTGATTTTGCAACTAACCTTTTGGAGTTACAACCCTGAAAGCGCTGTTGGATACGGCTCTAGGCGATCCCTCCCGAAGACCACCAGCTGATCCATTCCCACTCCTCACCATAGAGAAGTCCAGCGGCATCGGCGGCATTGCACTAACTTCCATTGTCAATTGAAAAAAAAAACTAACGAATCATAACCGTCACTTTGAAACTTTTCGAAAAAATTTGGTATCTGTACGTGCGAACCGCGCGGGTTGCAAGTATGTTTTAACGTTGAAGCAGGCACGCACTCGGCCCGCGGACCCACGGCTTTCTGTCCTATAAAGCCGAAAATCTCTCGAATCTCCATAGAGATTTGAACCTTATCGGTTGGTTGAGTGTAGGCGTGGTATGGTTAGCTCCGCCTCGCGTCCGTGGCGCCGCCATGTGCCTCGAGTGACAATCACTTTGTATAGGTAACACAATAATATGATTCGTGATGGATTTTATTGCGCTACTGATGCATTTGTTAGAAGATATTTTCGCCGAAAAATGGGTTTCAATATGCTAATGTTTGTTTTGGACGTTTAATATTATGTATGATTATGATTTTGTTATTTAATGGCCATTATTTTTAAATAATATAAGTTTTTAGGTGCTTTAAATTCTTATTTAAAATTTCATGTCATAAAACTGAACATATTTGAAAAAATAGTATTTTTAGTTAAATAATATTTGTTCTAATACTAAAATATTGTTTCTTATCTAATTATAGTTATAAACATATCATGTTTTTATCATTTTATCACTGTTTTATTGCACTTAGTAAATGCTACTTACAGATAAGTATAGATAGAATCAAATTCAAATCAATGATTTTTGTGACAAAAATATATGCAAACAAAAGTGATGAAAAATATTGTGTGTGACGAAACAATATCGCTTGGTTGACAACCGGATGTACAGAATAAGTAGGTAGGTACCTACTGACACATTGAATACAATGAGAGGTTCAATTTTTCACAGTCACTCCGAACGGCGCGGCCGGACTTCAGTACTAATCCAATCATGTATTCGGTGAAAATTCCGATTGTATTTTACGTAAAAACATTTATAATTTTCAAAAGTGGTGACATTTTCGCTAACTACGGTCACTGTAGTCAACTTTATAAGGTGACCAAATTGCACTAAGCCCTTTAACAAATAACTTATTCACACTAACTAAATGACGGTTATGCAATTTTGTCACTTGGTAGTAATTAGGTAATATATAAATAATGGTAAGTGTAATTTGGTCACCGTACTGAAAAGTTGGTTACATCGAGCGAACTTGGCGAAAGTGTCGCCACTACTGTAACCAACTTATCGGTAAGTTAAAAACTAACACGACTAAGTAGGCTTAAAATAGTGAATAATTATAATAGACGACCGAATATATTCCATTGAAAAATTGATTTTATTTAGATACCTAAATTATATACTAACAAAATAATTGTTCTAAGGGTAAGTGTAATTTGGTCACCGTACTGAAAAGTTGGTTACATAGACCGAACTTGGCAAAAGTGTCGCCACTGTCCCAACTTTTCGGTGAGGTGACCCAATTAGGTACACTAACCCTTCCAACAATTATTTTGAATGATAGTGAGGAATTTAATTTTCGAAAAGGCAGAGCAAAAGAAATCTAAATTTAATAGTATTGCCTAAATTCATTTAGATCCATGTTGAGGAAGGTTGGAAATTAATAGTCCAAGAGGAAATTTCACATTCAAATCTCCAATTAGGTAGTATTTTAAGTTTTTTAATTCTTTTTTTAAATAAGCTCTAGGTTTAGAGTTTGCAGTGATAGAATTTTCCTATACTACTTAATCGAAATATTTTCGCAACAGCATTGCAATCTGTAAAAAATGATATTCAGAATACGTACATACTTGCTCTGTGAAAACTAATTACACCTCCGTTCGCAATGATAAAGCAAAGCCCTCGTATACGATATTTTTATTCGGGGCAAAATGAAATTCTCTACCCCAAAACCCTAAAGAAAAGTCAACCTTAAATTTGAAACCTAACAGTTGTTTTTCCATTGTCTCGAAATGGTAGTATAGAAAAATTTTAGTACATTCTCGGTGTAAAATAATCCAGACATAATCTCGTCGGGGAAATCCCATTATTCTGATGATCCCTTCAATTGCAAGGGTAGGTGTTTCAGTACGTTTTGAATATAATGGGTAACAATGAAGGCTAAACATTTTAATATTGGTATTTTGTTTTGTACTTATTGAACAAAAAGCGGACAAGTGCGTGTCGGGCCACGTACCGTGTATGGTTCCATAGGTATTTTATTTCACAATATTGCATGGTTTATAAACTTAAAAAAATATAATTATAAATAAATAAATATTGCAGGACATTCCACACATCGCTAGCTAACCCCAAGCTAAGTAACTAGACTTGTGTTATGGGTACAAGACAACGGATATACTACTTTTCTTTTGTAAATATATACTTTTAATACATGGAACAACCAAACCACAGACAAATATTTAAGCATAAATACTTGTCTGAGGCGGGAATCGAACCCGCAACCCTGTGTTTGACAGTCCGGCATGGTGACCATTGTGCCAACTGGGTCGTCAATTCTCACTTTACATTTTGGGGGAGTAGGTACCCTTATTTTTTCTTAGGAAAATGCGCCCATAAGCATTTCCCGCCACTCCCGGGGGGAAGCAGCGGGGGTATGTGGGGCTCCCTGGCCTAAGATGGTGGGCGGCCAGAGGTTTACCCACTAAAAACCCGACGATGTCCCTTCTCTCCACCATAAGCCGAGTGCAGAGGGATTCGCTTGCGCATGCTTAACCACATACACCCGGCGGTGGGTTGTACCCTAATAAAGTTGTTTTTTTTAATTTTATTTTTACCAATTTGTCGGCGTGATTCATATATAGGAGCTAGGCTTCAGACAGACAGACATAGCGAAACTATAAGGGTTCCTTGTTAAGACTACGGAACCCTAAAAAGCTATTTCTTAGCTTTAAAGTTATTCTGCTTATCACTCCTAAAATCCTAATCTGATCGTCACCAAATTTATATTAGTCAAACAAAAGACCTATCGAAGTAACCAGATATAGAAATCTACTGACAGAAGAAAGCCAATTTTGCAAGACTTTGCCGGACAAAAAAAATATCAATAATTTTAAAACGACTTAAAATTAAAACAATGATTCTTACTCAAAACCTTCACAAAATTCTAAACGCCTCTAATTTTATCCGTTGACCATACAAAAACATAATTTTGTCTAAAATTCAACTTTGAATTCATAATGTTAGGGTCTACAATTAATTCAAAGAAAAACGGAATGCAAAAAGATAAAATTAAGCCGCTGTAATGTCACATCTAGATGCAAATTATTTCGGCTTAGGGTATTTATTTTATCTCTAATTTACCCCGGTAAATACCGCAAGGGGCGTTAAGCGCTTTTTCTCTTATATCGCTTTTTTCAACCCTTTCACGTCAAAGGAAAATAGTGTCTTTTGTCGCGTAAAATTCTGTTTCTAAGTTCGAAACACAATTTGCTTTGCAATGCAAAGTTGAGATGGTAGTTGTAACAAGTTTTTAACTTCTTATTGTTAGAAGAAAACTGAATTGAAGGGATCCGTTTTTTTGCTTCTTTAAAAGTTTGTTTTAACCCCCAAATGACAAAAAAGAGTTTTAAGTGTGACCACTATAAATGTCTGTTTATCTGTCTGTGTACGTACGTGGCATTGTAACTCCAAACGAAACTAATTCGAATAGTTTTTTTGTATCTGACACTTCAATATTTTACGAGGTAATTTTTAGCTATGTTTGATGTAGGACCTTCATCTTATGCATAAGAAGAATTATTACAGAATTTTTCTTACACGATTTTAAATTTAATTTCATTTGTCTAGTTTTACACACCCCTAGCACAGTCAGCTACAAAGCGCTTTCCGCTTTGAATACAAAAACCATTTGAAATAAAATTTTGACTGTGGATTAAAAGTAAACATTAAGAATGGGGTAATTCTGTAAAACGCCTCTCGTAGGCGAAAGGCAAATGATTTTTGAAGCGAACTACCTGCTTGCTGCCAAGCTTTTAGGGTACGTAGGGCTACTAAGGTAGCGATTATTCGTTTGAAAGAAAAAAAATATTAAATATTATTTAAAAACACATGACATGAATGTCGTAGAACAAGTTTCATTGACAAAATAATTTCATAATTTATTTGTTAGCTACCTATGCCCGGTAAAGTATAATCCTTTGGATCCAGATCCTATGGAAGTATCGAGATAAAAATATAGCTACCTATGCCATGGGCCTACCTACGTAAGTCCGGATCCTATGGAAGTACATCGAGATAAAAAGATGTTACACCCAGGGATTCTTCTTCTTCTAATCGTGTCATTGTTCGGTTCAGTTCAGTTCATTTATTTGCGTAAAAGTTGGTACATTAATAAGAGCTGAAATATTATTAAACAGATTCTCAACTTTAGTCAAATGTATTGACATGCAAATACAAAGTTCTATTAATTTGTATTTGCATGTCAATATATAACTATTTATTACCTACATACTACTATATTATCCTAAAAAAATATTCTTATTCTAAATTTTCCTAGACCAAACTAGTACATTTTTGAGGCTAGTCTGTTTTACCAACTTTTCTTCTTTTAATGATAGATATTTTTTTATTAGGTATAGTAACTTAATTCTTACATTAATTTCTTCAAAAACAAAATCAAACAAAGATAGATAGATAGATAAACTCTTAATTGTACCACATTAAACCTTTATTCTAACATAAACTCCTGTTACAAAAACAAAATTAAACCTGACAATATGACACAATGGGCGGCCTTATCGCTAAAAGCGATCTTTTCCAGGCAACCTTTGGATGGACAAGAATTAAAGAAGGGGATGGGTGGGTTGTACATAACGTAATAGGAATATAAGGAGGAAAATAAAATATTCTAAATAATAATAATAAAATCAGTAAAAATAAATACGCACCTATACATACATACATAAATATATATATACATATAAATATACACTTAACTATACGTACAAATAAATAATAGGACAGCTATATGGGAAAATGGGCGGCCTTAATTTCTTAAAATTTGTTTTTTTTATTTTATCGCTAATAAAGTGGCCACACCGGTAATGTTTTGTATTAATTAACTCCGTATAATTAAAGTGCGCGAAACGGTGGCCGGATGCCTCGTCCGTTTTTTGATAGTCATTGTGTTTTTACTTCATTCTCTTAAGTTGTGTTTGCTTAGTGAAATTAGAATGGTAATTTTGTGTAATGATGAAGAGGTTAATAGGTTTCTTACCAAAAGGTGGGAATAGACTAGAGCAGTGTTTTTCAAACTGTGGGTTGCGACCCCCTAGTGGCTCGCAAGGCTCTCTAGAGGGGTCGCAGGTAAACAAAAAATTAAGGTGTTTGTAGATCCTACGCTGTAATAAAAAACTACGATTTCAATGAGATGGCTGTGCTTGTTTATTTTTAATAATTTATCAAACCGTGGTTATTTTTAAAGATGTCAAGTCATTTTCTATCTCAAACTTATTTCCTTTTTTTACCCGACTGCGCAACGCAAAGGAGTGGTAATGTGTTCATCAGTCTATGTATGTATGTATGTTTGAACGTATGTGGCTCTCTAGAGCCCAAACGTGTGGGCCGATTTTGGTTCTATTCTTTACCTTTGAAGAAAATATTAATTCGCATAAAATAAATAAAAAATGGTAAGCGATTGTTTTTTGCAGTTTACGCCTGTTTATTATCTTTTCGAACAATATAGGTCTCCTCAATCAAGAGAAAATTAAATACAAATTCTTTGAATTAATGGCGTAGTGTTATTAAGGCCCTCGGGGGTTGCTAGATTTTAACTAAAAGAGGTCACGTTTTCAAGAAGGTTGAAAAACACTGGACTAGAGCATTTACTAGTAACAGAATATCAAGCATTTGCTTTTTTAAATTTACTTAAAACACACTTCGAATAATTGCCTGTATACGTAAGAACGTCACATAATATTGAAATTATCTGGTCTATACCATTATTGAGCACTTTATTTCGTTTTGAAGCAAATGATTCACAAAAACATTTTCAGAAATTATAAAGGTAAGGATTCAACCCTGTTTCAAAATATGTAATAACTTTTTTTTTTAATTTTATTTAAACCAATACAAAAAACTTAAAAAACATTCGAAACACCAAAAATCACTAAGATTTGTCTGGTGTGCGAGTAAGTACGAAAAGTGACTGCATGCAAAAGTCTACAATATTTTAAAACTGTTTGATGGCAATAATCAAAAGTCAAAACACCCAATCTTCTTTAATCTCCGTTTTAAATTCAAACAACCTGAGCGAAATACAAATATCTTCAATAAGTATTTGCATAATTAAATTTCAATTAAATTTGACGACCCACTTGGCACAATAGATACATTCCCGGACTGCCAAACTCAGGGCAGCGGGTTCGATTCCTGCCTCAGACAAGTATTTATGCTTAGATATTTGGTTGTTTCTATGTATTATAAGTATATTTTTACAAAAGAAAAGTAAATAAATAGTATATCCGTTGTCTCGCACCCATAACACAAGTCTAGTTACTTAACTCGGGGCTAGACTAGATGGTGCTGAGTGGAATGTTCTGCAATATTTATTTATTCGATATTTATTTAATTAAGTGGGTATAAGAAAAGTGAAAATTATGGAACATTAGTAGCGCTTCACAGTTTTAATAGAGTATCACAAAAACTAAGATTTTTACAAGATATGAACATTAATTACAATTATATTGTTACAACTAGCATTTTAACTTAAGTCCCGATCCCGCAGGAGTTACGGGATCAAATACCTATTATATGTGTTCTTCTCCATGCCCTAAATTATCACTATGCTTATTTTCATCCAAATCGGTCCAGTAGTTTGACCGTGAAGAGGAATCAAATAAACAAACGAATAAAAAAATTCGGATTTATTTTATTATAAAGGATAGCTTGTGCCCGCGACTTTGCCCGCGTAAAAGTAGATAATGGACCAACGAATCACGTTGTCCCATACAAACTTTTCCCCCCTTTTTACCCCCTTAGGAGTAAAATTTCGGAACATCCTTTCTTATTGAATGCCTACGTCATACAAAGAACACACCCTCCAAGTTTCAGATCTCTCTACGATCAGCGGTTTAGGTTGTGCGTTGATCGGTCAGTCAGTCAGTCATTCAGGACAAAGATTTTTATATGTATAGATTTGCGCTGTATCTAACAAAGTAGGTAATGTTCAAATACCAAACGGTTTCCCATCAAGTCACACAATATAATTTCGCCTCCGATTTACGATATTGAAGAATTTGAGGTTTAGCTGACCACTTCGGACATTTTAACGAAATATTTTTCTTGTATCTAGCATAGACCAAGATTCTTTTAGTTTAGGTTTTAGATATAGTTATAGATTCAGTTATTGTTAACTTAATTACCGACTTAAGGTAAAAGGGTACCGGCGCTCTCTCCATACAAACGTGGTCGACTATTTTCTCCCTGGATAATGACACTAGCACAAATATTTTTGTGCCATAACTGCCATGACTATTACCCTATGTTTTGTTTTTTTTTTCATGTCATGGCAGTTATAAGTTTAATGCAACAAAAATATTTGCTCTAGTGGCATTATCCAGTGAGAAAACAGTCAACTACGTTTGTATGGAGAGAGACCCGGTACCCTTTCCTCTTATTCTAAAAAACAAAATCTCTTTGATAGATAGAACAGACCGCTCTCCATCACACGTAACTTTAAATAACTTTAAACAATACAAAATAACTTGTGTAGTTTAGATTCCATAGGAATAGCAGGATATTCCAATAATTCTTATTCCCAGTTTCATCAAAACTGGTTCATTAGTTTTTGAGCCTATTCAAGTATTCATACTCAAAGAACAACAAACAATTGTTTGCTGTTGCGTTATCTCCTTGACCTCACAGCATTACGAATCATTCAACGAATTCTAAATATTACTGTAATAGTATCTAATGCTATACGAATAAATAAATACATAATATTTTACTGCTGTTAATAGGAAAGGGTACCGGCTCTCTCTCCATACAAACGACTGTTTCCTCCCTGGATAATGACATTAACACAAATATTTTTGTTGCATAAAACCTATAACTACCATGACTATGGTTATTTTCATTTATTCTAATTATCATAGAATTTAAGAGTTAAAAACAAACAAAATATATAGGGGCATGGTCATGGCAGTTATAAATTTTATGCTAAAAAATACACATACAATACAAATACACACAAAAAAATTACAAAATATAAATCATTGCAAATAAAATCAGAATAAAATAAAAAATGACAATAGCTTCGTTTAAGGACTTCTTCTTTACTATTTATTGAAGTGGGAAATGAAAAGGTAGGGTCAGATCCGATAGTCCAGTATGCTCCCAGGTGCTGGGCAAGCCTACTCCATCCTCACGCAAAAAGGACACAATTTAAGAGGGTCTAATTGCGGAAAACAGCCCAAATACAAGTACAAGTACATGCTGCCAGGTAGGTCTTCGGCGTCGTTATTGGGTCACATAGGTCAGCAGCTGATCAGAGGTGCAGCATAGCTTCATCGGGAGCCGCACCAAATTTCGATAGACACACAAAACACTTTAAACACAAAGTTAAAGTTTTGTTTTATAAACACTTTGTATTCTAAACGTTAATAAAACTAATCATAAAAGCTGTAATTACTTATGAATTACTGCAGTAACCAGGGTCGCCGACCTCACCACATGACATCGTGTTTCCTGTGCCATTCTTATTGCCATGTGCGAATAAAATAATATTATAGTGCTTCTAGTTTTGCTCCATGGTTTTGCTCGCTGTAGGCTTGACTTTATCTACACAAATAAAATGCTTTATCCTGAATGACTGACGGATCAACGGACAACCTAAACCGCTGATCGTAGAGGCCTGAAACATGGCGGTTGTGTTCTTTATATGACGAAAGCATCCGATAAGATCGAATATTGGAAAAATTAACCCCCACGCGGATGAAGTCGCAGGCAACGCCTGGTCTTTGATAAAATCTTCTCCATCCTAAGGTGGAAGATACCTCTTTTAGCCGTAAGGCTGCTTATTGTATCATGTTAAGTTTAAGGCTGACTGACTGTGATATATCAACGCACAACTCAAACGTACAGATGGCTTTTAGACAAGCTTCCGCTAAGAAAAGATTTTAAAAAATTCAACTCTGTAAAAGCTGGCAAGCCTCTTGCTTTGCCTGTGGTTTTACCGGATAATATTGATGAATGAAAACAATATTTAATTGTCAAGCTTTCTCTAAACAGTCATCAAAATGGGAGCTTTAAACAACGACACAGACAAACAGGAAGAAATCTTTCGCATTTATATGTTAATAATTCTGTTAATCTCGGACTGTGGGACATTTTGCAGTGTTTTTTTTACTATTTACGTAATCTTGAATACAACCATGTGAAAGTTTGTATGGGAAATTAGAAAGACTTATAACTGCATTGTAGTCCAACGATATCTATTCTACTAACTTTAATATTGTTTAGCCCATAATAATATATAGGTGCATCTTTTACAAGCAATAATGTTTTCAGTAGATAGTATTTTTGAAATCCATATGATTAGGAATTTTTAATCTTTCCAATATCTTTGTAAGTTATTTTTTACGTTTTTAAATATCAAATTGTGGTAGTCGGTGTCTAAATTTCCTTTGAAATCAGAGATTTCCCTTGAAATCGAAGTTTAATTTCGTATTTACATTTTTAGCCATGGACCTTTAGAGCAGCACTTAGCATTTAATATTTTTAGACTCATTCAATTTCTAAACACTTTTTCCCTACTGTTTCTTGTATTATTAAAAAAATATATTCATGCAAGAACTAGCCTGCGACTACGTCGGCGTTGGGGTTAAATTGTCTGAAATCCTTTCTTAGCTGATACCTAACGTTAGAACAACGAACTGTTTGCCAAATTTTATACCGATAGGCTATTGATTTGAGCTGTGCGTTGATATATCAGTCACTTTGAATTTTATATGTATTGCTAATGGAACTTGTTTAAAATCCCTTATTGCATCATATCCTATCATCTCTACATAGATTTTATTAATATTATTCAGACAAAACATCATGCGAATATGGCAGCCACAAATCATACCACGGATGTGTGTTATATTTATAAAAAACAACCATTGTTGGACGGAAGCGAATGATTGTCGTACATGTGGTGCCTTGTTGTCTCATACAATTGATATGATTTCATTCATTAACGCTTTTAGCCTTGTAATTATACGGGACGCTCTGTTATGTCAAGCCAAATGTGTTTATGAAGTCTACACTCACTGTACCGTTCTAAACAGCGCTCAGTGGGCTAAAGTTTGTATAAAAACGTTACAAATTGAGTTTTAAATCGAACGATTTTTAGACGATTTATCGTCAGCTTTATTAAAAAAATACACTTTTAAAACTGCTTAGAGTATGAAAACGACGCAAATGAGTTCCAAATTGAACTATTTCAGATGATTTTCATTAAAAAAATATATATATTATTATCTAGTAAATGCTTACAAAAGACTATATTCTTTCTTGGAAACCGAAACACGATTAGAAAAAAGTTTAAGAGAAATAAATCTTGAAGAGTTCGTAATTTTCCAAAATACACATTTTGACGTGGTCGTTGACGGAAAGAATATTTTTTTAGTTACAGCTTACATTACAGCTTGTATTGTGGCAATATATTTGTGACACAATACAAGCTGTAATGTTAAAATGCCAATGTCATTATGTATCTTTTTTGAAACTATTTTTTGTATAAAATACTTCTTAGTATTAGAATACTTACAATACTAAGAAAAATTAGAAATACTTCTTATTAGTGGTGTGCATACACTTAATTTTTGCAAGTATAATAAACATAAAACAAATAATATATTCGCACCGTCTCGTGTCTCACTTATTTCTATTCAATCCGTCAGGGACCGACAATTGTAAACCTGCTGGTTTACAATTGTCGCCCCTTATAACGAAAAAGTTCCGTAGAAATATCCGGCCAAATACGGTACTTTAAGTAAATATATCTCAATTAAATACATCAGCTTACTCATGTCAAAACAATTATATTTCACTTAAGTTTACAGCTTTACCGCAAACCAAGAACAACCCGCAGAATTATCAAACTTCAACCAACTCCAAACTGCGTTCAGAAACCAAAATTACAGACAAGTTTAAAGAACATCATAAAACCTTTTAAACTGCGTTCAAAGACGCGAATTACGAAGAAAAAGTTTGTGAAAAGAATTTAAGAAACGTTCAAAAATGGATTATTGTCGTAAAGAGAGACGTAATGTGCACAATGTCGCGGTTTCGGCATAAAGTTTTTGTTTATCGTGTGTTTTGAACGCACCGTCGAGTTTTACGCTTATAAAACTGAGTTTTATAAGATGTTCGGAGTACGCAGGGCTTAATGGGGATGTACTCTCTTGAGGTATAGTTGGGTTAGGAAGTTTCGTCTTGTTATCCACTTCTATTTGTTGCTCTATACCTACACTTAAGTAGACATTTCCCTCCAAGCGTATATTTATTAAAACCTACAAATAAAATTTACTTAAATTGACCAATTCCCAAGTTTTATCATGGCTATAGTTTGATAACCAATCGTTCCTAACCCTTTAAGACACGTCAAAGGTCGTAAATACATTTCGAAAAAGGATTAATTCATACAAAACAAAGTCTTTCGAGTATTGTATAATTATTGTGCTTTTAGGTCATCTCAGACCTTTTAAATTGTATTCAAACCATTTAATCAAGTTTCCGTTTCAACCCTAACAAAATCGCGTAAACTAAAATCCACGATTCCGAAGAGACATCAAAGAAACCATAACAAAAGGTACCCTAAAACGTAATGAGACGTCGATTCGAGCAAGTGCTCTTTTTCGCAGGGTCCCGTAGCAATTTCGGGACCTCATAAATATGTATTAGGCGGTAGTCTTCTTTTCCTTACTTATCAATTATGGGGTCGTATGGTGACACGCGGGACCACCCGGCGGAAAATGTACCCACCGCTATTGAAGGGTTAACAGGTTTGTGTAGCTCTTTGAAGATTTTTGTTGCTTTTGAATTGAGTTGGATAAATATTTTTATTAGGTTTTTGGTTGATAATTGTTGCTTACCTAAACGTTTACTGTAAAACCAATTTTAAGTAAAAAAAAAAGTATAGCTTTAAATTTTAATACATTGTTTAAATTCAAATTCAAACTTAATCAGTATGCTGTACCACGAGACTACAAATTAACGTTTGCTAAACAGTCACAAAATCGTCTTTAAAAAACAACCAAGTTACTATGAAAGGAAATAAAACAAAACATGGACATCCACTAACATAGCAATCTAATAAAATATTCACAAAAAAATACCTACAGTACCAAAAGTGATCTTGAAAGTAATCACTCGAAAACCGTCAACAGAGGGCAGTAGCGTATAGCTGCAACCCTTACCCGCTCGGGGCGTGAACTACCCCTCATTTTAAACCAAGGAAGCAATTTTATTGCAAAAAATACTCGGCAATTTGAAGCGGGCTACAAACGACCCGGGTCCCCGAGGTAGTTTCGATTCAGCCCGATTATGTTTAGGGTTAAACGTCATTGATATTGGCGATCGGAGACCACTAGAGGGTTATTCCATTTTTTTTTCTCTAATTTGTATGGGCCGTCTTGATAGGAGTTTAATTGAATTTTTTATTGATAGATTGTCAGTAGTTTGGAATTGATCAGACAAAAAAAAAATTATAATAATTTTACTTGGTTTTAGTTAATGATACATATTCTTATATTAAAATAGTATAAGAGGAATATTATTTTTATTTTTTACACATAATAAATATTTAAAAAAGAACAAAAATTTTATTATTGTTTTAGGTATTTAAAATCAGAAATTAATAAATCAGAAAAATCAACCAGAAATATAAAATCATATACGACATCAGGAAAAATCAACTAAAAAAGATACAAACTACTTATAATTCCAATCAGTCAGGCTTCATTAAATTTCTTTAAACGTCAATTACTTTTAGTACTATTACTGACTATTAAAATATTTATTCAATTAAATCAATCAATAAAAACATATACAATAACTATTAATTAAAAGTAATACATGACACAAATATTAAAAAAATGAAAAAATAAATAAAAAAAAAAAATTTTAGTTAATTAATATTTAAAATCTCTAAAAATAATAATAATATAACTGATATTTTAACGCAGAGCAAAAATTTTGGTATTTACAAATAAAAATACTAATCAATTGTGACGTTAAATATTTAAACAATCGCTAAGAAATTAGCGGGGATTTTGGAAAATTCAACTCATACACGGATAAAAGCGCGAGCAAAAGCTAGTAAATACAAAAACAGACAGACAAACAGACATACGGACAAGAAAGTGATCTTATAAGGGTTCCTTTTTTGCCTTTTGAAGTACGGATCCCGAATAAAAACTAAAGTAATCCGTTATTTATTACTAAATAATTGAGTCAGTGAACAACCGCTATCGCTAACCATGCGTTAAACAAAATTAATAAAAAACAAGTAAACAATGAAATCCAATAACCCGCATTGAAAAGAGCAATATTTAACTAAAATCGTAAACGAAATCAAATTTAACCGTTTTAGCAATTGGCCGGGGTCTTTTTTACCAATTGGCCGTAGATCGGCGATAAGTAAGGCCCGCATGTGCGCGCACGCAACTTTGACGCTACCGTATACAAAGAGTAAAGAACAGAAAAGGCATTGATTTTAAGATGTAAAAGGATATGTATTGTAGAAATGACGTCTTGGTCTCCGAACCGAGAGTAGGTAATCTAATTTTGAATTTGATATCATTAGAAACTATAAAGATTATGTATATTATACCTTATAAAAAATGACCAAAAGGCTGCTATTAACGAGTGGGCATTGCAAACCAAAAAGACAATGCAGCCAGCCTTTGTAAGTCAGTAAACTTTAACTGATTTCTGTTTATTAATTTTAAGCAATTTTAAGACAAGGTGAAGTGTCACTTCTACAACTTAATTATAAAACTTATTCTATGTAAAACAGGATGTTCTAACGCGTCCAGTAGATCGTAATTATCAAATCGTTAACATTAGTATCATTCGATGGTGGTTTCTATATTTATACCGCTTCATGATTTATGAAAACGTCGAATGACGATGACGGCACGTGGGTACCATGTGTTCTGATTCATGTAATGATCATTGAACTATCAATGACCGGGTTTTAAAATTATCATAATTATGAAATAGGGCCACTTGTAGCAAAATTTTAGAATCTCGATTTTTACTATAGTTTATTTCTTTATTAGAAAAACTACATCTATCATTACAGGATTCCCCAATGCAATAGTGTAGTAAAAACAAATTTAAATTAATTATAACAAATAATCCATAAAGCTACTTTTTGGAATCCACTCTTCCCGCATGTGAATACGTAAATTTATTATGAGTAATTTTTTTTTTAAATTTTGTTAATTTTTTCGTAAGTTCATACCTATTTTTGACAGAAAGCACTTAATCTTAGCTTTTTAAAATGAGAGTTTCTAATGTTGTGTGTACCCCTTAATTTTTTTGTTGAAACATTAGACTTTGAATGACGGACGAAATTCCAAGGGAAAAACTGATGTTTATTTTACACATTTTACCTATTAAAGATCTAGACACAAATATTGTCGTTGCCCTAAATTTTAAACTCCAAATTGTGTTTTGAATAGAGGAAGCTGGCCTGAAAACCAGGTCTAAAATTTCTCTTAGGAAATCAAATCTTTGCCCACCGAAGAACCCACGATACAGTCATGAAAATCCTCATCGATTGTCTCATCAAGCTAATCATCAATCTGACGAGTCATTATAATTAAAATTGTAATCAGTTAAGTGATAATAATGACATGCGGGTCCGTCTGACTTGTTTGTTTTTTTCGAACGTTCACCCTTTGTCTCAATGTATGTTTGTATTTTAGTTAAAACGTTAATCTTTTTAATCAGTATTAAACAGAGGTACTGGGAATGATGTTGATTTAGAATGATGATTGATATGGTACTAAATGTAATCTTAAGTTGGAATAAAATCTTTTTTAAAACCAAGGCTTTTAGTATACGGGGTAAAATTTTTTTTAGGGCAATATCCTTGAAAGTTAGATAAAAATGCTGAAACGAGTTATAATTTCAATATCTCATAAGATTTTTTTTTAAATTATGGCTTCGCACGGCTTGTGCATTTAGCCAGTGTCAAGTTATATTTTGCATTAAATTATGACCCGATTTTTCATAAATCGGGCCTTAAGTGTTTCAAAAAAGTCAGAGTCGTCATAGTTCGTCAAGTCGGGGGCTATAGTAAAGCGGTAGCAAGTTTACCATAACCTTAATAGGAGATTTAGAGGCAACGAGAAAACTTCATGTTTGACACTGATTTTTACTTTCACTACACTTGTGCACAGAACTTAATTGAATAACATTCCACCAGAATTATACAATTCAACTCGGGTTACAACTAAGTTTCATGAAAATAAAACTGCAGCTCGACATGTTGTTAACTCGTTCCCGCCAAAACTCCTCATAAGATTAAGATATTTTTTCTTTGGGTGGCTTGTTAGTGAAATTCTAGCTAAAGGCATTTAACGAATAATCTAAAATTTAATTCTATTTCTATTTATATAACTACATGGTTTATTTTTCAATCAGGTTGACACTTTGACAGTTGGTTTTATGTGTGCTTAAAGTACCTACTAACTTAAATTTCTCATAAGATTATGACATATTTAATTAATATCGAAAACTTGTTACTTTTCAGGAACAATTTAGGCCTTTCACAAAAGTTTCAAAAGTCGGAATTGGAGACCAGTTTCCTCGTACAAAGAAGTAACCATCACTCATTCATATGACAAATAGTCAAAGCTCCCGACGGGAAAGCCTCACATTGCTCTAGATCAGCTAATTGTTCGTTATTCTCTTTGATTAAAGCACAGCTTGCCTCTAATGAGTGACTCATGCGACTATCGGTGAAATTCTTTAGAGCATACGATATTTGTTCAACCTTGTTTTAGCTGACTTATTTTCATAGAGTCCTAAAATACAGGCCTCAGCTTAGTTTAGACTCCAGCTCTCCCACAAATAAACTAACACTTATATGTAATTTAAGTACTTAATTTGTGTCATAATATGTAATTGATGTTTGTTTGTGGACGAAAATAAAGAAAGAAATATTATTTTATTATTATTTTGTAAGATCTCACTCCTAGACAAATAGTGACCTACTCCACCTTTCAGTATTATTAAGGTAATTTTTTTCGACCAAAAAATTAAAGATCTTACTCCTAAAATCTTACTTCTAGGCAAATTATGCCTATATTTGAAATGCAAAGGTTTATTTGAACCCTCTGGTCTAGTCAAAGTATAGGCTTCATAATGCTGAAGTCTTTTAAAGCGGTTTTGGCATTGGCCAAAACCGGTGGTAATAAATGGCAAAAACGTACCTACTAACAGTAATGGATACAACTGAAAATTAATTGAATTGTACAGCTCAAAATCGGCTTAGATTTACCTTAACCTATCTCTACCGATGTTGTAGAGATTTACTTTAAAAATTCTTTTAAAAATCGTCACCAAACTTATAGTAAACTATAAAAAGCTCAATTAATCTCTCCGATCCGTTCTCACAGTACGCTCTCATCTTTTTCAATCAACAAACCGTCGGACATAGGATTTTTATTGTTTTCAAACCAATTGCTACGGGCTAAGCTATTAAACAACACACTAAACCAAACTTATTGCAATTTGGAACAAAATAAATAGAACTTAGTTAAGCTTTATTTGTTTCTTTCTAATGCATGGGCGTAAGTGAGAAAGAAATACTTCTGAATTTCAATTATTATGAACTTAGGTCATATTTTATCTGTGTATTTAATAGTTAAAGGGCGGTTAATCTATTTTATTTGAAATAATAATTATTAAACGCTTTTAATTTCTTCCCAAAACTCCGATAATTAACTTTACAGTCACTTTATTAAGTGAAATGGCCATTTCCTTTAGTTATTTTTTTATGAGAATTTTTTATAGTGAATTAATAAGTGTAAATTTTAGGTTGTTTTTTAGTATGGTTTAAACCAATTGTTTTCTTGTAAAAGGGTTTATAGATGTTGGTTAGTTTATTGGGGTTGTAAAAATCAGTAACTATTATTTTGTCATTCCTTTTTGTTCCACTGCTGAGCAAAGGCCTTATTTATTCCCTGATGGAGATTACTACTGATAGGACACTGGTCCTAGATAGCAGGGAATAAATCTCCATCTCCTATACATACTGATGTATAGGAGATGAAGAACTTAATTAATAAGATTTATCGACTGATCTGATATTACGTTGGATTGGCAATTATCATCAATGTAATGTTCTTCTAATCTTCTGGAACATCTTAGGCCGCATCGTCACCTACCTGATGGTCTGCCTGATGGCAGATGTGATAAGACTTAGCATATGTAAAAATGCTTACATTTGCGATCAGCAGTGAGAGATGGTGAGATACTTGAAACTAAACAATCGAATTTTTGTTAACTAAAAATGTTAATATCTAGTTTCTCAGAAATATTGCCACAGCGCTTTGATTAGGCACAAAATATAGTTGACATTTTGTATGGAATGCTAAATTTAGCGTTACGTTATAAAATATCTATGGATTTATCATATTCATACATACAAGTCTTTGAAAATATCGCTAAATATCATTAAAGTTTTACGGTTAACGAGCTTACCGCTTAGAGCACGCAGATTACAGACTTTCTGTCAGCCGATAGTTTGGAAGCGATGTTTTAGTCAACGAATGCACGCTCTAACACAAAAAAGCATTCACACATGTCCCTACATGTGTAAGTGCATGACCCACCTCTCTTTACCCCTGTAAAGAGATATGGGACATGCACTTTTAGACTGAATTATCTCTGAAGCAGCCGATAAAAAATCCAAATCGGTCCAGGAGTCTTTGAATAATTGATTCCGGCAAATTGAGAGCCTCCTCCTAAAATTTTAAAACTCACGATTTAAAAAAAACGCGACAAAACTTGTTTAATACCCTAGAAATCCCTACCAGGTATACGCTGGTAGGGCTTTAGACACATGGCCGAAAATATTTACTTCTTTTCGCATACTAATAGTGTGAATTTAAGTGAGATTAGCTTTTATTTTTATTTAGATTAGTTCCGCGTAGGTTTAGAATTTTCCAAAATAAATGCCAAATAGCCCGACCGTCTATTGGTTTTAGCTGTGGGTTGATTTATCCGTCAGTCCGGACTTGAATTTTATATTTGAAGATTAACTTTTTGCTAATTTGACCTTAAGCGTGTTTGACTATAGGCGTGTCTGACTTTAACCGTGTTTGACCTTTTAAGCGTGTCTGACTTAAAGTGTGTTTGACATTTTAACCGTGTTTGACCATAAGCGTGATTGGCTACAGGCGTGTTTGACTTTAACCGTGTTTGACCTTTTAAGCGTGTTTGACTTTAGACGTGTTTGACCATAAGCGTGTTTGACTCAGTATTCGTAATTCGAATATTCGATAAAAAATCTATAGTCTGTGGTTTTAGCTACTACTGCGTGACACAGGGCATATCACGTAACCACTGTAAACACACCATTACTCGGTAAGTCTCGGTGTACAGTCCTACAAACAACGTCAAAATTACCCTCATTTTTACAATATTTTGATATATCGCCCGTAATAACTGCTGTGGGGGTGACCAGCGTCGTTTTACAGTTGAAATCGGGCTGTCTTGTTTGCTTTTGAGGGAAATTGCCGTTCTTGTAATTGGGTTCGGTTTGAGGTACTAGGTGTTTTCGATTGGAAATTACTGTCAAATCGAGAAGCCTTAACGTGTCTATGCAATGTGTTTCCGGGCAGGGTTCTAAAACGAAAAGAGGTTGTTTTAGACGTCTAGGTGTACTTTTGTTCCTTTGGAAATTCGAATATTTCTCAAAAAAAATTGCGGTACTAATTATGAGACTCAAGACATTTTTAAATCCAGCCATACTAAAAATGCTAAATTATATGAAAAATAAAAAATTAGGCATTCTGAGATTTAGGCATTTTAACACTAAGTTTTTTTGAGATCTCGAAGTATTGTTAAAAGGGCATAACGAAATTAAGGCGCTCTGAAACCAAAGTCTATTAAGTTAAGAGGAAAGGGTACCGGCGCTCTCTCCATACTAACGTAGTCGACTGTTTCCTCCCTGGATAGTGACAGTAGAGCAAAAAATTTTATGCAACAAATTTTTTTTGCCCTAGTTATGTATTGTTTCTTTTTTTTTCCTAATTTCTATGATAACAAGAAAATGAAAAAAAAACCAAGACATAGGGGCATAGTCATGGTAGTTATAGGTTTTATGCAACAAAAAGATATGGTTTAGTTTCATTATCCAGGGAGGAAACAGTCGACTACGTTTTCACCTTAACGTGCTCCCTTCTAAGTTGCAGGTAGAGTAAGAGTTATTTATTAGGCTGAGATTCATTTTATACAAACGGGGCGCTATTGTATTAAAAATCTATTAATTTTTTTTAATTTACTTGACATTTTCATCGAGTCACACCTATAATGGTCACGTTAAAAGAAAGAAAGAAAGAAAACATTGATTTGGACAAGCACACGACACAAGACAATCAGAAAAGTAGTAACAAAGATAAAAGCACTAACATAAAACAAAAGTTTAAAATAAAAAATAAAAACGAATAAATAAATAAGTAAAAAATACACAAAAAAAGATATAAGAACTAAGATCTAAGGAGCCGTGTGCCTACAAAAAGTTAAGCTAGGGAAAAACTGCGAGCGGCTTTTTTTAATATGCGATTAGCCAATATTGCTCTTTACATCTACTATAGATGATATACATAGCCAGCAATTCATCTATTTATTCTGGGCACTTTGGTGCCTGGGACATAATATTAGCTGGATCAGGCTAAGAAATACGCAATTGAGACCCAAAAAATAATTACTGTTATAACTTTAGGTATTAAATATATTTTAGTACATTCAATTTTAGCTTTACTTCTGAAAACTCGAATTACATTCGTGAACAATTAGTAGCACCACACTAGTGTTTAAATTTTTTAATGAACAACGTTGTTTCATAGGACGTAAATAATTTATCGGCATTTGTATTTGTTTGTTGGCACACGACCGTTTTATGGGCCCGTGCCCATGTCTGAGCAAACATATTTGATAATTCAAAATGCTTATGGCTGGATTTTTAAATGGGTTCGGAAAAAGCTTTTTTTTTTAAGTAGGTATCTGGCTTTAGTCACTAAAAGGTAATTTATTTTAATTAAATTTTGATTTAAGTGTTTGATTTTTTATCTTCTTACTAATAAATATAATAAGTAGTAATTTTTAGTTCTTTTGAAACCCGAAAATAATTAAAGGTTTACATACAAATAAAATTTACAAACAAAGAAAACAATCAAACCCAAAAAAAATTATATAAGATAAATTAATATATTTTTATTTAATGTCTTAATTTTATTATTAATATTGACTTTTAGTGTTATAAATATATTTTTATATATTTTTTGCAGTACTTTTTTAAGTTTAGTCCTACTCATATTGTTCGTTTAGTACTAGTAAATTAAGTTTTAATTTACTACTACCTATCGAAATGGATAATGAAATACTACACTAGTGACTGTAGTTGAAATCTGTCAATGAAATATCAAAATGAATTTTGTACTGAAATTATTATAATAATAAATTTTGCAGGACATTCCGCACATCGCCATCTAGCCCCAAGCTAAATAACTAGACTTGTGTTAAGGGTGCTAGACAACGGATATACTACTTATATACTTTTATTTTTTGTAAATAAATACTTATAATACATAGACACAACCAGACCACAGACAAATATCTAAGCATAAATACTTGCCGGAGGCGGGAATCGAATCCGCAACCCTGTTTTTGGCAGTCCGGCATGGTGACCATTGTGCCAACTGGGTCGTCGAATTATAGAACTATAGAATTAAAATAACATTTTTGTCCATTACTTCAGATAGTGACTACATGAATATTCTCCGTTATGCCCTACTAGTCAATTAGGGTATAACGGAGAATATAATTCAATTATTAAAAAAGATCTAATTTTTTTTGGTTTCGCATGAATGTGTGTTTATAGTTCACATCATTTAGTTAAACTAAACCCTATAATAAAAGCTCGAAGCCCAGACCCACCCTTAAATTACTTAATATTCTAATGTCTCTATTAACCCCCGAATTTTGTTTACCTAATAGAATAATGACCTATCGTATAATAAATTGGAAGATTTCCATATTTGATATCCGTTCTGTTTTATTATTTTAATTCTGAAAGTGCCCCTTGGGCATCGAATGACATCGTTAGCCATAGAAATACCCTATAACAAACCAAACGTTATTCTAAACGCATATAAACAACTGCACGCGAATATACCTTTCTCACTCTAACATAGAAATAGTGAGCGAGATAGAATGACTGACGCCTTCCTGCGTTACGCACGAATTGCACTATTGTACTGTACATTTTATTTTAAAACAAAGACAGGTCTATTCTTTATTCAAATAATGTCGTTAGCTAGCAACTTTCTATAACAAATTTTAAGACAGTAAAAATAAAAATTGCTAGCGAATTTTAAACTTTATTCGTTTGAGAATATGATCGCTTGATTTTGTTAGTGACTGTAAATTTAAGTTGGTGTAAAACTGAAAAGGGAGTTGTCAACTTTTGACGTGAAGGACGTGTTATTAAATGGTGATACAAATGAGTTGTTTAATGAAAAGCAATGATTACTAGTTTGAAAATGTAGTGAATTACTATTTACAGTTATTAGGGTGGTTTTGGATATGTGCTTTTATAGAATAAATTAAACTATGACCATGGTGACCATTGTGCCCGGTTGGCACAATATACACCATGCCGGCCTGCCAAACACAGGCTTGCGGGTTCGATTCCCGCCTCAAACATGTATTTATGCTTAGACATTTGTATGTGGTCTGGTTGTTTCGATGTATTATAAGTATATATTTACAAAAGAAAAGTATATAAGTAGTATATCCGTTGTCTAGCACCCATAACACAAGTCAAGTTACTTAGCTTGTGGCTAGATGGCGATGTGTGGAATGTCCTGCAATATTTATTTTATTATTATTATTTCGTTTTACGTAAAGTGTATCTCCTTTTTAGGGGGTTTTTAGAAAGCACGGGCCAAAGCCAAGTGCGTTGGTGTAGCAAATTAACTTAATGTGGAATTATTATTATTTAGAAATTTGCGGGTGAGGCGGCAGGTGTTAAGGATGGCTGCTTTTTGTAGTTGTATATATACTAATGGGTTAATATTTAATATGCTTAGGCTAGTGTGTAGAGTTTTAGGTACAACACCAGTGGTAGAGATAACAATCGGTACAGTACGTGTTTGGTTTACTCGCCATTGTGTTCTTATTTCGACTGAGAGTTCTGTATACTTGGCAATTTTTTCTGAGTGAGTGGTGACCAAATTATGGGTATTACATACAGCGATGTCTATGAGGTAAACGGATTTATTTTGCTTATCAAGAAGTGTTATATCTGGTCTATTATTGTAAATGGTCTTATCAGTTATGATGGTCCTGTCCCAGTACAATTTAAAGTTTGCATTTTCTAAGACAACGTCCGGATTGTATTTATAGTAGGCTACTTTTTCTGATATTAATTTGCATTGAAAAGCGAGGTGTTGATGGATTATGGATGCAACTTGATCGTGACGATGTTTATAGTCAGTCTGGGCTATTGATCTACATGCACCGGTTATATGTTGGATGGTTTCTGAAGCGGAATGACATCGCCTACATGTATCAGTGGTGTTGGGTCTGCGAATTATAAACTTTTGATAGTTGGCGGTGTCTATCACTTGATCTTGGATTCCGATCATAAACCCTTCGGTTTCCGGAAATAGTTCGCCACGCTGTAACCATGCATTGGAAGCTTTTAAATCCACGTGGGGTTGTTGTAGATCAAGACGGTGCCTCCCGTGTAGTGATTTGTTCGTCCATACAGCTATTTTATCCTTGTCACTTATTAATTTGTCATTAGATTGGTCATTTTGAGAATTCAATGTGTGTAGTTTAAGAGGTGTAAAATTCAAATCTATCTGTATTATTATTCTGTGCAAAATTGATTTCTGTGATTTTTCAGCAAAGTATTTTCTTAAATTATTTATCTGCTTACTATGAAGATTTGTAACATCAATAAAACCCCGGCCACCCTCTTCTCTTGGAAGGGTCATTCTTTGGACACATGATCTTGGATGATGTTTACGATGGGCTGTCATGGAAGTATTAATAATTCGTTGTAGTCGTAAGAGATCCGATTTCGACCAGTTTATAATGCCAAAAGAGTAGGTGAGAATAGAAACTGCAAAGGTGTTTACGGCTTTAACTAAATTTCGTGACAATAACTGAGATTTTAAGAGGATTGTTATTCTATGTTTAAACTTCTTAATTAATTGTTCTTTAGTGTGCTTTTGACTAATTTGTAGTGATTGCTGAAAACCTAAGTATTTATAAGTGTCATTCTGTATCAAAGATTCAATTGTTTGCCCTGAACTAAGTGGATATTCCTCATTGTCAATGAATTTGCCTTTGCGGTATGTAAAAGTTTTGCACTTATCTATCCCAAAGGTCATATTGATGTCACAAGAGAATTCCTGTGTTAAATCGGCAAGGTGGTGTAGCGATACTGTAGAGTCACTAAACAGTTTAATATCGTCCATGTACATAAGGTGCGTTAATTTAGTGTTTTCGGTATTATTCGCAACTAATGGTAGTCCGTGATCTGAGTGATTGAGTAGGTTTGATAATGGGTTTAAGGCAAGGCAAAACCAGAGAGGGCTTAAGGCGTCTCCTTGGAATATACCTCGCCTAATTGAAATCGGTTCAGTCTCTAAGAATTTATTTATTTTTAACTTAGTTTCCCAATTTAACATCGATTGTTTTAAGAAATCTATTATTATTGGATGGATTTTGTAATGTTCGAGTATATATGTGAGCCAGCTATGGGGTATCGAATCAAAAGCCTTTTGATAATCAATGTACATAGTGCATACGTCGGTTTTTCCTTTATTGTGTTTCATAGCTATGGCGTCTATAAGTAGTTGTTCTTTACAACCCTGGCTAAATTTTCTGCAACCTTTTTATTATTTAAATTATCACTCCTATAGGGTATTTTTTTATACTCTTAAAGAGTTTTAAGAATTAAGAAAAAAAAATAACATATTTTCTGGAACTTTATTTCCTTTGCAGTTGTGATTATTTTAAATTTAATATGTTATAAATAAGATAAAGTATCCCAATTTAATGGATATGATCGCGTTTAGAAAAAAAATGTTAAGACCTGACGTTTCGAGAACTTTGCAGATTCCATGACTGAGGTGGCAATTACCTAGAAGACTAAGATAAAACTAAGAAGTTTCATTATAATGTCAAGTCGTGAAAACCTTCGAAATGTCTAATAAATTATAATAAAAATAATCAAAGGCAGTCGATAGCGGTTCAGCGGGGTAACGCTGCTTGCATATTGTCCAGCTGTGCACCGGGAACGCTGGGGAGGGGTTTGTTCGAATAGGTTTATTTTTAAATTTTTAGATTTTTTTGTTTATATTTCGTATTTAGTTCGTATTTAATTCCTTGTATTTGTATTTATTAGCTATATATTTTATATAATACAATGATATAATGTATTTGTATAATGTTATATTTCTTTGTGTGTGTTTAATAAAAAAATATTCAATAATTTAATTGTAACACGAAAACCAGCGTTGACGTTAAGGTAGTAGCTTTGATTCTGTAGTAATTTCTGGACTGTAAATAGCTGAAAATCTGGATAGGCAACTTTGATCCATATATTCCTTCGAGACTCAGACTTCTGTAAGTCAGACTATTTACGGTCGGAATACCAACTATAATTTAAAATAACAAAATAGATAAAAATAATACATTTTTACAGATGTGCGAGTGAGCTCTGGGGTGGGGTTCAGCTAATTGGTATTCCGACTGTACATACCGAGTTTAAAAACGAAATCTTTCACACAAACTCACACACAAACTTTCACATTTATAATTAATAAATAGTTTATATTCAAAACCTTAGCCTAAACTAAACAACATTTGATTACTAGAAAAACGCTTAGAAATCTATACTTAATATTATAAAGTTGAAGAGTTTGTTTGTTTGAACGCGCTAATATCAGAAACTACTGGTTCGAATTAAAAAATGTATTTTTGTGTTGAATAGTCCATTTATAGTGGAAGGCTATAGACTACTTTTTATCCTGATATTCCCACGGGATCGGGAGTTACGCGGGTAAAACCGTAGAGCGCTGCTAGTAAATAGACGTCTAGGCGAACAACTTTTGTTCTACGACTTTTGAAAACTCGAACTTTTTTTTCGATAATTCTGAGGGACTTTTTACTTGAAAAATCTGTTATTTCATACAAAAACTTCGAATGTAATGTTCGAATTTCCAAAAGTCGTAGAACAAAAGTTGTTAGTTAAAACGTCTAGAACAACCCCCTTTTGTATTAGAACCCCTTCGCTGAAACACATTGTATACGTAATATTATAGATAGATAGATAAACACTTTATTTGTACAACACACAAAACATTGAAAATGACAAAAAAAGACGAGAAAGCTTATTAACTACGAAATTGTACAAACAGGCGGCCTTATCGCTTAAAGCGATTTCTTCCAGGCAACCTTAGGATGGAGAAGGTCTGTTTAGCTTAACTGGTAGGTCGTGTGGTGTAAGGAACACATATAATAATAAATGCCGACGTAAAATAGATAGATATTATAAACGAAATACTTAAACATAGATATCATAACATACACATAATAATATTTAGCAATACTATTCGTAATGAGAATATTTTAACAATTATTTACATAATAAGAAATAAGTAAATAAAAAAATAAAAATAAAATATTTACATAATAATACTATACAAGCATTTCTAAGAGAAGAAACAAGAATATAAATATGAAAAGAAATAAGAGGCAAGAGTTATGTACCAATAGAGTGAAAGTAATAAATAAATAATAAATAAAATAAGTATTTATTCAGGCAACTTGACCCATACATAGAATTTTAACAAAGTTCACAATCACAATATTACGCAGTAGTCAATCAGGTCATACAATCAAATTAAATTCAACCAAACTAGACATATTTATTAATAATAATGTAAATAATTAATAGTAATGTTATTAAGTAATAATGTTGTTAAGTAATATAATTATTAGGATAATACGATTCATTTGTAGAATCTGTTACATGGGCGTAGACTCTTGAATCTAGAACGGCATCCTCTGCTCTAATTCGAAGTAAAACAGCACCAATTCAGCAGCAATGTATAATTGTGGTCGCGTCCTGATTACGTGGCTTCCCGGATTTGTTATGATCGCGATAATTGTCGCGACCGGTAGAGGTTCCTTCCTCATTACTGGATGTTACGTAGACGGCAAAGTGCAGTGTGCACTAGGAAATTCAGTAGTGACAGTAGAAACAATAAAATATTATAATTATTTTTTCATAATAAATATATGTGGTATTAGGATTTAAGCCCAGTGAAATACGAGTTTTAGAAATAAGGATATTTATTTAAAAAAACTAGAGTAACGCGCAGGGTGTGTAGTCCAAAGCATGGCCGTATTGTAAGAGAGAGAAAGCTGCTTGCATGAATGAGATAGCTGACATTTTACTTGTCAATTGACGTTGACAACAATCAAACTCCAACATGTGGTTTTAGTTATAATTACTACTATCATGGATGGACAAAAAGAGGGTAAACATGATATCCACAAGTCATGGGGCAGCTACTGGCTTACCCAATGTTTTATCCCGTCCGCAATCTCGTCCACAACCATATAAGCCACAGTCGGTTCTCGATTACAATCGATTCATGGGCGGTGTTGATCTCAAAGATCAAATGCTCGAGCCTTACCTGCTTGAACGGAAACGGTGTGCGAAATGGTATATGAAGCTTTTTAAACGCCTGCTTAACGTATCTATCCATAATTCTCGCGTTCTGTTGGAATCTTCCCTGAAGACCCGACAGGACAATCTTACCTTCCGCTTAGAGTTAGTAGATTCGATTCTTACTCATCATCACTCGCATATCCCGCTTAGCCGGAGATATGCATCATCATCTCTTAGATCTGCTTCATTTCCACATATTGTTCACCAACCACATTGGCCCGTTCGTGTTCCTCAAACACCAGCGGATGCAGCTGCTCAGCGCTCATCCCGTGGCAAATGCGCCGTTTGCTCCCGGGAAGGGCGGAGGTCGCAAAAGTCGCCATTTATGTGCGAGGAATGCAAAGTGCCATTGTGTGTGGTGGGCTGTTTTAAAAAATATCATACATCACAGTAGTATTAGGCGATGCTTTTGCTTTCTGCTTTTCTTCTGACAGTGTTTATACATAATCGATGGATGAAACTATTGAATGCAGAGATTTTTTTATGTATGTCGTATGATAAGTTACATTTTGAATCGAGTGAATGTGTGTGTGTACATTTCAATGTACTAGGGTGACCTAACGTTTCATTATATTAGGGTGACCTACCGTTGAACTTATTTTGTCAAAAATCATTGCTATTGTTACTATTTGTATAATACTATTCCTACCAGTGTATTATGATGGAATACTATTTTATTTACTATTTGCATAACTTAGTACAACAGATAATACTATAACAAATGAGTATTTCTGATCACTGAATAATAAACTGATTTTATGGTCACCCTATAAGTAACATTGTAGAATCATCATGAATAGTAGGTACTACAATATTTACTTATTGTATCATTTTATTCCTACCAGTGTATTTGATGGAAAACTATTTTATTTACTATTTGCATAACTTAGTACAACAGATAATACTATAACAAATGAGTATTTCTGATCACTGAATAATAAACTGATTTTATGGTCACCCTAAGAGTAACATTGTAGAATCATCATGAATAGTAGGTACTACAATATTTACTTATTGTATCATTTTATTCCTACCAGTGTATTTGATGGAAAACTATTTTATTTACTATTTGCATAACTTAGTACAACAGATAATACTATAACAAATGAGTATTTCTGATCACTGAATAATAATCTGATTTTATTGTCACCCTATAAGTAACATTGTAAAATCATTATATATATAATACTGAGCAATTTCTATAGTTATTACTACTCGTAAAATACTATGCTCTAAAAAATCCAAATTTATAAGCGAAAAAAAATTCGATTTCTTTACCTATGTATATTCTAGTAAATAAAACAAAATTTCATAAAATTTGTATTTTTTTAATTCATATAAGTACCTACCTAAGAATATCCAATAAAATAGATGGCACCGATAATGTTTATCTTTAGGTACAAAACAAAAGTAACATTGTAGAATCATTTATATATAATACTGAGCAATTTCTATAGTTATTAGGTACTACCCGTAAAATACATGCTCTAAAAAATCCAAATTTATAAGCGAAAAAAACTTCGATTTCTTTACCTATGTATATTCTAGTAAATAAAACAAAATTTCATAAAATTTGTATTTTTTATTTATTTATATAAATACTTACCTAAGAACATCCAATAAAATAGATGTTTATCTTTAGGTACAAAACAAAAAATCTGCATAAAATAATGTTTTTTTATTTATTTATAAACACCCTATGACATTGCATGCAAAAAAAAATATCTCGATAACAATTCGATCTTAGGTCAGCACATCACTTTCTTCTACTTTCTACTTTCACAACTTTCATACGATAAATGATACATTTTAGAGTTCAAAATTTTGCTTATTTCTCCAAAGAACTATGCCAGATTATTACGAATATGTAATAAATAGACTTTATTTAGGCCTTTCTATGTATCGGAAATAAAAAAATACTTAGTTTTAGTGTTAAAATATCCTGCTAGAAAAATCACAAGAATTTTCGTTTTCATTTCGTGTGTATATAGTTGATTTTAGGTATTATCTAAGTTTCATCACACTATCAGATAGGTAAATTATCTGGCTAGCCAATGGCGTTTACGGAGCTATGATAGGTAGTCTAGATCAATTTTTATAGGCATTTATCTGACGTGAGACCTAAATCTAGATCTAGTGCGAGATGCGCGGGAGCAGTTATCACCTGTGCGAATTTTAGAGCAAAAAATTTGGTTGGCTGAAAGGTTAAGTAATACAGAATCAGAAACAGAATTCCATCCTTGACTTCAGAATCAGAAAATATTTATTGAAGAACTGCGTACAATATGGTGTTGGGGTTTTCACTGTATTATACAGTGCCTAGCAGTTTATCCTTTACGGATGTACAATAATACGTTAAATTATAAATATAGCAAAGGCTAATCTAAAAGTTAAGTAAGTATGTATGTTCGTTAACTAAGTACAAGTTTAGTAGATAAGTAGATAAATATTAAATTCTTGACTGCATTCAGTCCTTACCTAAGATTCAAAATATTCATTCAGATTGTAGAATGTTTATGAAATAAGCCATTCTTTAAGTTTAACCTTAAAAATATTACCGTTTAAATTTTTTAAGTCTAATGGTAGGTGATTATATATTTTTATGGCTGATATGTAGGAACTTTTGTAATATAGTGATGTTATACTTTTTTCGAATCCTTGTTATTATATGAGCCTTTTAATTTGATGCCCATATTGCAAAAAAAGTTTTTTTTAACGATAAATTATGAAATCTACAACCTACTATATTGATTTTTTTGTATGTCACCTATCTACGAATACTCGGACTAATAAGACGAATTTAACGATACGTTAATTAAAGATCTGAGCAACATTCTTAATTTTTTATTTCATAAGAACCTTCTCCTGATAATAACAAACAGACCAAAAAAAGAATTGGCCAAATTGGTCCAGGCGTTGTTGAGTTATGCGCTTACCAACACATTTTGCGATTCATTTTTATATTATAAGATAATAACACTCCCAATGAATCAATGCATCCTCATGCTACATACCAAGTATCATAAAAATCGGTCCAGTAGTTTTGGAGCCAATTTAATGCAAACAAACAATAAAATATTTCCTCTTCAATGTTTATCGTAATTACAAACTCAAATATTTTCTTTAAAATTCTGTAAGTCTGAGTATTTAAAGTCGGAAAACCAATTATAATTAAAAATAACAAAATAGGTAAAAATACTTAATTGGTAAAAATAAATCAATAAATATTGCATAACATTTCACACAGCGTCATCTAGCCCCAAGCTAAGCAACCAGGCTTGTGTTATAGTACCCAGATAACGGATAAAAATATTTTGTATATATATATATATATATATATATATTAAATATAAACACTCAAGCTGGAAACAAATATCTGCAAAAAAAATTGAGGCGGGAATCGAACCCGCAACCTTCTGCATCGCAGGCGCACACCGAAACGTTTTCGATCGCCTTTAGCAAGCTCGGCCGAAGGTGGTCCAAAAATCGCTTACAATTCGATTTTCGTAGAACCGCTACGAACGTCGTAGCAAATCTTACAAGTTCATTTTCATCGCTGTAAGAAGTTCACTTCTCACTTTCACTTCAAAAATAAAGTGGACAATCTATGTACAATATGTAGCACACATGTGACGAGTTCCTACTAAGAAATTGCTTTGTATCTTTACCGGAGCCATTGATTAGCGAAAAATCTCGAGTTAACGCATCGCCCACCTGCGTCACCCAATTTTGTTAAAAATGTTCCGGTAGGGGTGTCACAAAAATACTCATACGTTTTGGTTGGATAGACAGTGGCGTTCTAAAATAACATGACATTGAAGTTTGATATCATTGTTTTAAATAGTTAGGTTTATTTAATTAAGAATTAGGTATTGAGACGGTTAATAGTAATTTAAGTACTCTAAGGTTGATCTGCTGCAATAATTCTGTTATATAAAATAAGTTTTTACTTTTTTAAGTACGGCTTTATAATAACAATATTCATGTTTTTACGTTAGTGGCTAATATAAATAGACGAATAGGTATAGATAATTATGTAAAATATCAGATCAAAAGTCAGTTAAAAATATAAAATTTTAAATACCTATGATTTCGACAGCAACTGTAATTCATGCTAATCTGGGTTCTGTTGTACCCAAGACATGTATTATAATGCAATAAGTAGAACCCAGAACCTATACCAACCTCGCAACTTAGTCGAAGATTAGATTTCTTTTTATTTAAAAGATCTGTTATTGGTAGCAAGTTTGGTAAATTTTTAATATTTAAGACTAATTTATAATCATTAGAACTGTAGATTAAGAATATAATATAGTAGTTTATTTGAGACGACACATCGTACAGAAAGAAGAAAAAGACACAAAAATTGACGTGAAATTTAAAGGAAAAACATGAAAATTTATAAGAATCTTTTCTTTATTTTAATTTATAAGAGAAGCCGTGTGCTTTCTCAAATGAGTCACAGTCAAGCATGATGAATAAGTGAGTTAGTACTCCCTATTATAATTATATAATCTATAGGGATAGTGTTTAGATCACGAGTAAATCTGTGTCTAAATTTAAGGTTTAAATTCACATCTCAGACTATTCTTAAACCTCGTTTTGAAATAGCCCTTATTCCATCCTTGACTTCCTTGACTATAGCCTCGACACCCAGCAACACCGCGACACCCGGCGACACCTCGATTCTGAGTTCAATGATAAAGGACACAAGCTTTTTGGACAGCCCTAACACTGAATAGTATTGCTCTACGATTTTGTAAGTCAATGTTTCTGAGTAGGTTTCCAACCTTCCAGTAGACAGCTGAGCTTCATGATGATGAGATGGAACAGCCTTTTCATTTGATCAATGAACCCTTTATTATCATCATGTTTTATATTGATTGAAGAATAGGGTTTTACGTATAAAATAGGTGTTGTTTTTGACCTACTTTGATCCGGTTTTAAACCGACTTCAAAAAAGGAGGAGGTTCTCAATTCGATTGTACGTATTTTTATTACAGACTATACGACAGCTAAAAATGGTTTCTGAAAGGAAAAAATAATCCTCTCCTATAGACGCTAGAATTTTTTTCGTCGTTTTAGTAAAACATCTTTCTAAAAATGCTTTTTTTCTGTGTAGGAAGAAATTGCTTTAAACTATAAACTGACAGTTTATTTACGTCTTTTGGTTTAAAGTTCCTCGTTATTCATTCTTAAGTCTCGTATTTTCTATGTTTTACCATTGTCTATGCTTTTATCTATTATATCTATGGTTGGTCAATGGTTGTACAAATAAAGTATTTGTTTATTACCTTAATATAACATCACAATGTAATTCACACAAGAATTTTCCATTTTTTCCGAGTACTTTTTAATATGGTAAATTCCTTAGAATTTTTTACAATTTGGGCCCTTTGCTTGTTTAACATTTTGATGTCTATGTGATTTACAGCTTAGGTATTTTGCTGTGTAGAGATTTATTTTAGGCATTTTGACAAATTGAAAGTTAGACACTCTGATCATAAAGTTAACAAACAATTACATGCCATGAACCATTATAGAGCAGTCATATGATACTATGCATAACCACAAAACCTATTCTTTAAAACATTATTCAAATACCTTTATCAACTTATCTAGGTTCGAAAAGTTCATAAGTATAGTATGCGTCATAAGTCCACTATCAGTTTGCTACAGAAATACTGTAAACAAGTATTGAACTCACAACCTTCTTCTAATAGACGTTACACAAAAACATAAATACTTGAATTAAAAGTACTCAGTGCGATTATTATTTTAAACATGTTAGCTATGTTAGTTGGCCGAGTGGTATAAGCCGCCACCCGCTATATCAATATAATGTTATAATGTTCAAATAGTGCTGCACAGGATTGTAAACGTCACGGTCGGCAGATACTTTTGACCGTTGATTTTACCTGACACTTACAATAGCCACGGTCGGCAGCATAGTTGCAGACTCACAGTAGACCTCCAAAACAGCTGTTATTAGAATGTTTTCAACACAAGCAATATTCTAGGCACTTGCTTTAGTTGAAAGTCTTTTAACTCATAAAATCAAACAAAAATTATTAGAATAAAAACATTTCAATAATAGTAAATTTTGAACTCTACTGTGGGTGTGCAATTATGCTGCCGACCGTACCGACACTTTAAAGTTTCCAAAGGCCAAAACAACATAGTGTTTAAAAATTCTAATTAACTGAATTATACCTATACTCAAAGGTATCTAGCGCGAAATGAGACAGAACCGAGTTTCAGTTACAACAAATAAGCGCTTTACCAAAATTGAATTACGTATGGTAGCCGTGAAAATGATACGGGAAGCTATTGCGATAAAAAAATGTTATTTTGTGAAAAATTATAATATTTTTTTAATCATTGTTCTGACAAGCATAAATATTTTTTGTAGAAAAATTTACACAGCGCCATCTAGCCCCAAAGTCAGCAACTAGGCTTGTGTTATAGGTGCCAGGTAACGGATAGAATATATATATATACCTTTTCTTTGTAAATACATACTTAATATACATACAGACACCCATACCAGATACAAATATGTAAAGCTTAAAAACTTGTTTGAGGCGGGAATCGAACTGCTGTTTAATGTGAGTTTAAAAGGCCATGTCGATTTCCTAGCGATGTTTCCTTACACCGTAAGAGTAGTGTTAATTAAAACCTTATTAAAAAAACCCATAACACTGTTTAAAAAGATTAAAAGGTTACAATTATTGCTTAGAAGCTACTCCTATTCGTACAAGATTTCAAGGCAGTGTAGGTTTTTTTTCCGTTAAATCTTCGTGCGTGACGTATTCAAACAAAATAGGATGTTTTTGCATACATACTGAGTCCATATACTAATTGCTATTTTTATTTCGGTCGTTTGCGTATCAGGTTATTTATGCGTCTGGCACCTTACGAATTTGAAAAATAATATTGATAACTTCCCCCCCTGCTTCGTACCAGGTTCTTTGCGTTTCTGGCACTATGCATCAAAATTACTCATATCAACAACCCGTTGGCTTAGATACATACATCATTGATCTTCGGTGTTTCTGATAATCTATACATATAAAATTCTTTGTCCTGAATGTCTGACTGCCGGATCAACGCACAGCCTAAGCCGCTGTTCGTAGAGAGCCCGAAACTGTGTGTGTATGTGTTCTTTATGTGACGTAGACATCCGATAAGAAAGGATTTTCCGAAATTTTACTCCTAAGAGGGGGAAAAGGGGAGACAAAGTTTGTATGGGACAACGTGATTCCTTGGTCCATTTTCGACTTTTACGCGGACGAAGTCGCGACAAAAGTTAGTCGAAAAGAATCAGTGATCGGCGCTGACTCGCTCAAATTCCAACTTCGTGAGTACACATCGGAGGTATACGGAACAAAAACACAGTATGGCCAGTTTTAAAATTAAGTTCAATTTAGCAGAAACTGCGGCGTTGTACTGCTCTACAGCAAGATGAACGGGTTTTTTGGTTGCAACTTGCAACGAACCGCCGGATGTTGTAAACAATTTGGGTGGAATTGAAATAACAGAAATGAAGCTGTTACCAGCTAGATACCTACTGTATGAAATAAAACAGAACTTTTGTTTGTTTGTTGATTGATTTAAGTTCTATGCACACTACGTCGTATTGTAGGTAAGAAGATTCGAAGTAAATATTTTCTAAGAAAGATGCATTTTCAAAACTTTGCACTGCGGTGAGCCTCGAACTCGCTTACGATAACCAATGGATATGCCCACCGCCCGCGCCGTGAAATTAGTAGGTATATGGATATTTTTGGAGCAAAATTTTGGCGATGAATTTTCCGTGCAAATATCTTTAGAAATGCCTAGAGCTGGCCTACGCACCTAAACATAAAATTAATAGTTAACTAATAAAATTCTTCTGAAACTGTAATATATTTGTGTATTGTATTTTTTATCGTACCTCCTTGTATTTCTTATGTTGTTGTAACTATTCTCATCAATAAAATAAGGAATTAAAGTTTTTCAGCATAGAGAAAGTAAGAATAAACTGTAGTTACCTAATCTTACATACCTACGAGTAAGTACATAAAAGCACAGCTGAATTATTTATCACGGACAAACCCCGGTTCGTCGTATCAAATACCGATTGTCCAAACAAAATAAAGGTACACACACTACACACGCAGGCCTTGTGTACGCAACTTAAGTTTTACAGACACGATCAATATTCTTGAGTCAATAAAAATAATATTGGCCTTTATAATAATAATAATACTGGCCTGAAGTCAATAATAATAATACTTGCCTTACTAGCCGCGAATTTGTGCGCGTGGTAGTTTTGTTTTAAATACTAAAACTTTCTTCTTAAAACACTATATCTATTAGAAAAACAGCATCAAAATCCGTTACGTCGTTTTAAAGATCTAAGCATACAAAGGGACAGACAGACAGCGGGGAGCGAGTATGTAGTGATTTATGGAATCTATGCAGCGAGCGCTAGGAACTTTTTGATCCATGCTATTTTATTTATTTTATTTTTATTTTTTTTATTTTTTTATTCAGGACATTATAGAACCTGGAGACTGTATTAAATGGAGTAGACTTGCAGCAAATGGAGTAGTAACAGCCCTTTGATGTCCTTGGCCTCTTCAACCTCAACTCTTTCTCCGAGGTTTTCTTGCCGAGTATCCTTAAGTCTTCCTTCAATATAATTTATCTGGTGCCAAACATCTGGACAAGATGCGATTGTCATCACGATGTTTTCCTTTACTGTAAAAGCAATATAAATAGCGTTTATTATGGCTTGATTCTTTGCCGTGGCCAGTGCCTTTTAAGTATACTATGCGTCAAGTTACTTGACCGTGTGAGAGTCGCTTGTGTGCGTGCTGTACGCAACCTTGCAATGAATTAAATATGGGCGACGGAAGTTACCCGATTTCGTGTCCTGAAGATTTAGAAAAATGTGGATAGGCCATGATTGTGAAGGAAAAATAAAGTAGGGTTAGTCCTATTTCCAAAAAATAAAAAGTAATGTCATATTTATCTGTTTAGGTAGATATACTACCTATGACTTAGGTCTGTCTATATGACGAAGAGACATGGCCTTTTACGTCTTATCTAGTAGTTGTTTTAAACAGCGCCAGCAACTTTAAGAGACAAGCGCTCAGGCTTATTTGGCTGAAGTAAACATGGATTGCGAGAGCGTACTCTATCCTTTAAGTTCTGGTATTTAGTAGGTATTGGAATAATTCATCTTTTTTACCTAAACAATTTTCCCAAAACGATTTTTCGTACCAGATTAAAAACCCAATACCGTAAATTCCAATACGCACTGATGAAACAGATAAAACGTCAGAAAAATACAATTTCAATCAACACATGTCATGTTCAATACATTCTGTACGCCGAACCGGGTGGTCCGGGAGCCTGTGACAGGAAAGACTTACGTCACAAGTCCTAACCTCTAATAGGACTGGGTGTGCAGTGATATTGTTTGGTAGAAAAGGAATAGACTTCATCCGAACATGTCACAATATTCTGAAAATTTTAATAATTTCTAATGATTTAATAATTATATATTAAGCCTAATAAGCTTAACAAATTAAATGAAACAAAACAAAGCGGAAGCCTTTTGTAGAACTCTAAAGTGATAAGATATGACACAATCAGCATTAAAGTAGCTGCATTATGAATTGCAATAAAGCCCCGTGTTTCCAGTCTTCCTCTTTCGATGCAATATACCCCCATTTCCTAAGGATTTAACTGCAACAGCAACTGCCTACTGCCAATTGGCTACTGGAGTTTATATTTCTGGAACTATTTAGTGATATAACTTAACGATCACGTTATTATTGTTTTTAGTAATATAACAAAAATATGGTTTACGAATAACGGTCCATAACGATCCCTCTACGGAAAACGGTCCCCCTCTCAAGAACTTTGTCACGATTAACAGTCCCCCTGGATTGGGGGACTGATAAGCGCTAATTTACTATTATTATACGTTCTGTTTCTATTTATTATATCTATTTTGTTAAATGTAGCTGAAGATTTGTAAAATAAAATTAATAAATAAATATTGTGGCCTTGCTTTCCGGAATAGCAGGACCTGTGACGTAAGTCCCGTTGTCATAGGCTTACGGTTCAAATAGCAATGTATTCAAAACAATCCAACGGCAACGGCAAATAACCGATTCTGTGTCTCATGGGTGCCGTTTTGTGCTCCGCTTTTTTACATTATGCGGACTACGCGATTCCCATTACCTAAGGGTGGAAACAGACTACAAACAGCTCGCCGATCGTTAATTTAAGGATAGAAGTCCACTTCTTTTGCCCTTATTCTTTCTTTATTTCTTTCTGTATCTTAAAAAGTAGTTCGGTTGCTCGTTAGAGATGGTGCTATCTTTTAATCGAAAGAAAAGTAAAATCTATTCGTAAAAATGACACAAAAGATATCCGTAACCCTTTGATTGGAGCAAGTAAGGAGCGCTATATATATTTCGACATTTCGACTGATAAATGGGCAATTGTGTCTGAACGGTCTAAGGTCCTTGCGGCCATAAAATATCGATAGGTACTAATATTATAAAGCGAAGAGTTTGTTTGTTTGTTTGTCTGAACGCGATAATCTCAGGAACTATATTTTTTGTTGGATAGTCAATTTGTCGAGGAAGACTTTAATAGGCTATTTATATTTCGATATTCCCACGGGATCTAGTTTATAATAATATTCAAAATAGAAAAATTCTTAATTTCAAAAATTAATAAAAAAAATCTATTGGAGGTAGAACACGGAAAACAATAGGGGGAAAACGGAAAAAATTGTCTGGGGTTAAAACTTTGGATTGAACACGGATGCCACCATTTTTTTGTGTTCGTTATAAAATAAATTTGTATTCGACTTCTCTTGAATTCGGAAAGTTATTATTCTCTTTATAGGTTTTGTTGATCATTAAAATTTTTCAGGAACTACGTAGTTAATTGAACTGTCGGCCGATTAAAAAGCGTGTAGTTTGTTACCACCCTTATGCGAACTTCTCGATTCCCATTACCTAAGTGTTTATTTTTATGAAATGTGAGCGTATGGTAAGCTTTACAACGCTCGCGAGATTTTCTTTTGTGAAATAATGATTTTTTTGCTGTCATTCGTTTTTTTTTTGAGTTATTTTTATTTTGGGTGGAAATGTAAAATATTAATGTGCGGTTACATAAAAACAAAGAATTAGCTAAATAAATAAATACCAAATAAATATATATTTGCAATTATACAAAAAAAAAACTATTTTAGAGCATCTTTAGCAGTTTGTCGGCATGGTTTAGTAAGTTATTCGGTGGATGGATAAATGCGTTGTTGTATTAAAAAATAGGTAGGTACTTCTTCAATGAAATATCTTTGTAAAACCTAAAAAACCTCTAGGAATAACTGTGCCGATGTTCCGAAGAAATTTACAATTTAAGTCACGAGGTTCCATAAAACTACAACCCTGGAGTCTTCACCTTCTAGGCGATCATCCTAGACCACATTTTCGCTTCCCATGAGGTGGGGTCAAATGCACGCCTATTTTGTGTAAAAAAGTACATAAAACCTTAAATATACCTACATTCATAGGCAATCATAGTTACACCTAAATATAGGTAGATATATAAATATAGTTAAAGACAGCAGGATATGTACTATATAAAGATGTTCTCCTTTGAAATCGTACGGTCTGCGGGCTCGCTAACAACGTTCATAGCGATTTGAATCTCAAAGATTTCGAATTTAAGTTTCGCAACGCTTCAGGCTTTTTGATTTGGTCCAAGTTACGCTATGTAGCGACTGTTAAATCAAAAACTATAGATATCTGTATTACCTAAATTTCCAGCATGGTGACCGTTGTGCCAACTGGGTCGTCTTGGTTTCCATTTGAATCGTCTTTTGTTATAGTTTTGATGGCAGGTTTTTTTATATTTTAATCATCTTTTGTTTGTAGATGATTGATGGATTTTGAAGGACAGATTAGAAGTCAAAGTAGAATCAAATATCGATGGACTAGAGTGGAATATAAAGTAGCAACAGATCATTTTAATAAATTAACGTTCACCTAAATTACCAGTTATAGTCCGTGCGGTGAATGAAGAATATTTATTTAAAAAATGAGTTCTTCGCATACTCCTTCTATACTTTCCACCCTATTATTTCCAATTTATTGTGTGGTATGTGTCCCATATCATGGGGCTATGGAGCCCCGGACCTTTAGAAGGTTGGCGTGCGTAGAGCTGAAGCCAATAGCAAAGTATGATGTGGACAACAAACCGGCGATTATCCCTGTATACTATAAAATACAGCCAAGGACAACCTCCGGTTTGGATAGAACTATTGATAAACTACAGGAAAAACCTACTTGGGCTACTGCGATGGGATGGTAGGGAACTAGCTACTAGGAAACTATGGACACTCTAGCACCTGCCGTAAAAATGACCAACAAACACGTAAAAATGGCAGGCGGAGACTCGCCAACTCTCAGACTGGACCACCCTAATTAGCTGAGTAAATTACAGCTAAAGGCTAAAGGATGGAGAAGCCTCACTGGATTTTAAACCATCACTGGCAGTCCGAGCGAGCGGCGGGCCAACTTATCATTGATGACGTTCGGCATCCATCCTTCGAGTATTTCTACTCTCACGACTCCGCTCTGGATGGCCGGTGAAGGCAAGTCAGAGGCTTCCGAGACCGCTTTCTCGTCAGTGTTCACTCTGACCAACCAATTAAGGTCAACCGTAGATGAGGAACGGTGGCTTCCCCCTGGAGCACTAGAGATTACGGGGTCGCTACTTATACCGTGGGGACACCTATTATTATTATTTTTTATAAGAAGGGGATTATTTCGTGCTTCAATTCTACCTTTTTTCTTTGTAACGTTCTGTGCGTCCTCTTCTGCTCCCACCTCGCACCGCCCATTTCGCAAGCAATATTCAATTGTGATGCCCTTTGGTATATCATCTTTATGTATTAGCCAGTCAATCTGCCGCTACGTCGGAATACAAAATATGAAGCACCTTTTCATGTTCCTTTAAATAAATAGTTGAGAAAGAAGTGGCGGTATTTTGTTTAGTTACAACTTTTGCGGTGATTTCAACGATAACTACATTCATTCTACCTCTAGCTAAAAATAAGCGTAGGTTAAGTATTTATTTGTTCAGAAGTCCAACAGCTATTATATACAATCACCTTTCAAAAAAAAGAAACTAAATCAAAATCGGTTCAGCCGTTCGGGAGCTACGATGCCACAGACACACACAGAGTGACACATCAAACTTATAACACCCCGTCGTTTTTGCGTTGGGGGTTTAAAAACATAGTGTCACAACAGAAAGCTAATTACAGGATCTTACAAGTGAAAAAACATTTAGACACAAGCGTAACTACGAACTAGCACTAAAAATTTAAAGAAGCGTAATAATACGGACAATTATTATCAAAGTTACAATTGAAAATTGAACTGTGCATTCGTCATTCATAGGAAACTTCACGACATGTCAAAATAATAGAATAATTACATACCTGCTAGAATATTAAAATTTTGTTTTTCTATAGAAATAGGATATAGGAATAGGAATTAAAATTATTATAATTAAATAAATTTATTAATTATTATAGGAATAGAAATAGGAATATCTATAGAATTAGGTATATACCTAATCTACACTTGATATACTGAAAACAGTAGCCAACACAAATAAATTGGGACTGGATTAAACGGTTCTAATATCATGAGACATAGTGAACCACGTTCTGTCATTTTCTATAATAGTAGGTACCTACATTGAACTACAATTACTAGCGTATAGAAACGACAACACAAGGGGCTCGTTTGCGCAACGCACTGCGGTCCATGGACCACAGTGGATCACAGTTGCAGTCCACACTCAGTTCGCGCGAACGTGTTTTGCTACCGACAAAAAATGCCGTATTGTGTTTTAAAAACGTGCCAAAATCATTCAAGATCGAAAAATAAAAGTAGTGGTGTGACTTTTCATCGGTAAGTAAACAAAATATTACTAAATAACAACTAAAAACTTAATAAATTACAATTTTTATATATTTTTGGGAGCGACGCCATTTCCATGCAAATAATATAGATTAAGCTTACACAGAACGGATACTCGGTTTGTATAATACGAATGTTGACAATACTTAAGCACACACGACTACCAATCGCCCGTGGTTTCTCTTGTGTTTGACAGTTAATTACGTACTACATCAGTCGCAAAATCTAACTATCCACTTTTTACCTATATTTTTTTAAAGGTAGATAGGTTGGTACTTATTTTGTATTTAAGTTTCAAAGCTCAGCTATATTATAGTTAAGGCCAGTATAAATATTCCGAAATCAATAGTCACTATCGGAAAACATAGAAATGAATGAGATGCGAGATGGTGCGAAATTAGCGATTAAACAAAATAAATATATTACGAACTAGGTATGACAAATTCCTCTGATCTGGAACTATATTAATGTAATTTGGTACTATTTTAATAAGAAAGTTTCGTGATATTAGTCACTATAGTTTATTTAATGTAAGATATTTTGTTTTATTTTGGTTTATTGTAAGCCTAAATAGTAGTCTTTAGGGTGCCTTTATTTTATACCATAACTTTTCTTTTTTAGGTTTCTTCGACCTGGTCACCAACACAGAGAAACATGGATCACATTTGTCCAAAAAAATCGCAACGAAGCTACATGGCTACCGAGTGATCATTCTTACATATGCTCAGAGCATTTTAAAGATGATGATAAATACATCAACATACATCATACTGAGCGCCAAAAACTTACCAAACTTATATTGTTTAAAGGAAAATAAAAAAGTATTTATTTAAATTCGTTTGTTTTATTTTTATAAATATGAGATCGGCAGAAATAAATATTACGACCTAATCAATAATAATAATAATCTATACCTATCTATATCTATACTAATATTATAAAGAGGTAACATGTATGTATGTATTTTGGGGTAATCTCCTAAATCACTGAACCGATATTGATAAAACTTAGTATAAGGTTACATTGAATCATTGGGAGTAACATAGGCTATGTTTTATCCCGATATTCCCACGGGATCGGGACTTATGCGGGTGAAACCGCGGGGCGCTGCTAGTAAACTATATCTCACGCAAAACTTACATCCGGAATAACGCCGGCCACATACATGCGGAATTCCAAATCGCAATTCCGCATGTATGTGGCCGGCCGTATTCCGGATTTCTAGCTACATACAAAATTTCATCGCAATAGGATAGAAATCATTTGCGTGCAGTCCGCGCAGTGAATCATGACCCCTGGCGGTAAGCGGAAGGGCATACCCCTTCCGCTTACCGCCAGGGGTCATGATTCGCAGAACGCAGTCTATGTATAAAAATGAATCGCTGAATGTGTTGCTAAGCTCAAATCTCGAGAACAGCTGAACCGGTTTTGCTAATTCTTTTTTGTTATGTTTGTTATTGTCAGGAGAAGGTGCTTATGAAAGAAAAAATTAAGAAAATTGCGCGGAAAAATTGGCCCGCGGGTTAAACCGCGGGGCGCAGCTAGTATTCATATAAATGTTACGTTCTGCGCATACCCCTTCCACTTACCCCATGGGTCATCTTTCGTTGTGCGGACTCACACACAAATTTAATTCATATATATTTTATAGTAAGTACCTACCTACCTATACTATTACCTAAGTGTTATAATAATTTGAGATAGCCAGAAATAAATAAACTATTTGGATCTAATCAATAAACTATATCTCACGCAAAGCTCACGTCTAATGTAAAATTCTAATGAAGTTTTGGTAAGTAGGTACAAATATAGTGTCCATTCTGCGGTGTAAAAATCTATAAAAATGTTTTCGGCCGACATGTTGTTACTCTTCGTTGAACAGAACGCGTAACCGCCGCGAATCCCACGGCGCTTAAGGCCTTTTGGTCGCGAGAAATGCGTTGCACGTTTCAATTACTATTAGAACATGCAGCGCTTTTTTTTTTGTATAGTTAGACGACACCTATTGGTTTTAAGCGCTGCAGTAGCTTGCAGGCTACCGTTGCCCTGAATCGCGACACATTCGAAGTTCTAACAGAGCTCGTCTATATTTTCACATGTCTCTGGGTACCTACGTAAAAGTTTTTTTTGTTTATAACGAATAGGCTCCGAAACGACTGGTTCGATTTTGATGAAACTTGGTATGATATTGTATAAATAGACAAATGCAATATTACAGTAAAAAACAAGCGCCACAACCGCTGATCAGACGTAGGTATACTTCGAATAACCAGTGTATTTATGATAAGCTTCTTTTGTTAAGGTTCCGTAACTGAAGAGTAAAAACGGAACCCTATTACTAAGACTCTATCGTCCGTCCGTCCGTATGTCTGTCACTTTGCTATATCTCATGAACCGTGATAGCTAGACAGTTGAAATTTTCACAGATGATGTATTTCTGTTGCCGCTTTAACAACAAATACTAAAAATAAAATACAGTTCGGAACCTTTCGTGCTTGAGTCCGACTCGCACTTGGCTGTTTTTTTTCTCTTTCCAACTTATTAGATTCTGTCTTTTTAACTTTTCAATAGTGGTAGAAACCTCGACTTTCACTTTTCACCAATGAATTTTTCTTAGAAAAAATTTAGCTTAGAAAAAAGCTCGTACAAAAAAACTTGAGAGATATCAAGGGACACCCGGATGGAACGAAGTTTCTTTCAATTAATTTGTGAAGGAATTGTAATAAAATCAAAAAGTGTCGTTACAATTTTTGGTCTTATTTTTTTCGTCTAGCCCCCTTTCGCAACGCACCATAACGAACTTCGTTCAAAAAATACAAGATAGTATATTGAATTTCCTTCGACACAGCAATTTATCGTATTATGAATCCACATTTCAATTACCAGTTCTAAAACCTTCTGCAGTACAAACCCCAATTCAATTTGACCAACAACAGCTAGATAGGCATTTAGTGAAAGACATTATTCCGATTATAAAGGCAAACAATGGCGGATTACTTCCCGTATAGGAATAAAATAACCATAAAATGTGGATGCTACAAGGTATTATAACCGTACGATTTGGTTCAAGATTAAACTTTGTATATTTACATAGGAGGAAAATATTGCTCTGACTTATCAGTTTTACAAAGGAATGGGTATTTTTGACGTAAAAACGTCCTTATAATCGGGTAAAAGAGTCACCTTTGTAAAAACTAAATGCGAAATAGATATAACGTGTATTTAACGGTTCGATTGATAGAACTGCGGACAGTTTCATTTGCCTGTGGTTCGATTGATAGAACTGCGGGAAGTTTGATTTGCCAGTGGTTCTATTGATAGAAGTGCGGATAGTTTGATTTGCCCGTGGTTCGATTGATAAAAATGCGGACAGTTTGATTTGCCCGTGGTTCGATGGATAGAACTGCGAACAGTTTTAATTTGCCCGTGGTTCGATTGATAGAACTGCGGAAAGTTTGATTTGCCAGTGGTTTGATTGATAGAACTCCGGCGATCGGACCACGAGAAATAAACGATAAATATGACGTCTTAATTTGTTACAAATATATGGGAAAAGGATGTAGCTAATCTAAAAGATTGAATTGGATTAGAAAGATCAAATAGATCACGAAATGATGCTACTTACCTGATTTTTTGTTGTTTGATTTTTTGTTGGTTGATATACAGGCGAATAATTGAATTTTTTGTGCTTCAATCACAGTTCTTTTTTTAAAGATTGTTTTTAGATTTGGCTCTAGACCCAGAATCAACGAGTACGGAGCCATGACCCTTGATTGGAGTCCAACTTTTTTTTCGAAAAAGGAACAAAGACGCACGAAACGGAAAAAAAGACGACCTCTATACAGAAACTTAAGACGATCGTAATAGAAACAAAAGACGACCATTGTTGGATTTGGCAAAAAGAAACTCACTTGCAATCCTATTATAGGTAGATACCTATTTTACTTAAGTGCTAAAAACTCAGTATAAGATCGCAAGCGCACTTGCTTACTTCTGCAATAGTACATTTTTAATTCAAGAAAATTAATGTAAACTAGACTAAGTACCTTACTAATCTACTACCCTAATTTACCAAAATAATAACTTATAAAATAATGCCCCATGGTCAGTTAAAGCCGTGAATAGTGGCCACCCTAATTAAAGTTAACCCTTCGAACACTGCTCGGTCCGAATTAGCGTCCGGTATCCGTAACTATCGGACCGGGTGCCCACCTCGGTCATAAATTAAGAGATGCTTGAATTTACCGGGGTAGTGAGTGTTCACATTGTACTGGTTAAATAATCCTACTTAAAAATGTTATAGGTTGTGTGTCAAGTTAAGTTAGGTTAGGTGTTTCATTAATCCCCCCGTGGGTTCCCGCCTTGTCGTGGCGGGGGGGCTTAGTAACCGTGGCCTTGCCAACCACGGTGAAGCCAAGAGGAACCCAGGGCCAAGCCAAGCTGGAGGAACTGGCTAGCCGGAGAGGGACCGCTCCACCGACTTCCCCGCAAAGTCCGGTGTGAGCGGTACGAGAGGTAGGTTGCAGGGCGGTACTGCGACTGAGGCGGGTTGCGGTGTAGTATGGGCTGCACCCTGCACCTGGAGCCCTACATAACCAGTTCGTTGGCCCCAACAACGGAGTGGTACCCGACCGGGTTTCCCCAGGACAAAACGATGTTTCATTAATCGTCAAATTAAATTTCAATGTGTGTCAAATTTTCAGTATATTTGTTACATCTTCAAGCAAAAACTTTAAACTAATTTTATTATTTATTCATGTTTTTCAGTTTTATATTTAATTACTGGGGGGGTTTTTTTGGCGTCATTTTGCTTATTTGTGATTATTATTATTATTTTTAGTTGTTAATTGTAAGTAATTTGATTTGATGTAACTTATTTTAAAACTGTGTTTTTAGATAATAAATTTCTTAAAATTTGTAAATAAAACCGTAATCAGCAAAAAATACTGAATTGATAACGAGGAAACTTAGTATGTATAAATGTATAAAGCTGGAGTCCTGAAATCTCAACTAGTTCAATATGAAACATTTTCATTTAAGGATAAGAGCGAAGGAGCAACCAAATCGTAAAGTGGTTCGAAATACCAAGGGATATAAATTCATAAATCTCTTTCACTTAATAAGTTCTTATAGCGATATTTTAACTTTTCGATTTCACTATAATTTATTTATCTAAAAAATACATACTTACTTTTAGATTTACTATCTAAGTCCAAAAAACCATTCAAACTACAACTGGGAGCAATTGGAACAGAATAGGTGGACTTCAGGTCGCTTAGCTAGCGTAAGTAGTAAGTATTAGACTTTCTATGTCAAAATAAAAGATACACACACAATGGAAACGGGCTATAAAGCATGGACCATAGACTTTTAATCAATCTGCACGAGCTACGGGAGTGTAAAAATGGCGAAAGCTACAGTACATAGTGAGCTTAATTAAAACCATAAGGAAAATTCGCTCCATCCGGATCTATGACATTTTTTGGTCCGGTTATCTATGCGAGTTTTTGCGGTTTCATCCGGAGTTGACCTGTTAGGGTTGATTGTTTTTTTTTATTAAGAGTAAAGTTTTTTTTTATACATAATATTCGTAACTCATGCTTCAGTGTGTAAAGAAAACACTGTAATCCTTTGTAGGCAAATGTAGGTGCTTAAGACCCGCGGTTTTTGACCGAAAAAATTTAAAAATTGTAAACTAGTTTGGGAAAATTACCTTAATTTACCCAGAGTCTGGGGATGTTTTAAAGGAAAAGGTACCGCCGTTGTCTCCATACAAACGTAGTCACTGTTTCCTCCCTGTATAATGACACTAGCACAAATATTTTTGTTGTGTAAAACCTATAACTGCCATGACTATGCCCCTCTGTCTGTCCCTCTCTCTGTGTGTTTTTTTTTATTTTCCAATTATTATATAAAGTAAGAGTTAAAAAAAAACAAATTATAATAAAAAAAAAGACGTAGGGGATGGTCATGGCAGTTATAAGTTTTATGGAACAAAAATATTTGTGCTAGTGTCATTATCCAGGGGGGAAACAGTCGACTACGGTATCCTTTTCTCTTAAGTAATTACCCGCCTATAATTATTAGTTTTCTCTTCTTTGTCCTGCCCTTTTCCCAATTCCGTTGGGGTCGGGCTCCTTGTACGTTTGCGCCAGGTCCTTCCCTTAATGTCCCTAGCAACATTGGTCCACCAGGTGGCGGGCGGTCTTTCTCTTCCCCGGGGCTTCATGGGCATAGTTCTCACTGAGAAGTTATCCTCCCTTCGCATTATATGACCGTACCACCGAAGTTTACTCTCCCTAAGCTTGTCTACAACAGGTGCAATTATTAGTGTTGCCAGATTTTGAAAATTTCTTCATCATCATCATATCAGCCACAGGACGTCCACTGCTGAACATAGGCCTCCCCCAAAGACTTCCAGAGCGATCGGTCGCATGCTCTCTGCGTCCAACGACTTCCCGCGACTTTAATTAAGTCGTCCGTCCATCTAGTCGGAGGCCGTCCTGCGCTGCGCTTTCCGGTACGTGGTCTCCAATCTAAGACTTTTCGGCCCCAACGGTTATTTTCTTATTAAAACCCTTATAGGCTGAGGTTCTATTTGATAGTCGGTTTATCTGAGTTAAGTCTACTAGACGTATACTTTGTTTCAATGACCATCATATTTTCTACTATGTTACTCACATAGTTACATGAATTGTGACAACAATTTCGTTGAGTTCATTTATCAAACGTCTGCTGAGCTATTTTGACGATTTCCACGTGTGTGTGGCCACTCTGAAGATTGTTATTATCTGTTATTCTAAGAGGTTTAGAGGTTTATTGTTTTTTTATAAGTAGTTAGGTATTTAGGTATAGCATAATGTTTAAAGTCGCGATAAATATTATTATTATTATTTGTTTGTTATATGTCCTGTATCACGGGACTATGGAGTCCCGGACCTTTGGAAGGCGTGCGTGGGGCCGAAGCCAACACGTAGAGGCCCTTTACAATAACAAGTTTAATGGCAAAGTATGATGTGGACATCAAAAAGTTTTTTTTAATATTATTTTTTACTATTAGGTATTTATTATTATTATTGTGTATACCTACTATGAATGCTACCATTTTAATGTTTTATTTTTTATTCTTAGTTATAATTCAAATTTATTATTTGAACTGGCTTAAACCTTCTCATATTTAAGTCATGTTAATCACTACTGATATGTAGTCCATTTATCATGTAACTAGAGTTTGGGGGTCCTGGTGATTATGTGAAACAGGTGTATCAATTTGATACCTAATTCAGACACCAGCTTTCTCTACGTATTATTATTACAATGTACTTAAATTTATCAATGTCCAAGTTTATCACCAATTCAAGAAGTCAAGCTTGGTTTCGACCTCTTAAGGTCTCCATTTAAATAATAAATCAATACTTCAGCACATTTCATACATCGCCATCTAGCCCCAAGCTAAGTAACTAGACTTGTGTTATTTTATTTATTTATTTATTTATTTATTAGTATTAATCAGATAGTACAATCCATTTGTTAGTAAAGTCTTACAGCTATGTTAGTTATCATTAAATAATGTCCAAAAGTAATTACTAAATTAATTAAATTCATATTTTCTATTAAATTTGTGATCTTTGGTGGTATCCGTATTAACACACATATGCATTCTATTCCAGTGTCTAATTATAGGACAGTCTAGCCTTTCCAGTAATGTATTCAGAAGACTGCTGGAGCTCCCCCGCACACGGCGCATCAGTGAGGCAGCTCTTTTACGTATTAGCGTATAAAAACAATCAACTTTTGCCTCCGCAAACATTCCTGATGCGCTACAAACCTTACCTGACTCCCCGCAGAACCTTGGTAGCCCCAGCAGCATTCTGAAACTTTTATTGTACTGGATACGCAGCGCGTTGAAGGTCTTTTTAGTGTACTTAGTCCAAAGGCTGCTGGTATAAAACGTCTGACAGTAAGTTCGAAACAGTATTAACTTGACGTCTTTCGAACAGCCAGCGAACCTCCTAATCACCATATTACACCTAACCGACAACGCTCTACGCTCCCGCTCAATATCCTCATCATCTGAGAGGTCCTCTGTGATCCAATGGCCCAAGTACTTAAACTTCTTAACTCTACCAAGTGATATATCTCCTATTTTGACTGGAGGTACGTAACTAGGGCTCTTTTTTCCCGCCTTGAAAACAAGTATCTCACTCTTAGTAGTGTTGTACCTTAGACCATGTGCCAACGCATACCTCTCGCATATCCCCACAAGAACGTTAAGAGCCCTGATTGACGGGCTCAGCAGAACCATGTCGTCAGCATAGCTAATATTATTTACAATCTTACCGTCGATCGAACAGCCGAGACCGGCTCTACTGAGCTCGTCAATCAGGCCGTTCACGTACAGATTGAAAAGACGAGGAGAGCTTAGTCCGCCCTGTCTGACTCCGCATTCCAACCTATACTGTGTCGAGTACGAACCGGCCCATCTTACCGTATTAGTTTGGTTATGGTACCAATATTTCAGAAGGTTAATAACTTCACTAGGTATGTTAGTGTCTCTCCGGAGCTTATCCCACAACACATCGTACGACACTAAATCGAATGCCTTCGACAGGTCCAAAAAACAGGCATACACTGGCGTATTTCTCGTTGTGTAATACTGAACGGTATGCTTTAACCTCAGTATTGCAGTTTCAGTGGAGAGTCCCGGTCTGAAACCAAACTGACATTCATTTAACTCTACGTATTTACTAAGCTGACGGTCAATCAAACCGTCCAATACTTTCGCCACTGTTGTTGCTAGAGAGATTGGCCTGTAGTTGTTCCTGTCGGAGGCATCGCCGGTCTTGTTTTTAATTATAGGAACAACTATGGTCTTCATAAGCTCCGGAGGTAAATAGGAGTGAATAATACACACATTAAATAGTAATGCCAACACTCTTGGCAAATGAACTCCTGCATGCTGCAGATGCTCAATACTGAGATCGTCATGTCCTGGTGATTTACCACGCTTCATATTTTTAATTACATTAGCCACGTCTTTTCCTGTAAATGATATTAAATTACTACTTGAATCGATCACAGCATCCGGCATCTGCAACATTGGCTTAAGTGAAGAATGAACCCTGAAATGCTCTCTAAATATTTCAGCAATACGGGTCGGCTCGCACTCACCACAAACACTCGCCGGAAGACACGACCCACCCGCCAATGTTTTAGTGTGTCTCCAAAAACTCTTAAAGTCCTTACTCTTGTGATGTGTTGCTAGAATGTCCATCTTGATTTGAGTTTCATTATCATGGCACCACTTGAGTTTAGACTTAAACAGCCTCCGAGACGCACGCATTTTATTGTAAATCTCTCCTACCATAGGTTTACCAATTGTTGACCATTCTTGGAAGTTAAGTCGTGCCTCCCGATGGGCTTCACTGACGTACTTGTTCCATCCCGTTATTTTCTTTCTCTTTTTACATTTTCCACGTTTATTATTACTTAATTTCGAAGCCTCTCGCAAGCAGCCAACTATATCAGCATATAATTTGTCAATAATATATCTATGATCTACATTCTTACAAAAACCATGCGCACATGTCTGAAACTCTACTGGAAAATCAATGTCTTTTAATCTATTATTACAATAATACTTATACCTATTTATTTGATCGTCATCTCTATCTTTCCATGTCACTTGATTAAAATTATTTGTATACTTAATTTTACATGGCAAACTACTAAAATTAAACGACACTTCAACTGGGAAATGATCTGAACAGAAGACATCATATTTTATCTTAATGTCAGTTACAGACTGCCAAGCTGTCTCTGTGGTCAGACAGTGATCAAGCCAACTTCGAGAATTCTCATGACTATCACTTATAAAAGTATGCGTGTCCGACGAAAGCTTCAAATATATCACGTCTGCACAGAGCCAACTCCGTTCGTCACAAAATTTAGATAGCTCAACAAAAAATAACTCCTTAGGATCCGCATTAAAGTCACCTAGCATTAACACTGACTCCACGGCGCAACTTTCAATCACTGCACTGATCTCACCAAGAACATTTGTAAAAACATCCAAATTATCTCGATCGTTCGTAGGCATATACACGGAAAAAATTAGAGTCTCTCTTTCTTGAGTGGCTATTTTTATGGCCGCTAATCTTACGTTATTACACGGGACGACTGCAACCGAAGAAAATACTCCTTTCCTCCACATTATCGCTACTCCTCCGTGCGGTCTCCCACGTAGAATACAAATGGATGCTAGACAACGGATATACCTACTACTTAAATATTTTGCTTTTGTAAATATATACTTACTTATAATACATAGAAACAACCAGACCACAGACAGACAATATTGAAGCATAAATACTTGATTGAGGCGGGAATCGAACCCGCAACCCTGTGTTTGGTAACCATTGTGCCAACTGGGTCGTTTTAAACCAAACCTAAGCGCCCACCGCACATTATTAAGAGGAAAGGGTACCGGCTCTCTCTCCATACAAACGTAGTCGGCAGTTTCCTCCCTGGATAATGACACTAGAGTCAATATTTTTGTTGCATAAAGCTTGCCATGACCTTGCCCCTATTTCTTATTTTTTATATTTAAGTACTTATTATGTTTTTCAACTCTTACTTTCTATGATAATTAGAATATGAAAAAACCAAGACAACGTCATGGCGGTTATAAGATTTATGCTAAGTACAAAAATAATTGCTGTAGTATCAATATCCAGAGAGGAAACAGTCGACTACGCTTGTATGGTGAGAGAGCTGGGACCCTTTCCCCTTAATAATCAAAATATTAAAATCTAATTGTTACTGCCATCTATCGTCACGAAAATTAAAATAGCATACAGTAGCTGTTCAAGCTTTCCATGTCGTGTGAGTTATTTCAACCATATGAGTAAATATTTAAACCTTCGACTGAGACTAGCAATATAGTTTTACAACTTTGACATAGATGGCAGTGTTACCAATAACTACAAAAATAATATCATTTGAGCTTATACCCATTTATTTTAGGTGGGTGATCGACGTACGAGCTTCCCAAATATGTTATTTTACTCTTTGTACAAGCCTATACCGCAGTTTTAAAGTAGGTACAACTCACGGCTTGTTTCATACTGATCGACTCAAAGAGAAAATACGTGATCGACTCACAAAACCCATACAAAACCGCAAAACAAGGGCCTATCAACTGGCTGAGGTTTATACTTTTAAATGTGGTAAAGAGTATTCTTTCCGTAACGAGTTTTTATAGTCTATGCCATGGAGGTGGAATTTTATTTTTTCGTAGGTCACAGAACAAAAAGCTTGATGACAAGTGACAGCAGCTATTTTTGACAGTTTATGACAGACTAAGGTGACAAGTAAAGCAAAACATAACCTCTGTCTTTGTTGTGTTTCGGCGCGCGGTTTTTCGACAATTCCGGTTATTGTTGTTTTTATCGTGTTAATTGACGAATTTATGTGTGAAAATTGTGTAAAAACAAGTTAATTTTCATGTTAAGTTCATACATTTTGGGTGCGGTGTTCACGACACGTGAGGTCTGTGGTTATAAATTTAAAATTGCTTTTTGTGTTCTATTTCTAAGTGTGTATTAAATTAGGTATAAAAATAAAGAGATGTGATAGTGAAAGCCAACTAAATATTTAGGTCTAGATTTTAAAATATAATAAAATAGGTAAGGACTACTGTCTTCTAAATAATAAATGATAAAATTCATCCCAAAAATAATAAGTTCGCGTAAAAATTTTACGAACTTTTTCTATCGACGAGCCATGGCCAACGAGAGCGTGAAAAATAAAAGTGATTCGAATTTGGAACATTTGCCTGTGAAAAAAATTAAGCTGACCGATGAGGTTTTACAAAAAAGGTCTGTTGGTACGATGTGTGGGGCTTGGAGAGGCGAGGAAGAATATGGGGGATTGATTTTCGTGTTTAAAACACGGGAACCTTGGGCCAGCCCTGATCCTACCAAGGAATGTGATTATCCGGAGAACGTGCAGGATTTTTGGGAGGCGAGTTTGATGGGCAACGATGAAATACAGGTTAGTACCTATTTTTAATGAATAATGATGTATGGTTTCTAGTTAATCTGGTCATCTATATATATAAAAATCAATTGCTGTTCGTTAGTCTCACTAAAACTCGAGAACGGCTGAACGGATTTATCTTATCTTAGTCTTGAAATGTTCGTGGAGGTCTAGGGAAGGTTTAAAAGGTGAGAAAAAATCGAACGGCATCGGGACTTACGCGGGTGAAACCGCGGGGCGCAGCTAGTTGTAAATATATTCATTTACAATGTAAATGTTGCCTGGAAAAATAACCGCAAGTGGTATGCTACCTATCTGAGAACATATTATGAGGAAAGGCTACCAGCGCTATCTCCGTTCAAACATAGTCGACTATTAATTCCCTGTATAATATTTGTACTAGTGTCATTATCCAGGGAGGAAACAGTCGACTACGTTTGTATGAAGAGAGCGCCGGTACCCTTTCGTCTTTAAGAAATGGTGAATTCAGCCGAATTAATTACTTACTTGAAAAATTGTTCAGGCATTTAAAGATTTTCTCCCAGTGATCCAGGAATTTGATTAAACTTATAATACTTTGTTTATGATGTAGGGATAAAGGTAAAAATCTAGTTACTAATATAAGTTTTCTAGTTATTACTAATCTCAAAAATACATATAAGTGGATTTGAACATTTTTAAAACTGCGCCATCTCTGGAAATCGTGATGTACTACATGTTACTGCGTGACGTCTGGTTACCGTTGCGACGCTGCTGCACCTATCTAACGAAGTTAGTACTGACAGTGGCTAAACAGATGGCGCTACTAGTCCTTAATTTTATAAAAATTGGTGTCATTAGAAGCTTCTTTACCATGCTTAGAACACTTTGATGTTCAACTTTGGACTTTTTGTGTTTTTATGAAAAACTAGCTGCGGCCCGCGGTTTCACCCGCGTAAGTCCCGATCCCGTGGGAATATCGAAAAAAATATCCTATGTCCGTCTTCTGATTGTAAGCTACCTCCCCACCAATTTTCAGCCAAATCGGTTTAGCCGTTCCCGAGTTATAAATGGTGTAACTAACACGACTTTCTTTTATATATATAGATTATCCCAAAAAACTTGATCTCTTCTATTATTATTTGAAAAAAAAACTTGGTCTCCGAAACGAGAATCTTTATCTCGCCAGGTCTCCTATTTTGTTCAGATAGATTCTTAAAATCGTTCACAGAAATTATTTAACGTCAAGCGGATGGAATATTTTAAAAGTTTATTTGACAAAGGTAAATTCTTCAATTTACTTTAGACCAGCCACTGAAATGCCGAGCGGAAATCGGAATACTTAACTTGATTATTCAAAGTACCTATAGATTTAGTAGGTACAGTCGGCTGCATAATTGCAGCCCTCGGTAGAGTTTTAAAATTACTATTATTTAAATGTTTACATTCTAATAATTTTTGTTTGATAAATTGATGACTTAGAAGACTTTAACCTTCAACTATAACAGGTGTCTAGAATCCTGCTTGTATTGAAAACATTCTTATAACAGCCGTTTTGGAGCTCTACGGTGGGTCTGCAATTATGCAGCCGACCGTACGGTCGGCTCCAAAACGGCTGTTATAATAATGTTTTTTTTACACAAGCAAGATTCTAGGCACCTGCTTTAGTTCAAGTTTAAAGTCTTCTAACTCATGGATTTATCAAACAAAAATATTACAATTAAAACATGCCAATAATATTAATTTTTGAACTCTACCGGGGGCTGCAATTTTGCAACCGACTGTACCTCCATTGAATTGAAGTACTTATTCTTATTATTTAATATTTAAAACCATAATTATATATTGTATATCATCACCCATTTGTGCAACTTATACTTTCTAGCTATTACTTTACTTTGTGTTTATCGTGTTCTGTTTCTTCCTGTGTTGTACAAATGAAGTTATCTATCTATCTTAGGTACTTAGTTACTTACTTTACTTGAGGGCTACGCAGAGCGTAATTTTGACCGTAACTAACTAAATAAGTACAATTTTGCAAAAAATCCTAAATTAGAGACTGGAATTCGAATTGGACAATGAAAAATTGTTTTTGGTCAAGGGCCGCAGGTTTTTTCCACGATGGACACAGGTGCGTTAAGGGAATTTGTCGTAGAATCTTTCTTGGCTACTGACTCCATAGTTTTAGATCGGGCCCTTGATATGCATGAATTATACATAAAACCTTCCTTTTGAATCACTCTATCTATTAAAAAACAGCATCAAAATCCGTTGTGTAGTTTTAAAAATATAAGCCTCATAGGGACAGATAACGGGAAGCGACTTTGTTTTATACTATGTAGTGATCTGAAAAATAAATCATTTGATAATTTCTTGTTCTTTTGTCCTTAATATCAAGGTTCAAAAAAAAAACAAATTACCCGCAGGTACTTTAAGTATTTACAAAAGAAATGTATGTAAGTAAATACCTAAGCATAAGCCTAGCTTGGGGTTAGATGGCGATGTGGACACTTCCACATCCTAAAACATTTATTTAAGTTTTTAAAATTTAACTAAAGAATTCTTCAGATGTGTTTATTCTTATTTTACCGTGATTTAAAAATATAAATCAATCTTGTAGAACGAAAAGTCGAGTTCAAACAGAAGCTTGTATAGCTGTGTTGATATTAACTTTCAATCGGTAACGAAGGGCGGAGAAAATGGAAAATTTAATGTTAATAAAATAGGTATATTTGCGAGCAATCGATTTAGGACTTTAATTTTACATAAGTATTCATTTATTTTTCTTATAATTTAGATTTTTATAAAAACAATCTGAATACAATATATTATGTACATCACTGAAAAACTTACAAAACAATTATAACTACTACCTAAATAAAATTTAATTTACAAGCTTTAATAATAATGTATATTGACGTCACAATGGTCACCATGCCGAACTGCCAGGGTTGCGGGTTCGATTCCCGTCTGAGACTTGTTTTTATGCTTAGATATTTGTCTGTGGTCTGGTTGTTTCTATGTATTATAAGTATATATTTGCAAAAAAGTATATAAGTAGTATAAGTATCCGTTGTCTAGCACCCATAACAAAAGTCTAGTTAATCAGCTTGGGGCTAGATGGCGATGTGTGGAATGTCCTACAATATTATACTTATTAAAAAGTTGTGACTCAAATTTATTTGCTCGTCGTTGTATGTCTGCTAACAAGAGAATGCAATTTGAAGCGACGAACTGCAAAAGTCACAGGACGGTGTATCTAACGATCGGAGGTTAACGATCTTCTATTTTATTCGAAACAGAATTGTTATTGAGTTATTGGTATTATTTTTTGAATAATTTGGTTATTGGTAAAAATTACCTACTCTAAATATTTTTTCAATTCGAACCCTTTCGGCCGCATACGAAACCCAAGGTTCGTAACCAGTTACCAAAGAAGAAAAATCGTCTTTGTACGAAACGAGGTTTTTCTTGGAGAAACCCGGTTTCGAAATATGAAATCAATAATTAATGAGTTGCAGAGACAGCACTATTAAAAATAGGTTACGAACTTGCTTACGAATGAAGAAAATAATTCGTAACCTATTTTTGCATGAGATCTGTGATTTTTTCTAAAAAAAAACATTATGTAGTGTATAGTTTTTGTTTACCAGTAGTTCCTGAGATTAGCGCGTTCAAACAAACAAACTCTTCAGCTTTATAATATTAAGATTCATGAGTTTGAAAGACTTCAAACTTGAACTCGAGCAAGACTTTACAATCTTGCTTGAGTTGCAAATATTCTAATAAGTTTTGGAGCTCTACGGTGGGTCTGCAATTTGGATACCGACCGTACCTAAGTAGCTAAAAATATTTAGAAACATTTTGTATAAGTTAGTACGATTCCGTAGTTTCCTAAAACTGTGATTTAAAACTTTTTGTTAGAGATAATTTCCTTTGGCCTCAAATAGGTGAAGTTTTCGGAACTGATTTGCTAGGGGGAGTTAAGTAGACATTTTCAGGTCAAGGGTGTTTAGGAAATTATAGTTGTAAAGCGTGCAACACACTGGTGAAACAGATAGTAGATTTAAATCGACCGATCACAGGTTTATACTGTCTGCAGGGGTGTATAGCGAACGTGGGCGAAGATGTAATAGTTTTTTTAAACTATAACTACCATGGTTCCGATCCTCACGACCATGACATAGTCGAAACGTCGAGGTAAGAGAAATAAAAATAAAAAATACGCGATTAAGTGTAATAATTACTATTACCATAGTTATTTTCATTGGAAGTTCTCCGTTTATTTCCTGGCGTTTGATCACGAGTGTCCTCTAGAAAAGTGTGCTACATCTTAGACCGTATCATCACTTACCATCGTGTGAGATAGCGGTCAAACGCTGACCTGTAAAAAAACCGAATGTTTACATCGAAATATCGAGCTCTACAAAATAAAAACAAAAACATGGCAAATAATCCGTTTTAAATGTTATATAAAGTCTATCTATAAATAAACTCCTGAACAAAACGGCTATTTCAACAACTTTCATATTTACGTTTATATTATCTTTTCCTCTCGCAAAAGGTTTAAAACTTTTCCAGTTAAAAATAAAACAGAAAACGTTTATTGTTTCTCGCGTTGCTTTTAATGAATTATGAAAAAAAAAAGAGGTTGAAAACATGCCTTTTTTGTTTACGCTCATTTGGCAAACTTTTAATTAGACTAGACTTTAAGTTCACCTTTTTATACGGTGAGCTTTGTGCTTTTGAGTTTCGGTTTTAAACCTACTTTACGAAGGATGTCTCTTTAACTGACTAACTGCGACTGTCTAAAAAGCCGCATTGGTTTTTAACTTCTTTTATACCTAACTTTTTAATGACACACAGAATGATCATAAGTTGAAAAAATGGAGTTTATACGCGTAAATACAAAATTTTTGATGTACGGTCGGAGTCAAAATTGCAGACCCACAGTAGAGTTCTAAAACTACTGTTATTGGAATGTTTTTATTCTAATAATATTTATCTAATAATAAATTCATGAATTGAAATACTTCTTGCTTGATTTGAAAACATTCTAGTTTTACAATGTCTTTGGGAGAAGCCATGTAGTGGAACTTTCTGTGGCTGATGATGATAATGATGATGACGAAAAAAAAGTAAGCAGTCATTAAAATTATCTGTACCTAATCTTCGTTGGTTTGCTCTACGCCTACAGATCCCATAATGTTTATTTTACCCGAAATAGATTTTTCATCCATAAAAGGCCTAAATATTGACAACGAAAATGATGAAGAAATCACGTATTTCATACGTGAATGTCAGGCTTTCTGGAGATCCCATGACACCGCATACCTATTAAGGTATGACTTTCATTTCACTGTTTGTTTACCTTATTAGGTGATAAGATATTATTTTTTCGTTGGGGATAATATTTGATTAGAAGAAATGGTTCCATGATATTATATTCGTATACCTAAAGGTATTTAAGTAATATTGACATTGGATGGACGTGACTAAACTAAAATTTTGCCGATTTGATGATTGTGAAATAGATTGTCTATAATTCGGACAAATAAATCTTTAGACAAAGATGACTACTGGAAAATGAGTAGGTACAGTCGGCTGCATAATTGCAGCCCTCGGTAGAGTTCGAAAATAATTAATTGGAATGTTTGTATTCTAATAATTTTTGTTTGATAAATTGATGAGTTAGAAGACTTTAATCTGCAACTAAAGTAGGTGCCAAGAATCTTGTTTGTGTTGAAAACATTCTTATAACAGCCGTTTTGGAGCTCTACGGTGGGTCTGCAATTATGCAGCCGACCGTACTCAAGCCATTATTTTTATTCTAGTGTATGACTAACCATTGCTCTCCATTGGCTCCAGCTATGCCATTTATCCTACCCAATCCGCGGGTGGTCTGCCTCATTGTCTACGTCCTTCCCTTGGCCACCACTCGGCTAAACTACTCCGGTCCGCTTGTGAAAAACCCATTTTAAGCTAAATCGAAATCATCTTTCAAACTACAAAACAATTTATTCCATCAGAACCCTTCCCAAAATCTATTTTTATCCCCTACTTACTCTTGGTTCCTCAAACTGATACATTTCCAGAAAGGCTGTAAATGGTACATAATTTACTGGCTGGCGGTATTATGGTAAACAGTTTGCACTCGTAGCGTGGATTGATCGCGGCTCCGGTTCATTGCATATTTATTGGAGCATCTAACGCGGCCGATGTCAGGGCACGTCAATGTATTGGTTTGTAAATTGAATCGGAGGTTACGGAATGAGAGTACAGATGATTTTCACGATTGTTTACAGGAAATTGCTAAAATTATTGAGCGTTTGTTGATTAATTTAAGCCTTGTAGTTAAGGGTGGAATTAATGAAATCAAGGGTTTGAACTATTGAATAGCATGGTCGAAGTAAAAGATGACATAACTTGCAAAAACGACGAAACGACACGAATAATATTGGTTATTCATTGTAGTACTATATAATAGTGGCATAAAAATGAAAATAGTGACACTTTTAAAATTGAAAGACACACCATAATCTTTGTTTTTAAACTGAAGTACAAATTGAATTCGATTTTGTAGAACGAATTCTTGTCACAAAACATCACAGAAGCGACAGAAACAAACGAAACTTTCGAAATTGCTTCGGAATCAGATACTAGACACAGGTGCAGTAAAACTGTACGGAAATTGAAGCATGTAAAACAAATCAAACAAGGCTGAATTGTTTAAACCGTACGAAGCTTTCGAAAAGCTATCGAAACGTCTAGTTTGAGTGAAATTAATTAAATCAGGTATCGAACATGTTAATTTGTTGCTGACCATGTTTTCAACGTTATTTTAAATCCTACCTACACAATATTTTTCACCCTAATCAGATACCTTTGCGTGTTGGAATACAAACTTTGAGATTCCACTGAATTGTAAAACATGCGTACAAACACCGCACCTACCCAAAACTTTGATAATTTGGGTACAATTTAGTTTGCGTGGGTCGTCTCTTTATTGATGTCCGGGTTACTTGGTAATTTTATCAGATTTTGTTTAACTTTATTCTTTGCTCATTCGGAAAGTATGTTACATTTTGGATCAAAGAAATTATGTTTCTTGTACACAAGTCTTACTACTTTCCTCTTTACTTTGAAATTACTTTTCGAACCAGTAGTTTGGATATTATTGACTACTAGCAGCGCTCTGCAGTTTCACCCGCGTAACTCCCGATCCCAGGATAAAAAGTAGCCTATAGCCTTCCTCGATAAATGGACTATCCAACACAAAAAGAATTTTTCAATTCGAACCAGTAGTTCCTGAGATTAGTGCGTTCAAACAAACAAACTCTTCAGCTTTATAATGTAAGTATAGATTTGCCACCATAATTAAATTAGTCTTACGACTGCTAATCCATATTCTTTTATGAAACGATAAGTCAACAAGTAATTTACTTATGACGGCATAAATGTAAGGCCATCAAAACAGCCGTAAACGCTTTTCGGCCATCTCAAATACACAGAACATAAATTACAATTGATACAGCTATATGGCAGTAAAGTCACTCGACTGTTATGAGATGGACGTTGAATATTAATTTTATGAGTGTTAACGTTAACCAGAGGAAAATAACGGTATAAACAGAGATTTCAGCTCCAGTGATGTGAGATTTGAAAATTTAGGCCAACGCTTTGGTTCGGTTGTTTGTTTCCTTTGTATGGTACGGGAGATAAAAAATGAACGTAAAGACAGAACAATTTGGCAAAAAGCAAAGTTTTATATGTGGTGACAAGTTGAGCTAGATATCGTTGACTTAGAAACTTGTTTTTTGGGGTATTTGATGTTAATTTCAGCTCGGTATCTCTACCCATTCCCGAGAAAAAGGGTCTTGATAGACAGACGGACAACCAAGTGATCCTGTAAAGGGCCCTTTAGTTACGGAACCATAAAAAGGATGTAGGTAAAATGCTTTGGTATTTTCATTTATTTTGATGTTAAACAGATTGGCGTCGAAAAAACTGCTAACCCTCAAAGCTCTGATTGTGTGGTGTTTTTTTACTTGTTATGTGTTTGATTACAAAGTTATTCACATCTTGGTGAAACATATTTGCAAGGTTCAAACTGTAGGGCAAAAGACAGTAATAGTTAAAATGTTTGCTAAAACGGAAACAGGGCGTAAAATATACTCTCAAAAACTGCATCCAATTTCAAGTAACATCTTTTTTTCACACGTCAACCACTAACCCCTTTGTCTCCATAAGGGGGCGCAACAGGCTTAAGGACACTTTATTTGGCGTACGGCTCTCAAGAAAGCGTTAAGCTGGAAATAACACTATGATTCCATTCACAAGGTTTCTGGCAAAGATATGTGGTGCTGTAGATTTTACTTAGAGGTTACAGCGAGCAAGTGTTTGAACCCTGAATTAACTTTGTTTGTAAGGATGGCATGAGTTTTTGATGCAACACTATTTTGTTAACACTTTGGAGCTGTCCTTTTTACAAATTCCACTTACTGTATGTTAAAATGTTTAATAGTAGGTATTTAAGCTCAAATGCCTAATTGATTTTACAAAACCACAAATAGCAAAATCTTTTACCAATCACGTAAATAAATCTGTAGGTAGATTGTAATTTCTTTTATATTTTAAACTCATTGAATGCTTTGGTAATATATTTTCGCTAAATCATCAACGCAAACACTAAAACGTTTAATTGCTCTCCAAATTCGATAAGCAGTTCCTAAGTTTAACCGTTGAAAGCATCTGGCTTGCGACTTTAATGCATTCTTTCAGCTTGATTGATGGTACCCCAGCTCTGTCCATTCGAGTTTTCCGATTTACCATTTGTCTTTGTCGTTTCATGTTAAAAAAAATGTGTTTTCACGGTTGTAGTTACATTTTTTCCCCATTATAATAGTGAATGAGGTCCGATTTTGAACGAATTAACGAATGATTGATCGGGCCATGCCATAGGGCCATGCCATTACGCGTGAGTCAAAAGGTTAATAGCGGTTTGAATGTGAAATAAGCAACTACAAAACATACAGCATTTCCATTTGTATTTTTAGAAGTAGTAAATCATTTCAGAATTGAAATTATTTCTAAAGGACCAAATGGTACAAAAACATCAGACATCGCTAAAGGCCCTTGAATTTGTAAATCATATCAAGCATCTGTTTTTACTTTGAAAAATAAATTACATTCAAAGAACTTATCCAATTACATTATCCACATAAATAATAATAAGAAAACAGTCGTAAATAAGACTCAAAATCTCTAAATCTATATTGGAAAAAGCTACAAAAAATCCAGAAGGATTTAAAAACCCAACAATGTTATCTTCTTGATAATTTATGTGTAAATTTTCAGACTTCCGGTGTGTCGGGAGTTTCTTTTCCTGAAGTTTCTTGAAGGCCGATTTTCTTATAAATCCGGTTTAGATTGGCACCGTGTTTCTAAAGCTGAACTTTTAATTGAACAATTCTAATTTAGTACTTACGTCGAAAAGTGGGTGTACGCCAATCAAGTTTTAATACAGGAAGAGATAAAATTACGGAGTATCATCTGCCTTTTAATAACTGAGAGGAAAACCTCAGCTTTATAGGTATGAGTACTTAACTACTTCATCTTTTAGAAGGGTAAAAAGTTAATATACTTGCACATAATAGTTATGTATAAATATTTTTGCAAAGTCTGTCTTTCGTAGCGTTCCGGTAACACTTACCCAGATCGTGTAAAAGATCGCTTATGTAAAAACGTCATAGTATTGACGACAAAATAAGATCGAAACAACATGCCGTGAAGTGCCATATTCTAGGCCGATTATAGCTACTTAGTCTAACCCTTACAATGACGTCACTTCTTCCTGTCCTTACCCCAATTCATTCTGTGTCGCCGCAATATATCTTCTTCCATTCTCTTATTTTGACCACCGATCCACCATATCCTATATGATACTGTCTATCCATCTTTTTCAGGTCGTCTTCTTCTTCTCCAACACTTTTCAACCGGTTTGAATCGATATCACATTGTGTGCAGAATCGATTAAACTTTTAGTTAATTAGGAAAATTCATTTCTTTTTCAGTTGCCACGCTCCCAAAAGCATTGAAATGTCTTAGATCATTAATATTTATGCCGAAAGTTCCTCGATTATATAATTTTTGTTACCAACAAGGGAGACATTCTATCGAAAAATTTTACCGTCGTAAGATTGTTCCTTTGTTTATTTTCGTTTAGAAGACTTATTGAAATTCCGAGGTTATGGCAAGTTATAAACTAAGGATATACGTATTAGAAAGTTGCAGAAATATTGGAAAAAATGTTTTCAAATTGCCTGTATTTAAATTCTTTTTGCACTTCTTTTTTTAAATGAACCTATTTTGTCTTACGGCTGGCCAAAGCTCTCCCTTATTTTCAAGCCTTTTAGATCTTCATCGAAAGCATCCAGATTATCAAGCATTTTTTACCGGGCTGCCTCGACTAAGTTTGTCGTCTAGCTAGTCCTATCTAAAAATCAAATTCACACTGAAACGGAAACCACAAAGTCGAAATTACTTTGAACAAAAGTCTGGGTATAACGAGACTGGATTTGGTGCAAACGAGGCAACTGACAGATATTGGCTGTATGATTGATACGAAGATTGTCATGTAATAGAGCGGTATCCCGTACTAGGTGTCGACGAATTGGTATGTCTGTCTGTTGTTTTAAAATTGCTTTCCATAATTTTTTTTGGAATTTAACACGCTTGTTGTTGTATTGTATATCAATCCAATCCAGTCCAATCCTGATGATGCGTCGTGTAGACGCGAAACACGTGTCGTGGTCTATGAATGGTGTCACTAATACTAACTTTTGCTTGTCCTCATTGCATGCCTCTTCAAGTGGGCGGGAGGGCGGTGCACTTTGCATTTTGTGTTTTGGCACTAGGCTCGGAACTAAAAACTAAATATTAATACTTCCATTACAGATATGGAGTTCCGAAAAGTAACGCCGGATTCAATCAACTAGTTAAGTACTAGTTAAATAGAGTCATAGGTATAATCCGATAAAAAAAGTTGATTTATCAGACTACTTAGATTATAATAGTGAAACGTTCAAATAGTATCTGATCTATCTATCTGTGTTATATTATCTAAACCCAAACCGAATGCAAAAACTAGTGTCAATAGTTCAAACCCGATTCTAAATGATAAATCAATGACAGACACGTTCGCAGGTGCTATGTCTTCAAATATCACTATTCCGATCTATATTTCAAATCTGGGTTCACTTGTTTTTCGAATAGATATGAATATTTATAGGATTCGATTTCGCGAGAGTGGTAGTGCCTGATTCACTTTTTTTGCTGTCACCTGTCCGTATATCGTCGTGATAGACAAACAGTCTGCTGGGGATTCGAAAATTGGATAAGTGGGATGGTTGTCCTTTGGGAGAATTGATCGATAACAAGATTCAGTAATTGCTAAAGATTTTGGAATAAACCAAGCAGTTATTTTAGCTAAGAGACGTCGCAACTTCCGTTTAAGTACAATCAAGGGTGTCAAAATAAATAAGTTCGATGCGTTAGAGGTATGTGATGGGCCTTTAAAAATGTGGCGACCTCTGTGGCACAGTGGGCGAATACTCAATGCATAAGGTTGCGCATTCGAATCCCGCTGTGGTACAATTAAAATTTACATGTGCTACATATAATTGTTTCTGATCTGGTGTTTCTAGGTATATGTATTATGAGTAGGTATTTACAAAAAAAGGAATTAATATTTGTAGTCTATTCATTATCTGCATGCCTACCATAACTTTAGCCTAGTTGCTTACCATATGGCTAGATAACGATATTGGCAATACCCTGGCAGTATTTATCCTTTTTTCAAAAAAAAAATCCAAATCACGTTTAAAATTTTTAAAGCAGGTAACATACATTTTTACTTCTTTAATTTGATAGCTAACCCAATATTTAATGAATACTTTAATCTTTTCTCTTTACATAAGCAATTCGTTTTTAACAGATACTTGCATACTAATTTCATCGGTTCTTTAATAACCTTGAGAGGTTTCTTAAGAGGTCTGGAAACTGCTGATTCGAGGGTCGAGATTATATCCCTGAAAAGTAACTGAAATATCAATTTTCGGGTACTTTGGGAAAGGTTTTAAGAAAGTTTTTGGTCATTTCGTCGGGTTATTTGAAAATCTGTTCGACTGGAAAGATTTGAAGACGATTTTTTGACGGAGTTTATTGTTAATGGACTTTCTCTGAGTTGTTGAAGTGTCTTTAACTGTCTCAGTTAAACTTAGTTTTAGATTTTCAAATGAAGCCATTCATATTCAGATTTTTCAATCTGGTGTCTTCTTCCACTGCACTTTTTACAGAAGGTAAAATGTTTTATATTTATACTTACTTACAAACACAAAACATCGCCTTCAAACAAGTAAGCCTCAATACCTATCGAGACTTACTTGCTTTCTTCAATTTGTAGAGAAATATATAGGCTGATTTATTGACTAATTTATAATAAACGAAATATTTGCTCCTTCTTTCACCAATGGAATTCCCTAATCGACTGATCGATTGAACAATGTAAGAAGGTACAACAGAAAATCCGGAACGAAACAAGACCACTAACCCAATTTCTACAATGTTAATAATATCAAGTGATTACTATTGGATTATGTTTTAAATACTACGTAGTCTTCGTGCCAATGTCTATAGCTAAAGAGTGGTAAGTAAAGAGATGGAGAATCAGAATATCGTGTAAAAAATTATAAAAGGACTGTGTGAGACAAAGTATGATAGAGCTAACAGCTAATAGATAATCATAAAATAAGAAAACCATATGGCGTCAATCGTATATAATTGATGCAGGGAAAGGTGGATGGTTAAAGATAGCATAGAGTTTCGACTGTTTAATTAATCTATATATATAAAAGAAAGTCGTGTTAGTTACACCACTTATAACTCAAGAACGGCAGAACAGATTTGGGTGAAAATTGGTAGGGAGGTAGCTTAGAGCCAGGAGACGGACATAGGATACTTTTTATCCAAATATGCCCACGGGATCGGGACTTACGCGGGTGAAACCGCGGGGCGCAGCTAGTAAGTAAATAAAATATCACATGCAAAAGAAAAACAATGTATTGAAAGATGTAACTAATAATCTGCGTACCAACGTAAAATATAAGTAACGGAGATAGTGTTTACTTCTTCTTATCTACTTTAACCATCATAATAGGTAAGTATACTTAAATCGAAAAGGTTCTACCTATTCACTTTACCTACTAATGGCAGGCTAACGATAATAGAGTGGAATCGACTGTACTTTTTCGGTACATTTGGCAAATAACTAAGCCCCTTTCTGTTGGGTGGTTTGATTATCTAAGGGTGGATGAAATGCTTTAAATTGCGTCTAAGAGGATTTTAAAATGTCGTAACTCTCAACGCGGAAGTTATTAATATATTAGAAGGGACAAAAATGCTCGTTCTCTCGTCTCCATTTGTTTTATTATCGGTGTGTTTCACCGTGCAAGTCATTTCCATTGTGTTGATAAATAACACTTTTGAAATATAAATAGCGTAAAAAATCACAAAGGCCAGATTTTATTTATTATCTATTTTCAGTGAAAGTCCAATCATTTCATGACCACAACTATTTAAAACATCTAACTAATAGAGATGAGACCAAAACCCTAACATTTTTATGTCTTTGCGAAATCCCTCGCAAAACAGAACATCACCCTTATTCACCAGACAATATTGGTTATTGGAGATAGGTAAAGTCAAACAGTTTGTAGGGGCCTAAAACAGTCGGTTTGGGGCCTAAATCCGGCTCACCACGTCCATAATAGATGCAGCTTCGGAAACCGGACAAGATCAATTTGGTTGTATGCAAAATTAACGTGAGTTTTTATTTGCTGATGTTTTTTCCAACCAATAATTGTAAGTTGTCATTTTGAGATGTAGTCTTAGGTATTTGGCTTTTTGCAAGGATGGCATTTTGAGTTGAAACGCATTAAAAGTACAATTAGACCAATGATAATGTCATCGCCTTCGTGGCACATTTCTCGCCAGACAAAATATCTATGATGTGACAGAAAATATGAGATATAAGCATGCCTATTGCAGATAATCATTGTCCTTTTAAACGGATCTTGATGACTTGCTAGTGTATTATGAGAAAAGATAGTTCGAAAGTAAGTTCTCTGTCTGTCCCCTAATCTAGTCTCCACGAGGAGAAAAACCAAAAATTTTCTCTTTAAGAATATAAAAACTTAGTTTTAAATCTGCAGGAGTAGCAATTGAAACTAACTGAGAGCAGCATTTCTAAGTGTAGTTCTTTGTGGGTGGTTCTTTTTAATAAGGCGTTTGGCATCAAGCTCGTGCAAATGGTATTGCTGCACGAAGGGGGAACAAAAATGTGCCTAAAATCTAATTTAATCTTCAGAAACGGCTTTCCTCTTAATAACAGCCAATTTGCAGCGGTATACCTACTTGGAGGATATTGCGGGCTCAGTGAGATTAAAACAGGTCAATGAACGAATTTATAAAATAACAGAATTTATAGTGTGGCGAAGATAAAATATTTTTTCTAAAACCTGCTAATGTGTTTGGTCATTAGTGCTGAATTTCGGGTAACGACTATTTGGGTCAAGTTCTGTATATGAGGGTCTACTTTTTAATGCTCATCTGGGATATCAGCAAATTCACATTTACAGCATTTCCAAGCAAAAGTGTTTAAAATATCAAATCTTATCTATTGATTTTTTGAAATGTATAGTTTTTGACATAAAAGTTGAATTTTCTTTAAAAAACTGTCCTAGCAAAACTGGAGATATTACTATTTTTAATAAATATGTACTAGTTCAGGGTTATACATTGCCAAGTAAACCGATATTGTGGCCAAACCACGTCCCTGCAGTGTATTATTAGTTAATATTGTTTTTGACACGTCCCGTATGTACCCGACCCGCACCTACATGGCAATATCATGGTGCATTTCACAGGAATTAATATCACACGTTCGCAGCGTGAGGTGAATGAAATGGAGCCTAAATGTTAGCGCAAGCAAACCCTCTGAGTGGTGAAGCGGCTTTATTAATTCTTAATCAAAACTGGACTCTAGCTCCTTGGCTTAAAGATTGAAAGACTGTAACAACCGCTGAAGTTGCTATAACCTGCGACCGACTAGTTTTTTCACTAACTGTATCATGAGCTTTATGATTGTGGATGTATAGTTCAATTTCCTTTGTCGATTTGTTTTGTGGTAGGTATAGATCTATGCTAGCCTTAATCGCCAAGTATATTTCCCGAAGTATGGCTAAAGAAAAGCTATCGATAACCTTTGATGTTTGTGTATTTGATGTGATCGGTTCTGGTGTTTATTGTTCTAGGTTTCGGTCGATTCGGTTTCTGTGATTTGGTACGTGCGCATTAGCGAATTTCTTAAGCTAGTTTTTTTTTTGGTTTAGTTTCTACGGCCTAGGCAGGTACCTATTTACTTTTATCACTTACTACTACTACTTTCTCTGGCTCAGCGACCTAAAGTGGATCTTGACCTCCGAAATGAGACTCTTCTATCGCTCTATATCTGCGCTATTTCTTGTCAATCGTTGACTTGATACTCATGTTCGGATGTAAGGCTTGGACACTGACACAAATGAAGAAAACAAACTTACTTATCAGCTTATTTAGAAATAATTTGTATTATTTCCTTTGCATTTAAAAACGTTTTCACAATATAATCTTCAATTTTCATTTCGTTATCACATTATTCCCAAACAATAGCTCTATCAAGTTGATTCGCATTTCACATTTTTTTAAAGATAACTGAATTTGACGTGAATGCTTGTTATGAAGGAAGAAGAAGACTCGAGTGAATATTTCTAAGTAATTACTTAGCTCAAAGTTTGATTTACTGAATACTTAGCTTAGATTTAAGTTTTATAAGGGTGATCAGATATCCTATCCTACTAATCCTACTAATATTATAAATGTGAAAGTTTGTGTGTGTGTGTGTGTGTGTTTGTTACTCCTTCACGCAAAAACTACTGGACCGATGGCGATGAAACTCGGTATGTAGATAGCTGGAGACCGGGATTAACACATAGGCTACTTTTTATCCCGATATTCCCACGGGATCGGGACTTACGCGGGTGAAACCGCGGGGCGCAGCTAGTAGACCATATATTTTCATTTCTTTCTAAGTAAATGGAAACACAATTTCCAATTTTTTTATATTTTTATCGTAATAAACAAAAAAATAAGCTGACAGTGAGAAACAGGTAGTTTGAAAAAGGTAATCTGTGTTATATGATATGCTATAATACAGATTACCTGGTCCCACCCCGTGGAAAAAGAAGAAATCACCAAACCTAACTTAATCCAGTGATAAAAAAGAAAGACAAGAAGAGTTAATGACCATTCGGATAAACACATAAACATTTGGTTAACTTGTTAAGTCTTTACTTGTCATTATTTTCTGCTGTTGCTTGGAGGTTGTATTAAGCTCATTTTATACAGGAAACGGCAAAGGCACTTGGAATTCTGATTAAAAGAGCAGGGATAAGGTTAAAATATACCATACCGACAACGTCTGTGTAGCGTTTTACAGAATTATCACTGTGATTTGCCATAATTTTAAAAACAAACAATTGTAGAAAAAAAAAATTCGCAAATCTCACAATTACTGAATCTTACCACAAATTAGGTAATGATTAAGTGAACGACTTCCGATCCCATCAGGTCACGCCGATCGGGTAGGCGCCGCGGTAGGCGTCGTCGTCGTCGTACAAACTACCTCATGTCTCGGTAAATTGGCTCATAGGCGATAGACGCGAGGGGTCTATCGCTGTGCAAGGGCCCGAGCGGGGTGCGCGTACCTTCTCAGGAGGTAGGTACGGAGTTTCAACTCCGCACAAAGGCGGGGTCTATCAGCTGACACCACGGCCCCAACAGCGGTTGGGGCCGTAGAAAAATGCTCGCGCCTCCCTGCGTCCCCAACATCAAAGCGCTAGAGGAACCCGTGGAGTTTTAGTGGGTAAATCCCTGGCTGCCCACCATCTTAAGCCGGGGTAGCCCTACACATCCCCGCTGCCCCTCCCCGAGGGTAGCAGGACGGTGCATAAGGCTGCATTTCTCCACCTAAAAAAAGGTAATGATCAATTGAATGCATTTCTAACATAGGCTATATACCTACATAACAGCGAAGAAGACTCATCACTAAATCTATAAAACTACAGGTTCTACGAGTCTGAAACTTCGCATGGGGACGCAACTAAAAAAAATATTTTTTGAAATTCGACCTCTAATGGCGTAAAAAGGGCTGAATAAGTTTGCAGTACCTAACTATTATAATATTATGTATTCAAGGAAATCAATATTAGTTTTAAAAAAACGAAAATAAAACCGCGTAGCGTAGCTAAATAAATGAATTTAGTTTACCAAGAACAAACAGTAAACCTGTAATTAACTAAACCAACTTCATAATATGAAAAATTAAAGATCAACAAACAGTGCGCAAACATCAAACAGTCCTCAGTAAACAGAAAAAAAATACAGTAAGAAATTGAGGTCTTTTGTAATTGTGTACAGAAAAAGAACTCATGAATAACAGTTACTTACCCTTACCCTTATCTTGGGAGGAGAAATATTTAGGTACTCGGAAGACTCCGGAGTGTATGTATCTGCTATACAGGCAACTCGATCAACCTATAAGGAACCGGCATTATAAATGTTCTGCCCTGGTGCAGTCGGGCATTATAATGCCCCAAAAAGCCCGTCTGCACTTGGTTATTTTGATAAATCGATTAGATACACCACAAACTCCTTTGCTGTAAATAATTTGTTTGTAGGTTGGCTTATCAAAAGTTAGTAGAAACACAAAATCTATATCTATAAAAATCAATGCCACTTTTCGTTGTAATTTTATAACTCAAGAACGGGCTCACCTATCCAAACCAAATGATTAAGCTTATTCGGACTATTTAGTAGATGGTTTATGTGAAGTTTGCACAAAATCGGTCGAGCGGTTCTTCATTTATAAATGATTTGCCATACATTTTTGTGTATGACAAAACAACGATTGCCGCGGGACAGCTAGTAGATAATAAAATAGTCTTGTAGAAGGTATAATATGTATTAGTCAGTCTCTTTTTATTTCCTCTCGCTCACACCTATCAGTCAAATATACCGTGGTATTATTCTTTTGTAGAAAATGTTAGACTCCTTAAAAATAAATGCAAAATGTTTCAAGAATTTTCCTCGTATTTATTTCAATACTTAAGTATTATTTCGAACTCAAATATTGGATATGAAATAGCTGTTTTTATTTCGCGTTACGTGTGTTTGGTGTCATTAAAAGTCTTGTTTGCTGTAGGATAAACGTAAGTTCTTTATGTTGCGGTCCAAGGTTTAAGCTTTCAGACAAACATTTATCATATTTGCTTACGACTCAATTCACGTTTCTAGACATAGGTTTAATAGTCACTAATATGGTTTTTTGTATATTTCTAAATATCCATGTTATGTAGAAAACAAAGTCACTGAGATTCGTAGTAGGTGCTACACCGTAGCACGCCCGTACTGCCTCGTAGCACGCCCCGTCCTACCTCGTGGTACGCCCGTGTCGCCCGTACCTACTACCTCATAACACGCTATGTACCACCTCGTAGCACGCCCTCTATCACCCCGTAGTACCGGATCTTGTAGCACTGGAGTCATCTTGAATGGTGGAACTACGAGAACTGAATGTATGTGTCAGTTGCTTTTTTGCTCATATTTCGCATCTGAATATGTCCGTCAATTAATGAACAGTTACATGTTTTCATAAAAAAGTCGATATTTCTCATCCCTTGATACATTCTCCCACTAGATATTACGCACCGCGTTTATTACCTGGCTATACGTTACATTACCCAAAAAAGAAATACTCGTATATTTTACGGTAAAATGAGAAAGGGTTGCCCTTTTTAGAAACAGCTCAGACCCCAATATTAAGTTTCAAAGAAGTTGAATTTAGAGGTATTAGAGGTACGACTCTCTTAAAAGCTATAACTAAGAACTATAACTTAATAAAATATACAAAATTACACGTATATTGTCACCAAATGAGAATAATTATAATCAATACTTGCTAAGTACAAGAACATGGTCAAACAAAAGACAGTAGGTAACTGAAGTTTTTATAATAATATCGAATTTGATACAGCCAATTTTGTTGTTTAAGAAGCTAGGTATCGACTGTTTATATTATGAGGTATGACTATAAACCATGTAAACTATTGAAAACAACAATGGTCCTACTTCTACCTGGGTATTGATGACCAACCAAACATCATGAGTTGGAATGTAGTCATCATCATCCAACAACCACCTACATTATTTCGCCATACAACCACGCAGACTGATATGCGGCACCAATTTAAGACGTCCGCACTAAGGTTTTTGCTTCGTCATTCCTTATTCATACTGCAAGGTAGTGGAATCAGTTACCTGCGTTTGTTTATCCTGACGTGTACAATTTGAGGGTCTTCAAGTCGCAAGTGAATACGTATCATCTCGGAAAGTGTGCTACATATTAGGCCGCATCTTCACCTACCAGGCAGGTGTGATAGTGGTCAAACGCTGACCTATCATATGTAAAAAAAATTGCACTCCGGGAGTGCCGGCAGAAGTGAAAACTTGATTATTAACGTTGAGCATGTTTGATATTTTGGAATGGTTAGGGAATAATTTTGCACCAATTGCTTTATCAGTATAAAAGTACTATCATTTATGTGGTAGAATACAATATTCATTTATTGCGCTATCGTACACAAACATGACAATTTATATTACATTAAAAATTTAACACTTTAAAACTATAGCTGTCTACTCTCCATCCGTCTTACTCTTTTTCGATCAGGTCACGTGTCCTGACGCGAGTTTAAGATTTTATACCCATTACAGAAAAAGTGCTCAACGCCGCTAAAGAAGTTTTCACTTCAAAAAATCAGTCAGCTTAAATCCACCGAACACAAAAGGATCTATGTAAATACATTTATACCTACACATATTGAAACCGCAACGAGCAACATCATACCCAAGTTTTCACCGTCCATTACTCCGCCTTTCCATACCCTAAGATTAAGTGGGCTACAGTTGGCAGGCTGGGTCAGGCTATAGATGTAATACGTAATATCTTGATAAGAAATTTCAAGAACAAATAAGCTACAGTGAGCATCAATAGCTTGGTTGACATAGTTGACCGAAGGATAGTATTTGAATCTATTTGCTCTATGTTTATATCAGTTCCAGTCTATTCTAGTTTATATCAGTGTAACCACGCGCTAACAATTTGTTTGAACCGAGTTTGTTTGCGGTATATGAGGTAATGTATGGAATTTATCATGAACTATGTTTCAGGTTTAACCATAGTGAATTTTTCCTTTGATATGGTCTGCTTTGAAAACTTGGGATATAAATGTGTTAGTGCTATGAAATATAAAATAAATTTTCCACTACACTAATTGAAGTCAAGGCACCATATCTAAACAAACTGACGAGAACTGAATATCACTGCTAATTAAACTACTTAACTGATCTCTTAAACTCGACATTCTAATTTGGAGCAAGCCGCAACAGTAATTTCAGCGTTGACGGCTGAAGAGCCTTGACTTTCTGACATTTAAGATATAAGATGAATCTCTTGCGGTAAAATACTGCTATAAAATAAATAAATACATTCTGAACATGCTTGTTAAATAAATCTTTTTACCCAATAATGTTTTGTCTTAAATTACTTTTTAAGTCAAACATTAACGACAAGGCATTCGAATCAATAAAATTCTAAACATGCTTAAAGCTTTACCATTATTGCAAGTCACCGCCGATTTGAAAGGGAATTTTTCATCATCGCATATCTCAGCAACCGAGGATGAAAAACAAAAAACTCGAAGTTCGTCATAAAAATAATTCCACTTTTCATTCCTTTACAGGGTGCCTGATGCGGCAATTTAAAAATTCCCAGCTGTATCGCTGTTTTAAAAAATAAAAATGTGAAGTTGGACAACGTTTCTGGCTTGGCGTTGTGGAGAATATTAATACCTAGTTGAATTGTTGGCCTGTATTTTGAATAAGTCAGTGCTGTTCCATTTCACGCAGAAGTGCAAGTAAGGCTTTGTATTTCATGATCTTGTTGATAGGCTTTCCGTGGAATATTTCATGATTTTGTTCTCCGTGACAATAACGACACGATTCTTTTGAAATTTCTATTGTAGGATATTTCTGGCATTAATTTCCAAGAATAAGAACTTTCTTTAGAGCTACAATATTTTAAAACCAGTTTCGTTGCGAGGCTAAAAATAAACAAAAAATGGCAACGCTTTTCGAAGTAGGGAAGTACACACAAAATACTTGAAATACCGGCTGACCTCAACATTAGATAAATCCCCTAAAATGTTGACCTTTACGTTAAATTCTTGAATAAAATTATCCAGTGCCTTACTCTCAGGAAATATTTGCGGATGTGTTCAAATTTGCTATGGCGTACCGCAGGGTGACTCTAAACAACCCCGGCCTTAAATGATGATTAGTAGCTTTGTTTTAAAAGGGTTTCGGCCATATTATCTGAAGAAAGGTTGTTTTTCTTTCACGTGGCATAGTTTATTTAGACAAAAGGGTTTTTGGATAATCTAAGTGGAATTAAGCTTAGGTACCTACTTACTTACCTGGAAATAACCTTGTTGAAATTATTTGTCTTTTGCAATTTTTGATTTGGTGTTGTTTTGTTTTAATTTAAGTATCAATTTAAGTATAAATACCAAGTAAGTACTTAGGTATTTTCTTAGGTTTCTCTATTTCAAAGAACAGTTTTTACTGTAAAAGGATGTTGTAGGATAATATGCTAATTGTATGTTTAATAGCCATATTTATGTAAATACTTTATATTATCACCTGCTACAGGTTATGTTTGGTATCCTGTTTGAGTAAATTCACAACCTATTATTAAACCTGAATCAGTTCTTTTTCATCCAAAGGTTACCTGGAAGAAATCGCTTTCAGCGATAAGGCCTCCCATTTGTGCAACTTATACTTTCTAGCTATTACTTTACTTTGTGTATATAGTGTTCTGTTTCTTCCTGTGTTGTACGAATAAAGTTATCTATCTAATAAATAAATAAATATTGCAGGACATTCCACACATCGCCATCTAGCCCCAAGGTAAATCAAATCAAATCAATTTTTTTTATTTCTTGGGATGCTTAATACAATTGTACATAGACCACTTGAAATCGTCTTAAAAACTAAGTTAGGATGTGTGCCTTCGGAACGCGCCCACCAATGAGAAGAAGGCACAAGAAACTCATGGGGTTATGTAAGTAACTAGACTTGTGTTATGGGTGCTAGACAACGGATATACTACTTATATACTTTTCTTTTGTAAATAGATACTTATAATACATAGAAACAACCAGACCACAGACAAATATCTAAGCATAAATACTTGTCTGAGGCGGGAATCGAACCCGCAACCCTGTGTTTGGCAGTCCGGCATGGTGACCATTGTGCCAACTGGGTCGTCGTAATAAGGTCTGTAAAAACTGTAACATAAACTTTAATTTGCTTGACTCTCTTGTCTCTTAAATATTTAATAGAACTGTTGCCTAGCCCAAACATAATACACAATTTAATAGTAGTTAAGATAATGGTTAAAGTTAGGACATATCCCCCCAGGAATGAATTTGCCATTCGAATTAGTTAAAAACTTAACTGCTATCTCGGGTCAACGTATTTCATACAATCCCCTGGTTAATTTACTATTTGATGCATGAGTGTTACATCTAGGTACTATAGTAATTGGTATATTTGGTTTTGAACTCTATTCTCTCCAACACAAGATTTAAAGTTGGTTTTGGCACAGCGTTTCGCTGTCCAGTAACGCGGTTGAATGAATTAGTTCTGGGAGCATCGTCATGTAGAATTTTGATCGATGGTGTGATGCCGACCTGAATTGCCTTCGTGTTGACAGTTTTGTTCGATATCATATTATAATATTATGTATGTTTTTTCACAATATTTCTTTCGAAATAACATTTTTTTAAATTTTATCAATGTCGGTTTCATTTGGTAGGCTAATTTGTCTAATAGTACAAACTACATTAAATGAAAGTTTGTTTGTTGAAACGCAACCTTAGAATTTACATACTTCAAGTCTATTCACACATTGTATATTCTCAACATCGTATAGACTGAATTAAACAGAGCGCCTTGAATTTAATCTTTTGTCATTTATAATGGTACTGTCTAAGATTATGTTGTTAATCTGTTAACTAACACAATAGGCTTGAGCCTTTGTTCAGTCGTGGTTCGGATTTACGTTTTCAGTATCTTTCTTTAGTGTAAAATGAGCACTTAAAGCGACCTCACGAAAGCATTGTGAATATACGCCGTGTGTGGGTGTCGCCATACTCTTGGTAATCAATCAAGCATTCAGTTCAGATTAAGTGAGACTACCTATTTTATTAATTGGTTTTGTTTCTGAATATTACACAAATTATAGGCTTTTCTTAATCTAAAGTAAGATTCGCAAAGCCATTGTAATCTCTTACTTATTAGTCTACTTATTTATTTATTACTTATTAGTTACAGTCTTACTTATTGAAGAACCAGCCTCCGCATTTGTTAATACTGATAAACATCCATCGATTAACCTCAAACAATCACTGAATTGTATGTCTTCATTGCCCTTTAAACCATATTTATTGCAGCGTATATTATATAGTCATAATTTGTTTGGCTTTTGAGTAGTCTCCAATTAGCGGTCTATAATCTACTGCTCTTGTCGACAGATATGTCATATAGTTTAATGCGAGTCTTAATAATTTAAAACCGTCAGTTTTTGGATGGGTGCCAAGTCTTTGACGATTGACATTCAATTTATGACAGGCAATTCTTAAAAGCTATGCTTGTATAAGATCGATTTTTCTAGTTCTGACTGATTAATTTATAAACGTACAGCTTAAGTCAGTGGACTTGGTAAAATTGGCATTTATAGATAACTAGGTATTATATCGTAGGCTTCCGCTGAGAAAGGATTAGGGAAAACTAAACGCTGTTAGTCGCAGCTGAAAGCTAGATATGTTATAAAATTGCTTAAGAGTAAACAGAGAATTATTCTTCATATAGTAATAGGAGAATAAAAAACATGAATATTGAGTTGGTATTCCGTTGCGTCTTAACGCTTATATACATCTTCCTTAGCGAATACCAAGTTTACTGAATTATTGCCAATACAATCCAAAGCCTAATTCACTCTAACCCACGAAAAGGTCACTGCATTGCTTCGTGACGTTTCTCACGTTTTTTATTTCCGCCGTCAAACAAATAAGCGACTAACCTTTCTGTCCCTTTTGGCATTTGACAAGAAATGTCGATATATCCCCGGATTCTCCATTTAAATCAATGGCCGGCTACTTGTATGATAAATTGTGCAAACTGGACACTTTTGGTCGGGCGATCAAGGCAGTAAATTAGGTGTGAGATAGAAAAACAAATAGGTAATAAGGAGGAAAATGATAGGTGCAAAATGAAAAATTATCAAAGGTATATTTCAAATGGTACATTATATGAATACTCAAACCATCGAGAACGAAGTAGGTACCAACCATTATTGCATATTCAAGAAATATTTGCGCTTAGTCTTTTCTCATAAATATCCGATCCGAGGCGAAGAATGAATAACGCTACCCTGTTCGGAACTTCACCTACCTATTCAACCACCAAACGTATTACTTATTGTCTGTCTTGCTGCAGAATTATTAACTGATCAAAGTTTTCAATCTACGGCGTGTCTTAGATTACCCAATTTCCCCGACTCAAGTGTCCATCGGAAATTCCCTTTTCAGCATTTCCCGGTACTATTTTTAGGTTGTTTCAAGATTCTGTTTTGAACTATGTGTCAGATATGTGACGTTTTGACTGGGGGTTAGCGGTTAGAGGAAGTATTTTTAGTGTTTTGAATTTAGAGAAGGCCTCGGCCTTTAACCTTCTTTATTAATACAAGACCTGTAGGTATTTTATATTTTGCAAACATTTATCTGCTTGAAATTTTAATATGGTGAATTATAACCAGCTATTTTATAACTTCGTCAATTGGGATCGTTATTTTTTTTATTGAAATTTCAAAACCATTTAGAGAAATATACTTCTCCTACATTATATATAATCATATAATCAAAAATAAACGTTGATGTTATTTTCGATTATATATTATGTTTGATCTTCACTTGCACTCTAACGACGTCACCATCGGCGTTATGACGAAATCGACTTGTGTCTTAATAAATAAAAAATCAAATGCGAGTTAATACGTCCATGATAATGGACACTCTTTTTTTTACAAAACGGCAATGGAAGACATATATATTAAGTATATTGGTGACGTTAGTTACCACTTTTAAAATTTTAGAAATATTCAAAAATTTATTGAAAAAGAAAAAGAACTAAAAAATATTTAAATTACTATCTTAAATTAGTCTATATTTACGGAAAATAATATAAAAACCATAGGTCAGGAAATTTGGATAATCCCAATTCAAAAATCTGTTTCTCCGTCAAGCAAACATCACAATCGACATTGAATGTCCTGTGCTATAACATTAACATATTTCCCTGTTCTGGCTGCCTTCCAAATTTCTTGAAGAGTTACCGCCGTAAAGAGGATTTCTCGCGACTCCTGAAGACTCAAGTTGAATCTTTACACGACGAAATAAGCACAGTTTTCCAACATTTTCCAACGTTTTTATATCAATTTGAGCGTTCCTCAGTGGAGTGGCCATGGTTTCAGTCAGAGTTAGTTAAGTCAAATGGTGTGTAAGTGGTGCCTTTTAAGACTTGTTATGTGGAGTTAATGTTTGTTTCCTTTGTGTCTCCTGTTTGGTTTTTAATATGTTTTGAGACAATGTTTACTGGTTGTGGATACATTATCAACTGTGATTACCTACAGCTTATTTATTGCCTCACTTAATTACACAGGGTTATTGGTTATTATCCTAGCAAGCTGTTGAGGGCTTCTTCTGTGCAAACAAACCACTTTTATTCTACGACTTTTAGAAATTCGAAAATATTGAGGTTATGTAAATTCGAAAAACAACTAATTTTTAAAACAAATCTCATTCAGACTAAAAACAGTCGATAAAACTTATAAAATAAATATTTTTCACATTACTAGATCTGCAACTTCTGATGATCACTTTTCGATAGGAATCCTTTGTTCCAATTAAAGTATCCAATCTAAAAAATGTACCTATGAGCTACACATATTTGTAAACATCTTAAATCTTCCACAGAAAGTAATCCAAACATCATAAATATGAACTTAAATCCAGCCCAAGAACACTTAATAAGACAGGGTACTATAAATCACGGAAACCAAACTGAAATCCAGTTGCAAGACTGTTTCAATTTTATGAAACATTATTTTTCTTAAAAGCTGTACTATCGATTCTGGTTTACTATTGCAATTTGTTGTGCGTCATGTATCTTCGTGTTAGATATTTATCATCTGTCTGTAGAAGATATCATAGTCAATTATAGAATATACTAGCTGCGCTACGCAGTTTTACCCAAGTTAGTGTCTCTTTGAAAGTGATATTGATTGACTACAAACACTGAATACTTAAAAGTTACTAGGAACTGCAAACTTTAAGAGCCCTTTGTACCCCATAAGAGGTCGAATTTTCAAAAAATTTCTGACTCGTAGCTCTTGCAGTTTTATAGATTTCTTGATAAGTGTCTTTATATATAGAAGACTAGCTGTTGCCCAGGACTTTTTACGCGTGGTAGTTTTGTTTTATGTTCCAAAACCTTCCTCTTGAATCACTATATCTATTTAAAAAAACCGCATCAATATCCGTTGCGTAGTTTTAAAGATCTAAGCTTACATAAGGAGATACAGAAAAGTGACTTTGTATTATACTAAGTAATGAAGATAATGGAGTAAAGTGACTGCGATGACTTGTAAGTCGGGACAAAGCAATACGACAAATCGTACGACTCTATCGACACGACACAATATATAAAATACTTGGTTATTTTACCGCAGAGCGGTATGAACAGGCTAATAAATAAATAATGAGGGAAGACTCGTAGTTTTTTTTGTTCTGTTATGAATATGCCTTAAATAACCTATACTATATTGATTGCAGATAGAGTTCAATGCAATCTTTCTTTTTAACCCCGGAATAAACAAAGAGGGTTGTCAGGGGTATTTATAAGTCTGATCCCTACGTCAGTGTGTTTGTGTCACCATAGCTGCAATACGGATTCTTTTTCTTCTGACTTCCCTTTTCCAGTATGTATTGTTGGCGTCCTAGGTAGGAGTCACCCAAAGCTACAACTACTAATTTTGAAACTTGCACTTAATCTTTGTAGATACTTATATATGTATTTAATAGAAAGCGATTTTGGCTTAGTGGTAGATACCTCGACTTTCATTCTGAAGGTCGTGGGTTTGAATCCCGGCCGGCCATGCACCAATGTGTTTTCTTAAAAAAAAATTATGTGCGCTAATTGACATTGCTCTTACGGTGAAGGAAAACATCGTGATGAAACCCGCGGCTTAGTAGGCTTCAGAAGTATTGACAAGTTCTCTCCTATGGAAATGGTCGAGTAGACTGAGAGGGTAGTAGGTGCTGGGCAAGCATATCCCATCCTCACGCAAAAAAGACCCAATTAAAAAGGGTCTAATTGCGGAAAACAGCCCGTTCAAGTACAAGTACAGTACTTACATATCTTTGTACGTACATGCTTGTTTTATTGAATGTAAAACTCCCAATTACAGATTGCAACATGTTTGTGACGTGATAACGTCTAGTACATTGACGGAACACCTGCATTCACAAAAAAGTGTCACGGTAATATTGTGTGACGTCATGCGTCATGGTAACATGACCAGACGCGTCATGGTAACTTAGGAAACAGAGAATTTAATAATATAATATTGCTCATCTGGACTTGTGCTATGGTGTGACGAGTGACGAATAGAAGACTTATAGAACGGAAAATAATAAATAAAAGAAAAAATTTATATAAATGAAAAAAGAAAAAAAAATTTAAATGAAAAAAAAAACCGACTTCACAAACAACCATTTTCTATTTAAAACAAATAGTATTAGATTGTATAAACGTTTGACCAGATGGAAAATACTACGGAGAAATACGCAATTTAAATTTTTTACATGTTCATATTTTCCGCACTGCGCTGAGGTAAACATTATATCAGAGTTTTTATGACTAAACCAATTTTACAAGTGAACTTTTAACTCTTGTTGTACGAGTAATATTATAAATTAGTTTTCGTTTTATGGGAAATAAAAAAGATTTTGATGAATAATAAATTGAGATAGTTTGACTTATGTTTATTTTGAATAAGCTAATAAAATGTGATGGGAATTCTTATTTTGTTATATGGTAGCTAAGAGAAACTTTCGGGTACTATCAAACCCATCTGTAGTCGGCCCCTCATGACTGAGGATCGTGGTCATCATTGGGTGGTCTACATTTGGATCGGATGATCTGTCTCCAAGGGCTTCTGTTCATCGCATCTCTTACAATGTTAGGAAACTTGACGGCTGATGAGTCCCTAATCTGAGCCGTCCATCTGGTTGGGGATCGGCCTCGAGAGCGTTTTTCATCAAACCCATGCAGCCATCTAATGTCCCAGGCATTACAGTGATATCTGACACTGCAGCATAAAGAATCCATGCTATCGATTTATTTCGACTGCTGTTTAAATCATTCAAGATTAAATTAATATTTAGGCGTCCACTTTATACGACTTAGCTGAAAGTGCTTTAATAATAAATAAATAAATATTGCGGGACATTCCACACATCGCCATCTAGCCCCCAAGCTAAGTAACTAGACTTGTGTTATGGGTGCTTGACAACGGATATACTTCTTATATACTTTTCTTTTGTAAATGTATACTTATAATATATAGAGACAACCAGACCACAGACAAATATCTAAGTATAAATACTTGCAAGAGGCGGGAATCGAACCCGCAACCCTGTGTTTGGCAGTCCGGCATGGTGACCATTGTGCCAACTGAGTCTTCAATGAAAGACAAACCATAAGAAAAGGTACAAACAATTGATTTCAGTAGTGCAATGGTCGCCCTCTGTCCACTATAAGCAGTATTGTTTATGTGGCCAAACAATAGTGAACAAAACTGAACTATTCCGTAAACAATAGTCTGTTCTCGAAGCTATAAACTTGTCTCAAATATTTGCTTCTGTATTTTTCTAGAACACTACAAGCGAAATTGTAATAGTACTTCATCCTGTCACGATCTATTGAACGTATTGTTACTGCTGGTTAGGTGATTCTATTGTAGTTCAAGCAACGAACATGTTACTCGGCTGCGTCTCAATCCTAGAGTTTCTGAAAAAAAAACGTGTGGCACTCGGGTAATGCCGTGGTAAAGCTATTGCATCGTGCGAGCTTCGTACATTCGTACCATATATATACGAGCTACTGGTAGGCGGAGTGGGGGGAGTTAGGTTTTATTTTCGTTACGGAAATTCTTGATTCGGTCGCCGCGCTCAAAGCCCGCGATAAAAGCTATACAATAGCTTAAAACTCCGTGGGTTTTGGTCCCTAGTTTCTGTTATTATGTGAAATGTAGTTTTCTTTCATTTAAAATTTAATTCGGAGATCTCTGCCTTATACACCCTGTGAGACTGCTAACTGCTTTTTAATTTCTTCCAATAATTTAACTTCTTAGCACTGCTTCGCACATCATCCTGTATTGGTTCGGTGCCAACCAAACCAGATAGTTATCAGTAACTTACATTGCTCTATCTATCTGTATTCACTTAAGTTGGTTAAAAATATACACACAAATAACACTATAAATCAACACGAAAACCTTTACATCTTGGCTAGACATTAAAAACTAAACTGAAAACCCGTTTCACAACAGTCAAAACGAGTTCCAAACACAGCAAGCGAAAAGCCAAACAATTATCACCACAAAGTCGCAATAAAACGGATGCGAAACGTGAAGCGTATCATACCATTCATTAAAACGTACCACTTCAAATTATATTGTGAATTTCGGCATAAATCCCAACAGTGGCATTAGCTTTGCGCACTGCCAATTCAATTTGTTACCTACTGTTGAACGTCAGGTTAGTGTTTTGGGTAGTGACAACTAACACACACTAATTTGGCGATCAGCGACTTTAACCGCAAGCGTCTCGAAGCGACAAACTCTAACAAAACGTATAACATACCTTCCAAGCCGAACCCTGAAAGCTCACAGTTTTTAGAGACTAAATTTTTCACTAGTTTTTGCTATATTAGTTAAAGAATTACATAATTTTTTTGTAATTAACGAATGACGGAGACGTTCTGTATTAGACCTATTTATGGAGTATCACTCTACTGGGATGCAGGTGTTGGCGTAGAATTTCGGAGCAGCACTTTAGAAATGCTATTTTCCATGTCTACCTGTCACCGGTCCAACCATTGTGCACTGACGGTAATATGGCGAAATAAAATTAGTCTTTGCAACGTAACATACTTACGCCAAATGGTGACGGACGTTGAGGATACCACTGGGGAAATTATACTGTTTACTGAATTACTGCGTTTTTGCATCTAATTTCCTGACCTGGTTATAGTTAATCCGCTTAGTTTAAAGCATTAGTGTCTGTAAACTATGTCTTAATTTTCTTAATTGCTTAAAAAATGTGAAGTCCCTGAAAATGTTAAAAGATGTCGCCGGTATTTCTCCAACTTTCGTTATCGCTCTTCAGACTTAACAAGCCTTCCGTTTGGCTTAATTGGTCGTTTGCTCGTAGCCATGGTTTCTGGTTTCCAGCTCAGCTGCTGAAAGCAATACTTACTGAAAATTAAGCTTGCAATTAGGTAATGTTAGTGAATCTGGAGATAATTACTGAACAAATTGGTTAATCATTGTTCTGCAAGTAGACAAAAGGATCTGCACGTAATTTTATCACTTACAAAGTGAGTCTGTGGCTTGGTACTCTGAATACTTACTGTTTTGTTGTTGTGGAATATATCACGATCTTCCTTGAAAAAAAAATAGCTATAAATGTATTGTGAAAATTGGTTCAGCAAGTAACAGATAAAAAAGGCAGACATAAATTTTAACGACTATAAAATATTATTCTATTACTTTCTCTAAAACCCTAGACTCGATTTTTAAATTTGCTTCGAAGTACAGGCTTTTTGTCCTTTTATTATCAACTAGCTACGCCCCGCGGTTTCACCCGCGTAATAATTTTCTGCGCAACTTTCTTAATTTTTTATTTCATAAGAACCTTCTCCTGATAATAACAAACAGACCAAAAAAAGAATTGGCCAAATTGGTCCAGGCGTTGTTGAGTTATGCGCTTACCAACACATTTTGCGATTCATTTTTATATTATAGATGTAAAAAACTTAAATAACATTTATTATCTGTAGCATATTAAACCACTGAGGTTTGTTATAATGCTACTTATCATAAAAGTAAATTAAATACCCACCGACATACAATGATTACCTATAGTCCATTGAAAAGTTACATTTGGGGTTGCGTTTTTTAGAGGACGCAATTTTATTTTTTTGATGTGTAGGGGGGGTCAGTGTAAAGCTAAAACCAAGTTTGTGGGGTCGCCACCCTTGTCCCACGGCCGCCATCTTGAAAATAGGGGTTGAAATGGTTTTTACGGTATATCTCTTAAACTATTTATTTGAGAAAAAAAATTGTTAACATTTTTTGTTGCAAATTAAATTCTCTACAACTTTGGTCCAGTAACTTTTTGTCGTTGAACTATAAATAAAAAAGTTATAAGCGAAAATGTTCAGAAATTCGAGAAAAAAAATTATATTTTTCGATGTAACTTTTTTTTTATCATTTTACGAAAAAATGATATCTGACCATTTTTGTAGATCGTTTTTTGAGGAACAACTTTTATTCGCATTATTTTTTCATTAAGTCAATAGCTAAGGTTTTACAGCGATCCGAAGTGAGTACTATTTTTCAGTACTCTTAACTTACCTATATTAATTATACTAATAATAATATGTCATCAGTCTTATTTTTTTTGTGTTATTATAACTTTTTTAATTACAAATTTTGCAATATTATTAATAATTAATTATTGACTCTTTTTCACTCCATAACAGGATTTAACAATAATTGATTTTTAAATAATTTTAAATCTGATGGCCGTTACCGAGAATACTGTTCAGGTAGAAAATACCCAAGAGGGAATAAAAGAACAGCTGCCTGCTATTGTTATTATTATTCCTAACCTCTGTTATTGTAAGAATAGCTCATAACAAGTGTAGTCTTAAGGTTGCGTTTTTCAGAGGACGCAATTTTATTTTTTTGATGTGTAGGTGGGGTCAGTGTAAAGCTAAGACCAAGTTTGTGGGGTCGCCACTCTTGTCCCACGGCCGCCATCTTGAAAATAAGGGTTGAAATGGTTTTTACGATATATCTCTTTAACTATTTATTTGATAAAAATAAATTGTTATCATTTTTTGTTGCAAATTAAATTTTCTACAACTTTGGTTCAGTAACTTTTATCGTAGAACTATAAATAAAAAAATTATAAGCGAAAATGTGCAGAAATTCGAGAAAAAATTATATTTTGCAATATAACTTTTTTTTACATTTTACGAAAAAATTATATCTGACCATTTTGCAATATTATTGATAAATAATAATACTATCAATAATTAATTATTAATAATATTGCAAAATTCATAATCATAATAACAAAACAAATAGAAAAATATATATAATAACAAAATAAATAGAAAAAAAAAACTGATAACTCATTATTAGTACACACGTATAATATAGGTATAGTTAAGAGAACTGAAAAATAGTACTCACTTCGGAGCGCTGTAAAAGCTTAGCTATTGACTTAATGAAAAAATGATGCAAATAAAAGTTGTTCCTCAAAAAACGATCTACAAAAGTGGTCAGAAATCATTTTTTCGTAAAATGATAAAAAAAAAGTTACATCGAAAAATATAATTTTTTTTTTCGAATTTCTGAAGATTTTCGCTTATAACTTTTTTATTTATAGTTCTACGATAAAAAGTTACTGGACCAAAGTTGTAGAGAATTTAATTTGCAACAAAAAATGTTAACAAATTTTTTTCTCAAATAAATAGTTTAAGAGATATACCGTAAAAACCATTTCAACCCCTATTTTCAAGATGGCGGCCGTGGGACAAGGGTTGCGACCCCACAAACTTGGTTTTAGCTTTACACTGACCCCCCCTACACATCAAAAAAATAAAATTGCGTCCTCTAAAAAACGCAAGGTAAGGCCTAAAAAATGTAACATTTCAATGGACTACTACAAGTACAGTAGGTACACAAAAACTGATAGGTAGGTAACGTAACGATTGTGTGAGGTGTTGGGTAGATACAGTTAACATTATAATAAGAGATCATCGATATTATAGTAGTTACGTAAATTGTTAGGTAATACAATTGCCTTTAACATAGGTACAGAAGAATGAAAAGTATATATAGAATAATATAACATCACGTAGGTAGGTTGGTACCAATCTAGTCTCAAGGTATACTCTATAAACCACTAGAAAGTTCTTCATTTCCAGCCACATAGTAAGAGGTGGCTTACCGTGTAAGCTTCTTATCTTAAGAGAAAAGGGTACCGGCGCTCTCTCCATATAAACGTAGTCGATTGTTTCCTCCCTGGATAGTGACACTAGTACAAATATTTTTGTTTCATAAACCTATAACTGCCATGACTATGTTTTGTTTTTTTTTTTTCATTTTTCTAATTATTATAAAAATTAGGATTAATTAAAAAAAACGAAACATAGGGGCATGGTCATGGCAGTTATAAGTTTTTTGCTGCAAAAATATTTGCTCTAGTGTCATTATCCAGGGAGAATACAGTAGACTACGTTTGTACGAAGAGAGCGCCGGTACTCTTTCCTCTTAAGGCCGGTCTAGACTACTGTGTTATTTTGTTACAAAATCAATTTTAGATATTACCAACCACACTGCTTTTATTTATAAATAAACGATTTACCGATGCTTTTATGCCATACAAAAAATAAACTGTTAAGCATAAATAAATGGAGTTTATTGTTGGGGTACTTAATTAGATAAAAAAAAATTGTTTATATAATTTTCTTCTTGTTAAAAGTGCTACATCTTAGACCGCATCGTCACTTACTACCAGATATGTTACAATTGTCTTGACAATCGTTAGTACTTCGGTGGTTAACAGTCGATCAATAAAGAGTGTAAGCATTTAATTAAACTTTCAGACTTAAACGATCACACAATTATTCGATTATTTTCCAACGGTGTCGAATACCTGCGATTTAGAAAGTTTCATTTCCACGGCTCGATTCCATTGCAGTTATTTCAGGCATTAAAATGGAATTGCTTTATCTACAACGTTCAAACTTTGATTGTTAGTTCTGACTTTTTTAATTCACCCTTAGAACTGGAGTGCGATTCTGTATGTCTGCCTTTTGCTCCATAATTCGGTTCATTTCAGATTCATTTTGGTTTCCTTTTTTTATTTTTCCCGAATAGTTTACGTCGTTTTCAGAAAGTTTTGTTGATATTTCTTACAATAGATCAGTAGGGTTTATATTGTCTTAGAGTGCCAAAACCCTGCGTCATATTTCATGTTTCGCTTCGGATGATTTAGTAAAAAATATTATAGGTTATTATTAATTAGCTATTTTTGGCCTATTGTTGGACAGAGACATCGCTTTCGTTTTTACCTACGTATGTCTTTTGAATATCTGGCAAGTCTTCTTTTAAATAAGCCTCAAGTTTGTTCTCCAATTTTCGTATAAACCTGCGGCGCGATCGTTTAAACATATTTATTGTTATTTTAGTATTTTTAAAGTAACAGTATTTTCTCTAATTTCTTGTATTTAATGTTAAATGCTAACCCTACCACGCTACCATAAACTCCGACCATAAATCTTCAATTTTACTCCTGGTATGTCAGAGTAACAGAATCGAGCTGTTCGTGTTTTTAATTCGCCATCGAAACTATGTTTTGGAGTGCGATTTATTGGATTTATGAACGTTTTATTACTTCATTCGGATTTTAACAGAGGATGTTCGTAACTTTTTTAATATCCTTTCGGGTGATTTGATTTGTTGATAAAATTTGTTATTGCAGCTTTGCATGTTATGTTTGCTACCTGTTATAGGTACCTACACAACTTAAGTATAAATTAAATATATTTTTTCTTTAATCTCGACATAAATAGCCTTCGAAAATTTATTTAACCAAAAGGAGTAAAATCTGTAGTAAATTGTACACAACAATTCAGCATTCAGCCTTTTAGACACGTTCAGTGTGTTCCAACGAAAGTATTGTAATACAAAAGGATATTCTACTAGACGTGTAATTATTACTTATAAAGCTTTTTTTTTTAAATGTTGAGGCTATGTTTATTAGAGAAACACCTGTCTATCAAAGGAAACTTATTTTGATTTTATATATTATTTTCGGCTTTATATATTTATTTAGGTAGGTAATTATTTATTGCATTTAGGTTTTTTATTTAATTCTTCTATTTTTTATTTGTGGCTAAGTGTGGAATTGATTTTGATACATTGACTAACAGAGTTAAGTATATACTTGGGTTTAACTTTTTAAATCATAAAAGCTATTGCATCGTGCGAATTTCGTACAGTAGTACCATATACATACACGTTAAGCGAACGCTCGGCCGAGCTACATGGTAGGTGGATATGGTAGGGGTGTGTTAGGTTTTATTTTTGTTACGGAATTTCTTGATTCGGTCGCCGCGCTCAAAGCCCGCGATAAAAGCTATGATAGATAGATAGATAACTTATTCGTACAACACAGGAAGAAACAGAACACTATATACACAAAGTAAAGTAATAGCTAGAAAGTATAAGTTGCACAAATGGGCGGCCTTATCTTAGTAGGCAATTGTTAAGCTATGCAATAGCTTCACAATTGCCTACTTCGATGAAATACTTAACTAATACTTACAAAGCGGTTTTGTGATAGGTACGTTCCTAAAGGGTCTGAAAAAATGTTGAGTATCTACTGATCAAAGCAACTTTTAAATTAGGAAGGTAAGTGAGATAATATCGAAGGTTTAAAATTTCGCCTTTTTTAGCAATTACAAAATTTGCTGACTAAGCATATTAAAAAAAAAAATTAAAGATAAAATGGGTAGGCGTAGTCATTAAAACTCTTTCACAGACCTACAGCCATTCAGCTTTTTCTTCAGCACTTTCAGTCTAATATTTATGGTTATTTTCACTATTAAATTTATTTCATACATTATATTTACTATGTTTTTGTTTATATTTAACTAGCAGTGCTCCGCGGCTTCACCCGCGCAACTCCCGATCCCGTGGGAATATCGGGATAAAAAGTAGCTATGTTATTCCAAATTAATCAATGTATTCTCATACCAAGTTTCATCAAAATCGGTCCATTAAACTCAAACTCAACTCAAACTCAATTTTTTTTATTCAATAGGTGTCATGATGCAGTGCATTACATTACTTTGCAATGTCTTAAAAATGAAGTTAGGAAGTCGTTTCGTAGCTTATTTGTTACAAACAACAAAAAATCTTTTCTCTTTATAACATTAGTAGGTATATAGGGTTTAGATGAGAAAAAAGTTCGTGCACCCATACTGTAAGTTCGCCTGTCGAGTAAAGATTAGGAGTGAGATGAGTGACGAAAGTAGGGGACCGACATTAAACTCATGCAGAAAATAATAGGGCGTTTTGCTGCTAGGACATTTTGCTAGGCCATTTTCATCTTGCATAGTTTTGATATTAGGACATTTTGCTTTTACTTCCTTCTGATATCCAAGGAAACGCACGGTCTTCTCTAACCACCAAGATCTACCCGCAATAACTCCAGTCTCGTGAAAATGGTGCTTATAACAGCATAGAAATATTGAGCTTTACAAACAAAACACATTGGTTAATATCCCGTCTGATGTATATTGTCGATATTTGATGATAGTATGCTCAGTTCAATTTTCAATTGCAACTTTAATAATTAATTTGTTTATTAAGTTTCTATATTTTATGTTTATAGTGCTAGTTCGTAGTTACGTTCACGTCTGAATGTTTGAGTTACACCATTTTTTACCCGTGAGATCCTGTAATCGGCTTTCTGCTGTTACACTATGTTTTTATAAGTATATAATAGCTGTTGGATCTCCGAAAAAATAAATAAATAAATAAATATTTCTAAGTGTCGTTGGCAAGTGAAGTTTGTATGACACAAATGCTGGCACATAACAGGTAATTTCCAAGACGTATAGTCTACGGAACCTAGCTATTAAGTTAAGTCAAGTCGATTTGTCACAGAATAAATAACACTTTAGACACACGTCTCCATTACCGTAAACCGTGTGTAAATAACTTATTGCGTTTATTTCATTCTGAAACGTTGTGTTACGTCGCGTAATTATTGCGTCTAAGTTGTTAGTTGCAGCGGGTTAGTTATTTACTGTAATTCTTGCTGCATTATTAGGGCTTATTGAATTTAACTGACATTCTTTAAAAAAAAAATACTGTTAATTATGTTCTTTTTTATTCTATTACTAGCTGCGCCCCACGGTTTCACCCGCGTTAGTCCCGACCCCGTGGGAATATCGGGATAAAAAGTAGCCTATATTTTAATCCAGGTCTCCAGCTATCTACATACCGATTTTCATCCCAATCGGTCCAGTGGTTTTAGCGTGAAAGAGTAACAAACACACACACACACACACACGCACACACAAAGTTTCACATTTATAATATTAGTAGGTTAGGATTATTTTTTGCCACCATGAAATGCATGAATTAGATTTTATGATAATAATATGTTATACTTACCTGTATCTTGATTGAACGAATTAACTTCACTAATTGATGTTTGCATGCCAAAAGTTGGAAAAGTATGTGATACTTTTAATCCTAAGATTTGTAACTACCATTATTATGCAAATAAATATATTTATCTTGTGAACCTTAAGAAGCTCCCACCAGGTCATGATCTGCAGTGATCTGCGTGGTCAAGCTGACTTGTGTTACGATACGGGAAGAAGGAAGACGGGCCGAAAACGTTTATGCTCCACTGCCGTCTTCCTATCTTCACTCGACATCATATTCGTGGTAATTATTTTAATTTTTCATCGCTTAGTCTTGAGTGATATTTGTTCTTATTAATTTTCGTAATCGAAAATATATATACGAACTACGAAAAAGGATAGCTAGCTTTCGAAAAGTCAAGTAACTTGCAGATTGGCCACTGCAACTACGAGGGAAGCGTATCCAAATTTAAAAATACGCTTTTATGAGATCTTGATTCCGGCTGCGGGCCGCAGCATTATGATTTGCACCGTATGTTTGACATGACTGGTCTAGACCATAGAACAATTTCTTTTCACTTACTTAAGAGGAAAGGGTACCGGGCGCTCTCTCCATATAAACGTAGTCGACTGTTTTCTCCCTGGATAATGACGTTAGATCACATATTTTTCTTGCATAAAACTTATAACTGCCAGACTATGTTTTGTTGTTTTTTTTATTTTTCTAATTATCATAGAAATAAGGATTTATATAAACAAAAAATAACGAAACATAGTCATGGCAGTTAAGCCCCTATGTTTTGTTTTTAAATCTTAATATCTATGAGAATTAGAAAATTAAAAAAAACCAAGACATAGTCATGAAAGTAAAAGGTTTTATGCCACATAAATATTTGCTACAGTGTCATTATCCAGGAAGGAAACAGTCTACGTCTGTATGCAGACAGCGCCGGTACCCTTCCACCTTGAGTCTATGGTCTAGAAAATGTTCCCCAATTATTTAGAAACAGTAAACAATTACCAGAATAAGAAAATCTTGAGAAAAATGTAATGTTTATTTTGCACATACGAAAACTATTTTTTCCGCCATAGTTTTCAACTTCAACCAAGTACAATAATATACAGCACTGAAATACTGAGTACCAGTAATAACCCGCTTGACAAATTCAAATAAAGTGCTAGTGTAATGAGGTCCGACTACATAAATGCTTTTTCGCATTAATTAAAACCGAATGAACTATTAAATTAAATATATTCAATTACACACTTTGATATTTCGTCTCTTTGTTAACTGTTACAATCTCACTGCTCTTTGTGGATGACTTTAACGGATTATTGTTTCAAAGGAAATATACAGCAGATCCCGCGGTTTCACCCGCGAGAGTCCCCATCCCGTAGAAATCTATCTACCTACATGAATAAAAATGAATCCCTATTTTTGTCACGGCATCACGCATAAATTGCAGGACCGATTTCGCTAATTCTTTTTTTGTTGTATTTGTTACTGTCAGTTTATGAAATATAAATATAAGAAAGTCGCGCAGAAAGGTATTACGCGGGTGAAACCGCGGGGCGCAACTAGTTTGGAAAAAAATATGCCTCTTTTCTAATATTCTTTACAAATGATGTCACATCCGTTAATTTCGTTTTTTTTTTTCAATTAATTTCTTCATGTAACAAAATAAGGTTGCTTATGCTATCAAATGCAACGCGCCAGAAATACCTGTCGCTTACAACTAACATTGTTGATTGTAACGTATGTGTTTTGTTTTTCCCAAAAGTCCTGAGACGAAATTGTAGGTGAATTCTTTACCGATATTTTGGGGTAATTTGAGACGAAAATTCCTTGTTATTTCAAAGCTAGACTAGTTTTAATTCTTAAGTTTAGGATAGCTTCACAACTTTAGGGAATTTTTGGCTCGAAGTCACACCAAAATGTCGGTAAAAATCTTACCTACAATTCCATCTCAGCACTTTTAAGAAAAACAAAACACATTCGTAACAATCAACAATTTTCACCAACGAATGCGACCGGGGCCAGTAGTGAATATTTAGTAGGCTGTGTACCAAGGTCGTTGGCGTATGGACCCCCCTTAACTATTAAGGTTGAATAACTTCACTTCTACACTTCAATAAAACCCGCATAAATCTCGCGACATGTTCGTAATATCAAGTAAGTACCTACCTACCTATCAAGGAATCAAAAGCCCTCCAGTACCAATCAAGTATTCCCTCCTTACCTGAAATTGATTTCCGTTGATTAGATTCGGGCCTTTTTCCTTCACAAGAATCCTATACAAATCTTTTTCAAATTGAATAAATAAGTGTTTTCCTTCGAGTAAATGCAATTTTTCTTACAATGCTCGTTTGTTTATGGTTGTGCGGATGTCAATAAATTGCAAATAAATAAATAAATATTGCAGGACATTCCACACATCGCTATCTAGCCCCATGCTAAGTAACTAGACTTGTGTTATGGGTGTTAAACAATGGATATACTACTTATATACTTTTTTATTAGTAAATATATACTTTTAATACATAGAGACAACCAGACCACAGACAAATATCTAAGCACTTGTCTGAGGCGAGAACCCGCAACCCTGTGTTTGGCAGTCCGGCACGGTGTCCATTGTGCCAACTGGGTCGTCAAATGAAGCAAGCATGTAGGGCGGGTCTCACTATTCCCGCCCCTATAGATAGTAATAGTGATACTTCTTTGTTCCACTATTCCCAGTGCATTTATATACTGCCACTATTCACGACCTAATGAACGAGCGAGAAACTTAACTAACATGACTAACACTATCATCACTCTTTATCTAATTAAGGTGAAGTGGGACCTGAACACCCCTATCCCTTCCCTTTCCCACGCGCGCGCCGCGCGATGACTCTATCCCTTTCCCCCGCGCGCCGCGAAATGGCCGTTTTAACTGTTTTCTGTAATTAAAAGACTAACATCTATTTTAGTGAAAATTCATCTGTACTACCTTATGTAATTTGATGTAAAGTTTATGAAAATATAAATTTTGTATTGATTTTTCTATACAATCGCCGTAAATTTGAAATGCTCAAAAAAATACGATTTTTTAGAATTTTCATGATTTTTTTTCTATTGAGGCAAATTACTCTTAATTCGAAGTGTATGACAATACCACCTACATAGTATTTCTACACCTTTACGACAGTACGAATATCATTCTATGGATTTTAGTGGTTGATACCCAATAACTGTCTTAAGCATAACAAGTCACTAATCGAACTAGTTTATTTGTATATTTAGTACTTACCTATTGTAAGAAAAGGATTTACTTCACTATTCACAACCCTTTGTTTGAATTTAAAGACATTTATCAAAAAGTTGTGATCAGATGGATGTTGACCGACTTAGAAGTGTTTTACATAATTAATTGCTCTTTTCAATTCCAACTACAAAAAGCAATTTTGGGTGTCAAGATGAGTTCAAAACTTTGAAAAGGTACTTACTTATATACCTAACTTTCATAAAATAAGTTACCTACATTAAATTCTTCAACTTAATAGTATACTAGCTGCTCTCGATAAATGAAAATATTTTTAATTCGATCCATTAGTTCCTGAGATTAGCGCGATCAAACAAACTCTTCAGCTTTATAATATTAGTATAGATTTATTAAGTTTCTAATTTTATTTCAGTAGGTACTTGATTGATATAAAAATGATTTATTATCTTTTTTTTAAGTCACTAAAATAAAAATCTTTAAGAGACTAAAAATACCACATTATGACATTACCCACACATCTACCTATATGGAGCTTTAACACACTTTTTTTGTAAAAAATAGCCTACGAGACTAGGACACCGATTTAAAAATCCTTTCACCAATAGAAAGCTACATTGTCAGGGAATAACATAGGTTATAATTTATTTAAAAAAAAAAAGATTTTTAAGAAAATTGCAATATTGTAAAACCCAAGGTAAAAACCGAATTTAATGAGTACGTAAACACGCAAGATAATTTCATTAGATTTACTTTCAAAAGTGGAAAATTGAAGTTTCTCAAGCCGTGTTTTAAAAATTACGTTCTGAAAAATATGCGCGTGCAATTTAGAGAAACAGACATTTTAAAGTCACCCCTTAGAATAAACTAAGCCAGCTTGGGGGAATTTTAATTATGTTTACATTCTTTTCGAAAAAATACAGCAATATTTCAACAGTGAGGGCAGACAACAGAGGTTTTATCGGCAGATAGAACCCATCGTTCGTGTTTCAAGTAAAAAGTAATTGAACAAGAGAATGGGCTATTTTTACCTATGATCTCGACTATGTACGTATTTGATTCAGGTCAGTTTAGGAATAATACTAGAAAATGACCTATATGGATAACATACCATTTTCACAAAAATAACACAAAAACACCCTCAAAATTTAATGTCACTACGACTAGCGGTTTAAGTTGAAAGGGTACCGGTGCTCTATCCATTCAAACGTAGTCGAATGTTTCTTCCCTGGATAATGCCCTAGAGCAAATATTTTTGTTGCATAAAACCTATAACTGCCATCACTATGCCCCTATGTCTTGGTTTTTTTTTCATTTTCTTATTATCATAGAGATTAACATTTAAAAAAATAGGGGCATGGTCATGACAGTTATAAGATTTATGCAACAAAAATATTTGCTCTAGGGCATCTATCCAAGGAGGAAACAGTCGCCTACGTTAGTATGGCAAGAGCGCTCACTACTCTTTCCTCTTAACCTGTGCGTTCATGTACTCGTATCAGTCAGTACTTTGAATTTTTTTTACATCTCCATTTAAAAAACTCGTCCGTGCTTTGACCTTGCCTCCTCCTTGCGTCGATTTCCCAATGCTGGGGGTCGGGACCCATCAGGGAATTAACTTCTCTCGTACAATGTTGCGCCATCTTTTCCTGCTTTCAGGCACGACATGAACCGCTTCGGCGATATTCATATTAAATGACTCTCGTCAACACTCTTCTCCATTTTCCTATATGGGAGACGTGGACATTGAAAGCTGGTGACCGCCAGCGCATTGACGCCATTGAGATGTGGTGCTGGAGGAAAATGCTTCGTATCCCTTGGACTGCGTTTAGGATCAATCATTAGATTCGCGTAGAACTCAAAATAAATAAAAAGCCTAGACTCTACAACATATGCCTGGGGAGGATTTTTGAGTTCTTTGGCCACATCGCCCGTAAACCCGGTGATAACCTCCAAAAACTAATAGTTAGCGGGAATATGGACGGTAAGAGATCAAGAGAGAGGCGTCCAATGCGCTTGAGTAACTAGGTTCGCACCACTCTCACTCGGAGGTTATCACCGGGTTTACGGGCGATGTGGCCAAAGAACTCAAAAATCCTCCCCAGGCATATGTTGTAGAGCCTAGGCTTTTTATTTATTTTGAGTTCTACGCGAATCTAATGATTGATCCTAAACGCAGTCCAAGGGATACGAAGCATTTTCAATTGTCAATGCGCTAGCGGTCACCAGCTTTCAATGTCCACGTCTCCCATATAGGAAAATGGAGACGAGTGTTGACAAGAGTCATTTTTGTCTTATTGGTGATGTTACGATCCTTCCATATCCTATCGAGCTTCGACCATGACGCTCTATCTATACATTTACTTTATAATAGATAAATAATAAGTTATTGTAAGCGATTAAAAAGAAACAAATTAAACCGGCATTTTATATATTTATGATAGCATCCTAGCATCATCTGCAATGGGACAAGCTAGAACGCTATTGCAGAGGTATCCCACATCAAGGGTGATCCGACAACGGCCACCGCCCCGTCAAAACTTTCCATTATGATGTGATACACATTCTCCACATACGCTGCAATTAAGTAGGTATGTTAGATTTGGCCATAATTTTTGTATATTAAATGATACTTACTTCCTGACGTTTCATCATGATCATCATATCAGCCAAAGGACATCCACTGCTAAACATAAGCCCCCCCCAAAGACTTCCAGAGCGATCGGTCGCATGCTCTCTGCCTCCAACGGCTTCCCGCGACGTTTACTTGATTCTATTTTTTTTTGTCTTGTGTGGACGAGCTTATCGGTAGGTGGAAAAATCGGTAGTCTGCTTTCACCTGAACCGTGCAAGCTTGCAACTTGAAATATGGACGGTTAATTTAGTAGACGTTGTGTGTTTTCGAATGCAACGCGTTGAATAGCAGCCGCTCTTAGAAATGAGTTTTTTGTTAAGTCAGTCTGTGGTAACTGATCTGTTAATGAAGTTTTAACAGGCTTCAAAGTAAAGCGGTTCGTACTTTTAAACAAAGTAAGAAAGAAAGATTACGCATCAGAAAATTTTGATAACCATTTAAGTATTAAACTACCAAAATGCCCTAAATGGCCCAAAGGTTGTTTGGTCATTTGTATCCATACTAATATTATAAAACTGAAGAGTTTGTTTGTTTGAACGCGCAAATCTCAAGTACTACTGGTTTGAATTGAAAAAATATTTTTGTGTTGGATAGTATACGAGAAGGATAGGATACGAGAAGAAGAAGAAGTTCTAGGATTTTGGATTATTTTAATAGGTGTTTTCGCAGAACTGTTCGGCGTTGATTTTGGTGGTGTTGAATTTTTCACGTAATTTCTATTTCCAGTAAGTAGGTAGGTATAATAACAAGATATAGCATTAATTTAAATAATTATCTTTATTCTTAGAAATAAATTTTAAACAATATCAATTACAAAATTCTGAAATTCAAAATGAGATTTTCAGAATCTAATGAGATTATGATAATCCCATTTATGTCTGTTCCATAATAAATGAATACCTAGTACCTACTGAACCAAACTAATAGAACAGTAAAATAACTGTTTAGTAGCGACTAAATAGATATTTTACAGTGTTATTACGTCATAGTATAGTTTGTTACATGTAATTTCAGAGCTAGGTCGAACGTTATAGCGCCGTTGTAACCCATAAAGTCTACTTACGACGCTACGACGTCATTTCGTTATTAAACGATCGTTATTTACTGACGTTTTTTATTTACCTAACTGCAAAGAAAGGGTGACATAAGTTTTTTTATGCTATAAAATGTAATTTTTATTCTTTAGACTAGAAACATAAATTCATCACCTTACTCTATATCGCATGCTGAGAATTCAAGTGACCTAATTCAAAAATTCGTGAAATTGAGTTAAGTATACAAAATGACTTAAAAACGAATATTCTTTCAGCTGACGAAAACAGAAATGGCGATACTAATTCCTTAAGTATGTAGTTAAAATAGAAAAATTATAATGATTCCTCATTCCTCATTTTCAAACACATTTTCCTCGATTACCAGAAGTTGTGAATTTTGGATTGAGTCACTTTCATTCTCAGCATGCGATATGTAGTATTGTATATAGTAGTATACAGGGTTATTGGCAATTATATGAGCAAGCGGTTGAGAGCCAATTCTGTGTACCTAAACAAACAACTTTTATTTTACGACTTTTGGTAATTCAATAAATTTATTTGAAAATGTTGAGGTTATGTTTACCTGAAAATCTACTGTTCTATCTATCTTATCTACTGTTCTATGTCTGAGTGTCCTTCGTTTTAAAAAATCTGCTGATTTTCGAATATACATAACCTCAAAAAAAATTACCTCAAAAATATGTTCTAAATTCCAAAAGTTGTGGAACAAAAGTCGTTTGTTTAGGTGCACAGAATTGGCCCTCAACCGCTTGCTAGTATGATTATCAATAACCCTGTATAGTGTAAGATTTCTATTTCTAAACTGTAGTAACAGCTGTGGGTATTTCTAACTAATAAATAAATAAATTCTATTGATACTAAATACAAGATATAAACAAATTAAAACTAAACCTATTCGAACAAACCCCGCCCTAGCGTTGCTGGTGCAAAGCTTTACAATATGTAAGCAGCGTTACCCCGCTGAACCGCTATCGACAGCCTTGCAACAGGAATGCCCCGGAACTCGGATCAAACCCCCTATCACGGAGGCGACGGCCAATCTCCCTCACAAATGCCATCGTCATTCTATTGGTGACGATTTTTGGGAGTCAAAATAATTGATGGGCCAAGTCAAATCCGTTTCTAAAATTTTCTATTTGTTTAACACTTTTTTCCCGTTGTTTGTTTGACGTCGTGACTCCCCAGAAATGCTCTTTGGGGGGTGCAGAAAACAATTTTAATAAACTCAATATAAATGGGATAACACAGCAGGTGCTAAAAATAAACAACACTTTCCCGAGCACTTGATTTTTAACACCCAAAGTAAGGGCAAAAAGTTTATATATTTACACAGTCCATCAGCTCCTAGCGATTGCACTCCTACCATTTGTTCCGACACGAATGTATATCGCGATGGCAACTCGAACGAACGTCATTGCGGCATCAAATCGAATTTCTTTCAAATAAATAATTATTGATTATTTCAGGTTTCACCTTTAATACACTAAGCTAAGGACACAATAAAAATATAAACATTAACGTAGTACATAACGATTTATGAGTGGTAAATTGATCTTTGCATAGAGGCGGTTTATGAAATAGGCATCAGTGATTGGTTTCTTCAGAAATTATTAGAATTTTCGAGATACTAGGTTTTCAATTCTCTACATATAAAATGCTTTGTCCTAAATGACTGACTGACAGATCAACGCACAGCCTAAACCGCTGATCGTAGATACCTGAAACTTGGAGGGTGAGTTCTTTGCATGACGTAGGCATCCGATAAGAAAGGCTTTTCCGAAATTCTACACTTTGGGAAAAAGGTGGGCAAAGTTTGTATGGGATGACGTGATTCCTTGGTCCAATCTACTTCAAATCGCAGAAGAAGTCGCGGGCAAAAGCTAGTCATAAAATATTGATTGAATTTTATTTCGATATTAACTATATTTGTTTTCAAATTTTCATGTTAAGTGTACTTTTACAATTTTCTATGAAATCGAGTTGAGTTGGGATTTATTGTTAGGCAATGTTAATTCGGGTAGAGATGGTATCGGGTAGAGCGGGGACGAAGCCGACTCGTCGAACCGTAAGATGACTCTGATGAATGTGTGGTTTTTGTTCCCTTACGGTCACTACGGTTGTCTTAGACAAATCGCGTAACATCCGGTTGTAAATAATTAATTTTGGTTAGGTCTTATGCATATTGCTTGTTGGTTTTCGGTAAGAAGGATTTATTTGAAAATATATGACAGCGTAAAGTAATCAAATAACATCATAGAAGGAGTTAATATATTTGAATTAACTCATCTACACTCAGATTTGGATATCGCGAAATTACATTTTCGGTTGTCAAAATAAAACCTCAAAAATATCGTATTAATATCTTATCTTCGTAATAGACTCAAGATTTTCTTCTATAAATAAGAAATACGACATTCAGAAACAAAAATCCGTATTACGGGTTTACAGGTAAAATAATCTTCGGGATTAAAATTCAATCTCTGCCGCCGTGAGCTAACAATAAAAAAAAACGTGACCGATTTTCCGCGTTGTAGAGTTTTTTTATGAGAATTACTAGTAGTAGGGTTTGAGCTGTGTTTGGTGAAATGAATAAAATACTTTAAATTCTACGTTGGCTGTTGGTAAACCAGGCTCCGCGTCAGTCTGGGTCTAAACATATATCCAGCTCAAGAATCGTATTCGATTCGTAAAATAGATGGGTATTTTAAGTTATACAAATTACAGCCAAGTCTAGAAAATTGAAATTTCTACTCTCGAATAAAGAGTTCACTGCCTGTCTAATGTAAATGTGTTTAGAAAGGTAGCTATTTCAACTTTCCACGCAGACTTTATTCTAATTCGTATAATTTAAACCATTTTATGTTTTGGGAAAGAAAATTCAAATTGGGCTTTATATGCCATGTTGAAGTTTTTTTGGTATGGCATACTTCAGCATTCAAGAGTCGGATCCCCACAAAACAAAGCCAGCAGGTAGAAAGAAGACAACCCAGTCTATATGTCAAGTTGGCCCACTATCTACCAAACATCCTGTATATACGACACGACTTCTTGTGTTAAAACTTTTTGCAATAAAAAATAGAGACAACACTTGTGCCATTGTCCCCTAACGAATGCTAGGGTTTAGATTCTGTTTTAGACAAGACTTCATTCAATTTTAGACCTAGACTTCATCACTGCGTCCCATATTCCATGAACTGAATTTAGAAAACGGATTCCGCCATTGGACACAACGGTGTCGCTTACAAAGAAACCTGTCAATCTAACGTCCATTTGTTGCCAAGAAACAGTGTATATTTAGAAAATTCAATTAGTTCGCGTTTCAGTGTAAAATTACTAGAACTACGCGTACGAGAATATGGCGTTAAATTAATTTTGATCTGAGACGTGGTAAAGTTTATATAGTAGAATGTTCGGCTGTACCAGTGTAGTATCCTTTAAAATGTTTTGTTTAGTAAATTAAATAATTCATTGTATATTGCCATACTCACACAATTTCAATAACAGTAAAATTTCCTATAACAAAAAAATATGACAAAAAGATCAGGCTCAGCATATTATTATGTTTTTAGACACTCGCTTTGACACATATTTGGACATTTTTGTGTCAATCTAATAATAATCGATCATAACTATAATCGTCCGTCCGACCGTTTTTAAAAAGTTTGTGAATTTATTCTTTGATTGTATAAAGCTGTTCATTCTATCGAAAGTTTCTAAGATATGACATTAAAACATTAGCAGGAGTGTAAAATACTAAAACACTAGACGCGTTGCTTTCTCCAAAGCTGCACATTTGAAACCGGCCGCACGTGTGGTGTTAAATTGCCATTAGAAATTTCATAATTTAAGCCTGAAATCTTGTACGAATATTGTGTTCAAGCAAGTAAATTATCTAAATGACTTCAGTAGTGCTTCAGTAGGTAAAGCTGTTGTTATTTGTCGTTTAGTTACGGTTTTTTAACCGCTTTACGCAATAGTTACTACTGTTTTTGTTTCAGCCCGCCGGCCATTTCGCACTTTAGGTGTAGATTCTATGTGTTATTCCGGACATAAAATATACAAGATGAAGCGTCGGGAATTAACTCTCGTAAAATGGCAACCATGTGCCTTCGCTTTTTATTTTGGTGTGGTGCAGTTTTTATCGCGATTATTCTTTCAGATTTGTCGTGATTTGCAATTTTTGGTTCAAGTTTAATGCGATAAATTCGTTCATATACTAAACCAAACCAAACCTTCTAAAATGGCAACCATGTGCCTTCGCTTTTTATTTTGGTGTGGTGCAGTTTTTAACGCGATTATTCTTTCAGATTTGTCGTGATTTGCAATTTTTGGTTCAAGTTTAATGCGATAAATTCGTTCATATACTAAACCAAACCAAACCTTCTAAAATGGCAACCATGTGCCTTCGCTTTTTATTTTGGTGTGGTGGAGTTTTTAACGCGATTATTCTTTCAGATTTGTCGTGATTTGCAATTTTTGGTTCAAGTTTAATGCGATAAATTCGTTCATATACTAAACTAAACCAAACCTTCTAAAATGGCAGCCATTTGTCTTCGCTTTTTATTTTAGTGTGGTGGACGATTTGCAATTTTTAGTTTTATATATTTAAGCGCGAAAAATTCGTTCATCTACTAAAACAATAAATGCGCGTATATTAACGAAATGGTGAGTTACCACATATTGTCCTAGTTTCCGTGAACACTTGACCTTTTCCGCAAATTCACAGCGTGTAAAGTATGCGGTCCAGAAATTTCCAACCAAGTTTTTGTTCCGTCAGCAACGTTGTTTCGAACGAAAAAGGTTTTGTACGTTTTTCTTGTATTGAAGATTTTCGCCCCGCGTTGGTGAAAAGAATTATCGAGTTACTTAGTAAAAAGTTAAGATTTCTCCAATGTGGATTAATTTATACACCGTGATCACATTGCGTACTGGGAATGTAGTGAGTTAGGGGCTAAAGTTCCACCATAGTTTAACTAAGTTATTCTGCCGCTGATACAATTAAAGAGGAAGCTGTGCGCTTCATAAACCAATTATTTATGCTACCAGTGTTAAAAAATAAAAATTAACAAGGACAAGGTACTTACAATGATAGGGCATTACACATTATTGTACAAAATCAATTTATTTATTGCAATAAAATTATTTATTGGTATTATTCCGCATCCCAACAATATCAAAACTTGTAGCTTCACCGTGAAAGTAAATCTGATCAATTATGGTAATCTAATCAATGATCATGTTAGCAATAACAATCAAGATCGCAAACTCTCGTTCAATTTCAGTCTGATGTCGGACGCTTACGAAATCCAACTGGAACAATCGTGGTATTCCGAATGGAGGGCCTGTTTTAGATATTCAAACAACACAATAACAATTTTATCTTCAAACTCAGACGATATAGTAATCTAATGCAATCCCATAACGTCTGAACATGGAAACCTCAGATATCAGAATTTGAAGTAGATCGGACAATTTTCTTTTATTGTTTCCTAGTGTTGCACCTTTTTTTGAGAAAATGCACCTTCATCCGTCATCCCGCCCTACAGCGAGGGTATGTAGGGCTCCCTCTGGCCTGAAGATGGAAGGTCACCAGAGGTTTGCCCATTAAAAACTTCACCGGTTCTTCACTCGCTTGGTGTCGGACCGTAAAAATGTAGAACGAGTCTTCTGCGGTACACGGGATGAAATGCATTTGACCAGAAAAGTGACAAGTATGAAAGGGATGAAGAAGAAGTTGACTACCTAAGAAAAGATGGATGGAATGTGTGAGACAGCATATAAGAGAGATGGATGTAAACTATGAGATGACGGCTGGAATATAGATTAAGAAGACATATCTTGGCTAACCCCAAATAAATATGAATTATCACAGAAAGAATAAAATTCATCATTATCATCTTATCAGCCACAGGACGTCCACTGTTGAACATAATCCTTCCGCAAAGACTTCAAGAGCGATCGGTCGCATGCCCTCTGCGTCCAACGATTTAATTAAGTCGTTTGTCCATTTAGGCGGAGGCCGTCCTGCGCTGCGTAGGACTGTAATCAGACTCACATCGTGAATATTACCAAGTCAAGCAAAGCATCGCATTGTCCACTCTCTAATATTCTTATATCTAACATGGAAACCGAACTTGATTATTAGGTTTCCGTGACTCTGCACTATCAAATATCGCTGTAAACAGTTTTGAGGTGTGCCATCGTACTCGTTGCCCGTAGATGTTACGAACATTTGTATTATTATGGCAAATAAAATATTAGCTACTAAGTATACCATATTATTTCCTTTGTTTCTAGCTTCTCAATTAGTTTAAGTTTTAAACGACATAGACGTACTATACATACAAGAAGTCGCGCTAGGGATTAACAGGAACTACAAAACAAAATGCTTTTTCAGGATACGTGCCCAGCAGATCTCATCCTCCTCTAAAACGGCTCTATCCCATTGATTTGGCAATTGAAGGATAAAATAACTTTGTAATCTTAATTATTTTAATTTGTTATTTTCCTTAATTAATGATTGTAAGAATGATAGTTTCCGTATATTTAACAAAATTAGTAGTATGTTGCAGATGAGAAGTTTTTGAATCTTATGTAATGACTCTACTAGCCTAAGACCGGAAAGTAGAAAGTTTTGGCCTACAAAATAGAATAATTTAAGCTTATAAAAATAACACAATAAACGACTGATATTAATTTGTTATGTCTAGAGTACATTTCCTTATTAAAACCGCTAATCTGTTCAATTAACATCAAAGGTAATCAATACAAATACAATGATTGTGCGCTCGCTGAAACGTTCACTTTGTAAAACCAGCTTCTCGCCTCTGAAACTCTTATTATGAAAGTTGGGAAGTCATCAGACCCTTTGACGGCTACACTACGAACTGAATATAGAAAGTCTAAACATAATGTCTAAACGAGGTTACTGCATTAGTTTAGGCATTTTGTTTAATAGCTATCCATATTTTTCGAGGTATTTACCATTTATGTATTTATTTATTTGGATGTGGATGGATTTTACGGGATTGGATTTTATGGATATGAACATTGTTCTTACGGTTAAGGAAAACCATCGTGCTGAACCTAGATGAAACCCGCGGCTTAGTTGGCTCCAGCCAGACGTATTGACGAGTGCTTTCTTCTGGTCACGGTTGACTAAGTTGAGAGGGTGGTATGTATTAAATAGTACAGGCACTCTCTCCATACAAACGTAGTTGACTGTTTCCTCCCTGGATAATGACACTAGAGCAAATATTTTTCTGCCATAAAACCTATAACTGCCGTGTCTATGTTTTGGTTTTTTCATTTTCTAATTATCATAGAAATTAATATTTAAAAAATAACAAAACATATGGGCATAGTCATGGCAGTTATAAGTTTTATGCTGTAAAAATATTTGCTCTAGTGTCATTATCCAGGGAGAAAATCGTCGACTTCGTTTGTATGGAGAGAGCCCCCAGTACCCTTTCCTCCTACATACCATCCGAATGTGTCGTAAATATTATGTTATCTCACTGTCCCAATAAAATAATTCCTTAACCGCACATAAAATACATCTAGTGCATTTAGTTCACAATTTCGTTGACAAATCTTTCTCATTTATGATAATAAAAGTGCCTTTTCGGTAACAAACGGTCAAGTCCAATCTCGATTGGACCCTTGAAATCGGTTACCAATTAATCACCAGAGGAACGTATGAGGTCGGGTCCTGCACACTAATTTGGCGGACCTCAACTAATCATTACGTTTGGGACTTTGAAAAGTTGTTATTGAATTCGGCTCTTACTTCAAACTTTGGTACACTTCTCATGCGTGGTGTTACATTCTTCTGATCGCTTGACCTATACATAATTACTATTAAGATTAGCCATAACTAATCTCTTAAAATACCGTACCACATACATAACATACCATACAACATAACAATCATCATTAAGCTACCTACTGGTCTCTAAATAAAACTATTTAAATGTGGCCAGTGGGAATTAGATCAAAAGTTGTGTCGTCGTCCCCCAGTGGGCATAGGAAATGTTTAAAATCCGTGTTAACCCGTGTCGCTCTCCACCAGAATGAAACTAATTTATTATTTGTTTCGCTATCCCTCAGTGGTGGCCAAGTAAGTGGTGGAAATCGTGAATAAACACAAACGGCAAAAGCTGGTCAATAATTTAGTGCTTATTCGATGTCGATGTCCGATTGTAGTGCCATCTTGTTTTACACTAATATGTGTCTATTTATGGAATACAAAAAAAACTAAATCAAAATCGGTTCATCCGTTCGGGGCTACGATGCCACAGACAGACACACACACACACACACACTTACACACAAACACGTCAAACTTATAATACCTCGTCGTTTTTGCGTCGGGGGTTAAAAATTATGGAACCTGGTTCCATAATCTTAGTTTAGGAATAAAAAGTGTAGATTAGTTAAAGGGATAATATACTGATAGGTATGTAATTGCCCTCAGATATACATAAACATACGCTTCTTATTATTTTAATTATCGTTGATAAAAAAAAATCGCTCTATTAATCGGTTATCGGTTAAATATCAAAGTTGTGGCCGTGGCGAGCGTTTCCTAACCCATACAACCCCACATTGGTAGATCATCAAGCCCCACTCCCCTTAATTTTGTCTAGTACTACAAGACAAACACTTACTCCCATACTTCATAGTTCGTCACGTAAATATGTATTGTTTCAAACTAAATCTATTTAACGCTCAACAAGAGGTAACTGGTGACATAGTTTCTAAGGTGGTGCGAGGACTTCATCGGGCACCCTAATAGACATCATGTTACCTGACAGGGTTACATTTTCACCTGTTTCTTGTCTTCACTGTAGGAGATACTTATTTTATAAAAATACCTTCTAATAATTGACATTGACTGCTTGCACATTGCCATCAGTTGTACAAAACAAAAAATATAAAATAAATTAAGATAATTTTAACCTTCTCATGACTTACTACTTACTAACGCTGGCTCAGCGACTCCACATGGATCTTGGCCTCCGACACAAAGAGCCGCCATTGCACCTTATTCTGTGTCCACTTGTGGCAGGGTTTGCAAGTCTAGTTGAACGTGGTCAATCTAGCGATACCTAGGTATTCCAACCTTGATGAGCCTTGACATAGATATTTATTAGGATGAAAAGGTTGTTTTACAAATAAAGTTGTCCATCTGTTACACGGGAAGAAACAAAACACGATATACTTCAGGTAATCGCTAGAAAGTATAAGTTGCACAAGCCCATTTGTGCAACTTATACTTTCCAGCTGGCCTTTTTGTTGAAAGCGATTTCTTCCAGGCAACTTCCAGGTGGAAAATAATTGCTACTGAACTGCGTCTGTATAATTTGGGGGTCTTACAAGTCGCGAGTGAATAGGTATCTTCTAGGAAAGCTAACTTACGGTTTTTTCATTTTCATGGAGCACCATCTTAGGCCGCATCGTCACCTACCATGAGGCCTACCTCATACCTATATGATAGTTGTCAAACGCTGACATATAATTTGTAAAAAAACCGTAAGTTAGCTTTCCTAGAAGATACCTATTCACTCGCGACTTGCGGCCTAACATGGTGCACCATCTTAGGCCGCATCGTCACCTACCATGAGGTAGGTATGACAGTGGTCAAACGCTGACATATAATTTGTAAAAAAAACCGTAAGTTAGCTTTCCTAGAAGATACCTATTCACTCGCGACTTGCGGCCTAACATGTAGCACCATCTTAGGCCGCATTGTCACCTACCATGAGGTAGGTATGATAGTGGTCAAACGCTGACATATAATTTGTAAAAAAAAACCGTAAGTTAGCTTTCCTAGAAGATACCTATTCACTCGCGACTTGCGGCCTAACATGTAGCACCATCTTAGGCCGCATCGTCACCTACCATGAGGTAGGTATGATAGTGGTCAAACGCTGAAATATAATTTGTAAAAAAAAACCGTAAGTTAGCATTCCCAGAAGATACTTATTCACTCGCGACTTGCGGCCTAACATGTAGCACCATCTTAGGCCGCATCGTCACCTACCATGAGGTATGTATGATAGTGGTCAAACGCTGACATATAATTTGTAAAAAAAAACCGTAAGTTAGCTTTCCTAGAAGATACTTATTCACTCGCGACTTGCGGCCTAACATGTAGCACCATCTTAGGCCGCATCGTCACCTACCATGAGGTAGGTATGACAGTGGTCAAACGCTGACATTATAATGTGTAAAAAAAAACCGTAAGTTAACCCTGATCTGTTTAGAAATTTTATCTATCCACGTTTAGTTTAATGAAGCGACTCCACTGGCACGGTAATGTTACAGCTGGTTTCCAGGATAATACTGTTTTACACGAAACTTTGTCTAGTTTGACTGGAGAAGTTGCATATTGGATAGGCACATAGCTTTACAGAATGTATTTTAGTATACCTATTCAGTTAGAATTTAGTTACTGAAACGACTCAGGGCAAATAAAATTTAACAACGGTTTAAAATAATAAAAACGCGATCTATAGTTTTTACTGCAAATACACGAATGACATTATTACAAAGACTTACCGTCGTTCTATATATTTCAAATGTTGGCCGGTAGATACCAGCCAGCATAATAGGAAATAGATTTTGCTTCTAGTACGGTGAAGTTCATTTTATAAATTGGTTCGAAAATCGGCAGTAGAACTTAGGTCACGATTTAGCGACATCTGTGGCTGTGCTCGTATGCAGAAGTGTAGGCAAGTTGTTATTTATTATCAGCATACCTTTGACGTGATAAAGTCTTATAAATCGATGAACACCGTACTGCACTCACAAAAAAGTGGCATGTTACGGTCACGTTACGGTGTAAGCGAGAGTGCGGAACAAGCGATACAGAGGCACGATCGGCTTCACCATCAGAGTATGACGTTATCACTTAAAATTCCGTAAACCGACTTTACAGATTTGTTTTTAGGCAGTTTTTTTATCGCTATCTCAATGAGGGCTATGATTTATAGCACGTTTGTCCAGAAAATACTTGCTACTTGAACACCTTCAACCGTGAATGTCAGGAAAGAGCAGAAACGCATCAAGATACTGATTACATTTTTTTTGCGGTGCTAATAAGAAATGACGAAGCAAAACGCTGCGTACCTACCCACGCAGAGTTTTGCGTAGTTCGACTGTAAAGTGGAATATAAATCCTTGATGATGGATATCAAAACTTTTTAATACGCAAATAAAATTATCTAAAGAGCTTACATAAATTCCGACGTAATCAAAGGCTGTTCTAAACAGACAAGTTAATTAAATTACCATCCCAATTCATAGTACCTTATAGCCCTAATCTACCACTAAATTAGACAGGTAGACCTACTTACACCCATATTAATTCTATCCGTCAGTGATTTAGAATTTCATTACATTACCGACCATAACTTTATTTCTCTCATTTAAACGTTATGGAGCGATTTCCATTTCTCAAAAGGGTTCCTGGCGCTTTTCAAAGGAAATATTGCAAATTTATTGATATGAAATTCCGTTTTGATTTTATTTCGTACGATCTGGGGAACGCAGTTAGGGGGCGGGGGGTCTTTAAGGCTCGAGTGAATAGGCAATAGCTAATATCTTCTAGGTTAGCGTGTTACATCTTAGACAGGGGAGATAGTGGTCAATTGTTGGCTGATCTTCGCGCTCTATCTATAATTTTATGTTAAGTCCTATAGTTGCCTCTACCATAAAAGTATTTTTTCGTAGACATTTGCTGTTGGTTTTTTCAATAAATAAAATCCTACTAATATTATAAATGTGAATGTGTGTGTGTGTATGTATGTATGTATGTATGTTTGTTTGTTTGTTTGTTACTCCATCACGCAAAAACGACTGGCCCGAATGCGATAAAACTCGGTATTTAGCTAGCTGGAGACCTGGATTAACACATAGGCTAGTTTTATCCCGATATTTCTACGGGATCGGGACTTACGCGGGTGAAACCGCGGGGTGCAGCTAGTAATTTAATATGACTTATAAGTTTTGACATCTTTGACTCATATTATTTTTATTTGAACAAGCTCTAGTTGTTTATTCCAAAGAAAGGTGAGTAATTTTTAAAATGTACATGTCTTTCTATATTATACCTCTCAGGCACAAACTTAAGCGCACTAAAAGTGGTCGACAAAGCTGCGTTATTTTATATAAAACTAGCTGTTGCCCGCGACTTCGTTCGTGATGTGGTTTTGGGTTATTTAGAATTCATTTTTCTGCATGGATACAATTTATCATTCGGTGTAAGTTTTAAAAACAAAATAGGTAGTTACATTGTTTTTACACTATATTTTTAATTGATTTGGCAAAGGCACTTTACTTACTCATACTTTGAAAGTAGGTCTAAAGATGCTTAAAGAGCGTGTAGAAAGAAAAACTTTCAGCCCTAGGGAAAATCGCTTTCACTGACAGCTGTCATGTCAAATTATGGCTTCGCGCGGCTTGTGCAATGTGTTTGTAGCCAGTATCAGTACGCATTAGGAACTTCAAAAACCTAACCTCCTTGCTTTAGGTAACACCAAAGAATAACAATTATGACTTCGCACGGCTCATCCATACTGCCAGAGTTTAGTACATAATAGGTTTTTTCTTAATAATCGAATTCAGGTAGATATATTTAGTTCAAGATATCTTATTAATAAAATAAATGTAAAGATGAAAATGGTCAAAGCGACGTATGACCATGCTGCGCCTCTGCCGGCGCCCTGTCAAGATGTTGCAGATGTGGCTTTATGCGACAGTGCGGTCAGTGTCGTTCCTTGAGTAAAAAAATACTGGCGGGAAATGCTTGCATTTTGAATGATTTTAATTAGTATTATCTTTTGTTATTTTATTATGTTTTAGTGTTAAGTTTAATCTGGTTTTTCATTTATGATTGTGTATTTTGTGTAAATAACCTTTTCTAGACAAACCGTGTTACAAAAACTGTAATTTAAATCTACGGACTTCGCGTCATCACTCAGTGTTGGATAAACTAATTTATAAAAATCTCTTCGGTTAGTACCGACGTATTTGAGTATTGAAAACATGTTGAAAACAAATAGCAAAAGCAAAAAATCTACATAATGTATAACCTCTTTGGTCCCAACCTTGTAAGAAGATCAGGTAGTATGGATCTCATTCACTCTCGTTATTAGAAAGAATTTTATGTTTATTCGTAATGAAAATCAGTGTTTACCTCGGGTTTGTTTTGTTTACCCAAGGTGTGAAAGTCACTCATTTAGTCCCTCGAAGTATTAGCGCCCTCGCTACGCTCGGGCGCCAAACTCCGTCTCGGGACTCAATGAGTGACTTTCACACCTTGGGTAACAATGTACTATTTTTGTTAGTTTTTTACAAATAAAACATAATACACAACAATATGATAAGCTGAAACTAAGTCCAATTTCTATACGCACAAAACTTTCAACATACTTTGTCTTCCTAGTTATCTTTAGATTTTTGTAAATTAAAGAAAAAATAATTATCAACTACCTTTGTGTCTCGATTCATATTCTTCAATTAATAATATAAGAGGTTATTATAGTATTTATAACACCAACATCATGCAAATAATAATCTATTTTGGTGCAAATAATATTTTACATTGTTTTTATTATCAAATAATAATATTATGTAATGATTAAAAAGAAAGGCAATTGGACAGAACAAATAATAATACTTAAAATAACGCGATGCACATTGAGATCCTTACATATTGATAGCAGGCATTACGCTGAACAAAAAATGCTTTCACACCAAACATCTAAAGCGTCTCGGAAACGGGGTATTTGAAGGAACGTGATGTCCTATGAATCCAATTTTCTGAATTCTTGACCAAAATACCCAGCTTTTTTTATTAGGTAGCTGGCAGGGCTACGTAACTTTGGGAAAAAAAATTATTATTATTATTATTATTAAGAGCCTGTAGTGTCCCACTGCAGGGCAAAGGCCTCTCTACTCCCCTTCCACTGATCGCGATCTTGTGCGACGGATTGCCAATCTGTCATAAATTTGTCCATATCGTCTCGCCACCTTCGACGGGGTCTGCCGGGTAATCTTTTTCCGTTGGTGGGTAAAAAAATGATTTTTACAAATGACTATTACCTGTATATTTTTTAACCCACATCAAAAAAGGTGGAGGTTCTCAATTCGTCACGTATATATATATATATTTTTATGTATGTTCGCTGATTACTCGTAAACTCTTGGAGCGATTTGGATAATTCTTTTTTGTTTTTACTATCTAAGGTTTCCGCTACTTGAACTCATAATTCAAACTATAGCAGGAGAAAAGCGCGATAGAAGTGTAACATCGGAGGTCTTCGGTAAAGGAGATCGGTAGTATTATGTAGTAGTACCTCTTTGTACTAACCTCATTTTCAGTTTCACGTAGGTAGTATTAAATGCAAACTATTTGGTTTTATGACAGCTGTCATCTTGAGCGGAGGCATGTACTGCATGTACCCCTACCATGACTTTTTGAAGAACTCGAAAAAAATAAACCCTTTTTCGATCACTCTCTTGTCCGTTTGTCTGTCGGTGTGTCACTACCGATATTCTTAGAGACGGGTGGACCTAGTAAGTTGATTTTTAGGAAGTTTCATAGTAAATACTCAATATAGTATGTTAAATCGAATACGTAAAAAACCCGTGGTAAGAGTACTGTTCCCTTCTGACGTTCGATTACGTTTTACCACGGAAAAATATTTCGATTTCACATTTTTTAAATGTTTTTTTATCAAATATCTTAATTATTGTATTAAAGTTAAATTAAAACATACCCTAAATGTTATTCTGATATATTCTGAACATATTCGTGTGGACCTTGTTAAAATCTGTTCTGTAGTTTATGAGATTACCTGGTTCAAACAAACAAACAGACAGACAAACAGACAAACAGACAAACAGACAAAAATTCTAAAAACTAGATAGGGTTATCGTGTTCAGCTAACGATTTTAAGGCGACCTGTGTATTTTTTTTCTGGATATCTTACAATTACAGATTTTTTGATGTCTACAGATTTATTATATGTATAGATAATTAGTTACCAAGATTCTTATTAACTTCATACAGTCACGCGTGTAAGTAACAGACTTCGTTACAAAGTTTATTCAGGACCTGAAAGTTTTAGGTGAAGACCACAAGCCCAGGTAAGACGTAATGAAACTGTTGACAAACTTCATCCGGGCTGACAGACAGCTGATGAATTTGTAATTTTGTATACTAATTTTGAATCTACAAGACCCTTGGGACTTTAACGGAAGTTGACAAGGGTAGCATTTTCTTAAGATATTTCGTCGAAAAACTTAAAATTAAAAAGTGACTTAGTAAATTAAAGAATAATTATGTAGGTACAAACATCCTGGAAATTTTCCTTTAATGTTTTCCTCGACAGAATCTTTGGAAACTTTGAGACTGTTTCTAGGTTACATCGACCATGAAATGGTTACTTTCATACGTTCAGGTTTCTTATACTTACTGTTTGTCTGAATATGTCTATCATATTAACTGTCGATGGTGGTTGCTAAAATCTACGTGATGTCAACTAGAGGTAGATACGTCTTTGTGAAATAAACTTGACCACACGAATGTAAGGCAATTGACTCATAATTCCTCGGCTGTTTTCGTATATTGCATGAAAACACGTCAAATTATTGTGTCACAATCTGGTTACAATGAAGGCATTCGAAGTTCGGAGATAGCTAATCTATAACCGTCACACACACCTAACTGTAAAATTCCACATAATTTGTACTGTGCTATGAACAGGAACATTAGACTAGGAACATTGATATAAATAAATATTGCAGGACATTTCACACATCGCTATCTAGCCCCAAGCTAAGTAACTAGACTTGTGCTATCGGCACCCACAACACAAGTCTAGTAAGTAGTTAGTAGATAACGGATATACTACTTATATACTTTTCTTTTGTAATTAATAATATATACTTATAATACATGAAAACAACCAGACCACAGACAAATATCTAAGCATAAATACCTGTCTGAGGCGTAAATCGAACCCGAAACCCTATGGTTGGTAGCCCGGCATGACCATTGTGCTAAATGGATCGTCAAATTCTAATCACCTACTGAGTGTGGAAGGGATCAAAGTATAATAATACTGTTTTTACCACGCACGAGTGCCTGCGCATTCTGGAACCCCTGAGGCAATAGGAAAATTAGCAGATAAATGGTAAAATAGATATTCGATATAAAACACAAATGCTGCACGACAGTGTCCGATATAGAGCACAGCTTGTAAGATACGGACATAGACAATGACATAAGCACCTAGTATTTATGGTTTACACATGGACGTACCATGTAATACGTATACATAGTACGTCCATGGGTTTCCGTCACTTTTGAATTTTCTAGCGTACCGGCGGTCGCCACTTTTCACACATTTGTATTTGCACACAATCTTAATTATTCATAAGACAAGCTTAATTATACACAGAAGTCGACGTGATTTGCAGCAAACACAACTATACCATTGTTTCAAGTGTATTTTAAGCCAAACGCGTTCACCCGTGCGGAGGCGCTATAACAAATCTCCCTTGTTTGATGTGATCTGAGCTTTGAACCTATGAAATTACGAAAATAGTTTCTGCATCAATTCTGCCCATGATTTATCGTGAAGATTATATGAAAAATTATGAGTTTTTCAGCATGTTCCGTCTTTGCTTTTCCACGATTTAATTCCACAAGTTGTAACTTAGTTAACAAATCTTTCAGAAAATAATATAGGTACAAACCAACACCCTCTCCCTAAAAACAACGTGACAAAGTTCCAAAGAAGTTTGGTCAAGTGCACTGGTTTCATAATTGTTGCTTAAGGTGAAAGGGTACCGGCGCTCTCTCCATACAAACGTAGTCGACTGTTTCCTCCCTGGATAATGACACTAGCTCAAATATTTTTTTGCCATAAAACCTATAACTGTCATGACTATGCCCCTATGTTTTGTTTTTTTTTTTCATTTTCTAATTATGATAGAAATTAAGATTTAAAATTTGTATCGAGAGAGCCACCGGTACCCTTCCCTCTTAAAAGTTTGTATTGCAAAAATTAAGGAAAATATTTATAACTTTGAAAGTTAGTTTTAAGGTTTCAGTTGCCAATTGGTGGCCATTAGGTTGAAATGAATTAAGTATTTGAGTCCGCAGGCATTCAGATTTTCATCATCTTGTCACGTTTTAGGTGTTTTGATGATCTGGAAATCCGCGAATTGTAATGCGTAACTTCAACACCATAGCTCAAAGCGACTGCAATTAGTAAAATAATATACCAAACTACGAATTTCCTGTTCATTAAAACAAACCGTAACATTCGTAATTAAAACAGTCGAACCGAAATGAATGCTGTGAATAAATATTAACAAGTAATCACTTTGAATTTATTATCTTCTAGACATATAAAATTCTTTGTCCTGAATTACTGACTGACGGATCACCGCACAGCCTAAACCGCTGACAGTAGAGACCTGTAACTTGGAGGGTGTGTTCTTTGTATAACATTGGCATCCGTAAGAGAGGATTTTGAAAAATTCAAACCCTACGCGGACGAAGTCGCAGGCGAGAGCACTAGTCCGAATAAATATATTTCTTCAAAACACATTTTACATAGTAAACTAGCACACAATATAGCTACAAGACAACGATAAGCTGATAATAATTATTACCAACGTATATTGACTCTACAATTTAGTTTGACCAGCACCTTGCCGGCATCATCATTAGCGACGTTAAGGTCGCCAATGTGTTAGACCACACTTTAAATTGGGGAAGGTGCTTCACTGAATTGTTTGAATCCCATATGTAGTCATAGTGTTCAAAAGTGAAACAACATCGACTCCTATATTACAATTAGCCTGATCTGTCTGTTGGTTTGTGCTGTGCGTTGATATATCAGTCAGTAAGGATTATTAATTTTATCTATCTAATATATTTTAACGAGCAATTCTTGTAAATACAATGTATTTCAACATCTAGGTGAACAACTTTTGTTCTACGACTTTTGGAAATTCGAACTTTGTTCGATAATTCTCTGAAACACATTGTTTATATATACGTGTAATCAGGATCTCAGAAACGGCTCAAATAATTTTCATGAAATTTAGTTAGCGGGGTGTTTCAGGAGCGAGGTAAACTATATTCCCTTGGGATCGGGACTTACGCGGGTGAAACCGCGGGACGTAGCTAGTATTTCATATTTGAGATTACTTATTCTCTGATATTTTTTGACCTTGATATTTTTTTTAGGAATTCGCTAAATATTAGTTTACTTACATCCAAGAAATTAAGTATTTACTTCCCATACTTTACGCAATGATTGATGTTAGAAACTTTGATAATGATAAAATTATTATGTAATTAGGAAAATTGCAAACTGAAAACCGAATCGCGTGTCCTTTATAATTGACTTGTGTTTTCAGGAAAGTTAATATTTTATTATTAAGAGTCTACATTCATAGTACCGTTCCGGGAACAGGAAGTGCAAAAATAAGGTTCAACAATAGCCTCTAGCAAAAGATATTGTTCTAGAAATTTAGGCTGTGCGTTGATCCGTCAGTCATTCAGGACAAAGCATTTTATATTTATAGATATATAGATAAGAAATTCATGAGCGATAACAACAAAATACACGAATATACGATATGTGCCGCATCGCACTGCGCCTTTCATTTTGACACTTGAAAATTGAAGGTCTATTTGCCTGTAATTTCACAAGCTGAAAACCTCATTTGAAATGTAAATACCTCCGCTTAAAACCTTTAATACTCTTTCCCAAATCAAGATAAATAAAGTAGGAAATATAAGCGTATTATATTACCCTTATAAATAAAGTGTGGGTGAACACATTTGGTAATGTTGAAAACTGACTGTTTTATTCATTTTTTTTGGGCGCCTGCAAAGGGGATTTGCTTATCAAAAACGTATAAATGCTTGGGTAAATATTTAGAACGGGATAAGTGTAGATCGTTATTTACATCTTCACTAATATTATAAAGAGGTTTTTAAGGTTATTGCATAGCATTTATCGCGGGTTTTAAGCGCGGCGACCGAATCAATTCCGTAACGAAAATAAAACCTAACAATCCCAACTCCGCCTACCATGTAGCTTGGCCGAGCGTTCGCTTAACGTGTATGTATATGGTACGACTGTAAGAAGCTCGCATGATGCAATTTTTTAAGTTTGTAACGAATAGGGTCTGAAACCGTTTCTTTTCTTAGGCACTACCGCTTGGCACACTAAGTAGAGTCCGAAACTATCGGGCCAATTTGGATGAAACTTGGTATACATTGATTCGTTGGGAGTAACTTGGCTGCTTTTTATCCCGAAATTCCTACGGGATCGGGGGTTATGCAAGGGAACAAAGATCCGGTGATAGGTTCTAGAGATTCAATAATCCCGAAATTTCCGGGATAATTGAGTCTCGGGAATTTCGGAACAACGATAATGAAATAATGGAATTCATTCAACCAGATTGTTAAAATAATACTTATTAGTGTTTTATTGATTTTTAGGGTTTATCCAATGCCGTAAAATATTAAATATATTCAAAGTAGAACTAAATAATTAGCACTAACTTAACTAATTAATTCGGGAAGCCCCCGTAAAGTTGTAATTTTTATATTACTTTATGCTCGTTATGTGTTCACAGAAAAAAGTACCGTCTAAGGTTTGCGATTAAGCTAAAACTTAGTAGCAAACTAGCTTTATATCTTTCTATTTAAACTATGAGCCCCCTTTTCTTTAGTCATCGTGAAATCCCGGGATTTCCCGAGACTCCTGGGACAATTCCCTAATCAGTATGCAAGCACCCTTTGTCAAAAAAAAAAACAATGTCATTACAGAGTTTTGGGAACGAATTATGCCTAAACACGTAATTCACGTTTCTTTGCTTACGTTATTAACCTTTTGAAATATGACTTCTCATTCGTTTCGATCCCTTTGTTTCCGAAAATGAATGGCAATACATAATGTTGGCTGCCTCCGCAGTTACCGGATATTCGTCTGCAAGGTCGAAAGCTGCGGGTTTAAATCCAGGTACATATTTTCGCTTTATAAAGAAATTTGATTCACACGTTTGGTTATAAAAACAAAAATTAAGAAAACAATTTATGTTTTTATTAGCAACGTAAGGTTATTTTCCTATTTGTAAAAATATTCAAGTCGCTTTCCCTCTAAGTTATAAAATCAGCTCACACAGAGATAGATTGGCGAAAGCTCAACGATTTATACCTGAAGATCGTTTTGCGGCTACAATTCGTTTTTATCGCGACGTTTTCGCGATGACAGTTTCGCAAATTCGTGACTCCCTGTTAGGCGATTCTCTAATGCCAGCTGATATTTCGACGGTAAACGATCGATTGATTTTATAGAGGTGACGAAGCAATTACATTACTTCGAGCCTCTGTTATTGGTCGGTTCCGTTGGTCGAAGTGGAAGAACAGAATTAATTAAAGGACCACCTTTCGCCAAAATTCAAAACTAAACATTAAAAGTACTACTAACTATTAGCTATAGGTATTGTCAATCTGAAATTTTTTTCATTTGTTTATTGGAAGTTCCTTATGGCGCATTGCGAAAGGTGGCTAGACGGAAAAAATTAAGACCAAAAGTTGTAACGACACTTTTTGATTTTATTACAATTCCTTCACTAATTAATCGAAAGAAACTTGGTTCAATCCAGGCGTCCCTTGACACCTCTAAGTATTTTTTTTCTTGTTATTTTGTCACCAATATCAAGGTTATAGGACCTTTAATTGCCTCTTAATACCCGCAGGTGCCTTATTCCTATTGGGCCAACCAAAAAATTGTTTCGTTGAAAAAAATAGTGGTTACGTTTCAGTTGGTCGATTAGTTGTACAGAGATATACTATTCGGCTACAAAACTCTTAAATCTGCTAAAACTGCTAAACTACTAATATCAACACACAGCTCGATCTGATCCACCCATTGGGGACGGATCGGGCTGTTTGGGAAAAAGATGACGTAGCTATTATGAGGTAAGTATCCGCTAATAAAGAATTTTGGAAAATTCAACCCCTACGCGGACAAAGGGTTCTAAAGAAAGCTAGTTAGAATCTAAAGTTAAAACCGAATTACAAACGATAGTCAGTTGAATGCGTTAGAGTTAGAGCATCCTCCGGCTAGTACCTGTTAAATTGCTTTTCGTTTCTTTTCAAAATTTTCGGGGTATGAATATTTTATTGCGTTTTTATATTGTTGAATTTAATGGAGGAGCTGTGAGTTTTGGGGTAATTGTGTGTGAGTTTGTAGTCAGCTTTATATTAGAAGGGTGTTTGAGAAAATTGGGTTTTGAAACAGATATAATGTCGGTAAACATTCGACCACGTGGAGACATTCAGATATTACAAAATCGATGCGCGTCTCAAAATAATATTAAACCTATTACTACTTTTATTATAAAATATATATATAAACCTACGCGACGAATTGAGCACCTCCTTATTTTTTAAAGTCGGTTAAAAATGTGAAATGAACTACAAAGATTTAGAAATATATTTGGATTTCAAATAGAAATCTTAATGCAATTTGTGAGTTATAATCAAACTACTTACAATAAGTATCTTACTTGAAGATTGGACTAAGGCGTAGTACATATTTCAGTAGAACTACGGACAGCTAAACATTTCCCTTTATCCTACGGGTGTAAGAATGTAATACAATAACTATTTAAAGAGTTAGTGTAAGAATTGCCTACTTATTCGGCGTTAATTGACGCAGTCATTGTTTAGAACAATGCCTGCGTCAATTAACAAATCACTAGAGTGGTGTTGGCCTAGTGGTTGGTACCTCAACTTATATTTCAAAGGTCGTATATTTGGATCCCGGGCAACCGTGTACGAAAATAATGTGCGCTATTAACTTGCTCGTACGATAAAGGAAAACATCATGATGAAACCCGCCGGTTAGTTGGCTCCAGACATATTTGGGCAAGCCTACTCCATCTCAGGCACTACACCCGTTACAGTCGCTGTCGCTGTATAAATTATCTGGATTAGATGCATAGGCCAATATTACAATATTAATGACTATTTATAAGAAAGAAAGGAAACCAGAGATATCCAGAAATAAAAACAATTTCAGAGCAGTCCTTCTTAGAGACAATCCTCTTACGATCTGTTCCCGAGAGCGGATGAAATGATCTTGTTATTATTCTAAAATCGTACTCGACTTGGCGCAGATAGAGTAAGAAATATTAGTTTTTATGTTTGAATCGATGGAAATACTTTGATCTTCAATTGATAGCCAGAATTTTGTAATGAAACATACAATAGATTCCTACTTTGACATATTCATATAAGCTTCTAACATTTGTGCTTTTATACTTACAGCTTTAACAACTTTGAACTCATATTAAAGACGTGCTTATACCCGCAACTTTTTCGATTTTTTTTTAAATAAATAGCTCAGCGTATGGCTATCTGACACGATGGTGATTGACCATGCGGCCTATGCCTGATTGCGGAAAATCGGAGACCCTAACCTGAACCTGACCATGCGGTCTAAGATGTAGCACGCTTTCCTAGAAGATATCTATACACTCGTGACTTAACCACCCCCAAATGATGGGGGGCTTTCGTATGACGCGATTGAAGGTAGGAGACGGCAGTGAAACAAAAACTTTCTTTATCCTTTTGTGGCGGCACCGGCCTACGTAACGGAACACGGACAAGTCTGCTTGGCGATACCACTTAGCCAGCACCTACTATCCTCTCAGCATAGTCGACCATGTCCAGAGGAGAGAACTTGTCAATACTTCTGGAGCCAACTAAGCCGCGGGTTTCATCACGATGTTTTCCTTCACCGTAAGAGCAATGTCAATTAGCGCACATAATTTTTTCTTAAAAAGAATCAATTGGTGTACGGCCGGCCGGGATTCGAACCCACGACCTTCAGAATAAAGGTCGAGGTATATACCACTAAGCCAACACCGCTCTCGATGCCTACGTCATTATCGCTATCTGTATGTCAAATTTTAGTCCGATTCGTTTATTGGTTTCAGCTGTTCGTTGATATGGTCAGGATTTTGAATTTTATACATATAGATGGAATTGAGTTGCCCAGCCTAGCACTTATGTAAATGCTCGTATCAACTAAGTTGTGAAAAAGTATAATTCTTTCTCAGCTGAAGCCTAAAACCACGATTATGTCTTCCTTCACTGTAAATTTACAAAACAAATTACAGAAAGTAATCGATCCTATTTCATCCGAATGAAATAGAGTTTCAAAAGCACACTAAAATTCTGTTTGAAATGATGTTGTGTGTTGTATTCATTATTTTTGTAGCGTGTTGACAACTTACGGTGTTAGTTCGAAGTCGGTTTCACATTTACAATGTAGATTTCTTTATTTCCTGACACTGGTTTTCGTGTTTGTTAAGATTTAGATTTCGTGAAGTGTTCACGGAAAAGGTTCCGTTTGACTGTCTGAATTGATCGATCATAAAGTTTTAAAGTTACACGAATTGTATTCAACCAATTCAAGGGTTTATGTCGTAAAAACGTTTTTAACATCGGTCATGTAAAAATGAATTACGTAATCAATTAAAGTAAAAGAGGATGAGAAAAAAAAGGAAGAGAGAATATTTGGAATTGATAAACGGGTATAAACTCTCTTATAACTGGAATCCGATAATAAAAATGTGCAAGTGTGCCAAAAACCTCCGAAAATAATCTTCGGATATCGTGAGTGTATGATGCCCTGAAGGCCAATTCTGGCAAATAAAATGTATTGCAATATCATTCCGATTGCATTTCCATTACAAAAATTTGAACAATGTTAATAAAGTAAAATAATGTCGTTACAAAACTGAACAATGAGAAAACTACATGACACACACAAACTTAGTTTCTTATCCAAAAATTTAAATTCAAACAAATTCAATTACGTTACAGATGAAGCCAAAGTTCAGTTAGCAGTAAACTTGCCGTAAAACCGCCTTCAGACTACCTTCACACGGCTATAAAATAAGCAAATAGTGTGTGGAACCCGACGGAATTACGTCTCGGGGTTTTGGGTCTGATGTACTGACTGATGGTCTGATTGGTCCTTCGGGTCGGATAATGTGTATGTTTCTTTTGTGTGTTCCTTACTATCTTTTTGTAGAAAAGGGTCGTGTAAAAGTATGAATTTTGTTTCTTAGACGAAGCATAAAGAGATACAACTGCCTTTTTAACCACCGACGCAAAAACGACGGGGTGTTATAAGTTTGACGTATCTCTGTGTATGCATGTCTGTGGCATTGTAGCTCCCGAACGGCTAAACCGATTTTGATTTCGTTTGAAAGGTGAATTAGTCAGGAGTGTTCTTAGCTATGTTTGATCGACATCGGTTCAGCCATCTGAAAGTCATGGGGGACAAAAGTCGGTAATTTTTTAAATTCTAAATTTTTTTGACTACACTAATGCGAGTACCTTCAAACGAAAGCAGCGATGTGTTGCATTGTTTGCGGAGTTGTGGCTACACGAATTGTAGGAAAATGTTAGGGATTCCGTACACGATCTGGCTCCATTCGTAGATGGTCTATTTTTTGATGTCGTTGAACTATGTTTAGGGTTGCAGCTAATACAAAGTATATGTGAAAACGGCTATGAAATTACGGAGTACCTAATATTCTACTCTGTTTGGGCTTTTAGCTGTTTACCAGACGATTTCTGTGAACAGTGTCTTCTGTTAAAACGTTTGACATTGCATCGGCTCTCCAGACCTATACGATTGTAAATTGCTTAAATATGAATTATATGAGTACCTACTTAGATACGTAAAATTAAAAACCTTAAAAAAAACAAGCAATTAGTAGAATAAAGCGTTTTCTTCTTTTTAGGTTCCGTATCTCAAAACCCAAAAAAAGGAACCCTTAAAAGATCGCTCTCTTTTCCGTCTGTCCGTCTGTCACCACCGACTTTCTAAGGAACGAGTGGATGCTCCTGTCCACCCGTTTAAATTTATACCAGATACTGAGGTCTATTAGGTGTATGAAAATCAAAATCAAGTCAACATGATAAAAAGATTGTGCAAATTATAGTTTTTTTTTCTGAAACCTTGACCTTATGACTCAAAGTTTTGAATCAACCTTCAGCCACAACCCTGAAAGTAGTGACCACAGTGTAGGTTACAGCTCTGCCTTGATGTTCCCTGAAGTAACTGCAACTAATGAATAAAATAAGAAATGTTTCTGTCGAGAGCAGACACAATTTTGCAGTTGTTCTGGTTTCGTCGGGTTCGTTATATTGTTCATTTCGGTTTGTAAATTTCTTTGTTATTTATCAAAGTGAACATTTTCCAGAAGAACGAAGCAGATATAGTTACCTATCATCATCATAACAGGCACAGGACGTCTACTGCTGAACATAGGCCTCCCCCAAAGACTTCCAGAGCGATCGGTCGTATGCGCTCTGCGTTATATATTTACCTATATTTAATGAAAAATCTGACTACAACACCAAACTTTGACAAACCCCTATTCGACAGGACTTTACTTCGTCATTATCGAACTTTAATAGTTAATTTCGACAAAATTTTTACTACGAAATAGGTAAAACTATCTAAGATTTTTATAAACGATTTTTAAATTGAAAACCTAAATTTTAAAATCGTTAAACGAACCTCATTCCAGGGACACGAAGATTTCAATTAATTTATTATTTTTGCAATCGATTATCGATGTTGGTACAGCATGTCGGTAAAATTATTCGAAATAGCATTATTGTCAAAAAGAAAACTTCCATCATTGTCTAGAAAAGACATGTCTAAGAAATGCCTTGTCGAAGTTCCGTAGCATCGGAGTTAAAAGTTACTTAGTAGCTAAGTATTGTTGAAATTAAGTTTCGATTATGTCAAGGTAAAGTCTTCTAAGAATAAGGGTTTGTCGCTCAATTTCGTATTCGAAAAATCTAGGTATCTATGAAACTTGTATATTTCGGTTGATCTTAGCATAACGGTCATATGACCGTTATGCAAATATTTGCTTCCTTATCCATCCTACTAATATTATAAATGTGAAAATTTGTGTGTGTGTGTATGTATGTTTTACTCCTTTAAGCTAAAACTACTGAACCGATTGCAATGAAATTCGGTATGTAATAGCTGGAGACCTAGATTAACACATAGGCTACTTTTTGTCCCGATGTTCCCACGGGATCGGGACTTACGAGGGTGAAACCGCGAGGCGCAGCTAGTATTTGTATAAAGATCTTATACACCATAATGCTTAATTCATTAATAATACGGTTTGAGGTACTTCATATCAGTTACATAGTCCGCTGTATTTTCGTTTTATCAATTAAAAGGTGTAATTGAATATTTCAATTTACGTCATCACGTTAACAGCCAAAATGGAACAATTTAGCACATTGTTTTATCTAAATGGAATTGTTTTTTGATTGATAGACGTTAAAGGCGGCCATTAAGAGGACCTGAAATTGAAATTGTATTTCAATGCTTTTACTGTTATTGCAATATTTTCTTGGTGGCCATTGTCCAGGATAAGTAATTGGAAATGTTTTTGAGTGTTTGTTTTCTAGTTAAGTTATATTATTTGAGAGACGTTTTTTGTTGTGATTTTATGATATAAAGTGCTGTTTGTCTTGTGATTTTGAAAAGTACCTGATAAGTCTATTAATATAAAATGCTTTGTCCTGACTGACGGTTCGGCGCACAGATTAAACCGTTGATCGCAGAGACCTGAAACTTGGCCATTGGGTCTATATGAGATCTCGTAGTGTGAGTTTTTTCATAAAGCAAACTCTACTATTACGTTTACGCGAATTGAACTTGTGGAATGTTGAAAGGCGTCCTTAGCAGACAATATATGATGCTTCAACTATACATGCAATTATTACGCCTATACAAATAAAAAACTGTAAATGTTTAATAACTTGATCTTATATACCTACCTAATATTATAAACTAGCTGCACCTTGCGGTTTCACCCTCGTAATTCCCGATCCCGTGGGAATATTAAAAATAAAAGTAACCTATAGCCTTCCTCGATAAATGGACTATCCCACACAAAAATATTGTTCAATTCGAACCAGTAGTTCCTGAGATTAGCGCGTTCAAACAAACAAACATACTAATACAGTATAGATTTTATTATTCGAGTAGGTATTTTTTACCGTTTATTTCTAAAAGAATAATTACCGCTAAGATTTACATAATCTTTAATTATTATCATTTAATTATCATAACTTCACCTTTTGTTCGTACCATTATCTTTTCATAACTCGTTTTATCGTAATTTCTCACTCAAATATTATGTACTTTTTTCTAGAACTTGAAGACTTGAGTTTTTGTGAGAGAAATATATTTTATATTGATTATACTGTTATTGATAACAACTTTGGAACCTTTAGAAGTAACGCAAGTACTTTACTTATCAAAGTATACTAAGTATTAAAAATTCTAAACAATAACTTTGTTGAAAACTTGAACAATTTATATCAAGCAAGTAACCAAGTAAAAACAAACAAGTCATTTAATTTTATGGTAGCCTCAAGTGGTTTACACAAACCCTTTGGCAAACTATGCAAGGAGAATTACCCATTTTTTATAGTGGCTATTCGCGCGTGATACGCCATAATTTCATAGTCCTTTTACGACTAATACGCGTAATATCGAAGTTTTTTAGCTGAACCGTTAGACCTCGTTGTAAAACAAACAATGTATGCTCGTAAAATGTTAGAATCAAACGTACGTGTTACTTAGGTGTTTTTGAGGTTGATGTGTTTTTGAGGAGATACGAGAAATTGGTACCACTAACTGAAGCCAGGGTTCCTAACCAAAGTCAAAATAAAAAATAAAAACCTATGGATGCTTAATACATTTGTACCCAGTTGGCACAATGGTCACCATGCCGGACTGCCAAACACAGGGTTGCGGGTTCGATTCCCGCCTCAGACAAGTATTTATGCTTAGATATTTGTCTGTGGTCTGGTTGTTTCTATATATTATTTACAAAAGAAAAGTATAAAAGTAGTATATCCGTTGTCTAGCACCCATAACACAAGTCTAGTTACTTAGCTTGGGGCTAGATGGCGATGTGTGAAATGTCCTGCAATATTTATATTTATTTATATTATATTTATATATTTGTACAAAGATCACATAGAAACGTCTTAAAAACTAATCTAGGATGTGTGCCTTCGGAACGCGCCCACCAATGAGAAGAAGGCACAAGAAACTCATTGGGTTTTTTTTCATGTGATATCGCTAACAAAGGTCAATATTACAAATATTTGAAAGTATTATTTGAAATGGAGCAACTAAAGTCACGTCCATGGGTTGTTATCATTAAGGTAAGACGAAGTATCATAGTACGCCTTTTGAACCTGTTAATGGACATGTACTATACATCTTTAGGTAACTTATTATAATAGAGCGCACATGTACTAAGAGTTGTTTATGTTCCGGAGCCTACTACAGTTCATCCTTATTTCTTAAGTTGTAATGATGAACATCGCTATTTTTACGAAAAATATCAGGATTTTTGTGAATGTATAGCAAATTTTGCGTAGATAATAATATAATTGTGAATAGAGCGTTAATATATTTATCTCTTAATTTTTTTCTCTAAGTGATTCCCTGGGGCTATTATAGTAAATCTATACTTAATAATATTATATAAAAGAAGAGTTTGTTTGTTTGTTTGAACGCACCAATCTCAGGAACTAGGTACTGGTTAGAATTGAAAAAATATTTTTGTGTTGGATAGTCCATTTATCGAGGAAGTTAACTTTTTATCCCGATATTCTCACGTGATCGGGAGTTACGCGGGTGAAACCTCGGAGCGCAGCTAGTAATATTATAAAGCTGAAGAGTTTGTTTGTTTGAGCGCGCTTATCTCAGGAACTACTGGTTCGAATTAAAAATTATTTTCGTATTGGATAGTCCATTTGTCGAGGAGGGCTATAAGCTATTTTATATTTCGAAATCGCCACGAGCTCGGGAGTTACGCGGGTGAAACCGCGGAGCGCTGCTAGTTTTTATATGAATACTAGAATAATACTAGAATTCACTAGAAATATTTGCAAAGTATGCTGATATCTGGTAAAATATGTAGAACTGTAATATTTATAAGTGACATATCATACCATATTTCATGCAAATAAATCACATTAATTTAATAAAATAAAAAATATGTATTATATGTACATTTATTCGCAGAATAGATGTTTTCTACGATTCTGCTGATTCTTCCTAATAGATAAAGCTGATAAAAGATGCCTAACAAAGATTTCATGACATCAAAACAAATTTTTTGAATGGGTAAAATATCAATATCAATTTTCTTTTGAATGAATTTTTTAAGTCTAATTTATCTAATTATTTAATTTTTTCGTGAATATTTTTGTAATTTAACCAAGCTTAGCAAAAACAAAAAATAAAAGAACATTTATGTTTCACGACTAATATTTAAAAAACACCCAAAGATATATTCGTTGTTTATTTTGCTACCTTAGTAACACAACGTAATTAGCAATAAAACGGAAAACAAACCGACATCCTTCATTAAATTTTATCTATCTATTGTTCAAATTTTATTGTTACTAGTTATTCAGCGTCGATAAAATAAAGGGGGTTTTCTCCTATCAACTTATCTAGCAATTCCAAATGTCTAATATGTCGTAAAATGGTTTTATATGAGACCTACGTGAGATAAGTAGGTAGGCGAAGTGGGCCTAGCAATAGAAGCCTCGAAGTTCATTCCGAAGGTTTTGGCTTCGAATTGTTACGAAAAATGTATGTACACAAATCAACATTGAAAGAAAGAAAGAAAGAAATCATGTTATTAATGAGGTACCAATTTTTTTAACACAGGTAATGAATATTAACAATTAGGTAATTAATATTGGGTATGGTTTGGTGTAAATATATTCAATGGTTTGGACATCCTGACGAACACAGAAATGAACATGACAATGAAAATTATTTAAGTACTTACATTTAAAAAAAATGCGACGAATTGAGAACCTCCTCCTTTTTTGAAGTCGGTTAAAAACAAAAAATTGACATAAAGAAAAAACAACATAAATGAGGAGTCGTGTGCTGACCCAAATGGGTCGACCTCAGCTAAAAGTTGCAGCCATGCATGCTTAGCTGCAGTTCTGGTCCTCCCGCCAAACCCATCTAGCTAGAGGTTATATTGATCTTACGTAAGCCGCGGTTTAGTTTGCTTCAGACGTATTGACAAGTTCTTTTCTCTGGACATGGTCGACTAAGTTGAGAGGGTGGTACAGGTACTGAGCAAGCTTGCTCCGCCTAATAAATGTCCCAAACAGCGCTAGAATGAAGTTGGATTAAAATAATTATCGTAGTAATGGATTAAAGTTGCTGGATATAAAACGTATAGATTAGATGTAAAAGACCAATATTGATTTACAATTGATTTTTTTTATATTGATTAAATAAAAAAATAATTGCAGAACACCTCACACACACGCGTCTTAGGCATAAGGTGCTTAACTCAGGTCTTAACTTTAGTTGTTTGAATAGGTTTTATATTAAAGTAGCCAGACAATGGTTACAATACTTACATATAATACTTACTTCATATAAGTACATACATACACACAAACGAAAATCAAATATCTTTACATTTTATTTGTTTGAGGCAGGCAACGAACCCGCAACCTTTTTTTGTCGTGCACATAAGTGAGAAAGGACAATGCTACATTTTAAGTAAATTTTGTGTTGCACAGTTGTGTTTTTTGTGACATTTGCGAAGCGTCATCCGTAAAGGGTCCTGCCGGAAGACCAGCGCCTGTGTCTGCATAATGTTGGTGCACCTATCATTGCTGAGGCAGAACCTTTTAGGAAGCACACGACTCCTTAGATCTTATTTCGTATATCTTTTTTTTAATCTTTTGTATTCTTTTACCTATTTATTTATTCGTTTTTATTTTTATTTTATACTTTTGTTTTAGGTTAATGCTTTTATGTTTGTTACTACTTTTTTGATTGTCTTGTGTCTTGTGCTTGTCCAAATAAATAAATAAAAATAAATAAATGTTGCAGGACAATCCACACAGCGCCATCTAGCCCCAAGTTAAGTAACTAGACTTGTGTTATGGGTGCTAGACAACGGATATACTACTTATATACTTTTATTTTGTAAATATATACTTATAATACATAGAAACAACCAGATCACAGACAAATATCTAAGCATAAATACTTGTCTGAGGCGGGAATCGAACCCGCAACCCTGTGTTTGGCAGTCCGGCAAGGTGACCATTGTGCCAACTGGGTCGTCAAATGTTTTCTTGCTTTCTTTCGTTTCTTTCTATTGTTATACCAAGGTATCTCAAGCTGTTGTATTTTAAAATAATAATTTAATTATTAAATAGTAATTAATTGTTTTAGTTTATATTTATTTTAATTTTCCACGAACTAAGTATAACAGCAGTAAATTAATAAATGTTTTATTGATCTTTAAGTTCCCGTTGAAACTACGTCCACTTGCAATTCACCTCAATTTTATAACTACTTGCAGACGTGTCTGGATACTAACTCAGTTTATGTTTACTGACTTCTGACGACCCAGTTAGCACAATAGTCACCATGCCGGACTGCCAAATACAGGGTTGCGGGTTCGATTCCCGCCTCGGACAAGTATTTATCCTTAGATATTTGTCTGTGGTCTGGTTGTTTCTATCTATTATAAGGATAAATTTACAAAAAGAAAGTTTTTATAAGTAGTTTAGCCGTTGTCTAGCACCCATAACACAAGTCTAGCTAAATTTACTTAGCTTGGGGCTAGATGTTGATGTGTAGAATATACTGTAAGATTTATTTATTTATTTTAAGTACAACTTTAGGAGTTTATAACTAATGGAGACATTATTTTATTCAACACTAGCTGTTACCCGCGACTTCTTACGCGTGGTAGTTTTGTTTTATGAACTAAACCTTCCTCTTGAATCACTTTATTTATTTAAAAAAAACCGTATCAAAATCCATTGCGTCGTTTTAAAGATATACATACATAGGGACAGATAGCAGGAAGCGACCTTTTTTATACTATGTAGTGATTTTCTTTATTAATTAATACAACCCTTCGTTGTTATGATTAAGGGTTATCAATTAATAAATTCTGCATTATTTTTAGTGTTCTACATGATCACAGGAAGCTCGAACCCAACAATCTCTATTTTGTTTGATCAGTCTGACATTATTAAGTTGCTATAACTTTCGTAACTGTATCAATTCCAAGTAAGTAATATGAATCGATCAAAACGCAATTGGAACAAAATCGATTGATAGGAAATACGAGTAGGACCTTACCAAGTTGAGTCTTAGACTAAAGCTCATGGAAGTATCCTAGCACTCCAATATGTTGCTGTTTTGATCCATGCTGTACCCAGTATTTGTTGAATCTAAATGATAATTACGTTGTGAAAATTTATTTGAGTTCAAGCCATATTTTCTGTGGAAGTGATCGTTGTCCTTTTGTTTATGAATATAGCCTAAAGGGATTTGTCCAAAATGGCGATGCCACAGATTTCAATCCGTACCGTATCTGTTATTCAAATTGTATCGGGTTTTCTTGTTTATACTTTTAAAATATTCCATACAAAAATAAAGTTCACTTTGCAATTCTGTTGTGAAGTGTCAAAGGGATTTAATAAAACTCGAAAAGACTTTTACACTCGCGCACACTAATCTGCAGACTTGGCTGCAGCTAACATTTTCCCGACGACGTTTGATTGCAATAGTTCACTTGTTGAGTGATCACTTCACATCGATACCAAACTAACATCCAATAGAAAATCTATTGTCTGCTTGAGCTTTAGAAGCCGATATCAGCGGCTGATATTTCCTCGACGTTTGATTGCAATAGTTCACCTGTTGAACGACTGCTTTACACTCATACCAAACTATCATCCTATAGAAAATCTGTTCTCTGCTGACCCTTTAGAAGCCGAAGTTAGCGGCTGGTATTTCCCCGACATTTTATTGCAATAGTTCACTTGTTGAATGACTGCTTCACACTCATACCAAACTATAAGTCAATAGAAAATCTATTGTCTGCTTGGCCTATAGAAGCCGAAGTCAGCGGCTGATATTTCCCCGACATTTGATTGCAATAGTTCACTTGTTGAACGACTGCTTTACACTCATACCAAACTATCAGCCAATAGAAAATCTATTGTTCGCGTTGCCTTTAGAAGCCTAAGTCATAGATGCTTCTTAATAACGAGATTCAGATACAAAACAACTGGACCGGTCATTTGACCCTTTTCCAAATTTGACGAGGTTATCTGACCTGAAGATTTAGAATTGTGTATTCTTTCGCTTGGTAAAATAAGTTAGGTAAGAAGTGTTATGGACTTAGTATTTGAAAAGGTTTTATAACTGTGGCTTGATCTTGTTTCAAGTTTTAAACTCTACAAGTTATGTAAGCTTGGTTAAAACTTTTTATACGCAGCGATCGTATAAGCTAATGTGTATGGGTTCATTTTTTATAGGATTACTGTTGTCTCTTTTAAAATTTTCAAATAAATATAATGGTCTTTATAGACAGACAGACAACCAAGTGTTCCTGTAGGGTGTCGATTTCCGAGCAATCCGTCTCCGAGGTTCACACTTTGATTGCATTTTGTTTTATTATTTTCTATTGTTTTCAACTTGTATCTTGTTGTAACATAACAAATATTTTCAGTGAATTCAATTTAGTTCTTTTAAGTGAACTAATACCAGCTTTTAAGTCTTTCAAGTCCAGCAGTGAGCTGATGATGAAGTGAACTAAGTTTTATGAAGTACATATTTTAACAATTTAATAATATTTTAACATTTTCAAAACCAAATAGACTAGAGGCACAAGTTGTAAGAGCCAAAAAACACCAATCCTAGGGAAAGCATTTATGAGCAATTTTTGATACACTGAAAATTGACAACACGAATCCAGATCAAAACTTTTGACATTAAATCGTTGCTAGATTTTTATTTGTGGTAAAAGCCTGAGTTTGCATTCTGATTATATATTTTTTCGTATTGTTACAGGTACATTTTTGATAAAACCTTACGGGCCAAGTCAAAAAATTATGAAGTTATCGCCGCTGGGCATCGCTTGGGAAATCAAAGTTATTATAAATCTTAAGGTAAAGTTATATGGGAAAATACTGCTGTTTTTAAAAGCGCAATACAAAGGGTCATTTTTCTTTATCACTTTGAAGATTGTTTTATCGTATTTCGGAATTCACAAGTCTAATTCAGTTCATAAGGTAAGTATTAAGAAGGGATTATCGGAAATCAACTGTGCCATGTAGTTTCACCTTGATAAGTTCTGCCTTTATCCCCTATATCCTCTTTCAATCCCTAATCCAGCGCTCTAGCCAACCAAGTTTGATCGCAATCGGTTCCGTTCTTTTTGCATGCAAAAGTAATAAACATTAATTAACATTTATAATGTGGGATATTAGTTGGATGTCAATTAAATCCGAAAGCACATATACATATTACGTACAGTCGGCTGCATAATTGCAGCCCTCGGTAGAGTTCTAATATTACTATTATTGGAATGTTTTCATGCTAATAATTTTTATTTGATTAATTGATGAGTTAGAAGACTTTAAACTTCACCTAAAGCAGGTACCTAGAATCTTGCTTGTGTTTAAAACATTCATAAAACAGCGGTTTTGGAGCTCTACGATGGGTTGTAATTATGCAGCCGACCGTACCTACTGCTAGTTCTGTCATAGAACAAACAAACAACTATCCTGACATATATCTTAATTGAAAATTGAATAAATAATGACGGTGTTATTGAAATTCAAGTAAATCAGATTGATTGTCAGCTCATAACTTATTCATTTCATGTTGCTTCAGACATTGAAACTGATGTATTATTCGTGACTTGTCTTGCAAATAAATACTAGCTGTGTCACGCTGACTCTTCTAAAGCCCGGTATGCTATCAAACACAAACTGAAACTACGTATGCTGTGAATGTTTGAGTTGTGTCCAATACATCGGTGAACGATCACTTCGTTGGTGAAGGGTAATCGGCATTCAATTGTGTATCAAATCAATCAGAGATTCAAGACTTATGGATAGTTCACTTAATAGTTCAAGCGTTGATCAATTTAATCTATATCTAGTGAACCGATTTTAATGAAACTTCGTATGAGGATACATTGATTCATTGGTAGTATCTTAGGCTACTTTTTTCATCTTATTTTTAGCCTACACAATTAAACTAAGGGCAAAGTCCTCTCCTGAGTCATGTCTTTCCGTTGGTCTCTGTCTACTGCCAACTGGGTCAAGTTAGTCAGTATGATGCGTGTGCAACTCGTCCCAGCCCATGGTGATTTTTGAGATATGGCCAGCCCAGTTCCACTTAGGAACGCAGTTTCGAGTTTATAAACTGACTTTTCATATATTTTAATCAAAAAATTCGCACCAAGCAGTGCGAATTCCATATCTGGTGACTCACCTTTTAGTTTTAATTCGCGAATCGTACATGTAACTTGATAAGATTTATTTTTAACAATACAAAATAATCGTAAAAGCCATTACTTTCATTCGAAATTGAATTCTATTTTTTTGTAAAAGGGATGAATTTAAAATAGCACTTGTTCCATGTGTTTGTGTTGATTTGTCGCTTTGTTTAGTTGTAGCGTGTAGCACGCGACCATGTTGCATAGACGTGTAGTCGCATCGTTGCTGATGTAGGCCTCTATAGATTCTGTTATTCTGATTATACGCAATTATAAACTTTTTGTCTTTCAAGCTTACACAGTGCCGTTTGTGAGACAAACAGACGCATCTGAAAATAACCCTTAAATTTAACGGGTCAGGGTTTAAATTTGAACAGTAATTAGTACCGAATCATTAAGCAATCGAGATCAGAACAACCAATAAATCACATATCGCGATCGTAATAAAAAAGCGAGACAGTTTAGAAATAAATTCGGTGTCCATACAAAACGTTTTATTCTGCTTGCTGGATGCTTTGCAGTGAAATATATTAAGCGCTTGCGAAAATCGTTTTATTAAAAAAATGTTTGGATCATAAGTACCTATCTACTTACTAACTTGCTTACTTACTTTTTAAATAAAATTAGCAAATAGTCCACCTTATTTTTATCTGTCACAGACACTTGCATGAAGCATTCAAACCAATTTGGCGCCAGGAGTAGTGAAAGATCACCTTAAATCCAATCCGACTACATTTATTTGAAATCTGCATTGTCATTCGATTTCATTTAACGACGTCGCGCGACGAATTAAGCTCTTCAGTCTCTTGCAAAGGGTGATTAAAAATTCTTTCGTTATATTGGCAATATTGGCGCGGCAGGCGTTTCGTCTGTTGGAAAAAACTAACAGCACTAAATTCGTCAAACTTCACCTGCATACAGGGTAGTCTATTATACCTGAAATGTTTGTTGAAAGGGGCATGACGTTAGTTACAAAACTCATTCGCGGCCTGTTTTGGTCCACGAAAATTCTAATCTAATATTTAGTTGCTAGTTTGGCCTGTATTTCTTCTTATTATTGTTCTGACTTTTTTAGCAATATACGGTTTTGGATTTATGACTTAAGACTTGGTCCTCATGTAGAAGTTTTAACATAATAATAATAAATATTGCAAGACATTCTACACATCGCCATCTAACCCCAAGCTAAGTAACTAGCCTTGTGTTATGGGTGCTAGGCAACGGATATGTTACTTATATAAGTTTTATCATGCCGACGTTCTACTAATGATATTTTCCCTGATAGATCTGAAACGGATTTGTAACGTTTTAGTGTATCGCAAATGGTTACATTGCCATTTTAATGAAGTTAGGGAACCAGGTTCGAAATAAAAAAAATAAAAAAATAATTGCAGGACATTCCACACATCGCAATCTAGCCCCAAGCTAAGTAACTAGACTTGTGTTATGGGTGCTAGACAACGGATATACTACTTATATACTTTTCTTTAGTTAATATATACTTTATGATACATAGAGACAACCAGACCACAGACAAATATCTAAGCATAATTACTTGTCTAAGGCGGGAATTGAACCCGCAACCCCGTGTTTGGGAGTCCGGTATGGTGACCATTGTGCCAACTGGGTCAAAATAGAGATTTGAGGTGACTGATGCATGTTCGTTACTGCTCCTCTATTTGCTAGCATAATATCAGCAGCGTCGTTACCTCTAGAACCGTCTGGAAACTAACAAGCTTTTACTTAATGTATGTTCTGCATGTATGCGTGTTTTATTTATTTCAATCCTTGTTAATTAATTATCTCCAAGCTGTGTTCGTGTTCGCCTCTAGACTAGCCAATTTGTATTAGCATATAGATTGGAAAAGCGATCAAGTGCCTTCCGATTTGAAACGAGACACTATAACCTTCTGAGCATAGTGAAGACGGGCGACAGCGCGGGCTTCTGGCGTTTCTCTATGATTTTATACCGACGCTTTACAGTCAATAGTGCGACGTTTGATCGTGGTTTACGTAATTATTATCATATAAACTTTGATACAAACATCGCAATTGTGACAGCTCCGTAGGAAAGTTTTAAGTTTCAACACTTACGCATTTAAAAATATAGGCAACAGGCAATTGAATGATAATATTTTAGTACCAAGCAATAAACTATGTTAATCTCCAACAAATCAACATAGTTTGGCAATTGAACGTTTGAGGGCTACTCAGGTATAAAGATAAAAAAGAGAGTCGGTTTAGAAAAAGAGAGACGGTTTAGAAATAAATTCGGTGTCCATACAAAATGTTTTATTCTGCTTGCTGGATGCTTTGCAGTCAAATATATTAAGCGCTTGCAAAAAGTTTTAAGTTTCAACACTTACGCATTTAAAAATATAGGCATCAGGCAATTGAATGATAATATTTTAGTACCAAGCAATAAACTATGTTAATCTCCAACAAATCAACATAGTTCGGCAATTGAACGTTTGAGGGCTACTTAGGTATAAAGATGTGAAATAACAGTCATTAAATGTTAAAGTACCTACATAACTAACTGAGAAATATGACAAACTAGCTGCGCCCCGCGGTTTCACCCGCGTAAGTCCCGATCCCGTGGGCATATTGGGATAAAAAGTATCTTATGTCCGTCTCCTGGCTCTAAGCTACCTCCCTACCAATTTTCACCCAAATCTGTTACGCCGTTCTTGAGTTATAAGTGGTGTAACTAACACGACTTTCTTTTATAGCTGTTGCCCGCGACTTTGTTCGTGATGTGGTTTTGGGTTATTTAGAATTCATTTTTCTGCATGGATACAATTTATCATTCGGTGTAAGTTTTAAAAACAAAATAGGTAGTTACATTGTTTTTACACTATATTTTTAATTGATTTGGCAAAGGCACTTTACTTACTCATACTTTGAAAGTAGGTCTAAAGATGCCTGAAGAGCGTGTAGAAAGAAAAACTTTCAGCCCTAGGGAAAATCGCTTTCACTGACAGCTGTCATGTCAAATTATGGCTTCGCGCGGCTTGTGCAATGTGTTTGTAGCCAGTATCAGTACGCATTAGGAACTTCAAAAACCTAACCTCCTTGCTTTAGGTAACACCAAAGAATAACAATTATGGCTTCGCACGGCTCATCCATACTGCCAGAGTTTAGTACTTACATAATAGGTTTTTTCTTAATAATCGAATTCAGGTAGATATATTTAGTTCAAGATATCTTATTAATAAAATAAATGTAAAGATGAAAATAGTCAAAGCGACGTATGACCATGCTGCGCCTCTGCCGGCGCCCTGTCAAGATGTTGCAGATGTGGCTTTATGCGACAGTGCGGTCAGTGTCGTTCCTTGAGTAAAAAAATACTGGCGGGAAATGCTTGCATTTTGAATGATTTTAATTAGTATTATCTTTTGTTATTTTATTATGTTTTAGTGTTAAGTTTAATCTGGTTTTTCATTTATGATTGTGTATTTTGTGTAAATAACCTTTTCTAGACAAACCGTGTTACAAAAACTGTAATTTAAATCTACGGACTTCGCGTCATCACTCAGTGTTGGATAAACTAATTTATAAAAATCTCTTCGGTTAGTACCGACGTATTTGAGTATTGAAAACATGTTGAAAACAAATAGCAAAAGCAAAAAATCTACATAATGTATAACCTCTTTGGTTCCAACCTTGTAAGAGGATCAGGTAGTATGGAGTCTCTCATTCACTCTCGTTATTAGAAAGAATTTTATGTTTATTCGTAATGAAAATCAGTGTTTACCTCGGGTTTGTTTTGTTTACCCAAGGTGTGAAAGTCACTCATTTAGTCCCTCGAAGTATTAGCGCCCTCGCTACGCTCGGGCGCCAAACTCCGTCTCGGGACTCAATGAGTGACTTTCACACCTTGGGTAACAATGTACTATTTTTGTTAGTTTTTTACAAATAAAACATAATACACAACAATATGATAAGCTGAAACTAAGTCCAATTTCTATACGCACAAAACTTTCAACATACTTTGTCTTCCTAGTTATCTTTAGATTTTTGTAAATTAAAGAAAAAATAATTATCAACTACCTTTGTGTCTCGATTCATATTCTTCAATTAATAATAGAGGTTATTAAAAGAGGTTATTATAGTATTTATAACAACAACATCATGCAAATAATAATCTATTTTGGTGCAAATAATATTTTACATTGTTTTTATTATCAAATAATAATATTATGTAATGATTAAAAAGAAAGGTAATTGGACAGAACAAATACTAATACTTAAATAACGCGATGCACATTGAGATCCTTACATATTGATAGCAGGCATTACGCTGAACAAAAAATGCTTTCACACCAAACATCTAAAGCGTCTCGGAAACGGGGTATTTGAAGGAACGTGATGTCCTATGAATCCAATTTTCTGAATTCTTGACCAAAATACCCAACTTTTTTTATTAGGTAGCTGGCAGGGCTACGTCACTTTGGGAAAAAAAATGATTTTTACAAATGACTATTACCTGTATATTTTTTAACCCACATCAAAAAAGGTGGAGGTTCTCAATTCGTCACGTATATATATATTTATTTATGTATGTTCGCTGATTACTCGTAAACTCTTGGAGCGATTTGGATAATTCTTTTTTATTTTTACTATCTAAGGTTTCCGCTACTTGAACTCATAATTCAAACTATAGCAGGAGAAAAGCGCGATAGAAGTGTAACATCGGAGGTCTTCGGTAAAGGAGATCGGTAATATTATGTAGTAGTACCTCTTTGTACTAACCTCATTTTCAGTTTCACGTAGGTAGTATTAAATGCAAACTATTTGGTTTTATGACAGCTGTCATCTTGAGCGGAGGCATGTACTGCACTCCTACCATGACTTTTTGAAGAATTCGAAAAAAAGAAACCCTTTTTCGATCACTCTCTTGTCCGTTTGTCTGTCGGTGTGTCACTACCGATATTCTTAGAGACGGGTGGACCTAGTAAGTTGATTTTTAGGAAGTTTCATAGTAAATACTCAATATAGTATGTTAAATCGAATACGTAAAAAACCCGTGGTAAGAGTACTGTTCCCTTCTGACGTTCGATTACGTTTTACCAAGGAAAAATATTTCGATTTCACATTTTTTAAATGTTTTTTTATCAAATATCTTAATTATTGTATTAAAGTTAAATTAAAACATACCCTAAATGTTATTCTGATATATTCTGAACATATTCGTGTGGACATTGTTGAAATCTGTTCTGTAGTTTATGAGATTACCTGGTTCAAACAAACAAACAGACAGACAAACAGACAAACAGACAAAAATTCTAAAAACTACCCTATCGTGTTCAGCTAACGATTTTAAGGCGACCTGTGTATTTTTTTTCTGGATATCTTACAATTACAGATTTTTTGATGTCTACAGATTTATTATATGTATAGATGTTGAATATGTGTTTCCGTACATACCTACTAAGATCTTACAACTTTACGGCCAAATAATCACGCAAAACTTGGCAATTTTGTATATTTACTAGCTTTTACCCGCGACTTCCTCCGCGTAGAAGTCGAAATTGACCATGGAATCGCGTTGTCCCATACAAACTTTGCCCCCCTTTGTCACCCTTAGGGGTAGAATTTTGGAAAATCCTTTCTTATCGGATCCAAGTTTCAGGTCTCTACGATCATCGGTTTAGACTGTGCGTTGATCCGTCTGTCAGTCAGACGTTCAGGACAAAGCATTTTATATGTATAGATGTTTTTGATGAGTTTATTTTGAACTGTATGACTGGAGAAACATACAAAGACACATAGAAAAAAGCCTTCTAAATATTTCAGCATTTTTAAATAAAAATATTTTAAATTATCAATTTAATATTTGAAAATAACAATTTAAAACTGCTTAACTTGCGAAATATGAAACGGGAAACTGTCGGTATTTTTTTTATTTCATTACTAAAAGAAATTAATTATTGCTGAGCAAAGAGCTGTTTATATTACTCGTAATTACTTTTCCTAGAAGTTTAATACTTTCCAGGATTGTAGTTAAATAAAATAGATAATTGTTGACCAATTAAAATTAATTATAAAAACATTTTTAATGTAAAACTGTGTACGCGGATTTTTTAAGGCTCGGATTATGTTTCTTTTTCTAAACTGTAGTTTTAAATCATTTGATAGTCTGCTCCTAAGGTTAATTCCAGGGTCATATAACCATTTTTCTTTATTGCTTTGTCAGGGAAAGCAAAGGTTCATCGCCCATACAGCTTCTTCTTTTATTACACATTTCATAGATTTTTACTGGCCACAAAAACCGAAAGGGCCGAAGATGCCCGAGTCCTTCTGTGGAAAGAAAAGCATGCCCCACCCCCACATTTCCCGGAACCTGCGGAGACTCTTCCTGCTGGCCATGACTTGCCTTGGACAGTATGGAAGACACTAAACAGACTAAGGTCTCAGGTTGGTCGCTGCAGGGTGAACCTGGGAAGATGGGGTATGATCGATCCATGCCGGGTTCAGTGCGACTGCGGGGCTCCCGAGCAAACTATGCTCCACCTCTTGAACTGCCCCTCCAGCCCTAATAGCTGTACATTGGCTGACCTGATGTCAGCTAATAACGACGCCATAGACCTGGCAGTACACTGGAGTGGGCGGATCTGACCTTACTTCGTCAATTCTCCCTTTGGTTTGTGCTATCGATACGAAGAAGAAGAAGAAGACTGGCCACAGACATTTATCAGTGTTTTAATCCTTTAGTAACGTGGCCGGTCGTGCATCAATGTATTTTTCTTAAGAAAAATGTATGTGCGCTAATTGACATTGCTCTTACGGTGAAGGAAAACATCGTGATGAAACCCGCGGCTTAGTGGGCTCCAGAAGTATTAACAAGTTCTTTCTGGACATGGTTGACTTAGCTGAGAGGGTATACTAGGTGCTGGGCAAGCCTACTCCATCCTCACGCAAATAAGGACCCAATTAAACAGGGTCTAATTGCGGAAAACAGTCCGTTCAAGTACAAGTAAGGTGGCTTCTATCTATCAAGGCATAATAAAACTAGCCGTTTTTAACCGACTTCCAAAAAGGAAAAGGTTCTCCATTCGGTTGTATGTATTTTTTTCTTTTGAGTGAATAAAATACCTTCGATCGACTGAAATTCTATAAAGCTAACACATTTGCTGAAAATTCCGAAATAGTAATTGAATTTACGATATTTTAATGCGATGAAAAATGGGTAGGTTCAATGAACCAACTGTCGGTCGTGCCATAGATAAATATTGCATTTTACTCTAGATACGCGTATTATTTTAGTAACGTGGAAATAGCTGTGGCTCATTTTAATTCAATTCATTTGTTTTGCCGTGAATTCCATAAGTACCTAAATGAATTCCAATACTTTATAGGGTACTTACAGTGGTGATAAAATTGATTTTTATTTAAATTTATTGACAAGCATTCCATAAGAAAATTACGAGGTTTTTACTGCGCAATGTATCTTCTATCTTCTACACATATAAAATGCTTTGTTTTGAATGACTGACTGACTGACGGATCAACGCACAGCCTAAACCGGTGATTGTAGAGACCTGAAACTTGGAGAGTGTGTTCTTTGTATGACGTAGGCGTACGATAAGAAAGGATTTTCCGAAATTCTACCCCTTAGGTGGTGAAAAAGGAGAGCAAAGTTTGTATGGAACTACGTGACTGCTTGGTCCATTTTCGACTTCTACGCGGACGAAGTCGCGGGCAAAAGCTATTTAGTACAAGATCCCAACCTTTTAGGAAATTTTATAAATATATTTTTTGAATTAAATCATCAAAAGTCAAAAGTTATCAAAAGACAATAGAACCTGTTGCTGATTGATTTGTTATGATTTGATTCAATACACGTAGAGCCTGTATTGTTTGCATGCTTTTTTAACGAGTTTTTTTTTTTCAAATTAAAACAGAAGCAACACCACCAAGCAATAACGCATTTCCTTGTCACTGCTGCACAGGTGTTCTAAATCAACCAAATGAATTATTAGCCTAAAATAAATAGCATTAAACTAGGGTTAAGCCTATTTTAAAACAAAAATATATTTAAAACTAGCTGCGCCCTGCAGTTTCACCCGTGTAAGTCCCCATCCCGTAGGAATATCAAAATAAAAAGTAGCCTTTCACGATAAATGGACTATCCAACACAAAAATAATTTTTCAATTCGAACCAGTAGTTCCTGAGAATAAACGTTCAAATAAACAAACTCTTCAACTTTATAATATTAGTATAAATTAGTATAGATGAGTTTTCCCTATCTGCTTGTCGATTAAATAGAACAACATTGTAACAATTAAAAAAAATTAAAAAAAGAAGTTATATAATAGTCTTAATTTGTTTTAATATTTTTTTAATGAGGCTATTACTGACTTAACATTCTTGATTTCTCTTAACTTCCTTACTGCAGATAAAACAATTCCTATAAAAATATAAATGAAAACAAAACTGCCAAGTGTCGTAACGCAATTATTTCAGAGATTGTCAGATTTTATCTCATCATATTTTATACAGTATAAAGCTAGTAGAAAAATAAATAAAAATAAAAATATACCATAAAAAACAATAACACTGTATAACCTAATTTGATGGATTGGATTGCATTACGAGACTTGGCATGGTTTTCTAAACAATGATGGCAAGGCAAAATACTTGAGCATAATATACACAAATAGAAAAATATTAAAATTCTTCGTTTTCTAGATTATAATGAAATTGATAGTATTTCGTGAACTAGGTGTGTGGAAAAAAGATAAATTTCGAAAATTACTTGCAAGGAGGTTAGGTTCTTGAAGTTCCTTTATGTGTAATGGCGTCAGATGTTGATGAAGCAAATAAAAAAACTTTAAATCAAATACAATTATAAGCATTTAAAGTGACGTGTTTTTCATTTTCTTCATCAACATCTGAAGCCTTTACATGCTTATATTATAAGCATTTAAAGTGACGTGTTCTACATTTGCTTCATCGACATCTGACGGCATTACCTGCTTATATTATAAGCATTTAAAGTGACGTGTTCTTCATTTGCTTCATCAACATCTGACGCCATTACACATAAAGGAACTTCAAGAACCTAACCTCCTTGCAAACAAGTAATTTTTGTTGGAAGTTTTACCATTATTCTTATACCAGTCTAATCCAGTTTATGTTTGTGTCGGAGTTGCGTAATTGACGATACTGTATCGTTTGCGGTGTAAAACGACGACGACGGAATTACGTTTAAATTGAATCTTTTCGAGTGGAAAATACGATATTCGAAGTATTTAGTGCGTTGTATTTGCGGTAGAGCGTAAATTCTGATGGAACTTCTTTATACGTGCGTGTAATGTGTATAAAAAAAATGTGTATAGATAAAAAGCCTAGGCTCTACAATATATGCCTGAGGAGGATTTTTGAGTTCTTTGGCCATATCGCCCGTAAACCCGGTGATAACCTCCAAAAACTAATAGTTACCGGGAAAATGGACGGTAGGAGATCGAGAGGGAGAAGTCCAATGCGCTGGACTGACCAGATCCGCACCACTCTCAACATGAATATCGCCGAAGCGGTTCATGTCGCTGAAAGCCGGAATAGATGGCGCAACATTGTACGAGAGAAGTTAATTCCCTGATGGGTCACGACCCCCAGCATTGGGGAATCGACGCAAGGAGGAGGTAATGTGTATATTTACGAAATCATAGTCCACTTATGAATTCGCATTGTACCTACATTCTATTCTCTCCTCGACAAATATTGAAACGTCATTTCCTAGAAGACACCGGATAATTCCGGAGACGGAATCCCGCGAGATTCCGGTGAAAAGGTCACGTCTGGAAACGTGTGAGTCGGGGACGCACTCGTGCGTGTTTTATTCGGACTTTAGGTTTCATTCTTTTATAGTACAGTAATTTTGAAGTACTAGTGAAGCGCTGATCCTGTGGAGAGTTCCTTCATTCAGTTAAATATGCACCTTTTAGTTTTATTTTCAAATTGCATTTAGACCTTTTTGCAATATTTTCAAACTAACATGGACCCTAAATATTTGTATATTGTATTTAATTTTTTTTAAATCAATTGATTAAATCTTTAAAATTAAAAAAACTACGTTTGGGAATAAATGAATTTAAATGATTTAGGGAATATTATTCTAAAACTATTGTTTTGCGTCGGAGCCCGTGGTAATAGATTTCTAGGTACCTACAAAATTCTTTAGTGCACATTGGAACTAAGGTATAGATAAAATTATATTTTGAGAACAATTAATTTGGAGCACATGGGAATAAGCCATGTATACCTACTCCAGTGAAAAACGTCACGATTCTAGATCCAGAACTTTCGATGTAATTTAAAGAATAAGGTATGATCGATTTTCTTCATCCATCAAATTTTCATAATTTAAAAGTTGTAAACAAAATGCTTTTCAACAACAACAATTATATTCAGGTATTATGAGGAAAATAGCGCCGAAACTTTAAACTATTTCATATTGATGAATAGTTACTGTTTTTGTTCGATGTTATGTACTTAGAAAATTGTGTATTTAAGCTGAAGTTTGAAGGAATTTAAACTGTTGTAGATTATGGTAGGTATGTTTGTTAGGTAACTAGTAATTATCATCAAAATTCAAAATGATTTTTTTGCATAAAGGCTTTTTGCATTGCATTTTTAACTTTGGTACTTACAAGTTTACGCGAAAATGTAAATGTGCTCATATCTTTTTATCGTGTTGACTCAGGACCTTGATTTTTTTACACCTAATACGGACTATAGACCTCAGTATCTGGTATGAATTTCAACTTGCTAGGTCTACCCGTTCCTGAGAAAATCACTGGTGACATTCGGACAGACAGACGAACGGACAAGAAAGTGACCTTATAAGGGTTCCTTTTTTTCCCTTTTCATGTATGAAACCCTAAAAATACTAAGCAAGCGTCAAAATATCTCTCCCGGAAATCAACTTTCAGAAAATTAAATTATCTCATTCTAATTTCAGTCACAAACAAAGGTGAAATTAACCCGACCTTATCCAGATTAGTCGAGACACCGAAACATACTCTTACAAATTAAGTTAAATTAATAATTTGCATATACGGGCGAGGTAATTAATCTCGTGAGGCGAATACGAGTTCATTTCGTCACTGGGGGAGTGTGCACCAGAGATAGCCGACACGCATCACCTAGCTTTTACAAGGAGGGAGAGTGCCTGGATGTCGATCCACACATGTATTATGTTTATTTTTCGATTGTCTTTTGTTTTCCTTGACCGAGGGGATTCGATGAGATTGAAAAAATGTTTTCATTACTCATACTCCGAAAGTAGGTCTAAGGGTGCCTGAAGAGCGTGGAGAAAGAAAAACTTTCAGCCCTAGGGAAAATCGCTTTCACTGTCAGCTGTCATGTCAAATAATGGCTTCGCGCGGCTTGTGCAATGTGCTTGTAGCCAGTATCAGTATCATTACGCATTAGGAACTTCAAAAACCTAAGCTCCTTGCTTTAGGTAACACCAAAGAATAACAATTATGGCTTGACACGGCTCATGCATACTGCCAGAGGTAGTATGGAGTCTCTCATTCACTCTCGTTATTATGAAGAATTTTATGTATTATTCGTAATTCGTCGTCTCGTATAGTGGTGTGGCTCACCTATTGTTAGAGTTAGAGTATTCGCAATGAAAAGCACAGTGTTTACCTCGGGTAAAAGACTCATTAAGTCCCTCGAACTATTAGCGTCCTCGCTACGCTCGGGCGCCAAACTCCGTCTCGGGACTCACTGAGTGACTTTCACACCTAGGGTAACAATGTACTATTAACTCCGAAGAATGGGGATCCGCGAGGTGCTTAAATCCAATTTTGAATTAACGGCTGTCGTCGTTCCTAGTCCAGGGGGTCCGAGGCGTGAAAAAGCTCTCGACAGGGGAACGTCGGGAGTGGGGAAATTGAGGGGCGTAAACTGTATTTCATATGCGAAAATAACTCTGTCTGTATGTCTGTATGTGATTCCGGTCTTACATGGGTGTTACCCAGGGAAAAAATAACAATAATAGGTATTACTTTGCTCCTATACGTGGCCCTCAGGTGGCACTAAGGGAAGAGACAATCAAGCGGTGGTAGGCCTTGGACGCCAAATATCACAATTTCAAAAATCGGGCACTATACTCGATCACAAAAACAGAAATATTTTCAATGTTAAGGTGAAAGGTTCCGACGCTCTCTCCATGCAAACGTAGTCCACTGCTTTCTCCCTGGATAATGACACTAGAGCAAATATTTTTGTTGCATAAAACTTATAACCGATGGCAGTTTTATGCAACAAAAATATTTGCTAAACAAAAAAAACATATGGTCATGGGACCATGGCCCTGTTTTTTTTTTTGTTTTTTAAATCTTAATTTCTATTATAATTAAAAAATGAAAAAAAAAAACAAAATATGTAGAGAGCCCCGGTACCCTTTCCTCTAAAAATAGTCAAACTCTATCTAGTAGGCAAGCATACATGAATCACAGAGCGAACATGGCAACTCGTTTACATAGTCCTGCAGCTTCGCTCGTAATTAAAATGCTTGTGTATGTCAAACGATGTGTTGCATTGTTTCGGCCGGTCACTGCTTTCATTGTCCGGTCATTTTCAGTAGGTACCTACTTATATTATGTAGGCTATGGTAGGCTGGTCATTGATAATGAATACAATCATCTCGTAGATATAAATAAACCAAACTTAGGCGTAACATAGGCTACTTTTGACGGTTCTGTACCCAAAAGGTAAAAACGAGACCCTATTACTAATACTCCACTGTCTGTCTGTCTGTCACCAGGCTGTATATCATGATCCGTAATAGTTAGACGGTGGATAGTTTCATAGATTATGTATTTACTAGCTGCGCCCCGCGGTTTCACCTGCGTAAGTCCCGATCCCGTGAGAATATCGAGATAAAAAGTAGCCCATGTGTTAATCCAGGTCTCCAGCTATCTAGATAACGATTCATCGCAATCGGTCCAGTAGTTTTTGCGTGAAGGAGTAACAAACATACACACACACACACGTACAAACTTTCACAATTATAATATTAGTAGAATGTTGCCGTTATAAAAACAAATACTAAAAGCAGAATAAAATAAGTGAGGCTCCCATACAACATGATGCGGAACCCTTCGTGCGTCAGTCCGACTTGAATTTGGCCGGTTTTTATTAGCCTTCAATATAAACAAAACATGGACAATTTATTTGTATGTAAACAAGTCCCTAAGTCATATGTATCAATTCATAGTATAAAACAAAGTCGCTTCCTGCTGTCTGTACCTTTCTATGTTTAGATCTTTAAAACTACGCAACGGATTGTGATGCGGTTATTTTATAAATAGAGTAATTCAAGAGGAAGGTTTATGTGTATAATACATGCATAATATAACCGTGCGAAGCCGGGGCGGGTCGCTAGTTTAATAAATAATTTCAAAGAGAGATTAAAATTACAAATATTAATTCTCAATTGTCATATATTATATAGTTCTCAACAATCGAGAAGGACGATTAAATGCGGTCAATACCAACGTGCGACGAAATATATTCTATCCACGGCCTCAGTTGTGAATATTGTTTTCAATGCAAATTGAATTGGTTTTGGAGTTTGTGGGAATAGCAGATGTACGGTCTGTTCAGTATTTGATAAAAATAATTGACTGTTATAGTTAGTGGGAATAATTCACCTATCAAGCAAAAAAAAAAACAAATTAAAATCGGTTCATCCATTCAGGAGCTACGATGCCACAGACACACACACAAAGACACGTCAAACTTATAACACCCCGTCGTTTTTGCGTCGGGGGTTAAAAAAGGGTTAGAGGGCTAAGTAATCGGGCACAAGATTGTTATTTCAAAATGTATTATGATATGCAACACCGATTTATGATAGAAATCCTAGACATCAGCACTAAACTTTTTTGAATTTTTGGCCATGCCTATTTTACTCAAAGTAAAATTAGATTTGGTTTGGATATTGACATTTTAACTTAGATAATTCCACAATCAATTGAATCATATAATTTTAACTTCTTTTTTTAAATAATAAATTAATTATAATTATTTATAAAACATAATTGTATTTAATGATCGATTTTCTTTTTGACTTGTAACTTGGAGTTATTAATAAAGTTCTGTATCTGGAAATGGTTTTTCTTTATTATTCTATGGGAACGGAATCAGTTGCCTGCATCTGTTTTTTCCAGACGTTTACAATTTCGGAATCAAATCGCGAGCGAACAGGTATCTTCTTGGGTTGACCATGATAGTGGCAAAACGACCTATCATATAAAAAAAGTCTTTTATTAAATATTTTTTCATTGATGAACAGAAACATTGCATCTGTGATAACCTCCGCAAACTGTATAGAATGCCACTATTAAGAAAACCTATTTGCAATACGAGAAAACTCTATAGTCACATTTAAGCATATTTCTTCTGAAATAGTTACTGAAGTAATAATCTCGTCAACTTTCTACTCCAATTTGTCCGATAATAAGTACTCTGTCCTTTCACAATGACGCCGTCCTCTATAAAGGACATTGCTCTCGAAGGAAATGCGTCAAAACACTCTCTGATCGGAAAGCAATAGCCAAAACAAACCGTTTGTTGAGACTCAGTGGAAAACGAAATAGACGAGACTTTCAATCCTATGGAGGCGGAGGTTGGTCACAGTGTTTTGATCACAGTAGTACAACAAAAAATTTGAAATAAGGGACCGGTAGCGGGTGACCGCTTCCTTGTGATTTTACTATTTGACCCATTTCGACTCATTGGGGCAGCACATGGCTTTTTAAATATTCTTAAGTACAGTGTATGTTTTTTTCTTTATTTCTTCGTTATATAAGTTACCTATTTATTTGTGTGTGTTAATTTAAATTTTGTCGTGTGCCTGCACCAAATGTTTTTCTTTCTTTCTTTCTTTCTTTCTATTTTGTCATAACAGTATGACCACGAAGACATACATACCCTCGTGGTCATCCTGGAGAGGTTTTTCAAAATGTTTATTTAGGTTTTATGGTTAAACATTACTTTTATTTCAGTGTCCGAGATTAGGTACTTCATTTATTTGGAGTAGGTACAATGATTCATTTTTTCAGAATAGATATGACGATCCAAATAGAAACAAGTCACGGGAAGTCTTTGGACGCAGAGAGCATGCGACCCATCGCTCTGGCAGTCTTTGGGGGAGGCCTTTGTTCAGCAGTGAACGTCCTGTGGCGGATATGATGATATTGATGATGAAACGGAAACAAAATCTCACTTGATGTTGTATGGTTTATTTTGTTTTTGTCTTCGGTGATGACAGAATAGCTGTGTTCGCTTGTTAGATAAATTATTTACTACGACATTGCTCATTTCCTCCTGATGTAACATGTTGTTTTAATACCTTAGAACAATATGCGTTATTTTTTGGTTGGTTGGTTGCCTTTTGATCGTCTCTTGTTTTTTTCTAACGTCTTTTGTTTTTACTCGATCGTATTTTGTTTCTTTTATAGATCTTTTTTTTGGGTAAGTGGTTGGATAACTGTGAAAACCAAGAAGGTCCGTTGAGAATATTTCACTCTTATCCGCTACTAATACAAGAAAAAAACCGGATAATTGAATCCTTTTTGTATATAATAAGTATATGAATGTTTTTGAGGACAAATCAATGTTTTAAATATCTACTAGGCGACTACCGTTACTAGCGTTGTTTCACTGGTTTGTCAACACACTGTGCCCAAAACCAAACGCGACTGATGGCTGACTGAATCGCTTGATTTCCTGAAGCTTTAACAATTCACGTGCGAAGATGTATTTTGCTATCTATTGTACATTTTTTTTAAGTCTCGCCAGATTTATTCGCTGGTTTCAAGTGATTTATGAAGATTTTATTTATGTTACTAGCTGTCAAACTAGTAACATAAATGTTGTTTTGCCATATACAAAAAACGGCAAACGTTGTTTTGCCATACAGAAAAAAAGAAGAATAAAACCTTGATGTTAGTCGATTCTCAGACCTAGCATCTGCTAGATCTGAGAATCGACATACACAAAAATTTCATTCAAATCGGTTCAGCCGTTTAGGAGGAGTTTGGTAACTAACACTGCGGCACGAGAATTATATATACCTACATACTAGCTGACCTGGCAAACGTCGTTTTGCCATTCACAAAAAAAAACTAAAGGAAACAAAATAAAAGATAGATAATAGCCGATTCTCAGACCTAATGAACATGCATATAAAATTTCATAAAAATAGGTCAAGCCGTTTCAGAGGAGTATGGTAACTAACATTGTGACACGAGAACTTTATAAATTAGATATAGATTTGGGAAAAGGGCAGACAATTTTGTTGGTAACTTGTGCTCTCTGCCTGCGTCGCTATTCTCTCAAAACTATAACCGAGTCTTTAAGTCTAGAGTGGATAGATTGGTAGGTACGTATGCTCAACTTTCAGGTCACTGAATCACCTGAAAGGTGAGCATACGTATTCTGGACCTCATCCACGCTAGGGTGATATGAGGTCAAATGCGAGCCTATTTTGTTTATAAAACAAACTTATATATATTGTTATTATATTACAATATATTGTTTAATTTTTTTATTACCTGTAATTTGCTCCCAAATCCAAACTGGGCGACTGAACACTGTATTTAAAATGAGATTAGTAAAAACTCTCAATTATAACAAAAGAAAAAAACAAATGCTTGTCTGTAAAGTCGGTTTACGGACGATAAAGAACTAGAAGAATGAGGTATCCACTTTCAAACAAAAAAAAAAGAATTTTCCAAATCGGTCCAGGCGTATTCGAGTAATCGGGTAACATACATTAAAAAAAAAGATCCCAATGAATTGACAACCTCCTCCGTTTTTGAAGTCGGTTAAAAAATCCAGTGAATTTCATAATAAAGTTACCAAATAATGAAGACCGCGCCAAGTGGAAATCTACTTCTAGGTACTAGGTTCCTACACTATGTAATCAGTCGTAGTCGCTCAGAAAATGGTGGTTGCACTTGGTGCCATCATTTCTGTCGTGGAAATTAAACTTCACTCATTGCGGACTCCGGACTGAAAGTTGGCGGTTTGTACCTTACTACGAGTTTCAATGTGTTACTAAAGCAAAGACAAATATAATTAATTGCAACAATGTTTGTTCGATACAGTGTAATCACAATGTTTTTTATTACCTTATTTGACGACCTAGTTGGCACAATGGTCACCATGCCGGACTGCCAAACACAGGGTTGCGGGTTCGAATCCCGCCTCAGACATGTATTTTTGCTTAGATATTTGTCTGTGGTCTGGTTGTTTCTATGTATTATAATTATATATTTACAATAGAAAAGTAAATGTCGTTGTCTAGCACCCATAACACAAGTCTAGTTACTTATGCTAGATGGCGATGTGTAGAATGTCCTGAAATATTTATTTATTATTATTTATTTATCCAAGCATAACAAAATGGGGTAGCTGAAGGTCTCATCTTACGTCAAGTCACCACAATTCTGACGGATGTAGCAAATCCAACCTCTTTGTTAGAGGGATAGATTAGCTACATTTCACAAATTATGACGTATTAAGTACTCCGTGTGAATGATGTGATTTCAGCTGGTTAGCACAATGTTCTCAAACCTCTTAAGATGAAATGAGTTCTCTAATCTAACGGTTAGCAAAATTCGGCTAATTACACATTACACCATCTCGCATTTCACTTATTATTATGGGGACCGACGATTAGGAACTAATAACACCTTAATCATAGTAATTATTTTCCGGGTCTTAATCGCGTATTTTTATTTTTATTTCTCTTACCTCGACGTTTCGACTATGTTACAATAGTCATGATCGCGAGCAGACCCGGAAAAATAAAATTACTATGAATACAAATCGTGTGAGTTTAAAAAGTTTATTAACACATTAATCACCTTAATGATTTCCAGTTAAGATAAACACACCTTCTCCATCCTAAGGTTGCCTGGAAGAAATTGCTTTATGCGATAAGGTCGCCTGTTTGTACAATTTCGTAGTTAATAAGCTTTCTCGTCCTTTTTGTTATTTTCAATGTTTTGTGCGTTGTACAAATAAAATGTGTATCTATCTATCTAATCATCTTCCACAACACCCCCGGGAGAGGAAGAACGGCATGCCTATATAGGTATATCACCTACAACACGTCCACTGCTGAATATAGGCCTTCCCCTAAAGACTTCCAAAGCGAACGGTCGTAATGCTCTCCGCGTCCAACGACTTCCCGCGACCTTAATTATGTCGTCCGTCCATCTAGTCGGAGACCGTCGTCGTCGTCTCCAGTCTAGGACTTTTCAGCCCCAACGGCCATCAGTTCCACGAACCACATGCCCCGCCCATTGCCACTTCAGCTTAATAATGTAGGTATAGTATGTATGTATTTTTTTGTATCCATGTATAAATTATATAAAATTAAATTATAATTTAATTTAAATTATAATTTGATATTTTACAGCCATATTTATGTAAATACTTTATATTATCACCTGTTTGTTACAGGTTACAGGTTATGTTTGGTATCCTGCTTGAGTAAATTCACAACCTACCATTAAAGCTGAATCAGTTCTTTTCCATCCAAAGGTTGCCTGGAAGAAATCATTTTCAGCGATAAGGCCGCCCATATGTGCAACTTATACTTTCTAGCTATTACTTTACTTTGTGTATATAGAGTTCTGTTGCTTCCTGTGTTGTACGAATAAAGTTATCTATCTATAGTTCGTATTTATTAATATTAATCTTGTTTAAAACAATAGTAGTGGTAACAGTACCAGTAAGTGCTGCCTCATTCCTACCGAGATCTTTCATTGTGACGGCAACTTGTTTCGCGGGTATTTTCATGTAAAACTTATCTTATGTAAGTCCATCCATTGTTAAAATAAAATGAAGATTCTCTTGTACTGAGACGTTTTATTTCTATTTAGTTTTAAGTAATTTAAAAGTTTTTAATGAATTTTGTTAACCACTCCCTATTGCCAAAGTTCCATACTTCTCTACTAAAGACTAGGATTAATGGGTACAAGACTTTTCGCATAAACTTTAATGTCATAAAATCATAAGGCATAACGGTGTTAGCATAATTTCATTAGGCATAACTACATTTGACATAAACATATAAACTACTTTGTCATAATAATAACTTTTCACAAAATTTCATTTTGCATAATTCTTTTTGGCATAAAATCTTTTGACATCATATGTTTTGGTATAATAGACATTTTTTGGCAAACTATAAAGATTGTACTCATTTGTGTGATAAATCCACAGGGCACAATATGCTCCAACAGACGACCCATAAAATCTAACCTATTTAAATAGGAAAATCAAATACTTCAGCTGGAACTGTTACCTACTGCTGTAAAACACAGAACAGTCCTTTGAAGTGTACACTAACCAAATGACAGTCCAAAGAGTAATGGTATTGCCGGTACAATTTGTGGCTTAACCTAAAAAGGATAGAGTTACGACACCGTTACTGCTCTTGGATTGGTAACACGTTGGAATTGGTGACGTCATTGTAACCCCATTTACCCGACTATGGCGAAGCCAAAATGGATTGTTATGTTTTTGATCCGTATGTATGTTCATCTGTACCAGCCTCTACACTAATAATATAAAGAGGATTTTTTTTGTTTGTGACGAATAGGCTCCGAAACTACTGAACATATTTTGATGAAACTTGGATACATTGACATAGGCTACTTTTTATCCCGATGTCTCCACGGGATCGGGAGTTATGTGGGTGAAACCGCGGAGTGCTGCTAGTGTCTTCTAAATTGCTTGTCATAGTTTGACTAATGAGGTATCATCAGAAGCGTTCCGATCATCTGCTAGTTATAGGAAGGTTATAGGGTATGTCATGGGTTCCCACCGAGGGCCGAACCCGGCCCTTAGTAGGCACTGGAGCTGTATATGGCGGCGGTAGCGGGTCCAAAGGCATATGATGAACTAAATTGAAACCAAAAATTAATAAATTGTTTCAACTCTAACAGCCTCAACCATCTCATTGATATATTTATGTTACTTATTTAATATTGTTGGCGGCGTTGGAATTTGTTTTCCTTGTAAAGGGCGCGGTAGTCCATAAAAGTTTGGGAACCTATGGGCTATGTAAATAAATATAAAATAATATAAAAAAATGAAAGTGGCCGTGTTGGGTATCAAATGTTAGCTTACATATTTTAGGGACAATTTTCCGCAACGTAAAAAAGTATGAAAACGTCTTTTGCTGTTTCTTTTTATCCCGGAACAAATATCTACAGATCATACAAACATTACTTCCTTGACGGAAATCGAACCCGCAATCTCCTGCGTCGATGTCGTAGCCTACTCTCCCACTGTGATATCGTCATCAAAATAATATATAAACTAAATCCAATATTTCATACCGCAAAGAAATCGAAGGCGCCATTAAAGGCTCAACGGGGGACTTGGACCGCCAAATAGCGAAGAGCTCTCGTCGCCAAGGAACTAAAAGGGAACAGGGAACCAAGTGAAACTGGTGCCAATCGTAACTAGAAGTCCACGGAGTGAGGGAATAGTGTGCATTTAATATACTCAGTGTAACGATGGTTATTATGATATTTCCTTTTAGATTTTGCACCATTTTATATTACGGGAGGTCCATACGCCAATGACCTTGTGAAACGACGATAAAAAAAACACTGGTATACTTAGAACAAAATTAACTAGTTTATTAAAGCAGTAATAATTCCCTTATAAATAATTCTAACTCTCTTCGCAGTCGTGTGTCTCGAAAGACGGATCTGAATTGAATGTCCGCGATGTCGGCCATGTTAGGTTCACGTTGTTGGCTGTTGGTAGCATTGAGTGACTCAATGCTGCCAACCTACAGTGTTGCCAGTATGGTAATAATACCACTACAACTATATAATTTGTAACAACTCGGCCATCCGACATTCAACGAGTGCCTTCGTTGAAGAAAAATAAATTAAGAATTTATATACATTGGCAAAATTAAAATTAAAATCAAACAAATTCAATAAGATTCATTAACCTCTAACTTATCAATATAAATATAGTAACAAATAACATCAGAAATAGGTAGTTGACTTATTACTGCGTAATTAGTAATTACCTAAGCAAAAAGATAGACTTAATTAGTTATACCTATACAAATGCTGATCACTAAGCTGTTAACTCTAACCACAATAAATTCACTATCATTGTTTATAAAATAAGTATCATATAATAAATTAATTCATAATTCATCTTATCACATCGTATTATTAAACCTAATTAGGCAATACATCATCATTATTAAACAAAATCATTAATCAACAAAAACTTTCGAAACGATAACGCATTATTTTTATTGATATTGCTCTCTATAGTCACTATTCGTTTTGTCTGTCCCAACCTCTCTATCTTTTGTCAAGAACAAACAAAACGTATACACTTGCCTTTTGTTTATTTTGACCAAGCTCAATCCTAGCCCCAATAAACAAAATAGGTCTTTGTCACTTTACTGTTAAGTCTGTCCCAAGCTCTCAAACTCGTGCTAGGAACAAACATAACGTACTAATATGCCTTTTGATTATTTTGATCAAGCTCAACCGTGCCTGCTCCAAACAAGCAAAATAGGTCTTTATCACATAACCGTTATGTTTGCATTAAGCTCTCTAACTCGTGCTAAGAACAAACACAACGTACTATTTGCCTTTTGTTCATTTTAACCAAGCTCAATCCTGGCCAAAATAAACAAAATAGGTCTTTATCACTATTTAATCGCTATCTATTTCTATCCATTAAGCAATCGTGGTGACAAGTTATCATTTAGTTTTCATCATTCATACTTATATTTTCATTAGAACTATCTTCATCACTATTACTATCAGAAATGGAATTAAAACTCAACCACGGATATATTTTATCAACAGCTATTATGGCTTCATAACGTCGACCCTTGCGTGATAGAGGAGTATCCTCGACAACATATCGATCGTTGGGTAAAATTTTGATAATCCTATATGGTCCCTGTAATTTTGGTTCGAGCTTTCTAGATTGGCCATTGTTCGAAGCAATTGCTCTTTCAATCCGAACCAAGTCTCCTATTTTGTATTGTCGGGCATGTTTCCTACTTTTATCAAACCTATTTTTACTAATTTTACCTTGTTTTCGCATTAATTCTCCCGCGTTTGTTCTAACAGCGTCTAAGCTATCTTGTATTACACCTTCACCAACGTCTGAAACTATATTATTCATAATACCTTGAGAAGGGTTTGTTACTCTTCGGCCGAATAATAATTCGCTAGGAGTTTGTTTCGTGACGTCGTGGATCGATGTATTTATACCTAATTGCACATCAGGCAGATGTTGGTCCCATGATCTAGGATCTTTACCATGATTCATTGCGCCTAAAGAAGATAATATTACCCTGTTCACTCTCTCAACCTGCCCATTAGCGCGTGGAGTAGACACTGCATTAAGTATATGCTTTATACCCAATGTTTGGATAAAAGTTTTGAACTTTTTACTAGTGAAACAGCTACCCCTGTCAGAGATAAGTCGCGTTGGAGTCCCAAAATAACCTATCAAGTTCTTAATTACTTTAATAGTTTCCGAAGATTTTGTACTTCTTACAGCAGATAAAATCACGAATTTTGTGAAAGCGTCAATCAGTACTAAGATGTACGTGTTTTTATTCTTACTTTTGTTAAAGGGGCCTACATGATCGACATGAACGGTATGGAACGGAACTTCAACCTTTTCGATAGGATGTAAAAGGCCCTGTTTGGCACCAGATGGCATTTTGTGGTGAGCGCACTCTAAACAGGCCGTCACATATTTCTTTATAAAAGATCTCATTTTGGGAAACCAATACACAGCTCTGATCCGATCTAGAGTTTTTTCTATACCAAAATGACCTACATCATCATGATTTGCTTTAGCTATTTGCCATCGTGATGCCCTAGGCACTACCCATCTAAGAGTATCGTCCGATATTATCCTATAAACCCGACCGTTTTTTAACTTATAGTTACGATAAATGTCTACTTTATTAACTGTTTCAGGGTCTGATAATATTTCTTTAATTCGTTTTATTTCATCATCTGAAGATTGAACAGTCGTTATCCAATCTTCAGCAGTTACCGAGAGTATATCTATGACATGTAAGTTATCGGTCTCAATATTCACGGGAGCCCGGCTCAGAGCATCAACGTGAGACATTTTATCACCAGGACGGTACTCAAACTCACAATCAAATTCTTGCAGTTGTACCCACCACCTAGCTATTTTCGGCACTAAATCTCTTTTTGTTAAGGTAGTACGAAGTGAGTTACAATCGGTGACGATTTTAAACTTAATGCCTAGTAAATAAACCCTAAACTTATTCAATGATGAAATTACAGCTAAGGTTTCTAATTCGAACGAATGCAGTTTTTGCTCATCTGGGGTTGTTTGTCGACTATAATATGTAACTGCTCGCCACAACCCCTTTCTGCATTTCTGAAGAAGTATACCTGCAACGCCGTACTTGCAAGCATCTGTATGCAATTGTGTTTCAAAGTCTTTATCGTATAAAGCTAATACCGGTCTTTCTACAAGTCTGTCTTTAATTTGCAAAAATGCCCGTTTTTCGTCACTACCCCACTTCCAAGGTACGTCCCTCTTCAGAAGGGTTGTCAGAGGCCTGGCAATTAGAGCAAAATCTCTAACAAACCTCCTAAAGAAACTTGCTAGGCCTATAAACCGTCTTACCTCGTGAGCATTTGTAGGAGCTGGGAATTTTGAGACTGCTTCGGACTTTGCTTTTCCAGGTTGTATGCCATCACCACTTATCTCAAAACCAAGGAAATCTATTTTATCAAACATGAACTTACATTTCTTCAATTTCAGCGTCAGCCCACCTTCTTTCAACAGATTCAAAACCTCGTCTAGCCGCTGCAACGCCTCTTGGAATGTCCTTGCGGGGATAAGCACGTCATCCATGTATACTATTACATAGCTTACCTTAGCTTGATTAAGAATTTTGTGAATTGCTCGCTGAAAAACTGCAGGAGCGTTTGCTAAGCCAAACGGCATTCTCGTATACTCATATTGCCCGTCGGGTGTAACAAACGCTGTCTTTTCCTGAGCGTCCTCAGATAGGGGAATCTGGTAGTACCCAGAGGCTAAATCTAGTGAAATGAATACGACATTACCTGCTAGTCTGTCTAGTAAATCTTCAACTCTTGGAAGAGGGTAGTGATCGCGTTTAGTTCTATTATTAAGGGTTCTGTAATCGACGCATAAACGCTTTTCTCCTGTCTTTTTCTTAACTATTACGATAGGACTCGCATAAGGCGATGATGATTCTTTAACTATGCCACATTCTAACATTTCTGCTACCATTTTTCTAACCTCCTCCCTTTCGGGGTATGAAAGCCTATAAGGTCGATATACTACTGGCTCATCATTTATTAACTTAATTTCCATTTCGATAACATTAGTATAGCCTAAATCTTTAAGACAGGACGAGAAACATTCTTTATATTTTAAAATAACGTTTAAAACCGCCTGTTTTTGTTCAGAAGAAAGTTGTTTGCCGATATCGGGTTCAAATGCATCGTTAGCCTCAACTGAATTTATATTATGTACATACTTACAAGTATCTATAGTTTCGCTTCTAGTCAAAAGTTGACCAGACCCGAACATTAGGTCTTTATTGCTCATATTGTAAATTAATATCAGGCCATTGCCGTCAGTTATTTTATATTGACCAGGGAAAAGATAAAATTCGGAACCAGTTTTACCGCGAACGCAACCAGTAACAATTATGTCTCCTGAGAAATATTCTAATGATTTAACACGAATTGGTTTAATTTCTGCTGATTTGACTAAAACTTCAGATTGACAAACGATATGTATCTTTTGTGGTGTTCTAGTAATCTCTAACCTACCAGATGTTTTAATTATTTTGATATTAGATCGTTCTGAAAAAGTATGTCCTAACAATACGGGGTAATTTATAAGTTCATCATCGACTATCAATACTTCTATATCTTTCTCAAGAATATCTTGAATCTCGATATCTATTTTTGAACTACCGATCGGCTTATAAGGGACGTTACCTAATCCCTTTAGCAAAGGAAGATCGTGGGCTGTCCAACTGACCCTTAATTTCAGAGCATCAGATCGACGCAACAAAGTACATTGACTGCCTAAATCTAAATGGCATTGAGTAATAATTCCATTAACTGTAATGGGGAAGACATATATACTAGACGAAGCCTGACTAACTATGCTCAGAACAGTTTTCTCATTATCGCCCTTTTGTGTTTTTGGGCAATTATTAGCTAAGTGACCTAAAAAGTTACAGGTAGTACATTTGAGTAATGGCTTATTACATCTAAAGCTTTGATGTCCCGGTTGTTTGCAATTAAAACAAACTATAGTTCCTACGTCTGGTTTTGATTTATTAAAACCTTTATGTGAATTATTATTACTGAGAGATGAGCGTTTTTCTTTTTCTTTTTCTAACTTATCAGGTTCTTTAAGGGTACCGGGTTTTATAGTTTTGAAAAACTTAAGTAACTGTTCTGGTTCTGAAAACTGTGCGGCTTGAGCACCTAATCGTATACCCCTATCTTCTATACCAAATAGTATACAGTCAACAGCGTTCTTTCCGTAAATACGACATCGATTTAGTAAGTTTATTTTAGTATAAAAGTAAAGCTCTGGTGTTTCGCCAAAACGCAGCTTCTTACCCAACATTTCGGTTAATAGTTCACCGTAATTTTGACTACTCGGAAAGGATTCAGTAAGTTTAACTTTCCACTCATCCCAGGAATATAAAAGTGTTGGTAAGCTCTGGTACCAAGTTTTAGCGACACCCGAGAGCTTAGGTAATGAGTAATGTATTACCTGTTTTTCTGACCACTCATAGATTTGTTTGCATTCTTCGACTTTAGAAATCCATGCGTCGATGGATTGTTCTTTTACTAGAGGGTCAAACTCAGGTATTACATTATGCATTGATGAAAACTTGTCACCACCAGTACCTGCTTTCATGGACTTCATAGCATCCATAAATGTTTCTAGAATGCTAGTTTCCGTAGAATCTCTTCGCTTAGATTTGTGTCTACGACTACGACGACTTCGCTTTCTAGGAGTGACGTCAGAATCGACTCCACTTCCATATCGACTACGAGATCGGCCATGGCTGCGACTCCTAGTACCGCCTCGTCGTCGGTAGCTCAATTCATCGCGGTGGCGGTCTATCCGACTACGCCGCCGCAGAGTCGGTTGCTTCGCTGGGCTACTACGCCTCCTCCGATGCCCTTCATCATCATCACGACTGATGTCGCGACGTCGTCGCGGAGGCGTTCTTGACTCACTCCGATCCATTGGTTTCAACAACTGGTTTAAAAAAAATGAAAAACAAGTCAATGTTCTCTATAATGACGTCTATCACATATAGTATACCCGTATACATACGACAGAGATCAGTGTTCATTTAATATGGAAAAACCTATGGTTGCTCACGTGATTAAAAATCCACCGATCGTGGATTGGTTTGTATACCCAATCGCATTATCAAGGAGTAGCCCTAACCAATGCGATGAGCTCAATCCATTCACCACCCGCCATGTCGACATTATAGGGGGGTAGCCCCTACCAAACGTAATATAACGACGTCATAAGAAAGTAGCCCTTACCAATTGTCATGTGTTTTGACCACTTAAAGGTAGGTACTATCAAGGAGTTGCCTTGACCAAATACCTACTAAAAGAGTCAAAGCACTTCACCATTCACCATGCTTACATTATTAGGGGGTAGCCCTAACCAAATATAGGCAGGCAAAAGTATTAGCAATTCATACATTTAGATGCTTGAATACTTTAGGTATTACATTAATTTTGCAATTACCCACTTACAGGTCAAAAAAAACACAATTAAACTTTAACAGCACTAACGAGGAATTACTTTCCGCTTCACATATTTATCATTATGTGGTCCATGGGTGACAACGATTATCTACTTAAAATACATAATGTACCGGGTAAACATTAAAATATCACGTACCTTTTTGTTGTCTTCTATCCACTTCTGAGTTGAAACGACGATAAAAAAAACACTGGTATACTTAGAACAAAATTAACTAGTTTATTAAAGCAGTAATAATTCCCTTATAAATAATTCTAACTCTCTTCGCAGTCGTGTGTCTCGAAAGACGGATCTGAATTGAATGTCCGCGATGTCGGCCATGTTAGGTTCACGTTGTTGGCTGTTGGTAGCATTGAGTGACTCAATGCTGCCAACCTACAGTGTTGCCAGTATGGTAATAATACCACTACAACTATATAATTTGTAACACTTGCTACACAGGTTACTAAATAGTTACTACTGGCACCGGTCGCTTTCGTTTGTGAAAATTGTTGATCGTTTTATTAACAATACTGAGGTGAGATTTCTACCGACATTTTGGTGCGACTTTGAGCCAAAAATTCCTTATAGTTTTGAAGCTATCCTAAAATTAAGAATTAAAATTAGTATAACTTTGAAATAACAAGACATTTTCGGCTCAAATTACCCCAAAATATCGGTAAAGATGTCACCTACTCCATTTTAGGACTTTTGAGAAAAACAAAACACATTCGTTACAATCAACAATGTTAGTTGTAAGATGGTTGTACGCGACGGGTATTTCTGGCGCGTTGCGTTTGGCAGCATAAATAGCCTTATGTCTTAGTATACCTATGAACCTATAAATAAGATTGGTTGTGCAAATGACTAATTAAAATACCTATTTCCTAAATATTACGTAGAAGCAGCGCTCCGCTGTTTCACCCGCGTAACTCCCCATCCCGTGGGAATATAAGGATAAAAAGTAGAGGTTTTCAACGAGTTCTCGTCGCGTAGGTATATTTTTTTATTCTATGTAGGTACACCGAGTACTCGAAGACGGCATGCCCATGTGATATTGTTTTTGTACTTATCCATAAATTTATTACTTATATTTAAAGGTTAATTAATTAGTTATTAGGTACTTTATTTAACTTCAAACATTCTTAATACATGTCTTATGTAATACACAAGAAGAAAAAAGCCCATGAGTTTCTCGTGCCTTCTTCTCATTGGTGGTCGGCATCCTAAATTAGTTTTTAAGACGTTTCAATGTGATCTCGTACAAGCTGTATGATTCCAAATGTTTTTTTTTTTGACTGATTAAAATTATCGGAAAGGGTACCGGCTCTCTCTCCATACAAACGTAGTCGACTGTTTCCTCCCTCAATAATGACACTGGAACAAATTTTTAGCATAAAACTTATAACTGCCATGAACTAAGTTATAATTTTTAGAGTGCGAAAAATGCTTTGCAGCTCTCAAGCAGTGTCTAAATAAAATTTAATCTTACAATTCTTAAAATCAATTCACCGTACGATCAGGCCGTCATATCATAACGGTGCCGGTGTGCTCCCATACGTTTGCTGCACGTGATCCAGGTTCACGATTTCATTTTGAAATCAACTTTTCTTCCGTGTACGCCGTAAATTGCGTAACTATCTGAACCAATAACTGAGGGCACAGGTGCAATGATATTTTATAATGTAAGAATGCAGTTTGGAAACAGTGGAACTAAGCATCCGCAATTTAGATATCGGTACTCTATCGGGTTAGTCCCGGGGCGACCCGATCTCCGAGCGACCCGTCTCTGAGGTTCACACTTTCATCGACTGACTTCAAATATGCTCCAGTTTTTATTATCGATATATTTTAGTTGCAACCACTTCATCAATTCTACTAATATTATAAATGTGAAAGTTTGTGTGTGTGTGTGTGTGTATGTTTGTTACTCCTTCACGCGAAAACTACTGGACCGATCGCGATGAAACTAGGTATCTAGATACCTGGAGACCTGGATTAACATATAGGCTACTTTTAATCCCGATATTCCCATGGGATCGGGACTTACGCGGGTGAAACCGCGGGGCGCAGCTAGTGTCATTATAATTATTCATCAGGATCAGATATAGGTACCCAAATTATTGCTAATACTCAGGATGGCAGAAAATCTAGCTAAATATTCTAAAACCTAATTATATTTCAATAATAGTTGATATTGACGACCCAGTTGACACAATGGTCACCATGCCGGACTGCCAAACACAGGGTTGCGGGTTCAATTCCCGCCTCAGACAAGTATTTATGCTTAGATATTTGTCTGTGGTCTGGTTGTTTCTATGTATTTTAAGTATATATTTACAAAAGAAAAGTATATAAGTAGTATAACACAAGTCTAGTTACTTACATTAGGGCTAGATGGCGATGTGTGGAATGTCCTGCAATATTTATTTATTATTTATATTATTTAATCAGCTTGACACTTTGACAGTTGGTTAATCAAGATTAAGGTCTTAAATGCTGTAATAGTCAACTTTAGTGCTACCGGTATTTTCTAAAGTTTTCGCAACTTGATTCCACGAATCAGTCTAATTCGCGTTTTGGTGTTACTGGTTTATTTTAAGCACAATAAATGAATGAGCATTTTCTTCAGAATCACGAGCGAATTGCGCTTACTTATTACGTGGCATCTATAAACCCAGTACTCCTTTAAACAAAGACAAAGGAGCACTCTACATACCAACCAGCAACTTTTCACAACCTCGCACGATACCCAAACGCTTAGCAACCCTGTAATTTGGTTACACGGAACACTATCTAAAACATTTATAGACGTACAAAAGCTGGCAACAATAAGAGCATGAGTATTGTTAAAGTTAATTGTTAATAATTAAACCGACGCTTATTGTCTTATAGAGGTACGTGGATAATGAGCACAGTGTAAATAAAACAGTAGGTGAACAGAACGCATCTTTATGAACGCTCCCAAAAAGCAGCATTTTGAAATGGGTTCACTACGCCAGATCGAAACACGTTTCCACTTGCTACATTTTAACTATGACGACTCACCATATGCTAAATTAAACTGAGCTTCATTATGACAAATTATATTACACTGATGCTTCATTTCACCTAATGACATTTTATTACTAGTTTATTTTGCCTATAGTTGATTCATTCAAATGATGTTTCACCTACGTGCCATTCGATCACGAACTGTTTTTAGAACAACCCTATGGACCAGTTTGAAAGCGACATACTTCCTTCAAACCGGTCCACAGCCGTGCATTTTTGTTTTGTTGCTGATTAAGGTGACATGGTTGGCCTAGTAGTAGATTCCTCGACTTACTCCGAAGGTCGTGGCCTCGAATCCCAGTCGGCAATGCACCAATTTTTATTAAACAAGTGCGCTAAGTGATATTTCTGTTACGGTTGAAAGAAAACCATCGTGATTAAACCCGCGGCTTAGTTAGCTCTAGAAATATTGACACGTTCTTCTTCTGGACATGGACAACTAAGCTGAGATGGTAGTGCAGATGCTGGGCAAGCCTACTCCATCCTCACGCAAAAAGAAGTTAGAAGTGGGACTAGTTGCAGAAAACAGTCCCTATACAAGTGCAAGTAGGTAAAGTGGCAGGTCTGTCACGACGAGTATTTGTGATTATATTTGAAATGGAGCAAATATAGTTATGATTGATAAGCTTGAATTGTTTTACCTACAGGTAGTTGAGCTGTAGTGGCTGAATCTATACATATAAAATGATTTGTCCTGTACGATTGACTGACTGACGGATCAACGCACAGCCTGAACCGCTGATCGTAGAGACCTGAAACTTTGAGGTTGTATTCTTTGTATGACGTAGGCATCCAATAAGAAATGATTTTTCGAAATTCTACCCCTTAGAGGGTGAAAAGGGGGCAAAGTTATATGGGATATATGGAATATATATATTGTCGCGAGTCGCGTATACGATCACTCGATTGTTCGTCTGTATTTTAAAGATTTCAAATAATTTTACTTCCACTGTGCCTTAGATGAGGGCGGGAAATGCGTGACCTTTTAGTCGCCTCGGATCACGTCATAATGACGTACCTAAGTGCTACGATAAATTCTGTTGGCTTGTTACTGTAAATTGTTATCGCCCTACAGCAACAGTAGGTGCCTACATTTTTAGTGATTGTTATGGCTGTGACTTTGCTATTTGTCTTGTCCAAAAGTAAATTAAGTTTTACATAAATATCACCTTCACCTTCCTCAACTTTTTGTCCATCCAAAGGTTGCCTGGAAGAGATCGCTTTGAGCGATAAAGCCGCCCTTTGTAACACTTAGACTTAAGCTTTGTTTTTATTTAATGTTATTTAAAATTGGTGTTTACAATAAAGAATTTATCTATCTATCTAAATATTTCGAATCACCTCGACACTAAGCGTTTTGCTTCGTCATTCCTTATTTGTATTGCAAGGAAATTAAATCAGTTGCCTCTGTCTTCCCTGACGTGAACAATGTGTGAGTCTTCAAATCGCAAGGGAATAAGTATCTTCATAGGAAAGCGTGCTGCTTACATCTTAGGCTGTATCGTCACTGGTAGGTATGTTAAAAAAACCTAATTGTTTAAGAAGTGTTTTTTTTTTCATATCTTTTTTAAACAAAAAAGGCTTGCATTTGACCTCATCTTACCTGATGGGAAGTGAAGATGAGGTCTAAAATGTAGCATGCTCGCCTAGAAGGTACCTATTCACTCTAGACTTGAAGACTTCAAGGTTGATATTGAAGAACAATTCATGTTTTATGGCCCGTGGGTTCAGATGTGCCTTGTACTTGTATACGGACTGTTTTCCGCAACTAGAACTCTTCAGTTGGGTCCTTTTTGCGTGACGATTGAGTAGGCTTGCCCAGCACCTTTACCTACTATCCTCACAGCTAAGCCGACCACGTACAGAGAAAAGACCTTGTCATTACTTCTTAATTTTTTTCATCTGATCATTTTTTGATTTAATAGATCAAAAAACAAAAACAATTAAAATAAAGTCCAATATAAAAACCAAATTAAATAGAATGAAATCTTCTTAAATTGAGCGGCGGGTGTCATCACGATGTCTTTCACCGTAAGATCAGTGTCAATAAACACAAAAAAAAAAGATTTGATTGTTTGTTTGTATTGATTAGGCTCCAAAACTACCGGACCGATTTTGACGAAACCTAGTATGAGGATACATTGATTCATTGGGAGTGTCATAGGCTCCTTTTTATCTTGATATTCCCACGGGAATAACGCGGTTAAAACCACGGAGCGCTGCTAGTCTAATATATTAAATTCTCGTGTCACAATGTTAGTTACCATACTCCTCTGAAACGGCTTAACCGATTGTTATGAAATTTCATATGCATATTCAGTAGGTCTGAGAATTGACTACTATTTATTTTTTTATTTTGTTTTCTTTAGTTTTTATTTGTAAATGGCAAAACAACGTTTGTCGGGACATCTAGTATATTGTATAAAATGCTTTATACTTGCAAGCAACTATTAAAATGTCTACTGCTTCCGTTTATACGTATAGGAATATCTACCACCAAAATAGGTTAACACAGGGGTCGGCAACCTTTTGAGTCGGAAGAGTCAAAAATTACAATTTACAAATTTTCAAAGTTTTTAAAGAGCCATATTTTTTTAGCCAACTATAAATATTACTTGCGTAATTAAAGTTTTTTATGATAGTCGGCACTCCGAATGCCAACTTCTTCATCTCACTGAAGGCAATCGGGAAGGCAATCCATGCCTCGAATATAAATAATAAATAAATATTGTAGGACATTCCACACATCGCCATCTAGCCCCAAGCTAAGTAACTAGACTTGTGTTATGCGTGCTAGACAACGGAAATACTACTTAAATACTCTTTTTTTGTAAATATACACTTATAATACATAGACGCAACCAGAGCACAGACAAATATCTAAGCATAAATACTTGTCTAAGGCGGGAATCGAACCCGCAACCCTGTGTTTGGCAGTCCGGCATGGTGACCATTGTGCCAACTGGGTCGTATATAAGTGCCTGAACTCGCGGTATTTCTTTAAAATATATGGCATATGGAACTAAAGAGCCACAGCTTCACATCCAAAGAGCCGCATATGGCTCGCGAGCCGCTGGTTGCCGATCCCTGGGTTAACATAACCAAATCTTCCGTCTCAATAGAACCGTGAGCTAATGTACCCGTTATCGGATTCCCCTCGAACATTATAAATTTACATAGTTCGGTATCACAACTCGTATAGAAACCTCTGGGACTTGGGCGTACATAAATCAAAAACTTCTCAAATGTCAATGAGTGAATGTAAATAGTGGTAGCATGAACCTATTGTGACGGATTATAGGGTGGTCATGTTATTTCTCTATATATAAAATTCTAGTTAAGTGGTAATAGTTGCCAAACTCCACCTAAACGGCTAAACCGATTTGTATGATTTTTTGTGTATATTCGTTAGGTCTAAGAATCGAACATCTATTTTTTCCCCATTTTTTTGTCTTTTTTTATGGCAAAATAACGTTTTTCGGCAAAACTAGTAATTTTATAAAATACCTATGGAATATTTTTTTCCCTTTGTGCAACAGTTTTAGGGTTCTGTACCCAAAGCGTAAAAACCCTATTACTATAACGTCCGTCTGTCACCCTTTGTTTTTTTTTAACAGACAACAATAATAATAATAATAATATTTATTGAACAAAAACATGTTTACAATTTACAAAATGAATCTGCTGGCATTCGACTAGTCGAGACTGTGTTCAAATATAGTACAACTAATCTAGATATATAGTTAAATTAATATATTTTATATGCTTATTTACTTTTATTTTAAACTAGCTGCGCCCCGCGGTTTCACCCGCGTAAGTCCCGATCCCGTGGGCATATTGGGATAAAAAGTATCCTATGTCCGTCTCCTGGCTCTAAGCTACCTCCCTACCAATTTTCACCCAAATCTGTTCTGCCGTTCTTGAGTTATAAGTGGTGTAACTAACACGACTTTCTTTTATATATATAAGATATTAGGTAATACTCTGTACTCATTTGACATGTAACTTGAACGTTATCAATAAATTATCTGTATCTGTAGCAAGGATTTAAGTTGCTAGCGGTGTACAAGTCATAGATAGATGAGATGTAAAAGCCCATATTATATTATTGCACCACTGTTTTTTTGTCAAGAGAAGGTTCTTAAAAAAGAAAAAAAAAGAAAGTCGCGTAGAAAATGATTACGCCGGTGAAACCGCGACGCGCAGCTATTTTTAACCCCGACGCACAAACAACGGGGTGTTATAAGTTTGACGTGTCTGCGTGTGTGTGTCTGTCTGTGGCATTGTAACTCCCGAACGGCTCAAGCGATTTTAATTTGTTTCTTTTGTTTGAAAGGTAAATGAGCCGGGAGTGTTCTTAGCTATGTTTGATCGTAATCGGTTCAGCCTTCTGAAAGTTATGGGGGATAAAACTCGGGGGTCTTTTAAATTCTAAATTTTATAAATAACATCTCTTTATCGTTTATTGTCGTTTATTGTGTACAATTTATAATTATTATAATTATAAATTGTACACACCCTATTATAAAAGCACGCCTAAACTTTTACTGGGAGACTATCTCAGTACATTTACAACTCGAGACAGTCCCGACTAGGTAAGCAAGATTTATGGACACCACGACGACGTGCTCTCGAACACTTTTATGATGCCAAAATGAGTGAATATAAAGATGGTTCTTGAAGTGATCGTTTTGGTTAAGTTAAAATCTGTTAGTAACATAAAATTTTAGGTCAATTAAATACACCTCAGTAATAATATAGGAACAGATATTATTACGCAAAAGATTACTCGCGTTAAAAACCAAAACTAATATTTAGAATTAAAAAACCCCTCTTATCCACCATAATTTTCAGACGGTTGTACTGATTTCAATCAACCATAGCTAAGAATAATATTCACTTTTCAAACAAAAGTACCAAGATCGAAATCGGTTCATCCGTCCGGGCTGCAATGCCACAGACACACACACACCCCCCGTCGTTGCGTCGGAGGCTAAAAAGGGTAGGGGTTAAATCACATTTTTGATGGAACAAGCAGATGGTCCATTGTCCAATCAATCTCTGAACTTAATTTCATGGGAATCCCTTCAACTCAAATTGAAACATAGCATTACATGCGAAGCGTAGGAATCATAATGAAAGCATTATGAGTAAGACCTACTTATTACTTTGTGTATATCTTCTTCTTCTTATGGTGCCTCTCCGACTAACGAAGGTTGGCAGTCAATTTAGAATATTCTTCTCTATTTCTAGCGAAGCGAAAGAATTCGACTGCACTCGCTATCCCCCCGGATGTTATGCAGCTAAGATTTTTCCTCCGACGGACACGTCTTTTGCCCGCGACTTTTCCCATCATAATTAGTTGTAGTAACTCGTACCTATCATGTCTCAATACATGTCCTAGGTAGGCAGCTTTTCTTTGTTTGACTGTCTGCAAAAGTTCACGTTTCTGCTTTACTCGTCGGAGAACCTCAACATAGGTCACTTTTTGAGTTCGCCTCTACATGTGTATATCGTGTCCTATAATTGTATTATATATCCTGGGTTGTACAAATATAGTTATCTATCTATCTACACTCCAAAGTGAAATTATGAGTCTGCAAAGACTTTAATCTTAAAACGATATCCAGAATTGCTTTCGGAGAATCGCAGTTGCATTTCAATCTGAAAATAATTAGATGAATCAATCCAGGGTTCGCATTCTCTAACGAGTGTTTTTAATTCCGCTCGGGCGACGTCGAATAGCAGACAAAAGAATGATGGCATTGAAAAACTTGAGCAAATACACTAAATAGAAAAAAAAACATGATTAAATTCTCCATTTTTTTCTAGATTACAATGAAATTGATACTATTTCGTGAACTAGTTGTGGAAAAAAGATATAAGCATTTAACGTCAAGTGTTTTTCATTTTATTCATCAGCATCTGACGACATTACACATATAGGAACATCAAGAACTTAACATCCTTGTAAAGAAACATATTCGGAACGCACCCACCGTTAGAAGAAATCACTCATGGGGTCATTTTCTATGGTCACTTTCACAAAGATAACAATATTTTTGAAGGTACGAGTATATTTGAAGATAATAAATTTAATTAAAGTAAGACAGCGTACACCTTACCCCACAATTTGCGCTTCATAAAAAATTTAACTTATTAATTTATCACATAGGTACACATTTGTGTAGCTTATTACAGTATTTTCTGTTATCCATTTATTGTTTGTGCATTGTCATCCAAAGAGGCAATACACCGAACCTTTTGGGGACCTTATTTAGATTTTTAATATTATCATTTGTTTTATGTGTAATTAATAATTAAATAAAGTTTATTAATTATCTGAAGTAAATAACGACAAATTCTAAACAATAAATGAAATAGTATACAGAATACAGACATAAAATATTCGAGCTCAGATGTGCATTGATTAATGTGTAGCCATCTGCAATGGTGCATAACTGGCTTGTAATGCGTTCCTAATACGTACACCGTTCGGTTCTCGCAGTCGATCGGTTCAAACGTCGATGTTTCGATAGGATTACGTCGATTGGTTAGTTACAGGCATGAACGACATAAACTTGGATAACCTATAATTGGTTTAAAGGGTATGAAACTGGCTAAACTTTATCACCAAATTATTATTGGTTGTACCTACCTTCGAACATTTTGTCTTTATTGTCTTTATTGTCTGTTTATTTATTGTCTTCTTATTTGTCTGTTTGCGTTGCTGCAATTGCTAATTTTTCCGCCACACACAAATATTTGTCTGATCATCTGAAAACTCTAACAATAGGTGAGCCACTCCACTATACGAGAAGAAAAAGAAGAAGAATGGATAGAATACTTTCATTCTTCTTCTTCTTCTTCTCGTATAGTGGTGTGGCTCACCTATTGTTAAGTTTTCAGATCGCCCTAAGGCCTCTAACTTGACCTAACGACTGCTACTAGAGGTAGCAACCGGGAGCAATGGCTTGACGTGCCTTCCGAAGTACGGAGGGGCTCACGAAAATACATTTTTGCCACATTACTAATTGGTCACCCATCGAAGTAATGACCGCACCAGGCCTCGCTTAACTCGCAAGACCGTAAACGATCAGCGAGCTTCGCTTAGCTGTGAGCCTCCCATTCTACCATTGCCTGACAACCATAAATCAGGCCTAGTTCCTTACCTTGGAGCTAGGTGGCGATGTATTAGGACCGCGGTGTGAATCGCCCAAGAGCTCTTCTGAATGGGTTCATTCGAACCGCGGTGTGAATCGCCCAAGAACTTTTCATCATTATATCAGCCAAACATCCACTGCTGAACATAGGCCTCCCCCAAAGACTTCCAAAGCGATCGTTCGCGTCTACGGTCGGCTGCATAATTGCACACCCACCGTAGAGCTCCAAAACGGCTGTTATAAGAATGTTTTCACCACAAGCAAGATTCTAGGCACCTGCTTTAGTTTAATTTTAAAGCCTTCTAACTCATCAATTTATCAAACAAAAATTATTAGAATGAAAACATACCATTTTTGACGTCTACCGGGGGCTGTAATTTTGCAGCCGACCGTACCATGCACCAATTCGTCCAAAGCCTGGCAGGAAACTAAAACGAACTCTTTTCACTTCAAACGCTAGAAACGAAACTGGTTCATCCCATATCATTCGCATCCAACATTTCCACTATCTAGTACATAATATTCGAGTACCTAGCACAACTAATAGCAGAGTGCAAACGTATGTCTGTCTTAATTAAGCGAATACGTCTCTTGGTACGCGGCTGCATATGGCATTGCATCCGGATCTCATTTGAATCCGGCAAATTGAATTGAGGTACGGTGAGCGCAGCTCCTACACTTTGGCTGTGTTATGAGACCTCTACACTTTGGCTTGTGTTGTGTGGAAGTAACGAGATTTGTTACTATGTTTGTAAAAATGTTTGTCAATTGTTCCCAAAACGTATTGTTGCTCTCCTCACCTCTGTTTTCACCGTTTAACCAAATTAATTTATTACTGGAATCCTGAACAAGAGATTTTCGCATAATTTTAATACCGTACCTTTGGAATATATTTCTAACATTTAATCTTACATTTCTACAAATAAGTACATGTTTATTAAATGTAAAAAATAAATAAATATTGCAGGACATTCCACACATCGCCATCTAGCCCCAAGCTAAGTATAAGCAGAGTGACCTATAAGCAGAGTGACCTTACTGTTTTGTTTTACAAGTTAATACCTACACTATGCCCATACGTAACCAAGTAGAAATAAGGAGGATTGATTTTGTAAAGTCCAATCTGCCGTATCACATGCCTCGAATAGCGATCCGATTTGGTTGAGCAGTCGACTTCAAGGGCCTGAATACCGAGGGTATTTGACGAGCATAGCATTGCTAATCGTCTTGTAGAGTGTGTTGGGTTAACGCGTTGGTTTATCTAAGGGGAATTTCGTACCGGAAGGCTTCCAACCGACATATTGATTTAAAAATCAAAATTTAAGAGGAAAGGTTACCGGGGGCTCTATGCATACAAACGTAGTCGATTGTTTTCTCACTGGATAATGACACTAGAGCTAATATATATGTTGCATAAAACTTATAACTGCCATGACCATGCCCCTATGTTTTGTTTTTATTTTGTTTTATAAATCTAAATTTCTATGATAATTAGAAAATGAAAAAGCCGAAACATAGGGGCATAGTCATGGCAGCTATAGGTATTATGGCACAAAAATATTTGTGCTAGTGTCATTATCCAGGGAGAAAACAGTCGACTACGTTTGTAAGGAGAGAGCGCCGGTACCGTTTCACTTTAACATTAATTTTTAAATCCTACATCTAGAACAGCCTTTCCCAAAGTGGGCGATAATGCCCCCTTGTGGGCGCTGCAGGTCTAAAGGCGGTAAGAGCGCTCAGGTATTAAGTTAACTCTTGCGGTTTATAGTAAAAGTCTCGTTTTGAATAAATGTTTAATCTCCGCTAATATAGCTCACAATAATTAATTTAATTTTATATTATAGTGGTTTTTAAGTGGGTGAAAAATGGGGGCGATAAAAAATAATTTATTTTCGAAGTGGCTAGTAGACAAAATAAGTTTGGGAAGCCCTGATCTAGAACGTTATTTTTTATTACTAAATGTTAAGTACTAAGAATGATTTTAAATTGTCCATAAATTACAGTATAACCAATAATTGACAGTTATTTAATAAACTCCACTTTCATTAAAATTTTGGATAATTTAAAGCCTTATAAAGAATTTATTAGTTGAAAATTATATTGTAGTTGTGCAGTTTAGAAAATAATGTTAAACTATTTCGATTTGTATTTTGTGATTTGTATTGCATATTTCTTCTCCTGTCAATAACAAATTTAACAAAAAAGAATTAGCGAAATCGGTTGAGCTGTTCTCGAGATTTGCGCTAAGCAAAACATTCAGCGATTTATTTTTATTTATATTATAGATTTATTATAAGTCGTCATTTGTCGAGAATTTAGACAGTGTAAACCTCAGAGACGGGTCGCTCGGAGATCAAGTCACTCCGCCACTAACCCGTCAATATCAACAACATCGTTCTTATTTGTTGTCATTGGTCAAGTATTTATTTGGTTCAACTTGTTTCTCGCTCTCTCTGGTCGATCCTTCATGACTGAAGATCGCGACCACCAATCTTCTTCACCCAGCGGTTTGTAAAGGTCTTCCACTTGGTCCGGTCTGCGGCCATTCGAACCACTTCCTCAAACCTGGACGAGCTCTCCCGTTTTAGTTGATCTGACCATCTCATCGGGGATCTACCGCGTGACCGTTTGCCCTCTACATTTGCACAGATGATCAATTTCTCCAGGTTCTCGTCTTGACGTCTGATAATGTGGCCGAAATAGCTGAGGGGACGTCTTTGGCATATAGTGGAAAGACGTTCTTTAATGCCAAGATCTTGTTTAGTCTTCGAAAATTGTCATGAAACATAGGAAAAGCTATTGTTTTTGTATCGCTACAGAATTATTATTCATGACACACTTTCTGGATTGCTTTATCAATTAGCTCTAAACATTTACATATATGAAATTTTTATAATCGGTACCATTGTATACTAAGTATTTTACATACCTACCTACTTAATTTACATTGAAGTTTAGATCTTGTTTACAGCTCTTATATTATTCAGTATTCCTTTAGTCTTCAAATAGATTGTAACTTAGTGTTAATATTAATTTTAATGAATATATTACATAGATATTGTTATAATTTAAATACCTACCGTCATACTCATGGATTTGTAAGTAAATATATAAATTTATAATTTAAAATTAAATTAATGTATGGGCTCTAACAGAATTACCGGCGATATCTATTTGATAATTTTATTTATACTTATTATTGTAATTTACGTAGTTATTTATTTTTAGGGGTTCCAATAATATGTGCCCTTGTGGAGGCACTGTCAACGCCCCTGAAGTGTTCAGATCAGCTTTGCAATTTTTTACAGCAGCACAATGTCTTATAGCCGATAATTGGCCACGAGATGCTGATATTTGTAGTAAGTTTTTTTGAACCTATATTTAAATTGAATGTTTCAGATTTTTTTGAACTCATTTTTGATGTGATTGTAGATGACGAGGAATTCGATTTTATAATAGTTGGTGCAGGAACAGCTGGTTGCATTTTGGCAAACAGGCTGAGTGAAGAAAAAGATTGGAATATTCTGCTCTTAGAAGTTGGCGGTGATCCGTCAATTGATAGTAATGTAGGTATATTACGTAGTAGCTTACAACTTTTAGGTGATCAAATGTAAAAATGTATTATCGGTGACGACGGGATCCATAACATGTAAAACTTATTAAGAATGCGTGGTTTCAGATACCAGGTTTAGTAACTACACCAATTGGTGAATGGGAATTTTACTCAACAACAAATGATAGCAGAGTTAACCAGGCGTGTATCAATGGCACTATATTTTGGCCACGGGGCAAAGTGCTTGGAGGATGCAGTACCATTAACGGTATTATTTACGTCAAAGGACATCCTTTAGATTATCAGAAGTGGTATGACCAAGGCAACTATAACTGGCATCCGGACATAGCTTCCAGATACGAAAGGAAAGCAGAAAGCCTTCAAAGTAATGAACTATTGAAATATTCTGATGTAAAAAATTACTATGGCCACGATGGACCGATCCCAATTAGTCTTAATAACTACACATACAATGGACGGAAGCAAATTTTAGACAAAGTCCTTGAATCGTACGAAGAATTAGGCTTCAGAAAAGTCCATGATTTGAATACTGCTAAATTAAATGGATGTGGTTACGTCACTGTCAACTCAGCAGAAGGTGTAAGATTCAGTACGGCTAAAAGCTATTTGGTTCCAATTCAGGATCGAAACAACTTTAAACTGCTTAAAAAAACATTTGTTACTAAATTAATTATCGATATTAGTACAAAAGCAACTGTTGGAGTAATGGCTGAACGATGCGGTAAAATTGTTCGTTATTTTGCGCGGAAAGAAGTTATATTAAGTGCAGGTGCTATAAACACACCTCAATTACTTATGTTATCAGGGATTGGGCCTAAAGAACATTTAGAGACCCTTAACATACAGTGTATAGTTGATTCACCTGCTGTTGGGCAAAACCTTCAAGATCATCCAATTGTACCTTTACCTGTATTTGGTGATAAACCTGAACCAGAAAACATAGTCGATACGTATTTCGAAGCAATTAAATATCTTTATAATAAATCTGGAAAATATAGTGACTTACCAGGTAATATAAAACTGTTCTTTTCAGAAGATAATTCTAGCCAATACCCCGATTATAATTGCGATATTTTTGTTATCAATGAAAATTCTACAAGTGCTAAGTCACTGAGCAATAATTACAAAAAATCAGTAATAGATTCTATCGTTAGAGAAAATGTTGACCATGCACTATATTGGTTCAGATTTGGCCTCACCCACCCTCACTCGAGAGGAAATTTGACTCTACGAAGCGATAATCCTTACGATTATCCAATTATTTACTCTAACTACTTTCTTGACGATAGAGACTTGGAGAAAATCGTAAGAGGAATCATGAAAGTAATAAAAATAGTTAATACCACTTATTTTGAATCCATCAAGGCTTATATAGGACGGATTGATATTGATACATGCAATAATTTCGAAATAAATACTAAAGATTATTTTAGGTGTTTGTCGCTTAATATGGTGACGACGGCATATCATTCTGTAGGAACTTGTAAAATGGGTTCAGATCCAAAGACAGCTGTTGTAGATGATAATTTAAGAGTATACGGTGTTGATAGACTAAGAGTGATCGATGCTAGTATAATGCCAAATGTAACTACAGGGAATACTAACGCTCCTTCGATTATGATAGGCGAAAGAGGATCCGATTTGGTAAAACGTACTTATGGCAGAGCTAATTGAGAACAACATTTGATTGATATTCAATTATGTTAACAACTTATCTACTTTGTAGATCAAATTCGTATGGAAACACCTAAGTACTTTTTAATAGTTTTTATGAAAATGTCCATGAAAAAAAAATTATAACAAAGTTCCTGTGATCATGTTGAAAGGTATTGAGAAGCCTAGAACGTTATCAGACGTGTCAGAGCAGCTGGAGATGCCAGTGAAAGTGGCACCGGACTGAGCAAACTGAGCTGAGACGTTCGAGACGTTGCACGTCACGAATATACTATGAATACATTCTTAATCATGAAAACTACTATGAGAGCTGAAGTTCTTCTCTATCCAAAAATTGAAGAAATGTATTCACTGATAAGGTTGTTCATTTGTGTAACTTATACTATTTTCCCGTCCTATGTTGTTTTATCTAAAAATATCTATCCATCTTTTCATCCTCAACATTGAGGAAAAGACTGAAGAAAATAAAGTTGTGAACGAAGATTAAAATTGATGAAATGCATAAGCAGATTTATATTTTCAGTTGTTGTGAATTGCTTGATACAACAATTGGGTCCTCTGAATACCGTATTAACCGTCTTTAGTGCCACATTGTAGAAAGTGCTTATGTCGTCTAGAATCACTCGAGTAGTTTCGCAAGACAGGTATCTTAATTATTCGAATAATTTTCGTTTCAATGTTGTTGGTTCATCGACCTTGTTTGTCAATTCAACTTGCTGAAATAATATTTTCTTCCTGCAACGGTATACGGTACCCACACATTTTACTTGTTAGCAAAAGTACTTGAGTGGTATCGCATGTACTTTATTAGCAGAAATGTATTGTGGTTTGAGCCAGCATTAAAAGCTTTCAGCCAGTTGAAAGGAGATCGTAAATTTGTTATAATTTTCTCAAGAAATCTTAGTAAGGATTACTGCAAACTATAAAGCTGTCTTATTGTGGTGTTTGTTATTAGCGGTGAGCGGTTTTCATAAAATAAAGTAATGGTTTTCAGTATTTTATTTTTTGCGAGACAAAATGGCAGAACGAGGATCGCTACTCACTACTAATTTAAATTAAATTCTAAAGAGATCATATTTAGAGGTCTGTATACCTTAAGAGAAATAAACTTGACCCCTGTAAGATCTTTTGTTTATCCGTTTGTCTGTCGAGCGAGACCCTTATTATACGGAAAAGGTAGAGATAGCGAATTGTCTTTAGTTCCTTAAGTAAAATAAAATCATTTCTTAAAAATAAACGTGAAATATTGTGAGAACCCGACTGACCCTAATTTTAACTATTTGTTCAGTGAAGTTTTCTTTTTATTTGTTGCATGTTGTACCAAATTGCATGATTTTAAATTAATGAAAAAACTTTTTGTTTTGAATGATCCTATAGCTAAAAGCTATAGGGATACTCTAAATTTAGTTCAGACACGCTTTTACCGAAAAAAATGAGGTACCTACGAATACCTACAGCACAAACTTACCTTCAGTTAATTTCACTGCTGCTTCTATTTTTTTGTAATCGCTGTAAGTTTATACTTTAAAACTAAGCTGAAGATTATTATTTCGTGTACTAACACAATTTTCCGTAGGAGTCTTTTAATAACAAATAAAATATTAGTACCTTTCGAGTTACTTATAAACAAAAAGGAAATAAACTACGAAAATATTTTACCCAGTTAGGAGTTGTTGAAATGTTCCATTTACGTGTTCATCTACTTTTTAGAGTTCCGTATTCAAAGGGTAAAAACGTGACACAATTACTAAGAATTTACTGTTAGTTAAAAAATTAAGAAATTAACTATGTATTTAAAAATAAGCGTAGGGTTTGAAGGCACGCTATCAACACATTACCTGCACTTAACCTAATTTATCGAAAATCCAGTAGTCCATAGCACTCACAATGAATCAATGTATTTTCATACCAAGTTTTATCAAAATCGGTCTGTAATTTCGGAGTCTTAATTCAAACAAAGAATCAAATATTTTCTCTTTAAGAGGAAAGGGTATCGGGGGCTCTCTCCATACAAACGTAATCGACTGTTTTCTCTCTGGATACATTACACATTACATACACATACATTAGATCATTTTTTTTGTATAAAACTTATTTTAACTGCCACGACCATGCCCCTGTGTTTTGTTTTTTATTTTTATATCTTAATTTCTATGATAATTAGAAAATGAAAAAAAAATAAACATAGGGGCATAGTCATGGCAGTTGCAAGTGCCATTATCAAGGGAGGACAGTCGACTATGTTTATCCGGAGAGAGCGCCGGTACCCTTTCACCTTAACATATTTTTATAGACCAAATAGATACCTAGATAAATATAAAAAACTAGTTACAAGAACATTTAATATAACTTCACAGTAATTATGAGTAAACTAATATCGCGTCTACAACCGCATGTTTCATTACACGTAATTAATTTCACGACGACGTGTCGTGGGATAAATTGTAACGCTACGGAATAAAGCCGCATTTTGTCTGATGAGTTTTAGTTTGATATTAGGTTGGTATATGGAATTAAAGTTCAAACATATAGTTTTAGATAAATTAGTTTAATAGATGTTATTGTTATTAAAACTTAATATATGATATACAGAAGCATTCAGGTTGTTTGACAATATGGCGGTGGTATGTATGTATATTTAATTTATGCTTGTCTATGGCTTATAACTGTTAAAACAGAATAGCCGAGGTCGACCCAGAGTCCCAAAACCCATTTGGGAAAGCACACGGCTTTTCTTTTAAATTTATATGATGTTTCTTTTATTTTTAAATCAAAAATTGGTAAAGATCTGATAAGGATCGTCGAAATGATGACCAGAATAACTCCTCAAATGCAGTAAATTAGACACTTTAAATTATCTACCAGTGAGAATGTACTAGGTGTTAGTCGTAATATGGGTCTATGAATAAAACTTGACGCTTAGGTTTTTTTCTCATCAAATAATTGAAAAACTGCAATAAGTCCTTTTAAGCCTGAAACACAAGCTTTCATAGTTAAGGCAATAAAGTATAACTAGCAAAAGTATATGTTAATATTATATTGTTAATCAAATCTTCTGCTATTGACATATCGAGTTTCAACGCAATCGGGTCAGTAGGTTTTGATGTGTAACAAACATACACACAAACTTTCACATTTATAATATTAGTAGGATATTTTGTAAAAGTTGTATTAATTGAATTATTCTTATTCTCAATAGTTTATTTAAGCAAAGTTTACAATACTCACGCACCGTTTAATGCTTGAGGTTTGAGAAAATTTTGACTCTGTCTAAATAGACGTCTGTAAAATTCAAACAGACCGTTCATAAACCAATTTATAAATTCTATTAGTACCGAAAAGGTCATCAAAATCTTCCAAAGCAGAACCGGCTGCGAAGTTATCGAGCTTAACTTCAAATAATTTAATATTTTACGTACCTCCAATATCGACGGATAAATTGTCCGACCGGAACACCCGAGAAATCATCAACCCAATATTCTAAAAGGGTTCCTTATTAGCATTTTGCCGTACAAATTTACAGCAACGATGTACCTAACAAAGTAACAAATCCTTTACTAATTTGTTAACACGAAACTTTGTCTTTACATGGATGTGCAGAGCATAGTGGTAAGGCGACAGTAAATGCGACAAAAGAACTTTACTAAACACGCCTGCTTAAAGTTTAGGATACTATTTTTTTTAATAGTATCCTAAACTAAACTTGACTTGATAGATTGACGACCCAGTTGGCACAATGGTCACCATGCCGGACTGCCAAACACAGGGTTGCGGATTCGATTCCCGCCTCAGACAAGTATTTATGCTTAGATATTTGTCTTTGGTCTGGTTGTTTCTATGTATATAAGTATATATTTACAAAAGAAAAGTATATAAGTAGTATATCCGTTGTTTAGCACCCATAACACAAGTCTAGTTACTTAGCTTGGGGCTAGATGGCGATGTGTGGAATATCCTGCAATATTTATTTATTTATTTATTTTTGACGTGATAATGTCTAATAAATTGATGAAACACCTGCATTCACAAAAAAGATGACGTCATCGCGTTCCATAGCAATGTCATGTTATTGACAAGCTAACCATAGCAACTTATGAAGTATGCAAAATGGTAAAGACAATGAAACAAAATAATTCTTATGACGTTATCACGTAAATTTATCGTCCGTAAACCGACTTTTTCTGTCTAGCTTTTCTGTCAAAGTACTTAACTACATCAATGTGTGTTGGCGGAAAGCCTTCCGTTCACGACAAGACCGCATATTAATACCAACTCTCAATCGCGTCCTGTGCCAAAAGGTAGGATTTATTTCAGTTGTTTCGAAGTATAGCCATGAGTTTGTTGTAGAAATAGAGAGTCAAACTAGATGTTTTATTTTTGGAACGTTTAATGTGTTGTGTGAGCAATAAGTAGTTGTCTTTACTGTTTTATTTTCCGGTTGTCTTTCGATTAATCTCTCGATATTGTTATCATGTAATTCATTTTTGAAATTGGAATGGGGCTTTCATGTCCTCGAATAAACCCACAGACCCTTGTTTATATCTACAAACCGATAATAGCTAATTATAATTTCTCCGAAATCTATACCTACTAGCTGTTGCCCGCGACTTCGTACGCGTGGTAGTTTTTTATGTACCAAAACTTTCCTCTTAAAAGAAAAGTTTATTTGAAATTTAAGTACTCAGTTAAAAATATGTTGTAAAAATTGTATTTATTCTATCCGTAATCTAGCGGCCATAACACAAGCCTAGTTGCTAAAATTGGGACTAGGTGCCGCTGCGTACAATGTCCTGCAAACCTTTATCCATTCCTCTTAATTTAATTATTTTCATACGAGTTTAAATCTCCATGCGCCTGCGCTGAGCCATAAATATTTTGATTCATTTAATTATTATGATTCGGTTTAATCGTAAATGCAGTTATATTAGGTTGCGGTACAAAGGGACGGATATAGATCTTGGCAAGTGCGTGGAGCTGTATCGATATTTTATCGAATCGTAAATAAATATTTCGATAATTATTCAAATCTTCTTCTTCGCGTATAGTGGCGTGGCTCACCTATTGTTAGAGTTTTCAGATCGTCTTAAGGCCTCTAACTTGACCTAACGACTGCTACTATAGGTAGCAACCGGGACCAACAGCTTAACGTGCCTTCCGAAGCACGAAGGGGCTCACGAAAACACATTTTTGCCTCACTATTAATTGGCCACCCATCGAAGTAATGACCGCGCCAGGCGTCGTTTAACCCGCACGACCATAAACGATCAGCGAGCGTCGCTATGCTGTGAGTGAGCCTCTTCATCATTCGAATAATAACTAATTGATGTCGAAACTCTAATGTCTACACTAAAGAGGTAACATTTATTTTGTTTTTATCGAATAGTCTTCGAAACTACTGCCCCCTTAGACAAGATTGCTTTTTATTAGCGATGTCGCCAATCGGTAGATTTAATTGTATGAAATTGACATACAACGTTGTATAAAATTAGCATTAAATGGAACTTATCCATCATTGCTTTTTTCTAACCCAGACTACGTGACTTTTCGTTGACTTGTGTCAATTTCATATAAAAAAAAGTCTGTCGATTGGCGATATCGCTAATAGAAAGCAATCTTGTCTAAGGGGGCTGGACCGATTTTGATAAAACTTAGTATGAGCCGGTTTATTGATACATTGAGAGTAATTTAATTTTAATTCCGATATTCCTACTTAGTTAGTGGTAGATTAGTGCGCGTAATTCGGTTATTTCTTTGGGTATGCACAGTTAATGGCTCAGTGGCCAAAAATAACTAGAAACCAGAACACATGGTCAATACATATTCAGTATACCTACCTGTATTTAACTAATGGATTTTTCTTAGGCAAAATTGAAATAAGCCAATTGACATTGCTCTTACGGTGAAGGAAAACATCGTGATGAGACTCGCGGCTTAGTTTGCGCAAGACGTATTGACAAGTTCTTTCCTCTGGACACGGTCAAATAATCTGAGAAATTAGTAGGTGTAGCTTTTTTGTGTAGGGTAGCAAACTTACTTCATCCTCACACAAAAAGGACCCACGTCAAGGATTGTTGCGGAAAAAAACCCTATTTTTTCTTCAAGTTTTTAACATTAGTAGATCAGCAGTTGACCACTATCACACCTGCCTGATGACTTGGTGATGCCGCCTAAGATGTAGCATGCTTTCCTAGAAGATACCTATTCACTCGCGACTTGAATACCCCTAAAATGTACAGTCAGGAACAGAATTGCAGACCCACTGTAGAGTTCTAAAATTACTATTATTGGAATGTTTTCATACTAATATTGCTTGTCTAATAATTTCATAAGTTGAAAGACTTTAACCTTCAACTCAAGCAGGATCTTAGAATCTTGCTTGAGTTGAAATTCTCTTAAGAACTGTTTCGGGACTGGATCTACACTTATGTTGCCTGATTGTACACGTCAGGAAACATAGACACATGTAAATGATTCCATTCCCAGTACGAATAATACCAATTTTCTAACTATCACATTGTAGTTATAGGTAAGTAGGTACGGTCGACTGCATAATTGCAGACCCACCGTAGAGCTACAAAACGGCTGTTATAAGAATGTTTTCAACACGAGCAAGATTCTAGACACCTGCTTTAAGTGAACTTTAAAGTCTTCCAACTCATCAATTAATCAAAATTTATTAGAATGCTAACATTCCAGTAATAGTAATTTTTGAACTCTACCGAGGGCTGCAATTATGCAGCCGACTGTACAATCGACGCTCAAAAGTACGTTAAAAAACGTTACGCTCACTCACTAGTAGCGTAACATTTACAATCCTGTACAGCACTATTTTAAAACACATACAGATGCACTCCGTACAGTGCATTAATGCAATAGGCAATTGAGCACGTTGTTGGTTAGTGTAGCGGGTGGCGGCTTATACTATTCGCCCAACTAAAGACATAGTTAACATATCAAAAATAATAATCTTACTGAGCAGGTACGTACTTATAAATGAAGTATTTTTGTGTCTGTGTAACGTCTATTAAAAGATAGATAAACACTTTATTACACCTTACACAAAAATAAAACAGCAAAAATGAAAAATATAAAAAATCAACAAAATTCTAACTTAAGTGACTATCTGCTAAAAGAAAATTAATATAAAAAAGATAAATAAATATAATGAAGTGTAATTTATTTATTATAATTATTATTTATTTTATTTATTTATTAGTTATTTTCCATCCAAAGGTTGCCTGGAAGAAATCGCTTTTAGCGATAAGGCCGCCCATTTGTGCAACTTATACTTTCTAGCTATTACTTTACTTTGTGTATATAGTGTTCTGTTTCTTCCTGTGTTGTACAAATAAAGTTATCTATCTATCTATTAATTTAAAAGAAAGTCGTAAGTCCAATACGTGTATATAGTACTGGTAACGCTCCGCAATTTCACCCGCGTAACTCCCGATCCCGTGGGAATATCAGGATAAAAAGTAGCCTATAGCCTTCCTCGATAAATGGACTATCCAACACAAAAATAATTTTTCAATTCGAACCAGTAGTTCCTGAGATTAGCGCGTTCAAACAAACAAACTCTTCAGCTTTATAAGTATAGATTATTGTAGCACACTGATAGTGTACTTATGACGCATACAGTACCTACAATAGACTTCCTAGTTCTATTCCTGTTGTATTGGCACTCGCACACCGAAAGACCGCCGTATAATTTATTGTTCTTGTAAATTAATTGTTTAAGATCGGAACGCTCGACTATTAATACAACTTTCAAGTACCAAGATTAGTTGCAGGTCGTTTATTTTGTCGTTTACGATAATCGAACGCGATAGCGACACGGTTCGGGTCGGTTAAGTAGTTCTTAAACGAAATGATGCGGAATTAGTGGCTGCTCCTTTACTGTCTGGAACAGATAACTTTTCGAAACAATGTTTATAAAAAAAATTCATTTTCAAAAGAAAGATGAGGCAATAGTTGAGCGTTTACACAAATGGAAAAAATATGATAAAATTCTCCGTTTTTCCAAATTATAGTGAAACTGATAGTATTTCGTGAACTAGATGTAGGAAAAAGAAATGGGCATTTAAAGTCAAGTGTTTTTCCTTTTCGTTACCAGCATCTGACGCGATACACGTATAGGAACTTCAAGAACATAACCTCCTTGCAACAAGTAATTTTTGTTCGAAGTTTTGTAATTATTCTTTAACAAATTTTTAAACCAAGAGTTTAAAAGGCTCAGATAGAACCCACTGGTCTCCTGAAATTCACACCCTGTGCCGACTCGTCAAATCTTTGAGGATCCCACTCGTTCCCTGATCGAATAGGTGGGTAATATGTACTTTTTGTACTATTTCCTTTAAATATATTACTCACCGACCCAGTTGGCACAATGGTTACTACACCGGACTGCCAAACACAGGGTTGCGGGTTCGATCCCGCCTCAGACAAGTATTTATGCTTAGATATTTGTCTGTGGTCTGGTTGTTTCTATGTATTATAAGTATATATTTACAAAAGAAAAGTATTTATGTAGTATATCCGTTGCCTAGCACCCATAACACAAGTCTAGTTACTTAACTTGGGGCTAGATGGCGATGTGTGGAATGTCCTGTAATATTTATTTATTTATTTATTACTAACATTAAAAAGACGATAATTTTAATAATACTGCCTCAAACTCAAGAACCATTATTTCGCCGAAACACAAACAAAACAAATATTTACTTGGTAATAAAATAAGCTGTTAGCGAAGTGAAACACTCTGTAGAGGCCCAAGTAAGTATTTCACCAAGCAAAGTATCTTTCGTAGGTAACTTTTTACACTTGCTTGTAAATCATTAGGGTCGAGCTACAGAAAAACAAAAAAAAATACATGTGTTACAACGCTTACTCATAAAGAAACTTACCTACACATACGTAAGTAGAGAGATTTAAATTACAATTATTAGAGACTAGCTGCGCCCCGCGGTTTTACCCGCGTAAGTCCCGATCCCGTGGGAATATCGGGATAAAAAGTAGCCTTTGTGTTAATCTAGATCTCCAGCTATTTAGATACTGAGTTTCATCGCAATCGGTCCAATAGTTTTTGCGTGAAGGAGTAACAAACACACACACACACACACAAACTTTCACATTTATAATATTAGTAGGATTAAATTTGGAATTTTTTGATATCATTTTTTTGTCGTTCAAATGTCACAACTGAGCAATTTTGTACTATGTACATTTATAGCTGATTTCGGATCTACTTCTTGGTTAAAATTGAAATTCCCCTATTAATTTAATAAGAATTAAACCAAGGCTAGAAATGCAGGATGTTTCGGAAGGGTTTATTTACAAATAAGATCGTAGCGACATTTTGAAATTATAATTTTAATCCTATTGTAAATTATAAACAACTAGAAATAGCTACATCAAACGAGGTATCGCAGGGGCACACTTCCTATGGACAACTATTTTTATTAAATGTAAATAGGTAGGTAGTTTATTTATTAAATTTCAGTTTTTATTATTTAACTAGTTTTTGCCTGCGACTTCCTCCGCGTGTATAGGCTTTGAATTTTTCAAATTCTTTCTTATTCCGATAAGAAAGAATTTGAAAAATTCAAAGCCTACGTCATACAAAGAACACACCCTCTAAGTTTCAGGTCTCTGCGATCAGCGGTTTACGCTGTGCGTTGATCCGTCGGTCAGTCAGTCAGTCGTTCAGGACAAAGCATTTTATATGTATAGATTGTTATTTAAAAGTTAAACAAATATATGAATTTACCCATTAAATAAAGAAATACCTATTTATTATACATATTTTTTCTCCAGAACCGAATATGCAATAGGTATTTCTCACACATTCTCAGACTAACACCAATTGATTTTATCCAAGTGTAATTCTCGACGAAGTCTCGAAGTATCTCCCAAAACTTGGGTTTTATTTTAGTCTGATAATCTCAATTAGAAAGTTCTCGCTTACCCGCCTTAATCTAAGATTTTGAAATTAATCTACATTTTAAAATTATAAATTTAAACGAAACATTTATCTTATTAAGCTTATTTTCAAATGTAATTTAAAAAATAAACAAGATAATTACTTAAAAGAAAACTATGCACTAATCTACGATTTTGAATTTGAGCTACATTTTAAAATTACAAATTTAAACGAAACCTTTATTTTACAAGCCTTATTTTAAATGTAATTTAAAAAAATAAACAAGAAATTACTTGAGTATATCGAAGTTCTTATTAAAATTTAAAACAATATGAAAAACACTATTCATTTTTGAAAACTAAAGTACTTTACTAACTAATCTGAGTAGCAAAATATTTAAAGAAAATAATGTAAATATAAGTTGTTTGTCAAAGTTAAGCAAAGGTTTTTAAACCCTTACATTTTGTATTTCATTCATAGAAATTACTGAAATGGTATCACTGGGTCCCATCTGAACCTTTGGATTGAGTTCTATTCTAATAATAAAATTCAAAGGAAAACTATTTTAGTGTTACTTACTAAGTTAAATACACTATAAAAACTCACGATCTAACTGTAAAGAGTTTCCTCGTCTACATTTTATGGCGTATAATCGTTTCTTATTTGGGATTCCTTATCTTCTTTTTCATCACAGGATAAGGGAAGGCATAAGAAGAAGAATATCCGATTTGGGTTTTTGCTTAATCGATTATTTTTTAATATTAATCCATTTGAAACTAGGCACTTAAGAGGATAGGGTACCGGGGGCTCTCTCCATACAAACGTAGTCTACTATTTTCTCCCTGGATAATGACACTAGCACAAATATTTTTGTGCCATAAAACCTATAACTGTCTTGATTATGCCCCTTAAAATAATAAGCTAAGAGATAAGGTTAAATGCACGCCGCATTTAACCTTATCTCACCTAATGGGAAGCAATCGAATTGGGAAACTTTTTTTTTAGGCGGTTAAAGAGACATTCTCAATCTTATTGAATTTTCATAACATTTACCTCTATCAGAATCATAAAATATTGATAAGTCATTCGGTTCATTAAATTCTATCCTAAAAAGGGACCACTCTAGATCAACTCTGATACGATCGCATTATTTCCATAAACGTCTATCGTATTCACCCGAAAACCATTTTCGATGTTCGGTATAAGGTTTGTTTGAAAACGAAATGTTTTTATAGTAAGAAACAGAATACATTTCCGAAGAAAAAAAAATCTTGATCTTGAACCTCCTTATACGTGTTTTAACCAATTCGAGGACCTCTGAGATTCGATTTGCGTGAAATAGTCTGACAATGTCAACAATTTTCCATGCATTCATTATTGATTTTCGTTTTCGAAATGTATTTTGTGTTTAACCCCTATAAGCATCTTGTACCTGTACTTGAACGGGCTGTTTTCCGCAATTAGACCCTTTTTAATTGGGTCATTTTTGCGTGGGGATGGAGTTGGCTTGCCCAGCACCTACTACCCTCTCAGCCTAGTCGACCATTTACAGAGAAGAGAACTGTCAATACTTCTGGAAGCTACTAAGCCGCGAGTTTCATCACGATATTTTCCTTCACCGTAAGAGGAATGTCAATTAGAGCACATAAATTTTTCTTAAGAAAAATGCTAATGAAAAATGCGTCTTAAATGACATCCTGTATGAATGTAATTTCCTTCGAAATGAAGTTCAAGACATCTACCACTAGGTCAACACCGCTCGACTCTTGAGGGTTCGAATACGGGCCGAACAGGTGCTTGGTAAACCTACTCCAATATAAACCTACTCAACCTATACGATAATATCATTAGTATTATTTGATCTTTATTTTTGACAATCTCTTGTCACACAAAAAGTCTTATAGATTTAAACCAACTAGTAATATTCTGTCACGTTTTATCCTAAAGTGTCAGGTTTCGAAGATACCGAGCCACCTAAAGTGTCACATTTCAATAGATATCGAACCAGTTTAGTACCAAATACCAGGCGTACGCTCGCAAGATGGGAGCCGAGTTCTTACTTGTTTACAACTCCAAACTTAGGTTAGCAAACATTAACAATCATACCCAGAATACTTTTGCATGAATTTGAAAGTAAGATGAGTATTATATTTCGCTTTTTGAATTTTAATAATTTGTTAAGAAATTTGAATACAAACATTGCTACAAGCGACCTGCTATATAATAATTTAAATATATATCAACACTAGCAGCGCTCCGCGGTTTCACCCGCGTAACTCCCAATCCCGTGGAAATATCGGGATAAAAAGTAGCCTATAACCTTCCTCGATAAATGGACTATCCAACACAAAAATATTTTTCAATTCGAACCAGTAGTTCCTGAGATTAGCGCGTTCAAACAAACAAACTCTTCAGTTTTATAATATTAGTATAGATTTGAAGTGGTAGCTTCTTCTATAAATATAAAATTTAAAGTCCTGACTGATTGATTGACCGACTAATATATCAAAGTACAAATCAAACCAATCGACGAATCGGGCTAAAATTTAGCACGAATATAGCTGTTCTAATGAAGGCATCCGCTAGTCAATTAATATAAATGGTAATGTATCGTTTTAAAAATACCATAGAGCCTCAAGACGAAGGTTTTCAACCCAGGTGACGACATACGGATCCGAGACGTGGTCGCTGACTATAGGCCTCGTTCATAAGCTCAGAGTCGCTCAGCGTGCTATGGAGAGAGCTATGCTCGGAGTTTCTCTATGTGATAGAATCCGATATATGGAAATCCGTAGAAGAACCAAAGTCACCGACATAGCTCTCAGGATTAGTAAGCTGAAGTGGCAATGGCCAGGTCATATAGCTCGGAGTAAAGGTTCTCGAGTGGCGGCCTCGATGCCGCGATACAACGGAGTGTTGGGAGACCAGCTGCCCGGTGGACCGACGACATTGTAGCGGTCGTGGGTAGTCGGTGGATGAAGGCGGCTCAGGACCGCTGTTTGTGGTGTCGTTTGGGGGGGGCTTATGTCCAGCAGTGGACGTGTATGGGCTGATATGATGAAGCAACTACGCTTCTTATAGAGTGACCATACAGCAGCAATATTTTTTCTTTTATAAATGGGCACTTAATATACCTACAAACATAAACACTAAACCCAGAAGCAAATCGGATCGTAATAAATATTTTATCCATGGCGGAAATCGAACCTTCAACCTTCTCCGCCGTCGCAGGCTGGTGTCTACCATGCCAGAGAGCTCCAATGCTGGGTTTTAATTTGATTACTATGAACTTCTCAGAGTTTCGAAGACAGCCATGAGTAAATGCAACCTCTTTGCTTCTTGTTGAGATAAAAGTAAAGCCATGTTCAAAATGTTCATTGCTACAGTTTTCGTAGCTCGTAGCTTGTTACCTTACAGCTACGACGTAGCACGTAGCTCTTTATCACTAAACACAAAGAGAAAAAACTATAACTAATAAAAAATAGCCCGGGTGCTGGTGGAAAAACTTCCGGGACAAGGAGTTTTTATACAAAATTTACTGTCGTTTGATGATCCCGAGTACCCCTAAAAGTACCCTTCGTAATACATTTTTTTTTCTGCTTTTTTTTAAGTAAAATCTATAATAAAATTGTAACGAATGTGACGACAGAGAATGTAGCTAATCTAACGAAAATAATGAATTAGCTTTACATCCTTGTAATTATCCAGTCATATAATCATATCGCCTGCGGCTTTAAAAGCGTCGTTGTCAAAAGTCGGTTATACCAACACTAAACTTGCCTGGTTCCTACTTTCCTTACCAAACATTCCAAAACCTTTATTAATTTAATTCATTCGATAAGTTTTCTACTGAAATCGGACAACTATCGAACAAATCAATAAGAAATTTAATTTTATCCGAAAGAAAAGGTCTAAAACTTGAATTTGTTGAACTTTGCAGAGAATCGAATGTTTCTTTTTTTCTTTTGAATTCTTTAGCACTTCGATTGTAGGTACTTGGGAATAATCGGAAGTTTCGTTTTTATTTGATTTTTATTGTCAGTAACTTTCTCAGAGAGAGTATTAAAACATCATCGAATATTCTTTATCTTATACTTATACATTTATTATTTTGGTATAACATTGAAATTTCTTGCAAAATTTAGAAGTTTGTTAGGTACTTATTATTATTTATATATTTCCTCCATATTATTTGCCAGATGGTTCAATAGTAATTGTTATAGTCATCTTTTTAAAAACAATTATAAAAAAATAATCTTAATTAACAAACTTGACATTTTTTTTAAAATTTGGATTGTTAGGGCAAAGGCCTACCCCATCTTTTTCCTAATTTACGAATTACGTATAAATACTATTAATCATATAAATAGCTGCGTCCTCCGGTTTAACTGCGTAAGTCCCGATCCCGCGGGAGTTTCAAGTTTTAACGTATGTCCTTCTCTATTCCATTAACTATGCCAATTTTCATCCAAATCTGCTCAGTCGTTTGACCATGAAGAAAATTTCTTTTGGTGAATTCTAATGTAAAGCATATCACGACTTTCCCTAAAACATAGTTATGTATATAATAAGTTAATATAATAGTGAAAACCAGATTTCCATTTATTTAGTAGTTCTTTATTAATTGCATAGGTATCAAGCAAGACAGGCGTGATTATAAAGATTTTGAATTATTTTTCTACTCTTAAGAACTTATGATATTGCTGTAGTTTTCAAATTTTAGTAACCTTACTTCTACTAAAGTCCTAATTAAGACCTATTCTTTGGTCTTAAATAACAGTATTATAAGGTAAGTACTCTGAATACTTACACAGAGCTAGGTAAAACTTTGCGTAGTTTAAGCAAAGGAAAACTTTGTTATTTCTTAATTACAGTACCTCTACCACTAGTTGTGTATGCACTCGATCAATTATATCGTATTTAGTATATTTATCATGAAACATTAACACCTTTATTCATAGAAAAATTGAAAGAAAAAAACCTTTATTTTGATTACTACCAGCGCTCCGCGGTTTCACCCGCGTAACTCCCGATCCTCCGGAATATCAAAATATAAAGTAGCCTTCCTCGACAAATGGACTATCCAACACAACAAAGAAGAAATACGCGTACATCATACATAGGTACAACCGAATTGTAACCTTCTCCTTTTTTTGAAGTCGGTTAAAAATAATGGATCCAGTAGTTCCTGAGATTAGCGCGTTTAAACAAATAAACAAACTCTTCAGCTTTACAATATTAGTATAGTATAGATTTAGATTAACAAACCTTCGTTGGTTAATAGTACATTACGATATAAGTGTGGTAAATTGATCTTTGCATAGAGGCGGTTTATGACGCGCGAGCGGTAGCGAGCGTGTCATAAGTAGCCAAGATGCAAAGATCAATTCCACACGTATATCGTACGACGATTTTTATCACAGTTGCGAATAAAAGAAAAGACTAGAAAAGAAATCAAATAATAATTAACAAAATATTTGTGATAAGTCTATGTTTACATTTTTTTAAGGCAGATTTTTTTGTTAATTATGCTCCGGAAAGGCAGGCTAAAGACTTTTAACCTATACATCCTCGTCTGACATACAATATTTTTTAGGGTTTTTTCTATTTGTTTTGCGTCGGGGGTTAAGAACAAAATACAATGGCACGGAAAAACAATATATTTAAGTAAAGAAAAAACAAAAAATAAACAACTCAATTTTTAATCGTTTTCTTAGTCATTACCACGTAAAATTTTCGTTCGTAAACTGACTTTAGAGACAACCATTTTTGCTAGCCAAAAAACTCTTTGGTATCTACCTTTTTTATACATCAAAACAGTATAACCCAGATAAATTAAGAATGTTTCACCTACCTAACATGTAATTAGCAGTAAGATACGTATTTAACTTATCGGGATAACTTTACAGCACTAGTTAACAAATCTAAAACGCACGCGTGCATAATATGTTGGATTATGAGCCTAAAAGCCGTGGAATAAGATCCACTTTATGAGCAACTGTGATAAAAAATATCTTTTTTCACATTTGTACACCTGTCATCTGTAACCGACAGGGTGTAGTGCGAAAGTGACAAAAAACGTTTTAACTAAAGAGGGTTTATGAATAAGGGGATGGACTATAAAATCAGCCAATACACGAGCCGTGAATGTCTATCACGCTTCTATTACGCCATTTATTTCATCTATCTACATATAAAGATTTGAGCTCAATCTCAGCTCGTAGTATTTTTTTTTTCTTTTATTATGGCTTCGCACGTGTGCATTTAGCCAGTGACAAGTTATATTTTGCATCAAATTATGACCCGATTTTTCATAAATCGGGCCTAAAGTGTTTCAATACAGTCAAAGTCGTCATAGTCCGTCAAGTCAGGGGCTATAGTAAAGCGGTGGCAAGTTTACCATAACCTTTATAGGAGATTTGGAGGCAACGAGAAAACTGCATGTTTGACACTGATTTTTACTTTCACTACACTTGTGCACTTTCACACAACTAAATTGAATAACATTCCACCAGAATTATACAATTCAACTCGGGTTACATCTAAGTTTCATGAAAATAAAACTGCAGCACGACATGTTGTTAACTCGTTCCCGCCAAAACTCCGCTCGTAGTATTGGCCGGTTCCAGTTTTAAACAGTGATGTCAATTTAGCACTTTTATTTCTCGTGTAGCCCGAGTCGTCACCTAGCCCCTTTTTAATACTTTTTTGATAGAAATTTTGCACCTTTTACGTAAACCTAGTTGGCAACACTGGCACTGGTTTTAATATTATATTTTAATAGTTGTAATTTTAACCGTAACAACAATTTTGCTGCGTAGCCTCGGCATAGAATAGTTGCTGCGTAGCCTCGGCATAGAATAGGGTTACCCCATATCTTCCCGTGGGTGTCGTATAAGGCGACTAAGGGATTGAAAGACCTTGTGCAGACCATCGTACCTGGGGTCCTCCGCGCGGTGGCGGGTAAACCATCGCAACAATAGCATTCCCAAGGAGGGTGGGTGTCAGGCAGGCGGCCGGCCGGAAAAATATTGCCAAAACATTATGCAGTATGAACAGATATTTTAAGGAAGCGCGATTGGGCTAGGGCGTACCCTGCAGGCGACGCGCAGGGGCAGCACCCGGCCTCTGTGGGAAATGGACGAGGGTTGTTGCACCACCACGGGCGGGGGCAACGTAAGAAGCGAGCTCGGGAAGTGAGATTGAGGTATGCTAGTTGGAATGTAGGAACTATGACTGGAAAAGCCAGAGAGTTAGCGGATGTATTGAAGAGACGAAGAATAAATGTAGCATGTCTGCAGGAAACAAGATGGAAAGGAACGAAGGCTAGAGAGATTGGTGAGGGATACAAATTTTTCTATTGTGGAAGTGATGGTAAGAAGAATGGTGTTGGAATAATCTTAGATAGTAAATTGAAAGAATGTGTAATGAACGTTAAAAGAATATGTGATAGACTGATATGTGTGAAAATAATGATGGAGAATGTGGTGATGAATGTTATAAGTGCATATGCACCACAGGCAGGTTGTGATGAGAGTTTGAAAGAAAAGTTTTGGGAGGATTTTGACAGTATGATGATGGATATTCCAGCACATGAGGAAGTTTATATTGGGGCAGATTTTAATGGGCATGTGGGAAAAGTGAGTGGAAATTATGAAAGAGTGCATGGAGGATGGGGGTTTGGTGTCCAAAACGACGAGGGAGAAACTATCTTGCAATCGGCTTTAGCTTTCGACCTGGCTATAGCAAATACGTGGTTTCAGAAAAAAAATAGTCATTTAATAACCTACAAGAGTGGCCAGCATACTACGCAAATTGACTATCTACTTGTCAGGCGCAACAACCTGAAGTGCGTAAAGGATTGCAAGGTGCTACCAGGAGAAGCCTTAGTATCCCAACATAGGTTGCTTATTATGGAATTGGTCACTAAGATAAAAACCAGCGGATATAAGGAACGCCCTCCTCCTAAAATAAAATGGCATGCATTAGATAAAGAAGAGTGTGCGAGAGAATTTAGTAAGCAGATAGTAGAGAAAATTATAGAAATGGGTGACATGGAACAGCGAAGTGTGAATGAATGCTGGAATGACATGGCCGAATGTATCAGAGATGTGGCAAAGAATGTATTGGGAGAGTCGAAAGGGAAAGGAGTGATAGATAGAGATACGTGGTGGTGGACGGAAGAAGTACAAAGTGTACTCAAAGAAAAGAAGATGAAATTCAAAGAGTGGCAGAATGTGAGAGAAGAGAATGTAAGTCTGAGAACAGCAAAGAAAGCAGAATATGATGTATGGAAGAAAAAAGCCAAAAAAGCTGTGGCTGTAGCAAAGGCAAAAGTACAGGACCAATTATATAACACCTTGGATACCCCAGCCGGTCAGAAACAGCTTTACCGACTCACTAAGGCTAGAGAAAGAAAGGAGAGGGATGTAACTCAGATTAAATGTGTGCGGGATGAAGCAGGTGAAGTTTTGTCAGACGATGTCCAAATTAAGGACAGATGGAAAAGGTATTTCGAAAGATTGATGAATGAAGAGAATGACTGGAGTGGCGTGCTTGACGAAAAACCCAGAGATTTAGGGTTAGTAAGAAATATCAGTATGGATGAGGTGAAAGGATCTATAAACGGAATGAAGAATGGTAAAGCAGTAGGACCTGATAGAATACCAGTAGAAGTATGGAAGATATTACGAGAAGATGGATGGAGGTGGTTAGCTTTGTTTTTCAATAAGTTGTTGCAAGAAGAAGCCGTACCTGATGAATGGTGCAACAGCTTACTGGTGCCCATCTTCAAAAACAAAGGGGATGTGCTAGAGTGCAACAATTATAGAGGAATAAAGCTGATGTCACATAGTATGAAAGCGTGGGAGAGAGTAATTGAGAAAAGAATGAGAGAAGAGAGTGAGATTTCGCAAAACCAATTCGGGTTCATGCCTGGTCGGGGAACCACCGATGCTATTTTCGCAATACGCCAGCTGTGCGAAAAATACAGAAATGCACATAAAAACTTGCATATGGTGTTTATTGACCTTGAGAAAGCGTACGACCGGGTACCCCGTGAGGTTTTGTGGTGGGCCCTCAGAGCGAAAGGTATGCCAGAGAAGTATGTAAGGTTGATCCGAGCGATGTACAACAGATGCACTACCGAAATCCGATCCGCAGTTGGTACTACGGCCAGCTTCAATGTGGCTGTAGGCTTGCACCAAGGGTCGGCTCTCAGCCCGTACCTCTTCCTAATTATATTGGACGCTCTTACGTCGGACATTCAGGAGGAGGCACCCTGGTGCATGCTGTTCGCCGATGACATTGTGCTGGCCGCGGAGAGTGGCCTAGAGGTCCAGAGTAGATTGGAGGTATGGCGGCAACGACTGGAGAATGTGGGCCTGAAAGTCAGTAGAAGCAAAACAGAATATCTTTTTTGTGACTTCGGCGGTCTCTCCAGTCCTATGCCCGTAACCCTTACGGGAGTGCCATTACCGGTCTGCTCCAACTTCCGGTATCTCGGATCACTCGTGCAAGGCGATGGTGATATTGATCGGGACGTTGTACATCGGATTAACTCTGGATGGTTGAAATGGCGACAGGTCACAGCAACTACATGTGATCCACGGATGCCCCATAAACTGAAGGGTAAAATCTATAAAGCTGTGATAAGACCTGTCGTCATGTATGGATCGGAATGCTGGGCCGTGAAGAAGAAGGATGAGAGAAGATTGCATGCAGCGGAGATGAGAATGCTAAGATGGATGTGTGGAGTAACGAGGATGGATAAAATAAGAAATGAGTATATCAGAGGAAGCCTGAAAGTAGCACCTGTTACTGAAAAAGTAAAAGGGAACCGTTTGAGTTGGTATGGGCATGTGATGAGAAGAGAAGAGACGCATGTAACTAGAAGAGTGATGAGTATGAATGTAGAGGGATGGAGAGGAAGAGGACGACCTAAGAAAAGATGGATGGACTGCGTGAGACAAGACATGAGAGAGATGAATGTTAACGATGAGTTGACGACTAATAGGAGTGAATGGAAGAAGAAGACATACTGCGCCGACCCCAAATAAATTGGGATAAGGGCAGGAAGATGATGATGAATTTTAACTCGTGGTACGGCCTCAATATAAACATATACCTAACACTATGTATGGTATTTTTAAAGTTTGGTAATTTGAGGAGTTTAATTACTTTCCAATTAAAATAAATACATATACTCCATTTCACAAAAAAACTATCTAGCTAAGTAACTGCAAGCACATCCCGAAACTTTAATAAGTAGAAGCTTATCTAGACTTGTCCATACATTTTAACACAACTTGATTACAGGTTTCTCTCAAAATGTATTAATATGTATTAATGACGTAAGTCAGTTCAAAAATTCAAGATTTTGTAATTTTGCTGCAAGTAGCCCTCAGAGTGGTATATGTGCGATTCCGGCGTTATTTGGTTAAACGTAAACAACCGAATTAATAAATAATAATAAATAAATAAATATTGCAGGACTCGAAATACGGTAGAAGTCACATATAAATATAATTCAACATATTTCAACAGCATTAAGCTTAGCATGCAAATAATTCCTAACGTTTTGTATCGTTGTAAATTTTACATTCTGGACGTTTTACTAGTAAATTGTTTTGCCACTAAAGACATTGCCACTAAATAGACGTTTTAATATGCCGAAGTTCTGCAAACTACGTCATTTTCCTTGATTAGACGTTCTGATACGGGGCGATTTTAAATATGGATAAATTAAAAGTACGATGATATGATGTCAAATAATTAATCCAATGTCAACAATATAAAATCATTAAAAGTTATGTGAAATAAAAATGAATACAAAATTATTAATTAGTAAGTCTGCATTAATAATTTGCAGTACCTAGATACAACCATGTTAGTTTAAAATGTTATATACCTGAGATTCTCTATAACATTGCACGCTCCACTGAGCTAGGACGTACATAATCTAGACATCTGTTACGACTCTCTTGGGGTTTGTCCGGATTCTTACCTTATAAAGTCACTAGCTTTACACGCGACTTCGTCCGCGCAGTTTAATATTTTCTTAGCGGATGCCAACGGTATAACAGCATGATTTTTTATAGTGCACGGCCTGCACTGAGCTATCTAAAAATATTTTTCAATAAAAAATGCGTCTTCAAATATTGCAACGAGACGAGACTCGATATCGCACCGGTGACCAATTACGCCACTCAGCCAAGTGATAGTTGAATTTAAGAATCGCATCAACCTTTTTCGAATTAAGTTTCGGTAGCGACATCTATTAGTATGAATTTTCATTACATATAACTCGTTGCAATTTTTCGTCACGTCTCAGTTGCAATTTTTGAAGACGCATTTTTATAAAAAGTTATAATAGCTATCAACGCTAACAGTATGACAAAGAATAAAGGCAAAACTTTGAACAAAAATTACTTGTTTGCAAGGAGGTTAGGTTCTTGAAGTTCCTATATGTGTAATTGCGTCAGATGCTGATGAAGAAATTGAAAAACACGTGACTTTAAATTATTTGTTTTGCAAGGAGATTAGGTACTTGAAGTTTCTATAGATATGTGACAGATGCTGATGAAGAAAATAAAAATACGTGAATTGAACTTCAATTGAAATGCTTATATCTTTTTCCCCACAACCATTTCACAAAATACTATCAATTTCATTGTCTTCATTGTCATTACATAGTCTATAGGAGGCTTACAGCTAAGCGACGCTCGCTGATCTCTACGGTCGTGCAGGTTAAGCGACGCCTAGCGCGGTCATTACTTCGATGGGTGGCCAATTAGTAGTGTGGCAAAAATGTATTTTCGTGAGCCCCTCCGTGCTTTGGAAGGCACGTTAAGCCGTTGGTCCCGGTTGCTACCTTTAGTAGCAGTTGTTAGATCAAGTTAGAGGCCTTAAGGTGAGCTGAAAATTCTAGCAATAGGACACCATTATACGAGAAGAAGACATAGTCCAAATATTTTTTTAGCAAACATATAGACAAACTTTCACATTTATAATATTAGTAGAAAGAAGTATAAACCTAGGTAAGACTGTGTAGGCGTCTCGGATGGGGAAATAAAATTACTTTGGATTTCAATGGCTTAGAGGAAGTAGCTTATTCGGGTTAGTTGTAGCTTTTTCAGATGTGTTAAAACTAAAAAAAAAACCGGCCAAGTGCGAGTCGGACTCGAGCACGAAGGGTTCCGTACCAGACAGTAATGTCTTAGTAATAGGGTCCCGTTTTACCCATTGGGTACGGAACCCCAATAAAAAAGTTAATGGTTGAATTGAAAACCTCCAAGTCTTAGTCAATGCCTCCAGCTAACCCTCCTTGGGACTGCAGTTCGGAGCGCCACGGTTTGATGATCAGCGCAAGGCCACCCAAATCCTTTAGTTGGATAACACGCACATAAGGAGCCCTATTCTATGCCAGGGCATTATACACGGACGGCTGTGCTTTTTAACCGACTTCAAAAAAGGAAGAGGTTCTCAATTCGGCTGTATGTATTTTTTATGGATGTTCTTTATTATTTAATAAGTAATAACTGAGTAATGTAGGTATAATAAAAATAGGGTTATTGTGAGGGTTACTTCTGTGCACCTAAACAAACAACTTTTGTTCTATGACTTTTGGGAATTCGAACATTTGTTTGAAAATGTTGAGGTTAGGTGTACCTGAAAATCAGCTATTCCTTACACGGAGAGGTTATTAACCTTAACATTTTTACATATTTTTAACGTTTTATCTACTGTTCTTAGTGACCTTTGTTTTAAAAAATCTGCTGTTTTTCGAATTTACATAACCTCAATTTTTTTATCGAATTTCCAAAAGTCGTAGAACAAAGTTGTTTATTACGGTGCACAGAAGTAGACTTCATCGGCTCGCTAGTACAATGACCAATAACCCTGTATACACGGAAACTATAAAATATTTAAATATGAAAGTTTATTCTAGCATATATTTTTGTACTCTTTTCTCGCAAAAATAACTGAATCCATTGAAATTTTAAAAGTGGATAGCTTGAGCCCTACCGAACTTACATAAACTTTAATTTTAAATGCCGATATTTCCACGAAATCAGAATTTAAGTAACGTTGAGCGCAGCTGTTATAACTATAACTAGCTTTTGCCCGCGACTTCGTCCGCGTAGAAGTCTGAAATGGACCAAGGAATCACCTTGCCTCAAACAAACGTTACCTCCTAAGGAGTAGAATTTTGCAAAATCCTTTCTTATGCCTGCGTCTTTCAAAGAACACACCCTCCTAGTTTTAGGTCTCTACGATCATCGGTTTAGGCTGTGTGTTGATCCGTCAGTAAGTCATTCAGGACAAAGAATTTGATATGTATAGATTTACAGTATTCTCACTGAAACACTATTTCATTGTAAAATTGCGTGCAGCTGCAACAAGTCTCGCGATACACAAGTTGTTTCCGCCCGCGACAAATTACTGCATGTTCCCACCTTTTTAGTTAATTTACTACAGGCACAAAGGAAGAGGAGATTGGGTTTCTCGGTCTTAGAGCCCACGCAGACTATTTGAAATCGTACTTTTTAGGCTCTGAGTTTGCATTAAAGAAGCCAATTCTACATCTAAAATTTATTTTAGGCCACTCATTTTTGAAAGAATAATAGGGCCGAAGTTCGAATTTTTGAGATCGACTGAGCTCGAGACTGGATAGTTGGGGACTAAATCGTTTTTTTGGATATTTCCATGATATAGTCTTAAATCCACTGTTTTATTTAAATAAATAGATAATTGACAGTAAATCGTTAAAGAGCTCATCATAAATACATTACGAAATTAACAGTGAAAACTAACTTAATAATTAGAGCACTAAGCCCCTGCTAAGCCCTATAGTAGGTGCCTTAAAAAACCTACTTCAACAGCACGTATTAGCCCACTGCGGGGCATATGCTTCTCAAATGGCTCTTCATAACCTCCTATCACCAGTCTTCCTGGACCACGTTGCCCTAGTATGAGCTTTCTCACTTCTCTTCCCGAGTATCGGTTTCCATTTTAAAACAGCTTTACTCCATCTCCCCTTAGGTTTAAAGATATTTATTCTCATAAGACAATAGTCACTTAAAATGAGATACAAACATAAAAGTAGGTTGTTCTAATAACAAGTTAATGGAGCAGAAAGAAAAAAAAGCTATTATTCTAGCTTGGCAATATGCATTTTTTTTATATTTGCACCTTTTAATTCTTTAATATCATCAGGCAGATCGTTGTATAGCCTCACTCCTTCAGATACTATAGTTCTCTTGTCAATTTAGCGACGCGGTATCCTACGTCTACCACTTATTTTCATCAACATAATAACCTCTAAAAAGCTAATAGTACTTACGCAGCTACTTAAGTAAGTTCTCACCATTTTATTGCATTGGAGTACGTTTGAAGATAGCCACCCGAGGTCGCAGATCATTACTTACCCAACACGACTATAGCATCACGTCAGCGATAAAATTTTGATAGCGATGCTACTTTACATTCCCCATCAAAATATTTGGGTCGGTCGCACTGAGAACTAAAAAAACTACAATAGAGATAAATAAGACATCATAATCTTGATATAAATTGAAGATACACGTCAGCGTGTGACATTGGAATCTCTATTTCAGTGTAATATTTAAATATCTTTAATGAGCTGTAAAATGACGTACGACACGATATTTACATAAGTTGTAGGATTCTTATTCTTATTAAATAATGAGTAAATTATACTTGTAACATGGATCGGTGTTTGCTGTTTGTTGCTTTCATTTCGAAGGTTGTGGATTCGAATCCTGGCCGGCCCAATGTAAATGTCTAACGATTAATTTATGTACGCTAATTGACATTGCTCATATGGTGAAGGAAAAATTCGTGATAAAACCTGCCAGACGTATTGACAAGTTCACTTCTCTGAACACGGTCGACTAAGCTGAGAGGGTAGTATACGTACTGAGCAAGCCTACTCCATCCTCACGCGAAATCGACCCAACTAAAGAGGTTTAGTTGCGGAAAACAGATACAAGTACAAGTACTCGTAACATTGCTATAAAAATAAAAATAATCCCAATGAGATATTTCATTCATGCTGGCTGTGCCGAGTGCCGACCATATTTTTTGTTACTTAATTAATTTATTCGTGTTGATGCTTAGCCAATTTTTCGGCTCTCTACGTACTAAATTTGCACTAAAAGGGTACCTGTTTTATTGTCCACGAGTGTATTTATCCAAACATTACCTTGCCCTAACGCTGTCTGGCAAATATTTTTATTACAATATTTATTATAGGCTTTCAAGGTGGATAGTAATTGTGTAGGACAGTTTTTGTTTTTACCTACATGAACTTCGCAGTTTAATATCACTATATTAAGCGCTGAGAATACAGATACGGTACCGGAAGCAGCGGGAATTTTGTAATGTCTGGCATATCACTGAGAGAAAAATTAACAAAAATACACTAATTTGTAAAAAAAAAAAAAAACTGACGGCAATAAATGCTGTGAAATAACTACAAATTGATTTTTGGAAATACAATTAGTAAGTATTGCAAATATCTGTTTTGTTATTTCAAGTGTTAATAGTATCCTAAACGATGACGTCATCGATAAATACGCGTTAAATTTTATCATTTTTGGTGGAACTTTATCCAAAATACTGAAGGAGAAGGTGAAACCTGGGGCGCAATTATGATTTTTCTTGCCCAAAAATTCGTCAACGTCCAATACTGAATTGTGACTGACTGAATCTATGGGAACTGCTTGAAAGAATTTCGGACCATTTGAGCTAAGGTTTAGATAAATAATATGACTGGGATGCACAAGTCGTACCAAACCATTGTTAAAAATATTAAAGAAAGATCTACCTACTTAACATCGAACGGATTAGGTATGTGTATTATATGAGTACATGAACCAAAGCCAACTTTAAAAGTTGTTTAATAATGTTTAAAAAAAAATATCTTCAATATTGAAACTCGAAACAGCTTGGCAATATTTTCGCCGTTAAAAGTTGAACTTATCTCGAACGCAACGACCCCACATCTCGGTTGGTTACTGTAGACTATAAACTTCTGGTTGGCTGATAGTTGATAGGTATGGACCGGTAAAACGATTATTTGTCTTCGAACTGAACTGTTGGCGAGCTGTCGGTTGATAATAAAGTCTGTAGTATGCTTACGAATCGAAGCCTCCGCTAAATCTTTCCCCAATCGAATCGCACGTTCTACCACCCTTGGGCGGGCGGTTTTCAGTGCTCAGCTAGACGCCGAGAGGGTTGCACGTCGCCGCTTCCCGCCCTATCGACCGCGTGTTCATTATTGTGTCTGTTTTTGTGATTGTACCCGTGAAAAACACGGTAAGTAAAACCCTACCAACTTTCACGTATAAACTACAATCGTAATAGTACTGAAATAGTGTTATTGTCTTTTTAAATTGTGTAGAATCGACTGTTTCATCGTCTGTGAGTTAAATATTACATGTCGTGCCGGCTGTTGACTTTTATTGTGTCTTGCTTATTGAATTGTAATTTTATTTACATTAATGATGTTTTCACGACGTAATTCTGTAATGTTTCGAGCGTTAAACGATGGGGAATCGTAATTTTTATTGGCATTGTTTATGCAAAGAGTCCATAGCAACTGGTAGGGTATACTTTGTAAAATGTTGTTTTATGTTGTCGATTGTCGTTTCGAATGAAGTCATTGCTATTTGATAGGTTTATTCGTTGAAACGAGTGACTGAATTTATGAACTGTGAATAACAAATAGGGACTTCGTAGATATATAATATTTAATGAGGGACTTACATTTTTTTTAGTTATTAGTTGAGAATGTATTATGAAGTAATACCAACGTAGGAATTATTAAGGTTTTTTATTTCGAATTAGAACTTAAACAGGTCGAGCAATTATTACACCGATAGAAGACCATTGCGATTTCACAATAGCAATGGACTTCCGTGCAGATGCACCATGGAGCACCTGCTCCGAAGTAGGTGAGGCTGTGGAGCCTCATCACAATCCATGGTTCACCTACTCCAATACCCATTAAGCCCTATTACTTGCACTTTAGATGACCTGACTGAGGCCAACGGTGCTTGCAATCCAACCATTGGGCAGGAGAAAATATAGAAGTCAAACGAACGAAAAAAGAAGATATTGTTGTAGTAGTAGAAATAACTGTAGTGCATAGAAGTGTTAGCAGAGACTAGTAATGCGTTTGCACTGATAAACTCTGATTTGAAAGATATGCGGCACTGGAATGAAATGTCTTACATAAATGCCTGTAATTTCAACCATATAAGACATTGCATTTCATAGTTTTAATTACTATATGTCCTACGCTTCATACGTTCGGCCCTTAATACCATAATAATTTTGAAAACTTTAGGCCGACAGTTACGAAGACTGCCCAAAAATCGGCCCACAGAAGAAGAAATGTAGGCCGAACCCTGATCAACCGCAATTTTAGACTTGAGAAATGTGTGATAATCATTACCAAATGATCTCAATGATCTAAGAAAGAAAAAACTAAATCAAAAGCAGTTCATCCTTTCGGCAGTTACGATGCAGACAAACCTACACGTCATACCTAAACTACCCCTCTTTTTGGGTCGGTGTTAAAAATAGTATTCATTACACTGCAAAATATATTCTAAATGTGTATCCCCCTTTTCTGAGAACAAATCGACCCCATCAAGAAGTCGACTTTTTTTACCACATTGAATAAATCATTGTCGTGTTACATTTGTCTATATGTACAAGATTAGGCACCGCTTCTCTTTTATCGATTGACGGCTTTCTGTCTTCAAATGGCTTTGAATCATCTTGAACATTAATTAACATTAGAATACATGTTAAATTGTGAATTAAATTGGTTATTCATGGTTACTTGTTGAACATTCTTTTTGTGTCAGAGATTTAGGTAAATTAAATTTTGTCTGACCAATAGCTTGCAATATGGCAGCATCGTTAGGCTGATAAAGGTCGTCCAATGTGCAGGTGTTAGGGCCTAGAGTTACTCGGTTAGTTGAAGTTTTGTCTTTGTTTGTCCTTCTTTATTGTCAAACGGCTTAACCGATTTAGTTTAATATTTCTACAATGTGATCCTATAACTTGCCTAAGGATAAAGGATACCTGTTTTAGAGCGGCGAATAAATAGCAAAAATCAAAATGAAAAGAATCAAAGTAGTAGTATCAACTTTGTAGGTTAACGAAGATTTTTCGACCGTTTAGTTTGAAAGCAGATGTATCCTTGTCTTTTTTTGTTTACCTTTAAATGGAACATTCTCCTTTTACTACATATCCAATATTTCGCAAACGATATTGCGAAACTCCATAGCTATGATTGCAATACGAAATCGCTACCGGAAACTATGCTTCCAGAATGTTCTATGTTTTTATTTTATTATCCTATAAACATCTGTAGGCTCCAAGTGTTTTAGTGAGCTCTAAAACTGAATGCAAACGTTTGAACCTATCGGCTTACTGCAATTATAGGTATGTAGTTGAAGTATTTTATGTGTTCAGGATCTACCAGAGGTTTTTCGAGGTATGCTGTTGATAGGCCAATTTTTGGTATCCTAGTTACATAATAGTAACGCAAAACTGGGGTGACGTATGGCATCTGAATGATGGCTTAGTAAAATCTGGTCCAAAAAAAACCCCGGTGGGACATAAACCCGCGACACCTGCTTTACCGTATCGTTGCTCTTATGAACTGTGCTAAAAGGACCACGTCCAACCGAGTCGAAATTATGAAAAGAATTCTTTTCTATTTATGAATGAGGCTAAATTCAATTTCGAAAGTCTCTAAGTATGGGTTTAACGCTTTGGAAATAACATCTATAAGGCATCTATAACATCTATATAGCGATAAGGTCGCCTGTTTGTACAATTTCGTAGTTATAACCTTTTCATCCTTTTTGTGATTTTCAATGTTTTGTGTGTTGTACAAATAAAGTGTATATCTATCTATCTATCTATCTATCTATCTATTCAGTACTTGGGATATGTATTAGATAGGGCTTGCCTAAAACCTATAGGTCCTTTTAACTGAGCCGACCGTGTCCAGAAGAAAGAACTCAATACGTCTGGAGTCAACTAAGTTGCTAAAGTTGCTGGCGCTCGCTGTATACAATCTGGAAAACAAAAAATAAATACATTTAAAACCTTAAACATGTTTACCAACTTATAAAAGAATCAAATTGATAAAATAATATCACCCTACTGGTTAGTGAATAAAAATTTAATTTGTGATTATTCGTTAAATGTATTTGACTAGTATTTAGCTAAATATGTTAAAGCACTAGTCTCACGTAAGTCGCCCTAGGATAATAGTTAAATCGTCGTCGTATTGGTTTGTACAGAGCTTAATCCATTCATCTCAAGTGTAGTTCGGCATTCAGTAATAGAAGTTATTGAGTTGTGAATTTACCGGAATTCATGTGAATGCATTGTCAAAGTTCAGGTGTATTGTACGATCAATAGTTATATGCTTACCTATATACAAACTGATGGTGGTATTTTTCTGTTTACGTTAGAGTGAGCAACCATAGTACCGTCCCAGCAACTGACCGTGATCCCGCCAGAAACTCCATTTTTAAATAATAGCATCACCGCCGCAGGCTAATCTATGTATTTGCTATCAAGCAACCAAGCAATGATTATTTATACTTTTTTCTCATATTATCGTACCGGATGCCCGCTAAATTCATTTTTATAGTTTTTTCGTAAAAATGATCGAGTTAGAAACTGAAATGTGACATCATCATTGCGTATGTCGTTTTTCCTGCGTGGATCAAATGTCTGTTTCTAAGTTTTTAAGCCAGCTTGTGGCGGCAGGTGTGAATTTGTGGACTTCTGACATTCCACGGGAAAAACAGCAGCATTCTTTTACCACATGGGAAAAGAGTCTCTCGGTGCTTTCCGTTGCGATACTATAAATAACTAAATATTCCAGGACATTCCCCACATCGCCATCTAGCCCAAAGCTAAGTAACTTGAGACTTAAGGCTTGTGTTATGGGTGCTAAAAATGGATATCCTTACTACATAATAGTAATTAATTTGTAGTAGTAAGTAAGTATATCTAATTGATTTGTAACTTGATATTTTTTACAAAAAAAATATAAATTGAATTTGGTGGATGGTTAGTTCGACATCACCTTAATAGCTCTACTTATTTCACCGTCCGTCTGTTATAACCTTCATGAATAAAGAAAGTACTTAAGTACTTAGGTACCTATTTATTAAATGGTATACTATCAAATGCAGCTGTTATCCGTTATTGCGATAAAAAAGGAGAAAGTGTCTAAATGCCAACGCCTTTAAAACATCTGTTCTATAAGGTACAATAGCAAAGAACACCTTAAATAATATTTTATTTATTATCATTTTATCCGTACTCCCAACAAATAATATAAAGCAGAAAGTAATTTTTTTCTGTTTTCTTATCTAACCCGGACCAATTTCGATGAATTCTGGTATAAAAATAGATGGAACTTTAAAGAAGAAGATAGGCTTATTTTATCTTTTCCCGGACATCGTCATCATCATCTGCTACAGGACGTCACTGCTGAACATAGGTGTCCTCCAAGGACTTCCAGAGCGATTGCATGCCCTCTGCGTCCAACAACTTCACGCGATCTTTTCGACCTTGTTTAACCCCACCACGAGACATGTCAACTCCACAAAAAATACATGGTAAATATCCCGTTTTTTAATAGTGAAAATAACCAGGGTAGCTAAAAACTTAATTAAGTCGTTAGGACTCAGGATAAGCTAGGGAAACCGCGGGGCGCAGGTAGTACTTACAAGAAACATTAGTACGACCAAATGCGCTAGGACTGGACATAAAAATAAAACGAAGTAAATAACCGGTATCCGTAAATGAAGCTTAATTCATTAAATTATTTTAAAACCGTAACGCAAAAAACGGACGTTTTTTAAGGTTTTTTATTTTCGAATTGTCTGCGTCAAAGCTTTTCTCAGCTAAATTCCATTATCTATCTTAGGTGAAAACAGATTCCAAACTTTCCTATCGACAGATAGCATTCGTTAGAAGACATACATACCTTTTTGGGGTTCCGTAACCAAAGGGTGAAAACGGGACCCTTTTTACTTCAATGTCCGTCTGTCACCAGTTTGTATCTCATTAACCGTGATAGCTAGACAGTTGAAATTTTTACAGATGATGTATTTCTGTTGCCGCTATAACAACAAATACTAAAAACATTATAATGTACGGAACTCCTCGTGAGAGTCCGTCTCGCACTTGGCCGGATTTTGTTATTTTAAAAACGTAGCCGGTGGTGGCCCTTAGCTGAATGCCAATGAACGCGTCATACCCAAATAGGTAAGAAATGTCGTAAAATGTCTAAAATGCGAAAGTGACTTGAAAGCAGTTTGTCTGAATTTAAATTATTACCAGTAAATAATTTTGCGGTATCGGCCGATTTAGAAATTTTTAGTACGTTTCACTCTTAACAAAGAAAAAAAGAAAACGCCTCCATCCTCAAAGAAATCGTCAGTTTATTTCAAATTGTTACCACCTTATTCGGGTTTTACGAATGAAATTCTATCTTCAAAAATTTATAAAAGCTACTAGAAAACAAAGAAAATCCATTTATTTTTTTCAAGACTGTCTATCTGTTAAAAGTTTTTGTGGCCATATGGCCGCTAAGAAATGCCTTTTCTTAAGACGGTACTTACTGTGATAAAAGATCCATTCAACAATTTGACTAGAATCGACGCCGCATCGTAAACTATTGAAATGAAATTTATTTATATTTATTTATTTATTGAAATGATATGAAATGTCGTCAATATTATTTATACGGAAAATCTTATACAGCTAAAACTACAAAATGGACAAACCTATAATTTGTGGTAAAAATGGACAAAACATTTAACTGTATAGAGTAAAATGGTTGAACATAGATAAACAGAAAATGAGGAGAAACAATTGAACATTAAGAAAAACAACTGCAAACCGGAAAAAACAATCGTCCAAAGAAACAGTTGTGCGTCGAGAGAAAAAGATGAACGTGAAGATAAACATTTAGACGTCAAGAGAAACAGTTGTACGTCAAGAGAAACAGATGAGCGTGAAGAGAAACATTTAGGCGTCAAGAGAAACAGTTGTACGTCAAGAGAAACAGATGAGCGTGAAGAGAAACATTTAGGCGTCAACAGAAACAGTTGTACGTCAAGAGAAACAGATGAGCGTGAAGAGAAACATTTAGGCGTCAAGAGAAACAGTTGTACGTCAAGAGAAACAGATGAGCGTGAAGAGAAACATTTAGGCGTCAAGAGAAACAGTTGTACGTCAAGAGAAACAGATGAGCGTGAAGAGAAACATTTAGGCGTCAAGAGAAACAGTTGTACGTCAAGAGAAACAGATGAGCGTGAAGAGAAACATTTAGGCGTCAAGAGAAACAAATAAGCGTGAAGAGTAACAGTTAAGCGTAAAGAATCAGATGAGCATAAAGAGAAACAGTTGAGCGGCAAGAGAAACGTGAGCATCAAGAGAAATAGTTAAAAGCATAGAGAAAAAACTGTTTTTTGCTCTATGATAGAAACAATGCACCTAAAAATGTTTTATAACTGTTTGTTTCATTTAAGAAAATGTCAAAAGTCTCACTCATAATAATACCTTATTTAAAACAATACACAATATACCTCATTTTGTTACCAAAAGTAACTATAGACGCATATATTCTGTACCAAGATAGGTAATTGGCCAGAAAATTCAAGCAAAGTGCTGAGACAAAGGACGTCGGGAGACATTTGACCTTTGAAGTAGATATACTTGTTTAAAATATTAACGTTGGTACCTATTGTAACGGTAAATTGTTAAGGTTTTCGTGGAATATATTGTTTATTAATAAATTAGGTATTGAAAATTTATAACAAAATTAAATTAAATTAATGTTACTGAGCAATGACATTATATTACTGAGTAATATTTGGTACTCGCTAACAACGCTCACACCCGTATTTACAATCAACCCTGTGAGACTGCATAGTGCGAGCAAACGCATAGAGCCGCTAATAAGACACTGGTTCGCTAGAGTGAAGAGAGCAGCAAAAATTTACCAATTTTAGGTCTGCATTATCCAAAAGCAACCTAAGCACTGTTTGTAAATACGGGCGTAAGTCTAAATCGCTGCTAGTCTAGAAATGGTAAAAGCAAAAATTACAATAGGAAAGGTATAGTTATAAATAATGAGTTTGTCAATATTTAAGCGTTACATCACCGAAAGTAACGATACGGATTGTAAGTGAATATACCTTAAAAAAACTTCATCAGTAGCGCGAGCCCTGCCCGATAGCCGCCGGCGCTTGAAGACTACGTTTTTTAACACGTTTTTAAATTACCCTCGACGTTGCTAACACGATCATCCTATAATATAATTTTGCTAGCTTCTGCCATTGGCTACCGCACCCTCTTAGGGGTGAAAATTAGAATAACCCTTTCTTAGTGGATCTTCTTCATCTCGAATAGTGTTGTGGCTCACTTATTGTTAGAGTTTTCAGATCGCGCTAAGGCCTCTAACTTGACCTAACGACTGCTACTAGAGGTAGCAACCGGGACCAACGGCTTAACGTGCCTTCCGAAGCACGGATGGGCTCACAAAAATACATTTTTGCCACACTACTAATTGGCCACCCATCAAACTTCCGCGCCAGGCGTCGCTTAGCCCACACGACCGTAAACGATCAGCGAGCGTCGTCGTTCGGCTATGAGCGTCCTCCAGTGGATAAGGTAAATGGACAAGTTACACTTAACAAAAAACACGCCATCTTTTCATGTGTCTAGGACTAGCAGTTTGACCTGTGCCGTGACATATCAGTTGGTCCAGACTTTGAATTTTATATAATAAGTTTATATTATATAACCGTTAACATTTTACATAAAATTACCCTTAGTAAATACCTAATAAAATTAATATTATGCATCAACCTTATTCTAATTTTTTGGGACGGTATGTGAAAATAGGCCAATTAGATACAACTATGGTGATCTTCTGATCTAAGTATGACAATTTGCGAATGGAACCAAATGCAAATTGGACAAATTGCGTAGGTATAGGATGATTTTTGTGAGGTCAAATGCTTCAAACCTACACAGTAACGTGCGAAAAAAGAAAATGTCGAATACATTTTGGCCTGTCAAATTAGATCCACACGTGTCAATACGCGTAAACGAGATCGAATTTACCGCTTAGCTTAAAACTGACAGCATAAAAACAATCATTTTATTACAGAAACCTGTGATGGGTTAACGTTTGTAAAATTTATGACTGAGCCATACTAGAAATTAACATTATTGAATATGGCTGCAGCGTTGCCAACCCTACGTCTTTTTACGTAGATCTACGTACTTTAGACCTATTTGCAAACCTACGCACTTCTGTCCTAGAATCTACGTATTTTCTATAAATTTGTAAAATAACGAAACTCATAGCATATTTTTGTTATTTTCCTTTTCATTCGCGAAAAAAAAGTTAAGAAACGTTCCGTTTTATACTTAAGCACAATCGCTTCGCCAACACATTACTAATTTCGTCATTATTTTTAAACACAAGTGAAACAAAGTTCTCATTCCATAGAGCTGTGAATGTGTAAAACGAAACGTCTTGTCTCACCAGCTCGCCTTGTAGAAACAAAACCTAACAACATTCGGTTTTTAATCCTGACTTTTATCTCTCATAACTTTCAAACGGCTGAACCGATTTTGATCAAACATAGCTAAGAACACTCCCGACTAATTCACCTTTCAAGCAAAAAAAACTTAATTGAAATCGATTCATCCGTTCGGGAGCTACGATGCCACAGACAGACACACACAGAGAGAGACACGTCAAACTTATAACACCCCGTTGTTTTTGCGTTGGGGGTTTAAAATATTTCGATTCGACGAAGTTACTGTTGTTTAGTTCTTTTGATATCTACCAAATTTCGATTTAATTGAACACAGCTGAGGAAATAAACATAAGAAAGAACTAGGTACGATCCGTGCGCGGGTGAAATGCAGAGTTAAAACAATCATTTTATTCCTCTTCAATTCACTCAGAAAAAAGTACGTAGATCTACGAACATTTCTAATGGGGTCTACGCATTTTTCAAAGTCCGAGTTGGCAACACTTTATAGCTGTTCAGTTATAGTAAGTACCTATAGTAAACTGTCCAGACTTTCTAGTTCACATAATTAACTCGATCGATGTCCTCATTTTGCACATTCTATCGATTCTAAAGTACTCGAGTGGTTCACTGTTCTATTTGTAATATTAATAGTATACATATTTTAATTATTTATTTATTTTATTTTCTATCTATACTAATATTATAAAGCTGAAGAGTTTGTTTGTTTGTTTGAACGCGCTAATCTCAGGAACTACTGGTTCGAATTGAAAAAATTTTTTGTGTTGAGTCCATTTATCGAGGAAGGCTATATGCTACTCTTTATCCCGAAATTCCCACGGGATCACGGGGCTGAAACCGCGGAGCGCTGCTAGTATAATATATGTAAAATTCTCGCCATCGTAAATTCTGCACCGACCCCAAATAAATTGGGCCAAGGGCAGGAATATGATGTTGATATTATTATAAAAAAATCTCGTGTCGTGGTGTTAGTTGCCAAACTTCACCTAAACGGCTGTATCGATTTGTGTGATTTTTAACCGACTTCAAAAAAGGAGGTTCTCAATTCGTTGGGTTTTTTTTTAATGTATGTTAACCGATTACTCGAAAACGCCTGGACCGATTTGGAAAATTCTTTTTTTGTGTAGGTTTATTCGTTAGGTCTTAGAATGGAACATCATCTATTTTTTTTCCCTTTATTTTGTATAAGTATGGCAACAACGATTACCGGGATAGCTAGTTTCTATATAAAATGTATTTTTTGAAAAATAACAAAAAAATTTTTTTAAGTAAATAAATTACCTAAGTAGCTAGCTTATTTAACGAATAATTTTATAAAAGTTTAATAAAAACTAAAAGTTCAAATGGAAAGGTTGCCTGAAAGAGATCGCTTTGAGCGATAAGGTCGCCCTTTGTAGCACTTAGACTTTGTTTTTATTTAATGTTATTTAAAAATGGTTTTTAGAATAAAAAAATATCTATCCATATGTTTCACTTAACGGATTTATTTTCCCCTATCAGGAGCATATTCAAACTTATACATTTTAATTATATACCTACTTTTATATTACATTATTTATTTTATTATATAAATATCTAAAAGCTTAAAGATAACTATTTATTTTATTCTTATTTAATTTATTTTTTTAGCTTAAAGTAGATAATATGTTTAAGTTTATTTTATGTATATTATTACATAGTATATATTTTTATAAATAAGTATTAATATATTGTAGGTATTTCATTCTTCTAAGACTAATTTAATAGCAATATTTTTGCGTTTATTTCGCTGACAAACCAACATATATCATTGCACAAAACTTTCGTGCCTTTCAAAAAACAAACTTCAACACAACATAAATCAGGCAATTTGCATAACCACAAACGGAACACTAAGTGACATATTTTTCGTACCCCACGATATTTTATCGGTGGAAATGTGATATTTGTCGCGTGACTTTAGAATAGGGGGCTAAGTTTTTTCGTCATAAATTGGTCGCTTGGAGCGTTTTAATTGTTGTTTGGAAGAAGTTTTACTTTATTACAGTCAGTGATGCGCCGGGAACCCATGACAGTCGAACTTACTACAGTAGATTTGGTAAACAAAGGCAAAACGGGATAAGCGCATAGGTACCTCAGTTTCTTTGGTATCGTTGGAGTGGAGTAGTAGTGATAATACCTAACATTCAACTGATTTATAAAATTTTGTGACGAAGTTTCGTGATCATTGACTTTCCCGCACTCCGCTTATTTCCCAAGCAGCTGTTGAGTTTCGCGCTATTGTTAGCTCTATCGATATGTACAGTCGGCTGCATAATTGCAGCCCCCGGTAGAGTTCGAAAATGACTATTAATGGAATGTTTTTATTCTAATAATTTTTGTTTGATAAATCGATGAGTTAGAAGACCTTCAACTAAAGCAGATGTCTAGAATCTTGCTTTCGTTTGAAAACATTCATAGAACAGCCGTTTTAGAGCTCTACGGTGGGTCTGCAATTATGCAGCTGACCGTACCTACTAATATTAAAAAAGACGAAATGCTCCTTTTTATTTTGATTTCCCCACAGGATCAGGATTGGGCGCTGCTTTTATTACACAAACACGGAATCTTCTTTTTAACGTAAGACCACCTGTCAAAAGCTCACTGTTTTGAAACTATAGTTATTTAAAGTAATGTCAGAGTTCGTAGACAATCGTATTTCATGTGAAAATAAGTGCTGTCATTTCGTTTTAGTAAGAAATAAGGGAGACAAAGTTTTTCAAAGTACCTACTGCAGTGACAAGTTTCGTGTTTAGTGTTGTGTTGGCGGAGCGAAGTGTTCTAGCCGCACTCTTTGTGGCGTTTTATAACACTTACTAACTGCGACCCGCGGCTTCAAAAGCTTAAAACGTTCATTGCGCGTAACCACAGTTATAAGCTCTATTCAAAAAAAACTTTTGAAGAGCTTACATACCTTTATGAATAAATACCTACACATCTGTTAAAAAAGCTCCTTTACGCCCAAATAAATGAATTTTTCACTAACAATAAAGAACTTAAGCCTCTTAAATGAACAAGAATTTTCGATAGAAAAGCTTATGTACCTACTTACATCTTTGAAAACATAGGAATATACCTACCTTTAATATTTCACTTTAAAATAACACTCTTTGTAATCATGTTATCAGTATTTTAATGGTCCGATAAATCGTCTTTCCAGTATTTTAGTCCGTATTTTTTCATCATCATTGGTGTTCCCTATCATTGATGGCAAAGCGGCACGTTTTGGTGACGTAGTACGCGCCTATGCGTTGCTCAAACCAGGTAACATCGTGAGCCCCTCCATCCCAGAAATTCCTCCTCCAAAGGGGTCTCCTACTCTAGTTCTAATAACGATAGCTCGATCAATACGTGGTACGTTTTGTCGATGGGTACAAAAGTACCAACCCATCGATGAAGTGTATCGTCGAGACAAAGGACCGACGAGGTAGAAGAAACCTTTCGAAGTACTTCTCCACGTCTACGAAACGTACCGTCGATGTCATTGAGTCATTGAACATCCCTCCAAAGGTCCCGGTCTTCAGACGCTGAAAGAATAATTTATGAATTAAATATTATTGTTATTTTTATTACGTATATTACTGTTAATTGTATTACGCTCAAGATATCGCGATCGGAAAACTCATTTTTCCGATTTTTTTTGGGTTGACAAACCATATGATTCGTTGACACTATGATAATAGCGTGGCATTGAATGGAATGACAAGCAAGGACATGTTGGGATACTTGTACACTTAGTTGTATACGACTATTTCAAAATGCATCGCACATCGATATCGGAACGAACATGTCGGTTCACTCGCACGCGGTTAACAAAAACAATCAAAAAAAGTAGATACGAATTAGTAGGGGCGAGCGAGACAGGACGCGTTTACCTCGATTTGACTAATGATGAAAACATCGATGAATCGCATCGGCGGCGATGTACTAAAATATTTAGTTTTCATCCATTCATCAATAAGTACATACGGGGTAGTTTTAAAGTAGCGCTAATAGCCGATAAAGTTGTTGAGAAATGCCTAAGGTGGTACGAACATGTCAAGTTAGCCCTACAAATTCCAACGACGAAGCGGAAACGCGGAAGACCTCCCGCCACATGTTTGACAACGGTTCAGAGAGACTTAAAAACATTCGACATTGACGACAACCTAGCACTAAACCGTGCAGAATGGAAGAAAAGGATAGGGAAGGCCGACCCCAAATAGATGGGAAAAGGTCAAGGCAAAGAAGAAGATCCATTCATCAATAAGTGAACATCCAAGCTTGCGTCGATGTATCACAGAGTGATCTTTCCTCACGTGCGTGCGCTTCTATCAATGCAATTATTTTACACGGAGGTATCATCGATGTGCGACATGCTATGTTTGATGCATCTTTGACATAGTAGTACCCTAAGCCTTTATTGAGTCAAACTTTGGCCTTGATAAATTGTAGCAGGTTTAAATTTTATCAAGCAGTTTTTTCTCGATATTTCCGCCGCGTAAAAAAAGGAACCTTTAAAAAACTTCTTGTCTGTCTGTCTGTCCGTGTGTTACCTCAGAAAAAGAAAAACCTCGTTTATAGTCATTGTAAAAATTTGAATCGATAATTACATCTGCTACCAACGAAACATTCAGAACGTCTCTGAAAAAACTAGTTCGAACAGCGTCTGTTTGCTATTCCAATAGTGTTTTAGCAAAGTTCTTTGTTTGTAAGCTGAGAGCTTCGTAATTAATTAGTTAAGTTGTGGTCGTTGAGTTGGTTTCTGTTAGTGTCCGGCTGGAAGAGGATTCCAGCCGAAACCGAAACCGGATCTTCGTTTTCGGTTTTAGTTTTAGCCGACATCGAATCTTCTACTTTAGTCTTAGTTATAAACCGAATCTTCCGCCTTTTTTCAGTTACGGCTTAATCCGAAACCGATTTCTCCACCTCGTTTCGGTCGTAACTTAAATCTAACGAAAGACATTTCACAAACACTGAAATCTGTACTCATTAAACAAACTTCAAATAAGAATCATCAAGATCGGTCCACGCGTTTGACCTCTAGAACACCATAATATGGCGTTACACGATCTATATTATAGAAATAAACATACAAACATAGACCAATAAACACATTACTTTCCTTGACGTCGCGCAGTCGGGTAAAAAGGTGGAGGTTCTCAATTCGACTATACTTACCCATATTTATTTTATGTATGTTTGAGCATAACCTCTGTGTTTATAATTTTTTTTAAACGATTATTTTTTTGTTGGAAAGTAAATACCTTATGATTCCATTTTAATTTCATTGACATTGTACCTTGTAAAAGTCAGTTTGCAATTTTAACCGAAACTGAAACTGTGGCTTAAACTTTTATGCCCGAAACCGAATCTTTGGTCCATCACTAGTTTCTGGTTGTAAAGTAGGCACTTGTATCGCTGTTTCTAGTAGACGCAGTCTTCAAGATGTCTATTTGCTTCCTCTTTGTTTATTTAATTAAGTTTTGAGGTTACTGTTAATGATGTTAAGAGGAAAGGGTACCGGAGCTCTCTCCATACAAACGTAGTCGACTGTTTCCTCCCTGGATAATGACACTAGCACCAATATTTTTGTGCCATAAAACTTATAACTGCCATGACTATGCCCCTATGTTTTGTTTTTATTTTTTTCATTTTCTAATTATCACAGAAATTAAGATTAAAAAACAAAAATAAATGTTTGTATGGAGAGAGCGCCGGTACCCTTCACATTAAGGTTCGTTTCTACAACAAAAAATAACTCTTAACCAACTGAACTCTCTTAACACTTTCTTTCGTCTGAATAAATAATATCAAAAGTTATTTAAAAAGTACAGGATTGTAAACGTTACGGTGGGTAGAAACTTTTGACCGTTGATTGTACTTACCTAGGTGTAATTCAGTTAAATTGGAAACTTAAAAATGTTTGGATTCAATTCTTTATTTTTTTTTATCAATTAACTTCTTTATCAACTTCATTGACTTTGACCATATTGATAAACATCCCAAACACGTCCTGATTCCCTTACCCCGGATAAAATCTCCGAATTCAACACAAACAACTCTCCGAAAACTCAATATCCCCGAATGAAATACTTCAATACAAAAATGATTATAACTAATCCCCTTTGAAATAAACCTTGGCCTTCGGAATTTTAACTGGTGTTGATCATTTCCAAATGTTCTCAAATGCGACCATTTCTAAGTCCCTTAAGAGGGACGAATACGTTTAAGAGTAAATTAAGGAATGATTTAACATTTTAGACCCGAAACCTACGAATTTTTGCGTATCTCAAACGTACATGTAATTGCGTAAGGTTGGATACACATTAGAAATTAATTTAAAGGAAATAGGGCATAAGCGACATTTTTGTCAAAAATGACTTTTGAATGCCATTCTACTCTTATAAATAAAAAAACCAATTAATGCTTTCATTTTTCTTAATTTTAAAGCTGTTTTCATTTTTACGTTACGATAATAAATAAGAAAGTTGTGACCATTTTTCTGTAATTTCAAACTTTAAACAGCTGTCCTGAACAATTTGGTTTTTGGCGGTTACACCCTATTTCCTTTTAACCGTCGATTGTAATTTGTAACCTGAAAGAAATGCTGAAAATAACTCGATATTCATTAAGCCTTTTTTAACCTACATTCACAAATCAAATTAAAAAGCCTTAATAAAATGAATGTGATTTTTAAATGAGTTTTTAGGGCTAATTCCTGAACTAATGTTCGCTTGTAAATAATTTTATTTGAAAGCTCAAATGAGGCTCATCGCGAGTTAGCGCTTTTGGCCAGTCGCCGCTGCAATGAAGCGACATGCAATATGCCTACAGGGTCAACTGGCGCGATGTAACAATCATATTACTTAACAAAATAAATAAATACTATCGGTCGATTAAAATTCCAAGTCTGCAAGTTTGTATTCGCTCTGGCATATCAACACGTACGGACGGTTGTAACGATAACGTTAGTTCTAATATACGCAGCTTTGAAACTTTGGGTTCAAAATTCTTGCAGTTATATTCGACTTAAGACTTCAGTATTGTACGATGTGATATGGGAATTGGGGTAAAAGATGCCGGAAATATACATAAATGTGCACAATGTCGGCAGGGTAGGGTTAAATACGATAGAATGCCTTTATTGACTGAAATAAAAAGGTACTTACAGACTGCTCAGTAACTGGACAGGTCTAAGGACCATTAACAGCAAAATTGCAAAATCTCAATTTTATTAATTCTAGACTTTTTAAACATTTTTAACACAATATGAAACTCGGTTTTAGCTTTCTGTCCTTTTGAAATTTTGCTGCAAGAGGTCCCAAATTACATTAGTAAAACAAAATGGCTTAAGAGGTCAAATCCGCCCTCTTCAGCATAACTCTTAGGTTATTGACATCAAGACACCCAACGTACAGCTGCTAGGGCTGTAGGTCCCTACAGCATAGCGAGGTAGCGAAGCGGCGTTTCCACCAATAAAATTGCATAAAAAATCCTGCGATTTTCTTGCCACCCTTCACTTTTGTGGATAGGAAGAAGAAGTGCCCCATAGTTTAGGCCGATGTCATAAACCAACACTTTGAATCGGGTTATTTTTTTGTTTTCTGTTAAACCATGGTATAATTTCCGTTTTTCACGATTTATCTCTATTCTGCAATGCATATGGCCACTCCACTTACAAAAAATATTTAATTTTAATTGGAACATCTACAATTTTTGTTTTTTTTTTCGTATGCCTTCTACTGCCTTCAAATTAATGTTTAGTTTTACATATTGATCTGATTACAAATAGACGAACCTACTTACTTACTAACTTTATTATAATTTACTTTATCACCTAAGGCTGTGTATGCTTCTCTCCTTTGTATTCATATAGAGAATACCATAACTTATCTAGATTTTTTTGCTTCAGGTAATTTTTTGTATTGTGGTGTTATTGTGAGAAAAACAGCAAAAAAAGTTAAAAGGTAAGCGTGAATTTATTATATTTGTACTTAATTAAGGTATCACTAATTTCAGTTTAAGTTTTATCTCATAATGACATAGTCTTAAATTACGAGGCACAAAAATTATCAAGTTTTGAAATTACTAAGATAGTTTTAAAATGACTAACTCTTAGAATGATAGATTTATCATCAACACATGAAACACTTCTGTCGTATTCGTAATATAATTATAATATAACAACTTTTATTATTTGAAACTAGACAGTAGGATATAAACTTTTTTATCGGCCAATATCTCTCTGAACTGTTTAATTCAAAGTTCACTAGCTTTTGGTTTGCTTTCAAATTGATCGGCCGATATAAAAAAAATAAGCATGCCTTCACCCTTATTCATGTTTGTATTGCGTGTAAAATGTTTTATATTACGTGAATTATTTGCTAAAGGGTTTCAATCTTTACGGTTATTATATTTGACATGAGTATAATTATAATTGCCAGAATGTAATTAATTAAGGCTATATGAAACATGATTACGCGTACCTATTTAAAAACATATAACATTTTGGTGTTAAAAATGTAAAATTATTGTTTACCAGCTGTTGTCTACGGCAGTGTTATTTGTGTAAGCTTGGCAATACCGGGTAAAATATTAACCCATCATTATATGTATTATTGTAGGCTTTAGAATTATACATTGACTTAGATGTTGTAGAATCTACAATAATACATACATGTCAAACTCAAAGTCAAAGTCAAAATTATTTTTCTTTGAATGCTTAATACCTAGGTACCTGATCACATGGACACGTCTTAAAAACTAAGTTAGGATGTGTGCCTTCAGAACGCGCCCACCAATGAGAAGAAAGCACAAGAAACTCATGGATGGTATGCTCTAGAATCTACAGCCACAAACTCTTGTTGAGGACCGTGGAAATAGAGTAAGGTTCCCGGTTACCGCCTTACTTAAGCATCTGGCAAACAAACGCGCTATTAGACATCAGTGACGACCCAGTTGGCACAATGGTTACCACGCCGCACTGCCAAACACAGGGTTGCGGGTTCGATTCCCGCCTCAGACAAGTATTTATGTTTAGAAATTTGTCTGTGATCTGGTTGTTTCTATGTATTATAAGTATATATTTACAAAAGAAAAGTATTTATGTAGTATATCCGTTGTCTAGCACCCATAACACAAGTCTAGTTACTTAACTTGGGGCTAGATGGCAGTGTGGAATGTCCTGTAATATATTTATTTATTTAGTGCGCAAATCACCCCCTTCCGGTGGTTCTCATATTTGCCAACTGTACGGATGTCACCATCTTTCTCGTATTGGCCTCTGGAGCCATTATAACATTGCCGCAACTCACGACGCTGTAAAAACATCTTTTGAAAATGATAAAAACCAATAATGATTACCATTTCAAATTTTGATTTACATAATTCAAATCCGTGCAATTGTTTCATTGTGAAAGAATAACAAACTTTTTCTACTTCCTGATCTTAACGAAATTTATTTGGGGTCGCGGCAGTAAAATCTTCTTCCGTGTTCATCTTTCATCATCATCATCATCATCATATCAGCCACAAGACGTCCACTGCTGAACATAGGCCTCCCACAAAGACTTCCGAGCGATCGGTCGAATGCTCTCTGCGTCCAACGACTTCCCGCGACCTTAATTAGGTCGTCCATCCATCTAGTCGGAGGCCATCCCGCGCTGCGATTTCCGGTAGGTACGTGGTCTCCAATCTAAGACTTTTCGGCCCAAACGGCCATCAGTTCAACGAGCCACATGCTCCGCCCATTTCCACTTCAGCTTACTAATTCTTTGGGCAGTGTCGATAACTTTAGTTTGCCTACGAATCTCCTCATTTCTGATTCGATCTCGTAGTGTAACACCGAGCATAGCCCTTTCCATAGCACGCTGTGCGACCTTGAGCTTTCTTATGAGGCCCATAGTGAAAGACCACCTTTACTAAATAAGTTCATATTTACTGCAACATATTTAGTATTATTTTTTGCCGGAAACCTGCCTAATATTAACCCTTAGGAATAGTGTTTTGCTGATGGTTTCCCCGCCACCACGGCTCGCGTGACTGAAGCTACAATGGTCAGTACAAGGTCTCTAAATCCATTAGTCTACAATCTAAATTCAATATTCGGTGATTAAATAAATAGAATAAAACAAATACAAATTCTCGTTAGTAAAACTCCGATTATCAGAAAAACTATTCCAAACGTTAATTGCGTCCATAAAAACAATTCAATTTACTCGTTCATTCGCAATAGAAAAATGAAATTTAGGTTTCATATTCATTTTATATTCAAACTCATTTATTTTATAATATTCACTTTCAGGATCACATAGTCACGTCTTCACAACTTTGCAATACAGAAGTTCCAATTAATTAATTGCATTCTCTAAATTCACTAATATTTCAACTATAAGCGAGTACCACGCTGCTTAGTGGCGCTGGTTCATATGATTTATAACCTAGTTTACAGCGAGTTTGTAATTCTACTATAGCATTTAAACGGCCACTATTTAGTTCCCCGCTAGATATTTGCACGGAAAGGTCAGCGGGCAACTGAACGAAATCCCATTTATCTCTAGTAGAAATAGTTCTGGATTTAGTCTAGCCATTGGTCGGTGCCAAATATTAGACGCACGTGGGAATACAACACTAGCCTACTTTAGCCGATTTTGGACACTTAAGATGTAGATATTTTTTGATTAAATTGCATTTCTCATTTGCCGCAAATGAATTCCACTTGTTTCTGGGTGTCGCAGTAGCTAACAATTTCTAATAAACCAAAAATCTTAAGACCTAAAAATCTTTGAAATGTTAAAAAAGTAAATATGTGGCAGAGTTCACATATAATATTATGCAGACGACTGCTTCAGACCCTTAAACATCATCGAAAAGTGGCAAAAGCTTTTTGGGCCTTTTCTCGAATACATATTAGGTCCGGTGCAACGGAGCTGCATGACCTAATTTTGCCGTCTCAAAACTGATATGCGACGCCGATTGGTGACGCTGATTGGTGGAAATTCCAGACTCCCGCACTAAGAGTTTTGCAACGTCATTCTTTATTCACACTGCAAGGGATCAGTTACCTGCATCTATCCTTTAACTACTTTAAGAACAGGTATCTTTTAGAGTATTTAGGTAAGCATGCTTCTTTGACTGCAACGTCACTTATTATCAGGCAGAATTGATAATGGTCAATCACTGCACTACCATTTGTAAATAAAGGACAAAATTCATTTTTTCTCTATTGTTTAGTCAGCCTGACGATCCAAAGCTTACGTTTATCAATGAATGGAATATTTTACGGTTTTTGTTCATTCATATTTCACCTGTCTCCCACATATTTTTACAGTTAATAACTCAGTGAGCCCGGACATATTTGTCATCATATCCGCATAACCGTTTGTTCTGCGAATTTTTCATACTTTTTACCGTAGAAAATATTTTTGTTGGATAAACGTATATTTGGGATTAAAATGTGCCAATTTTAAAAAGCTAGATTACGTTGCTTTTTTTTGGAATAACTTCAAAGAAGCAAAAATGTTTGGTTTCTAGGTATTTTTCGACGTTGTACTTTTCGGAAAAAACTAGCACATATCTTAAGTTATGACTTTAAATTACTTACTTGTTTCAAAGACCACATAAACAGGTAATTAACTTGCTCTTTTTTTGGAGTCTGTTAAAAAAGGCTTTTTCAAGATTATCTACTGCAGCGCCATCTCACAAATCTTAAAGTAGGTACTACGTAGTAAAACGCGTATTAAGGAAACGAATTTAACCTACATTAGGTGCGTAATTAGGTGTCTACACGCGTCTGAATGTTTGCTCCCAAAATTGAAAGCGTGTCGGAATTCGAGTCGGTATGCTCCATGTATACAATGTGTTCCAAGTAAGGGTTTATAATACGAACGGGGATTGTTAACTTGTTATATACGTCTAGGCGAACAATTTTTGTTCTACGACTTTTGATAATTGAAACTTTTTTTTATAAATGTTGAAATTGACTTACCATTAAATCTTAAATTGGTTCGAGATTTTGATTGAGATTCAACATGCCAAATATATTTTTTTCAGGTAAATTCGAAATATAAATACCTGTTAAAAACTTATTTACTCACCGCGTTTGTTGCTGCCAAAAATAATAATATACTTAACGTTTTCTTTGTGAAGATACTATGTTAGACAGTATGACTGATGTAGAATAATTTACATATAGTACCTGCCTTACGTAAAGGTAACAATTACAGTGTCATTTCATGTGGAATGACAGATAATTGTTTTTTGGTTCTACGTTTCAAACATATTTTATGATTGCACTAGCTATTTCCCGCGACTTGAACTTTTCCTAATGCCTAAATAGATGCCATGTCATATAAGTGTTGTCAGATGCCGGTTTTTTTATTGTACCAAGGTTGCCAATAATATTTCGTAGTTTCAGTTCAAAATCTCCAACAAGTAAAACGAAAAAATCTAAATTTTTACAATGTTGACATTGTAAAATCTCGTATTATTTTTATCTTTTTTTTACTCGCGTCTATAGCATTTACCGTAGGTACGTCTAGCGAACCTGCGTCATGTAGATATGTGTAAGTAAATATGCATTTAAGCCCGATACGTCCACTATGCGTTGAGTCAGTCACGTGACCAGACAACGAATAGGATACCTATTATAACAAAAAAGTTTAATTTTTAACCGAAATTCTAAACGAAAGTTACTCAAATGCGTCGTTAAGTTTTTTAAATGTTTTGTTTGTTATTCTAACCACAGTTACCGATCCGAAGATCCTCTCGAACATAAGAAAGTCATTTGATCTCATTACATTAAACATGTTAATCTTGAATATAAACAAGTCTCTGACGTCAATAGCTTGTCCCACTTCACAAGGTTGAAGGGAAGTTGATGTGTTTGTCACCATCTAATTTGATTGGTCATAGAATACATATTGAGTGAGAGGAATCTCATCTTAATCATTACCTAGAGTTTAGGCATTACGTACCATAGATAACATATCTGTGGTACTTAGGTACAACTAAAAGTATCTAAGACCTTAAACACGATAAACCAAAGTGTCAAACTGATTAAATAATAATATCAATCGTGTGGTTATTGAAATATAATTTTATTTTAGATTATCGGTTAAATGCATTTAGCTAGAATTTAGCTAAGTTTGTTTAAGCACAATTATGCAAGCCACCCTTAGTCATCATTCAATCAGTCAGTTGTTGCTTGCAATGCCTAAAAATCTTGCATAGCATTATTTAATGTATTGCAAAGCAACCCCAAATTTTTTTTAGAATTGAATTCTTTAGCTCTAAAATTGTAAATAAAGTCCAGAGTTGTGTTTTCTTCTCATATTTATAAAATTCGAGACCCTTAGTGTCAACTCATCGTTCCTTTCCCGGAACGTGACCGTTGCGCATTTTATTTTTTTCTTTTCTTATCATTTATGTGTTTTCTCATTGACTTTTAGTTGAGTTAAAAGGGTATATGCTGCGCATTTTGTGTACACTTGTGTGTTTTGTAGTAATAAGAGAAAACAAAATGGTTCGCGACAAATTGTACCCATGTCTGCATGCACTTTAAGTAAGGGGTTTATGGAAAAACGACGTCACTAATCTATCAAGTTTAAAATACAAAATTAAATGTAAAAATTACAAAGATGTATCTAATTGCAAAACACGTAATTAACAAAAAAAAACCATACAAATGGTAATCTATATTTCTTGAGATGCATAGTGTTGTGTCCTACCTACTAAATTAGCTATATTTGACACTAGCTGCGCCCCGCGGTTTCACCTAAGTCCCGACACCGTAGGTATATCGGGATTCAAAGTAGCCGAGTTTCATTGCAATCGGTCCAGTAGTTTTGCGTGAAGGTACGGTCGGCTGCATAATTGCAGACCCACCGTAGAGCTTCAAAACGGCTGTTATAAGAATGTTTTCAACACAAGCACACAAATTCTAGACACCTGAATTAGTTGAAGTTTAAAGTCTCCTAACTCATCAATTTATCAAACAAAAATTATTAGAATGAAAACATGCCAATAATAGTAATTTTTAAACTCTACCGGGGCCAACTGTTCATACATACTAACACACAAAATTTCACATTTATAATATTAGTAGGATAGTAGGATTAAACAAACACCCACTAGACTAAAGTATACTTATTCACTGTACATGTAATCTAACTTCAGAATCAGCTCTAACACTAACTTCCTCCCGAAACTTCTGATAAATCTATTCGGTCAAGTTAAGCGAAGCGAGACCAAGCAACAATCGGAAATGTGCACAAAATGACAAAACTAGTTCAACGATTATCAGACTATTTTCCTGCAACCGATAATACGCAACAGGTGCTTGGACCGACGCCAGGAGTTGCACTTTGTCGGGTTGTATTCAAGAGTTCGAGCTGACGTGCATCAGCTGGTAGATTGTGGTGAGACTAGATAGGTTGATGAACTGATGTAATGGACTTGATTCTTTGATAAATAATAAAATAAACATTGCGAGACATATCCACACATCGCCATCTAGCCCCAAGCTAAATAACTAGACCTGTGTTATGAGTGCTAGGCAACGGATATACTACTTATATACTTTTCCTTTGTAAATATATAGAAACAATCAGACCACAAACAAATATCTAAGCTAAATACCTGTCTGACGTGGGAATCGAACCCACAACCCTGTGGTTGGCAGTCCGGTATGGTGACCATAGTGCCAACTGGGTCGTCATAATTGCTTTTAGAGAATTGCGATCAATATCTTAGACCGCAGTGTTTATTACGCTTGTCATCTTATGAAGTATATCTGCTGACCCGGCATTTTCGTGTACTCTATCGATCTGTGACGTTTAAACTATGTTTTTTATATTTTTTTTATTTATATACTAGCTGCGCTCCGCGGTTTCACCCGCGTAACTGCCGATTCTGTGGGAATTTCGGGATATAAAGTAGCCTATAGCCTTCCTTGATGAATGGACTATCCAACATAAACGTAAATTTTCAATTCGAACCAGTAGTTCCTGAGATAAGCGCGTTCAAACAAACTCTTCAGCTTTATAATGTTAGTAAAGATTTATTTTATATATCATTTATATTATTTAAACTATGTAACAAGCATTTAGCGATGTAATTTAGCATATTTTTTGCTTTCGATGCGTACTTTGACGATTTTACTAAAACTAAACTATAGGTAAATTACATAGTTTTAAATCAGCCGTACTTAAACAACTGTGTTGCGATAAAACACCTTAACCTCTTGAAAATACAAATAATTGGTTGTCTACTGGACAATTGATTGTCAGAACAAAATATCTCTCTTTTCACTTTCTCTTTGTTTTAGTTCAATGTTTCACTTTATATAAGTATTATGAATTAGTGGAAACTTTGTTGGATTAAGGGTTATTTTTATATATATTGTTGTAAATAATTCTATCATAGTTCTGTATGTTTCCCAAATAAACGAAAATAAAATAAATAAATAAATATTTACACTATCGTAATTGTTATGATGTTCAGAAAATTAACGCCCGACTCAAACAATTATTTTTGACGATTTTGTCATGTGAAACTTTGAATGACTGCGTCATTAACTGTCGGTACTCTTCATGCAATAACTCAATTGCGATGAAATTTGATAAACGTCAATAACTGGTGCCGTAAAACAACAGAAACAAATTTTATCTCGATATTTCCATGGAATCGTGTGTAAAACCGCTGAGCCAGTTAATTTACAATATGTTACAGCGAAGGGATTTTAATACAAAAGGAGGTTGCTCTAGATATCTAGGTGAAAAACTTTTGTTCTACGACTTTTGTAAATTCGAACATTTCATTCGAAGTTTTTGTATACAACATCTGATTTTCAAGTGAAAATTCCCTCAGAATAATCTGAAAAAAGTTCGATTTTCCAAAAGTCGTAGAACAAAAATTGTTTGCCTAGACGTCTAAAACAACCCCCTTTCGTATTAAAACCCCTTCGCTGAAACACATTGTAAAATAAACTCCTAAACATTTCCTTACATTACTTATCTACTAAATTCATTGATCTTATAAGAATAAAACCAACTTTATTGCTCCTCCATCTATCTTACACGATTGCAGACTCATGAAAACTTTTCAAAAGATATATATTTGTAAAATCATAACTCTCTTACCCTTTCGTTTCGGAGAATGTAAAATTTATAGCTGTCAATAGCGGCGAATAGATAGTATACTCTGATGACTTTTATGTACTGATGATATTTTATCTCTTCGAGATATGAAGTATGACTGTATTCAATTCAAGGCAAGAATAATTGATTTTACTCATAAAGAGATTATAGCCTATTCACACTAAAATGTTTTAATCTCACTGATGGAATTAATTGATAATGCGGTTTAAGCCTAAAATAAACATATTCACTCGTGACATGAAGACCCTCCAAGCTGTACAACACTAGCAAACATAGATATTGGATCGAAGTTCCTTATGGCGCGTTGCGAAAGGGGGCTAGACGGAAAAAATTAAGACCAAAAGTTGAAACGACACTTTTTGATTTTATTACAATTCCTTCACTAATTAATCGAAAGAAACTTCGTTCCATCCGGGTGCCCCTTGACACATCTCAAGTTTTTTATGGGCTTTGACGGAGTTTTGCGTAGCGTAGTCTTGAGACCTCATGTGTCGTAAGAGGACTACTGAATTTTGGAAACTCCCATCTGCAGTTAGTATTTTCTATTGAAGTGTCGAAACCTTTGATGTTTACACTTACCCCAACAATTAATGCAGTAACTACACCGAACTGGATCAGAGCCAATATGAAACGTTTCAGAACATGTCGTCGTCCCAACAATTTGTAGGCGTGCCGGTGATAAAAGTGGGCGTCTATTGTTCTGCCAACGCCTCGTTGCGTGCTTGCGTGGGCGCATGGTATTTGTATATGGGGCATTGAGTTAGCGAAAACTTGTTGGATGCTTTCGTTTTTTGTTACATCTTGCTAGTCTTACATCTTCTTCCTGTCAATGACCCAATTCAGTTAAAGTCTTCTTTTTTGACGTGATAACGTCTTATAAATCGATGAACGCCGGCATTCACAAAAAAGTGTGACGTCATGCGCTAGGCTACGTCACGTTATTGACAAGGTAACCATAGCAACGTATTGAAGCATGCAAAATGGTAATGTGTCAGGTTCTGTTGACATGATAGGTAATCATAGCAACGTATTATTTCATCAATGTTTTCTTATGGCGTTATCACGTAAAATTATCGTCCGAAAACCGAATTTACAGACAACCATTTTCATTTTGCAATATTTACAGCGAGCCACCTAAAAGTAGATAGAATCAACAGTATCTACTGTAAAAATTAGGCACTCTATCTATTTGTTGTCAGATTTCCTTATTCCACTTTGCAAGCGCCCTGTAAGTTGTGCGTGTGCGCAACGTTATGTCACGCTGTGATTCATTAGGATGCTCGTGCTCGATCGTCTTTGTCACGTTAATGGTGAAATTTGTTGTCTATCTCATCTGGTATTTTAATAGCTTTGTAAAAGTAGAATCAAATGCTACTGGCAGTACATTTTTCAAAAAAGCTTTTAGACCCCAAGACAAGATGGCGCGATGACCTAGATGCGTTTAACGCAGATTGAATATTCGCAAATGTAAGACTATTTAGAACTAGATTTAATGGGCATGATAACGATCAGATGCTTCGAGATGCGTCAGGGGCTTATTATTGGTCGAAGAGTGTCAAGACTACGCAACGTCAGGCTTGAGGCTTGATGCTCGTGGCTAAAACAATAAAATAAATAAATATTACAAAACATTCCACACATCGCCATCTAGCCCCAAGCTAAGTAACTAGACTTGTGTTATAGGTGCTAGACAACGGATATACCTACTACTTATATACTTTTCTTTTGTAACGGAATGCTCTTTAATATTTTCTAGCAAATATGTACTGTTATGTGTAGATTTTGATAGTCACAATTTATTATCTAGAAACACAATTTAAAAAATTAGGTACATCAAATCAAATTACCCAAAATTAAAAACCAAAAATAATAATAATAATCACAAAATTCTTATGTAAAAATATACTTTAAATACATAGAAACAACCAGACCACAGAAAAATATCTAAGCATAAATTGGGAATCGGTTATTGAAGTTCTAGTGTTCTTGGAACCTAGGTGAGTCAGTCTATTTGGCGTATTAAGTAGATAGTATTAAGAAGATGACAAGTTCTCTCCTCTGGACATGGTCAACTTAGCTGAGAGGGTAGTAGATGCTGGGCAAGCCTACTCCATCCTCACGCAAAAAGGACCCAATTAAAAAGAGTCCAATGGCGGAAAACAGCCTGTATACAAGTGCAAGTAGATAGTCGATTCAAAAAATCTTTTGAAGCAATAAATCAGTGCTATTTATTCGACAGCATTAGACCGAGATCAGCTGGAGTTCTAATCATACGCATGAATTATGACTAGGATTGTGTTACTGTGCGTTTATATTTAGTTGAAGCGCTTTAGATTCTACTGTTGAGAAGCGGAGCTTTGAACTACCTTTATAGACAACAAACATACAAGTACACCTACGCTACACATACATGCACCTTCTAAATACATTTATTTTACAATCTATTTTATAATAATAATGAGTGACAGTTTTATGAATTTTATGAATTTGCGTTTTTGTGGAAGAACCTACCTTTTGCAACTAACACAAGAGGTAGAGTCGCATAATTGTTATTTCATAGTTTTAAATAAAGATATTTGATTGATGACTAGCTGTGCTATGCGGTTTCATCTCTTCTTCTCGTATAGTGGTGTGGCTCACCTATTGTTAGAGTTTTCAGATCGCCCTAAGGCCTCTAACTTCTAACGACTGCTACTAGAGGTAGCAACCGGGACCAACGGCTTAACGAACGTAGCACGAGCGTTCATAATACCGGTATTATAATAACTATTCCCATAACCTTTTAATTAACTAAGGTATTATTATTTATCATTATTTTATTTATGTTTAGGTATTTTAGTTTTGAAATTATGTTTTTATAGTTTTACAATGTTTAATACAAATAAATTGACTTTTATACATTAATAAACTTACACTAAAATATTATAGTCCGGGAGCCAGTGACAGATTCTCATGACCAAGTCCCTCCCGATCGAAACTTCGTAAAATGCATAAGGGACTTATACTATGAATACTCGCGACCGTCAGCTGCGATTCCGTGGGTGGGGTGGGCAGTGGCAGCCTCCCAAGCATGAAGAAAAAAATTTTTTTTTTCAGTCATTTCCTCTCGTTTGAAAATTTATCAGAGTATAGTTTATGTTGTATTTTGAAAAAAAAAACATAGTCAGCTGACCATAACCCGGTAGATTATACGTCAGCTGGCTCCTTGAACATGATTTTTTTTATTTTCAATGATTTCCTCTCAACTAAAAATTTACCTGGTGATCGTTTATATGCTACTATAAATGAAAATTAATGTTAGCTTGCTGTATCTCAGTGGAAAGTTTGTCAGCTGGTACTTTGAAAGGTGTAACGCAACAGCATCTATGACCTACTGAAACTTATCAGCTGACGACTTTTCCTTTGACTTACAGCCAGCTGATTTTTTTTTATTATTTACTAGAGTGTTTTAACAATTCTCTGATAAATTTTCATCCGGGAGGAAATACCACACGAAGAAGTAGCCCGGTTTCGTAAATCTTGCACCCGATTGAACCGATTTCGTTCTAACCATGGGAAAACTAACCACCACCTCCATAAATGGGGACTACAGGAGTCACCATAGTGCGATTGCGGAGCACCTGACCAAACCCTTTCCCATGTGGCAAACGAATGCCCACTTCACCGTTTTCCCGGTGGAATGTCGGAAGTTCGTAAATTCACAACTGCCGCCGCAAGCTGGTTGAAAAACTTGGATATAGAGGTTTGATCCACGCAGGATGAATGCCATACGCCATGATAATGATGACTATCACATCTCCCTGATGGTAGGTGACGGTGCGGCCTACGATGTAGCACGCTTTCCTAGATGATACCTTTTCATTAGCGACTTGAAGACTCCCAACCTGTAGACGTCAGGAAAGACAGACGCAGGCAACTGATTTTTTTCCCTTGCTCTATGAATTAACCGTTTACAAACTCTTGCCAGGTATCGCGCGGCTTACATATCACGTGACTTTAGTTGCTCCGCTTTATATAGACTTTCAAAATAATTGGAATTTTGACTTTTGCGAGCTTGATCACAAAAAAAACAGGTTTAGATTCCGGTTGGGGATTAGATTTCTGCACTTAGGCATCAATCAGCCAATTGCGCGGCAAAAAAAAACGGGTTGCACTCCGGGAGTGCCGGCAGAAGTGAAGACTTGATTATTAACGTTGAGCATGTTTGATATTTTGGAATGGTTAGGGAATAATTTTGCACCAATTGCTTTATCAGTATAAAAGTACTATCATTTATGTGGTAGAATACAATATTCATTTATTGCGCTATCGTACACAAACATGACAATTTATATTACATTAAAAATTTAACACTTTAAAACTATTACAATTATTTTACATTAAAAAGTTTATCTCTCCGAAAAATCAACTTTCATCCATAATTTTTTTTCTTTTCTTTCTCTGAAAAACGGAGATTTTTTATTATCATTTTATTTCATTTATTTTCATTCGAAATTATTTGTTTGTTAAATCTACACCGCACATGTGCTTATTGTGATGTTATGAAATTATAGGTTAATGCTATAAAGTATAAACATATTACAAATATTACATTTATACTATGTAAGTTCATATGTATCTAAAGGGTGTAAAAAGACCCTTAACGAAAACGAAAACCACATATTCTGCCCATCATTGGGATCATTTTTTTCTTCTAGACAATACCTGGGAAACCACAGGTTCTGGAGATATTGAAGGTCAAAGTGTCCATTTTTTTTTTCAATTTTTTTGCAAAATCGAATTCTAAGCGTTAACATAAAATTTTCTTCTAAACAAACATTACCAAAATTTTTAAATTTTCTTAACAAATTACGCATTTGAAGTTACAGAAATGCAATGCATGCCCAAGCGCTCACCCACACTGACATAGCCGCGAGCTCGTTCCACGCACACACGCGCGCGGTATCAGCTGTGCCCGCTGTGCGCGTGACCTCGAGTCATTCGAGTTCAACGCATAAATGAATGCGAGCGGCCGTGTTACAACCCCGCGCACGGCGCCGTAGAGAGGGGATAGCTGTCTACTCTCCATCCGTCTTACGTTTTTTCGATCAGGCCACGTGTCCTGACGCGAGTTTAAGATTTTATACCCATTACAGAAAAAGTGCTCAACGCCGCTAAAGAAGTTTTCACTTCAAAAACCTAAAACCCTATTAGTTTCTTTTGCCTTTTTTGGTGGGCGCGTTCCGAAGGCACACATCCATACACACAAAACTTAGTTTTTAATGTAATTTCATGCGAATATGTCCAAATGACTAGAGAAATTTTGACTTTGAACCGAACTACTGGGACAAAATAGTCTGTCTCAACAGTTTGTTTAGGACAAAATAATCTCAACAGTTTGTTGTCTCCGCTAACCGAACTACTGGGACAAAACAGACAGACGGACATGAAAGTGATCTTATAAGTGTTCTTTTTTACCTTTTGAGGTATGGAACTCTAAATGGTTGCAACAGTTCGGTAATCAAACTAGCAACCGGGAAATAGAATTGCGACTTATGGCCGGCAAGAGATGGAAATATCCGTCGTCTGAATCTCTAAAACGGTTTCAAATATATCAGAAGCTAATTAATAGGTTTTTGACATTGATGCGTTTGTCCTCATAGTAGACAAAATTATAGCTATCAGCTGTTCAATTTGACTCAGGTTTAATGACTCTGAAAAGCTAATTCATTGTTTTACGCCGGATTTTATTGTGCTAGTGAAATTCTTTGGAATTGTGCGTGACCGTATTTCTGACTGAATTAATTGTTAGATTAGTTCGAGACTTTGAGTCACTTTTGTTGTATTGTGAAATCTGTAGGAAATTTAAATTTTATTGTTTGAGTGATTTGTTATTAAGATCTTGAATAATAATGTGTAGGCGTTATTCCAATGCCGCTGTTGTTATTCTGTAAAACATCTCGCGAAATAAAACATTGTTTGAAAAACGTAAGCATACTACTTAAAGAAATTAAAACAAATGCCTGTGGGATTGACGAAATTACAATAGATATGATTCTGCTTACTTTACCTCAAAGCTTAGAAACGTTAACAAAGTTAGTAAATTCTTCCATTCAATGGGCTGTATTTCCTTCTGTTTGGAAGACAGCTATAGTAAAGCCCTTACCTAAGACAAATAATCCCACAACACTTAAAGATTTGCGTCCAATTAGTGTTTTACCTTGTCTGTCAAAAGTTTTAGAAAAAGTTATTTGCGTTCAAATGATTGAATATTTAGAAAATCACAACTTATTGCCGGATTTTCAATCAGGTTTCAGAAAGGGTAAAAGTACTAATACTGCTCTACTAGACGTAACTGACAACATTTTGGCTGCACAGGATCAAGGTATGGCTACCATTCTGGTACTGATTTTTCACGTGCTTTTGATTCAATAAGCATATCTTTACTCCTCTCTAAGCTTCATTATTATGGTTTCGATGGACACACGATTAAATGGTTCGATTCTTACCTCACCCACCGACTTCAGTCTGTAGAAATTCGTAAGAATAATGGTGAAGCACTATATTCCCAATATGGTATAATGGAAAGAGGGGTCCCGCAGGGGTCTATCCTGGGTCCGATCCTATTTATTTTGTATAGTGCAGACATTATTAATTCCATAACCCACTGTAAGTTTCACATGTACGCAGACGATACTCAACTCTATATATCTTTTAAACCTCAGGATGTGCAACTTGCAGTCAGTAAAGTGAATAACGATTTGAATAGAGTTCAAGCTTGGGCGAATCGTAACTGTTTGCTATTGAATTCTAATAAGACTAAATATATGATTCTTGGTACACCTCATCAAATAACGAAGGTATCGCAAAACAATTTTAATATTAGATTCAGTGAAAATTCAGATGACATAGAACGAGTTGCTGAAGCCCGTAATTTAGGTTTAATTATGGACGAACAGCTTCGTTTTGAGAATCATGTTAAGGAAATAGCACGGGTATGTTTTTATAAACTTAAAATTTTGTATAAAATACGAGACTGTCTGAGTGTTGAGTTGCGCATTAGACTGGTGGATTCGCTCATTTTGTCAAGATTTAATTATGTTGACTGTGTTTATGGACTTAGGCTTTTCGCAAAGACTGCTAAACTTGTTCAGAGAGTGCAGAATGCATGCTCCCGCTTTTGCTTCAAAGTACCACCACGTAGTCACATAACCCCGTATCTGAATAGTCACAAAATCTTGAACATGGAGCACAGGCGGGACTTGCATTTTGCTAAACTCCTGTTTGGTATTATACAAACACAACAGCCGCCATACCTGTACGAGAAGTTGGAGTGGTCGAAACAGGTTCGTAGGACAAGCACACTATTGCTGGTCTATCAGAGACATAGTACGAGAGCGTTCAGGGGAAGCTTTAGATACTGTGCCACGAAATGTTGGAACAATATTCCACCACCACTTCGCGACCTACTCACTGTCCGAAACTTTTCTATTAAATATAAATCTATTCTTTTATCCAAACAAAAAGATATTGAAAAGCAAGGATATTTTGATTAGTGGTGCAGTATTTCATGGCTTCCATAATGGGTGATCGTTTTCAATGGGTAGTGTTCGTATTATAGTAATTGTTAATACCATTAAGTTTCCAAAAATATTATTACTGTTTTATTTTAATTGGTTAGTCATTTTTTGTTGAAAGTACTCGCGTCTATTATTTCTGTTATAGTATAGTATGGTTTTGTTTATATATATGTATTATATTTATATTTAAATTAATTATTGTTAGTATTGAATATTCCAAAATTAAACTTATCTTCGTCCGTGTGTCACTTGAGGCTCCTGCTGAAAATCAGCGCTACAGTCATCTGTAGCATATTAGCTGAGCTCGAGCCTTTTCGTGGCAGAATTGTATACATATGCACAGGTCTTTGATTTGATTGTATGTATAGTTAAGTATTTTAAGTTATTTTGTGTGTATGTATCTTTTTTGTGGCATGAATAAACTTATTTCTATTCTATTCTATTCTATTCTACTAATTAGCGTCCATAAACAGACTAGAAAGTCTTACGAAATATTATATATAGGTATATATTTTATTGGAAATCGTGCGTGACATTAGCGTTGTTTAGTGGGTTTACCTGTTTTACGGTCGGCTTTTATTGCCTACATTATAATTTATTTAGGGCTTTAAACTTTTGCCTAGTTTTAAGTGCCTCTTTGATATCAAGCAGATTTTAATTTTGACCTTTGTGGCGCGGTGGGAGAACTACCGCCTGCAACGAAGACGGTAGCAGGTTCGATTCGCGCCGTCGAACAAATATATGTGTACAAATATTTTGTTCGTTTGTTGTGGTCTGGGTGTTTCTCTATGTTTATGATGGACAGTAGAGTCTTAATAAAAGTCCCGGAACCCTTAAAAAGTAAATAAGTTAGTATTTTATTCGTTTTTTGTCTACCATAATTCAAGGCTTGGTTGCTTAGCTTGGAGATCGATGGCGCTGTATGTTTTTGTTCAAATTAAATTACAATATATTTCCGATTGCATTACGATTACAAAAACACTCTCAAAGTAGCTCAAAATGAATTACCCTCAAAGTCGGCTATTGGTATTCTCAAGAATATTTTTTGTAATCGAAATGCAATCGCAATGATATTGTAATGTACTAATTTGAACCATTTATTTACGAGAATTAGCCTTCAGCATGCAATGAGCACCTTCTGGTCCCTCAAATAATGCATTCAGAGAAGTGTCTAAGGCTAAGGATAAGAAGGGCTAAGGCTATGTTTCACTCTAGCGAGTGAACACTATCTGAATTTCGTATAATTACTAAAACCCCATAACATATTAACAGAGATTAGTATATTGTACAACTTCGTGGTACGTTCTCTAATCCGTATTGAAATTGGGCCCTAATTATTCATAATCCATGAGCTCACAATATTAATGATTCTATTAATCTATCTTGTACAGGATGATTTTTTATAATATGCCTCCAGATACTTTCTTAACCTATAAGAGCATAGCATCACCTCTCGGTTTCACCCGCGTATATCCCGATCCCGTGTGAATATCGGGATAAAAAGTGTTACTTTCAATGAACAGAAAGAAAGAAAAACATTTATTTGGTACAGGCACACGACAACTTTAAAATTAAACACACACAAATAAATAGGTAACATTATACACCGAAGAAAGAAACACACACTAAACTTAAGAATATTTAAGAAGCCATGTGCTGCCCCAAATGGGTCGACCTCAGCTGTAAGCCACAGTCAAGCGTAACTTGGCTGCAGCGCTGGTCTTCCGGCCAAACCCGCTGCCGTCGTGCGTCGTCGTACGCTCCCACATACACACAATAAAACGATAAATAAATAAAATAGCAAAATAATTATACACGGTAAAAAGGAAAGAAAATAGAATAAATATTTTATTTGTATAATACATAAACTGAGTAATAAATAGCCTAGAGAAGCAGAGGAACTGCCCGTAATAAGAAAAAGAAAAGAAAAAATATAAATAAGACGAAACGTCACTGTTATCAATCGATGAATCAAGGTATCTTCATACCAAGTTCATCAAAATCGGTTTAGTAGTTTCGGAGTCTATTCAATTCAAACAACGCACAGAAATTGATTAGAAACACTAACGATTGATACAAAAACACAAATATGTTGAATTCCTTTTTTTTACAATTATGTTGAATTCCTTTTCCAAAAATCTAATGGTGCAGTTTCGTTTCAGTATTTTTTGCTATTTCTTATAGTTAAATGGCCTTGCTCATTTAAAAAATCATCCTGTATGTGTAATTCTCTATTCATTCAACTTGTAGTAAGTTATTACAGTCAGCTGTACTCGGTGTAAATATAGATAGGTACCTACTCTACCTACCTTCTTTAAAACAATAGCTACTAATATTTAGATGATATTATTGTTAGTATTACTGAATTGTATCACGAATAATTGACTTGTTGACAATTGCCGGAAAAGCGTTCATTTATTTAAAAATATATACCTCTTTTTTAAGACGTTTCTATGCGATCTTTATAAAAATGTACTATCAGCGCTCCGCAATTTCACCCGCGTAACTCCCGATCCCGTGGGAATATCAGGATAAAAAGTAGCCTATAGCCTTCCTCGATAAATGGACTATCCAACACAAAAATATTTTTTCAATTCGAACCAGTAGTTCCTTAGATTAGCGCGTTCAAACACACAAACAAACAAACAAATAAGCAAACAAACAAACAAACAAACTCTTCAGCTTTATAATATAAGTATAGATTAAGCATCCAAAGGAATAAAATTTTTTATTTTGATTTTAGTTTGAATCGTCGCACGAAAACACTTGATGACGTCGCTAGCTTATCTTTTAATGCTCACTTCATAAAGGTTTTGTATTTTGTCCAGTGTCAGTGATGTGAAAGTACTGCAAGTGGACGCTGTAACGTCACACTCGTGGTCGTATCAGCAGATATCTAATCGCTAATTTTGCAAAAATAAAATAATCTTTAATATAAAAATGAATCGCAAAATGTGTTGGTAAGCGCATAACTCAACAACGCCTGGACCAATTTGGCCAATTCTTTTTTTGTTGTCTTTGATATTGTCAAGAGAAGGTTTTTATGAAAGAAAATATTAAGAAAGTTGCGCAGAAAATAATTACGCAGGTGAAACCGCGGGGCGTAGCTAGTTTATTATAAAAACAATATCGTCTAATTATAGTTTTTGTCAACCTTTTAGCAACTATTTCCAACATATTTCATGTTTTAATTCTAAATGCTGTTTTCGTCATTCAAGCGTTAATTTATTATACTCGAAATAAAAAGACGAACATGTTTTTTACCCGACTACAGTGAAGCCAAAAAGAGTTAAAGTGAAAGGGTACCGGCGCTCTCTCCATACAAACGTAGTCGACTGTTTCCTCTCTGGATAATGACACAAATATTTTTGTAACATAAAACCTATAACTGCCATGACTACGCCCCTATGTTTTGTTTTTTTTTTCATTTTCTAGTTATCATAGAAATCAAGATTTAAGATTTATCAGTTATAAGTATTGTGCAATAAAATATTTGCTCTAGTGTCATTATCTAGGGAGAAAACAGTCGACTACGTTTGTATGGAGAGAGCCCCCGGTACCCTTTTCACTTATATCTTGAGCCCATATGTATACATGTGCGTATGTAGGTATGTTCATCTGTTCCCGCAAAACTTCTGAACTACTTATTCTAAAGTTTCGCAGATAACGCTGTCTACATTTACCTATATAGAAGTTCTTAGATCTTCGTAAAGAATTCATCTCTTATTTTATTATTTCGCCATTTAACTCCGTAGGTATTCTTTCAATCGATTTTCTTTCGTCTTCAAACCTAAGGGTGCCTTGCATGATATTGTTCTTAAACAAAAGACCGCATTGTCTAATAACCACAAAGTTGATCTTATTTAATCAGTTTTACACGTTGACAGTTTAGTTAATTCTGTTTAAGGTCGTAAACGCTTTTAATTTCTGTTGTGCAAGCATGTGGTGCAATTCCTTTATTTTAGATTTTAAAAAGAAGATAGACAAATTGAGACGAAGAAAAAATGTTTAGTCACATACAAAGAAACATAAAGGAATAGAGAAGGTCCTAGGTCCTGAATACTAACAGCATTGTAAAAAAGCGTTGAAAGTTATTGTTTCGTCTGGCAATATGCACAAATCTCCGGTATCAGATATAAAATTTATGAGCAAAGGGCTGTTAGCTTCACCAGTACACGACATCACGACACAATAGGAGCATCACAATGGACCATTACCCCAAGATGGAATTGAAGGCACCGTTAGAACCCTTTGCAGACTACAAACTATGTCAACCGATTACCTGTGCCTTGCGATTTTACTCGCGTTAATTTTGGCTAGTGCACTAGTCCCTATAGCTACGTATAATACTTTGAAAGGAGAATGGTCTTTCTGGGCCTGGAGGCCTCATGAAACGAGTCATATATCAAATGAAAGGTGGTTTCAAGAGGAACATTTTATTGTATGACCACTTTTTCAAATTAGTTGTGAGATCGGAGTTATAGGTCATTAATGATAGGTGGTCGATTCACTCTCCGTACACCACTAGGGAGTATTAACGCCTTAATAGAATCAAATGTAGCCATCGTATAGCAATGAGTCATATATCAAATGATAGGTTATTTCAAAAGGAATAATTTAATGTATGATGATTTTTAAAATTATTTTTATTTTTAGTTTTATAGGCCATTTATGCTAAGTAGTAGGTATAGGTGACTGAGGTCTTCTCTTGTGCAATGCAAAAGCTTGATTAGAACCAGATGTTGGTCTCCTCATGAAACGAGGCATATATCAAATGAAAGGTGGTTTCAAGAAAAACATTTTATTTTAAGACCACTTTTTCAAAATAGTAGTGGGTTCGGAGATATAGGTCATTAATGGTAGGTGGTCGTTTCACTTGCGAGTTTTCTCCGTACACCGCTAGGGAGTATTAACGCCTGAATAGAACCAGATGTACCCATCATATAGCAACGAGTCATACATCAAACTAGCAGCGCTCCGCGGTTTCACCCGCGTAACTACGTGCGTAATATCGAAATATAAAATAGTCTAAACCCTTATTCAACAATGGACTATGCAACACAAAAATATTTTTTTTTCTATCCGAACCAGTAGTTTCTGAGATCAGAGTGATCAAACAAACAAACAAACACTTTGTATGCTAAGTAGTAGGTATAGGTGACTGAGGTCTTCACTTGTGCAATACAGATGCTTGGTTAAAAGCAGATGTTGCTCTCCTCTTGAAACGAGTCATTTATAAAATGAAAGGTGGTTTTAAGGGGAACCATTTTATTGTAAGACTATATTTTCGAAATAGTAGTGGTTTCGTAGTTAGAGATCGATAAATGTACTTAAGTAAGTATTCAGTTGTATCAGAAATAGTTGTCGTGATTTAGTCATCACTACCTAATACTATTTAGTGGCATAGCAGGCTGATAAAAAGCATGATGCTTATCGTAACCGAGATATAGGTTATGATACCTTAGTAGGATTATAAATAGGTTCAATGTCCTGCAAACCACACAAGAAAAGAATGCTCACGTCTCGTGACGGGTCTTGTACAATAGGTATAATAATGATACCACATACCTTTCTTCGTAGAAAGGTGGAGGTCGTAAGATTTTCCTTACGGCCCCTATAAGCGGGAGTCGAAAGGAATAACCCTTGGAAATTATTCCTTGATAACGAAGATTCATAGTTGCTATAGGTATAATAATGATACCACATACCTTTCTTCGTAGAAAGGTATGTGGTATCATTATTATTCCTATTGTACAAGACCCGTCACGAGACGTGAGCATTCTTTTCTTGTGTTCTTGCAGAAACGCACGATAGGTACTCGTGTACCTATCGTGCGTTTCTCGTGTACCTATCGTGCGTTACTGCAATAATATCTATTCAGATTTTCCTGTTTGGGGACTAGGTATTTTTCTAATCGACTAAATCGATTGTGATGAAACTCGGTATGGAAATTGTTGGAGACCTAGATTAACACAAAATATTATTTTTCTCGATATTCCCACTGAATAGAGACTAACGCTGATGCAACTATGAATCTTCGTTATCAAGGAATAATTTCCAAGGGTTATTCTTTTCGACTCCCGCTTATAGGGGCCGTAAGGAAAATCTTACGACCTCCACTCAATAATAAAAGTGCGGGGTGGTGGTCCAACCATGGGGCCCATTAAGCGGGAGTCGAAAGGAATAATCCTCTATTTCATTAATTCTGTATTCACAATCCGCGTTGAACCACCGCACACTTGGGCCTCCAACTATAGGTCGTGGTTCAACTTTTTAAATAGTTGGACCACGGGACTGTTCAGAGTCCCGTTGGACATTCATGACGCGGAGTCTGAAGATTTAAATTATTTCGTTAAATAACAGAACACTGTTTGTCGAGAAAATATTATTTACACAAAATACGCAATAATAAATGAAAAATCACATTAAACTTAACACAAAAACATAATAAAATAACAAAAGATATTACTAACTAAAACGTTTAAAATAATTAAAAACGCATTTGCTGCATAAGCTGCATCTGCATAAGCTATTGCATAGCTTTTATCGCGGGCTTTGAGCGCAGCGCCCGAATCAAGAATAAAACCTAACACCCCCGACTCCACCCACCATGTAGCTCGGCCGAGCGTTCGCTTAAGTGTATGTGTATGGTACGAAGCTCGCACAATGCAATAGCTTTACCGCGGCAGTCCCGGGTGCCACACATTTTTTTTTAAATAAAGGAACAACACTGACCGTACTGTCGTATAAAGTCACATTAGCAACATCACGACAGGGCGCTGGCGGCGGCGCAGCATGGTCATACGACGCTTTGGCCATTTTCGTCTTTTCATTTATTTTGTTAAATAAGTTAATAATATCTTGAACTAAATATATATCTACTTGAATTCGATTACTGAGAAAAAACCTACTAAGTACTAAACTCTGGCAATATACACAAGCCGTGCGAAGCTATGATTTGACATGAAAGTTGTCAGTGAAAGCGATTTTCCCTATGGCTGAAAGTTTTACTTTCAACACGCTCGTTAGGCACCTTCGGAGTATGAATAATGAAGAGTACCTTTTGTTTTTTGAAGATACTAGGTATCTTCAAAAAACAAAAGGTACTCTTCATTATTCCAAAATCCATCCATTATTCCATCCAAAAAAGATGGTTTTGTTTGGCGGAACTTATTGATTGCAATAGGTTCCGAAAAAGCAAACCATCAACTTCAAAATGGCTTGCGTATGACTCTACATCTGAGCTCACGACTCGTGATGGTACCTATACCTCGGTTACGATAAGCATCATGCTTTTTATCAGCCTGTTGTGTCACTAAATAATGCTAAATAGTGATGTCTATATCACGACAGACATTGTCAACAATTTCTGATACTACTGAATACTTACTTAAGTACATTTAACGATATCTTACTTCGAAACCACTAATATTTCGAAAAAGTAGTCTTACAATAAAATGTTTCCCTTAAAACCACCTTTCATTTGATATATGACTTGTTTCATGAGGAGGGCAACATATTCTGTTTATAGCCAAGCATCTGCATTGCATAAGGAAAGACCTTAGTCACCGATATCTACTAATTAACAGAAATGACCTATATCCCCTAAAATAGAAACAATTTTTAAAAGTCAGGATACCCTAAATTATTTCTCTTGAAATAAACTATTATTTGATATAATATGACTCATTACTATACGATGGCTACATCTGATTCTATTCTGGTGTTAATACTCCCTAGTGGTGTACAGAGACAATTCGCAAGTGTACCGATCACCTACCATTATTGACCTATAACTCTGAATCCACAACTATTTTGAAAAAGGGGTCTTAAAATAAAATGTTTTTCTTGAAACCACCTTTCATTTGATATATGACTTGTTTCATGAGGAGGGCAACATATTCTGTTTATAGCCAAGCATCTGCATTGCACAAAGAAAGACCTTAGTCACCGATATCTACTAATTAACAGAAATGACCAATAACCCCTAAAATAGAAATAATTTTTAAAAGTAACTACACACTAAATTATATCTCTTGAAATAAACTATTATTTGATATACTATGACTAATTACTATACGATGGCTACATCTGATTCTATTCTGGTGTTAATACTCCCTAGTGGTGTACGGAGAAAGTTCGCAAGTGTACCGACCACCTACCATTATTAACCTAAAACTTCGAATCCACAACTATTTTGAAAAAGTGGTCATATAATAAAATGTTTTTCTTGAAACCACCTTTCATTTGCTATATGCCTCGTTTTATGAGGAGTGCAACATCTGGTTCTAACCAAGCGTTTGTATTGCACAAGGGAAAACCTCAATCACCTATACCTACTACTACTTAGCCTATAACGGCCTATAACTCTAAAAATAAAAATATTTTTTGAAAGTCATGATACACTGAATTATTCCTCTTGAAATAAACTATTATTTAGTGTATGACTCATTACTGTACGATGGCTACATCTGGTTCTATTCAGGCGTTAATACTCCCGAGCGGTGTACGGAGAAAACTCGCAAGTGAAACGACCACCTACCATTAATGACCTATATCTCCGAACCCACAACTATTTTGAAAAAGTGGTCTTAAAATAAAATGTTTTTCTTGAAACCACCTTTCATTTGATATATGCCTCGTTTCATGAGGAGACCAACATCTGATTCTAATCAAGCTTTTGCATTGCACAAGAGAAGACCTCAGACACCTATACCTACTACTTAGCATAAATGGCCTATAACTCTAAAAATAAAAATAATTTTAAAAATCATCATACATTAAATTATTTTTTTTGAAATAACCTATCATTTGATATATGACTCATTGCCATACGATGGCTACATTTGATTCTATTAAGGCGTTAATACTCCCTAGTGGTGTACGGAGAGTGAATCGACCACCTATCATTAATGACCTATAACTCCGATCTCACAACTAATTTGAAAAAGTGGTCATACAATAAAATGTTCCTCTTGAAACCACCTTTCATTTGATATATGAATCGTTTCATGAGGCCTCCAGGCCCAGGCTCTGTACATTTTTCCCCATTCTCCTTTACTTCCGCTTCTTCTTCTTCTCGTATAGTGGTGTGGCTCACCTATTGTTAGAGTTTTCAGATCGCCCTAAGGCCTCTAACGTGCCTTCCGAAGCACGGAGGGGCTCACTAAAATAAATTTTTGCCACACTACTAACGCAACCCTGTGTTTGGCAGTCCGGCATGGTGACCATTGTTCCAACTGGGTCGTCGGCATACTTATTATAGAACAAATTTAATTATCATAACAAAAGTATAAGTGATTCAACCTTAAAATATAGACATGCTGACGGGATTTTTTTTTAGAACTTTCCAACTTTTGAAAGGTGAACATATTCCGTCATACACGATTTTTTCGAAACACTTACGTAGCACATGCAACTGAAGTTCCCAAAAGGATTTTTTTTTCCCATTTCTTGTAACATTTTTCATTGAGGCTTTGCTCCAATTGGATATATACTTCTTTGATGAATGGACTAAAAACAAATGCTTTTTTATTTTTTTTCTAATCTAATTATAGATTGACATTATTATTTATTAATTTGATAAAAGAATTTAATTTAATACATCATAAATACAAACTTAAAATAAAATCAAATAAGTAGAAAGAAAAAAAGAACAAATAATTATCTTAATCAAATAAAATCTAAAAATTTAAACTAAACCTATTCGAACCAACCCCTCCCCAGCGTTGCCGGTGCAAAGCTGGACAATATGCAAGCGGCGTTACCCCGCTGAACCGCTATCGACAGCCTTTGCACCAGGAATGCCCCAGAACGCGGATCATTATAGATTAGTATAGATAGTTTCGTATCAGTATGAAGAGTCAGTTAATCAAGTAACGACGATTCGGTAAACTCTATCAGGCTAGAATTTATGGTCTGCGGGAGCTATAAGGTGCCTTATGGCAGCCAGGCTTAATTAACTGATCCTCGTTCAGCCTTCTGAAGGGACACGATTTACGGACAATGAGAGAATTGATGAGGTCGAAATTTTGGTTGATAGATTGCCTTTATCATTCGAACTTGCTTTTAAATTACTATTTTGTAACGTATTTCCTTAGATTTATAGTCAATGTCAAAAAGACAAAACCCGTAATCGAAAAACAAAGTTTTCTCGAAGATATTATTTGATAAATTATAAATTTTGTTAAATTTTTAATATCGCCCTCGTTATGTTATAGGATAATTAATTACTAAAAAGTGCATTATTTTTAGTGTTGAAAATTGAATCCAACAATCTCCATATTTAACCCCCGACGCAAAAACGACGGGATGTTTTAAGTTTGACGCGTCTGTCTCTGTGTGTGTGTGTCTGTGGCATCGTAGCTCCCGAACGGATGAACTGATTTTGATTTTGTTTTATTTGATCACTTTTGTGATGGCTGACTTGCCATAACTATTCCAAGTAAAAGGAATCGATCAAAACGCAATTAGAACAAAATCGATTCATAGTAAATACGAGTAAGACTAAAGCTCGTGGAAACATACTCCAATACTCCAATATTTTGCTGTTATGATCCTTGCTCTAAAAACACCCGGTCAAGTGCGAGGCGGACTCGCGCACGAAGGGTTCCGTAACATGTTGTATGGGAGCCCTACTTATTTTTTTTTCTATTTTTAGCACTTGTTGTTATAATGGCAACAGAAATACATCATCTGTGATAATTTCAACAATATCACGGTTCATGAGATACAGCCTGGTGACAGACAGACAAAAGGATGAACGGACAGACAGACAGTGAATTCTTAGTAATAGGGTTTTTACCCGTTTTTACCCTTTGTGTACGGAACCCTAAAAATAGTAGAGTGTAAGCCATATCTTCTATGGAAGTGAACTTCTCTAAGAATCTAGACACTAGTGTTGCTTTAGTACATTACTTGGCTTCTTCTTGCTTCTTCTTGGCTTCTTATGACACGCTCGCTGCCGCTCGCGCGTCATAAACCGCCTCTATGCAAAGATCAATTCCACACGTATATCGTACGACGTTTTTTATCACAGTTGCGAATAAAAGAAAAGACTAGAAAAGAAAACAAAATAATAATTAACAAAATATTTGTGATAAGTCTATGTTTTCATTTTTTTAAGGCAGATTTTTTTGTTAATTATGCTCCGGAAAGGCAGGGTAAAGACTTTTAACCTATACATCCTCGTCTGACATACAATATTTTTTAGGGTTTTTACTATTTGTTTTGCGTCGGGGGTTAAGAACAAAATACAATGGTACGGAAAAACAATATAGAAAGAACAAAAAATAAACAACTCAATTTTTAATCGTTTTCTAAGTCATTATCACGTAAAATTTTCGTTCGTAAACCGACTTTAGAGACAACCATTTTTGCTAGCTAAAAACTCTTTGGTATCTACCTTTTTTATACATCAAAACAGTATAACCCAGATAAATTAAGAATGTTTCACCTACCTAACATGTAATTAGCAGTAAGATACGTATTTAACTTATCGGGATAACTTTACAGCACTAGTTAACAAATCTAAAACGCACGCGTGCATAATATGTTGGATTATGAGCCTAATAGCCGATGAATAAGATCCACTTTATGAGCAACTGTGATAAAAACTAGGTTTACTTAAAAGGTACTGCCAAAAAAATGTGCTAAAAAGTACAAACTTTCACTTAACTTTAACTTCAAGTTTTTTTTTAAAGAAATGTTAAACTTTGAGAAAAAGTACCAAAAATGCAAAATTCACTTCCTTCTTTAGCAGAAATGGCTGTTATTTTATGTTTAATTACATGCTTTTTAGGCGACCGACATTTCAAATAGCTAGACGTTAGACGAGACGCTAGACGAGACGCTAGACGCTAGACGCTAGACGCTAGACGCTAGACGCTAGACGCTAGACGCTAGACGCTAGACGCTAGACGCTAGACGCTAGACGCTAGACGCTAGACGCTAGACGCTAGACGCTAGACGCTAAATGCTAGACGCTAGACGCTAGAAGCTAGACGAGAATTAAAAGTGCCAAACCAGTATAAAAAGTGCTAAATTTGTCACTCAAAGTGCTCTGCCGGACACGCCGTGACATCTATTCCATGAAACTCATACCGATATCCACCATAGACGTGTACTTTCCTTTCCTTGATTGGCAAACGTCCAAATGATCAATACGTTCTGGCAAAACGCCAAACTGAACGAGTGCAGCAAAAAAGGAATACTACAAACATGTTAGTTTTATTTGTACAAGTAATTAGATAGAGGTGATGAATTGATGATTAATTTCGTTGAAATATTTGCAAGTTTCAACGTTCTGACGGAGTAATTAAACTAATCACTTCTGGCAGTATGAAAGGCATAAATATCTAGACGTATTTTATGACAGATTTCTAATCTATAGGTGAATAAATCTGATTTAGTTATAAATCAATCAAAATTGCAAGGTTTTAGTATTGTGAGTCTGTCGTTATTTCGATTTAATTTACGTCGAGCTGACAGACAGTCTTGCTCTGCTTTGATGGTTAGTAGTCATTGGTGAATTTGGTGATGCTAAAATCTGTAATCAATAATTCCCTATAAATCTTCTTATTGTTCATCTAGAGTTTTTTTACCAATCCAGATGACACAATGGTCACCATGCCGGACTGCCAAACACAGGGTTGCGGGTTCGATTCCCGCCTCAGACATGTATTTATGCTTAGATATTTGTCTGTGGTCTGGTTGTTTATATGTATTATATATACATATAATACTTACAAAAGATAAGTAGTATATCCGTTCTCTAGCACCCATAACACAAGTCTAGTTACATAGCTCGGGGCTAGGTGGCGATGTGTGGAATGTACTGCAATACCTATTTATTTATTTATTTAGGGTGTCCAAGAAATACTTCATGGAGTAGTAATAATGAGAAAATAAAAAAGATGAATACTTATCACGAAATCTCTGAAACACTACGAGTCTGAAACTTCGCATGGGGGTTCATTTTAAGACGTAGGCGCCTGCTACGAAAGCGAACCCTAAAACGCTGATAAATTTTGTAGGAATCTTTATAATTTCCATAAATAGTCCTTATTATTCGACTAGAGAACCCAAATGCTTCCTGCTTTGTAGTTCCACTAGTTTAAGCTCTAGCTAGATTGTTGATCACTGAGTCAGTCATTAATGATGCTCAATATATAATATCTAATTTCCGTGACAATTTCATGTTATTGTAAAGACTCATTACCATTAAATCCAATATTTAAGTACAAAACAAACATTCTCTTGACAGGAAATAGATTTTGTAACGTCTAGTTTCGAAAATAACACTTCAGTTCCATCAAACAGTATTATCAGACGTATCATTAAAATTTAATCACGCAACCTTTGCCAACAAAGGTGGAACTGAACAATAATGTACTTCTAAATGTCAACTTGAAGGCTAAACTACAAGCGAAATGAAAATAACACGTTTGAAAGAAAAGCAGAACACCCAATTGGCTACTTGCCATGGTGTAATATTGAACAATAATAATTGGAAGGCATTAATATTTGTCTATAGGATCAGCTGGTGATTTATACGTGACATTTTCGATGGAATGCGTTCGATTTATTGATTGAGTTTCAGCTAAGATTATGGTTGCTTGGAATAGATCGCCCTTTTGGCGATAAGATCGTTCTTTATGTCACTCTAGGATCTTTTCCTAAATTCATTTTTTTATTTTAGTTTGTATTTTATGTATGGGTACTTCGTGTATGTTTTTATTTTTGTATAATAATATTTGCATGGTACAAAGTTTTTATCCATCTATCTATCTATAAGATTGTTAAGTGTGTTCCTATAAAGGTTTCGGCAGTACATAAGTACGTACGTACATTAAAACAAAAGATTCACAAAGTTTTTCCTTTTTGAAAATCTAAATAACATCGTTGAAAAGCTCTCTCTAAATCATAAAGTATGAAAATGAGTTCACTTAGAAATAAATATTTTAGGCACAATTTTCAGACATTTTCTGTAGCTTCTTTGGTATAAGGGAAGAAAGGACAAAAAATCTGTATGTAGGCAAATAATAAACATGTTGGAAATGTTAGCCAATAGGTTAATAACAACTAGTACTTTTTTGCATCAAAATATGTTGCAAATGTGTTTTTTTGCACAGTAAAGTTAAAATTATTTGTCTGTTGATTACAAGACACGAAATGCGACGGCCATACCTATGACGCTACAGGCACCACCCGCTTAACTCTTTTTTGTAAAATAAAAGATAATTGTACTTAACATGTTTATATTAATTAAACATTTGCGATTTTTTTAAAATATTTACTGGAAAACTGTCATGAAGCCAATTAAAACTGCGAACTCGCTCTGGCCATAGATCATCTGCTCTCTTATACCAAAGGATCCTAAATAATATTATAAATCCGAGAGTTTGTTAGTTTGTCACGGTCTAACTACTGAACTGATTCGGATGAATCCGAAATTCCTGCGGAATCGGGACTTACATAGTAAAACCGTGGGGCGCAGCTAGTATCGTATAAAATAGGTTACATTTATATCTCCTTCCTCATGTTTCACGATAAACATACATATAAATACGTACGTATTAGCTTTGTGTTATTGAATCTCGGCAGATTAGCTCGCAAAATGGGGCATGTCATTCATATGGGCTTATTAAGCTTGACACACACACGGTGTTGTTTTCCTAGAGCGTGAATTGAACAATGGAAATAGATAGCTTTTCTTCGTTGCTTAGCGCCTGTGTTTTGTTTGTTTTCAAATAATAATTGGTAACTCAACATAGTATCAACTTTATGGTAAACAAAATTTATCAGCCTATTTTAGTTTTGAAGGCGAATTTCCAAAAATAACTGAGAAAAAATATAAGGCGTTACGAAAAACCTTAAGGGAAAAAGAGAATGAAGGAGATTGATAACTAATCTCTTAAATACATAGAAAAAGGTTAAAAAGAGGTGAAAGGAATTCGTGCCCTGCGACACGTTATTTTTTTTATTGTAAGTTGTACGATCAACATTCGAAAGTACACTACCACCGTAACGTTTACAATCCTGTGCAGGACTATTTGAACATTATAACAACGTATGTGGATCGAACCCACGTCGGTTGGTGTAGCGGGTGGCGGCTTATACCACTCGGCCAACTAAACACATAGCTAACATGTTGAAAATCATAATCATACACTGAGTACTTTTAATACAAGTATTTATGTTTGTGTGTAACGTTTATTAGAAGGTCGTAAGTCCAATACTTGTTTATAGTATTATCGTCGCAAACTGATAGTGTACTTATGATGCATACTGTACAAATAAAGTGTTTCAATTTATGTAGTAGACATTTTCGAGAAATTGGTATTTTGTACTTTGCTAAACTGCTTTGCTAATTCATTGTTTTATTAGATTGTAATTGCTAATGAAAATATTATCCAGACGGATACATGCTGTCAACAAGCGACGCACCTTTTAATGGAACCCGACAGGCCGACAACGTAGTTTAAAAAAATTATATTCCTACTTCATTAAAATAGATTTACAGCGACGGAATCCCGAAAATTCCCGGTTTTTCATCAACCGTTCATTGTTAGTCGAAACAATGGCTCCACATTATAAAGATATTATTTTGAGCTCAATCTTGCAACTAGGTGATACACAATCGTGTGGCCGGCGACAGCGACCAACGACGTCAGTTTTGTTTCAAGTTTTTTACTTCCCTTGTAACAACATATGTAGCTTTTTAAACTCACACGATTTGTATTCTTAGATTTATCTTACTTCGACATTTCGACTATGTAGCAATAGTCATGGTCGCGAGGAGACTGGACCATGACTTAAGTAAGAGAAATAAAAAATAAAAATACGCGATACGTAAGATCGTTTTAGGCGTGATCGAAATCTACATTTACACTATCTTTATATATATAATACTAGCTACGCCCCGCGGTTTCACCCGCGTAAGTTCCGATCCCGTGAGAATTTCGAGATAAAAAGTAACAAACAATCTTTCACCCCCCATTTCCCCTCCTTAAAATAGGAAAATTGAAAATCCCTGAAATACGTCATCATTTATTTACGATAAGAAGATATAATTATAATTTTGAAGTTTCTACCTTTAATTTGAAATTTGAGATTCCTAGCACTTGTAGTTTCTGAGATTTCGTGATGAGTGAGTGAGTGAGTCAGTGATTTTCCCTTTTATATATATAGATTACTGTACGTGTGTATATCTCTGAACTCCTCCTAAATGGCTGGACCGATTTGAATGCATTTTTTTTATGCGTTTGAGTGGCGACCTGGATGGTATAGGGTTACAAATCATCCCGGCAGATGGCGCTGCAGTCGGTATCTAAGTTAATCTATACTGCAAAACAACGTTTGCCAGGACTTTCCCACGGGATCGGGAGTTAAATCATTCTGGACTGATTTTTTTGAGTCAACCCATTTGCAAATATATATTGTCCTATTTAATCTTCTTTTATATATTATATAATTCTACTGTACGTGTGTATGTCACTGAACTCCTCCAAAAAGGCTGGACGGAATTCTATGATTTTTAGTATGCGTTTGGGTGGTACCCTGGATGGTTAAGATTCACAAATCAGCCCGATTTTTTTTAAACAGCAGCTAGTCTATAAATTTACTTATTTTAGTTGATTTTGTATCAAATTAAATTTGATTTAATTTTTCAATTTATATAAAATTACTTTAATGCTTTTTATCCAATAACCAGCTCAGTGAAGGTAGGTCTTACAGGAATCTTAGACTACTTATAAATAAATTGGGCATATGTCGTGCCTAACTCCAATGTGATCAAGACCATAGTTTCAGTTGATTGAAGTCCTGTCTAGACTTACCAGATTTAAATAGAGGGCTTTATGTACATTGGCAAGCGTTCTGATATCACTTTGGTACAGTTGACTCTTTGACGGATTTCATAACAATTTGGTTCGTAACATTTCGATGTGTATGTTTTTTAAATCTTTTATTTTGCGTATTTCTGAAATCTGTGAAACATTTCCAATGACTGAGGTTTTTCCTATATTTACCGTATGAATGAAAAAGTTATATCGGCGTTTTAAAAAAATTGTTCCTGCAAAAACACCAGGTACCTACTTGGCTGTTTGCTTAAAATTTTGCTAACTTTAATTTTGGAACGAAGTTCCTTATCGCAGTTTGGCGAGGGAACCTAGCCAAGAAAAAATGTAACGCGGTACACGTTACGAAAACGCGTTACGAATAAACTTAAGATGAAGAGAGAATGAAAGAGACCGATAAGTAATCCCCCATATATAAAAAGGAAAGGGACACCGTTTCAAACGCGTGTCACGCGCCACAATCATTTTTTTATTTCAATAACCGTTTGATATTATTTAATCCCAAGTATTGTGTTTGACAGTTTTTTAGTTTGTCAATCATGTCTGAGTTTCAAAATTATTTTCGTTGTGCAAGTGAACATTAGTTGCATTTTTCCATCGTTGTAAAAACTACCCTATTCACTCACACGTAGAAAAATATATCCTGTCAATATTAAAATTAAATGAAACCATCCATTTTTTAAACGTCCCCAATACTCATTTTAATATCAAATTGGGATCCGGAGTGCATTTACACCAATGTAGTTTTAAAGATTTAACAGAATCGAAAACTGCTTGCAATAATCCTCACAGATCCATTGCAATTCATTCCGGATCAACAAGTGAAGACAAAAAATTCAGTTAACATGTATATTATATTCAACCCCACTGGCTAGGCTATGGGCGCTATTGGGCGCGCTTGTAATGACAAATTTCAGATGAATGAAACCGGATGAGAACTATGTCGCACATTCACCCGTCGAACGTAGAGTACAATGTCCACTTCCATGAAAGATTTGGCTTACACTCAAAAAAAATTTGATATCGTAATTATCATTAAGATTTAATAACTAGTACAGCATAATAAAATATTGGAGTGGTAGAATGTAAAAAAGATAGCAAGGTTAGGTTTGTTTAAAAATTTAATTATATAAGAAAATGTAAAACCAGTAAGAAGACAAAACAAGAGTATGGAGAGACAGCTGTTTCACAGCTCCATGGAGGCTTTGCTTCATGCTATGTAGCCAGCGTCAAGCGTCCACATTTACAACATATAATACTTTCATAAGCTTTAGTATAGGGTCCTACTCGTATTTACTATAAATCGATGTTATTCCGATTTCATTTTGATCGATTCATATTACTTACCTACTTGGAATCGATAAAGTTATGGCAACTCAAACAAAGCGAACAAAGCAAATGGAAATTGTTGGATTTGAGTTTTTTTGAGAATACTAAAAATACTGCAGTACACTGCTAATTTTTTGATATATCTTTAAGAACATTTTGTTCTTAAAAAGCCAATTACGGGTTTTGTCCCCGAGGGAACCCGCAATCCTGTGTTTGGCAGTCCGGCATGGTTCATTGATCATTGTGCCAACTGGGTTGTCGACTTTATTATCGCAACGAAGAACGAAACCAAATCAAATCTCGATGACATCACTCTGCAGCGTCTTAAAAATTAAGTTAGTAAACGGCTCCTCATAGGGCTTAAATTTTAATAATGTGCATTTTCACTATGCTTACACCCTAGGGGTGGTTTTACAAACAAGGGAGGATTGCAAGGGAGGTGGGGAGTAAAAAGCGCTTTGAATGATCGCTGATTGTTGAAGGTCTGAGTAAATACTACGTCTGGCGTGCCTCGAAACAATGGTATGGAGATAGAAATTAAACCGGAATGACGGGGGTAGGGGATAGTTACTTCATTTGTTTGATGGGGTAGACTTACCCTCGAAACATTGTAAGTCTATATGTCTGTCTGTAAGCCGTAATTTAGAAGAGTGGATGTGCTTTAATTAGTTTTATTTATCGAATTATTTTTGAGTAAAAGGTTGGTGATTAGATGGAGTCGGCTTGCCTAGAACCTATTCCCTCTCAGCTTACTCGACTCGTGATTTTCATTCTGCAGGTCGTGGGTTCGAATCCCGTGCACCAAGTGCGCTAATTGAGACTAAGCTGAGAGTAGGTCAGCACCTATCGTGAGGATGGAGTAGGCTTGCCGCTGGGCAAGCCTCACACAAAAAAGGACCCAATCAAAAAGGGCCAAATTGCGGAAAACAGCCCATTTAAGTAATAGTAGTACCTACCTACTTATGAGCATGAAATATTGAAAAAAAAAATGCATCCAATTTAAATCTTAACTAATATTATAAATCTGAAAGTTGGTTGGTTCCCTCTTTACGGTCAAACGACTGGCTTCGTCCCCACTCTACCCGATCCCATTTCTACCCGATTTAAAAATACCTATAAAAATCCCAACTCTACCCGATATGATAAAAAGTACAGTCAAAATGAAAAACATTTAAACGATTTACAAAGGCTTTATTCCTCAGCATGTTTATTACTAATCACAACAATGTATTTTCTTAAGAAAAAATTATGTGCGCTAATTGACATTGCTCTTACGGTGAAGGAAAACATCGTGATGAAACCCGCGGCTTAGTTGACTCCAGAAGTATTGACATGTTCTCTCCTCTGGACACGGTCGACTAAGCTGAGAGGGTAGTAGGTGCTGGGCAAGCCTACTCCATCCTCACGCAAAAAGAACCCAATTTAAAAAAAAAGAGTCTAGTTGGGGAAAAAAAGCCTGTATACATACATACAATACATACCAATCACAACAATCGATATTTATCTCTTATCTCCTTGAATGCAAAAATAATTATACTGTTTCCATCTTCACAACATATTCATTTGTTGTTTACTACTTGTACGGGCTGTTTTCCGCAATTAGACCCTTTTTAATTGGGTCTATTTTGCGTGAAGATGGAGTAGGCTTGCCCAGCACCTACTACCCTCTCAGCCTAATCGACCATTTCCATAGGAGAGAACTTGTCAATACTTCTGGAGCTTACTAAGCCGCGGGTTTCATCACGATGTTTTCCTTCACCGTAAGAGCATTGTTAATTAGAGCACATATTTTTTTCTTAAGAAAAATGCATTGGTGCACTGCCGGCCGGGATTCGAACCCACGACCTTCAGAGTGAAAGTCGAGGTATCTACCACTAAGCCGACACCGCTCTCTTGTTGTTGTTTACTATATTTCATATACTTATCAAATAGTAAACAACCTACTGGACCGATTTGAATGAAAATCGGCAAAGTGGTAATTAAGGAGATTAAGAAGGTGGGATACTTTTAACACTAAAATTCTAACGGGATCAAAACTTACGTGGGTGAAACTCGAGGTGCGCAGCTTTTCTAATAAATCTATACTAATATTATAAAGCTGAAGAGTTTGTTTGTTTGTTTGAACGCGCTAATGTCAGGAACTACTGGTTCGAATTGAAAAAATCTTTTTGTGTTGGATAGTCCATTTATCGAGGAAGGCTATAGGCTACTTTTTATCCCGAAATTCCCACGGGATCAGGAGTTACGGGGGTGTAACCGCGGAGCGCTGCTAGTAATTTATACCGCGACAAGTTTAAAACATACTCATATTATGAACCATACAATATTTATGTTATTTCGTCTGAAATATTTCATTTTGATTTATTCAGTTTTAGGAATGTATTACCTATCGAAGTATTTGAATATTTAATACTGAAATAGTTTCCATATCGGAAATTGTTCAGTAGTGTCGGTGTAGATCGGATGTTAGATTAGAAATATTTGATTACATGGAATTTTTTATTTTGATAGAAAATTCCATTGTCATATTTCTGGTTGTATATTTTACTACTACATTTTACATGCGGCTTTGCACTGGCCAATGGCAATAGGTACGGTCGGCTGCATAATTGCAGACTCACCGTAGAGCTCCAAAACGGCTGTTATAAGGATGTTTTAAACACAAGCAAGATTCTAGGCACCTGCTTTACGTGAAGTTTAAAGTCTTCTAACTCATCAATTAATCAAACAAAAATTATTAGAAATTATGCAGCCGACTGTACCTTAAAATAATGATATTTCATATTAAATTATTACAACTGATAAGTTTACAAGCTTCCCTATAAATCTCTATCTACACAAATACATAGACTAATGTGAGCACTATAGCTCTAGCATATGGTCTGAAACTAGCACTATCTCATCGGTATTCTACCACCGGCACCTTGCATTAACACTAGAGCAAGTTAAATTGAGGCGGTCTAAGATGGCGAACTTTAGACGACTAACGTATGAACGAGATTTAACCAACTTGTATGCTGGGTATTATGTTGAGAAAGGAAAACCAGGAAAGGAATTTTTTAGGAATGTTTTTTTCACGAATTCGGGTAGTTTTACTGGTTAACGATTATTTGTCTGTTGCCTAAACCAACGATTATTTGTCTGTTGATAACAAGACACGAAACGCGACGGCCACGATAGTGTTATGACAAACAGAATCTACAGTACAGTCTAGCGGCAAATATACAAAACCTACATTCATCGAGTGAACTTTCCGAGATGACCTAGTGACGTCATCGATTGTGCGACAATTCAAACAAAAGAAGAAAAATGTTTTAATTGGGGCTACTAGATTATTAGATTAAAATCTATACTAATATTATAAAGCTGAAGAGTTTGTTTGTTTGTTTGTTTAAACACGCCAATCTCAGGAACTGCTGGTTCGAATTGAAAAAATCTTTTTGTGTTGGATAGTCCATTTATCGAGGAAGGCTATAGGCTACTTTTTATCCCGATATTCCCACGAGATCGGGAGTTACGCAGGTGAAACCGCGAAGCGCAGCTAGTCTATACTAATATTATAAAGCTGAAGAGTTTGTTTGTTTGTTTGTTTAAACACGCTAATCGCAGGAACTACTGGTTCGAATTGAAAAAATATTTTTGTGTTGGATAGTCCATTTATCGAGGAAGGCTATAGGCTACTTTTTATCCCGAAATTCCTACGGGATCAGGAGTTATGGGGGTGAAACCGCGGAGCGCTGCTAGTAAAACATAAAACAAACGCGTTGAATTGTGAACTTCCTACTTTTTTTTAAATCTTATATATATATAAAAGAAAGTCGTGTTAGTTACACCACTTATAACTCAAGAACGGCAGAACAGATTTGGGTGAAAATTGGTAGGGAGGTAGCTTAGAGCCAGGAGACGGACATAGGATACTTTTTATCCCAATATGCCCACGGGATCGGGACTTACGCGGGTGAAACCGCGGGACGCAGCTAGTATAGTTTAAAAATAGGCGATTGTTTGAAATAGAAATAGGAAATTAGTTGTTGTTTTTTAATTAAAACATGTCCTTAACTTTCCTCTCATTTTAGTAACAAGTACTAGTATTTGCATGAAGTTAAGAAACTTAAATTAAGATACAATCTGTACCGTTCCTCACAGGCTTACAAACGTCGAGCTTTCAAACTAAACCTACTGCCAGAATTAATTGCATGCGCTTGTAAACGGGCGGCCGGCGTTTTACTTTTGGTTGCCTTATGTTTATATTTCAAAATATATATATATACTAGCTGCGGCCCGCGGTTTCACCCGCGTAAGTCTCGATCCCGTGGGAATATCGGGATAAAATAGGATAGCCTATGTGTTAATCTAGGTCTCCAGCTATCTAGATACCAAATTTCATCGCAATCGGTCCAGCCGTTCTCGAGTTGTAAGTGTTGTAACAAACACGACTTTCTTTTATATATATAGACTTTTATATATATAGATTATATATATAGATATATATTTTAATAAATAAGTTGGCGTTTGACCGCTATCTTACGCGATGGTGAGTGACGATGCGGTCTAAGATGTAGCACCTATCCTTAGAAAATACCTATACATGACCAAAGATTCCTATATAAATGGGGGACTTCAATTTGTACAAATTAATAAATTGTACCAATATGATAGATGAAGCATCTTATCTCACATTTGTTACGAATTGATAATTTACTATACAAAATTTTTAACGAACTGCTAAATCACTAATTGTACAAATTCAGAATGTGAACGGATGGCGATGCTCCCCTTCAAGGGTGGTAGAAAATCGGCATATAAATCAAAAGTTATATGGCAAGTATTACGCAAGTTTTCTGGTCGTTTTTCGGTGTTAATGGTGTTTTAATGTACACTGCTCATTAAAGTCTAAGGAAAATGGGTAAAATGGTGTTTCGGGGATATTTTTTATTTTTGTTTTAGTGTCAAATATCAATGGAATCGGGTTTCGCGCGTTGATAAAGGGGGCTAGACGGAAAAAAATAAGACTAAAAGTTGTAACGACACTTTTTGTTTTTTTTTACTCTTTTTAATGCTTGAATTGAAATGAAAAAAAATTATATCATGAAAACTGCTAAAAAACAAACCAATTTATTAAAATAAAATAAACGATTGACAATCTAGAATTCAATTATAAAAACATTGGCGATTTGCATGAAATTGTGCACTTTAATCAAATTCTAGCTTTTAACATGTAATCTCAAATTAAATTATATTTCATTATCCACAAAGGTTGATGTTCATTAATCAGTTTGACAGTTAGTTAATCATGTTTAAGGTCTTTAACCATGTGCTTAAACGCTTTTAATATTTGTTGAGCAAGTCAATCCAAATTTTAAGCAATATGTATGTCCACCCATGGCTTAGCGACGGCTCTACATCGACGTAGCATATTGAGAATGGGGATATCAATCCTTGCCTGATAATGCTCTATACTCTGAAAAAACAAGGCAAAAGTTTCCTCCGTGTTTAAAGTTTCGAGGAAAATTCCTAAAAGCTCTTCTTTACTTAGCAAATCTAGGTGATTAAAGTTCAAGGTTCATAAAGTTCATGTTAAAATGGATTTACAAGTCAGGTATAATTTTAAATTAGATAGATAGATAGATAGATAGATTATTACTTTATTTGTACAACACACAAAACATTGAAAATGACAAAAAAGACGAAAAAGCTTATTAACTACGAAATTGTACAAACAGGCGACCTTATCGCTTATCGCTTAAATTAGATAAATACTGAAAATAAAAATTAAATAAATTATGTAACTATCTAATTCAAACTTAAATGAAAATAATAGAAGGAAATAGGAGGTAATATCTTGATTATAAGATGTAGGAGACTCATACCTACATTATTTTTATACCTTTACTTTTCTTTTGTAACACAACTTTTGAACATTTTTTAAATTTTAAAACTAAAATTACTTTCTTTGCTGCACAATATCTGAAACCTTTGTCAGTCTGAAACTGGAAATGCACAAAGACGGAATACAGTCTACGACAAAACTAAATCGAGTTACGCTCCGGCAAATACAGGAAATGTAGACAAATTGGTCAAGAGCGAGTGAGGCAGCGGGCGGTAAGTACCACTTAGATAGAGGGAGATAAAAGATATGGATAATGGGAAAAGATGTATCATACATACCTATTAATGTTTTGGGGATGAAAGCCTAGATTTTTATCCTCCCATGCCTTTGAACCGCCAGTGACTAGTAACCAAAATTTTTAAAAAAAAAAATTGGTTTCTGATTTTAACTAAAATAAGAAAAAATATGCATTTTTGTAGCTGATTACGAACACAGTTAGGTATGTATATGGATTGAAATATTCCTTTTTAATAGCTAGTTACGATTATAAATAAGCTAGTAGGTACAGACAAAAATATTCATTCATAGTTTGTTATCTTCTTTCCGTGTCGATCCTGAAGTATTTTTGTTGTGAAACTATCTTCGAGTAATCGGTGATCATACATTAAAAAATTATATATTATTGCAAAGGCCGGGAAATAGGCAACGACTTCAATAATACGAGACAGGCAATTGCCATTTTCGCTGAGGCATATATAGTGCTTTTTTTTTCAAAGAATGCAGGGAAATAAATATTGTCATTATTTTTGGGAAGGGAACACGCGAGGTGTCGAGTTTGCTGACAAGGAGAATTAAATCCATTGCTGGAGCGTTTTTTGAATTTTGGATATTACAGCACTCCAGCAATGTTGTATGAAACGGCGTGCTAACAGAAGCAATGGATTTGATTTTCTTTGTCCGTAAATTCGATACTTCGCGTGTTCTTATTTCGAAAATAATAACAATATTTCCAGGTAAGTTTGAGAAAAATACTTTCTTGTCCGTCTGTATGTTTTTTCGTCAGTTAAAAATAATTATTAGAATACACCAAAGGGTGGACTCTAGGGCATCTTAGTTTTCCTGAAGGAAAACATTACCTGTTTCTAGCTGCGAGAATCGAACCCACGAAATCGAAGCTTTTTTCAACTTAACCAAAAGTGCTTTAATTCCAAAAGCCTTTTCAAATAGTACGTATTGGGAAATAACAACATTAGCTTTAGTAGGTACGAAGTTGAAATATTTGCGCCGAGAGCGTGCTATTTCATAAGCGTATACAGTAAATTCTTTCAGTTTTCAAACTCCATAAGAGCGGTACATGCACACACTACGATGTTGAGAATGCAGTTTGCGAATTTTCGTCCATAATATCATCTGAAATACGAACCACGGGGTTCGTATGACACATGAATTAAAGATATTCAATATTGAAATAAGTCATGTTCAAAAATATTAATTTTATACAGTTTAAGGTGAAGTAGGACCTGAAAACCCCTAGCCCTTTCCCACGCGTGTATCGTGCGACGACTCTATCCCATTCCCCCGCGGCCGCGAAATGGCCGTTTTAACTATTTTATTTAATTAAAAGACAAACATCTATTTTAGTGAAAAACCATCTGTTCTACCTTATGGAATTTGATATAAGTTTTATGAAAATATAAATTTTGTACTTGTTTTTCTTTACAATCGCCGTAAAATTGAAAAATTTCAAAATTTAAGATTTTCACGGTTTTTTAACGAGACAAATCACTCTAATCGTGTGTAGAATTGTATGATGACAAAGCATTTCTTCACCTTTACGACAGTAGGAATATTATTCTATGGATTTTAGTGGTTGATACCTAAAAACTGTTTCTAAGACACCTCTATCGCGCTCCTGGTCTTACCACCTCGTTTTAATGGAGAATTAGCTTTTCCTGAGACTTCGTCCGTCTAGGAGTTAAATTTTACAAAATCCTTTCTTTGCGGATCGCTAGGTTCCACTGGAAAAGGATTTGGCCTACGTATGTAGGTACTAGTTATCTGTATGCTAAATTTTAATGCCCGATCTGTCCATTCGTTAAACTGTACGTTAATACACTAAACAGTCAGTCAGGACGGACTTAAAATTTTATATCTATATACTTAAATATTATCTTGTAAATCTATATTAAGCCGATTTCGTTGGTAATTTCGAAACACGAAAAATTCCGATTTGCATTCTCAACATCGTACCGTAGTACGTGAATACAATTTTTCAAGTGAATATAATTCATTGAATAGTATTGCCAGTTATAAAGGCTTTTACCCGATTGCAGAACGTATGTTTACTTTTCGAATTTTAATACTTTGTGTTGGGATTCTCTTTTCAAAGTAAGTTTGAACTATGAGTATTTACATTACATAGATTGCAGAATTCAATTTTCTTCAATTTTGCAAAAGCCTCAATGAAAATAATAGTTAGGGAGCAACTCACATGATTTAGTGACTGGTGTTGGTACCGTATTCTTGGCATTCAATATCGTTTACATTAAAATCAATCAAATTATGGCACCGTACCGGCGGTTTTCTAGCGTTCCGGCGGTTGCCGCTTTTCACACATTTGTATTAGCACACAATCTTAATTATTATCTCAATAGCGCACACAGAAACACAAAAGTCGACGTGATTTGCTGCAAACACAACTATACCATTGTTTCTGTTAACTCACACAAATTCACTTCTCCAATTTACGGCCGGTGACAGCGGCGGTACCACGCGCTGTTATTACATTGTGACGCACGGATTCATTGCGCCATCGAGCAGACCGATTCATATAATTATTCTTTTTTAGCAAGCAATGTATTGTATTAGTACATTATGAATGAAATTGTCACTTCATTCATAACGTTAATAATTAATTTCAATTTTTGCGGTTTTAAAGAATAAATACTTATGTAAATATTTTAATACTTAGACATGAAATGAGATTCCATCTTTCACGTAGTTCACTTTTCTGCTTGTATTTTTGCAAACAACCTTTAAGGCGCTCTTCCAGTACCGTGTGTAGGTATTCACATTACCTTAGCCCCCGCTCTCAAAAACGTAGCATGCTGCGTGCTAATTGTTGTATTTGATCGATATGCAAAACATTTCAGCATTATTATCCACAAATATAGTTTCTAGAGGTCAAAACCTATCATTTGATTCATTTTTAGAAACAAACGTTAACTATTTTTGAATAAAACCCGATAAACGATCTAATAATTCTCTGTTTTGTAACATTTTTTTATCGAACGATATCATGTTTTCAACCACAATAAACAAAAATATGGTTATTAAACTACAATATCCATTTATATCCAAATAACAAAAACAGAGTATTTTATTACTTAGAGTTGCTTAAAACAAAGGTCGATTTTGGTAGCTTTATTAGCACCTGCCCTTAAACAACTCGGCATTTTGGCAAAAATCGTGATATAGTGACGCAAGCGCGTAGTTACTGTCAACTGATGACGGAAGTCTGTATCAAGTGCATTTTAAGCCAAACGCGTTCACCCATGCCGAGGCGCTATAACAAATCTCCCTTGTTTGATGTGATCTGAGGCTCAAACCAATTGACGGATCGAGCTTAAATTTAGCACAGCGGGAAAACCAAGCCCTAAAGCAAAAGAAGTCGCGGCCAAAAGCTAGTTTAGATAGGTATAATACTGACTTACCATAATAGGATAGACTTCGCCAATATATTAGGAACAATAGGTATGTATGTTTGTTCCTAACTTCATTCCGAACTTGTTTTTCCCTTCCGAAGTTACTTACCTATAAAACTTATTAGATTTTTGACGTGTGTAATATAATATTTTATTTCAACCTCGGTCTAGTAATTTAGATCTGACCTAGATTCAGACAATATAGGTTTTATTAGTACTTATGTAAATCTACACTTCCGACCAATGAAAACGTAACCTTAATTAAAGAGGTAATTAAATACTTTACGCTGGCTCAGCGACGCAAAATGGATCCTGGCCGGTCTTTCATCGCCTCTTCTGAACTTCAAGGCATTGAAGAAAATAAATATTGCAAGACAATGCACATTTAGACCCAAGCTAAGTACCTAACTAGGCTTGTGTAATGCTAGCTAGACAACGAATATAATCGTTATATACTTTTTTTTGTATATATTAGCATAGAAATATCCGTTGTCTAGTTAGCATTACACAAGCCTAGTTATACTTAGCTTGGGGCCAAATGTGTATTGTCTTCCAATATTTATTTATTTAATTAATTGCCTTGAAGTTCAGGAGATACGATGGGAGACCAGGATCCACTCTGGGTTGCTGTGCCGGCGGAAAAAGTATTTAATTACCTATAAAGAGAAAACATTTTTTTGTATTTTTGTTTGTTTCTAACGAATAGGCTCCGAAATTACTAGATCAACAGTAACACAGCCTACTTTTTATAGTAGGATATTGTAGGATCGGGAATTACGCGGATGAAACCGCGGAACGCGGCTAGTTTTATACAGAAACAGCTACACTACAAATAACATTTGTTTACAGAAACAAATATCTGTACACAAATATTGGTTCAACGGCGGGAATCGAACTCTTAACCTTCTGCTTCGCAGGCAGGTGTCCTCTCAATGCGCTACAGAGGTTGTCCTTTCATTGCCGTATTATTTTAAGGAAATATAAAACAAAATCAAAATCGGTTCATCCGTTCGGAAGTTACGATGCCACAAACAGACAGACTCACACACACAAACTTATAACACCCTGTCATTTTTGCGTCGGGGAGGTTGGAAATGACCATTGCTAGGTTCGGTAAATAAGCAGTTAATCATTTGCTGTAAACAAAACATGGAGCAATCGACAGTTGCACAACACCATATTTCCGCTGTCACGCTGCCGATAAATGTAAATATCTCAACACTGCTACTCTGACGTCGCGTCAGTGTGTGCACCATTTTATAAGTAAAATCTTAACAAACACACACAAACTAAGCTACAAATGCCCAGTCGACTTTGAGACAATTTTTCTATACCGACCCAAATTCAGAAGCGGAATAATCTATACTCCATTATGGAAAATTAGTCATCCAAAAGTGAAAAAGACGTTTTCCCGGCTGGCAAATATTGGGGCCTAATACGATAACATCTGAGCAGACCCAAATTCATTGATCGTAAATGTATTAAATGAAACCTCCCAAATAAGTTGAATAAAGCATTGGGTAGTAAAAAGGGAAATTAGGCCTATTTTCGTATATATTCGATTGTTGTAATCAAGGTCTTTCGAGTTGACTTGAAGGATCTTTTGACGTGATAACGTCTAATAAATTGATGGAACACCTGCACTCACAAAAAGTGTCACGGTAATATTGTGTGACGTCATGCGTCTTGGTAATATGACCATGACTCGTCATGGTAACTTAGAAAACGGAGTATTTAATAATTATATCGCTCATCTGGGCTTGTGTTATGGTGACGAGTGACGAATAGAAGACTTATATAAAGGAAAAAATAATAAAAAGAAAAGAAATACTTACCTAAAGGAATATAAAAAAACTCAATTTTTCATCGTTTTCTTACGACGTTATCACTTAAAATTATCGTCCATAAACCAACTTTACACACAAACTTTTTTTTTATTAGTGCGGTGTACCAGTGCATTTTTTTACAAGTACTAGTCTAGCAAACAAAAACTAGGCTTGTGTTGCATATTAATTTGTGTGATATAACTATATTTTTGAAGCGCGACACAAAAAGCTTTATTGTTTTTGACATAAAATATTTTTCACTGAAGTGTAAAAAATGAACGGTGTTAAATTTCATAAAAATACCAACTTTTCCCTCCAATTAAGGAAATATAGCCCACAATCTCAGTTCATAATTTAGGTCCTAATGCCGTACAGTCTAGACGAGAAGTAAACATTGAACCTTATTAACTCAATAAAATGGGGTTGAATTGCATGCATAGTTTTGCCACCGACTGTGCCTAGACAGTCTACAGACTCTACAGTCCATTCAGTTAGGTTCACGTCTCGTCGAGCAAAGTTAACGAGCACGAAAGAGAATTTTTCAGATTTTTCTCACACATATTTGTAAATCCTTTGGAAGGACTTAGGGATTTAATTTTAGAATGTAGCCGACATTTTGAATTTACTACAGAGGGTTAAACGGTTTAGTTCGTTTTTTGAATTTTAGAGATGTTTGACAACTTTCTGAAGTATTACAACGACCCACCTGAGTTCCGAGCCGATTAAGGGTTTAAAAATCTTGTATGGCTCGCTGATCGTTAACGGTTAAGCAATGGCTTGTGTGGTGTGACCATTATATATTTAATTTAATATAAAAATATAAATGTATTTAATTTTATTGATTTGAATTTATTTATTTATGACATATTTCATTTAATTTTGAGTTTAATTGACATACTAAATATGTAGGTGCTAAATATGTTTAATTTAATTTGATTTTATGACCCATGTATGACCTGATTGACTACTATTGTGATTGCGTAATGTTGTGATTGTGAACTTTGTTAATAATTCTATGTGTGGGTCAAGTTGCCTGAATAAATACTTATTTTATTATTATTATTTTATTATTTCGATGGTTTATCAAATAAAAATTCAGAAAAAATCCTTTTTCGAGCCTCTCCATGCTTCGGAAGACACGAGGTCTGGTTGATGGCTCTGGTAGCAGTTGTAAAGGTGAAAGGGTGCCAGTGCTCTCTCCATACGACTGTTTCCTCATTGGATAATGACACTAGAGCAAATATTGTTTTTGCATAAAACTTATGACTGCCATGACTATGCCCCAATGTCTTGGTTTTTTTTTCGTGTTCTAAATATCATAGAAATTAAAGTTTAAAAAACAAAAAAAAAGCAAAACATAGGGGCATGGTCATGGCAGTTATAAGTTTTATGCAACAAAAATATTTGCTCTAGTATCCAGGGAGGAAACAGACGACTACGTTTGTATGGAGAGAGCGCCAGTACCCTTTCCTCTTAATTCTAGTTATACAAAAACAGAAAAGCAGTTTAAAATACCTACTTTATGTCCCTATTAATTCATGTTTTGTAAGGTGTAACATACTCACCTAGAAGATTCCTATTCACTCACGACTTTAAAAATACACATTCACGTTTTTTAGGGTTCCGTACCCAAAGGGTAAAAACGGAACCCTATTACTAAGGCTTCACTGTCTGTCTGTCTAGCTGATAGCTAAACATTTGAAATTTTCACAGTTGATGTAGCTAATTCTATGGCCGCCGTAACAACAAATACTTACTTAAATAGAAAAAAAATTAAGCGGCCTCCCATACAAAATGTGACGGAACCCTTTATGCGGGAGTTCGACACGCACTTGCCCTCGCTTTTTTTTTCACACATTCAAACGAACCTTCCTAAACAACGAGGAAACTAGGTTAGTTACCTTGGTTACAGTAATTTTTTCGCTTTTTTTCTGACACTCTTTCAGCGAAGAGGCTCGACTTTCAACCCCTGAAGTTAATGTGCACAGTTGGACCGTTTCAGCCTCAGAAAGTTTTTTAAAGCTAACAAAAAGGTAACATTTTCAGAACGCTAACTGTTGAGTCGTAATTTAGCGGGAGTGTGCCGGGGGCTGTATTTTTTTTATGAAAAGGTATTGTGAATTTTCTCGCTAGTTACAAGTGAAATATGTGTTTTTAAGTGTTGAAGATATTTGCTACCTCTTTATTTAGGTTTAATTTTTATAAAATACTAGCTGCGCCCAGCGATTTCACCCGCGTAAGTCCCGAACACAGCGCCATCTATTGGGTGTATTTGCAACCTAGATGTCAAACAATATTGAAGAATTTTATCGATGAATCAACGTACACCGCCATCTATGAGAACTACATAAAACTAAACAGTAAATAAACACTTGCTTAAGAAACCATTAATTGATACATTTTATTCGTTTACATTCACGACATAAGCGAATAATTGAGATGATAACTATCCTATCCAGTAAGTTAGATCAAAATACGGGTACATGTGAATTAGATTGAAATCGGTTCAGTAGTTTTGGAGTTTATTGGCAACATACATCGTGACACAAGATTTTTATATATACAGATAGTCAGGCAGGTGATACGTGTTCTCACGTCTCCTTTGTTTACATAGGACTTATGTACAGAGATATACTTATCAAGAAATTTCTGAAGCTACAAGATCTACTAGTCTGAAACTTTTCATTTTTAACCCCCGACGCAAAAACGACGGGGTTATAAGTTTGACGCGTCTCTCTCTGTGTGTGTCTGTCTGTGGCATCGTAGCTCCCGAACGGATGAACCAATTTCGATTTAGTTGTTTTGTTCGGGTTCGATGTTTCGGCTAAGTTACATCTGCTGTGGTCCCGAGAATAAAAGGTATCGTCAGGAGTCATTACAAAGCAGGCACCGCGGATGGAAGCTGGCAACTTTACATTTGAACCGAGGTAATATCTCAAAAATAAACAAAAGCAACCGCACGCAGTTTACGAGAGAAATGTTTCCTAAATAGGTAAATCGCCCCGACCGCGAAAAGTTCATGTTTAATATCATTTTGAAAGGGTTAATTTTACTTTTTGAATACGCATGCTCAGTGACGAACTGTGTATTTTCTTTAGTTTTAGTTCACATGCCTATTATTTTCTTTTTTTAGGTGTCTAGAGGGTCACATTTGCTTTATGCCTTGATCACGCGTACCGAGTAGAGTGGCGAGACAATAAAATCGTACTCGTTGATTGGTCGTAAATTGGTTAGAGGCACTGTCTCGCCACTCTAATCTCTCTTGCGGTTGTCGGTTGTGGACTATCGTTCGTCCGTGAAGTCACACACTATGGGCATAGCTGAAAATCAGTGTCTTGCTTCTTTTAGCAAACGCAACACTGAGCTACTGCCCAATTGCATCACTGCGGCACACTGCTCACCACGTTTTCAATGTATGTTACACTTTTTCTAATATTATAATTTATTTTTATAATTTATTAGTTGCTTTTTTATAAAATTATAATTAGGATTAGCGATAGTGATATGTATGTATTTTCCTTTGTGTGATGCAATAAATGATTTATCTATCTATCTATCTACTCGGTACGTGTGATCTACCCATTAATGATAAGTTGTTGAAAAAATAGGCAATGTGAACAGCAAACCTAGGTTTTATGAAAAAAGTTGCCGAAAGGGCACTTAGTTTCTAGAAAAAAGAAAAACCAAGTATATGGTTTTTTAAACCAAATAGGCTTGCATTTGACCTCATCTCACCTGATGGGAAGCGAAGATGAGGTCGAAAATGTAGCATGCTCGCCTAGAAGGTACTACCTAGGACGGTATATGTACGGCAAACCTAGGACTGACGAAAAAGAAAAGAACGATTGCTCTAGAGTCTAGAGGCATTATTATTCAGGAAGAAGTAAATAACGGAATACATTTAGAGGAAGCAATACTCTCGGTCGTGCATGGTTTAAAAATTATTTTTGCATAAAATTGTTAAATGTGCGGCAAATATTCTTTTTACGCACTTTTACCCATTATTAATAACGATATATAATTTGTTTCAATGAAGGGGTTTAAATACGAAAGGGGTTTGTTCTAGACGTCTAGGCGAACAACTTTTGTTCTATGACTTTTGAAAATTCGAACTTTTTTTCGCCTAGACGTCTAGAATAACCCCCTTTCGTATTAAAACCCCTTTTCTGAAACACATTGTACAATATTTTTTATTAATTTCGTATATGTATAGCAAACCTAGGTTTTATTAAAAAATAGTAATTACCCTAGCCAGAGGCTTTATTTAGGAAGATAATAGGGAAAGCAAAGCTCATGCTCTCTCTTAATGCGTCGTTTAAAATTGCTAAATGTGCGTCATATATTCCTATTACGCACTTTTGCCCATAATTACGAAGATATTAACAAAGAAAATCTTAATAATTCAACATAATACACATCATTAATGTGAAACATTTCCGTCCGAGACCAGATTTAAGGGCCTCATTATGGGAAGACAAATTAGTTCATTCTGCACAAGGCTGATGTAAATATGGCTTTACAAGACCGCTGCCATTTTGAGGGTTACAAACCTACATAATAATAATCGTAGTACCCACACAATAATTATTTAGAAATGTTACAAATCGTACTCTGTTTTTGACGTGTAAAACAAACGTCTTTTAAATAGGTTAGAAGAGTCACTTGCAGAAACTAAATTAAATTACTTTCATCGGCAAAAGAAGAATAACGGAAGTTGATCATGAATACAGTGGTTCTTCGAAGTGTGTTCAGAGAAAAAAAGATTTCTTTGAAGCAAGAAATAATGCTCTATAATGCTATCTATTTAGACGCTACTTCAATATTATAAAGAGGAAAGATTTGATTGTTTGTTTGTATTGAATATGCTTCGATACTACTGGAACGATTTTGATTAAATTTGGAACGGGGATACATTGTTCATTGAGATATACCTACGGGGTCGTTATTATAATATAATAATTTCTTGATTAAAAAAACTGAAAATGTTAAGCAGGATGAGGATTATTTCTCACTTCGAAAACCTTTTTTTTGTGATTTGGCAATCTGTAGGTTATATATTTGAGACGAGAATCGATCTCAAAATCTTCTGATTTGCATCGATCTTACAATTACATCATTCGAGTCATAAAATACGCTAAAAATCTAAACATACTTCTAAAATAAACAGACAAGTATATTCGGAGTTTCCATATGAAAGCCCGACTTAGAGTGAATTATCCTCGTCGCCAACGTTTCATGACGAACACGTATGCTTTTATGATGGTATTCTGAAAAAACAGCGATAAGTGCGAGTACGACTTGCACCTTGAGTATTCCGTACAAAATTAATTAGGTAATTTATAGAAAAGTCGTTTTAGATTACAATAGTATCGACACTAAAAATATTTAAGGGCAGCTTGCTTGAGATTGTGCTTAAACCACAATTATTAGCTAAATACTAGATAAATACCATTTACAGGGAATCTTTAGGTAAATAATATATCAATTAACCACAAGGTTAATTTTATTTAATTAGAGGTGTTTATGTTTGACAGTTGGTTAATCATGTTTGAAGCTAACAAAATTATTTTATGTTGTGTGAACCAACCTAAAAATAATTTTCTTAGGTTTCTTGAGATTGATACCTCCGGGATAAAATCCCGAAGGTCAATCTCAATCATCAATCTTAAAAAACCAACATAGTTAATTTTACCAAATACTATTTTTTAATAGAAAACATGGTAGATACCTATGCTGTTTAAATTTTCTGTCTGAAAGTCCCTGCAGGTTTAAAGTCGCGTGGATCCACTACGTCCAGTTTTATTCGGGAAATCAAAGGTTTGTTTTTGTTTTAGTTATACGGAACCCTATAACATAAAAAAAATAATCCTGTAAGAGCGGAGACGTGCATTCGTAGAGTCTTTCTATCTTAGACTAGCGAGTGCCGCAACGTGTAGAGAATTTTTGAAATTTTGCAACTTGTCTTCTACTTCTACCTAATAAAATTCTTAAGGTAAAGAATTGAAGTTTAATAGCCTCAATTAATATAGTAAAAAATCTACAGTTTTACTTACTTTTCTTTTTAAATATTCACCCACAACGGCACCTCATTCGTTATGTCATTCCATTTTCTTTTGACATCTTACCTGAGCGGAGCCAGCTTAAAAACTTGTCTCTAACTGAACCGAATTGATTTCAATATTATGTGATTATTTCTTCGAATTATTTGACTTTCTGAGTAAAGAAAAATAAATCAAAGCTTCATAATTCGCTAACAAGACTCGCAGTTCCTATATATTGCAGGACATTCCACGCATCGCCATCCAGCCTCAAGCTAAGTAACTAGATTTGTGTTATGGGTGCTAGACAACGGATATACTACTTATATAATTTTCTTTTGTAAATATATACTTATAATAGATAGAAACAACCAGACCACAGACAAATATCTAAGCATAAATACTTGTCTGACACGGCAATCGAACCCAAACCTGTCCTCGGCAATCCGGCGTGGTGACCATTGTGCCAACTGGGTCGTCAAATGTATATTTAGTGTCAAAGTCTACTATGTAAAATGCGTTTATAGAAAATATAATATTTGTATATGTTTTTATATTTTGCATGACTTCAATTAAAACATCAAAATAACAATATACCACATATTAACAATATTTACTTGGAAATAATAGTAAAATTACTAATAAATATTTATGTATGACTACATAATATTATGAACGTAATATCCTTAAGAAATAAACGCAAGTTTGTAATGGAATTGTTTGTCGGTATGTTTAGAACTTTATGACTGTACTAGCGATCCGCCCCGACTTCGAATGGTTAGTTTCAGTAGTTAAGTTACATAATGTAAAAATGTAAAATTTCTATGATCAGTAAAAACGTTGAAGTGATCTAAAATTGTATGTACTAGTTTTATCATCAGAGATAATGGTGGTTAGAGAGCGCACCATCTATTAGGCGATTCGAAAAAAAACCGATTCTCGTATTCCCCATTCCTCATTTCTGCGTATTTTTAGGGTTCTGTTCCTCAGAAGGTAAAAAAGAAACCTTTATAAGATCACTTTCTTGTCTGTCTGTCCGTGTGTCACCACCGATTTTCTCAGGAACACCTAGCAAGTTAATTCATACCAGATACTGAGGTCTATAGTCTCTATTAGGTGTATAAAAATCAAGGTCCTGAGTCAACACGATAAAAGATATGGGCAAAGTTGTCTTTGCGCTTTCTCCAGCCATTTATTTTTTTAATCCCTTTTGCGTCAGGGATAAACACCATCAGTAATTTACAAATGATGGAGACACCACACACGAATGCATCAAGATCAACCAACTCATGCCACAGTGTAAACATACCACAGTAACACATCAAAGGCATTATGTAAAAGGAACGCATCCTGTAGTAACGCGCACTTCCATTTTACATCACTGAATTAGGGTTGTCACAATCGCGAGTTGTACTTCTGTCGATGGAAATGACGCTGTAAAAAGGAACCTTTTATTTCGGTGCCTGTATTGTGAAATTTAGAAAATGGGCCGTTCCACTTCTCTGTTTGTTTATGTTTGGCTACTCTAACAGTGAAAATGTTGACGGTAAAATGACATATTAATACTAGCTGCGGCCCGCGGTTTCACCCGCGTAAGTCCCGATCCCGTGGGCATATTGGGATAAAAAGTAGCCTATGTGTTAATCGAGGTCTCCAGCTATCCAGATACAGAGTTTCATCGCAATCGGTCCAGCCGTTCTCGAGTTATAAGTGTTGTAACAAACACGACTTTCTTTTATATATATATAAGATATTTCTGGGAATAATCTATATAAATATAAAAATGAATTGCTGTTCGTTAGTCTCACTAAAACTCGAAAACGGCTGAACGGATTTATCTTATCTTAGTCTGGAGGTCTAGGGAAGGTTTAAAAGGCGAGAAAAATTCGAATAATTTCCGGGAAAACCCTTAAAACAGCCCTTTTCTATTTCCCATACAAACGTTTTCTAGAGTCAATTCCTACGGGATCGGGACTTACGCGGGTGAAACCGCGGGGCGCAGCTAGTAAATAATTAAAATTCAATCGGTTTCGGTTTTTTAGCACATTTCCCTAGAAAGTGTGCCCAAAAGGCTGTTGCGTTACGTCGTTGGATGGCAATGCTTATCCGTTGTCCGAGATAGGAGCCAGCCTTTTGATCGCTCGAAGCTAAAACTAGTTTTTTTTTTTGAAACAATTACAAATCAATTATTTGAAGGTAAAGTAATTAAGTAGGCATTTGAAATGAAATGAAATAGTTTCCAGACTACTGTCCACACAAATTACATAATTATTTTAAATTCCAAACAAACACATTCAAAAATAAAATTTTATAAAATAAAACAACTTATACAAAACTAACTACGGTTCATTATAAAACGTATAACTATAGGTCATATTCTGAAAATGGATATAATTCTAATTCCAAGGAAAACTATTACCAAAACCATTCATTTTAAGCCCACAAGACTCTAAAACTATATTTATCTGTTTACCCAGCGAAATAGTTTGAACAATGCCACATAAACCGAAGCCGACAGTCACAATAAATAATATTTCGTACAAACAATGACAAAATTTCGCACTGGTAATGCATGTACTGTGACACAAAATATGTTAAAATGTGCCAAGCTATAATAAATCTTGTAGAAACGCAATAAAGCTGTTAATTGTGAAGTAAACATGATTAATATGCTGATTGGTTGTTAATTTTGATGTGTGTTCGCGATTGTTACGAAATTCCGGCGAAGTTGAGAATTTAAAAATGAAATATTGTACGGAACGTGATAATTTGTTTTCGTAGAACTTTTCTTAAAGTTAACCAGGGATTAAACTGACTTTTTTTGGGTAAGATGAAACGTGTAATTTAAACCCTCAGTAGCCGACAAATATTGATACCGCAATATTACTGTGGAATTAATATTTATTTATTTATAAGTCTAATACTTAATAAAATAAATAAATAAATATTGCAGGACATTCCACACATCGCCATCTAGCCCTAAGTTAAGTATCTAGACTTGTGTTTGGGTGCCAGACAACGGATATACTACTTATACACTTTTATTTTGTAAATATTATATACTTATAATACACAGAAACAACCAGAACACCGACAAATATCTAAGCATAAATACTTGTCTGAGGTGGGAATCGAACCCGCAACCCTGTGTTTGGCAGTCCGGTATGGTGACCATTATGCCAACTGGGTCGTCAAAACTTGATCTTGATTTGTCTAAATCGTTATTTGACCAGAAGGCCAATTCTCGTAAATACGCGAAATGATATTGCAATGTAAAAGTAAGTTTGTGTAATCGAAATTATATTGCAATGTAATTTGAACAATGTTATTTACAAGAATTGGCCATCTGATCTTTAATGGACTATTTATCAGTTTGACCACATATTAATATGACGTACAATTGTATCAAAGTTCCATGGTCCACCAGCTCCAATGCCCATTTTGCCTTAATACCTGCAAATTGGAGGACATGATGGAGGCCAACTATTGGGCAGGAAAGATTTGGCTGATCGAGCATCACTGACTCGAAAAGAAATAGAAGACTTACTACCTCGCTGGCTCAGCGAACCAAACTGGATGTTGGCCTCCGAAAGTCTACCATCGCTCCCTGGTCGCTCCCTCATCGGTGAAGTTATCGCTGGAAAGAGACAGTAAAAGCTGACCAGCGCGAACTTCAAGTCAACAATTGGCAAGAAATAGCGCAGAAGAAGAAGAATTGGATTGAAAAGTGTTTCGGAATTTTTTTTATCACAAAACTACATTTTTTTTTCTCTGTATTCAATATATCAACAAATCGTGCGAGAGAGAAAAACATTTATTACGGAGATATGGCAAGAAAGAAAAGGATATCGAATCATTTGTGATTATAACCGATTTTCATTGACAGGTCAGAAAAAGTCCGCCACGCTTGGAATTAGCTCCTCGCACATTGACAACTCAAAATAGTACACATTATCAGGCTGCGAGGTCGTCTATACGCCAGTGTATACTAAGTCTATGGTTTTTATATAATTGTATGTATGAATATAAAGGTAGAGTCACACTAGCAATAGCCCTCTTTACGAGGACACGCCCGGTACTATGAATTCCCTTTTACGATCGCTGCTCGCTCAGAACGAACCATAACAAAATATTACTGCCAACAAAACAAGGGAACACCTGTATGAATTGTGCTTTAGTAATTAAACTGTTTCTGGAATTTCTTTATTAGGTTACGTTAGTTTATTATTTTACTGAGAAACTGCGTATTAATAAAGTTAAGTGGATTCGTTTGCACGATTCGTAAAGTAAAAGCAAAATCGTAGCGCGTCGGTCACACAATAGCGCCATAATATGGTTCTAAACTATTACCCCGAGTGATGCGAAGGAGCAGACAAAAAAGCGGTGGTAGGCCTTCACCGGTGGTTTCTAACACCATTCCCTGGACAAAATCATGGTGCCAAGTGCTTCGTCGCGTTCTATCATGTTATCCAAGCATGCCGTTCTTTCAAGCGAGCAGGTGCATTGGGTGAAGTCAAATGCAGGCATATTTTGTGTAAAAGAGATGACGATAGTTTCTATAAAGTCTTCCTCTAATATATTGTGGGTGGAGTGCAAGTTTTTTCTTTTAGCAAACGTTACTATCACGTTAACGTAAACGATAAAATTGTATGGAAAGTTAAAGCTTCGCATTACGTCCGCTAGGGGCGCTTTTCAACTTTCCATACAACTTTCTCGTTTACGCTAACGTGATAGTAACATTTGCTATACGAAAAAACTCACACTCCACCCCCTACTCCGACAACATACCGCATCTGCCAAAGCCATGCCGCCACCGCAGCAGTGCAAGCAACACTGGGAATAAAGCGAAGTGAAAACACTAAGTTCACTTCGCTTCGCTCATACCACTGATTGATACGTCTTCTTATACTTGTGTTACAGAATATAGCTAACTTGCTAGCTGACGAATCCGACAATATTCCGGCGTAGTGGGGTGAAGAAAGGGTCTACACTTCGTTTACGTTTAAAAAAAACGAAATAAATTCTTAGCTGATGTCTACGTTATTTTTAATTGCCAAATTTAACCTGATCCGTATGTTGTAGCTGTTGTGTTTATATCACTCAGGACTATGAATTTTATATTTACAGAGTGAAAGTCCGTATACTTTACTTACTTTACAGTGGAAATTTACAAATGAACTTAACAAAAACTTCAAACCGTATGTTCACTGAAAGAATGAACGTCTCAAGTTATCTCATAACATAACGTTTATGTTCTTTCAGTAACTGTATCATAAAGTATATTTTATTTTACCCACTCGAGCTATATGGATGCCTTTGCAATTTAAACCATTCACTTTGCAAGTGTTGTTTTGCAACAAAATTCAGATGGCTTACTTTTGAAGTTGAAGTTCATGTACAGTGTGCATCATAAGTCAACTATCATTGTGCTACAATAATACTATCTCAGCCTTTGTTTGTCCAATCCAGGACGTAGGCCTCCTCCATCCTCTTCCACTCCTGACGGTCTAGAGCCGTTGTCATTCGTGTCGTTTGATATCGTCTTTCATTGGTGGTCTACCGCGCGGTCTAGTATGTGCTCGCGGGCGCCACTCTAGCAGTCTTCGAGTCCACCTTTCATTGCTCATTCGTGCAATATGTCCCGCCCATCTCCACTTACGCTCAGCAATCACCTTAACGACGTCCCTAACCTTGGTCTTTGATCTAATCCAAGTATTCCTCTTGCGGTCGCGTAAGGAAATCCCAAGCATAGCTCTTTCCATTGCTCTCTGTGCAACACGGAGTTTATCTGCGGATTTCTCGGTTAGGGTCATGGTCTCAGCTCCATACGTGAACACGGGCAGTACACATTGCTCGAAGACTCTTCTTTTCAAGGGCATGGACATCTTGCTACGTAGTATGCCACCGTTTGCACCGAAAGCCGCCCATGCTCGAGACGTCTCTCTACTTCTGCAGTTTGGTTTTCGCTACCCAATGTCAGTTTATGCCCTAGGTATACATACTCCGACGTGACTTCAACCGGCATACGGTGTCTGTGTGCATTAGGGATGTTAGTCATGATTTTTGTTTTATTTTCATTGAATTTCAGTCCAACTTTGGCTGATTCCACTTGCAAGGTGTTAAGCATGTGCAGCATATGTTGTCAGAAAATATTACCAAATCATCCGCGAAGCGCAAGTTGGTGAGTCTCTCCCCATCCACATTAATGCCCTTGTTCTCCCAGTCTAGCTGTTTGAAGATATTTTCGAGTGCAGCATTAAATAGCTTTGGAGAGATCGTGTCACCCTGGCGCACTCCTCTGCCGAGTCTAAAGCTTTTAGTCTTTTTATGCAGACTCACACTTGCTGTGGCGTTGCTGTGAAGATGTTTGATAAGAGAAATGTACCTCTCATCAATCCTGCAATTCGCAAGGGCTTTTTCGACAGCCCATGTCTCAACGGAATCGAACGCCTTTTCATAGTCGATGAATGTAATGATGACAGGGTTCTGGTATTCATTACACTTCTCTATCAGGGTCTTCAGAACTTGAAGGTGGTCGTTTGTGTTAAAGCCACCCCGGAACCCAGCCTGTTCTCTCGGCCTTGTTCTTTAATCTATTTACAATTATCCGTGTAAAGAGCTTATACATGTGTGACAACAAGCTGATTGGTCGGTAGTTGTCCAGCCGACGTATATCATCCTTTTTATGAATTAAGGTAATGACGGCATCATTCCAGGACTGTGGTACTTTAGATTCCATCAGGCACTTCGTGTATAAAGTAGCTAGAGCAGATTTAAAAGTGTCCGTTGTGCTCTTTATCATCTCTGGGATGACTCCATCCCTACCAGAAGCTTTGCGGTTTTTCAATTGGCGTAGCGCTAGATGTACTTCATCTAAGGTGATGTCAGGGATTTCCTCGGAACCAACATTTGTAATCGGTGCTCTTTCTCGATGTTCTGATCTGGTAATAATACTATAAACAAGTATTGGACTAACGATCTTCTTCTAATAGACGTTACACACAAACATTAATCTATTACTTATTTATTACTATACTAGCTGCGGCCCGCGGTTTCACCCGCGTAAGTCCCGATCCCGTGGGAATATCGAAAAAAATATCCTATGTCCGTCTTCTGATTGTAAGCTACCTCCCCACCAATTTTCAGCCAAATCGGTTTAGCCGTTCCCGAGTTATAAATGGTGTAACTAACACGATTTTCTTTTATATATATAAGATTATATTATTTTGATATTTTAGTTATTAGGTATTTTTATATTATTCTAGGCACAATTTAGAATTATAATTAAAGCATTTGACTCATGTAATATTTATTTTGGTGGTTCAATGCCTGCAATAAAGATCATTCATTTATTTATTTAAAAATACTTGAATCAAAAGTACTCAGTGTGATTATCATTTTCAAAATGTTAGCTATGTCTTTAGTTGACAGAGAGGTATAAGCCGCCACCCGCTACACCAACCAACGTGCCCATTGCATTGCACTGTAATGTGTTTTAAATAGTACTGCACAGGATTGTAAACGTTACGCTACTAGTGGACAATATTTTCTTGCAATTCAGAATAGTTTAGTTAAGAACTAAACTATTCTTAATTGTGTGCTACAATAATACTATAAACAAGTATTGGACTAACGACCTTCTTCTACTAGACGTTGGGGGTTCTACTAGACGTTGGGGGACGATTACAGCTCGCGTCCGCAGGAGTTACCTACCACAACCCTGCACGTGTCCCCTGGGTGGTGCTAAACGAGCTCGAAACTATCGACAGAAATAAGCGAATGATAAGATATGAATACCGCAGGATCTCTACAAAACTCTAAAAATGGTCCTTTTCAGGGCCCAAAGACTAAAAATATCGGACCTTCAGTCCGCATATTACAACTAAATATTGAAGGCATTAGTAAAGCTAAGAGTGACTACCTGCTAAAGCTGTCGCAGATAAATAAAATTGACGTCATCAACATTCAGGAAACGCATACCAAAGACACAAATGATTTATATAAAAGAGGCCACTTGCCTGGATATTCCCTCCTCAAAGCGGTACACCACCCGAAGTATGGAATCGCAACTTATATAAGAACGGGGTTAGAAGGAGTGCAGTTCCTCGACTCAAGCGACGAAAACCATATCTTTACTATAACACTCCAAGTAAATAATATCACGATAACTAACATCTACAAACCTCCAAATGTCCAGTGGCCTCAGAATGTGTTACCACAGTACACCCACCCCTGCATTTACACTGGTGACTTTAACAGCCATCATACCATCTGGCGCTACAGCGATGTGAATAACAATGGGAGTGCCTTGGTGCAATGGATGGAGATCTGTGACCTACAACTTGTCTTCGACGCAAAAGAAAAGGGATCCTTTCACTCCGCTAGATGGCGTAAGGATTATAACCCCGACCTTACGTTTGTATCCCTTGATTATCTAAACCAGCCTCTGCCCACTGCTAAAATGGTGTTGTCGGACTTCCCAAATAGCCAACATAGACCCATCCTCCTAGAAGTTGGTCTTAGCATCCCTTTGGTTAATTCTGTACCCCTGCCAAGATGGAACTTCAATAAAGGCAACTGGGAAGGTTTTTCCAAAGATCTTGACTCGGACCTTGCATCACTGAATCTAGAACCCAACGCTTCAAATTATGACCACTTTGTTGAACTGGTGATCAAGGCAGCTAAACGAAATATACCCAGAGGGTACAGAAAAGAGTATGTTCCGGGTTGGTCTGCCGAGAGTGAGGAACTTTTTAAGGAATTTCAGCGAACTGCGGATCACAGCATCGGGACAGAACTCCTACAGTCCCTGGATGCACAGAGAAAAGCCAAGTGGGAATCCACAGTAGAAAATATGGACTTCAAACAATCCAGCCGTAAGGCGTGGCGCGTCCTAAATGATATCACTGGAAAGCAACGTCCTCCGAAGCAATCAAGTGTTGTAAAGCCGGACGATATCGCAAACCGTATGGTTGAAGTAACAAGAACCGAGAGAAACGCAGCCTTCACTAAGAAAATAAAAAAGGAACTCTCTGCACTAAAACGAGAGTGTCCCAAAGGCCAAGAACTGTCGAAGCATTTTGCCGTCGGAGAAGTACTGGGAGCCTTAAAACTACTTAAAAACAATAAAGCTGCTGGGCCTGACAATATATATAACGAATTCCTTCGACATATGGGGCCAATAGCGGTGATCTGGCTCACAAGCTTCTTCAATTACATCCTTCTAAATAACCGACTTCCTAGACAGTTTAAAATAGCCAAGGTGATAGCTACTCTAAAACCAGGTAAATCCGAGCATGAACCCGAAAGCTACCGACCCATAGCGCTTTTGAGTAGCACTTTGAAGCTGTTAGAACGGGTGCTCCTTACACGAATAGAGCCGTACATAGACTCTGCTACCCCAGTTGAGCAAGCGGGCTTCCGACGTGGCAGAAACTGCACTGATCAGGTGCTAGCTCTCACCACCTGCATAGAAACCGGCTATCAGAGACACCTGAAAACGACGGCAGTGTTTATAGACTTAACGGCAGCGTATGACACAGTCTGGAAGCAGGGCCTTGTAAGAAAACTCCTTTCAGTAATCCCTAGCAGAGAAATAGTCGATCTCATAACTGGCATGCTAAGTGAGAGGGAATTCGAAGTCTATCTCGGTAACTCCAAGAGCCGCAGGCGCAAGTTGAATAATGGTTTACCTCAAGGATCTGTGCTTGCCCCGAAACTCTTTAATCTCTACATCCACGACCTCCCATCAACTACATCTACCAAATTTATTTACGCTGACGATATCGCATTGGTTGTTCAGAGTAGGGATATGAAGGAGGGCGAGGAGATACTCTCCACTGATCTGGCTAAGTTGTCAGAGTATTTTGGGTTTTGGCGACTGATCCCAAGTACGAACAAGACCGAGGTGTCTTGCTTTCACCTGAACAACAGCCTTGCTAATTATCATCCTACGGTGTGTTTCAATGGAAAAAAACTTAAATTCAACCCTTTTCCAAAGTACCTCGGTGTAACCCTAGACCGTTCGTTGACCTTCAAGGAGCATCTCAACAAGCTGGCCCAAAAGCTCTCCACTCGTAACAATATACTCCACAAACTATGTGGAACAACTTGGGGAGCATCCGCAGACTGTCTCCGTACAACCAGTTTGGCCCTTGTGTATTCGGCCGCGGAATACTGCTGCCCGGTGTGGCTCGGGAGTGCGCATACTAACAAGATAGACATTAAACTGAACGAAGCGATGCGATGTGTCTCTGGTACTGTGAAATCTACACCTCTGCATTGGTTGCCAGCTTTGAGCCACATAGCACCTCCGCACCTGCGACGTAAACACGCCCTAAAAAGAGAAATGGAGAAAATTGAGTCTCAACCTACTTTACCAGTCCACAAAGACTTCGTCAGCCCACCACCACACAGATTGAAGTCGAGACATCCTCCGTACGTGACCGCTCAAAGATTAAAGGACTTTCAAATCAATGACTTCTGGAAAAAAGACTGGAGTGAGGCAGTAAACAGTCCCCATGCTTCCAGCATCGACCCTACATCCAAACCAAAAGGTTACGATCTCCCACGTAAATTGTGGTGCCGTCTCAACAGGATCAGGACAAGTCACGGTCGGTGTAATTACTTTCGTCACAAATGGGGGTGGTCCGACAGCCCACTATGCGACTGCGGTGAGGAGGTCCAGACAATGGAGCATATTTTGCAGCGATGCCCTGTCCATGCGTACTCAGGACCTCACTCTGACATAAATGACCCCACACCCAACTTTGTCAATTGGCTTCGCAACCTGAATGTTGAAATATGAGTAATTGTATTTTCCTTTTCAAATAGTTTAGTTTTATATTGACATTGTTATAATCTAGTTTATTATATTATCGATTTTGTAAGTATATTTCGCCTATTTCGATTGTCATACGATTAAATAAATACTAGACGTTACACACAAACATAAATACTTGAATCAAAAGTACTCAGTGTGATTATTATTTTCAACATGTTATCAGAATAGTTTAGTTCTTAACAAGCTTCAGAGTTCTAAATAAAACAAAATAAAACTAAATCAAAATCGGTTCATCCGTTCGAGAGCTACGATGCCATAGACAGACACATACACACACAGACACGTAAAACTTATAACACCACGTCGTTAGATTGAATAGGATCCCTAAGAGTGTGCCAATAGGCTGGCTGCGGTGTTGCCTCGACGGACGATGATTCCTATTCTTTATCCGAGGTAGTACTCTTTGGTCACTAATGTTCCCGGTAGTTCCCGGGATAAATACATATAATATTGTTATAAACTCACACTACGGATAATCATTATCTGCGTGTTTGTCCGCGTTGATACGACAGCAACAGCTGTCAATCAAGAAGCCCAAAATATCAAACGTTGAATTAGAATTGGCTAAATTTCTTAGAAAAGTCATAACACTCTTCAAGAGACAAAGTGAGCAATTGCAATAAAACTATTTATATTTATTTGTATAACGCTGTGATGTCGCGCTCATTTCATAGCCGGACTTCCTGCTGAAATATTCTATGTGTTTTCTTTTTTGTTTCATCTTTAGGTATACCTAAGTACCATTTTCCTCCAGCAGTTCCACCTGTGAAACTTTCGACATCGTTGGAATTTAGTCACATCTATACCATACCATACATTAGCTAATATTTAGAAATGTATTCTTTCAGAGTGCACCAAATACATTGTCAATAAAAGAGAGCATAAAGGGATTATATGAACAAATTAAAGTAACGCCGAAAAGGTGGGCAAAATGTAGGAAAAGTACTAACAAAAAGGATAGGATTTCGAAAAGTGGGCTAATCTCTATAATTAGTAAAGTAGTTTTTTAAAAAAATTGTTCTGATTAGTTGACTAGCTGTCCCTGTAAAAAAGAAAAAAATATGTATAATTTATTCAATTCTCAGACCTCACGAAACTACACAAAAATTTTCATATAAATCGGTTCAGCCGTTTAGGTTTAGTTTGGTAACTAACACCGCGACGCGAGAATTTTAATACAAATTAGGATTTTATCACTTATGTATGTGTTACACAAATTAAATGTTAATCTATACACGGTGATTTTTTTATGTGGACCTTCAGGGATATATCCTAAACTATAAGAGTTAGCGAAAAATTCTGAAAGGAGTTCCGTGCCCGATTTTGACAAAAAGTAAAACTGCATCATTAGATTATTGGAAAAGTCATTACCCTAGCCAGGAATCGAACCTGTTGATTTTGCAAAAAAAATAATCATCTTATATTTTTATACCAATCGATAGTCTTGCTGGAGACACTTTTTTGGAACCTAACATAGTATAGCAAATTAAAGGAAATAGCTAATTTTTGTAGTCTTCTGTAACCCTGTAAATTATCTCCTGTTTTAAAACCGGTTTAAAAGCTTCTAGTCACGAAGTCTATTTCTCTAGTTGCACATAAAAACCCCAGTTTTCACCTAATGAGTGCACGAAGCAGGAACAAACAGCATATCTAGCTTTACCACCTGCGGTCGACGTAATTCTACGGTTCTACTGTGTAGATACCCTTAATTAAACACTAGTTTAGCTGTGGACCAGTTGCAATAGAAAATTTATCTGGCTACTGGTCAAAACGTTTTGATTTAGGATCCGAAACGAAAGTGGTTATTTTCACTAGTTACTAAAGTTACATGATACAGGATAAGTTTTAAGCTATTTGCATAGCTTTTATCGTGGGCTTTGAGCGCGGTGACTGAATCAAGAAATTCCGTTACGAAAATAAAACCTAACGCCCCCCACTCCGCCTACCATGTAGCTCGGCGGAGCGTTCGCTTAGCGTGTATGTATATGGTACGACTGTACGAAGCTCGTTTATTATATTTTTGTTTTTTGCCTGTGAAGCTCGATGTTAGGATGCTGTAACAAGCACCATTTTCACGATGATGTAGACCCGCCTTACGTTGTCATACGAGCCCTAGCTAAGATTCCTAGCTAAGTACTTAAAATATTTAGGTTAAAGGGTACCGGGGGCTCTCTCCATACAAACGTAGTCGACTATTTTCTCCCTGGATAACGATACTAGCACAAATATTTTTATACCAAAAACTCTTTTTTATGGCACTCTTAAAATCTAGGTACTTAATAATTAAAGGTTTATGAATGGGGATAAATACGATTTTCATATGATTGCTTGTTAAAAAATAAAAGTTTCGTCAGGCCAGATGGCTGTTTGCCTTTTGATTGCTTGGAAGATATCGCCATTAGGTGATGAGGCCGCCCTTTGCGGTCTAGGATTTTCCCCCATGTTTAAGCTGCATGCTTTAGTATGTATTTTATATGTAAATATTTTAATGCTTGTTTCATAGTGCAATAAAGTATCTATCTGGATGACCAGGTTATCTACATATACTTATATTATAAAGAGGAAAGATTTGATTGTCTGTTTATTTGAATTGTATAGGCTTCGAAACTACTGCATTGATTTTGATTAAACTTGATATGAGGATACATTGATTCACTGGGAGTAACATAGGCTACTTTTTATCCCGATATTGCCACGGGATCGGGAGTTACACGGCTGAAATTGCGGGGCGCTGCTAGTATGTAATTTTTTTTTCATGGTGTAATAAAGTTTATATTTACATGTCTATTTACATGACCAGGTTATTATCGAATATTTTCATTGAACAAATGCACATAGCATAGTATTTCTCCACTGTGAATCGGTGAAGGTAAGTATGCCCGGAGGTGGCGTAAAGTGAGAAATATTAGGTACTTGAATAGAATACCTATAGTAATAGTTTTCAAGAAATGCAACAAGCTACTTTTGCTTAATATTCAAAATGGACCACCTGATGTTAAGAAGTTTATCATTTGCTAACAACAATAAATAAATAATAGTAAAAAAATAATGCAGGACATTTCACACATCGCCATCTAGCCCCAAGCTAAGTAAGTAGACTTGTGTTATGGGTGCTAGACAACGGATATACTACTTATACTTTTTTTGTAAATATATACATATAATACATAGAAACAACCAGACCACAGACAAATATCTAAGCATAAATACATGTCTGAGGTGGGAATCGAACCGTTTTAAGTATTGTTATAAATAAATTTTTACTACATTTGTGCCCGTAGTCTATTAATAAAGTCCCTTAACGACTTGCTATATAAATAAAATTATTTTATGTTTTGTTTTGTTTCAGGTAAGTTTTTTCAGCTCGGAATAAATTTAGTAAGTAAGTAAGTGTTTTTATAACATTTTTGGCATTGTAACGAAATTTTGCAATTTTTCTGAAAGTGACTTACATGCAGAAAAAATGCCAAATTTCGATTTTGTTCTTATTTATATTCTTATATAATTTACTAAGCCTACTAGTTAAAATGTGTTTTTTCACTTTCGCACACCTGTAAAAGTGCGAAAGTGCCAAAACACATTTTAATTAAAGAAGGCTTATTCTATGTTTATGAATGAGAAAGTTTTTTTGCCAAAAAGCCAACAATAATGTACGGAATAGTGTAGATAAAAAACTAAATTAAAATCGGTTCATCCGATCGGGAGCTACGATGCTACAGACAGACATACACACACACACAGAGAGAGAGACACGTCAAACTTATAACACCCCATCGTTTTTGCGTCGGGGGTTAAAAATCCAGATTAATCCATTTACTACAAAATAATTTCAAAATTAACTGAATCTAGAACAATTGTGGATTACGAATTTGAAACTTTGAATTTCGAAAATTACGACCATCGTTCACGAAGTTTCTAGTGAATGTAAATAGGGTGTTCTTAATGCCTGAATTGTTTGTAGAACGAGTTTTCCATTAGCTGCCAGACTTCAGACAAATCAGGGATTCTTCTGAAGTTCGTACAAATAAATTGGTCTGTGAAGTTGTACCACAGATTCCTAAGTTTCAAGAACTTAATTACACAATTGACTTTGATTTTAGTGATTGATAATAAGCAATCACTAAATGTACTTGAACGGGCTGTTTTCCGCAATTAGACCCTTTCTAATTGGTTTTTTTTTGCGTGGATGGAGAAGGCTTGCCCAGCACCTACTTCCCTATCAGCCTAATCGACCATTTCCAGAGGACAGAACATGTCAATACTTCTGGACCCAACTAAGCCGCGGGTTACATCACGATGTTTTCCTTCACCGTAAGAGGAATGTCAATTAGCGCACATAAATTGTGTACATTGGTGCACGGCCGGCCAGATTAAAGCCATACTTATTGTATTTACTTGCTCAGGATCGGTGGAATTAAAGGCTGTAATCGGTAAAAATGTTTATTAATTTTATAATATTTACGTGCGCCCTATAATGGTGACGTTCAATGGAAGAGAGAGCATAAACAAATTTATAGGGTAAGACCCGCAATCCTGCCAACCGTACAGACAAAAATATTAGTCTACTTGACGCTAGATGGCTTTGTTTGTGTTACCAACAAATATTGATTGTCAAGTTTTGAAAATTCTCTAGGTAAAGGACTTCTTATTTCCAAACTTCATCCTTCTTCATACATTATTTTGTGACCTTATTTTTTTTAGAGTTAGGTCCCTTGGTACAGTCCGCTGCATAATTGTACCCTTCGGTAGAGTTCAAAAATTACTGTTATTGGAATATTTGTATTCTAATAATTTTTGTTTAATTAATTGATGAGTTAGAAGACTTTAAACTTCAACAAAATAAGGTCTAGAATCTTGCTTGTGTTGAAAACATTCTTATAACAGCCGTTTGGAGCTCTACGGTGGGTCTGCAATTATGCAGCCGACCGTACCTCCATGATCAATCTGCAGCAAAAATTCAAACCCACCGAAAAGTTCTTTCGCGCTTTTGTTACGTTAGAGAGATTACATTTTCTTTGCACACTGTGCTGCCTAACTTACCTAAATACTGTTTCGCAAAATTTCTCAAGTATCTTCAATTTTCAAAATCGAATATAATGGCTTATTTAACAAACTCGGTGCTCCCAACTTCTCGGAACACAATTTATTGCATTTTAAGAAGTTTAAGTTTAAGCCATTAGGAGCTTAAAATTGTTTAGTTAAAGCTCATTTTCGTGTAATCCATAATGCAACGTAGAGTTTCGAAGTCGGTTAATTTGTTTGCTCTCGAAAGGTAACTTGAGTAAAGTTTTTAGGTTAAACTGTTTTATGAAAGTTTTTCAAATTTAAATTATAATGTGTTTTTTTTTAAATCTTCACATGATTTTGCATCTTATTCTGCTATTTAAACATGCTGTACATACGGATCTAATAAAATATCCACAAGTTCTTTGTATTATTTAATTAATTCATAAGAATTTGATACACAAAAGAAAATTCAAAGAGGGGAAATTGCGAATTACTATTTTAAAGAAATCGTACTCACCACCCACACTTTTTTTCATTCCATTTTTAGACAAAGCAACCACGTTCAAGGAAACGACTAAAAAATTCCAATTTCACCTCACAGAATATCAGATTAGGGCTGTAAAATCTTACTTTGAAAGTAAACATTTTAGTACACAAACACCGAGACAACATTATTCCGGTATAAAGTAGCATCCAAACCGGCAATAGTTTAACTGAAACTTACTGCAACCATTGCAGGGTAATATGGGCAGTAACATCGACCAGTTTTTGCCCCACAACATGTTTGGCCTCGGCCATCTCGGCCTTACAGCCTTTTATATTTTTCTAACTCTCGACGTTCGAGACAAAATATGGTTGGGGGTAAATGGCCACCAGGTACTAACCTCAAACCATTTGTTTTGGGCTTCGATCTCGTGGCCATGACTGACCAGAACTCATTTTATTTTAAACAGTTGCTTTTATGCTTACTAACAGCGTATGCCGAAACGTCTGAGGAGCCGAAAAAAGTCATGATCCTAACAGCATTCAGGGTTAGCCAAACGGGCTTATGCTCTTACGGTGAAGAAAAACATCGCGGTCCTCACAATGTTTTCGATCGACATGTTCTAAAATTCACCTCGTATCGAAAGCATGGGACATTAACCAATCTGGAGTAAGCATGGGTCTTATTGCTGAGATCCCTCTGAGAGGAGGTCCAAAATAAAGATCGTAAACCTATTATAAGGAGATACAGGATCTTGGGCCTCCTTATAATAGGCTAGCAGCGCTCCGTGGTTTCACCCGTGTAACTCCCGATCCCGTGGGAATTTCATGATAAAAAGTAACCTATAGCTTTCCTCGATAAATGGACTATCCAACACAAAAATAATTTTTCAATTCGAACCAGTAGTTCCTGAGATTAGCGCGTTCAAACAGACAAACAAACTCTACAGCTTTATAATATTAGTATAGAATATGTCCCACCACAGAGTGCGTTATACTTATTATGCTTACTTCTTATAAAATGTTGCAATAATAGCCAAGCAAGGCTTGGAAATATATTTCCGTAAAAGTAATAGAACAAAGTCACGATGTTTTTTAATAAAAGAACGTCGTAAAAACGATTTTCTATTTAATATAAAGTAAATAAAGTTGAGTATGAACACGAATATGGTAGAAGAGATAAGATATCATAAAATCATAGTTAGGTATAAGATAGATACGAGTACCCTACCTACATCACTCAAGAGGAAAGTGTGGTGTTTTGAGTTATGTGTTAAATAACTTATCTTCGTGTACTGTTGAGGGCCTTGAAGTCGTTAATGAATCCGCTACATGAGATTTCATTTTTAACCGACTTCAAAAAAGGAGGAGGTTCTCAATTCGAATGTATGTATTTATGGATGTTTGCGCATAGATATGCGCGAACATCCATACATCTTTGTTTATCTACTACATCTTAGACGGGATTACACATCATATAAAACAATGGTAAAACGCTGGCATACTTTTTTAAATGTATAGATTGCCTCACTGCTGGGCATAGATATTTGCACACCTCCAAGGATCTCGGTCCTTGGCTGATCTCTCCCGAAGGAAATATCTAGGATGAGCTATAGCCACACAATGGGTGCCAAAAAAATAGTCGTTGAAATCAAAGCAGATCCCCCTAAAAATTTAAAAATCTGGGTTAGAGACATGGAATTCTGGTAAATAAAGTGCCTATAGGAACTGACTAGGCGGTCCACATCCTTATTTTTCACTGATTGTGACAGACGACAATTATATCTGTAGCCTGTCAAATAAACTTGACAGGCACCTACTAGAAGTATCTGCCTGATGTGACAACCACTTGACACAGGCGTTTCTAAAAATATTAAGAAAAACCATCGAAAATTTCGCCTACTGAGAAAAACAGACCCTTTAAATTAAGTGGAAGTGGTTGGCCAGTAATTTTGTATTGGAAACGTTGTCTCCGACCAATTTTTTTCTGATAATAGACAAACTTGACTTATTTTCAGTACATTTGGGCTAAATTACTGAAAAAAATGTTACATTACACCGCCTATATGCGGATATTACTTAACGATAAGAAAAAAAGTCGGACCGGTTTCGTTTCTCATTTGCTCCAGTATTTAATTCTTAAGTGTTATAAATACACAAGCATCTAAAAGCAATAGATCTCAAAGTAAATTGGATTTTATTTTTATACGCCACGTGTTTGAACATCAAAGGAAATCAATGGACGAGTTTATTATTAATTTATATCAACGTTTCTGTTTGCGCGATAAATTAACTAATTGCAAGATTAGGGTCATTTTTTGATGTTTTCTGTATGCGATAAAGTGACGGATTATCCCCGCGGAAATTAGTACATTACCGCCCGCGACCCGAAAGTAATAACTTTTTGCTTGCTCAAGGACGAATTTGATTGGTCTTCTAACTTTCTGTCCGTTGAAGGACACATTTGATTGGTTATCAAATCTAGAGTACTTATATTATTACAAAATAATCACGAATGAATGAAACTGAAATTTAAAAACACAAGTAAGCAGTTTCATTATTTCCATCCTCAATAATATTTATTTTTTGTAATTGACAGTACTTATTATTGTTATAAACATATCGATTCTTAAAAATGTAACTTTTATTACACCTATCCCTACTATTTATTAAGTAGCTCAACGTTAGAGATAGGTGGGAAAAAACCACCTATCTAAAGTCTTGCCCCACCAGGGGGGATACGCTTCGCCCTGGAGAAGACTGGTTTTTTTAGGTAGGGACTAATGCACTAGCCCGTTTAGTTTAATTCATGGCGCGACTTGTGCATTAAGCACTTATGTTATTCCAGTGAAAAACATATAATTTCGGGTATCATGTTTTACCCCCTAGTGACACAATGTAGGAAGTTAGTATGTACATTAATAGACTAACATTGTTACTTAGCTACGCGCGTACTACATCGACACAGGGTGTGTTAGGTTGTAAATATATAACCTCGACTACTAAAGCCTGAAATTAGACCACAGACTTTTGTTGGGCGATTGCTCGCCGACCTTTAGTTTATTAAGTTTATTAAAATTAAATCAGCAAAACAAACACCAGAAAAAAATGGACAAATAAAGTTAAATCATTATTTTTTTGTTGCCCTAAAACTCCTCGACTCCGATCAGGTAATGTACCTAATGCCGCAAAATTGCCTAAACCGCCGAGAGAGATAGAGGGGGACAGAAAGAAGAGGGGTTGTGTTAGAGAGATTATGGGGAATGGGGAATAAACGCGGACTTGGAAGGGAAGTAAGATGGAGTGGGGAAGTGTAGTGGTACCAGGCCTACCAGCTGTGATCGTCGATTTATTTAATTGGGTATCAATATATTAGCCTTACAAGTATAGGTTTTATAGAGTTGGAGGGTATCGACTGTGCAGTAGATTATCAACTGTAGTAAAATATCTATGTTTCATTAAAATATAATATCTTCTAGTATCTATTCTTTAAGTTAACTTTCGTCAGTACATAGGGCAATAACAAGAACGGATACCTCATCATTTCCCCCTGGGCTTACCTTTCTTGTGATATCTGTGTCTCCTCTTAATTAGCACAAGCGGCATAAATATTCCAACTGGTAAAATCAATATCTCAATTTTATCTATTTAGGTACAGTTATCACGGTAAGCTGACGGTGGACGTGAATAAGTATTTCAAACTTGCATGGTATCCCACCAACAGGACACGACCAACCTCTATAAGTGTTATTAGAGACCCTACTTCCGCCTGAAGCGGTGTTGCAATGCAACATGGGCTAGAACTGACCACCTTTCGCTGAGAAGCGTTTACTATCGACACGTCCCGGGACGTGGATTCTTTTTGAGCCCAGTATACCATGGTTTGTTTTATATTGTATTAGAGATTTCAGAGTTTCAATATGGCCATATTGATTTCGGTGGTCGTTCTTAGGGAGGACGTATAATTGCCGAACACCGGGTTGCTGCCGTGCGATTAGCTTCATATGTACTGACATTTCACGTATAGGACTCCAATCCTAGTGACTCGCATGGTCAATATGCGCGCCGTCTCGGCCTATTTCATCGCCTTGGATGAAAACAAGACGGTACAGCACGCGCATATGTGTCCCTCGGATGCGATCTCACTGTATTTTCAATGTACCTCTCCACCTCTATAAATATTCACCTAATACCTGCTTAGCCTCGCCTAATATTGATCTATACTGTTTCTAGATATCGGAACCTACTACCTACATAGCTCTTAAATAGTTACTACCTTCCGTTGTAGACCCGTAGCTCTGCTCTCTCTCCGGCTGTAGGTGTAGCGCTCGTTCAGCCTACCTATCTTTACTACCTAGTAGGTAAAGAGTCTAATAGAAACCAATTGTTATAGTTAATAGATCTGGCTAGTACTAGTGTATGTACTTGTATATGTTATGTATGCGTCCATATAGGTACACCGTCCATGTATACGTTAGGCTCTATCGGTCAACGGAGACTAACGTATCCTTCCTGGAATTGGTTATAGTTGAAAGAGTTATTTGGTGACCTATGAATTATATGGTTCAGTAGTTCATGAAGTATACTCGGACTATCTTCCTATAAAATGGAAAGTTGCGTTGGGATTACGCGCCTGTACCTGCAGCGTCTGATTCCTACCTAAGAGTGTCAATTAAGCAAAGGTTCTTAAACTTAAACATTAAAACTTCCTGTTTAACTTTTACTAATATTGGTATTTATTCAATATATTTATGTGAACCAAAAGAGAAACTGTGATATTATTTAAATCATAATGTACTAGTTTTAGCACATTATGACTGGATTTTCCGTTCCTAGGCCGCTAAAGTGGAGGAAAAAACACAAAATCCAAAGAAAAAAACCTCCGGCCATTCTTATGCTACCATTAGATTACATAGGATAGTAATTACCTTATACTATCATTGCCCATGCATCTTGAACTACAGGTTGACTAACACAATGGCTTTACTTTACTTTAAATTCTTGACATTGCGATTTAACATTGACTGGGGTCTCTCCTTCTCTCTCTCCGTCTCTCTCAGATAAATTGCTATGTAAATAGCCGTCAATGTATTTCCATATACTGGGACTCTGGTTAGATTAGCGAAAGAAATGCATTATATTTATAAATTATCTTACTTCCATTACTGTAGTCAACCTGTACTCAAATAACAACTGACTTATGCTATTACATTACCAAATACGCCGGCGTAGGTCAACACTCATCACTTATTCTACTTTAATTACGTTATCTACGAATTATACCATAACTTAAAGAAAATTAAACTCTATCATGACTTCGTCCCGCGATGGACGCTAGTATTATATAACACTGCTTCTAAATCGATACATAACTGCTTCTACTTCTGCCCTCTGATCTGGCCCAAAACCAACTGTCCTCCTTTCGTCCTTGATTTTCGTCTTCGGCTATCATCCCTTCTCAATTGAAATGGGCGGGTGTCCTGTGCGAAACTCATTATCCAATCACTATTCTCGGACTTCTGGCGACGTCTTGTCATAAACGCCCTTTTCAGTGGGACGGCGTGCGCCTGCGCAATTTCTAAGAAATACCCTTTTTTTTCTATTCCGTTCGTTACTTTGTGCAGCATGTTCGGGTCAGCTTTCAAATTTATGGATCCTCTAGACGCTATGTTTATTTAGGATTTCTTAAGCGTGTCTAATTTTTATGCAACGCAGTCGGGAACCTATTAGAATACTTTATTTATTAAGGTTTACATTGTTCTTATCTTAAGTGAAACTAATGTTTCAACTGACGTGATTTGTTAAAAACATGTGTACTATACTTAACAAACATACAACTGTGAGAAAGTTTTATTTTAATTATTTGAGCATCGTCACAAACAAAATGTATATTGGATAGGTGGATGATTACCACCTCACACTCCCCCAAATAGATTTCGAAACTCTTTATACTATATATTCTGTTTGGAAATATATTTCCCTACACTCCCTGAATTCCGAAAACTGGTAATCTACCCATGGCTAACTCTATCTACAATTTCCCACGTCCTTCTGTAAACTCCATGCTACCTGATGCCTTTCGACTCGCCCCATCTCACTGTATACAAAGGATCCTGTTCTACTTTATTATTTGTTTACGTAACACCGGATCAGGTGGACCGCGTTATAATTTTCTATGACTTTAAAACCTCGCGTACTTTCTCGAATCTCTGTGTGGAGGAAATTTGAAATATGCTTTATTTATATCGACCAACGTTATAAACCTTTCTGTGTAAAATGACTGTAAAATATCTGATATTATAGGCGGAGCATCCGTCTCACCGACCATTTTCTTATTCAGCTCCCTCTCGTCTAATAAGAATCTTATCGACTCGTTCCGTTTCTTATTGTAAGTCAGTGGACTACAATACGGTGTCGCCTCCTGTTATATGACTCCTATCCTCTCTTATTCCTCTAACCTTTCTTTACCTGTTCCCTATACGCCAAAAGTAACTACGCCTAACGAACGGTGTCTCGTCGGCTAACGTGGTCATACTTGTCAGTCAACCTATCTTATTGGTAAATACTCTACGATACCTTTCCAATAAGGGACTTAGTAATGCTTATTTTTCGAATCAGCGCAATCTTCTACACTCGTGGTATCATTTGGATGCGTAATACAACGTATAACTTGGGTGTTCTGTTCTAATAACTGGTTAGTAGTGATTGAATCGGACTCTCCCCCAAAACTTTCAACTTTACAATCTACCTAGTGATCATTATACTCTCCCCCAATCCTCTTAACTTCACAATCTCTCTAATGATCATTCGGCTCTCCCCCAAACCTTTCAACTTTACGATCTCTCTAGTGATCCTAATAATCTGACCTGTATCTATACGGTTATAGTAACTATCGTAATAGTTTTGCTATATGAAGAGATAGTTCAGGACAATTCACACATCGCCATCTAGCCCTAAGCTAAACCAACTATCTAGTGTGAAGTCTTTGTATTTGATACTTATCTGATAACTAAAATACAACTTAACCATATTTCCTTTGTAAATACATAGGTACTTATTTTACAGATAAAATTACACAAACTAGGAACAAATACTGTACAATATTTGTTTAATTCGGGAATCGAACCCGCAACATTCTGCTTACCCAATGTGTCACAGAGGTCATCAGGAAAAACTAACCCTTATAACAATCTGGTTGTCTCATCTCAATAGGTAACTTACAATTTAACACATATATTATCATGATATAGTTTAGATAAAGTTTAAATCAACACATCTATTTTGTCGCAATCTCAACACTGTGTGATCAATATAATCGAACGATCCAAATTTTTTTTAGTTTGGATATAGATATTCGAATTGAATAACAACTCCCTTGAGTCAATTCTATTAAGGTTTAAAACATCAAAATATTAATATTGTAAAATTTAGGTACCTATTCCGCTATTGTTAACAAACCATGGGAACAAACAAACTTTCTTTCTACCAAATAATTCTATGAATGCTACAACATCTGCATCTGGAGAAACTCATTGTCAGATACTGTTATTGTTTAACAATCCTTTTAAGACTTAGTCGCTTTAACTAAAGTAATGGCTGCCGTAAACCTTTTCACTGTTACTAACTGAACACGTGCAGATAGTCAATGCTATATAAAACGCTGTCGAATCTTTGATCCATTGTCAGGAAACTCATTGTTTCATTGGACAATATAAAACAATTTAAAACTAAAATTGCCTAATTTTATGTTATGTTCAGCTTTTTTCACTAGGATACACTCGCCAACCGATTTCTTTGGATATTTGATAATGCCTGTTATAAAACAGTGTTCTAAGACAAACTAACCCATTCTTAGACTTTAATCACCATTGTTGGTATCCACTATTAACAATGAATTGTGTTAATCGAACATATCTTTAGCTTACCGTGTTAGGACATCTAACACTCTTCTTAACAATAACGGTATGCTAAACCGTCCATGATGAAACTTGATATCTAACTAAAGGTAGTTAAAATAGTTTGAATCATATTTCGATCAAATCGTTTCGATCGTACATCTTATTATATACGCGATAGAATCTGGTATTTACCTATGATATCTATCAAAACTTATTATTTAACACCAATCAAATTAATTACTTGCAATAAAAATGCTAATCAATCCTCCGATTACTACTCTTTCTTCGTAATTCAAATAACCTTGTACTTGTACAATAGGGATTTGTATATTATGATAATGTCCTAGACAAAGGTCCAATGGTCTTATGTCTCACACGCACTATTCCACTAACTTGACTACCTGTAGGTATACAACAGCACAACCGCCACTTTGCTATGTACTAGACTACCTTTGGTAGCTTAGGCATTGGTAAATGCCTCCAACGTCAGACATCTCGTCTAATCTCATGAAACATCGTATAAATGTACAACAACAAGTACACGTGCATGTACCTTTATGTTACCATAATTACATAAGGTCATGCCAGGCAATATCTTAATATTATGCTATTGATTGATTAACAAAGCCCATTTGTTAGTATTCATTTGTATGTTTCTGTATGTTGTGTAGCACTATGTGATACGCGAAATTTTACTTTGTTAGGGTTTTCCTACTCCCCCCAAATTACACATACCCATGTAAGTCAGGTGAGACTGTGTGGCTTATCCTTGGTCCTTCTTGTCTGTTAGTCCTACCGTTCTATACTATTTCCTAACCTAGTCGTCCTACCTCGCTCTGTACCGTTATCGATCTTTACCTATATAATAATAGATGGCTTCGTTTATTGTCCCGTCTACCTGCTCATATTTACCGACCTTAAGGAACGTCTCCATTTAAAATTCGCCTAGCTGAACCTATCTTCTCTAGATCTATTTAATAATTAGCGCAAAATACCTAGACGAAGTAGAAGAGTGTGTCATATCTCCCAATTGAAATAAATTGAATTTAAAACTGTAATGATGCTCAAATAACACAAGGTCTAATGTTCCGCACGCACAAAACAATATATAACCGGGGACATTTAAGCTTATTTTCTAAGGTACAATCGACATTATACTTGACTATTTACAATTTATACCTAACTTACTCTTACTACATGTAAACTAATTTAATCCAAGTTATCATTAACGTAATGTATCTTACACAAAGTAGTGAACTATTGTAATCAATGATAAAAAATATATTTTATTTGCTATGTACAATATAAATAATCTTAATGGCTAATTATTCGTTATTCAAATTCTCCACCGTTACTATGCCCAAATACCCTGTAATGAGAGGAAACAAGTTGAATAAAAGAGTAAACCACAATATTTCCTTATTTTCTGTTGTCCCTCACAACAGTTGGATCTCTGAAAAATCACACATGCTGAAAACACCCATGCTCAAATTTAATGGTTTATGAGGATCCATTTTATCTATGTTATGCGTTTTAATACTTCATTAAGTTGTAGTAGCGGTATAATTTTAGTACGTTTCTAGATGGTTGGTCACAGTCAGCAAATTCTGACCCAAAATTAAGCCTGCTGTTATTTTACCATAGCACTATACCTTTCTAGTCTCGAAACTAGGACTGGATTTTGACCCTTGTGATCCTTTGGTTGATACATAGTTCTGGTCAAAAGTTATTTCAACATAGTTAAATATTTCTAGCCTCGAAGCCAGAACGGATCGTAGTCCGTCGGTAACCAAATTCAGGTCCAACATTAGACTCAGATATCCAATTGATACTATTAATATTCCTGTAGTAAGCTTTCCTTCCAAATGATTTATATTATAATTTACATGCATATTAAAACTTAAATATGTAGTCCATGCATAATAAATCTCCGCTCCTTCCATGTCATCTCATCAGCTCGTCTCCCCCTAGTTAAAGGCATATAATACAATGAAAATAATGGCCATATAATCTTAGTAACACATGGATATTCTAGACACATGTATATAATGCAACAATTTCTCTCCTTTCTCTCCTTCCCGTAGCATCTCTGAAAGCGGATATATTTGACACTCAATATGTAATTCCCTATGTGATTTCCTACGTTGTGTTTTATTTATTTTAGCTCTGACCCAATCGTAACGTTACTCCGGTACGTAGTTGGGATTCTGGTCACTCGGCACCATTTTCTGTAGTGGTACCAGGCCTACCAGCTGTGATCGTCGATTTATTTAATTGGGTATCAATATATTAGCCTTACAAGTATAGGTTTTATAGAGTTGGAGGGTATCGACTGTGCAGTAGATTATCAACTGTAGTAAAATATCTATGTTTCATTAAAATATAATATCTTCTAGTATCTATTCTTTAAGTTAACCTTCGTCAGTACATAGGGCAATAACAAGAACGGATACCTCATCATTTCCCCCTGGGCTTACCTTTCTTGTGATATCTGTGTCTCCTCTTAATTAGCACAAGCGGCATAAATATTCCAACTGGTAAAATCAATATCTCAATTTTATCTATTTAGGTACAGTTATCACGGTAAGCTGACGGTGGACGTGAATAAGTATTTCAAACTTGCATGGTATCCCACCAACAGGACACGACCAACCTCTATAAGTGTTATTAGAGACCCTACTTCCGCCTGAAGCGGTGTTGCAATGCAACATGGGCTAGAACTGACCACCTTTCGCTGAGAAGCGTTTACTATCGACACGTCCCGGGACGTGGATTCTTTTTGAGCCCAGTATACCATGGTTTGTTTTATATTGTATTAGAGATTTCAGAGTTTCAATATGGCCATATTGATTTCGGTGGTCGTTCTTAGGGAGGACGTATAATTGCCGAACACCGGGTTGCTGCCGTGCGATTAGCTTCATATGTACTGACATTTCACGTATAGGACTCCAATCCTAGTGACTCGCATGGTCAATATGCGCGCCGTCTCGGCCTATTTCATCGCCTTGGATGAAAACAAGACGGTACAGCACGCGCATATGTGTCCCTCGGATGCGATCTCACTGTATTTTCAATGTACCTCTCCACCTCTATAAATATTCACCTAATACCTGCTTAGCCTCGCCTAATATTGATCTATACTGTTTCTAGATATCGGAACCTACTACCTACATAGCTCTTAAATAGTTACTACCTTCCGTTGTAGACCCGTAGCTCTGCTCTCTCTCCGGCTGTAGGTGTAGCGCTCGTTCAGCCTACCTATCTTTACTACCTAGTAGGTAAAGAGTCTAATAGAAACCAATTGTTATAGTTAATAGATCTGGCTAGTACTAGTGTATGTACTTGTATATGTTATGTATGCGTCCATATAGGTACACCGTCCATGTATACGTTAGGCTCTATCGGTCAACGGAGACTAACGTATCCTTCCTGGAATTGGTTATAGTTGAAAGAGTTATTTGGTGACCTATGAATTATATGGTTCAGTAGTTCATGAAGTATACTCGGACTATCTTCCTATAAAATGGAAAGTTGCGTTGGGATTACGCGCCTGTACCTGCAGCGTCTGATTCCTACCTAAGAGTGTCAATTAAGCAAAGGTTCTTAAACTTAAACATTAAAACTTCCTGTTTAACTTTTACTAATATTGGTATTTATTCAATATATTTATGTGAACCAAAAGAGAAACTGTGATATTATTTAAATCATAATGTACTAGTTTTAGCACATTATGACTGGATTTTCCGTTCCTAGGCCGCTAAAGTGGAGGAAAAAACACAAAATCCAAAGAAAAAAACCTCCGGCCATTCTTATGCTACCATTAGATTACATAGGATAGTAATTACCTTATACTATCATTGCCCATGCATCTTGAACTACAGGTTGACTAACACAATGGCTTTACTTTACTTTAAATTCTTGACATTGCGATTTAACATTGACTGGGGTCTCTCCTTCTCTCTCTCCGTCTCTCTCAGATAAATTGCTATGTAAATAGCCGTCAATGTATTTCCATATACTGGGACTCTGGTTAGATTAGCGAAAGAAATGCATTATATTTATAAATTATCTTACTTCCATTACTGTAGTCAACCTGTACTCAAATAACAACTGACTTATGCTATTACATTACCAAATACGCCGGCGTAGGTCAACACTCATCACTTATTCTACTTTAATTACGTTATCTACGAATTATACCATAACTTAAAGAAAATTAAACTCTATCATGACTTCGTCCCGCGATGGACGCTAGTATTATATAACACTGCTTCTAAATCGATACATAACTGCTTCTACTTCTGCCCTCTGATCTGGCCCAAAACCAACTGTCCTCCTTTCGTCCTTGATTTTCGTCTTCGGCTATCATCCCTTCTCAATTGAAATGGGCGGGTGTCCTGTGCGAAACTCATTATCCAATCACTATTCTCGGACTTCTGGCGACGTCTTGTCATAAACGCCCTTTTCAGTGGGACGGCGTGCGCCTGCGCAATTTCTAAGAAATACCCTTTTTTTTCTATTCCGTTCGTTACTTTGTGCAGCATGTTCGGGTCAGCTTTCAAATTTATGGATCCTCTAGACGCTATGTTTATTTAGGATTTCTTAAGCGTGTCTAATTTTTATGCAACGCAGTCGGGAACCTATTAGAATACTTTATTTATTAAGGTTTACATTGTTCTTATCTTAAGTGAAACTAATGTTTCAACTGACGTGATTTGTTAAAAACATGTGTACTATACTTAACAAACATACAACTGTGAGAAAGTTTTATTTTAATTATTTGAGCATCGTCACAAACAAAATGTATATTGGATAGGTGGATGATTACCACCTCACACTCCCCCAAATAGATTTCGAAACTCTTTATACTATATATTCTGTTTGGAAATATATTTCCCTACACTCCCTGAATTCCGAAAACTGGTAATCTACCCATGGCTAACTCTATCTACAATTTCCCACGTCCTTCTGTAAACTCCATGCTACCTGATGCCTTTCGACTCGCCCCATCTCACTGTATACAAAGGATCCTGTTCTACTTTATTATTTGTTTACGTAACACCGGATCAGGTGGACCGCGTTATAATTTTCTATGACTTTAAAACCTCGCGTACTTTCTCGAATCTCTGTGTGGAGGAAATTTGAAATATGCTTTATTTATATCGACCAACGTTATAAACCTTTCTGTGTAAAATGACTGTAAAATATCTGATATTATAGGCGGAGCATCCGTCTCACCGACCATTTTCTTATTCAGCTCCCTCTCGTCTAATAAGAATCTTATCGACTCGTTCCGTTTCTTATTGTAAGTCAGTGGACTACAATACGGTGTCGCCTCCTGTTATATGACTCCTATCCTCTCTTATTCCTCTAACCTTTCTTTACCTGTTCCCTATACGCCAAAAGTAACTACGCCTAACGAACGGTGTCTCGTCGGCTAACGTGGTCATACTTGTCAGTCAACCTATCTTATTGGTAAATACTCTACGATACCTTTCCAATAAGGGACTTAGTAATGCTTATTTTTCGAATCAGCGCAATCTTCTACACTCGTGGTATCATTTGGATGCGTAATACAACGTATAACTTGGGTGTTCTGTTCTAATAACTGGTTAGTAGTGATTGAATCGGACTCTCCCCCAAAACTTTCAACTTTACAATCTACCTAGTGATCATTATACTCTCCCCCAATCCTCTTAACTTCACAATCTCTCTAATGATCATTCGGCTCTCCCCCAAACCTTTCAACTTTACGATCTCTCTAGTGATCCTAATAATCTGACCTGTATCTATACGGTTATAGTAACTATCGTAATAGTTTTGCTATATGAAGAGATAGTTCAGGACAATTCACACATCGCCATCTAGCCCTAAGCTAAACCAACTATCTAGTGTGAAGTCTTTGTATTTGATACTTATCTGATAACTAAAATACAACTTAACCATATTTCCTTTGTAAATACATAGGTACTTATTTTACAGATAAAATTACACAAACTAGGAACAAATACTGTACAATATTTGTTTAATTCGGGAATCGAACCCGCAACATTCTGCTTACCCAATGTGTCACAGAGGTCATCAGGAAAAACTAACCCTTATAACAATCTGGTTGTCTCATCTCAATAGGTAACTTACAATTTAACACATATATTATCATGATATAGTTTAGATAAAGTTTAAATCAACACATCTATTTTGTCGCAATCTCAACACTGTGTGATCAATATAATCGAACGATCCAAATTTTTTTTAGTTTGGATATAGATATTCGAATTGAATAACAACTCCCTTGAGTCAATTCTATTAAGGTTTAAAACATCAAAATATTAATATTGTAAAATTTAGGTACCTATTCCGCTATTGTTAACAAACCATGGGAACAAACAAACTTTCTTTCTACCAAATAATTCTATGAATGCTACAACATCTGCATCTGGAGAAACTCATTGTCAGATACTGTTATTGTTTAACAATCCTTTTAAGACTTAGTCGCTTTAACTAAAGTAATGGCTGCCGTAAACCTTTTCACTGTTACTAACTGAACACGTGCAGATAGTCAATGCTATATAAAACGCTGTCGAATCTTTGATCCATTGTCAGGAAACTCATTGTTTCATTGGACAATATAAAACAATTTAAAACTAAAATTGCCTAATTTTATGTTATGTTCAGCTTTTTTCACTAGGATACACTCGCCAACCGATTTCTTTGGATATTTGATAATGCCTGTTATAAAACAGTGTTCTAAGACAAACTAACCCATTCTTAGACTTTAATCACCATTGTTGGTATCCACTATTAACAATGAATTGTGTTAATCGAACATATCTTTAGCTTACCGTGTTAGGACATCTAACACTCTTCTTAACAATAACGGTATGCTAAACCGTCCATGATGAAACTTGATATCTAACTAAAGGTAGTTAAAATAGTTTGAATCATATTTCGATCAAATCGTTTCGATCGTACATCTTATTATATACGCGATAGAATCTGGTATTTACCTATGATATCTATCAAAACTTATTATTTAACACCAATCAAATTAATTACTTGCAATAAAAATGCTAATCAATCCTCCGATTACTACTCTTTCTTCGTAATTCAAATAACCTTGTACTTGTACAATAGGGATTTGTATATTATGATAATGTCCTAGACAAAGGTCCAATGGTCTTATGTCTCACACGCACTATTCCACTAACTTGACTACCTGTAGGTATACAACAGCACAACCGCCACTTTGCTATGTACTAGACTACCTTTGGTAGCTTAGGCATTGGTAAATGCCTCCAACGTCAGACATCTCGTCTAATCTCATGAAACATCGTATAAATGTACAACAACAAGTACACGTGCATGTACCTTTATGTTACCATAATTACATAAGGTCATGCCAGGCAATATCTTAATATTATGCTATTGATTGATTAACAAAGCCCATTTGTTAGTATTCATTTGTATGTTTCTGTATGTTGTGTAGCACTATGTGATACGCGAAATTTTACTTTGTTAGGGTTTTCCTACTCCCCCCAAATTACACATACCCATGTAAGTCAGGTGAGACTGTGTGGCTTATCCTTGGTCCTTCTTGTCTGTTAGTCCTACCGTTCTATACTATTTCCTAACCTAGTCGTCCTACCTCGCTCTGTACCGTTATCGATCTTTACCTATATAATAATAGATGGCTTCGTTTATTGTCCCGTCTACCTGCTCATATTTACCGACCTTAAGGAACGTCTCCATTTAAAATTCGCCTAGCTGAACCTATCTTCTCTAGATCTATTTAATAATTAGCGCAAAATACCTAGACGAAGTAGAAGAGTGTGTCATATCTCCCAATTGAAATAAATTGAATTTAAAACTGTAATGATGCTCAAATAACACAAGGTCTAATGTTCCGCACGCACAAAACAATATATAACCGGGGACATTTAAGCTTATTTTCTAAGGTACAATCGACATTATACTTGACTATTTACAATTTATACCTAACTTACTCTTACTACATGTAAACTAATTTAATCCAAGTTATCATTAACGTAATGTATCTTACACAAAGTAGTGAACTATTGTAATCAATGATAAAAAATATATTTTATTTGCTATGTACAATATAAATAATCTTAATGGCTAATTATTCGTTATTCAAATTCTCCACCGTTACTATGCCCAAATACCCTGTAATGAGAGGAAACAAGTTGAATAAAAGAGTAAACCACAATATTTCCTTATTTTCTGTTGTCCCTCACAACAGTTGGATCTCTGAAAAATCACACATGCTGAAAACACCCATGCTCAAATTTAATGGTTTATGAGGATCCATTTTATCTATGTTATGCGTTTTAATACTTCATTAAGTTGTAGTAGCGGTATAATTTTAGTACGTTTCTAGATGGTTGGTCACAGTCAGCAAATTCTGACCCAAAATTAAGCCTGCTGTTATTTTACCATAGCACTATACCTTTCTAGTCTCGAAACTAGGACTGGATTTTGACCCTTGTGATCCTTTGGTTGATACATAGTTCTGGTCAAAAGTTATTTCAACATAGTTAAATATTTCTAGCCTCGAAGCCAGAACGGATCGTAGTCCGTCGGTAACCAAATTCAGGTCCAACATTAGACTCAGATATCCAATTGATACTATTAATATTCCTGTAGTAAGCTTTCCTTCCAAATGATTTATATTATAATTTACATGCATATTAAAACTTAAATATGTAGTCCATGCATAATAAATCTCCGCTCCTTCCATGTCATCTCATCAGCTCGTCTCCCCCTAGTTAAAGGCATATAATACAATGAAAATAATGGCCATATAATCTTAGTAACACATGGATATTCTAGACACATGTATATAATGCAACAATTTCTCTCCTTTCTCTCCTTCCCGTAGCATCTCTGAAAGCGGATATATTTGACACTCAATATGTAATTCCCTATGTGATTTCCTACGTTGTGTTTTATTTATTTTAGCTCTGACCCAATCGTAACGTTACTCCGGTACGTAGTTGGGATTCTGGTCACTCGGCACCATTTTCTGTAGTGGTACCAGGCCTACCAGCTGTGATCGTCGATTTATTTAATTGGGTATCAATATATTAGCCTTACAAGTATAGGTTTTATAGAGTTGGAGGGTATCGACTGTGCAGTAGATTATCAACTGTAGTAAAATATCTATGTTTCATTAAAATATAATATCTTCTAGTATCTATTCTTTAAGTTAACCTTCGTCAGTACATAGGGCAATAACAAGAACGGATACCTCATCATTTCCCCCTGGGCTTACCTTTCTTGTGATATCTGTGTCTCCTCTTAATTAGCACAAGCGGCATAAATATTCCAACTGGTAAAATCAATATCTCAATTTTATCTATTTAGGTACAGTTATCACGGTAAGCTGACGGTGGACGTGAATAAGTATTTCAAACTTGCATGGTATCCCACCAACAGGACACGACCAACCTCTATAAGTGTTATTAGAGACCCTACTTCCGCCTGAAGCGGTGTTGCAATGCAACATGGGCTAGAACTGACCACCTTTCGCTGAGAAGCGTTTACTATCGACACGTCCCGGGACGTGGATTCTTTTTGAGCCCAGTATACCATGGTTTGTTTTATATTGTATTAGAGATTTCAGAGTTTCAATATGGCCATATTGATTTCGGTGGTCGTTCTTAGGGAGGACGTATAATTGCCGAACACCGGGTTGCTGCCGTGCGATTAGCTTCATATGTACTGACATTTCACGTATAGGACTCCAATCCTAGTGACTCGCATGGTCAATATGCGCGCCGTCTCGGCCTATTTCATCGCCTTGGATGAAAACAAGACGGTACAGCACGCGCATATGTGTCCCTCGGATGCGATCTCACTGTATTTTCAATGTACCTCTCCACCTCTATAAATATTCACCTAATACCTGCTTAGCCTCGCCTAATATTGATCTATACTGTTTCTAGATATCGGAACCTACTACCTACATAGCTCTTAAATAGTTACTACCTTCCGTTGTAGACCCGTAGCTCTGCTCTCTCTCCGGCTGTAGGTGTAGCGCTCGTTCAGCCTACCTATCTTTACTACCTAGTAGGTAAAGAGTCTAATAGAAACCAATTGTTATAGTTAATAGATCTGGCTAGTACTAGTGTATGTACTTGTATATGTTATGTATGCGTCCATATAGGTACACCGTCCATGTATACGTTAGGCTCTATCGGTCAACGGAGACTAACGTATCCTTCCTGGAATTGGTTATAGTTGAAAGAGTTATTTGGTGACCTATGAATTATATGGTTCAGTAGTTCATGAAGTATACTCGGACTATCTTCCTATAAAATGGAAAGTTGCGTTGGGATTACGCGCCTGTACCTGCAGCGTCTGATTCCTACCTAAGAGTGTCAATTAAGCAAAGGTTCTTAAACTTAAACATTAAAACTTCCTGTTTAACTTTTACTAATATTGGTATTTATTCAATATATTTATGTGAACCAAAAGAGAAACTGTGATATTATTTAAATCATAATGTACTAGTTTTAGCACATTATGACTGGATTTTCCGTTCCTAGGCCGCTAAAGTGGAGGAAAAAACACAAAATCCAAAGAAAAAAACCTCCGGCCATTCTTATGCTACCATTAGATTACATAGGATAGTAATTACCTTATACTATCATTGCCCATGCATCTTGAACTACAGGTTGACTAACACAATGGCTTTACTTTACTTTAAATTCTTGACATTGCGATTTAACATTGACTGGGGTCTCTCCTTCTCTCTCTCCGTCTCTCTCAGATAAATTGCTATGTAAATAGCCGTCAATGTATTTCCATATACTGGGACTCTGGTTAGATTAGCGAAAGAAATGCATTATATTTATAAATTATCTTACTTCCATTACTGTAGTCAACCTGTACTCAAATAACAACTGACTTATGCTATTACATTACCAAATACGCCGGCGTAGGTCAACACTCATCACTTATTCTACTTTAATTACGTTATCTACGAATTATACCATAACTTAAAGAAAATTAAACTCTATCATGACTTCGTCCCGCGATGGACGCTAGTATTATATAACACTGCTTCTAAATCGATACATAACTGCTTCTACTTCTGCCCTCTGATCTGGCCCAAAACCAACTGTCCTCCTTTCGTCCTTGATTTTCGTCTTCGGCTATCATCCCTTCTCAATTGAAATGGGCGGGTGTCCTGTGCGAAACTCATTATCCAATCACTATTCTCGGACTTCTGGCGACGTCTTGTCATAAACGCCCTTTTCAGTGGGACGGCGTGCGCCTGCGCAATTTCTAAGAAATACCCTTTTTTTTCTATTCCGTTCGTTACTTTGTGCAGCATGTTCGGGTCAGCTTTCAAATTTATGGATCCTCTAGACGCTATGTTTATTTAGGATTTCTTAAGCGTGTCTAATTTTTATGCAACGCAGTCGGGAACCTATTAGAATACTTTATTTATTAAGGTTTACATTGTTCTTATCTTAAGTGAAACTAATGTTTCAACTGACGTGATTTGTTAAAAACATGTGTACTATACTTAACAAACATACAACTGTGAGAAAGTTTTATTTTAATTATTTGAGCATCGTCACAAACAAAATGTATATTGGATAGGTGGATGATTACCACCTCAGAAGGACAACAAGTTGTGCTGATCCCTGGTGTCATCTATTAAATTTAAGGTGAAAGGGTACCGGCGCTCTCTCCATACAAATGTAGTCTTTTCGAAAGGTACCCTTTCTTCTTAATATTGCAAAAATGAATCTTATAGTTTTTTACAGCTGACAATACTGTTACTAATAGATTACTATAAAAGCAATAAACGCCCGGACTTTCAGTGTAATAGGACGCAGACATCATACCTTCCTCGTGGGTAAAATTCAAAAATACGTTTTAACGTATAGATACACTCATTTTATCTCTTCGTCTATAATCCTACTCCCAATAACCCCACATATTGGGAAAAGGGAAGGAAGAAGGAGCCTAGCTAAGTATCATACGCAATGCGAAGCTTCTTCTTGAGGTGCCGTCTCCTACCGGAGGTCGGCTATCATTAAGGCTATTTTTACTTTAGATGCTGCTGCTCTGAAAAGTGATCTCGTGCTTTGCTTAAACCATGTCCGTAGGTTCTTAAGCCATGAAGTGCGCCTCCTTTCGGGTGGTCGCTTCCCTTGGATTTTCCCTTGCATCAGTAGTTGGAGTACTTACGTTTCTTTACAGTATTTGGAACCTCTACTTTCTTATTCACCAACTGTAAAACTCTTTCATTAGAAACTCTATCTGTCCAAGATAAAATAAATATTGCAGGACATTCCACACATCGCCATCTAGCACCAAGCTAAGTAACTAGACTTGTGTTATGGGTGCTAGACAACGGATATACTACTTATATACTTTTCTTTTGTAAATATATACTTACTAGCAGCACTCCGCGGTTTCACCCGCGTAACTCTCGATCCCGTGGGAATATCGGGATAAAAAGTAGCCTATAGCCTTCCTCGATAAATGGACTGTAATGAACTGAAATGGATTCGAACCAGTAGTTCCTGAGATTAGCGCGTTCAAACAAACAAACAAACAAACTCATCAGCTTTATAATATTAGTATAGATAATATATAGAAACAACCAGACCACAGACAAATATCTAAGCATAAATACTTGTCTTAGGCGGGAATCGAACCCGCAACCCTGTGTTTGGTAGTCCGGCATGGTGACCATTGTGCCAACTGGGTCGTCAAAGATATCTATGCGAAGCTTACTGTTGACGAATTATCGACTGATAGGAAAGTTTGCAGTCTGTTTTTGGTGTAGTACACAATGTCTCTCAATGCTGCTCGTCGTTCCACCTAATAGGTACCTTGACAACGCTTCCTACTTATTACTTGCTCGTCGCACGCTCCGATAGCTCCAGACACTTGTCGGGAACAGAACCCTTATATACCTACACACCTACAGGTTCCTATATAATACATTAAGCGGGATGCTTACGTCCTAAAATGGTATTTTAACAGATTTTAGTCCAAGAACCTGGTTTTGCCCCAGATGCATTTGATGACTGACCAAACCCAGCCCTGGATCAGACTGCTTGTAAGGGTGGTAAAACTTTTGCCCAGTATTGGGACAATAGAATATCGACCAATGGATTTTTGACACTCCTCTGACAGTGAAAGAAAATATCCTGATGAAATCCGCGGGCTTTGTTGGCTCCAGATGTATTGACAAGTTTTTTCTTCTGGACACGTCCGGATAAACTGAGAAGTTAGTATAGGAAAGCCATCATCACGCAAAAGAGGATTCAACTGAAGAGGTGAAGTCATATTTGTTACAAGTTTGGTCCAAATAGGCAGGAAATTTGTAAAGCCGGCCTTTGTCCGTTTGTAAGGGTAATTTTGTGGTTACTTTGTATTACCTAAACAGAGTCTAAGACTTTTAGGGCAGCAAGGAAATCATAATTGCATTTATGAATGAAGTTTATTTAAATTGAATGAAGTTCCACTAAGAAACGCAAAAGCATTTTTGCTTCTGCAAAAAAAATTGGCACTACCCCAAGTTCTCATGTAAAATATCCTGAACCCTTTTGGTTTATATCAACCTTTCGTAACAATGTTCTTGTAAATTTCACAACTCTTCCAGTCACATTTACAATCGACTTACAAAGTTTATGTTTTCTAACAGAAATGTCAAACGCAATGAGAAATGAAAATTAATGTGTCCCCAACTTTTCAAGGTTGATTGAAAGCCAATCAATCTTGTTGTAAAATCTTGTACCTTTTGTCTTCGCTTGTAACCGGGTTGTACCTTTTCCGTACGTACATTGTAAAGTTAGGAGCCAAAAGTGCATTACCTTCTCTACGTAATGAAATTGCTATTACTAAAATGTTAACATGTTTTTTTTACAGTCACAGGCTGGACAGCGTTGAGTGATAAAATATTTTGTGTTAATTTTATTTTTGCTTTGAAAATATCCGCCATTTTTCGTGGCGTGCATTTGCCTTCTTTTGCCTATGTATTTGTTAGTGCCTGTGTGGTTGTAGTATTTTACAACCGATAGACGAAACTTGGTATATCTACAGGTTTTACGATTTTTTCTAAAACACAAGGATTTTTGACTGCAAAGGATTATTTCCCCCCAAAAAGGGGCAAAAAGAGAGCTAATAGTTATCTTTTCCTTATCCAGTTTGAGGACTCTTTTTTTATTTGAAAGGTTGATCTCATTAATATTTGGTAAAGATCCAGTGACGTTATTTAGGGTGGTTAGCAGAATAGCTCACAAAAAGTTATTGTGCTGGTGAAGTCAATTACGACAAGTTTTAATAAATAATAACTTAAGAACAATACACTTTTGAATCTAACTGTACATTACAATGTACAAGTTTGACATTATTCGAGCGAACGCTGTGCTATTTACTGTTAATGTTGTATTAACTAGGTTTGTAGCCTTCTTGTGTAAAGTTTATTTGAATATTTCCTTCCTATGGTGATGGTTTAGTGACTTGGTTTATGAACTTCCATTTAATACACTGTTAGGTTAGTGGGTTTGATTCTTGCTACGGTGTATTTCCTGAGGACCTTAGATAAGTATTAAAACTGGAGACCGCCAGCGCGTAGACGTTTTAGAGATGTGGTGCTGGAGGAAAATGCTTCGAATTTGGGACCAGTCTATTGAACCACGACGAACTCAAACTAGATAAAAAGCCGAAGCTCTCCAACATATGCCAGAGAAAGATGTTTGAGTTCTTTGGCCCTATCGCCCGTAAACCCGTGACATTCTCCAAAATGTAATAGTTATCAAGAAAATGTCTTTCCTGACTTGTACAATTTGGGGGTCTTCAAGTCGCGAAGGAATCTTCTAGGAAACCGAGCAACATCTTAGATCGCATCGTCACCTGCTGTCTGGTGGGTGTGATAGTGGTCAAACTCTTACCTATCATATCACTTGCATCCGTCAAAGGCTCTCGTTGAGTCGTGAGTGAACAGACCGCATCATCACTTACCATCGTGTGAGGTAGGGTTAAACGCTGACCTGTTTATTTAAAAAAAACCTAGGTACAGTATTTTGCAACAGTCTGTAGTGTGTAAACAGCCTTACAGCAGGCTTTGTTTAAAACGTAATCACATTAAAGTGTAAAATAATAGATGATACAAAGACACACAGCGTTCATGAAATGCCGCTTTATTGTTTAACACGTAACATCGGTACTATACATTAGTATACATACCTACTTAGCTTATACGTACACAGTTGTACGATTATAATAATGCAGCTCGCGAAATTTCGCACACGGTAGGTAGAAAAAATTACTATTATTGGAATGTTTTTATTCTAATATTATTTATCTAGTAAATTTATGAGTTGAAAGACTTTAAACTTGAATTCCAGCAAGACCTTACAATCTTGCTTGAGTTGAAAACATTCTAATAATAGCAGTTTTGGAGCTCTACAGTGGGTCTGCAATTCTGACTCCGACCGTACATGAAGATAGGAAGTTTTTAGTTTCTTTTATAATGCAGGTTAGCAGCAAGCAAAGCTGCAAGCTTAAGTTTGAAGTTATTAACCGCGACTTCGTCTGTGTAAAACTTGAATTTTCCCAAATTTTTTCTTTGTGAATGCTTTCATTCATCATAATAGCATTCTATGTGTTCGTTTCTACTGCCTTTGACGTCGTTAGTGATTGAATTTGTGACAAACGAGCCGCGGTAAGACTGGGGTTCGGCTGGATATTCGCAACTATTCAAAAAAACCCATTCGGCCGCGTACACAACCGGAGGTAACCAGTTACCAAAGAAGAAAAATCCTCTCCGTACGAAACCAGTTTCACGAAAATTCCCGAGATTCATTTACAATATCGTATATGTATCTGTCTCGTTTGAATACTGCCTGCACTTAGTTAGCTGTAGATCTTGTACAATTCGTCGTTTGTTTATTTTAGTCTACTAGCTTTAACCGGAGGGACATAATTTCCAAAAAATCTTAGTGAAAAAAACCCTATGAGTTTCTTGTGCCTCTTCTCATTTGTGAGCGCGTTCCGAAGGCACACATCCTAACTTAGTTTTAAGACGTTTCTATGTGATCTGTGTACAAATGTATTAATCATCCAAATGAATAAAAAATGTTGGCTTGACTTTTAAGTGGATCCGACTCGATCCATCTATTGTTAGAGCTGTGCGTTGATATATCGGTCAGGACTTCGAATTTACCAAAATTACTTAAATCTAGGAAAATATTTATTTATAATAAATAAATAATAAATAAATATTTCAGGACATTCCACGCATCGCCATCTAGCCCCAAGCTAAGTAACTAGACTTGTGTTATGGGTGCTAGATAACGGATATACTACTTATATACTTTTTTTTGTAAATATAAACGGTATACACAATACTTTTTTTACATATGCTTGGTCAGCGTTTGATTACCATCACACCTGCTTGATACCTATTCACTCGCGACTTGAAGACCCCCAAATTGTACCTGTGGGGTGCCCAGATAGAGTAATGAAACTAGTCGTCCATTTCGATGGTAGGATTTATTCTCCTAGTAATAACCTGACTCCGTATAACATATTACAGCTTATAAATACTACACAGATCTAGATAGGAAAGGGTAACAGTTAGGTAGCGCATCTGATATACAAACTATCACGTATACACGTGATATTCATAAGATATGATAAAGACACGTATTTCTACGGTCGCTATAGATTACGTTGCAATGTGCTGACACACAGGGATGTGTGTCCGTCACAGTACACATCAGGAAAAACATATGCAGGCAACACACAGCTAAGCGACACTCGCTGATCTATGGTCGTGCGGGTTAAGCGACGCCTGACACGATCATTACTTCGATGGGTGGCCAATTAGTTGTGTGGCAAAAAATGTATTTCCGTGAGCCCCTCCGTGCTTCGGAAGGCACGTTAAGCCGTTGGTCCCGGTTGCTACCTCTAGTAGCAGTCGTTAGGTCAAGTTAGGGGCCTTAGGGCGATCTGAAAACTCTGACAATAGGTGAGCCACACCACTATACAAGAAGAAGAAGAAGAAGAAGGACGGCAACTGATTTCATTTCCTTGCAGTACGAATAAGAAAAACAAAAACGTTTAGTGCGGGTTTCTGGTATTTCTACCATGGGTGCCGCATATCAATTTGCCTTTTTGTCGGACGAAAGAATGGAGATGGCAAAATTAGGTCGTGTAGTACTTGTACTTTTATACGGGCTGGTTTTCCGCAATTAGACCCTTTTTAATTGGGTCGTTTTCGGCGTAAGGATGGAGTATAGGCTTGCACAGCACCTACTACCCTCTCAGCTTAGTCGACAATTTCCAGAGGAGATAAACTGTTAATACTTCTGGAGCCAACTAAGCCGCGGGTTTTATCGCGATGTTTTCCTTCACCATGTAGTACCTACTTAACAACAATGTTTACAATTTTAGTTATATAGGCAAAAGGTATTTTACCTTTCGACTCATGTAAGAACCTTAATGTACTTACTTTAAGTTAATACTCTGTGTACCCTAGCAATATACAAATAGCTTTTGTAATATTAAAACGATCTCGACATCGCAAAACGACCGTTACCCAAGATTAACTACTTACCATCTGGCTTCATAAAAATATTACCCAGAACCTACTCTTTTAAATTAAGTAAATTCACCGAGTTATGAAAAACTGTTATTATGTTCAAACTACGCTACTACTACCACCACAACAACTTTCGGGTCTTTAGAGTGAATAGGTACGGTCGGAGTCAGAATTACAGAACCACCGTAGAGCCCCAAAACGGCTATTATTAGAATGTTTTCAACTCAAGCAAGATTCTAAGGTCTAGCTCGAGTTCAAGTTTAAAAACTTTCACTCATGAATTTATTGGATAAATATGCCTGCCGGGTGTATTGGACCAAGTGTCAAAATGTCTAAATGTTAGAACGTCCGAATGTGAAATCGTCTAGGGACACAACATCCAGTTGCCAAAATGTCTTTTGGACAAAACAACCAAATGAAAAAAAGCCTGATTACCGTAATATCTAACTGCCAAAAAGTCCAGTGAACAGAACATCCAGTTGACAAATTTCCCATTTGCCGAATCGCCTAATTGTGCAAGATGGAATAAAAAGAAGGAATAAAAACATTTAGAAATAGAAATAAGTTTATTAATGCCAAAAAAAGACACATACACACAAAATAACTTAAAATACTTAACTATACATACAATTAAATCAAAAACTTGTGCATATGTATACAATTCTGCCACGAAAAGGCTCGAGCTTAGCTAATATGCTACAGATGACTGTAGCGCTGATTTTCAGCAGGAGCCTCAAGTGACACACGGACGAAGATATGTTTAATTTTGGAAAATTCAATACTAACAATAATTAATTTCAATATAAATATATATATATAAAACCATACTATACTATAACAGGAATAATAGACGCAAGTACTTTCAATAAAAAATGACTAACTATTAAAAATAGAACAGTAATAATGTTATTGGAAACTTAATTGTATTAACAATTACTATAAATACGAACACTATACCCATTGAAAACGATCACCTATTATGGAAGCCATGAAATACTTTCAATGAAAGTAATTTTAGATCTCCCACGGTGGGTCCTAATTCTGACTCAGACCGTACCTTCTAGACGAGCAAGCTACATCCTCGACCTCATCTTCGCTTCCCAACAGGTGTGCGTATTATAAAACGTAGGTAAGTACTTGGAAGTCGGACTGGGTTTGATTAAGAAAACCTTACATGGTATCATCCAGTAGTAAGGGTATTTTTTATGAGACCACAAAAATAATAATAAAAACAGAAAAAGATTCATCAAAATCGGTTGATAAACAAGAAGATTATGCGCGAACATCCATAAAAAAATACATACAACCGAATTGAGAACCTCCTTTTTTTGATGTCGGTTAAAAAGGGCTCCAAGACCAAAGGCATTCCAAAAGCTCTTCAATCTAAAATTAAAGTATTTGTGCTTTAGGTATGAAATATTTTAGATTATTTAACCCGATCTTCAAAGTGTGCCGTTTACCTTTATTTGCTCTATGGAATTTGTTTAAGGGTGACCGTAGACTTACATACAAAAATAACAATCATCTTTTTTTGAGTCGGTTAAAATAGTCTTTTCGGTGTATATGTGTCGCTTCGATTAAGCTTATAGCACCTAGTCTTTTTCCTATATATTATGAAGATAGTGTCAACAGCGAATCTTGGCCAACTACTTAGTATGTCTTAAGCTAAGATGGTTCAAAAACAAAGTCTTTCAAATAATTATAATACCAGAAGTAGATCGGACAATAGTAACAACATTTTGAATTAAAATCAGTTAGTCTTGTCTAGTTGACGTTTGTGTTCTGCGTTGGAAAAAATATATATTTTAGTATGAAAATTGTCATAATGAGAGGACTTTCTTCAATATCATAATTATTTTCCCGGGACCTAATCGCGACCATGACTATTGTTACATAGTCGAAACGTTGAGGTAAAAGAGATTAAAATAATAATACGCGATTAAGACCCGGGAAAATGATTACTATGAATAAAAATCGTGTGAGTTTCAAAAGTTTCTTCAATATGTTTTGAAGGTCCTGTTTGACGGGATAGGTACCTGCAGCATTGTACTTGCAGCTGTTGGTTGCTTTAAAACGACTCTTTCTAATAAGGTATGCATCAAATTCCTCCAGTTTTTTACGAACAGCCTTTTTCACCGGTACGAAATACCGAGCCTCGCATAAGAGTGCTTAGACCTCATATTATAGGCTCGTCTACGCCAGCCCTTATTCGTTTTTGATATCAAACGCTGATCCCTTCATACCAACCTAACACTTGGGTCCTTTCAATACCTATTCGGTTTCGAATACCATTACCGAGGTTGTTATTTTTAACCGAGTTCTCAAAAAGAGGTTGATGCTTCTTGTACCAACCTTATTTCTTTGGGATGTACACCGATTACTGGACGTGTTAGATATCGATGTTATTCACACTTTAGGTTATAAGATGGTATTCTTAAGTGATATTTTTGTTGTTTATTTAGAATTGAAATATTTTCCAGACACACTGCGATGACGCTTTCAGCTTTAGAAGTCTTCTTCTATACATATACCAAAGGAAGAAGGGATAAAAAGTCGGTTTTGGAGGTTTTGAGAAAATTGAATTTCGGCGTATTAAATTAAGCAGTAGAATACGAATTCACAGTTAAAATTCATGTGTATGCTTTTCCATCAGTTACTTATACAATTAAAAACTAAAAAACATAATTTATTTTTTACTATTGGATAGCTCTATTTTCTATGAAGGTCATAAGCTTTACATCAAAATTCACCTATAAGAAACTGAATTATTAACAAAAAACTGTGACCGCCTCTCTAAACATGGACTCTGCTGCTACTATTTATCCCGATGTTTCTTTCAGAATCGAGACTAATCCGAGTACAACCGTAAAACGCAGCTAGTTGTAAATACAGAAGAAAGAAACAGAGCTTTTCGTCATTCTACCCCGTAGTTCAGCTGGTAAAGAGCATCGCTAAGCTAGGGTTGTGGGTTCTAGGCGAGATTTTTTAAACAAAGTGTGAATTTCACTTTACCTTCTTAACAGTGTTTTTGTTTCGAAGTACGTCGAGCATTTTTTTACCATAACGAAACTATTTGCATATAGGTCTGAGTGCAGTATGTATATATTTTAATATCAAACAATTTAAAACTATACCTATAAATCAACCCCCTACAGCCCCTTCAAAGTAAAAAATACACAATAATTTTCTGACTCCTGAAGGTTACCTAAGTGTATTTTACAGCAGCAATAATCTGTTAGGCACTTAAAATGTAAATTGAAACTGAATTCCTAATTTTCCTAATACGTGAAAATTCTAACATATGTAAACACCTACCAAATCGAATAAACAGATTCACGACTATTCAATTAGGCTTACGCTAAATCTTCAGCTTCTCAGCTTAAGGCGATATGTTAATAGATCTATTCGGATAAGAGAAGGTTCTGGGATTTTAATCTTTTATTAAATGTTATCAAGATAGTATTTTGGGAAAAGCTTTCGTCTAGGAAGAGGAAGACAGCTAGCACTGTGATCAGACACCCACAACACAAGTTAAATCTTATCGTGGGTGTCTGAGTAAACACTATTTATAGAACTTGAATACTTAGAGTCCTTAGGCTTTAGTGTTTCAAATGTTAATTTATTTTGAGAAATTAACATTTATTTATTTATTTATTATCTAGACCACTTGCACTGTCGTTTAGATCACTTCAACTGTTATGTAGATCACTTCCACTGTTATCTAGACCACTTGAACTGTTATGTAGACCACTTGTACTACTATTAAGTATATATCATTTACACTGTTGTGTACATTACTTGTACTGTTGTCTAGACCACTTGAACTGTAATAGAGATCACTTGCACTGTCGTTTAGACTACTTGAACTGTTATGTAGATCAGTTGCACTGTTGTTGTATATCTTTTACACTGTTTTGTAGACCACTTGCACTCATTATAATTGCATATGGCGTTCATCCTCTATATCCAAGTTTTTTAACAGTTGTGTTCACGTTCAGGTGGGAATTTGAGCACTTGACCAGCCCCTTTCTCATGTTGTGAACAAATACCCACTTCGCTTTTTTCTTGGTGGAGTGTCGAAAGTCCACAAATTAACACTACTTGCACTGATATGTAGTGATAATTTACACTTTTTAAATTTAAACTAAATTTTGTATGCCACTTGCACTGCTTTATGAACCACTTGCATTCACATTATTTGAAAGACCAACTCCACTGTTGTGTAGAGCATTTACATTCTTTGATAGACTTCTTGCACTGTTTTGTGAACTACTTGCACGTTTTTGTGAACTACTTGCACTGTTTTGTGAACTACTTGCACTGTTGTGTAGATCATTTATAGTCTTTGTACTAATTTAGACTGTTTTATACATTCTAACTTAAAATTTTAGAGTGACCAGTGCATTTATTTATAAATATAAAGTACTAGCTGCGCCCCGCGGTTTCACCCGCGTAAGTCCCGATCCCGTGGGAATATCGGTTATTCGATTTTTTCTCGCCTTTTAAACCTTCCCTAGACCTCTACGAACATTTCAAGACTAAGATAAGATAAATCCGTTCAGCCGTTCTCGAGTTTTAGTGAGACTAACGAACAGCAATTCATTTTTATAAATATAAAGTATTAAACAAATATATTAGAGACACAACACGAAAATTAAATACGTATTAACCAGATTTTTTTTGTTAGCCTATATTGTCGCACTGCTGAGCAAGGCCTCCCTAACGTCTTTCCAAGCATTTCGGTCCTGGACAAGGTTTAGCCAGTCTGTGTCAAATACATCAAGATCGTCACGCCATCGTTTAACGGGGTCTGCCTCGATTCCGACGTCCGTCCTCCGGCACCTAATGCGTGACGACCCTAGCCCATCGGTCCGGATTCATTTGACTCACGTGACCCGCCCAATCCCATTTGAGATTGAAAGTTTTAAAATTGGCAGTTTTAAAATTGATTACTAAAAATTAAATAGTCAAAAGCACAACTTAAAATTAAATAGACCATCTATTAATTTTGTCACTTTTCACATGAACGAATAACATTGAAAGAACTTTTCTAACTGTTTCTTAGACATTGTGACAGGAACCAGGAACTCCTTGACAAGTCTTCTCCGCAGTCGTTTAATTCGAATGCTTAATTGAATTCTTTCCTTTTAAATTAATCTGAGCATTCTTCGAATTAACTTAAGTTTTTAAGTAGCCGCTCGCGTTAATACAATTTGTCTTGTTTCGAGAGTGTCTCGTATTTCCAAGGTAATTTTATTTGTTAGAGGACTTATGTTTGATGTACGGGTATCTTAACACTGCTTTCTCAAAACAAACATATTTCCCTCTTTACTTCCTGAAAAATAGTGCAATGATTCTTTTTTTCTGTATTTGCTGAATACATTCCCCTCTTTTTTAGGTTTTTGGATAATAAATAATGACTAAAAATAAATATAAAATATATATAAATAAAAATAATACTAAAGGAAAATGTGGGTTACATTTCCTTAAGTATTTAACTATCTATACTAATATTTTAAGAGGTAACATGTATGTATGTTGGGGTAATCTCCGAAACCACTGAACCGATTTTAAAAATTCTTTCACCAATAGAAAGGTAAATTATTAGGGATGGACATAGGCTATAATGTATTATAAGTATATATTTACAAAAGAAAAATATATAAGTAGTATATCCGTTGTCTAGCACCCATAATACAAGTCTAGATTTATATAAAATAGAAAAACAGTGGGGTATGTGTACAGCAAACCTAGGTTTTATTAAAAAACTAGCAGCGCTCCACGGTTTCACCCGCGTAACTCCCGATCCCGTGGGAATATCGGGATAAAAGTAGCCTATATCCTTCCTCGAATTTTTCAATTCGAACTAGTAGTTCCTGAGATTAGCGCGTTCAAACAAAGAAAAAAACTCTTCAGCTTTGTAATATTAGTATAGATTACAATTACAGACTTTTTTATGTCTACATATTTATTATATGTATAGATAAATCACTTGACGCAATATTTAAGATGGAAATAGAGGAATACACACGTTTGTATGTAGAAAGCAATACCCACCAACCCTCTTAATTATGTTATAATTTCCATGGGGGAAAGGAAAAAAATCCTCCCCAATGGGGGTGAATAAAGTGGAAAGGAAAAATTCCTGTTATTATGTATTACGGACTGCGGATAGTGTCTTATCTCGCCTCTTGGAATTGTTTTGTCAGAATACAATCTCTACAGCATCTTGGGTTTCCCCGTATCTCAATAAAAGTTTAATTTTAGAAATCAGTGTTTTAGAATTAAATTTAACACATAACCTTATTACAATTAAGTAATTAGTATTCTAAAAATAATAACGAATTTCCAAAAACCTATTAACATCGGATAAACATTTACATGGGATAGAATAAAATTATTATCCTAAAATAACCTAAATAATTGAGTTAAACTCATAATGTTACATACTTTGTAATAATACTAGCAGGGTCCCATGGTTTCACTCACGTACGGCCCAAGGCTATGGGGATATAAAAAAGTAATATGTATTACTCTTCAGGACTCAAGTATCCTTTATTAAGTTTTATTATACATTCAGTAGTTTCATAGCCTAATCATCACAAAAACCATAAAGAAGAGAACATTTTTTTTCTCTCTGGAGGTGGACCGTACTCAATGTTTCAAAGTCAAGATGTTAATGGGTATCACAGTCTCAGTCTCTAATTGTAGAAGTCATGATGCATAAGTACTAAAAACAAAATTATGTCTTAATGTTCCTATGTCAAATTGCACAAAAGATAATTCCTATTATGCACTTTCTTAAATGCATTACTAAATTTTCAAAATATAGCCATATTTGGCTATATTTTGAAAATATAATAATGCATAACCATATTTGGCTATATTTTGAAAATATAATAATGCATAACCATATTTGGCTATATTTTGAAAATATAATAATGCATAACCATATTTGGCTATATTTTGAAAATATAATAATGCATAACCATATTTGGCTATATTTTGAAAATATAGTAATGCATTTAAGAAAGTGCATAGGTAATAGAAATTATCATCATCATCATCCGAGCGATGTTTCCGGTTGCATCCCTCTCGGGAGCCCGGGATCCGCTGTCCTGCTTTTACGCCTCCACTTCGCACGATCTTCAGCATTCTGGTTTGTAAGGCCATTTGCACGCATATCACTCCTTACGACGTCAAGCCAGTACTTCTTGGGTCTACCCAGTCTGCCAATAGGAATTAATAATTCCTGCATAATAGGAATTATCTTTTGTGCAATTTGACATTGGAACATTAAGACATTATTTCATTGGAACATTAGAACATTATGTTCTATGGCCATATAGCCATAGATCAGTGACGAAGGAAACAGAACACGACATATCAATTTTTCACCAGAATTCTTTATTCCTTCAACATATTTCTTTATTCCTTCAACATATTTTATGTAGATATAAATCACTCAAATACATCATCGTCTAGGTATATGAATACGAATGTAATAAATACATATAACAGAATAGAAGACGAATCTATAAGTAGGTATGTCCAGAAAACGCTGACCAATACAGCGTTATATTGGAAATGTGAATTGGCCCCATCTGTTGACGTGCTTTGAGTTACCATCGGTTCTCGATTAGATTATAGCAATTCGGTAAGCTGCCGCCATACGTATTTTTCTCTGTTGTTTCAATTTATTCGGCATCAAAAAGTTATGAGTGCAGACAATTTTCAGACGGACATATCTTCTGATGGTTGAGTACCAAAAAAGTTAGTTCTTCTTTGGCAACTAGTTGTGAAATTGGAAGGTTAAATAATAAGTTGGGAAAAAAGAAAAATCTGTCGTCTTTCACAACTGATTGAGTAGCAAGAATGTTAGTTCACCTTTGGCCACTGATTGTGAATCTCATTTGTTAATGTGGCCGGAGGAAGTATAACTGTGGGATGGAGAAGAAGAGATCGACCTAAGAAAATATGGATATATGTGCGATACAGAATATAAAGATTGATGTAAACGATGAAATGATGGCTAGAGGTGATCGGAAGATGTGCTAGGTCGTGCTACGCTGCGCTGACCCCTGAATAATTTTGAAGAGCAGACTGCAGAAGAAAGACCTAGAAGTTAACCGTCGCTTTGTCCGTATTATTACCTAATTTTTCGATATCTGATTTGAAATTGCAATGAAAAGTTCTAACTCCTATACCAAGTTGTAGACTACCTGTACCTATTTCGATCCAAATCGTTTAAGCCATTTAACTGCGAAGCACCAACAAGCTGACTGGAACGTAAAACATTAGTAGATAATTATCATGGAAATGTTTATAAAATAAATAAATTAAAAAAATATATATTTATTTCGGACTACAAACAATCCATAGGTACATAATATTTAAATTAAAATTAAACTTAAATTATTAAATATTAAAATTGAAATTAAATTATTAAAAATTTAAATTGAAATTAAATTATTAAAAATTTAAATTGAAATTAAATTATTAAAAATTTAAATTGAAATTAAATTATTAAAAATTTAAATTGAAATTAAATTATTTCAAATTTAAATTGAAATTAAGTTATTAAATATTTATTTATGGGTACCCCCTTTCTAACAGAAAAGAGTCATCTCAATCAATTCCTAATTGGCGAATAGATCGCGTAACATACATAAAAAAATACAGTCGAATTGAAAACTTTCTTCTTTTTTGAAGTAGTTTAAAAATTATAAAGACCCGCGCCCTATGGCTTCTAAAAACAATGGTAGGACCCAACGGCGAGTAATTCAATACACTTTGATTTATGATATGGAGCGCGATTTTTCTTCGTTATGTCCAAACCATTTTTCGGTATGTTACGCGATACATGACTTGATGTTTTACAAGAGATTGATGCGATCCCTTACGGTTTTATGTTACATCAAAATCTATTGGACATATTGGTAATACTTGAACGAACATTCTTGGGTCTATTTAACAAGTTACGTGAATAGGAATAGTTGAAAGGGTAAAAGAAAGAAATCATTTTTCTGGACAAGCACACGACACCGGACAATTGAAAAGTAGAGAGACAAACAAACATAATAACATGTACGTACCGGAACAAAATTATACTTACACTAGTTTTTGCCCGCGACTTCGTCCGCGTAGAAGTCAAAAATCACTGCAAAATTACTTTCTACCCCTTTTTAACCGTTAGAGATAGATTTCAATAAAATACGAAACACATCTTCCAAGAATTTTGTTAAAGAATGTTTTTGCAAAATTTAAAGTAGATTGGACCAAGGAATCACGTTGACCCATACAAACTTTTTTTCTTATCCGATGCCTACGTCACACACAAAACACGCCCTTCGAGTTTCAGGTCTCTACGATCAGCGGTTTAGGCTGTGCGTTGATCCGTCAGTCAGTAATTCAGGACAAAGAATTTTATTTGTATGGAGATAAATCTTATACTTACATAAACTTACATACTCCTTGATACATATACCTAGACGGAGAACTAAATACAGGAGGAACACGAATGTGCTGTAATATTTATTTATTATTATTATAGCGAATTAGGATTCCCTGAAACGCTGCCTGCATTTATAAATCCCTTAAGGCGCTCTTCCAGTACCGTGTGTAGGTATTCACATTACCTTAGCCCGCGCTCTCAAAGACGTAGCGTGCTGCGTGTTAACTGTTTTGATCGATATGCAAAACATTTTAGCATTATTATCCACAAATATAGTTCCTAGAGGTCAAAACCTATCATTTGATTCATTTTTAGAAACAAACGTTAACTATTTTTGAATAAAACCCGATAAATGGTCTAATAATTCTCTGTTTTCTAACATTTTTTTTATCGAACGAAGTTGTTCATGTCATGTTTTCAACCACAATAAACAAAAATATGGTTATTAAACTACAATATCCATTTATATCCAAATAACAAAAAAAGAGTATTTGATTACTTAGAGTTGCTTAAAACAAAGGTCGATTTTGGTAGCTTTATTAGCACAGGGCCTTAAAATTCTGCAAATGTTATCGAGATCTCCACGACAGAAACCGCGGGTCACGTACTAGTTACAAACAATAATATATGCTACGTTTATGTAAAGCCAATCTTGAATTTGATTGAACCATTGAATTCAGAGAATGAGGCATTCCAATATTGAGGTTGCGTCGAAACAGACATAGCTATTTGTTATTCCGAGAAATCGTTTGAGACTGGAGTGTTGAAGGTACAATAATATCGATTTGCCTTTGAAATTAAAGCGTTTGATATTACAGTTTGACTTATGTTAAATAACTGAAATGTCGATAAATAAGTTATGATTTTGCTTGGGCAACAGCTTTGAAAATTGGTACAAATATACCATCTCAGTGTTTGAGATATTTTGAGTTTAATTCCCACAGAATACATCTTCTTTAAGTTTTCCAAACATTTCTGTTCATTACTTTCAAAGTTGAACCTTGTATAAAATCACCAGAATTTGAGGAAATAAATATATGTATGAATCGATCAGAGGTAAGATGCTTCAGTGACTATGCTTATAGTATGTACAATAGACGCTCAAAAGTACACCGCCACCGTAACGTTTACAATCCTGTGCAGCACTATTTGAACATTATAACAACGTAACCTGTGGATCAAATCCACGTCAGTTGGTGTAGCGGGTGGCGGCTTATACCACTCGGCCAACTAAAGACTTAGCTAACATGTTGAAAATAATAATCACACTTTTAATTCAAATATTGTATGTATGTTTGTGTGTAACGTCTAATAGAAGAAGGTCGTAAGTCCAATACTAATTGTTTATAGTATTACTAGCTTCGTCCGCGTAGAGTTAGAATTTTTCAAAATCCTTTCTTATTGAATGCCTTTGTCATACAATGAACACACCCTCCAAGTTTCAGGTCTCAACGATCAGCGGTTTAGGCTGTACGTTGATCCGTCAGTCAGTCAGTCAGTCATTCAGGACAAAGTATTTTATATGTATAGATTGTAGCACACTGATAGTGTACTTATGACGCACACTGTACTACTTAAAGTAATTACTGCTTTTTCATCTTAATCTAATTCAATAACTGAAAATCTTGATCGCAAAATTTATCTCCAAATAAATCCACATTTCCCGCCAAAACAAAGCATTACTTACTCACAGTAGGTAGGTACAGTATAAAACCTCCTGATTGGTTCTCTCAGCGCTGTGGGACAAACAGAGCAATATCCGCGCCACGGTAAACAAGAGCAAAGGTGTTTGGCCTTTTATACTGCTTGCTCCTAATAATAAAATTGGATGTAGATGTACAATAAAGTTTGGGATGCATCACCTTTAGGTAAGGGGTTTAGTGTTTGATAGATAGGAATGGAATCAGTTGCCTGCGGCTGTCTTTCCTGAGTACAATTTGGAGTTTTCAAGTCGCGAGTGAATAGGTATCTTCTAGGAAAGTCTACATCTTAGACCGCATCGTCACCAACGATGACTTGATGGTTGTTAGGTACCTTGTACTTGACCCTTTCTAATTGGGTCCTTTTTGCGTGAGGATGAAGTAGGGTTGCCCAGCACCTACTACCCTCTCAGCTTAGTCGACCATGTCCAGAGGATAGAATTTGTTAATACTTCTGGAGTCAACTAAGCCGCGGGTTTCATCACGATGTTTTCCTTCACCGTAAGATCAATGTGAATTAGATCATACATTTTTTAATAGAAAAATCGATTGCTGCACGGCCGGCCGGGAATCGAACCCACGACCTTCAAAATGAAAGTCGAGGTATCTACCACTAAGCCAACACCACTCTCCGTTAGGTACCTTAGTACACCACTCATAGGTTCTTAGTGGGAGTACCTATAAGTGGTGTGTTTTTTTTAAATATTAATTCTAAAGACGAATTGAGAAGGGGGTCAATTGGAAAAATCAAATGCGGAAGGAAAAAAGATGTAGCTAATTAAACCTCTTTGTTACATAGGTAAGTTTAGCTACATCAGTCAGAATTATGTTAAGATGAGAGTTGAGATATTTTACAAATGAGGGCTCCGTTCCCAACGATTTTTCTTTAAATTAACACCACAATGTCACTTCCAGAATAAACAAGGACCACAAAATCAGAAAGCAATTCGAGTGAAACGCGTAACCAATAATTAAATAAACGTGCCGCCGGAATTTCCGCAATAATAGATGGGACCAGCTAACCGTACTTACTTGGAACGACTTCCTTCGATCAACGAATCGTTCCGAAAAACAATTACCGTGGGTAATGAATGTCTATCAAACACCGAAAACGTGCAATCTAACAATCTTTATGGACCGTTGACGCAGGGTTAGGTAACCTACGTCTTTGTACGAAAATGATGCAGCGGCAAACGAGCATCTGTCTGTTCGTGCGAGGATCGGAAGATTCTACGCTTCTGGTTGGAGCTGGGTTGGCTGGAATAGCAGTCGACGATTACGCTCAAAAGGCCTACATGCGGGAAATCGCAAAATATGAGAAAAAATCGTAGTTAAGTTTTTATTTGTGAATGTGTAAGCATGTACTTGCCGTTTGATTTCGTCGCCGTATAATTTTTGGATATTTATTTTCCTTAAAAAATATTTCTAGGAATCCTTCGTACATTTACGCAGGTCTTCTACTCATGCGGACACAGCCCCATACAAAACTTTATCACTGTTATACAAAAGAAAACCTTAACCTCAACGCTGAAAGCTTTCTTTTTCAACGTGATGGATGTTATTGAACATTAATATTGTGTTGGGATATTTATTCGGTGTTTGGCGCGGTACTAGCGCTCCCTTAATATCCTGAGTTTGAAGTAATG